>JAWIIG010000039.1:0-1438428 GCA_033557465.1 Ichthyophis bannanicus | reverse complement strand
ACCCAAGGACAATCCTGACACCTCACAGAGTCCTCAGGAACGAGCAAACCACTAAAAATCTACAGTTGGACCTCTAACTCCACAGATCGACTATTGTACAGAACAAGGGGGGCCAGTCCATTGGCCAGGCAGATTGCCACCCCTCCTCCTCCGTGCTAGAGGGGAACAAAACCTTACATACAGGGAGGGCCTACCTTCTCCTCCCAATAAACCACACCTCATTCAGATTATACTTGTACCTGGCACAAAATTCTCACAGATTCTTCTTACAAAAAAAATCCTTTATTTCTTTCTTATATCACAGAAACAAACATACAGGAAGCCCAACCAAAACTAGCTAAATACAAAGTAACTTGGAGAATTCCCTCACCTTCTTACAATTTTACAGCTATAAAGTAATTAAGAGTTTTCCTGTCCATCCACAGATCCTAACACAATGAAAGAGAAGGATATATGACAGTGAGAAAAGGATATATGGGTTCCTAGCTACACTCAAAGATAAACTAAGGAAACCCTTTCACAAAGAAAGCAGACACATTACTCACTCATTAGCAGACATGCAGTGGAAATTTACAAACCACCTTCTTCAGAAAATGGGGTGTAAATTCCCAATCTTTAAAAGTTCTGGCCTGTTATATAGTTTTCTTTCCAAATAGTCCCTTTGTTTTTGATTCCAGGCATCTGGAGTTTCTCTTTCATTCCTTTTTTTGTCCTGTCATATCTGACCTGTGACCCTTATGGCCTTGTATATAAACATGTGCTCAGGCCTTTGTCAGATTTATTCCTTGTTATCTGACCCTTTTTCCAACTTATTCAACTTTCCACCTGGTCTGTTTTTCCATCCCCTATTTTTTTAAGAAATATAGAAAATATATCTTATTAGTTACCTGATATTCTGACAGTTTCACACTAGGCCTCAGTAGGCCCCATGTCAAACTGGCATAACCATGCTAATTATGCCTTCTCTCTCCTATACTCTGTAGATAAGTGTGTGTTTTTCACATTTCTTCCATCTGATGTCACCTAATACCCATAGCATCCCACAACGCACATGCAGTACAAATGCCAGCAATTTGGACTGTTAATTCCTTCCCTTCTGGCTCTCACACTATCTAGCAGAACTAGACAAGGTCCTTAAATAGCCTTAGTACATGTCAGTACCAATGACATAGGAAAATGTGTTAGGTTCTGGAGGCTAAATTTAGGCTAAGAAATTGGAATCCAGAACTTCCAGGGCAGCGTTTTCTGAAATGCTTCCTGTTCCATGTGCAGGACCCAAAAGGCAGGCAGAGTTCCGGAATCTTAATGCGTGGATGAGACGTTGGTGCATGGATGAGGGTTTTGGATTTATTAGGAACTGGGGAACATTCTGGTTAAAGGAGGGGTCTTCCGAAGGGATGGGCTTCACCTTAACCGGGATGGAAACAGGCTGCTGGCGTTAAGCTTTAAAAGTGGAGGTAGAGTAGCTTTTAAACTAGATAATAGGGGAGAGCCGACAGTTGCCCAAGAGCGCATGGTTAGGAACAATGTATCCTTGAAGGATACTACCAAAAGAATGAAGTTAGGGTATATCAGCAGAGAGGTTCTAATAAAGACAAAAGTAGCCCAAATGCCTTTGAGTATGGAGCAGACGGAACTTAAAGATTCCAAATTACCCCTGCCTACTAATAGTCCTATTAATATGAATAAAATACAGTCTCTAAAATACTTGTATACAAATGCTAGAAGTCTAAAAAATAAGATGGGAGAGTTAATATATATAGCACTAAATGAGAGGTTAGATATGATTAGTATCTCAGAGACATGGTGGAAGGGAGGACAACCAGTGGGACACTGTGATACCCGGGTACAAACTATATTGTAATGAAAGAGCTGATCAAGTTGGTGGAGTGGGTGCGCTCTGTTTTAGAAAGGGCATTAAGTCACAAAGGATTAAAGTTTTGCAGGAAGCAAAATTTGCTGTAGAATCTCTATGGATTGAAATTCCATGTAAAAATGGGAAGGCGATGGCAGTGGGGGTGTACTATCGACCGCCTAGCCAGAATGAACAAATGGATGATGAAATCCTCAAAGAAATCAGGGAAGCTAACAAAAGTCACAGCACAGTAATAATAATGGGTGATTTCAGTTACCCTGGTATTGACTGGGTCAGTGTTAAGGCAGGACATGCTAGGGAGATAAAGTTTCTAGATGAAATAAATGACTGCTTCTTGGAGCAGCTGGTTCATGAACCGACCAGAGGGGAAGCCATTTTGAACAGAGTCCTTAGTGGAACACCAGATCTAGTGCAAGAGATAAGGGTGTTGGGGCGACTTGACAAAAGTGATGATAGCATGATCGCGTTTGATTTAATTAATGGAGGGGAAATTGTAAGAAAATCCACAGTACTACCTTTTAACTTTCGAAAGGGAGACTATGATAAAATTAGGAAAATAGTTAAGAAAATACTAAAAGGAGCAGTTGCAAAAGTTAGACTGGGTCAGTTTGGGTGTTTAAAAATACTATCTTGGAAGCCCAGACCAGTTTTAAGAAAAGTGGAAGGAAATCCAAAAAACTGCCAGCATGGTGAGGTCAGAGAGGCTGCTGTTGCCAAAAAAGCATCTTCCAGGAAATGGAAAAAAGAACCAAATGGCAAAAGCTGGAAACAGCATAAGTACTACCAAGTTAAATGCAAGGCATTGATAAGGCAGGCAAAGAGAGAATTTGAAAAGAAGCTTGATATGGAAGCAAAAACATGTAATAAAGACTTTTTCAAGTACATTCATAGCAAAAAACCTGTGAGAGAGTCAATTGGACCATTAGATGATAGAGAGGTAAAAGAAGCACCAAGAGGGAACAAGGCCATAGCGGAGAGACTAAGTGAATTCTTTGCTTCGGTCTTTACTGAGGAAGATGTAGGGATATTACTTATGACTGAAGTGGTATTAAAGATGATATTGCGGAAGAATTGAAAGAAATATCGATACTCCAGGAAGATGTCTTACAACTATTTGGTAAACTGAAGAGTTGCAAATCACCTGGACCGGATGGTATACATCCAAGGGTGTTGAAAGAACTGAAATATAAGATTGCAGACCTGCTATTAGTAATCTGTAATCTATCATTAAAATCATCTGTAATACCTGAAGATTGGAGGATGGCAATGTAACACCAATTTTTAAAAAGTGTTCCAGGGGTGATCTAGGAAACTACAGACCAGTGAGCCTGATGTTAGTACCGGGGAAAAATGGAAGAAACCATCATAAAGAACAAAATTACTAAACATGTAGATAGTCATGGCTTAATGGTTGACAGACAACATTCTTTAGACAAGGAAGAAGATGTGAATAAACAGGTAGACAAAGGTGAGTCATGGGATAGGAGGCAGTGTACTATTGTGGATCAGGAACTTTTTAAAAGATAGAAAGCAGAGGGTAGAGCTAAATGGCCAATTTTCGCAATGGAGAAAGGTGAATAGTGGAGTACCCCAGAATCTGTGCTGGATCCACTGTTTTTTAACATATCCATAAATGACTTGGAAATGGGAATAACGAGTGAGGCTATCAAATTTGCAGATGACACAAAAATATTTAAAGTTGTTAAAACTCATGAGGATTGTGGAAATTTGCAAGAGCATCTTGATAAATCAGAAGACTGGGCATCCAAATGGCAGATGAAATTTAATGTGGACAAGTGCAAAGTTATGCAACTAGGGAAGAACAACCCAAACTATGGTTACACGATGCAAGGTTCCACATTAGGAACCACCACCCAGGAAAGATTTTAGGGGTCATTGTGGATACCATGTTAAAACCCTCGGCCCAGTGTGTAGCGGCGGCCAAGAGAGCAAATAGAATGCTAGGTATCATAAGGAAAGGAATGGAAAATAATAAGAGAACATATTTTTTCACTCACTCATTATCAAACTACAGAATTCGTTACCAGAGGATGTTGTAAAAGGCGTTCTTGTAGCTAGTTTTTAAAAAGGTTTCGACAAGTTCCTGTAGGAAATCTCCATTAGCCATTATTCAGGAGGACCATGGAAATCCACTGTTACCTAGGATAAGCATCGTGGAATCTGTGTGCCTTTTTAGGAAACTGCCCAGTACTTGTGAACTGAATTGGCTACTGTTGGAAACAGGATCCTGGGCTTGATGGACTTTGGTCTGATCCAATGTGGCATTTCTTATGTTCTTATGTAATTCTTGATTGAGGATTGACAATCGATAAACAAGTTGCTAAGGTCATTAAAATGGCTTATATAAATTTACGTTTAATTAGAAACATAGAAACATGACAGCAGAAAAATACCACATGGCCTATCTAGCTGCCCTTCCATATCAACTAGAATAATCCCCTTTTTACTTTTATCTGTGTTGGCCAGATGCTTTTTTGAATTCAGATACTGTCCTCGTCGCCACCACCTCCACTAGGAGACTTCCACTCCTTCCGTAAAGAAATATTTCTGCATATTACTCCTGAGGTTTGCCCCTTTCACTCTCATCCTATGTCCCCTCATAGCAGAGCTTGCCTTCAATTGAAAGAGAGCCTCCTGTGCATTTATCATATTTCCCCTATCCTACTACTACTACTACTATTGAGCATTTATATAGTGCTACCAGTCGCACGCAGCACTGTACAGACATGTAAGAGACAGTTCCTGCTCGTCAGAGCTTACAATCTAGTCAAGACAAAACAAAAACACAGAACAACAGTCTATTCAGGGCAAGAACACAAAACAAGGCATTTACAATCTAGACAAGACAAAAGACAGAAGTCAAGATCTGAAAGCGACAGTGAAGAGGTAGGTTTTCAGCCTGGATTTGAAGAGGGCTAGGGAGGGTGCCTGGCATATAGACACAGGTAGGTTGTTCCAGGCATATGGTGCTGCAAGCTGAAAGGAACGAAGTCTGGAGTTAGCGGTGCGAGTGGAGGGCCTAGATAGAAGTAGTTTGTTAGAAGAGCGAAGTTCCCAAGAGGGGTCGTAAGGAGAGATAAGAGATGAAAGGTAGTGAGGGGCAGCAGAGTGAATGCATTTATAGTTCAGGAGGAGAAGTTTGAATTGGATGCGGAAACGGATAGGGAGTCAGTGAAGTGCCTTGAATAGAGCAGTAATGTGGGCATGGCGAGGCTGGCGGAAAATTAGTCGAGCAGCAGAATGTTGAATAGAAGGGGAAAGAGATGACTCACAGGGAGACCAGCAAAGAGTCGAGGTGAGAGGTGATTAAGGAGTAGGTTGCAGTAGTCGAGGTGAGAGGTGATTAAGGAGTAGATAAGCATTTTAATAGTGTGTTCAGAAAGGAAGGGGTGGATTTTGCTAATGTAGAGAAAGAAGCAGCAGGTCGTAGCTACGAGCTGGATATGTGTGGAGAAGGAGAGAGAGGAGTCAAAGATAACCCCCAGATTGTGGGCCGAGGAGACAGGAAGGATTACAGAGTTATCCACAGAGACTGAGAAAGGAGGGAGGGGGGAGGTTTTGGGGGGAAAGATAAGGAGTTCAGTTTTGGCCATGTTCAATTTCAAGTGGCGATGAGACATCCAGGCAGCAATGTCAGAAAGGCAGGCAGAGATCTTGGTCTGGATTGTTGGAGAGATTTCAGGCGTAGAGAGGTAGATTTTGGAGTCATCGGCATAGAGATGGTACTGAAAGCCATGGGAAGAGATAAGTGCACCAAGGGATTGGATATATAGAGAGAAGAGGAGCGGACCTAGGACGGATCCCTGGGGTACACAAACAGGGAGTGGGGTAGGACAGAAGGAGAAGCCACTAGAGCATACACTGAAAGAGCGATGGGAGAGGTAGGAGGAGAACCAGGATAGTACCGAGTCCTTAAAATCAAGCGAGGAGAGGGTATCGAGGAGAAGGTTGTGGTTAACAGTGTCAAAAACAGCAGAGAGGTTGAGAAGGATGAGGACAGAGTAGAGGTCCTTAAATTTAGCCAAGAACAAGTCACTGGAGACTATGGTAAGATCTCTTTCAGTAGAGTGTAAGGGACGGAAGCCGGACTGTAAAGGATCCAGGAGGCCGTGAGAGGAGAGGAAGTCGAGGTAGCGGTGGTGGATTGCACACTCAAGTAGTTTAGATATGAAGGGAAGGAGGGATATGGGTCGATAGAAGGACAGGAAGGATCGAGTGAGGGTTTCTTGAGGAGAGGTGTGACCACAGCATGTTTGAAGTCTGCGGGGACAGTTGTAGTGGAGAGCGAAAGGTTGAGAAGATAAGAGATCGAAGGGACAACGGTAGGGGAGATGGGTGGGGATAGGATCAGAGGAACAGGTTTGGAGGAAGAAAGAAGGAGTGTGGTTTCCTCTTCAGAGATTACAGGGAAGGAAGAGAGGGTAGTGGGGATGGGGGGGGGTGGAAATTGTGGATGAGGGGAGGTAAATGAAGAAGTGGGGAATTGGAAAGTGAACTTGTGGATTTTGTCATGGAAGTAGTCGGCCAGTGTTTGGGCAGGAAGGGAGGGCGGGACCAGGGGCGGAGGCACCTTGAGGAGAGAACTGAAGGTATTAAAGAGACGGCGAGGATCAGAGGCAAGAGAGTTAGTCAGATAGATGTAGTATTCTTGTTTGGCAAGAGCTATGGCTGACTAGAAGGAGCCAAGCATGAATTTGTAGAAAGCCTTCCGGGGAGAGGGTTTTGAGCCAAGCACGTTCAGCAGAACGGGCACAGGTGCGTAGATAGCGGGTAGTGGATGAAAGCCAGGGCTGGAGTGCAGAACGTCTCACAGGATGTGGGGTGGGTGGGGCGAGAGCATCCAGAGCCGAGGAGAGTGCAGCATTATAGGAGGTAACTGCCTCGTCGATGGACTTGGAAGACATAATGGAAGAAAGAGATGGAGAAATGGTGGAGGAGAGAGTCAAGGGTTCAATAGTATGAAGGTTTCTAAATAGGTTGGAGGAGACAGGACGAGGTTGAGGCAGCGGGAGCTGAAGATTAAAGCTTAATACGTGATGATCAGATAAGGGAAGAATTGAGTTACAGAAGTTCGAGGGAGAGGAATTAGTGAAGAGTATTAGGTCAAGGCAGTGGCCGTGCTGGTGGGTGGAGGTCAAACGAGGAGGTAAGGGCGAGGAGCTTTAAAGCATGGAAATCAGAGGAGTTATCGAAGTGAATGTTAAAATCCCCAAGAATAAGAGTGGGGGAAGAGGAATCCAGAAAGATGGAAAGCCAGGAGTCTAAGTCGGTAAGGAATGTAGTAGCGGACTTGTCAGGAGGGCGATAAATAACAGCTACTCAGAGAGGAAGTGATGTGAAGAGGCGAATGGAGTGAACTTCAAAAGAGAGAAAGAAGTGAGAGTGAGCCAGCAGGAGGGGTTGGAATTGGCAAGAGGGAGAAAGTAGAAGCCCAACACCACCACCGCAGCCAGTGGACCGAGGCATATGGGAGAACTGATAGCCCCCGTGACAGAGAGCAGCAGTAGATGCGGTATCGCCTTTCCTCTAAAATATACATATTAAGATCTTTAAGGAGATCCCACGTGACACATGAGGGAGTAAGACGTGTCTTGCTCGCTCCGGGGCTGCCCTGCGCCAAATATTCGCTTTACAATACTTTTCCGAGCACCAGAAAGTACAGGAGTGGGCTTGTGACTAGTGAACTGGCTGAGAGACGATCTGTGGAGACGGATAGTACAAGATGCCCCCATTACCGAAGCGGGAAAAAGAGAAGATCGCCAAGGCGGGGCCTGCTACGGCGGCGGCCTCGCAACCGCGCTCTCCGGGAACCGACAGCGCTGACTCAGCGACGGAGGAAGTAGTACAGGAGGTGGCCCACCTGCTAGACCCGAAATTTGACCGCATTCTGCAGAAGCTGGAGGAGATGGGAGCAGCGATGTTGGAGGTGGGACATCGCGTGGAAGAATTGGAGCATCGGGTCTCAGCTTTGGAAGACACGGAGGGGCGGTCAACGCGGGAGGCGGAGGCACAGCGTGTGCGTATTGAGGCCCTCCTCGCAAAGTCGATGACCTCGAGAATAGGTCCCGTAGGAACAATCTCCGGTTGGTGGGGATCCCGGAGGCCAACACGGATGCAATGCTGGGGCCCTTGCTTGAGAAGTGGCTTCCTACAGCGCTGGGACTGGCTGAACTGGTGGGAGAGTTTAAGGTGGAGCGCGCCCATCGCTTGGTGGCCCGAATGGAGTCGCGTCAGCGGCCTCGAGTAGTTATCGCCAAAATCTTGAACTTTCACCATAAATTCCTGATTTTGCAGGCCTTCCGTAAGAAGAGAGATCTGGTTTTGGACTACCAGCAGATCTTGTTATTTCAAGATTACTCTGCTGTGGTTGCTGGAAAGCGCAAGGAGTTTTCAGCGATTTGTGCAGCTTTATTTCAACGGAAGATGCGCTTTACCTTGGCGTTCCCGGCCACATTGAGGGTTATGGACAATGGCAAGAACTACTCCTTTAATAAGGTGGCAGAGGCCAAGAGGTTTTTGGAAGGCCGTGCGCAGGAGTCGGTTGAAGAAAATGGGGAGATTTTAAAAAGCGCTGGCTGATGACTGACTACAGTGAACTGTATTGCAGCCCAAGAAAGACAAGGGACTTTGTTCTGTGCATATGTTGGTAATGGTGCATGTATCCAAGTTGTTTATTCTGTGTGTTCTTTATAAGTATATCTATTCCGGTGTGAAGACTCTGCGGGGTCTATGTGTGGTGTGGGGTGGCCCTGAGGTGTCTATATGGGATCGAACCTCGGCTCTGAGGGCCTGAGGACGCAGGATGGTTTCCTTAATGGGAGATGGGGACAGGGGAGGACGGCGGGGAGGGGAGCGGGGAATGGGGGGAGGGGGGTGGGGTGGGGGTGGGGGTAATGGGGAGGTGGGGTGGGGAGAAGGGGGTCCGGGGGGGAGGCGGATTTGGTCACAGTAGGGGAAGGGGGTCAGACAGTGGAGAGTGGTCTGGGAGGTGGGGAAGAGCGCAGTACCGAGGGGTACCTTGTTTGACAGTACCTGGTGGAGTCCTGTTCCACAAGGCGCTGGGGACCTCCGGGCGCCATTTCTGTAAGTTGACATTGAATGTATTGGTGGTATTTTGGAATAGGGGAAGATGAGAACTGATTTGCGTATTGTGACTTGGAATGTGGGCGGGATACGGACCCCAGTGAAGCGCACGAAAATATTACAAGCTTTGAAGCAGGAAAAAGCTCATATGGCCCTCTTACAAGAAACACATTTAAACGCAAAAGAACATGAGAAACTAAAGAGGGAGTGGGTAGGGCATGTCTCTGCAGCTGCATCTGGGGGCAGGAAGTGTGGAGTAGCGATCTTAGTGCAAAAAGGCCTGCAAGTGGAACTTCTGCGAGAGGAAGTTGATGTGCATGGGAGGTTTTTGTTCCTGTGCCTTCGGATACAGGGGGAGGAGCTCTTTTTAGGGAACATCTATGCCCCGAATGTCTACAGTCCTCAATTTTTTCAGACTATAGCACAAAAAGTGGCTAGTGCCCCTAATGTTCCAGTAATATTGGCGGGGGACTTCAATTGCCCGCACGACCCTGATTTAGATAAGTTCTGGACCTCGGCGGGGGGCGGTTGGAGTAGGAAAGGTATAGGATACCTTTGCAGAGTGGGAGGCCTGGTGGATGGGTGGAGGATATTGCATGCGGGAGAGAGGGACTACACACATCTGTCACGAGCCCATCAGACGTGGTCCAGGCTTGATTATATTCTTATATCACAGAGCTCTTTTGGAAGAGTCCGGAGCGTTGAGATCCGGCCGATTGTGGTATCTGATCATGTGATGGTTGTTCTAGATTGGCAGGGCTGCCAAGGTGCGCAGGGTAAATGGTCTTTCCCGCGGTATTTGTGGAAGGATGATGCTTTCCGGAAGTACTTGGCGACTCAATGGGAGGAATACGTTGCTATTAATGAGCCTCAAGCCAGCAGTGTAGCAGTGTTATGGGAAGCTGGGAAGGCAGTGATGCGGGGTCTTGTCATTGCGTATGTGGCGCGGGAACGACGGACCTTGAATGAAAATATTGTGCGAGCGGCTCAGGAGCTTCAAGTCTATAAACAATTGACACTGAGGAGGCAAGACCCGGTTAGTTTGAAGGTTTATTTGGAGATGCAACGGCGCCTTAATCAACTGCTACAGAGCGGTCTACTCGCTACAATATTACAGGCATCAGCTATTCTGATATGGTGACCGGACGTGGAAACTTTTGGCTAGGTTAGTATGGGATGGAGGAGGGAATAGGGTTATAATGGTGATTAAGGATGTTGATGGGGTGAGACGTCGGGAGTCCAGCCAAATTTTGCAAGTCTTTAGGAAATTTTATCAAGAGCTATATACCCCGGAGAGGGAGGATCGCGATGCAGCCCGGATCTTTTTGGATAAGTTGAACCTACCGGGTCTGACCACTCAAGAAAGGGAGGACGTGAATAGGCCCATCTCAGGGAAAGAGGTTCAACAGGTTATTCGAAAGGGGGCGCCGAATAAAGCCCCTGGGCCTGATGGCTATGGGATAGAGTTTTATAAGATCTTGGAGTGGTAGGTGACCCCCACTCTGATTGCTTTGTATGATGAAGTGTTAGAGACGGGTACGTTTCCCAGAGACATGCGGACTGCTGCCATAATGGTTATCCCTAAGCCTGGTAAGAATTTAGAAGATCCGGCCTCGTATAGGCCGATTTCCCTCATTAATTATGATATGAAAATGCTAGCGTCCGTATTGGCATCCCGAATCCAGCATATCCTTCCGAGACTAATTCATACACATCAATCGGGTTTTGTTAAGGGGAGGGAGGCCAATTTAAATATCAGCAAAATTTTATTGAGCATGGATTTGTGTCTGTCCCAGGGGACTCCTTTAATTTTGGTAAACCTAGATGCTGAAAAGGCTTTCGATAGGGTTTCTTGGGTGTATATGTTTGAGGCGTTGAAGACTTTTGGGTTTGCTGGAGCCTATTTACACTGGGTGCAGGCCCTGTATACAGAGCCCCTGGCTAGCATTTCCATGGGCGGGGAATACTCACAACCTTTTGTGTTACGCCGAGGGACCCGGCAGGGCTGCCCTCTTTCCCCTCTTCTATTTGTCCTGCAATTAGAACCCCTGTTGGTGTCCTTGCGTGAGATGGCTGAGATTAAGGGGGTGGAATGGCAAGGTGGGGGACTTAAAGTCAGCGCTTTTGCTGACGACATGCTGCTTTGTTTGAGGGACCCGCCGACTTCCCTGGCAGTGGCGCTACAGCAGATTGAAGAATTTGGGGCGTTTTTGGGCCTTCGGGTGAACAAATCTAAATCCCTGGTTCTGGATGTTGGGGGAACCGTTAGGCCTCGGTGGACGGGGAAATTTCCACTGGAGTGGGTGGCAGGGCAGATCCGCTATTTAGGTATCCACATTCCTGAAAGGTTGACTAACTTGTATGGAGTAAATGTTAACCCGCTCTTAGCGGGCACGGTTGAGCAGTTGAGGAAGTGGCGGGATTTGCCGATTTCTCTAATGGGTCGGGTTGTTGTTGTTAACTGCCGTTGAGTCGGAGTCGACTCATGGCGACCCTCTGGATAGCTATCCTAAATTGTGTTCGGTCTTCAGTGAGGCGGCTCATTGTTGACAGACTGGTACCCGTAGCTGCTGTTATTGTATCGATCCATCTCATTGCTGGCCTTCCTCTTTTGCGTTGACCTTCTATCTTGCCAAGCATAATGTCTTTCTCTAATGATTTCTCTCTTCACATGATGTGTCCAAAGTATGAAAGTCAAAGTCTTGTCATCTGAGCTTCTAAAGAAAGCTTAGGTTTGATCTCCTCTAGTACTGACTGGTTTGTTCTTCGGGCAGTCCATTTTATAGCCCTGTTTAAGATGGTGGAACTTCCCAAGTGGATATATGTCTTGAGACAGCTCCCTGTTTGGCTGCTTAAGAAGGACCTTTTAGTGTTGCAGAGATATTTGTCGAGGTTTTTGTGGAGGGGTAAGAAGCCTCGCATTGCTTTTTCAGTATTGGCGAGATCGCGTGAGGAGGGGGGTCTAGGGTTAACTCCGCTTCGGATGTACAACCTGGCTTATTTGGCTAGAATGATTCGGGATTTGATTATGGGGACGGAGTTTACCATCCCTCTAAGTTTGATAGATCAGATGGTCCGGCCGATGCATAGGGCATATTGTTTGCATCAGCCTCTGACAAAGACGGCTCCCGGGTGGAAGGCTTCAGTATGTTTGCGGGGGATACAACGGGCCTGGAGAGCTCTCTGTAGCTCTAGGGGGAGTTGTTGGCGGCAAACAGACTGTCTCCCCTTATCCGGAAATCCTGGCTTTATACCGGGGATGTGGGGGAGGGTGGGATTAGAGTGGGCCACACAGGGGGTGGAATATTTGGGGCATTTGCGTATGGCAGGGGGCTCGGGACTTGACTCATTTTTGGACTTACAGCAGAGATTTAATCTTACCCGAAACCATTTTTATTTTTATCTGCAGGCGAGACACTACGCCCAGCGGTTGCAGAAGGAGTGTACAGGTCTTTTCAATCCTGGCGGGATGCTGGATCTGTGGGTCAATTTAGAAGGGAAGATTACAGTGTCTTGGTTGCTGGGGGTGATGGATGTTCCGGGCAAGGCACATCCGCTGGAGGTGCTGGCTCGGCGGTGGCAACAGGACCAGATGACTGGGGTAACGGTGGAGAAGTTGCAGCAAGCGTTTCAGGCCATAAAATCGGTATCGGAATCGATCCGACTACAAGAACTCCAATTTAAGTTGTTATGGAGGGCATATGTACATGATGTTTGGGCAGCGCGGTCCGGAATGTCTCTGACAGATGCATGTAGGTTATGTAAAGAGGAGAGGGGGACGCTGTCGCATAGATTCTGGTTCTGCTCAAAGATACGATCCTTCTGGAAGGCTGTTTGGTTGAGGATGGGTGGGGGGAGCCAGAGTTGGGACGTCCTTTCCCCAGAATGGGGGTTGTTGGGGTTACCAAGCGGGAGGGTCCCAATGCAAAAGCCCCATAGGTTGCTGTGTGAGAGGGGATTTATGATAGCGAAATTATGTATCCTTCGACAGTGGCTGTCCAGTGAGCCTCCAGAGATTAAGGGATGGGAAGCCTCTATGGGTGATTTGAAGGGCATGGAGCTCCGAACGGCGCGACTGCTGGGAGGGCGGAGGCTGGAGGGTGCCAGAAAATGTGGTCTTTTTTTGGGGTTTAATTGAGAGGGGGTAGGTTGGGATGCCAGGTGCTTTGAGTAGCGGGTTGGGTGCCCTGGTTGAGCATTACTTTATGACCTTGATGGGCGTTCGGGGGGGGAGGGAGGGTAGCTTGGGGGAGAGGGAGGGAGGGAGGGTAGCTTGGGGGGGAGGGTAGGCTGGGAGGGGTGGGTGGGGTAGGGAGGGGGGATCGTTGGGGGTGCGTTAGCCTGCTTCGGGGGGGGGGGATAATACGCCTCGTCTTCTAGGGAGACGGGACTCTAGTCTTACACTGAGCGTTGCTATTGCGTATGTCGTAAATGTGGCTGTTTGTATTTGCTTATTCCTATGTATTTGTGGAGTGTACTGTGGCGTTTTGTTAAGGTTGTATTGGAATTGAGTAGTGATGTGTTGAAATTGCTTAGTGATGTATTCCTCCTTGCTGGTTCACTGATGCAGAATAGCGCGGTATATAAGAGAATATAAATAAATCAATAAAAATGATTTTCCTTAAGATCTTTAAGTCTGTCTTTATATGCTTCATAATAAAGACCACTAACCATTTTAGTAGCCACCCTCTGCACTGGCTCCAATCTGCTTATATCCTTTTAAAGGTGCAGTATCCAGAATTGCACACAATACTCCAAATAAGGTCGCACCAGAGACTTATACAGAAGCATTATCACCTCCCTTTTTTCTACTGGCTATTCTTCTCCATATGCACCCAAGCATCCTTATGGCTTTCGCTGTTAACTTTCTACCTATTTAGCCATTTTAAAATCATCAGACACAATTACGCCCAGGTCCCGCTCTTCTTTTATGGCCAGAAGTACCTCGCTCCCTATACTGTACTGCTCCTTTGGATTTTTGCGGCCTAAATGCATGACCCTGTATTTTTTAGCATTAAATTTCAGCTCTAAAATTCTAGATCATTCTTCAAGCTTAGCTGGATCCCTCCACATGTTATCTACTCTTTTCTGGGTATCTACTCTATTGCACATAAGAACATAAGATATGCTATACTGGGTCAGACCAAGGTCCATCAAGCCCAGTATCCTGTTTCCAACAGTGGCCAATCTAGGTCATATGTACCTAGCATTTTCCCAAAAGACACAGGTTCCACAATGCTTGTACAGGGTCAAGCATTGATATCCTGGGTCCCTTCTTAATAATGATTTATGGACCTTTCCTCCAGGAACTTGTCCAAACCTTTTTTAAACTCAGCTACATTAACAGCCTTTACTACATCCTCCGGTAACAAATTCCAGAGTTTGATTACACGTTGAGTGAAAAAATATTTTCCTTTTTTTAGTCTTAAATAGTTTACCCTGTAGCTTCATTGCATGTCCCCTAGTCTTTCTATATTCTGACAACGTAAACAATCGATCTACGTTTACCCATTCCACCGTTCATTAATTTATAGAATTCTATCATATCTCCCCTCAGCCGTCTCTTTTCCAGGTTAAAGAGCCCTAACCTTTTTAGCCTTTCTTCATAGGAGTATCCCCTTTACCATTTCGGTGGCTCTTCTCACAACCTTTTCTAATATCTCTATATCCTTTTTAAGATACGACGACCAGAATTGCACACAGTATTCAAGGTGCGGTCTCACCATGGAATGATAAAGAGGCATTATAATATCTTTGGGGGTTTTTTCCATTCCTTTCCTTATGATACCTAGCATTCTATTTGCTCTCTTGGCTGCTGCTGCACACTGGGCCGAGGGTTTTAACATGTTATCCACAATGACGCCTAAATCTTTTTCCTGGGTGGTGGTTCCTAATGTGGAACCTTGCATCGTGTAACCATAGTTTGGGTTGTTCTTCCCTAGGTGCATAACAGGATAAACTATTTAAGACTAATAAAAGAATATATTTTTTCACTCAACGTGTAATCAAACTCTGGAATTTGTTACCGGAGGATGTAGTAAAGGCTGTTAGTGTAGCTGAGTTTAAAAAAGGTTTGGACAAATTCCTGGAGGAAAGGTCCATAAACCATTATTAAGAAGGGACCCAGGATATCAATGCTTGACCCAGTTACAAGCATTGTGGAACCTGTGTCTCTTGGGGAAACTGCTAGGTACATTTGACCTAGATTGGCCACTGTTGGAAACAGAATACTGGGCTTGATGGACCTTGGTCTGACCCAGTATGGCATATCTTATGTTCTTACTTTGCACTTGTCCACATTAAATTTCATCTGCCATTTTGATGCCCAGTCTTCCAATTTATCAAGATCCTCTTGCAATTTTCCACAGTCCTCTTGGGTTTTAATAACTTTAAATAGTTCAGTGTCATCTGCAAATTTGATAACCTCACTCGTTATTCCACTTTCCAGGTTATTTATGAATAAGTCAAAAAGCAGCGGACCCAGCACAGATTCCTGAGGTACACCACTATTCACCTTTCTCCATTGGGAAAATTGGCCATTTAGCTCTACCCTCTGCTTTCCCATGACTCTTTAGTTTTGCCAAAAGTCTCTGATGAGGGACCTTCTCAAAGGCTTTCTGAAAATCCAGATACGCTATATCAACCAACTCACCTTTGTCCACCTGTTTATTCACACCTTCAAAAAAACATAATAGATTAGTAAGACAAGATCTTCCTTGTCTAAAGCCATGTTGGCTGTCTCCCATTAGGCCATGACTATCTACATGCTGAGTAATTGTATCCAGCCCAGGTGATTTGCTACTCTTCAGTTTATCTAATAGTTGTAATACATCTTCCTGATGTATTGATATTTCCTTCAATTCTTCCGCACCTTTAAATACCACTTCAGTCATGGGTAACATCCCTACATCTTCCTCAGTAAAGACCGAAGCAAAGAATTCATTCAGTCTCTCCGCTATCGCCTTGTCGCCTCTTAGTGCCCCTTTAACCCCTCTATCATCTAATGGACCAACTGACTCTCTCACAGGTTTTTTGCTACGAATTTACTTGAAAAAGTGTTTAATTTGCGTTTTTGCTTCCGAAGCAAGCTTCTTCTCAAATTCTCTCTTTGCCTGCCTTATCAATGTCTTGCATTTGACCTGCCAGTGCTTGTGCTGTTTCCAGGTTTTGTCGTTTGGCTCTTTTTTCCATTTCCTGAAAGATGCTTTTTTGACAACAGCCTCTCTGACTTCCCCTTTAAACCATGCAGGCAGTTTTTTGGACTTCCTTCCACTTTTCTTAAAGCGTGGAATACAGCTGGTCTGGGCTTCCAAGACAGTATTTTTCAACAACACCCAAGCTTGATGTAAGTCTTTAACTTTTGCAACTGCTCCTTTTAATTTTTTCTTAACTATTTTCCTCATTTTATCATAGTCTCCCTTTCGAAAGTTAAAAGGTAGTACTGTGGATTTCCTTACTATCCCCTCCTCCACTAATTAAAACAAAGGCGATCATGCTATGATCACTATTGCCAAGTGGCCCCAACACCCTTATCTCTTGCACAAGATTTGGTGTTCCACTAAGGACTAGTTCTAATATGGCTTCCCCTCTGGTCGGTTCATGAACCAGCTGCTCCAAAAAGCAGTCATTTCTTTCATCTAGGAACTTTATCTCCCTAGCATGTCCTGACGTGACACTGACCCACTCGCTACCAGGGTAATTGAAATCACCCATTATTATTACTGCACTGTAACGTTAGTTAGCTTCCTTGATTTCTTTGAGCATTTCATCATCCATTTATTCATTCTGGCCAGGCGGTCGATAGTACACCCCCACTGCTATCGCCTTCCCCTTTTTACATGGAATTTCAATCCATAGAGATTCTACAGCAAATTTTGTTTCCTGCAAAACTTTAATCCTTTGTAGCTCAATGCCCTCTCTAACATAGAGCGCAACCGCTCCACCAATTTGATCAGCTCTATCATTATGATATAGTTTGTACCCAGGTATCACAGTGTCCCACTGGTTGTCCTCCTTCCACCATGTGTCTGATATTCCAATCATATCTAACCTCTCATTTAGTGCTATATATTCTAACTCTCCCATCTTATTTTTTAGATTTCTAGCATTTGCATACAAGCATTTTAGAGACTGTATTTTATTCATATTAATTTGGCTATTGGTAGACATGTGTAATTTGGGATCTTTAAGCTCTATCTCCTCCATACTCGAGGGCATTTGGGTACTTTACTCTTTTTTGGAACCTCTCTGCTTTTGGTAGTATCCTTCAAGGATACATTCTTCCGAACCATGCGCTCTTGGGTGACTGTCGGCTTTCCCCTATTATCTAGTTTAAAAGCTGCTCTATCTCCTTTTTAAAGGTTAATGCCAGCAGCCTGGTTCCATCCCAGTTAAGGTGAAGCCCATCCCTCCTTTCCCCAGAATGTTCCCCAGTTCGTAACAAATCCAAAACCCTCATCTCTGCACCATTGTCTCATCCACGCATTGAGACTCCGGAGCTCTGCCTGCCTTTTGGGTCCTGCGCGTGGAACGGGAAGCATTTCGGAGAATGCTACCCTTGAAGTTCTGGATTTCAACTTCCTACCTAAAAGCCTAAATTTAGCCTCCAGAACCTCCCTACCACATTTTCCTATGTCATTGGTACTGTGATAAGGAAGCTTATCATAGCTCAGGTAGGAGCTATAGAAAAGATGATGTGACTCTGAACAAGCAACCTGTCAGTTTTGATAGAAGTAAGAAAACAGAGTTTTCACATAAAAGACTACCAGTCCCAGAATGCACCAGGTTTCCAGCAGCCATGAGAGGGGCTGAAGTGAGAAAATGTGTGTGCAATCAAGAGAGCTATGAGGTAATCCCTAAGCACTCATCTCAAAGGGCAGGGCCTGATTCAACACAGCTGCGCTGTGTTAGGGAGGAGCACACATTAGGACAGAATAAGAATAGAGCTTATTCTTCAGATAATAGTGTCAGCAACAGCTACAGAAAGAGCTTCAGGGAGAGCTTCAGCAACGGCTACAAGCTCCAGCCCAGCTACAGGTTTAAGCATCACCTGGAGAAACAGAAGCCAAGCCAAGCGGATAGAGAAAGAAGGAAACTCTCTGGAAGGAAGAGAAGAAAGGCCATTGGAAGGTCTGGGAGGTATTCCAAATGCCAGCAGAGTCCATTGGACTGGAGTCAGCCAGAGGAATGGAAGGGCAGAGATAGGAATCACCAGTGGCTACCTAGAAGAGAGAAGACTGCACGTGGAAAGGACTTTCAGACCTATGCCAAAAGGTATGTGAGGGAAGATCCAGTGTCCAGGGATCAAGATTGGAAGGCTGGACATCAGAACTGGATTACATACTGGCCAGGATATACAGAGAGGAATTATGATAACAGGAGAGGCTCAGATATGAACTCTGATCCAGACCCTATCTATAATAGAGAATGGCAGCAAGGGAATAAGCATTCTCATGATAGTGCCTTATGGAAAGACTCGTCTGTGCCAATGTATGATAGTGACCCTATGCTGATTGATGAAGGGGGAGATACAGCAGATGAAACTATTCATTACATGGACTGTTCTCTATCTAAATGCTATTGCTAGCTTTCTGTGAGCAAACACCTCAGCCATCACAAAGAAACCTAACTTTGTTCTTTATTTCCACTGCAAACAGCTCTTAAAGCAGGATTTGGGTTCACACAGTAGCAGCCAGCCAGCTAAAGGGTTCCAGCTGGTCAATTGATAGTAATTAAAGCTGCACCTGATTGTGTGTGTGAGCAAGAGAGGAATCACTGCAGGATCTGCGTGGAAAATAAGCAGAAGTTAACCTAACAAGCAAAGTTTATTCATTTCTTTGTGCCTTTTTTATTTGGTAATTATTTGCTAAGAAAACATTAGCTAATTGCCTGACAAGCTGAAGGTTGTTTTCTGATTTGCTTTGTGACTTTATGTTATCCATTTAAACACTGCAAGCAAGTAACCTCATTTATATTGCTATCAAGCATATTTGTGCTGGGTGAATTAAACCCCATCAATAAAAGAAGAATTTTATTGGCTTTACCACTTGGTTTCACAACTCAATTATTGTCTTCAGCTGTGTTTGGGAGTGAATGAACTACATTACCCACAATACCTTGCAAGAATCATATGAATATATGCATCGTCAAGATTGTGTAAGTTCTCACCCTAGGCAGCCGTCTGACAGTACCGACATGTACCAAGACAGCAGACTCCTCCCCAGCACTATTTAAGACCTTATCTAGGTGGTGCGTGAGGTCCGCTACCTTCGAACCAGGCAGGCATGTTACCAGGCAATCCTTACGTCCACCAGCCACCCAGCTATCTACATGCCTAATGATCGAATCACCATCTATAACGGCTATCCTAACCCTTCCCTCAGGGGTACATGGCCTTAGAGAAACTTCCTCGGTGCGAGAGGGTTTTACATCACCTGGAGGACAGGTCCTAGTTACAGGATCACTTCCTGCCACACGAGGGGGATGCTCTCCTGTCACGTGACCTCTCTCCTCCATGGCAACAGGGATGCTGCCAGACTGGAGGTGGGACTTCAGGACTATATCCCTGTAGGTCTCGTCTGTGTACCTCTCTGTCTTTCTTATGTTTTCCAAGTCTGCTTCTCTAGCCTCTAGAGAACGGACTCGTTCCCTGAGAGCAAAAAGCTCCTTGCACCTAGTGCACACGGAAGACCTCTCACCAACTGGGAGAAAATCATACATGTGACACTCAATGCCAAAGACTGGAAAGCCCCCATCTCACTGCTGGACTCCTGTCTGCATCTTAGTTTTAAGTTTGTGTTTAGATCTTTAAGTTCTTTACTTACTAAGGTTTGCTATGGATATTTATACTAATAAAATTGTACCTAATAAGTTTAATTTACCTTGTTAACTTGAAGCTTAATTAATCTCAGGTCCTTTGTGTATGACTGATTTGGGTAACGAGCTTCACCTGAGAGCACCTCCTGTCTTTTAAGATGTGTAAGTACCTATAACGCTACGATTATCCCAGGGGTGGGTGGGTGTTCGGGAGGGAGGCAGGGAAATAACACTTATTAAAAGAGGGCTGCTGCATAGTACCCTGACTTGTGCTGCTGAGGTAAGCTATATTCTGATTTGATTTAAATTATAGCTCTTTGCTGCTGCTAGGCTCTAACTTATTATGAAATTTAAACTACAAGCTCTCTGCTGGGTTCTAAATTTAACCAGAAAGCTTTCTTCTGTGTTTTAAATTTAAACTAAAAGTACTTTGCTGATACTAGGCCCTGAGTGACTATTAAATTTAAACTACAAGCTCTCTACTGGGTATGAAATGTAACCAGAAAGTTCTCTTCTGTGTTTTAAATTTAAGCTTAAACTGCTGCTACTAGGCCCTGACTGATTTAACAAGAAATAGTGGGTTCACAGATTAATTAGCTTTAATACAAAGAATTCCTTTCAGAAAATTCCCAGAAGTATATACTCACAATTGCAGATCTCTCTCCAGAAGTAACAGTCCCCTTTTCTAGTCCTTCAAGAGTAGATTTGCAGATTTTGGTAACATCTGCAAACAAGAAAACCTTACCTGACAGCCTTTCCACAATATCACTAACAAGATGTTAAAAAGAATCAGACCAAGAACAAATCCTTCCAGCACACCACTGGTAATCTTCTCAGAGTGAGCTTCATTTACCTGCATCTTTTGTCGCCTCCCACTCAACCAATTTCTAACCCAGTCAGTAACTTTAGAGTCCTCCCTAGGGTGCTGAGCTTGTTTATAAGTTGCTTGTGTGAAATGGTGTTAAAGGCTTTACTGAAATCTCCCTCGGTCAAACTCCCTGGTCACCCAGTCAAAGAAATCTATCAGATTTGTCTGACAAGACCCACTTCAGGTGAAGCCATGCTGCCTTGGATCCTGCAATCCATTGTACTCTAGAAACCTCACTATTCTCTCCTTTAGTAGCCTTTCCAATTAAAAAAGTTAATAGTAGGAAATATTATAAAAACTGGGACATTGCCATGACATGATTATTGGCACCCTTATAAATAATTCAAATCAGTTTTAACAGAAGAACCACATTCCCAATGCAGTACAATTAGATGCACCTATGATTGTCAGTACTCACTTGACTTGAATCAACCAATGAATGATGGTTCTAATGTTTAAAAAGGCCACATTCACTCCCTGTTCCATTTTCATAATGGTGAAGACCAGAGAACTGCCTAAGACCACCAGAAAAGGCATTATCATCAAACTTTAAAGGGGTACAACTCCATCTCAAAAGACCCTGGGAATCCTATGTCTACAATTTGCAAAGTTAAGATGTTTTCTGCTCATGGAACTGTCAAGAACCTCCCGGGACATTGTGGGAAGAGGAAAGTTAATTCAGGAACTCTTTAAAAGTTAGTGTGAACTGTTAGAAAAACACCATGCACAAACATCCAAAAAGCTTAAGTCTGACTTGGAGCAATCTGGACTGGTGATTTCAACCCACACCATATGCTGCTTACTAAACCAAGAAGGGTTTCATTGGTGAAGGCCAAGGAAGACCCCACTATTCAAAGACAGACATAAAAATGCATGCCTGATCTTCACCCAAACCTATCTTGAGAAACCACAATCTTTCTGGGAAAATGTTCTGAAGACAGATGAAACAAAATTTGATTTCTTTGGCAGTGCAGACCAGCGATACATGTACAGGTGAAGAAATGAAGCTTATAAGGAAAAAAATACCCTTCCTACAGTTAAATATGGTGGCAGTTCCATAATGTTGTGGGGCTGTTTTCCTCCCTCAGGAACTGGGGGCCTGGAACGTATTAAAAAAATCATGAAATTAGATGACTACCAAGGTATTTTGGAGTGAAATGTGCTACCTAGTGTCTTAAAACTAGGTCTAGTTCGAAGATCATGGGTTCTCCAGCAAGACAATGACCAAAAACATACATTCAAAAGCGCAAAAGAATGGTTAAAAAGGGAAAAATGGAGTGTTTTAAACTGACCAGCCCTGTTCTCAATCCTTTGGAAAGAGCTGAACTCTGCCATAGATAAAAGGAATCCTGGAAACATTCAGGAGTTGGAGCAAATCGCAGTTGAAGAGTGGGAGAAACTAGCAGCAGACAGATGTAAGAAATTTATAAATGACTATAAGAAACGTTTATGCCAAGGGTGGTGCAGCCAAATATTAGTGAAGGGTGCCATTAATCTTGTCCAGGTCATATTGTGTTTTTATTTATTTATTTTTTATACCATGCTCTTTAGAATCAGTGCATTTTACATGTATACTAACAGGCACTTTTTTTTCCCCTTGTCCTCGAAGGGCTCACAATCTAAGTGTACCTGAGGCAATGGAGGGTTAATTGGCTTGCCCAAGGCCACAAGGAGTGGCCATGGGACTAATGATTTTCTCCCAGTTGGTGAGAGGTCTTACGTGTGCATTAGGTGCAAGGAGCTCTTTGCTCTCAGGGAACGAGTTCGTTCTCTAGAGGCTAAAGTAGCAGACTTGGAAAGCATAAGACAGACAGAGAGGTACATAGACGAGACCTACAGGGATATAGTCCTGAAGTCCCACCTCCAGTCTGGCAGCATCCCTGTTGCCATGGAGGAGAGAGGTCACGTGACAGGAGAGCATCTCCTTGGTGTGGCAGGAAGTGATCCTGTAACTAGGACCTGTCCTCCAGGTGATGTAAAACCCTCTCGCACCGAGGAAGTTTCTCCAGGGCCATGTGCCCATGAGGGAAGGGTTAGGACAGCCGTTATAGTTGGTGATTCGATCATTAGGCATGTAGATAGCTGGGTGGCTGGTGGACGTGAGGATCGCCTGGTAACATGCCTGCCTGGTGCGAAGGTAGCGGACCTCACGCGCCACCTAGATAAGGTCTTAGATTGTGCTGGGGAGGAGTCTGCTGTCTTGGTACATGTTGGTACCAATGACATTGGAAAATGTGGTAGGGAGGTTCTGGAGGCTAAATTTAGGCTTTTAGGTAGGAAGTTGAAATCCAGAACTTCCAGGGTAGCATTCTCCGAAATGCTTCCTGTTCCACGCGCAGGACCAAAAAGGCAGACAGAGCTCCGGAGTCTCAATGCGTGGATGAGACAATGGTGCAGAGATGAGGGGTTTGGATTTGTTAGGAACTGGGGAACATTCTGGGGAAAGGAGGGGCTCTTCCGAAGGGATGGGCTTCACCTCAACCGGGATGGAACCAGGCTGCTGGCATTAACCTTTAAAAAGGAGATAGAGCAGCTTTTAAACTAGATATGCTCCATAACAACTTCAAATAGAGCCTTCAGCTTGAGCGCCCCAAGCCTCTGGAACTCCCTACCACCACACATCAGAGCTATCCCCAACTTGAGCCAGTTCAGGAAGGCCTTAAAACACCTCCTCTTTACTAAGTACCTAATAGACTCCTCCGAACCACAGCCACCATGTATGACTAACACACAATAACTCCATCCCACATGCATACAATTACTTATTTCAATGTTCCACACATGTAGATAGTTTTCCCTGGTTAGCCAAGTTGATGCTCCTGTTCTTTGTAATGACCTGACTCTTGGTTTTTGTCGGAAACTGTTAGTTCTATGTAAACCGCGCTGATCGCAAATAGTGCGGTATAGAAGAAATGTAAATAAATAAATAAATATTAGGGGAAAGCCGACAGTCGCCCAAGAGCAGATGGTTCGGAAGAATGTATCTTTGAAGGATACTACCAAAAGCAGAGAGGTTCCACAAAAGAGCAAAGTAGCCCAAATGCCCTCAAGTATGGAGCAGACAGAGCTTAAAGATCCCAAATTACTCATGTCTAACAGACAAATTAATATGGATAAAATACATTCTCTAAAATGCTTGTATGCAAATGCTAGAAGTCTAAAAAATAAGATGGGAGAGTTAGAATATATAGCACTAAATGAAAGGTTAGATATGATTGGAATATCAGAGACATGGTGGAAGGACGACAACCAGTGGGACACTGTGATACCTGGGTACAAACTATATCGTAATGATAGAGCTGATCAAATTGGTGGAGGGGTTGCTCTCTATGTTAGAGAGGGCATTGAGTCAGAAAGGATTAAAGTTTTGCAGGAAACAAAATCTGCTGTAGAATCTATATGGATTGAAATTCCATGTAAAAGGGGAAGGCAATGGCAGTGGGGGTGTACTATCGAGCGCCTGACCAAAATGACCAAATGGATGATGAAATGCTCAAAGAAATCAAGGAAGCTAACAAAAGTTACAGCACAGTAATAATAATGGGTGATTTCAACTACCCCGGTATCGACTGGGTCAGTGTCACGTCAGGACATGCTAGGGAGATAAAGTTCCTAGATGAAATAAATGACTGCTTCTTGGAGCAGCTGGTTCATGAACCGACCAGAGGGGAAGCCATATTAGACCTAATCCTTAGTGGAACACCAGATCTAGTGCAAGAGATAAGGTTGTTGGGGCCACTTGGCAATAGTGATCATAGCATGATCGCCTTTGATTTAATTAGTGGAGGAGGGATAGTAAGGAAATCCACAGTACTACCTTTTAACTTTCGAAAGGGAGACTATGATAAAATGAGGAAAACAGTCAAGAAAAACTAAAAGGAGCAGTTGCAAAGGTTAAAGACGTACATCAGGCTTGGCTGTTGTTGAAAAATACTATCTTGGAAGCCCAGACCAGCTGTATTCCACGCTTTAAGAAAAGTGGAAAGAAGTCCAAAAAACTGCCAGCATGGTTTAAAGCTGAGGTCAGAGAGGCGGCTGTTGCCAAAAAAGCATCTTTCAGGAAATGGAAAAAAGAGCCAAACGACGAAACCTGGAAACAGCACAAGCACTGGCAAGTCAAATGCAAGGCATTGATAAGGCAGGCAAATGGAGAATTTGAGAAGAAGCTTGCTGCAGAAGCAAAAACACGAAGTAAAGACCTTTTCAAGTACATTCGTAGGAAAAAACCTGTGAGAGAGTCAGTTGGTCCATTAGATGATAAAGGGGTTAAAGGAGCACTAAGAGGCGACAAGGCGATAGCGGAGAGACTGACCTAGATTGGCCACTGTTGGAAACAGGATACTGGGCTTGATGGACCTTGGTCTGACCCAGTATGGGATATCTTATATTCTTATGTACAGTATGTACACCACATTGATTTTAATCAAATTAAATGAAAATAGATGATTACTAAATGAAGCGGAAAATTTCTAGTAATTACAATCACAAATTTTAAATTTTAAGACGTCTGTGTTGTTTTCTATCCGAATCAGAACCGTAATTTTTGTGCGCTCTGTTGTAAAGTATGTGCTCTCGCTCAACGAGGTGTGTGCACGCGCACACGTGCACAGCTTAGAGGGAACAGTGCCACAGATGCATTCACAGCCATGAATATGCACAGATCAGTCCCATACATCATTCTAATACACACTCATAAATGCAAATTCATATTCTGAAAATAGTTTTGGCATGACACTTTTGGCCTGCTGACAGGATTCTGTGGGGTCAATATTAGAAAGGATTTATACATTTATCAGAAGCTAGTAAATATGCAGCTCACCAAGCTGCCAATTTTCAAAGGCACATTAGGAACCACCACCCAGGAAAAAGATTTAGGCGTCATTGTGGATACCATGTTAAAACCCTCGGCCCAGTGTGCAGCGGCGGCCAAGAGAGCAAATAGAATGCTAGGTATGATAAGGAAAGGAATGGAAAATAAAACAAAAGATATTATAATGCCTCTATATCGTTCCATGGTGAGACCGCACCTTGAATATCGTGTGCAATTCTGGTCTCCGTATCTTTAAAATGATATAGCGATTTTAGAAAAGCCACCAAAATGGTAAAGGGGATGGAAGAATACTCCTATGAAGAAAGGCTAAAAAGGTTAGGGCTCTTTAACCTGGAAAAGAGACGGCTGAGGGGAGATATGATAGAAGTCTATAAATTAATGAACGGAGTGGAACGGGTAAACATAGATCGATTGTTTACCTTATCAGAATATAGAAAGATTAGGGGACATGCAATGAAGCTACAGGGTAAACTATTTAAGACTAATAAAAGAAAATATTTTTTCACTCAACGTGTAATCAAACTCTGGAATTTGTTACCGGAGGATGTAGTAAAGGCTGTTAGTGTAGCTGGGTTTACAAAAGGTTTGGACAAGTTCCTGGAGGGAAGGTCCATAAACCATTATTAAGAAGTGACCGAAGATATCAATGCTTGACCCAATACAAGCATTGTGGAACTTGTGTCTCTTGGGGAAACTGCTAGGTACATGTGACCTAGATTGGCCACTGTTGGAAACAGAATACTGGGCTTGATGGACCTTGGTCTGACCCAATATGGCATATCTTATGTTCTAGTTTCAACACTCTACCTCAAAGTCATATCTTTGGCTTTTCTGAATCTGCACATTAGAATTAAGTTAGCAGGTTCTACTTCACACACCCATTATGTTATATGGTAAGGCGTATTTTGAAAGTAGTTTCAACGTTCTTCCTGAAAGTCAGATTTTTGGACTTTTAGGGTGTGAACATTCTATGAGATTTCCTACACTTAGAACTAGACTACAAGTTTCTACTTCACACACCCATTATGTTATATGGCAATGTTACTTCTGAGACTAGTTTCAACGTTCCACCTCAAAGTCAGATTTTCGGCTTTTCTGAGTGTGCACATTAGAATTAGAGTAGGCGTTTCTGCTTTACACGCCCATTATTATAGATGGTAAGGTTACTTTTGAGACTAGTTTCAACGTTCTACCTCAAAGTCAGATATTTTGCCTTTTTGGGTGTGAACATTCTATGAGATTTACTACACTTAGAATTAGACTAAGAGTTTCTACTTCACACACACATTCTTTTATATTATAAGGTTCCTTTTGAGACTAGTTTCAATGCTCTACCTCAGATTTTTGGCTTTTCTGAATCTGCACATTGGAATTAGGCTAGGAGTTTCTGCTTCAGGCACCCATTATGTTATATGGTAAGACAACCTTTGAGACTAGTTTCAAAGTTCTACCTCAAAGTCAGATTTTTGGCTTTTCAAAATCTGCCCATTATATGACATTTCCTACACTTAGAATTAGACTACGAGTTTCTACTTCACACACCCATGATTTTATTTTTACATTTACATTCTCAATTCTAATCAGGGCATGCTGCTAACAGGATCTCTCCATTTCAAAGCAAGGTACCAAAGCTCCACCAACTGAACAATGACTGGGAAAAAATGTATTGTCAAAGCTGTTGCCCACGTTACAGCTTCTACTTCTGCTCAGACAGAAATCCGAATGCCAGTTGAAGGACCGGTTCCATGTGCAGGATATCTACATGCTGAAGTTCTCAGGAAACAGGCAGAGGAGCTCAGAGAAGAGGTGGCAAGGATGAGAAGCATTCAAGACAGTGAGAGGTACACTGATGAGATGCTTCTTGAAATATCCAAGCTCTCCAGCAGAGGTGAGGATGGGAGTCTACAGAAGGACCAAGACTGAACACAAGTCATCAGGATCTGCAGAATCACCAATCCAACTCCTCAAGCCCTTGAAATGAAGAACCAGTATGCAGCCCTGAAAGTGGAGGAGGTAGAGGCATCCCAGGAAAAAGAACCACCAGAGCTCGAGCACCCCAAAGTTGCAGAATCAGTGACCACTAGGAAGCGAAGGGTAGTGGTGGTTGGTGACTCTCTTCTGAGGGGTACTGAGGCATACATCTGCTGACCAGACTTGATGTCCAGAGGGTTATGCTGTCTGCCAGGTGCCAAAATCCAAAATGTTATGGAGAGTTAGCTGAGACTCATCAAGCCTATTGACAATTACCCCATGTTGCTCATCCATGTCGGCACAAATGATACTGCTAGGTATCCCTCTGAGCATATCGAGTGACTTTCATGGCTCTGGGACAGAGGGTGAAGCAGACTGGTGTACAGGTGGTGTTCCCTTCAATCCTCCCTGTTGCGGGTAAAGGCCAGGGCCGAGAAGCTGGCATCCTGGAGATAAATGCATAAGTGCATTGATGGTGTTATTGAGAGCATTTTAATTCTTGGAAGATGTTCCAAGGGCTGCAGAGCAGAGATGGCATCGCTCTGTCCAAGAAGGGTCGACATGTCTTTAGTAGCAGACTGGCTAACCTACTGAAGAGGGCTTTAAACTAGATTCATTATGGGTGAAGAAAGCCCACAGGTAAGTGAAACATTAAATAACTTTATAGAAATAGGTAAAAGGGGAAATATCTGGAAAGCAGTGTCTATAAATGCCCGTAGTATGTGAAATAAGATCTCAGATATTGAAGCTCTAATGGGAGAAGCTGACTTGGATTTAGTGGTAATTACCGAGACATGGTTCATGGACCACCATGACGAATAGAACTATACCAGGTTATATATTATTCAGAAAGAACAGGGTAGAAAGAAGGGGAGGAGGAGTGGCGCTATATCTAAAAAATAATATTAAAGCTATGGAAATACAGGGTTTAAAAGAGAGACAAGAGGCAGTGTGGATTAAACTAGAAAGGGAAAGAGAAATCAATTTGCATTGGCATCATATACAGACCTCCATCACAGGGAGAAGATGTGGACAGAGATTTAATAGAAGACATACACAGCATTGCCAGGAACAGGGAAGTGCTGCTGATAGGGGATTTCAATATGCCTGATGTTGATTAGCACATCCCTACTGAGTTGTCATCTAGAAGCAATGAGATCCTGGATTCTTTACAGAAAGTAGTATTCAGGCAACTGGTAACAGAAATCACTTGAAGAGGCCATACTGGACTTGGTGCTTATCAATGGCAAAAGTGTTTTTGATGTTATAGTGGGAGATCATCTCGCATCCAGTAGAAACAGGTAAAAAAGGTGACTGTGAAAGCTAGAAGGATGCTTGGGTGCATAGGGAGAGGAATGGCCAGCAGAAGAAAAGAGATGATAATGTCGCTGTATAAATCTTTGGTGCAACTTCATTTGGAATACTTTGTGCAATTCTGGAGACCGCACCTTTAAAAGGATATAAACAGGTTGGAGTCGGTGTAGAGGGTGGCTACTAAAATGGCTAATGGTCTTTGTTATTAAGCATATGAGGACAGACTTAAGGACCTTAATATGTATACTTTAAGGGAAAGGTGGGATAGAGGTTATATGACTGCGACGTTTAAATACCTCTGTGGCATAAATGCACAGGAGGAGAACCTCTTTCGATTGAAAGCAAGTTCTGCTACAAGGAGACATCAGATGGTGGTGAAAGGTGATAGACTCAGGAGTAATATGCAGAAATATTTTTTTACAGAAAGGGTGCTAGATGCATGGAATAGTCCCCCCAGTAGAGGTGTTAGAGATGAGGACAGTATCTAAATTCAAAAAAGCATGGGACAAACACAAAGACTCTCTAAATGAAAAAAGGGGACTCTTGTAGTGGGTGATATGGAAGGGCAGACTAGATAGGTCATGTGGTCTTTTTCTGCCATCATGTTTCTAAAGTGTACCCGATTCTGCAACTGTGAGAACTAGAAGTTGCCACGGTAGCAGAATCGGGCACTTAGATGTCCCAGCATAACTCCGATTCAGTGGCACAGGATGTCCTCACATCTGTCCGGCCAGTCCTCCCTATGCACCTAACAAGAGCCCCAAAAGCCTGCCACAACAAACTTCCTTTCTTCACCATCCAACCCTGTGGGGCTTGCCAAGGCCGTGATAGGGCAGAGGTGCCTCACCTACCATGGCTCCTTTGCTGGTGGGGGCTGCCAGGCCCGAATGCTGTCTTCGGTGGGACTTGTTCCATCTCGGAGGTGGAATAAGTCCCATGTCTATCTCTCCCCTGCTGGATGTACAGGGGCCTTGACCTGAATAGGCCCTGTATGTCTGGGAAATTTAGCCTGTCCTCACTCTGCCCACTCTCCCTCTCTGGCCCTCCCCTTCCTGCCCCATCCAGCACTCCCTGCACAAGCCCTGTGTGTGCGGGGAACAGAGGGCTCAGAATATGCTGCCGGGACTGAACGGGGGTTGGACGTCCCTATGAGGATATGTAGGAGGCAGGTAGGAATGGAGAAAACTGAACAAGCTTACAGAAAAATAAGTAGCACACTAACAATGGCACAGAAAAATAAACAGCACACTAACAATGATAAAATAAATATCTCAATGGACACATAGGACTCACAAGCGGGCAGGTAAATGTGCCCAAACTGGCAGCAGTGCCAATAAGCAGCTTCTCTATGCTGAGGCAGAGGGAAATCATCACATGTGGAAAACAAAAACAGGAAGAGGGTGTTAAGCAAAACTCAGGAGGGGGGATGAGGGGTTAATCACTCAGGGAGATTAGAGCAGAGAGAGGAAAATGCTGAATAAAACACCAAGATAGAGAAGAAATAGGTAAAGAATTGAATGTTAGCTGTGGCTCAACAGAGACTAAAAAGATGCAAAACATTATGAGGATATGTAGGAGACAGGTAGGAATGGAGAAAACTGAACAAGCTTACAGATAAATAAGTAGCCAACTAACAATGGCACAGATAAATAAACAGCACACTAGCTATGACAAAATAAATATCTCAGTGGACATACAGGACTCACAAGCTGGTAGGTAAGCGTGCCCAAACTGGCAGCATAGCTAGCACAAGATTGTGGAGCTTGAGGAGCGTCTGGAGATGATGGAATTCTTGCAATAGGGTGGGAGATGCAGCCCAGGCCAGTCCAAGGACCATCAATACTGGCAGGCTTCTACCCCTAAGCAGTGCAAAATTCTTGGATCCCATTGTCAGCTGGTTGGCAGGAACGAGGACTTGCAAGAGCAGGAGATACTAAAAAAACTAGATTTGAGAAAGGCCCCATCAATATCCTCCCCTCTTTGATGATGCCGCTTTTGCCCCTAAAGAAAGGGTGGAAGTGATTTGGGGGTTCTCCCTGAATTTCTTTCAATACTTCCAGTTGCAGCACTTCATTGGGTCTATCCCATATGAGAACGCTGTGTTGTGCCCCCAAAAGGGTGGGAGTGAGTTCTATTTGAGTCCTCAAGGTTGAAGTCTTTCATTGCCAAGCTCTACCAGGCACTCTCCTCTGAGCAATCTTATCCTAATCCGAGGCTGCCATACAAGAAGAGGTGGGAGGCGGCAATTTGAGATCAATCCGATGACTTTTGGAATGAGGTCTATCAATATACCCATGCCTGTTCGATTTCCCTGTCCTTAGTCAATACTCAACTCCGTATTCTGTTGCGCATGTCTGTTATCCTGGCAGACCTCTTTCAGTGGGACAGAGCAGATGACACATTGTCTGGTGGAACTGTGGGGGGCTTGGTGAACTGCCCCAAACTGCAATTCTTTTTGTTCGGAGGCATATTTTCAACGTTCCGGGGCTGTCTATACCCTTTTCACTTGCATCCTGTGTCCTGGGCCACTTGATTCCTGATTGGGCTGATATAGAACTCCGGCGTCTACTAAATTATTTACTATTAGCAGCCCGGAGTGCAGTCACCTGGCACTGGAAGCATCAACACCTCTCTTGCACAGAATGGCATCTTACGGTGTAGGATAACTATAGGATGGAAAAGCTCACTGCTGAATTGCAAGCGAGGCTAGAGGTAGTCGGTAGAGTGGTCCAGGTTCCTGGACCAGGAGGCCCACTAGTGTAGAAATCTAAAGAAGTTGTCTTTTACCTACTTCTACTGCAGGATGTTTCCATAGATGTTTGGTTCTGCTGCCCCAGTTCAGGAATATTCATAGGGTTGGAAAGCAGGGTGGGGGGAGGGATAACAACCGAGGGAGCTATGAGCAGGTAAGTGTGCTAACAGGTCTGCTAACCATGTTAATCCCTTTGAATATGCCCCACAATTTCCACTGCTTTAGCCCTAGTATTTTAGAAATATACATAGGTGCCTATGTGTCTTTATAAAATAGGCTTATTGGTGCCTACTTGGCCTTCACATATGGTCAGCCTTTTATAACCCCTCCATCACCACCACCACACACACACAAAGATAATTTTCAAATGAATTTGTCTAGCTGCCTAAAACAGTTGGTAGAAAAGTATCCACAGTTCCCATCAACTCCAAGTTTTCAAAGCAAAACACAAGGAAATATAGCATGTACAGGCACAGCCTGCCCAAGTGAAAATCAGGCCCATTGTGTACAATATTTTGAGAAATAATTGGAAAATTCCAACTGTATGTCATCATAGTATTTTAATAGTATGTTCAAAGATACACAACAACAAAAAAGATGTTTGTGCAACTTAGATGCAGTAATTTCTGAAATAAATTTCTGAGGGAGGAGTGGCTCAGTGGTTGGGACAGGTTACCTCAGGCCGGGGGTTCAATTCCCACATGGGGACAAGCAAGTCTCTAAGAACATAAGAACATAAGATATGCCATACTGGGTCAGACCAAGGTCCATCAAGCCCAGTATTCTGTTTCCAACAGTGGCCAATCTAGGTCATATGTACCTAGCAGTTTCCCCAAGGGACACAGGTTCCACAATGCTTGTATTGGTTCAAGCATTGATATCCTGGGTCCCTTCTTAATAATGGCTTATGGACCTTTCCTCCAGGAACTTGTCCAAACCTTTTTTAAACCCAGCTACACTAACAGCCTTTACTACATCCTCCGGTAACAAATTCCAGAGTTTGATTACACGTTGAGTAAAAAAATATTTTCTTTTATTAGTCTTAAATAGTTTACCATGCAGCTTCATTGCATGTCCCCTAGTCTTTCTATATTCTGATAAGGTAAACCAGTCGATCTACGTTTACCCGTTCCACTCCGCTCATTAATTTATAGACTTCTATCATATCTCCCCTCAGCCGTCTCTTTTCCAGGTTAAAGAGCCCTAACCTTTTTAGCCTTTCTTCATAGGAGTATCCTTCCATCCCCTTTACCATTTTGGTGGCTCTTCTCTGAACCTTTTCTAATAACTCTATATCCTTTTTAAGATACGGCGACCAGAATTGCACACAATATTCAAGGTGCGGTCTCACCATGGAACGATATAGAGGCATTATAATATCCTTTGTTTTATTTTCCATTCCTTTCCTTATCATACCTAGCATTCTATTTGCTCTCTTGGCCGCCGCTGCACACTGGGCCGAGGGTTTTAACATGGTATCCACAATGACGCCTAAATCTTTTTCCTGGGTGGTGGTTCCTAATGTGGAACCTTGCATCGTGTAACCATAGTTTGGGTTGTTCTTCCCTAGGTGCATAACCTTGCACTTGTCCACATTAAATTTCATCTGCCATTTTGATGCCCAGTCTTCCAAATTATCAAGATCCTCTTGCAATTTTCCACAATCCTCTTGGGTTTTAACAACTTTAAATAGTTTTGTGTCATCTGCAAATTTGATAACCTCACTCGTTATTCCACTTTCCAGGTCATTTATGAATATGTCAAAAAGCAGCGGACCCAGCACAGATCCCTGGGGTACACCACTATTCACCTTTCTCCATTGGCAAAATTGGCCATTTAGCCCTAACCTCTGCTTTCTATCTTTTAACCAGTTCCTGATCCACAATAGTACACTGCCTCCTATCCCATGACTCTTTAGTTTTGCCAAACGTCTCTGATGAGGGACCTTGTCAAAGGCTTTCTGAAAGTCCAGATACACAATATCAACCGACTCACCTTTGTCCACCTGTTTATTCATTCCTTCAAAAAAACATAACAGATTAGTAAGACAAGATCTTCCTTGTCCAAAGCCATGTTGGCTGTCCCCCATTAGGCCATGACTATCTACATGCTGAGTAATTTTATTCTTTATGATGGTTTCAACCATTTTTCCCTGGTACTGATGTCAGGCTCACCGGTCTGTAGTTTCCCGGATCACCCCTGGAAAAATTGGTGTTATGTTCGCCATCTTCTTATCTTCAGGTATTACAGATGATTATAATGATAGTTGACAGATAACTAATAGCAGGTCTGCAATCTCATATTTCAGTTCTTTCAACACACTTGGATGTATACCATCCGGTCCAGGTGATTTGCTACTCTTCAGTTTATCTAATAGTTGTAATACATCTTCCCGATGTATCGATATTTCCTTCAATTCTTCCGCACCTTTAAATACCACTTCAGTCATGGGTAACATCCCTATATCTTCCTCAGTAAAGACCGAAACAAAGAATTCATTCAGTCTCTCCGCTATCGCCTTGTCTCCTCTTAGTGCTCCTTTAACCCATTTATCATCTAATGGACCAACTGACTCTCTCACAGGTTTTTTTTTCTACGAATGTACTTGAAAAGGTCTTTATTTCGCGTTTTTGCTTCCGCAGCAAGCTTTCTCTCAAATTCTCCCTTTGCCTGCCTTATCAATGCCTTGCATTTGACTTGCCAGTGCTTGTGCTGTTTCCAGGTTTCGTCGTTTGGCTCTTTTTTCCATTTCCTGAAAGATGCTTTTTTGGCAACAACAGCCTCTCTGACCTCACCTTTAAACCATGCTGGCAGTTTTTTGGTCTTCCTTCCACTTTTCTTAAAGCGTGGAATACAGCTGGTCTGGGCTTCCAAGATAGTATTTTTCAACAACACCAAAGCTTGATGTACGTCTTTAACCTTTGCAACTGCTCCTTTTAGTTTTTTCTTAACTGTTTTCCTCATTTTATCATAGTCTCCCTTTCGAAAGTTAAAAGGTAGTACTGTGGATTTCCTTACTATCCCTCCTCCACTAATTTTATTTATTTATTTATTTATTTATTACAATTTCTTATATACCGCACTATCAAATTAAATCAAAGGCGATCATGCTATGATCACTATTGCCAAGTGGCCCTAACACCCTTATCTCTTGCACTAGATCTGGTGTTTCACTAAGGACTAGGTCTAATATGGCTTCCCCTCTGGTCAGTTCATGAACCAGCTGCTCCAAGAAGCAGTCATTTATTTCATCTAGGAACTTTATCTCCCTAGCATGTCCTGACGTGACACTGACCCAGTCGATACCGGGGTAATTGAAATCACCCTTTATTATTACTGCACTGTAACTTTTGTTAGCTTCCTTGATTTCTTTGAGCATTTCATCATCCATTTGATCATTCTGGCCAGGCGCTCGATAGTAGAAACATAGAAACATGATGACAGAAAAAGACCACAAGGCCCATCTAGTCTGTCCTTCCATAACAACAACTACAACAGTCCACTTTTTACCTTTAGAGATCCTCTGTGTTGGTCCCATGCTTTTTTGAATTCAGTTACTGTCCTCATCTCTACCACCTCCACTGGGAGACTATTCCACGGATCCACTACTCTTTCCGTAAAGAAATATTTCCGCATATCACTCCTGAATCTATCTCCCTTCACCCTCATCCCATGTCCCCTCGTCGCAGAACTTGCTTTCAATTGAAAGAGGCTCTCTCCCTGAACATTTATGCCACGGAGGTATTTAAACATCTCAATCATATCACCTCTATCCCGCCTTTCCTCTAAGGTGTACATATTAAGATCCTTAAGTCTGTCCTCATATGCTTTATAATGAAGACTACTAATCATCTTAGTAGCAACCCTCTGCACCGACTCCATCCTGTTCACATCCTTTTGAAGGTGCGGTCTCCAGAATTGCACACCATACTCCAAATGAGGTCGCACCAAAGACTTATACAGAGGCATTATCACCTCCTTTTTTCTGCTAGCCATTCCTCTCCGTATGCACCCAAGCATCCTTCTAGCTTTTGCCGTCGCCTTTTCTACCTGTTTAGCTACTTTAAGATCATCGGACACAACTATGCCTAGGTCCCGCTCTTCTTTAGTGGACAAAAGTATTTCACCTCCTATGCTGTATTGCTCCCTTGGATTGCTGCAGCCCAAATGCATGACCTTACATTTTTTAACATTAAATCCCAGCTGCCAAATTCTAGACCATTCTTCAAGCTTAGCTAGATCCCTCCTTATGTTATCTACACCTTCCTGGGTGTCTACTTTATTGCAGATTTTGGTATCATCCGCAAAGAGGCAAACCTTACCCGACAGCCCTTCCGCTATATCACTAACAAAGATGTTAAAAAGAATCGGACCAAGGACAGATCCCTGGGGCACACCATTGGTAACATCCTTCTCCTCAGAGTGAGCTCCATTTACTTGTTGTACTTGTAGTACACCCCCACTGTCATAGCCTTCCCCCTTTTACATGGAATTTCATTCCATATAGATTCTACAGCAAATTTTGTTTCCTGCAAAACTTTAATCCTTTCTTACTCAATGCCCTCTCTAACATAGAGAGCAACCCCTCCACCAATTTGATCAGCTCTATCATTACGATATAGTTTGTACCCAGGTATCACAGTGTCCCACTGGTTGTCCTCCTTCCACCATGTCTCTGATATTCCAATCATATCTAACCTTTCATTTAGTGCTATATATTCTAACTCTCCCATCTTATTTTTTAGACTTCTAGCCTTTGCATACAAGCATTTTAGAGAATGTATTTTATTCATATTAATTTGGCTATTGTTAGACATGGGTAATTTTGGATCTTTAAGCTGTGTCTGCTCCATACTTGAGGGCATTTGGGCTACTTTACTCTTTTGCGGAACCTCTCTGCTTTTGGTAGTATCCTTCAAGGATACATTCTTCCGAACCATCCGCTTTTGGGCGACTGTCAGCTTTCCCCTAATATCTAGTTTAAAAGCTGTTCTATCTCCTTTTTAAAGGTTAATGCCAGCAGCCTGGTTCCATCCCGGTTAAGGTGAAGCCCATCCCTTCGGAAGAGCCCCTCCTTTCCCCAGAATGTTCCCCAGTTCCTGACAAATCCAAAACCCTCTTCTCTGCACCATTGTCTCATCCACGCATTGAGACTCCGGAGCTCTGCCTGCCTTTTGGGTCCTGCGCGTGGAACAGGAAACATTTCGGAGAATGCAACCCTGGAAGTTCTGGATTTCAACTTCCTACCTAAAAGCCTAAATTTTGCCTCCAGAACCTCCCTACCACATTTTCCTATGTATTCTGACGTGTAGTCAAATTTTAAAGTATATAACTCCGAGTGTTGTCGTGTCGCACAAAAATTTAACCTTCCTTCAAAAGTTGCACAGCTGATATTTTATGCGCACACAGCCTACAGAAAATTAGAGGGAACATTGATCTGTGGTATGTGCAGATCTGCCAAGATACCCACATACATGCAGCAGAGCATTCCTGGATTTCTGACTATCCTATCCTGATGCAGTCTAAAACCTGCAGGACTGATTTCAATGGGTAAAATCAGACTACAAATATCACACAGTTTTTGAATGTATGTTAAAAACCAAGGCTGGTCAGAAACTTTCCCCTGGAACTGAGTAACTTGGCAGTTCTGGGCTTGTCTGGGAAAATGTGTGTGTTGCTGGCTGTGCAGAATGATAAGTGATACTTTCTTTCTGAGATTCAGGTTCAGGAAACTTTATTGGCATGACAATTTGTACATGAGTTGCCAAAGTATCATGCACAGTGATTAAAATAAAAGAATTAAATACATACAATAAAGCACCCCAAGTTGCAATAGTAAAATAAAATTGTAGAGTATTAAAGTAATAATTCTCAGGTTCTTTCTCACTGAAATAGATCTGTATATTTCTGAATATTTACTAATGCTGGGTACCTCTCTGGAACTGATCTGCTTCTTTCTGGTTGTCTGGGGGTGGACTATACACTGGATGTTTCCGGGACTGTCTGGGCTGCTTCCTGCCTCAGCTCTTGAATGATTGTGAGGAGGTCTGTGCTTGCTGGGTGCATTTTTCGCTGCTGATGTAGTGAGAAAGATCTTGTGTCAGACTGAGTACTAGATTGTGTGGGATTAGCGGCTCGGTGAAATACTGAGGCTGCCAGAAAGCAGTTCCAACAGCAAAAAAAGACATTTCCTGGGTCTCAGAGGTAGGTGTTTCCCCTTTACCCAGAGGCTTTACAGATGTTTATATCCAGGAAGAAGGGACTAGGAGAGAAAGATTCCAAGTAACTCAGTTTTAAAGTAATGTGGTTTCCATATAAGTGCTTCTAAATGCACAAAAATAAAGTCTAGAAATCCAATAAAAAGATATCACCATATACTTTTATTATTTTAGTGTTTAATTATTAACCTTTATCTTGGTTTTTAAACTAGGTGTTTTGGTTGTATCTGTTTTTTTGACTTTGTACATCATTGCATCATATAATTTGTAGTCCTGCAGAGACTACAGTGAGACTGCACACATGAAAGGCCAAAGGCTCATTTCAGGAGATGAAATACTTGCCAGCTCTATAGGGTAAAACACAGAGAGGCCAATTCTGATCTGGAGATGAGATGCAGGGAATAATTTGAAATATTCAATCTAAATGTTTCAAATTAATCATACATTCGCATGTGGAGGGGCGGGACTTCTAAGCCAGGACATCTGAAACAATGCAGGCCCCTCTAGGTGCAGATGAGATTTCACAAACCTGGACTTGCCCGATAGGGACATTTGCAAAGGTATTTACTTAGAAATCTCTAGAACTGTATTTCAGAACCTAGACATCTAGGATAGCAGAATAGTCGGTTAGGAACAGGGCAGCAATGGTTTAAATCCCTATAGTTGAAATTGTGCTGAGTATTGGGGATGACAGAGTGCTTTCTTCTCTAAGCCCTCTGGATATTTTTCAGCTAAAATAATTTCAGATGCTTGTTCATTGCCTTGTGTGCCTCGCAGCTGGTCTAAAGTTAGATGTGATGCTGGTTGTCCATGACGATTCTGTGACCTGGTGGGGACGTCCGGGTCTTTGGGAACGCTCTAACCATGATAACCTTACCTATGAGGGTAATTTTATGAGGAGGTGCTTACATATAATCTACGGAGGTGGTTTTAGAAGTCCTATTCATGCTTTAGACACCCGAAAACGGGCATAGAGATGTCTAGAGTAGAGACTGTGATAAGAACATAAGATATGCCATACTGGGTCAGACCAAGGTCCATCAAGCCCAGTATCCTGTTTCCAACAGTGGCAAATCTAGATCACAAATACCTAGCAAGTTCCACAAAAGGCAGGCTTGAATTAGGGCAAGCAGTGGATATTCTGGGTCCCCTTTAATAATGGTTTATGGACCTTTCCTCCAGGAACTTGTCCAATCCTTTTTTAAACCCGGCTACACTAACAGCTTTTACTACATCCTCCGGTAGCAAAATCCAGAGTTTGATTACACGTTGAGTGAAAAAATATTTTCTGTTATTAGTCTTAAATGTAGCTTCACTGCATGTCTCCTAGTCTTTCTATATTTTGATGGCATATACAATCGATCTACGTTTACCCATTCCATTCATTTATAGACCTCTCTTTGAGGTTGCTTTTGGATGCAGATGCTCCTCACTCTCTTTTTCACTACTTATGTGTATCTTACCATACTCTTGTCCCCAGTTTTGTGATGTTCTTAATCTTGATTAGATTGTAAGCTTTGATGAGCAAGGACTGTGTCTTACAGTGCTGTGTACACTTTTTAGCGCTATACAAATGATAAGTAGCAGCAATAGTAATAATAGTAGCAGTTGTCCCTGACTGGAGAAAATTCATCCTGCAATGCGCCTTCCTTTCCTTCTCTCACTGTGGCAGCATGAGGTAGCGTATCTTCTTTAGCACCATATTTACATGCTGCAGCCTGGCACAGTGGAAGGAGATGAGAAAACTAAAGAGCTGTGTGAAGGAGCTCAGCTGGAGCAGTGTCCCAAGGACTCCAGTGGGAGGAGGGAGGTCCACGGTGACACACAGAGCAGTTGATCTTCAGGCTCAGTGAGGCAGCATACAACTATCTATCGGGGAAGAATTAGAAGAAAATCCCACAGTGGGTGGTTGTGGAGCCCTGCCTGGTGACATGTGCAGTCTAGAGGAAACCTATGTAGGAAACAGAATCAGTGCCGAGTGATGTGCCAAAAGAGGTGCAATTAAATTTCGTCAGGAAGTGCAAGGCTGAGAAATAAGTTGGAGCTGGGGGGGGGGGGGGGATTGACTTGAGGAAAAATGATGGAATTAGGGAAGGACAGGGAGCAGGTAATGGAATCAGGTAAGAGTTAAGAAGATGGGACACTGGAATGATGAAGAGATGGACTAGAGGAGGGGCAGGTGGTGATGGGACCTTCTGACAAGTCTACTTCTACCTTTCTCACTGACTTTGACTTGTGGCTTTCCTTCTTCCTGGATTCCTCGTCCCCCACTCTTATTCTTGGGGATTTTAACATTCATGTCAATAACCCCTCTGATCCTTATGCTTTAAAGCTCCACTCCCTTACCTCCTCGTTTCACCTCCAGCTTTGTTCCACTACCCCCACTCACCAGGATGGCCACTGCCTTGACCTGGTATTTTTCTCTAGTTGCTTACCCTTGAACTTCTGTAGCTCAGTTCTTCCCTTATCTGACATCACCTTTTAAGCTTTAATCTTCATCACCTGCTGCCTCAACCTCGTCCTGTCTCCTCCAACCTATTTAGAAATTTTCATGCTATTTGTTTATTTTATTTAACATTTCTTATATACCACCTTTTCATGATATCAAGGCAGTTTACATTGAACAAACTGAAATTACATTGAACAGGGCATTATAACTTGGAGATAACTATTTTACAGGGAACATGGGCAATGGAGGGTTAAGTGGCTTGCCCAAGGCCACAAGGAGCACTTGTGGGACTAGAAACCCCAGTCCTTCCAGCCCAAGGTTGCTGTCCTCTAGTGGGATTAGAACCCTGATCTTCCTGCCTGTGGTAACTTGCCCCAATCACTAGGCCACTCCTCCCTATTGATCCCTTGGTTCTCTCTTCCACTATTTCTTCATCTCTTTCTTCCACTATGTCATCCAAGTCTATTGACGAGGCAGTAACTTCCTATAATGCTGCACTCTACTCTGCTCTGGATGCTCTTGCTCCGCCCATGCCACGTCCTGTGGGACGTTCTGCTCCCCAGCCCTGACTTTCATCCACTACCCGCTACCTACGTTCCTGTGCCGTTCTGCTGAGCGGGCTTGGCTCAAATCCCGCTCCCCTGCAGACTTTCTACACTTCTAATTCATGTTTGTCTCTTTCCAGTCAGCCATAGCTCTTGCCAAACAAGACTATTATGTCCATCTGACTAATTCTCTTGCCTCTGATACTCGCTGTCTCTTTACTACTCTCAGCTGTCTCCTCAAAGTGCCTCTGCCTCTGATCCCTCCCTCTCTTTCTGCCCAAACCCTGGCTGACTATTTCCATGACAAAATTCAGAAGATCACCCTCCAATTCCCCACAAAGTCAGCTACTTCCCCCTCCTCTCCCTCTTCACTCCCAACTTTCCCCCCTACCTCTGCTACCCTCTCTTCCTTTCCTGTGATCTCTGAAGAGGAAACTGCACACCTTCTTTCTTCCTCCAGACTCACCACCTGCTCCTCTGATCCTATCCCCACCCGTCTCCTAAGCCCCATCTCCTCCACCGTTGTCCCTTCCATCTCTCATATTCTCAACCTCTAACTCTCCACTGCAACAGTCCCTGCAGACTTCAAGCATGCTGTGGTCACACCTCTCCTCAAGAAACCCTCACTTGATCCCACCTGTCCTTCTAATTATCAACTCATCTCCCTCCTTCCCTTCATTTCTAAACTACTTGAACGTGCGGTTCACCGCCACTGCCTCGACTTGATATTGTGTATCTGGACTTTCAGAAAGCCTTTGACAAGGTCCCTCATCAGAGACTTTTGGCAAAACTAAAGAGTCATGGGATAGGAGGCAGTGTACTATTGTGGATCAGGAACTGGTTAAAAGATAGAAAGCAGAGGGTAGGGCTAAATGGCCAATTTTCCCAATGGAGAAAGGTGAATAGTGGAGTACCCCAGGGATCTGTGCTGGGTCCGCTGCTTTTTGACATATTCATAAATGACCTGGAAAGTGGAATAACGAGTGAGGTTATCAAATTTGCAGATGACACAAAACTATTTAAAGTTGTTAAAACCCAAGAGGATTGTGAAAATTGCAAGAGGATCTTGATAAATTGGAAGACTGGGCATCAAAATGGCAGATGAAATTTAATGTGGAGAAGTGCAAGGTTATGCACCTAGGGAAGAAGAACAACCCAAACTATGGTTACACGATGCAAGGTTTCACATTAGGAACCACCACCCAGGAAAAAGATTTAGGCGTCATTGTGGATACCATGTTAAAACCCTCAGCCCAGTGTGCAGCGGCGGCCAAGAGACCAAATAGAATGCTAGGTATGATAAGGAAAGGAATGGAAAATAAAACAAAATGCCTCTATATCGTTCCATGGTGAGGCCGCACCTTGAATATTGTGTACAATTCTGGTCGCCGTTTCTTAAAAAGGATATAGCGATTTTAGAAAAGGTTCAGAGAAGAGCCACCAAAATGGTAAAGGGGATGGAAGGATACTCCTATGAAGAAAGGCTAAAAAGGTTAGGGCTCTTTAACCTGGAAAAGAGACGGCTGAGGGGAGATATGATAGAAGTCTATAAATTAATGAACGGAGTGGAACGGGTAAACGTAGATCGATTGTTTATGTTATCAGAATATAGAAAGACTAGGGGACATGCAATGAAGCTACAGGGTAAACTATTTAAGACTAATAAAAGAAAATATTTTTTCACTCAACGTGTAATCAAACTCTGGAATTTGTTACCGGAGGATGTAGTAAAGGCTGTTAGTGTAGCTGGGTTCAAAAAAGGTTTGGACAAGTTCCTGGAGGAAAGGTCCATAAACCATTATTAAGAAGTGACCGAAGATATCAATTCTTGACCCAGTACAAGCATTGTGGAACTTGTGTCTCTTGGGGAAACTGCTTGGTACATATGACCTAGATTGGCCACTGTTGGAAACAGAATACTGGGCTTGATGGACCTTGGTCTGACCCAGTATGGCATATCTTATGATCTTATGTTCTTATGTTCTCATGTTCTCAGTGCAAGCGCTGGGAAACAGCAAATAACATGATATACGCTGCTCAATTTTATTCAGGATATACATTAGCTTATATAGCCTGTGGCAATGTCAGCCATCCAGAGCATGGGGGAGGTGAAAAGCATAAGGAATTCACCTTAATCAAGGGGCCTCTGTTAGGTGTGCAGGGTCAGAAGGCCAGAGCCATGTTTCAAAAGCAGAAAACCCCAGCTGGAATAGGTTTCAGGAAATGCTTGATAGAGTAAGTGGGGGAGATTGCAAGCACGAGGACCAAAGCCCTTACTCTAACAAGTGCACTGATTATTCTAAGTTCAGAAGGCAGGGAGATTACAAGCACCTGGGGGAAAAAGAGGTGGGGTTGGATCCCAGTGAGTAAAAACCCTGGTTAGATTATGGAGGAAGCCAGAGGAGGAGCAGCAGAGGAAGCCAGAGGAGCAACGGAGGAAGCAAGAGAAGCAGCAGATGCAGCAGATGGGGAGAGGAACAGAGTCCAGAGCAGCAAGGACGATGGAATGCTGGAGAAGCTAGAGCAGGTGCTAACTTCTGGAGAAGGGCTGATTTACCCAGAGCTCAGAGAGCTGTTTTCCCTGAATCAGGTTGGCAACCGAGGTGCAAGCCAGGAATTGGAGAAACTTTCAGACCACCAGAGAGATTTTCAGCTGAGCAGTCTGATCAAGTGAGTGAGTCAGAGCTCTTGCAATTGGGAGAACCAGAGCCAGAGGTGGGGGAAGAAGATATGTTTATGGATTGTTCTTTATGTCAAGCTTTAGAATTGAAGTGTTGAAGAAGAGCCAGCCTTGAAAGAATTGTTCCTCTTGCAAAGGTATCCTATGTTTTTTTTTCCCTGTTCTATGTAAAACTCAATGTTGCTTGTATGCATTGTAGTATGTTTTGTTCGATGTACACCGCGCTGATTGTAATAGCGCGGTATAGAAGAAATGTTAAATAAATAAATAAATAAATAAATAAAGCATTAGCAGTAAGAAGGTAAATTCCTTTGTGTTTTGGAAAGGGAATTTACTGCCACAGAAGCTTGTAAAGGAAGCTGTGTTTCATGCCTGATTATCAGCTGTGGTGGAACTCTGCAACAGTAAGAAAGCTAATTGGCTGCTTTAAGAGTTCATGCTTTGCTCCTGTTTTATATGAAAAGCCTGCTAAGAGTTTTGAGGACATTTTGAATGCTTGTTTCATATTCACCTGGAAGTGCAGCCCAGAAAATTGAGGTTGAGTGAAGATAAACTGCCATAGGAGAATTAACCTTGTTTTCTTTGTGCTATGATCAACCAAAGGACTATAAGAAAAGTGGCACACTGTCATCTGTGAAAAGGCTAAGCTTCTACCTTTAAGACGACTTTGAAAAGCCATTGTTGAGTTCTGTTTGTTTTTGCCACCAGTTTGCTGAACCTTAAGCAAAAGTCTATAATTTATCCTGTTAATGGAACCTTGAACCTGATCTGTTCTCTTGTGTTTAAAATAAACTTTTTCTGTCATAAGCCTTACCCTCGGTTTGCCTCAACTATAATCCTTTTTACTGGAAGCATAAATATAGCTGATAGAGGAAGGATACATCAACCACCATGCCCTCAACAACTAGAGACTAGTGGTTTTGGCATTGTGCTTGTGATAAGCCTAAAGATGATGTACCAAATATATCATAACCAAATACGTCATAGAAAGTTACAGACAGATGCAAGGTTGAATTATATTTGAGCAAGGGGTCATCTTTGCACAGCTGTTTGCAAAGTTAAAAGGTTATCGTTACAGAGCCTTCAAAAAGGGGATCTGAAAGAAAAGGAATTAGCATATCTTATCTTGGTTGCAACTTATGTCTCCATACAATGTGTGTGTATTACTTTTGGAAGGCTAGGCTAAACAGGCTTTTTCTGCAGATTTGGCAAATGACCTGTGGACTACACTGAAAGAAAACATACTTGTAATAATCCTGATATGTCTGATACATATATAAAATTCCTTCTGATATATACATAATATTCCTCTATACATAATAATCCTCCTAACAGGATGTAGAAAAACATTCGGCAAAACTGAAAGGGGATATTTTAAGGGAAATCAACCTTTTTGTTAAAATGGTAAATAAAGGTAAAAGGAAAAAAGAGACTGCTATGGCTTTCAAAAGAAGTAGCTGGAAAGGAGAAGAAAAAGAGGAAGGCGTTCATGAAATACAAGAGATCACAGAGAGAGGAAGACAGGCATCTATATTTGGAAAAACTTAGAGAAGCTAGCAAAGTAGTCAGGAAAGCAAAGATTCAAAAAGAGGAGGAAATCGCCAATGCAGTAAAATGGGGGGATAAGACATTTTTCAGATATGTTAGTGAGAAGAGGAAGGGCAAAAGTGGTATTGTCAGACTCACGGGTGAAGGGGAGGAATATGTAGAAGCTGATGAGGATAAAGCGGAATTGCTTAACAAATATTTCTGTTCTGTGTTCACAGATGAAGAACCAGGAGCAGGACCTCAGAAAACACCCACAAACAGGAACAGAAGCAAGGGGCATCTTGAAAAATTTTTGGAAGACTGTGTTCGTGATTGACTAGCTAAACTTAAAGTAGACAGTGATGGGACCGGATGGGATACATCCTAGAATACTGAGGGAACTTGGGGACGTTCTAGCAGCTCCACTGACTGACCTTTTCAATGTCTCGTTGGAGTCGGAAGTGGTGCCAAAGGACTGCAGAGAGGCTCATGTGGTGCCTTTACACAAAAGTGGAAGTAGTTGAAAACTACAGGCCGGTTAGTTTAACTTCGGTAGTGAGTAAATTATTGGAAATGCTGCTGAAAGAGAAAATAGTGAGGTTTCTGGAATCCAGTAGATTACAGGGTCCGAGGCAGCATGGATTCACCAGAGGCAGGTCTTGTCAGACAAATCTGATTGATTTCTTTGACTGGGTGACCAGGGAATTGGACTGAGGGAGAGCTCTAGATGTGGTGTATTTAGATTTCAGTAAAGCCTTTGACACCGTTCCTCACAGGCGACTTTTAAACAAACTGAGCACCCTAAGATGGACCCTAAAGTTACTGCTTGTGTTTGAAATTGGTTGAGTGGGAGGCGACAAAGAATACAGGTAAATAGAGCTCACTCTGAGGAGAAGGAAGTTACCAGTGGTGTGCCCCAGGGATCTGTCCTTGGTCCGATTCTTTTCAACATCTTTGTTAGTGATACTGTATAGCGGAAGGGCTGCCGGGTAAGGTTTGCCTCTTTGCGGATGATACCAAAATCTGCAATAGAGTAGACACCCAGGAAAGTGTAGATAACATGAGGAGGGATCTAGCTAAGCTTGAAGAATGGTCTAGAATTTGGCAGCTGGGATTTAATGTTAAATAATGGAAGGTCGGAAGGAAGTGACGTCATCGTCTCGGATGGCTGCCTGAGACAGGAGCTCCGGAGCGGAACCTGGTGGAAGCGATAAAGGACCCCTATAAAGAGCAAAACAAAAGCGGCAAACCGGTGTAAACGGAGGTGGAGAGGCAGGAGCACGCAATGGCGACGCACAGAAAGACCGAGAATATACGCGAGTATGTGTATGCAGGATCGGGGCCGCATGAGGGGATGGAAAGCAAAATGGCTGCCGGACAGAGTGGAGGAGGAGAAACAGCAGAGCATGAAAAGAAAGGTGGCAAAAGCACGGAGGATGGAAAAGCAGAGGTGGTGGTGCAAAATTTAACTCGTGAAGAGCTCCAAGGTTGGTTTAAAGACTTAAAGGAGGAAATCAGTCGGGTGAAAGAGGAGGTGGGAGAGCTGAAGGAGGAACTGAGGGAGGTGAGGACACAGATGGAAGAGCAGGAAAGCAGGATGGACAGCATACAGGAACAAAGTGAAATACAACAACAAGACATTAAGAATATTAATCAGTGGAAAGAACAGATTTTATGTAAAATAGAAGATCTGGAAAATAGGACTAGAAGAAATAATTGAAGGATACAGGAGGGTGCCCGAAGAAACAGGTTTCCAGGACAGTAAAAAAGTAGCGGAAGCTATATTCATGCATATTTTGGTCCAAGGTGAGGGACAAAAGTATGAGAGAAAAGTAGAAATGGACAGAGCACATAGGGCACTGGGTCCCATCAGGCCAAACAGGTCTAGTGATATGCTTAAAGGATTTTGAGATCAAAGAGGCTGTCTTGGCAAAAATGCGTAAAAGTGATAATTGTGTTTGGCAAGGATATAACATAGCCATATATGGAGATTTAGCAGCTGGAACATTGCAAAGAAGACGGTAAATGGCACCAGCGACACAGGTGATGCAGAGAGAGGGAGTGAAATACAGATGGTTATATCCTTTTGGGTTGATGTTTAACAAGGGTACACGAGTGTGGAGAGTTAAAAATCTGCAGGAAGCAAAACTGGCAATGGTGGAGGCAGAGATGCTGGAGATAGAGGAGGAGCTGCAACAGATGGAAATATCAAGGAGAGAGAATCAAAGACTTGGAGGAGCAGCCAGCAATCCAGTTCAAAGGGAACAGAACACAGGAAAAAAATAACATGACAAGTAAGCGGAAGGAATGGACATTACTGTAAGGTGAATCTTTGCAATCTTATCTGCGGGATAAGATCTGGAAGAGATGGTCGAAGGGTTGGAAGGAGGACTGAGAAGGACAGAACACTGAACTAAAAAGGAGAGAAATAAAAATGCAACAAAGCAATTGGGTGTGAGTTATGCCATTGGACTTTAAGGAGTAAATGTAGTAAAGTTTTATGGAATTAGGGGATGTGGGTTGTGGGGGGGAGGGGGGAGGAGGAGGGAGATAATGTTATTGTGTAACGGAAAAAGGAAGTACAGTAGGTGGGAAGTGGGGAGGGGGTGAAGGGGGGAGGTTAAAGGGAGAGGGGGGAAATAGGGGGAAGAAGTGGGGAAATTGGGAAAGGGGGCACCGGGATCTGTGATGATGAGCACTACTCTAGGGAGTTCCTCAGGTGTGAGGGAGGGGATGGGGAGGGAGGGAGGGGACGGGAGAGGAAGGGGGGGAAGGGAAAGAGGGAGGGGAAGGGGGGAGGGAGGGAGAGGGGAGAACGAAGGAAAATGGGCAAAGAAGAAGGTAAGCCAATACGAGAGCAGGTATTCAACATTACTACTGTAAATGTAAAGGGACTAAAAACTTGGCGGAAAAGGAGATTAGTAGAGAGGGAGAGGGTACGTATGCGAGCAATTGTAGTCTGTTTACGGGAAACACATTTGAAGGTGGGACAGGAAAGGTTACTGCAAACTAGGAAATATCCAAATGTGTTGTTGGTGGGGAGAAGGGCTAAACTTAAAAAAGGGGGGTGGGACTGATGTTGAGCAACAGGACTAAAGAGTGGGTGGTGGAGGAGAGAAGGGACAAGGAGGGGAGACGGGTAGGAGTAAAACTGGCAATTGCACAAGAGGAGGTTTGGGTGGTGAGTGTATACCATACCATTCCTAGCAAAGATCATTGAAAAGGCGGTCCTATTACAACTCCAAGACCACCTGAACGACAATGCTCCTCTAGATGACCAGCAATACGGCTTTAGACAACATCATGGGGTCGAAACCCTATTACTAGTTCTACTTAACAACCTACTCAAGGGCCTGGAAAACAAAAAGAAAATGTATATACTCCTATTCATCGACATCTCAGCTGCCTTTGATACAGTTAACCATCGAACCCTCATAAACAGAATCAAGTCAATAGGAATATCAGGAACCCCACTAAAGTGGTTCACATCATACATCTCAAACCGAATGCAACAGGTACAATTCAACGGCGAAAAAGCAGAAGCATTCTCTCAAACACAAGGTATACCACAAGGCTCTGCACTCTCAGCACTCCTTTTCAACGTATATATGCAACCACTATGCAAAATATTTACACAGCATAAAATCAACTACCACATTTATGCCGATGATATTATGCTGTACACACAACTTGACACTGACAACCCGGACTACAGCTCACTCGAAACATGTCTTGGCGAGATGCAAAACTGGTTACAACAAAGCAGCATGACAATCAACCACAAGAAAACTGAGGTGATGTATATCTCAAGGAAAGCAAATTTTGACCCACCTACATCTATAACCCTGTGCAACAACACTTACCAAACAAAGAAAGAAATAAAATATCTAGGAGTTACATTTGACTGCGACCTAAAAATGGAAACTCACCTGCGCAAAACCAACAGGGCAGTCTTCTACAAACTGAGAACTCTACAACCCATACGGAATATTATTGATCCCCACGACTTCAGATCCGTTGCTCAAGCACTCATCATGCCACATTTCGACTATTGCAACGCCATTCTTCAAGGACTTCCTAAGAAAACCCTGAACATCCTTCAAATGGCACAAAATGTAGCTGCCAGGATCATCATGAGGAAAAGTCTTACTGAACACATTACACCAGTACTAATTGAGCTACACTGGCTCCCCATAGCAGCCCGCACAAAATACAAAATACTGACGACCACCTTCAAACTCATCCACAGCATAGCACCATCCTTCCTCGACACCCTAATCAGATTGCAACCATCCAACAGAAACAGGAGAACCATCAATTCCAACACCCTCCACACTCCAACAGATATCAGATCAGTCAAAAAAATCACTAGTAACAAGGGCTTTCTCATACACAGCACCGACACTATGGAACCAACTCACACCCGACCTACGAGCCAGCATTGATCTAGCCGACTTTAGAAAGAAACTCAAAACTCACCTATTTCAAAGTCATTTCAACCTGTACTAAACTCGCATGAGGGGCAACTCCCCCACAGCACCCCAGAAAACCTGTAATGTATAAATGTACATATGTAAATTATTATCCCCTTAACTTAGAAGTAGTTAATTTTCTGCGTGACGTGCTAACCTTTCGAATCTTTATGTACAAATCAAAATTATTCTGTCTTGATTCGACAGTTTTTTCCATGTAATCTTACCCGCTTCTGATCGCTGGAAGGAGCGGTATACAAATGCTTGCTAAATAAAAAAAAATATGGACCGAATGAGAGGAGAAAGGAGTTCTATGACAAGCTGCTAGAGGAGTTAGAAAAGCTGGGGGGAGGACAAATAATATTGGGAGGAGATTTCAATCTGACAGTTAACCCTAGGCTAGATAATAGTGGGGGGGATAGGGGAGTGATTAGGAGAGAGAGAGAGAAAGTCTGATATGATTGAAGGAGCGGTTGTGGCTACTGAATGTGTGGAGGATCAGGCATCTGGGGCAGAGAGGGTACACGTTTTACTGTAACCCGCATAAGGCCTACAGTAGGCTAGACATGATATGGGTGGGAGGGACATGGGTATCAAGAGTCAAGGAGGTGGAACATGGATCAATTACGTGGTCGGACCATGCCCCAGTGAGCATTAGCTTTAATTTAGGATATCGAGATGAGGGTCTCCAATTTTGAAGAATGAATGACTCCATACTAAGAGATCAAGACACAATTGCTAAGATTAGGAGGGTGCTACAGGAGTATTGCTGGATAATATGAATGGAGAAGTAAATATGGGAGGAGTATGGGATGGTGTTAAAGCAGTGGTGAGAGGACATCTTATAGGAATAGGGGCATATAAAACGAAAAGGCAGAAAACGCAGGAAATACAGCTACTAAAGGAAATAGCGGAGTTAGAAAATACTCACCAGAGTGATAGGAATGCACAAACATTACAGAGGTTGCAGTTGCTGAGGGTGCAATTAGGGAAGTTGAGGGCGAGTGAAATAGCGTTTCAGTTAAGTCAGCTTAAATAGTCCTACTTTGAAGCGGGAAACAGGGCAGGTAGGGTGCTAGCGAGTAGGCTTCGAGCTAGAGGGTAACAGAATAATATAGGAGGTATTAGAGACAGAGAGGTAAACTACAAACGGGTAGCAATGAGATAAGGAGAGAGTTTAAAGGGTTCTTTGAACATATATATCAGAGTGAGATTCAGAATGGGAAAGAGAAAAGTGTTCAATATCTGCAGGAGGTGGAGCTGCCGCAGATAGATCCAACTGAGGCAGAAAGCATGGATAGACCCATTATGGAATTGGAGATGGTAGAGGCAATTAGAACTTTGAAGCTGGGTAAAGCACCGGGGCTGGATGGGTATACATCCAAATTCTATAAAGTATTTGAGGAACAACTGAGCCCGGTATTGGTGGAGGTATTTAATGCTAGTTTAATGGACGGGCGGTTACCGCAAATGATGGGGGAAGCGGGAATTACATTGATACCAAAACCAGGGAAGGATTTGACTAGCTGTGGATCATAAAGGCCAATATCCTTAATAAATATAGATGCTAAGATATTGGCAAAAATACTGGCCCGGAGGCTGCAGAGGATCTTGCCCAAATTGGTACAAAAGGATCAGATGGGGTTTGTGGAGGGAAGGGAGGGAGGGAGGAGACATTATTAGGAAGATTGGGAACTTGACATGAAAGTTGGGGTGGAGTGGGGAACAAGCGATATTTATCACAGTGGACGCCGAAAAGGCTTTTGATAGGGTGGAGTGGCCCTTTATGATACAGGGGTTGAAAAACGTGGGACTGGGAAGGAGATTTGTAAGTTGGGTCAAAGCTTTGTGTGCCAACCCCTCGGCTCGCATTCGAGTCAATGGAAGGTACTCTGAGGCCTTTCAGCTGGGTAGGGGAACAAGACAGGGATGCCCACTGTCACCTTTGCTCTTCGCCCTAGTAATGGAGCCATTGGCAGAAAGGATTAGAAGGCAATCGGACATAAAATGGGTACAAATGGGGGGGGGGGATAGAAGCCATAATTGCGCTGTTTGCCGATGATGTGATCCTGACATTGCGGAAACCATTAATTCCCCTGACGGTGTTGATGAAAGAGATTAAGGGGTATAGTGAAGTCTCAGGATATAGAATTAATGGTATGAAAACAGAGATTTTAGGATTTACCTTGCCAGAGAACTTGGAGAAGAGTCTTCGGGACAAGTTCCTTTTTAAGTGGATGAGACACACCTATAAGTATTTGGGAATAGAGGACAATTGAAAAGTTGAGAGAATGGAATCATGATAAATTATTAGGGAATATCAGGACTGACCTGCATAGATGGTGTCATGATGTGGGTATCAATAAAGATGTAAACTTGAAAAGAAACCCTGTTTCTTTTAGGAATTTAGATGTGCAGTTACCTCCAGGCACAGCTAGAGGGAGCAGGAATGACCATGCAGGAGCTAATGAGCCTAAGAGGGCTAATGATTTGCACCTGGGAATGACCCCGGAAGTCTTGAAGGAAAGATTCCTTTATAAGCCAGAGCTGAATGCTAGCAAGGCCGAGAAAGGAGCAGAGAAGGAGAGAGAGAAAGGAGCAGAGAAGGAGAAGGACAGAGGAACGTCTTCACAAGGAGGAACAGCTCTATTGAGAGGATCAGCTCCAAGAGAAGGAGTAAGTGAAAGAATCCTATGTGAGCAAGCCCAAAGGAACAGAGTTCACAAAGGTGAAGTTCAGAAGGGCCAGGCTAAGAGTGCAGCTGTTCAAGGGGAGTTTGTTAGAGCAAGCACTGAGGCTAGAGTGTGTGCCACTCCCTGTTCTCACAGCGTTCCTGACTCAAGAGCAGAGAGACATAAGCAAAGAACCAGAGGGAAAGGTTTGGAGGAAAGCTTGCAGTCTCTGGGAAATACTAACCAAGTTTTACCAGGCAAGAAAGGAAAAGCACTTTCTGACAAAGCTAAGTTCTTACCAAGGGAGAAAAGGGAATCCACGTCAGGTTTTACCAAACTGCCAGAAAGCACAGCCGTACCTAAAGCTTACAGGCAGAGAACCTGCTATAGGAGAAACGTTTCTGAGAGAGAAAACTCCACGGATTCAAACCAGCCAGACTCCAGGTATGAAAGCTTTATTGATGATACTAAATGCTTGAGTCCTAAAGGCCCTGTTAAAACAAATGCTCACTCTGTAAAGAAGAAGAAACCAGAGTGGTTTCAGAAAATCCCTAAAGCACTTAGAACACAGTGGTATTGGAGACAAGACCCTAGAGACATTTCACACAGACCTGTATCAGACAGGGACAGTGATTATTCCAATGATGAATATAGTGATGAAGAATCCATGGAAATAGAATGTATAAATACTGTTCCCATGCCTCAACCTGAACAGATGGATTGTGATTTGTGCATGGCCTCGTGCCAGGAGTCTGTAGCCACTGTGTAACTTAGAAGAAGTTTGTAGAGGTTTTATGCTGTTGGAATGAACTGAATTCCTCTGATCAAGCCTTGCATTAATTGTGAAGTTTAACAATTAAGCAGCTGATTTAAATGCTGGTACCTTTTGAAACAAAGGACTTTCTTTTTGATTCTTAATGTCTTATTTGAACCCTTGCACTGACGTGGAATAAAAGCCTTGTTTTCCCTACACTTGGTTTCGTTAATGAGTTCTCTTAGGAAGCTGGAATAAGAAAGAACACTTTCTACATCAAGTGAACCTTACATTCCCTTTGGCTACCTAAAATAATCTTTGCTGTGGAGCATACCCATAATTCTAATGGCATAGGGGGCGCGCCCCACGACAAATGGCGTAGTTGTTTGGATTTTGGATATAATCCTAAAACATACTGAGAAGAAATATAAAATTACCAGTATTCAGCTTGGAAAAAAAAAAAAGAAAACCCGGACCGGAAGTGAAAGAAAACCCAGACTGGAGGTAAAAGAAAACCCAGACCGGAAGTGAAGAAAGCCGGATCGGAGGGAGACAACGTGGACCGGACCGCAGAGAATCTGGAACGGAAGGTGAGGTTGCTGACTACGCTGGATTGCTACAACGCAGAGCAGCACCACCCTTGCTGAGAGTTCGAGTCTACATTTCTACCCGGTAACAGGTAGAAGGGCATAACTTGTGTGGATACAAGTAAAAGTTTAAAGGGAAAATTTGAGGAAAAAAAAAAAAAGGGAAGTGTAGGTCTGATTTTTTTTTTGTACAGCCACACTTTTTTTTTTTGTTTCTCTTTATTTTTCAGGTTATCTCATCGCGATGGAGCAGCGGGAGATGTTTAGTTGGATGGCGGCACAATTCAACAAGCAGGCGGAACTGGCTGCGCAAGCACAGCAGCATGCAATCCGGGCAATGCAGGAACAACAAAAGCCAGTCCTGCAGATGCTGGAAACCTACCTAAGCCATCAGCAGAAGACACAAGAAGAAGCTGCTGGACTTCTGAAGCAGAGCTCAGGACTGGGCAACTGTCCGGTAGGACTAGGGTCCTACGAGACTCTAACTTTGGGGAAGTTAGGAGTAAATGATGACCCAGATGATTTCCTGGACTCTTTTGAAAGAATAGCTCTTTCCGTGGGTTGGCCGGAAGAGCAGTGGTCCATTAGATTGGCAGTTTCCCTCACTGGAGAGGCACTGTGTCAGCCTGTAGGGCAATGCCCGCTTCGTTAGCAAACAATTATAGTGAGGTGACGAAGGGCATCAGGGAATGCCTCGGCCTGACTCCTCTCGTCTATAACCGTAAGCTACGTGCGGCGGGTTTGGAAGTAGGCGAAACGCCGAAGACATCAGGTCATAGGCTAAAGAGCTTAGCTGAGAAGTGGCTAAGGCCTAATGAAAGAACCATTGAAACGCTAATGAATATGATAATCCTTGAGCAGTTTATGATTGCAGTGCCCAGTAGTATACAGAGCTTCCTTATCCTCCAAAATTGTCGCACTACTGCAGAGGCTATTGCCTTAACCAAAAGGTATTTAGAGGCTGAATTAGCTACCCAGCGTACTGGGAAGGTAGCAAAGATGGCAGTAGCGACATTTAAGCAGTCATCAGGAAGTCTCTCACAGTTTAAGACACAAAATGTAAAATATGCTAGGAATGTAGAAAAAAGTCATTCCAAAAGATGTTTTGGCTGTGGAAAGTTGGGTCATGTATTGAATGAGTGCCGAGTACGTACTGCTCTCATGGGGGAGAACAGACACCTATTATCAGAAGGATTTGTACTGGATGTCACGGTACAAGGAGTAGCTGCCAAAGCTCTACTTGACTCTGGTGCAGACCAGACAATGATTTCGCGCAAGCTCTGGTCCATTATCCAAGAGCAAGCTGTGTCCGTCCCAAGTCAACCAGAGGGCAGAGTCAAGATAAAATGTGTGCATGGCGCTGCCACCTTTTATCCTGTGTACAAATTACTGGTCAGAGGTTTGGGAATAGAAAAAATATGTCAATAGCTGTAGTGCCCAGATTACCTAAAGAGCTAGTCTTAGGTAGGGACTGGCCACAGTTTGAAAGAGGCCCAGAGAAGGGTCTAAACCCCAGAGAGGTTTTCGTCTCCACTCGCAACCAGACGAGTGATTCAGAGAAACCCTCATGCTCTAGGGAAGAAAGTTTAGTTGACCTCCCATCCCATGATGATTTAGTAAACACTCCTTCAGGGAAAGATAGAAAGACTAAAGCCAAAAAGCGCAAAGAGAGAAAAGAACGTTCTCAAGGCAGAGCAGATTTGGAAGCAGGTGAAGAACTACCCTGGATTCCTGCAGAGCTCGTAGAGAAGTTTCCTTCATTTGCAGCAGAGCAACGAGATGACCCTGCGCAGGCACGCACATTGGAATATGCTCAAACGGAGAGAGATGTTTTTCCAAGATTCATAAAGGAAGAAGGACTCCTATACAGAGAAAGTATAGACCCACGGACTAAAGATGTCCGCAAACAGTTGGTAATCCCAAATATGTTCAAATCTGCAGTGCTGAGGTTAGCACATGATCACCCAATGAGCGGTCACAAAGGGGTACAGGGGACCCTTGACCAGATACTGGCCAGATTCTATTGGCCAGGAGTTTTTAAGGAGGTCTGTGATAAGGAAGCTTATCATAGTTCAGGAAGGAGCTATAATAGAGGTTGTGATAAGGAAGCTTATCATAGCTCAGGTAGGAGCTATAGAAAAGATGATGTGACTTTGAACAAGCAACCTGTCAGTTCTGGTAGAAGCAAGAAAACAGAGTTTTCACATAAAAGACTACCAGTCCCAGAATGCACCAGGTTTCCAGCAGCCATGAGAGGGGCTGAAGTGAGAGAATGTGTGTGCAATCAAGAGAGCTATGAGGTAATCCCTAAGCACTCTCATCTCAAAGGGCAGGGCCTGATTCAACACAGCTGCGCTGTGTTAGGGAGCAGCACACATTAGAACAGGATAAGAATAGAGCTTATTCTTCAGATAACAGCTACAGAGGGAGGAAGAGATACAGAGACAGCAACGGCTATAAGCTCAAGCACCAGTATCACCTGGAGAAACAGAAGCCAAGCCAAGCAGATAGAGAGAGAAGGAAACTCTCTGGAAGGAAGAGAAGGAAGGCCATTGGAAGGTCTGGGAGATTCCAAGGCAGTACTCATACTGGGAGGTATTCCAAAAGCCAGCAGAGTCCATTGGACTGGATTCAGCCAGAGGAATGGAGTGGCAGAGATAGGAATCACCAGTGGCTACCTGGAAGAGAGAAGACTGCATGTGGAAGGGACTTTCAGACCAAGGCCAGAAGGTATGTGAGAGAAGATCCAGCGTCCAGGGATCAAGATTGGAAGGCTGGACATCAGAATTGGATTACATATTGGCCAGGCTATACAGAGAGGAATAATGATAGCAGGAGAGGCTCAGGTATGAACACTGATCCAGACCCTATCTATAATAGAGAATGGCAGCAAGGGAATAAGCATTCTCATGATAGTGCCTTAATGAAAGACTCATCTGTGCCAATGTATGATATTGACCCTATGATTGTTGATGCAGGGGGAAATACAGCAGATGAAACTATTTACATGGACTGTTCTTTATCTAAATGCTATTACTAGTTTTCTATGAGCAAACACATCAGCCATCACAAAGAAACCTAACTTTGTTCTTTATTTCCACTGCAAACAGCTCTTAAAGCAGGATTTGGGCTCACACAGTAGCAGCCAGCCAGCTAAAGGCTTTCAGCTGGTCCATTGATAGTAATTAGGGCTGCACCTGATTGTGTGGGTGAGCAAGGGAGAATCACTGCTGAGATCTGCATGGAAAATAAGCAGAAGTTAACCTAACCAGCAAAGTTTATTCTTTACTTTGTGCCTTTGTATTTGGTAATTACTTGCTAAGAAAACATTAGCTAATTGCCTGACAAGCTGAAGGTTGTTTTCTGGTTTACTTTGTGACTTTTTGTTATCCATTTTAAACACTGCAAGCAAGTAACCTCATTTATAGTGCTATCAAGCATACATGTGCTGGGTGAATTAAACCCCATCAATAAAAGAAGTATTTTATTGATCTTACCACTTGGTTTCACAACTCAAATTATTGTCATCAGCTGTGTTTGGGAGTGAATGAACTACAATACCCACAATACCTTGCAAGAATCATATGAATATATGCATCGTCAAGATTGTGTAAGTTCTCACCCTAGGCAGCCGTCTGACAAGGTGAATTGGCTCTGAACAAGTAATCTGTCTTTGCTGGTAGAAATAATAAAACAGAATGTTTTCATAAAAGACTACCAGTCCCAGAATGCACCAGGTTTCAAACAGCCACTAGAAGAGCTGAAGTGGGGAAACGTGTGTTCAATCAGGAGAGCTATGAGGTAATCCCCAATCACTCATCTCCAAGGGCAGGGCTTGATTCAGCACAGCTGAGCTGTGCTAGGGTGGAGTATCCCTCTAAACAAGTTAAAAGTAAAACATATTCTACACAGATGCAGACGGAGAAGGAGAGGAGGAATCCAGAGCTCGAGGACAGAGCGAGCAAGAAGCAGCAGCAGCCACAACGTGGAAGAAAGAAGAGAAAAACATCTTGGAGGTCTAAAGAAGGAGCCCATAGCAGTACGTGTGTTGGGAGTCATTCCAGAGGCAAGCATACTCCATTGGACTGGAGGAAGCCAGAGGAGGGGGTTTACAGAGCCAGGAATCCCCGGACGGCACCTGTGAGGGAGACGGCTGCATTTGGAAGGGGCCCTAAGACCAGTGCAAGAAGGTATGTGAAGAGAGACCCAGTGTCCAGGGATCTTGATTGGAAGGCTGGACATAAAAGCTGGACTACTTACTGGCCAGGATCTGGAGAGGAACCCTAACAGCAAAGGAAGCTAAGGTATGAACACTGATCTATGCCCTAGCTCTTCACTTGGAAGACAGCAGGGAAACAAGTGCTCCATTAAGGAATTCCTCTGAGCCAGACCATGATATTGATTCTATGATAGTTGAAGAAGAAGGAGATATATTAAATGATCAGAATGATTACATGGATTGCTCTCTGTCTAGGCTGCTGTGGTAAAATACTTTCACAAATACAACAACCATCAAAAAGAAATATAACTTGTTCTTTTATCTACCCAGAAAAGTTTACAAGAAAGCTTTAGGGTAGGATTTGAGCCACGTATAGAAAGTAAACCAGCCAAGAGGTTTGCAGCTGGTTAATTGTTGGCAATTAAGCCTTGCATAATTGCACGTGAGCTCTGAAAGGAAACTTCTGTGTGTGTGTGAAAATACAAGAAAGTTATCCTTGAAAAGAACAGTTTTTGGTTACTTTTTGGGTTTTGTTTTGCTTTTGGAGCACTGCTAAAAGGTATTAGCAGGAGCCCTCAGAAAGACCTTTCTGTTTCCCATCAAGGTCTTTATTGTTTGATTGATTGCTTAAGAAGTTCAGTTGCTGATCATGATTTGTTTTCCCTAAGTACAATACTGAAAGCAAGTATCCTTTTGTGTTACCAAGTAAATCTGTGTGGGAGAAATAACCCCATAAATAAAATATATTTTCTTTGCTTACACTCGAGCAACACAACTCATTATTTTGTGAATGGCTGATTCTGGTATGAATGGACTACATTCCCCACAATCCTTTGCAAGTCATAATAGTATTTGCCTTTGCCAAGACTGTGGACATTCTCATCCAGCGCCCCCGTTTACAGGTCTCACGTTTTTGTGAGTCCTGCGCCTCCTGCCAAAGGGTGACCTCCACAAAACCAGCTGAGGTGCCATTACTGCCGATGCCGGTAATAACCGTTCCCATCAGAAGGATAGCTATGGACATAATTGGTCCCCTCATAAAAACGCCTAGGGGTTTCCAATATATATTGGTTATCATGGACCAGGCAACACGTTTCCCCTGGGCAGTGCCCTTGAGGAATATATCAGCCAAATCCATTGCCATGGAGCTTATAAAGCTATTTTGCGAGGTGGGGTTCCCTCAAGAAGTTTTGACCGACAGGGGCACGAACTTCATGTCCAAATATTTAGCCCAGGTATGGGACGCGTTTGGCATCAAGCATCTCAAAACTGCCGCATATCACCCCGAATGCAATGGTTTGGTGGAGAGAATGAACAAGACCATCAAGCAGATGATGCGACAGGCGCTGGACGGAGAGATGGCAGAGTGGGATACAATGCTCCCTTTTATATTGTAGGCATGCAGAGAGAGGACACAGGTTTCATTAGGCACGTCGCCTTATGAACTGATGTATGGGAGATCGCCCAGAGGAGTGCTCGATAACCTGAGAGAGCAATGGGTGGAACCTGAAGAAAATGAACTAGGGATACCACAGTTTTTGAAAAGTTTAAGAAGCCGATTGAGACGGACTTCACGTTTTGTTGAAGAAAAGCTGAAGTGCAGTCAGTAAAAGCAAAAACAGTACTACGACAGGGATACCAAGCCTCGACATCTAACCGTTGGTGAAAAGGTAATAGTTTTGATATCAGGCCCCACTCCAAAGTTTGAAGCCCGATGGAAAGGACCTTACGTTGTGGCCAAACCACTTGGTCCAGCATCCTATTTAATACGGGACGCAAAAGGACATGAACAAGTGTACCACATAAATGTTCTGCGATGATGGCACGAGAGGTTAGCCTTGTTTAGGTCAGCACAGAACATAAGAACATAAGATATGCCATACTGGGTCAGACCAAGGTCCATCAAGCCCAGTATTCTGTTTCCAACAGTGGCCAATCTAGGTCATACGTACCTAGCAGTTTCCCCAAGGGACACAGGTTCCACAATGCTTGTATTGGTTCAAGCATTGATATCCTGGGTCCCTTCTTAATAATGGTTTATGGACCTTTCCTCCAGGAACTTGTCCAAACCTTTTTTAAACCCAGCTACACTAACAGCCTTTACTACATCCTCCGGTAACAAATTCCAGAGTTTGATTACACGTTGAGTGAAAAAATATTTTCTTTTATTAGTCTTAAATAGTTTACCCTGTAGCTTCATTGCATGTCCCCTAGTCTTTCTATATTCTGATAAGGTAAACAATCGATCTACGTTTACCCGTTCCACTCCGTTCATTAATTTATAGACTTCTATCATATCTCCCCTCAGCCGTCTCTTTTCCAGGTTAAAGAGCCCCAACCTTTTTAGCCTTTCTTCATAGGAGTAGCCTTCCATCCCCTTTACCATTTTGGTGGCTCTTCTCTGAACCTTTTCTAAAATCGCTATATCCTTTTTAAGATACGGCGACCAGAATTGCACACAATATTCAATGTGCGGTCTCACCATTGAACGATATAGAGGCATTATAATATCTTTTGTTTTATTTTCCATTCCTTTCCTTATCATACCTAGCATTCTATTTGCTCTCTTGGCCGCCGCTGCACACTGGGCCGAGGGTTTTAACATGGTATCCACAAGGACGCCTAAATCTTTTTCCTGGGTGGTGGTTCCTAATGTGGAACCGTGCATCGTGTAACCATAGTTTGGGTTGTTCTTCCCTAGGTGCATAACCTTGCACTTCTCCACATTAAATTTCATCTGCCATTTTGATGCCCAGTCTTCCAATTTATCAAGATCCTCTTGCAATTTTCCACAATCCTCCTGGGTTTTAACAACTTTAAATAGTTTTGTGTCATCAGCAAATTTGATAACCTCACTCGTTATTCCACTTTCCAGGTCATTTATGAATATGTCAAAAAGCAGCGGACCCAGCACAGATCCCTGGGGTACACCACTATTCACCTTTCTCCATTGGGAAAATTGGCCATTTAGCCCTACCCTCTGCTTTCTATCTTTTAACCAGTTCCTGATCCACAGTAGTACACTGCCTCCTATCCCATGACTCTTTAGTTTTGCCAAAAGTCTCTCATGAGGGACCTTGTCAAAGGCTTTCTGAAAGTCCAGATACACAATATCAACCGACTCACCTTTGTCCACCTGTTTATTCACTCCTTCAAAAAAACATAACAGATTAGTAAGACAAGATCTTCCTTGTCTAAAGCCATGTTGGCTGTCTCCCATTAGGTCATGACTATCTACATGCTGAGTAATTTTATTCTTTATAATGGTTTCTACCATTTTTCCCGGTACTGATGTCAGGCTCACCGGTCTGTAGTTTCCCGGATCACCCCTCGAACCCTTTTTAAAAATTGGTGTTACATTGGCGATCCTCCAATCTTCAGGTATTAGAGATGATTTTAATGATAGTTCACAGATTACTGATAGCAGGTCTGCAATCTCAAATTTCAGTTCTTTCAACACCCTTGGATGTATACCATCCGGCCCAGGTGATTTGCTACTCTTCAGTTTATCTAATAGTTGTAAGACATCTTCCCGATGTATCGATATTTCCTTCAATTCTTCCACACCTTTAAATACCACTTCAGTCGTGGGTAACATCCCTACATCTTCCTCAGTAAAGACCGAAGCAAAGAATTCATTCAGTCTCTCCACTATCGCCTTGTCGCCTCTTAGTGCTCCTTTAACCCCTTTATCATCTAATGGACCAACTGACTCTCACGGGTTTTTTGCTACGAATGTACTTGAAAAGGTCTTTATTTCGCGTTTTTGCTTCCGCAGCAAGCTTCTTCTCAAATTCTCTCTTTGCCTGCCTTATCAATGCCTTGCATTTGACTTGCCAGTGCTTGTGCTGTTTCCAGGTTTCATCATTTGGCTCTTTTTTCCATTTCTTGAAAGAAGATTTTTTGGCAACAACAGCCTCTCTGACCTCACCTTTAAACCATGCTGGCAGTTTTTTGGACTTCCTTCCACTTTTCTTAAAGCGTGGAATACAGCTGGTCTGGGCTTCCAAGATAGTATTTTTCAACAACACCCAAGCTTGATGTACGTCTTTAACCTTTGCAACTGCTCCTTTTAGTTTTTTCTTAACTGTTTTCCTCATTTTATCATAGTCTCCCTTTCGAAAGTTAAAGGGTAGTACTGTGGATTTCCTTACTATCCCTCCTCCACTAATTAAATCAAAGGCGATCATGCTATGATCACTATTGCCAAGTGGCCCCAACACCCTTATCTCTTGCACTACATCTGGTGTTCCACTAAGGACTAGGTCTAATACAGAAGAGGTCTAGGATTACGTGCTGTAATAATGATTAACATTTAGCCCGTAATATTTTAAGAGGGGGATGTGTCATGATGTGGGTATCAATAAAGATGTAAACTTGAAAAGAAACCCTGTTTCTTTTAGGAATTTAGATGTGCAGTTACCTCCAGGCACAGCTAGAGGGAGCAGGAATGACCACACAGGAGCTAATGAGCCTAAGAGAGCTAATGATTTGCACCTGGGAATGACCTCGGAAGTCTTGAAGGAAAGATTCCTTTATAAGCCAGAGCTGAATGCTAGCAAGGCAGAGAAAGGGGCCGAGAAAGGAGCAGAGAAGGAGAGAGAGAAAGGAGCAGAGAAGGAGAAGGACAGAGGAACGTCTTCACAAGGAGGAATAGCTCTATTGAGAGGATCAGCTCCAAGAGAAGGAGTAAGTGAAAGAATCCTATGTGAGCAAGCCCAAAGGAACAGAGTTCACAAAGGTGAAGTTCAGAAGGGCCAGGCTAAGCGTGCAGCTGTTCAAGGGGAGTTTGTTAGAGCAAGCACTGAAGCTAGAGTGTGTGCCACTCCCTGTTCTCACAGCATTCCTGACTCAAGAGCAGAGAGACTTAAGCAAAGAACCAGAGGGAAAGGTTTGGAGGAAAGCTTGCAGTCTCTGGGAAATACTAACCAAGTTTTACCAGGCAAGAAAGGAAAAGCACTTTCTGACAAAGCTAAGTTCTTACCAAGGGAGAAAAGGGAATCCACGTCAGGTTTTACCAAACTGCCAGAAAGCACAGCCATGCCTAAAGCTTACAGGCAGAGAACCTGCTATAGGATAAACGTTTCTGAGAGAGAAAACTCCACGGATTCAAACCAGCCAGACTCCAGATATGAAAGCTTTATTGATGATACTAAATGCTTGAGTCCTAAAGGCCCTGTTAAAACAAATGCTCACTCTGTAAAGAAGAAGAAACCAGAGTGGTTTCAGAAAATCCCTAAAGCACTTAGAATACGGTGGTATTGGAGACAAGACCCTAGAGACGTTTCACACAGACCTGTATCAGACAGGGACAGTGATTATTCCAATGATGAATATAGTGATGAAGAATCCATGGAAATAGAATGTATAAATACTGTTCCCATGCCTCAACCTGAACAGATGGATTGTGATTTGTGCATGGCCTCGTGCCGGGAGTCTGTAGCCACTGTGAAACTTAGAAGAAGTTTGTAGACATTTTATGCTGTTGGAATGAACTGAATTCCTCTGATCAAGCCTTGCATTAATTGTGAAGTTTAACAATTAAGCAGCTGATTTAAATGCTGGTACCTTTTGAAACAAAGGACTTTCTTTTTGATTCTTAATGTCTTATTTGAACCCTTGCACTGACGGGGAATAAAAGCCTTGTTTTCCCTACACTTGGTTTCGTTAATGAGTTCTCTTAGGAAGCTGGAATAAGTAAGAACATTTTCTACGTCAAGTGAAACTTACAGTCCCTTTGGCTACCTAAAATAATCTTTGCCGTGGAGCATACCCATAATTCTAATGGCGTAGGGGGCGCGCCCCACGACAATGGACAGGATTACATTTATCCTGGATGGGGAGAATTGCCACAATTAAAATTAATGTTTTGCCGAGGATTTTGTTTCTGTTCAGTTCAATACCCTGTGCGATACCAAAATGGTATCTGAAAAAAATGCAGCAGATGCTCATGGATTTTGTGTGGGAAGGGAGGCATGCAAAAGTGTTGAGGCAGATAATATTCATGAGGCAGGAGGAGGGGGGATTGGGAATGCTAAACGTGGAAATGTACTATAAAGCGGTGATATTGAGAACAGTAGTAACCTGGAAGGGGGAGGGGGAGAGACTGGATTGGGTGCAAATGGAAGCAGGAGGGGCGAAGGAATGCAGGAGGCGGAGTTTGGGGTGTGGGACTTACATTATGTGAGGGGGAAGCAAAGTATGGTTGGGGAACAAGCTAATCCTTTTGAAGCAATAACAAGGGAAATGTGGAAGAAAGAAAGAAGCAGGCTGTTAGAGGGGAAAAACATTTCAAGGAGAGCGTTTATAAGGGGAACGACTGAGTTTGTACCAGGAGGGAAGGGAGGGATATTTCGAGAATGGGAGAGAAAAGGGTTGATAAGGATGGGACAATTAATAACAGAAAAGGGGACAATAGTTCCATTTGAGAAATTCAGTGTGAAATATGGATTGGAAAATATGGATTATTACGCATACGTGCAATTATACAACTTTTTAATGAGGGAGGAGGTACAAAGGGATTGGAAACAATCGCCAACAAATTTTGAACAGATGATGGCAAAAGAAGGGATGCCGAGGAAATTGCTCTCTGTACTGTACAAAGGGCTAATGGAGAGGGAAGTACGAGGGGTGGGGGGCACAAAAAGTGGGAAGGTCAACTGGGGGGTGAATGCAGTGATAACAGGTGGGGGAGGATAATACGGGGAGAGAGGAAATTGGCACCGTGAACGGTCTACTTGGAGTGTAGCATAAAAATCAGGTTGCAGCTGTATGGGACTCCTGTTAAGATGCAGTGGATCAGTAAGCAGGAGAGTGGAAAATGTTGGAAAGAATGTGAAGGGGTGGGGGACCTGAAACATATGCTATGGGAGTGTATATGTGTACAAAAAGTATGGAAGGATGTGGAACACATATATTGGGAAATAACTTCTCTGAGGATGAAGTTAACTGGGACAATGGTAATACTTAATGATGTACTGAGTGAAGGGAATTGTGCTAATCTGTTTCTTGGATACTGTATTGGGGCTGGGCATCTGGCGCTGATGAAATATTGCAAAAGACCGAAGGTACCCACAAGAACAGAGGTACTAGGCTGGTTAGATCAATTATGGGTTATGTGTGAGATAGATGCCCACAAAAAAGACAGAATGCATACATTTGAAGGTGAATGGGGGTGGTATGGGGAGTGGCAGAGGGAAAAAAGGGGGACAAAGGGTGGAATTAAGGGATAAGGAATAAGTTAAGGAATAGTTTTATAGTGTGTAAGTGAAGCTTAATAAAATGATAAGTATGAAGATATATAAGAGGCAATGTTAGCAATGTATAAGTAGTATATGTGAATTGTATATGAGGAGGAGTAGGAGGTAAAAGGTGTGATGTAATATGTTGAAAATGACAATAAAATTTAAATAAAAAATAAATAAATAAAATGTAAGGTCATGCATTTGGGCTGCAGCAATCCAAGGGAGCAATATAGTATAGGGGGTGAAGTACTTTTGTCCACTAAAGAAGAGCGGGGCCTAGGCGTGGTTGTGTCTGATGATCTTAAAGTAGCTAAACAGGTAGAAAAGGCGACAGCAAAAGCTAGAAGGATGCTTGGGTGCATACGGAGAGGAATGGCTAGCAGAAAAAAGGAGGTGATAGTGCCTCTGTATAAGTCTTTGTTGCGACCTCATTTGGAGTATAGTGTGCAATTCTGGAGACCGCACCTTCAAAAGGATATAAACAGGATGGAGACAGTACAGAGGGATAAATGCACAAATCCTCCATGGCATAAATGCACAGGGGGAGAGCCTCTTTCGATTGAAAGCAAGTTCTGCTAATGAGGGGACATGGGATGAGGGTGAAAGGGGATAGATTCAAGAGTGATATGTGGAAAGAGTGGTGGATCCGTGGAAAAGTGTCCCAGTGGAGGTGGTAGAGATGAGGACAGTATCTGAATTCAAAAAAGCATGGGACAAACACAGAGGATCTCTAAAGTAAAAAAGGGGACTGTTGTAGTTGTTGATATGGAAGGACAGACTAGATAGGCCATGTGATCTTTTTCTGTCATCATTTTTCTATGTTTCTATCTCTACATCTTCCTGAGTAAAGACCAAAGCAAAGAATTCATTCAGTTTCTCCGCTATGACCTTGTCCCCTCTTTGTGTCCCTTTTACCCCTCTATCATATAATTGTTCAGCTGACTCTCTCACAGGCTGTTTGCTATGAATATTCTTGAAAAAGTCTTTATTACACGTTTTTACTTCCACAGCAAGCTTCTTCTCAAATTCGTTCTTTGCCTGCCTTATCAATGCCTTGCATCTAACTTGCCAGTGTTTATGTTGTTTCCAGTTTTCATCATTTGGCTCCTTTTTCCATTTCTTTCAAGATGCTTTTGTGGCATCAGCTGCCTCTCTGACCTCACCTTTAAACCATGCTGGCAGTGCTTTGGACTTCCTTCTACTTTTTTAAAGCATGGAATACAGCTGGTCTGGGTTTCCAAGATAGTATTTTTAAACACCCGTGCTTGATGCAAATTTTTAACCTTTGCACCTGCTCCTTTTAGTTTTTTCTTAACTATTTTCCTCATTTTATCATAGTCTCACTTTTGAAAGTTAAAAGGTAGTACTGTGGATTTCCTTAACATCCTTCCTCCATTTATTAAATCAAATGCAATCATGTTATGATTACTGTTGCCAAGTGGCCCTAACACCCTTATCTCTTGCACCAGATCTAGTGTTCCACTAAGGACTAGGTCCAAAATGGCTTCATGAACCAGCTGCTACAAGAAGCAGTCATTTATTTCATTTAGAAACTTTATCTCCCTAGCATGTTCTGCCATGACCCTGACCCAGTTAATAACGGGGTAATTGAAATCACCCATTATTATTATTACTGTGCTGTAACTTTTGTTAGCTTCCCTGATTTCTTTGGGCATTTCATCATCCATTTGTTCATTCTAGCCAGGTGGTCGATAGTACAACCCAACTGCCATCTCCTTCCCCTTTTTACATGGAATTTCAATCCACAGAGATTCTACAGCAAATTTTGTTTCATGGAAAACTTGAATCCTTTGTGACTCAATGCCCTCTCTAACAGAGTGCAACCACACCACCAATTTGATGTTCTCTATCATTACGATATAATTTGTATCCAAGTATCACAGTATCCACCATGTCTCTGAGATAGCAATTATATCTAACCTCTAATTTAGTGCTATATATTCTCCCATCTTATTTTTTAGACTTCTGTTATTGCATACAAGGTTTTTAGAGGCTGTATTTTATTCATATTAATCTGGCTATCAGTAGGCAGGGGTAATTCTGAATCTTTAAGCTCTGTCTTCTTTGTACTGAATGGCATTTGAGCTACTTTTGTCTTTACTGGAATCTCTCTGCTGATATGCCTTATCTTTAATCTTTTGCTAGTATCCTTCAAGGATACATTGTACCGATCCATGCGCTCTTGGGTGACTGTCGGCTTTGCCCCATTATCTAGTTTAAAAGCTGCTGTATCTCCTTTTTAAAGGTTAATGCCAGTAGCCTGGTTCTATCCCGGTTTAGGTGGAGCCCATCCCTTCGGAAAAGCCCCTCCTTTTCCCAAAATGTTCCCCATTTCTTAACAAATCCAAAACCCTTTTCCTTGCACCATCGTCTCATCCACGCATTGAGACTTCGGAGCTCTGCCTGTCTTTTGGAATGAGAAGCATTTCGGAGTCTTGAAGGACTACAAAAGGGGACTGTTATTTATGGAGAGAGATCTGCAATTGTAAGTATTTACTTATGGTAATTTTTCTTAATCTTGGGGGAAAAGGAATGCTTTAGATTAAAGCTGATTAATCTGTGAACCCAGTGTATTTTTAAATCAGTCAGGGCCTAGTAGCAGCAAAGAACCTTCAGTTTAACTTTAAAACACAGCAGAGAGCTTGCTGGTTAAATTTAGACTCCAAGACTCCCTCTATCCAAGCAAGAGCTGTGGGTCTCCCCCTGGAAATTGGTCACAGATTACCTTAGAAGCACAGCACAGGACAGGGTACTGTGTAGCAGCCAGTTTTTAATAAGTCTTTTTCCCTCCCTCCCTCTCCAACACCCTCCCACCCCTGGGATAATTGTGGCTTAAACCCCTCAAAGGAAAGAAGGTGCCATATTCACTCTCAGGTGCAGCTGTTTGTCCTCATCAGGCATACATTAAAGACCTGAGATTAATTAAGCTTCAGGTGAACAAAGTACATTAAATGTATTAGGTGTAGTTTAGTAGTATAAGAATCCCCACCAACCCTTAGTAGGTAAAGAACTTAAATACCTAAACACAAGCTTAAAACTAAGATGCAGACATCTGTCCAGCAGAGAGATGGGGGCTTTCCAGTCTTTTGCATTGAGTGTCACATGTATGATTTTCTCCCAGTTGGTGAGGGGTCTTATGTACACACTAGATGCAAGGAGCTCTTTGTTCTCAGGGAACAAGTCCGATCTCTGGAGGCTAGAATATCAGACTTGGAGGACATAAGGAAGACAGAGAGGTAAATAGACGAGACCTATAGGGGATATAGTACTGAAGTCCCACTGAAGTCTGGCAGCATCCCTATTGCCATGGACGAGAGAGGTCACATGACAGGAGAGCATCACCCTGGTGTGGCAGGAAGTGATCCTGTCGCTAGGACCTGTCCTCCAGGTGATGTAAAACCCTCTTGCACCGAGGAAGTTTCTCCAGGGCCATGTGCTGGACTGCTGTCTGCATCTAAAGAACATTTGTCCTGATCCATAAAGCACTCCACCAGCAACAAACCACACATATGAGCACCCTGTTACCTTGGTTTTGCTCCAGTAGACCAACACGACAGACCACAACAAACTTACTAACTGTATTATATTAAAGGACTAAATTTAAGCAGGAGTCCTGCAACCGTGCTTTTTTCTTATATGCCTCCACATTATGGAACTCCCTTTCTGCCAACATCCGAAGTAACAAGGATCTCTCCTTTTTCAGGAAACAGCTAAAGACCCACCTATTCACTATATACTTAAGTCTGGAGCAGACGAGCACCCTCTGAATCCATGCTCATACCTCTTATGGTCACACTGAACTTCTGAACCAAACCTGAAACTGTAAATTAGATGATTTCTCAACTGTATTTATTTATTTTATTTTATTTTATTTATATGGCTTTCTATACCGCTTTATCCTTAAATCAAAGTGATTTACAGTATAACAGAGGTGTTCCATTGAACGAGGGGTTGGGGGCATGCAGGGGAATATTGCAATGTAGCTCTATACATTGTAGACATATAGAGGTTATTGCAATATAACTATATACAAAACACAAACTGCGCTATATATAGAGTGGTTGTTGAGCTAAGCTGAGAGACAAATCCGAGGGACTAGGTACGGCTAGTGATATGAGAGGTTGGAGGGAGCAGGGCAAGTTCTAGGGCAGGTTTCAAGGGGGAGGGATGAAAGGATGGTGGAGAGTGGAAGAGAGGTAGCCTTTGTGAAGCAATTGACTGTATCCTATTATTATTATTACTAAGCATTTATAAAGCGCTGCAACATATAAAGCGCTGTACAAACATAAAAAGAGACAGTCCCTGCCCGTTAGAGCTCACAATCTAGTCAAGACAAAATATGAAATAAATTAGATAATACAAATAACAATTAACAAGACAAGAATAAATGTTTATGGAAAGAACAAGAAAGGACGAGTTAGGAACAAAAAGCAATAGTGAAGAAATGGGATTTCAATTTGGATTTGAATCATGGCCAGTTATGTGGTGTCTCCAAAGTCCTCTGTAAATTGTGGTTTTAAGCATCTTCCGAAAGTACTTGAGATCTGAGGTTGCTCTTAGGTGGTCTTGGAGAGAGTTCCAGAGGGCAGGAGCTGCAAGGGATATAGCTCTTCCCCATGTGGATTGACTAGCCTTAGTGTAGGCACTGGAGGTTGAGATTGTATCTGCTGTGCGACGTCTCATCGGCCTGGTGTTTGTATCATTGGTGATGAGGGTCTTCAGGCTGTTTGCTGAGAGTTTTTGCTTGATTTTAAAAACATTTCATAGTGTCTTATACTTGATGCAGGAATTAATGGAGAGCCAGTGGAGGTGGTTCAGTGGGGATGATGTGGTTGGGCTTTGAAGATCCCGTAATAATCTGAGGAGCGATGTTTTTGTGCCATATGTAGGGGGCAGAGTGCTAGTTTTGGTAGTCCAAGATAAACTGGGTTGCAGTAATCCAAGATAGTGGTGATTATTGCTTGGCAAACAGTTTGAAACTGTTCTTGACTTAGTAGTGCAGTGATGGCTAACCTTTTTGAGCCCGAGTGCCCAAACTGCCGCACAAAACCAAAGAATTTCCTCAAAGTGCCAGCACGTCATTTGCATGTGGTCTTATTTGCATAAATATTTGCATAATGTTACCATACACTAACTTTTAGTAAACATGTCTCTTAATGAGTGTATGGATAAAGAAAGACTAAAAGATTTCTACATTACTATAATCCAGTGCCAACCGCCAGGCACATTAGGAACTACTACAAACGCTGCCCATTTAGAACCCATAGCAAACCCGCCGTATCCTGACAGCATTACCAGGACTCACAAAGCACCATACCCTACCTATCAAAAGGCAACACTGCAAATATTAAACCAATACATTTCAGAGAATACTGGGGAAAGAGAACAAGTGGCAACGTCAAATAGGAATTTCCTCTTGTACCAAACAAAGCGCAGATGTTAATGATGCACATTTCCCAGAGCTGACATATTCCAGTTAATAAATTCAAAATAAAGAGATATCTTTCTACCTTTTGTGCATTTTTTTTTCAGTTGCAATTGGTCCAGCCACCTTCTTCTGGTTTCTTCATGTTTTCTGCTAACTCTCCATCGTCTGCTGTCCATTTGTCCTTTCTTCTCTCTTCTAGTTTTTTTTCCATTCTCTCTCTCTCTCTACATCTGCTTTAACATACTAATCTTTCTCCTTTTGCTCTTTCCTCATTCCTATTTCATCCACACAAATTTTACCCCTCCATCCTCAATCCCCAATTACTCTCCCAATACCTGGCCAATTGTAGATTTTTCATCCCTCCTACACAAAATATTTTTCCCCTCTCCATTTTACTCTCCCAGCCCCATCCCATTCTAATCCTCCCCCAACATCAGCTCCCTTCTAGTTCCAGTCTCACCCAGCATCCATTCCCTTCTAGTCCCTGCATCAGCCCATTTCCAGTCCAAGTCCCTTCATCAGCTCATTTTCAATCCTAGCCCCCCCATCAGCCCATTTCTACTCATTTCCTAGCCCCACCATCAGCCCATGTCAAATCATAGCTCCCCTCCACTCAGCCCAATTCCAGTCCAAGCCCCCCCATGAGCCTACTTCCAGTTCTAGCCCCTCCATGAGTCCATTTCAATTCAAGCCCCCACCACAGCCCATTTCCAATCTTAGCTCCCCCAACAGCCCATTTCCAGTCCTATCCTAGCTTTTCCATCAGCCCATTTTCAGTCCTAGCTCCCTTCCCTCACAGCCCATTTCCATTCCAAGCCCCCTCCCCATCAGCTATTTGCAGTTCAAGCCTCCCCTTCCACTCAGCCCATTTCCAGTCCTAGCAACACCCCAACCCATTACCAGTCCTAGCCCCCCGTCAATCAACTTCCAGTCCTAACCCCCATCACCCCATTTTCAGTTTAAGCCCCCCCCCTATAACCCTTTACCAGTCCTAACCCCCCATCAGCCCATTTCCAGTCAGCCCCCCATAGCCCATTGCCAGTCCTAAACCCCCCCATCAGCCCACAGCCCATTACCAGTCCTAACCACATCAGCCCACCTCAAGTCCTAACCCCTCCCCATCAGCCCATTTCCTGTCCTAGCCCCCCCCATAACCCATTATCAGTCCTACACCCCCATCAGCCCACTACCAGTCTTAACCCCCCCATAGCCCATTACCAGTCCTAACCCCCCCCATCAGCCCACTACCAGTCTTAACCCCCCCCATAGCCCATTACCAGTCCTAACCCCCCCATCACCCCATTTCCAGACAGCCCTCATCAGCTCATAGCCCATTGCCAGCCCTCATCAGCCCACAGCCCATTGCTAGTCTTAACTCCCCCCCATAGCCCACTGCGTCTTAACCCCCCTCCCCAGCCCACTGCCAGTCTTAACCCCCCTCCCTAGCCCATTGCCAGTCTCAACCCCCCTCCCTCCCTCCCTCCCTAGCCCATTGCCAGTCTCAACCCCCCTCCCTCCCTAGCCCATTGCCAGTCTCAACCCCCCTCCCCCCCTCCCTAGCCCATTGCCAGTCTTAACCTCCCTCCCTCCCTAGCCCATTGCCAGTCTTAACCTACCTCCCTCCCTCCCAAGCCCATTGCCAGTCTTAACCCCCTCCCTCCCTCCCTAGCCCATTGCCAGTCTCAACCCCCTCCCTCCCTCCCTCCCTAGCCCATTGCCAGTCTCAACCCCCCTCCCTCCCTAGCCCATTGCCAGTCTTAACCTCCCTCCCTCCCTAGCCCACTGCCAGTCTTAACCCCCCTCCCTCCCTAGCCCATTGCCAGTCTTAACCCCCCGCTCTCCCTCCCTAGCCCACTGCCAGTCTTAACCCCCCTCCCTCGGCTCAAGGCACGAAAAAAAAAAAAAATGCAGCCCGCAGCCGCCGCGGCGGCATGGAGTGTCCGCGGGGCTCCCTCCGCCCGGCGGGACTCTCCCGGCGCTGCTCAGCCCCTCTCTGCCGGCTTGCAGAGACGCGAAGGGAGAGAGAGTCTCCCTCGCGTCTCTCTTAAGCCCGCAGGGGCAGATGGGAAATTTCCCATCAGCTCCTGCGGGCTTAACAGAGACGCGAGGGAGACTCTCCCTTCGCGTCTCTGCAAGCCGGCAGAGAGGGGCTGAGCAGCGCCGGGAGAGTCCCGCCGGGCAGAGGGAGCCCCGCGGGACACTCCATGCCGCCGCGGCGGCAGCGGGCAGCTTTTTTTTTTTTTTTTTAATGTGCGACCTTCCCGCGTGCCAGCTGCAAGGCCTTCGCGTGCCACAGCTGGCACGCGTGCCACAGGTTCGCCATCGCTGTAGTAGTGGTTTGAGTCGTCTGATGACCTGCATCTTGAGGGTAGTTTTTTTTTATATGAGACTGGAGATTCAGATTGCTGTCCAGTCAACTGTAATATAAATTCATTCTGATCCCCCCCCCCCCTTCCTGGTGATACATATATGTTTGAACCCACCTGGTGCTTAATCCCTGTACCCCCCCTGCTTTTAAATATGTTATAACCTGTCTCCCTGTACCCTTCCCCCCTGCTTTTGTAAATATGGTATAACTTGTTTCACTGTACCTCCCCTGCTTTTGTAAACCGTTTTGACCCGGTGAAATGAGGTATATAAGTACAGCTAAATAAATAAATCTGTTTCTTGGCTTTAACACCTATTTAATACAATTTCACAGGTCTCTTGCCTCCTGTCTAGAAGGCCTCTTTGTAAAGGTCTCCAGAAACAGTTTATTGCTCAAAGAATACTAATCCTGTTTTTCTTTTTATATTAAGTTATATTCTGAATTGATTTAAATTAAAGCTCTTTGCTGCTACTAGGCTCTAAGTATTAAATTTAAACTAGAAGCTGTCTGCTGGGTTTTAAATTTAACCAGAACGTGTTCTGTTGTGTTAAATTTAAACTGAAAGCTCATTGCTGGTACTAGGCCCTGACTGAGTATTAAATTTAAACTATAAGCCCTCTGCTGGGTTTTAAATTTAAACTGACAGCCCTCTGCTGGATTTTAAACTTAAACTAAAAGCTACCTGTTGAGTTTTCAATTTAATTAAAAGCTCTTTGCTGATACTAGGCCCTGAGTGATTTATCAAATACGCTGGATTCTAATTTACACAGACGAATCAGCTTTAATCTAAAGAATTCCCTTTTCCCCAAGATTTAGAAAATATTCCCAGAAATAAACTTAGAATTGCAGATCTCTCTCCAGAAATAGCAGTTCCTTTTTGTAGTCCTTCAAGTCCTAGTTTTATTCCCTACGTCGGGGGGGGGGGGAGGGAGGCGGAGGGTAAGCTCACCTGTACAAGGCAGGGCCCCTGTGAAGTAATAGAGCAAGTGGGACTTGCTGACTTCAAGATTGTGCAGCCAAAAGAGAGGAAGAAAGTCGCAATATACTACGTCAACCGGCTGAAGAAATGGACTCTTGTCATTGCTGCACTGGTCCGAGGAGAAGAGTTTAGACCCGAAGTGTGGATACCTTCAAAATCAGACTAGGTTCCATTTGCGGAACCCTTCTCAAATACCCAGAAGAGAGATTTGACTCGTCGTGTGTGGTGGAAGAGAAACGTGTTCTCCCGTGTTCCGAGACATATCCATTTTACTTCCCATGGCAGTGTTACAGGCCTGGGGATGACAGACGCTCAACTGTCTAGGGTTGAGCTGATGGGTAAGGTATGTGATGGGGTGTTTTATTTATTTATTTATTTGTATTTATATTCCGCTTTTCACTGGGTCAAAGCGGTAGAACATACAATAATCAATTACAAGGGTTTGGGGCCGTCACCAGGTGGCCAACAATAATGCTTTTTAACAATTAATTGGGACATAGACATAGACATTGTGTTATGGTTACATAGAACATATGTACAGGGGAATGAGAAATGGTGGTTGGGAGGGAGTCAGTGTTGGGTGCTTGTTTCTGGTCCGAGGAATTCTTGGAATAGTGCAGTTTTAAGTTGTTTCCTGAAAAATGAGGGGTCTGTGTTGCCCCGATGTGGTTTGGTAGAGAGTTCCAGAGGGATGGTGCATACAGTTCAAAGGCTCTGTTGCAGGTCCATTGGTTGTATTTCGTTCTTTTGTGTGGGATGACAAGGGAGTTGTTGGTGGTTTGTCTGGTGGTTCTGTTGTGGGCTGGTTGAGGCAGTAGGGTGCGGAGCTGGGAGGTTTGAGTTTGGTAGAGAGCTTTGTGGGTGAGTAGGGCGGATTTGTATTTGATTCTTGCTTCTAGAGGGAGTATGTGTAGCTCCCTCAGGAGTGGGGTGATGTGGTCTTGTTTTTTTGCATTGTTGATAACACAGGTACACTAAAAAAATTTTTTTTAAACTGCCTCTAATGTTTCAATTGATTTTTACGTTTTTTGGTGCGCTGAATCCAAATCTGGTAACCAATTTGCTCCATCACGTACAGATTTTTTGCTACATTGGGTTAGCAGTTTGAGGTGAACGTTTCAGATTGAGTGCGATCGAGATAAAAGTTTCTTGGATGAATTCTTTATACTAATTGTTTAGTAGTTATTCAAATAAGAATAAAGAAAATTGTAACAAGGCAGCACATAAGAATAGAGTAATGTCAACAAAACACACTGTGATGGTAGCAAAATTGTCTGCACTTAAAACAGCCACATACATGTGCACAAACACTGAGCATATAAGAGCGAGGTTAGACACAAAGCAAAGCAAAGAAATGTGCAAAAAATGTTGTACAGGTATGTATGTAAGAATAGAAAACGCAAACCGCACCATTGCAATACATGAAGACAAACACCCGATGGTGTGAAAATAAAATTCTAATAAATGAGATCCGACACTGTGGTAATAACTAGCAAATTTTTATTTCAAAGTTTAGTAAAAACACGATATTTGTCAACACAGTTTAGATTTTAAAGTCATTCTTGGGTCAATCAATCCCCTGGTGGGCCCATTTCTTCTTCCCCCGAATGCTTCTCTTGGTGCGCTGCTTGGTGTATTTTTCATCTGGGGTTTCCCGCAGCAGCAACCAGCAGAAATCAGCCATCATAGTGGTGTTCCATCTTCCTTGGTACCTTCTCTCTGCGTCCTTGATGTTCTGGTGAAACCTTTCACCTTGTTCTTCACTGTACGCCCCCAAGTTTTCGGGAAAGTAGTTCACATGCGAGTGCAAGAAATGGACTTTCAGGCTCATGTTACAGCCTTGTCCTTTGAAGGCATTGAGCATCCTGGCAACAATATCCTTATAGTTCTCATCCCGCCTGTTCCCCAAGAATTTGAGAACAACATCCTTGAAGGAATCCCAGGCTTCTTTTTCCTTCTCAGACATCGTTTCAGCGAATGCTCCATCTGAAATGAGTTTCCTTATATCAGGGCCAACAAACACTCCTTCCTTTAGCTTTGCTTCAGAAAGTCGGGGGAACTTTGAGCAAAGGTACCGAAAGCACTCACCATCTTTTGGAAGGGACTTGATGAATTGCTTAATGAGACCCAACTTAATGTGGAGAGGTGGTAATAGAATTTTATCACGAGGTACCAAACTCTCATGAAGAACATTTTTCTCACCGGGTCTCAAATACTCCTGAATTAGCCAGTCTTTTTTTCCCCCAGTGTAGGTCGCGGGCCCGGCTATCCCACAAGCAAAGGATGCAGGGATATTTGGTGAAACCGGATTGCTGCCCTAATAGCATGGATAGAATTTTAAAGTCTCCACAAATCATCCACTTATGCTCATCATAACGAATCTTCTGAAGAATCAGGGCCAAATTCTCGTATTTTTCTTGGAGAATAACAGAGTGAGCAATAGGAACTGAAGCGAATGTGTTGCCATTATGAAGAAGAACACCTTTTATGCTGTCTTTTGACGAATCAATGAACAGCCGCCATTCAGCAGGATCATACTTGAGTTTAAACTTTTCCATCACTCCGTATATATCGTTGCAAAATACCAAATCTTCCTCTTTGCTGAAATACTTCAAAAATTGTGTCTCGCGGTTGCGGTACCAATAAAAAGTTGTTCCTGGTGACAATAGATTTTTCTGTTTAAGCCGAGAACCTAGCAGTTGGGCAGCATCTTTTGGGAGTCCTAAATCCCGGACTAAATCATTCAATTCAGCTTGAGAGAAAAGTTCAGGTTTCGGATCTGGTTCAGTTTCAAACTCGGAAGTACTAGACTCATCGGGAAAAGCCATCTGATGAGTCTCATCATGATCAGAACCGTCCACACAAATATGATCCAAAGATTTTGGTGGTTCAGGCACAGGTACTTCGTTGCTATGAGGCATAGGCCTAATTGCTGAGGGAAGGTTGGGGTAACTTATTACGTTCTTATTTTTTAAGTTGTATCCCTTCACAATGCAAGAGCAAAAATAGCAGTCACTGCTGTGGTCTCTTTGTTCACGCCACATCATAGGTATTCCGAAACGAAATGCTTGTTTTTTACCTTTCATCCATAAGCGTAGATCTTCCTCACATGTCTTGCACACTTTGTGAGGAGCCCACGGTTTGTCTTGATCGCCTAACTTCAAACCGAAATAGGCGAAATATACTTTTTAATAAATGCAGAAATGTTCCTCTGCCGCTTTTTCACGGTATATTCCCCACAAATAAAACAAAAACTGTCCGGAGAGTTGACGCAACCTCTGGCTCTGTGAGCCATCACAAATACACAGCACTGCGAACTACAACTGTAGTGAACCACTTCGGAATAAAGCTGGATTACGACTGAGCAAACAAAAGGTAATAATGAACTTGCAAGAAACTGAAATTTGACAGGAACGTTCATGTCGCAACCACCGTGTTTGAGCGAGAGAACGAGGCGAGGCGAACAGGAAAGAACATGCGCCAGCGCGAGTACTGGATTTAGCCCCCTCCTCCCAATTGTCCTGTTAATGTATAAAATGAATACAAAACACTCTAAAATATCATGAGGGAGTGTTTCTAGTTAGTTAACCATTACAACCTCTATTTTGGGCGAAGAAAATAAACTGCAGTCGGCTAAAAAGAAATTATGTGAACATTCCTTATATGGGTAAGAAATCTAATTTTGCAAGAAAACGTGACGTGATGGAACATTTTGGCTATTTTTCCTGGATTCAGCACCCCAAAATCTATAGGAATCAGTTGCAAAACTGGAGGCAGTTTTTTGGTAGTGTACCTGTGTAATTCTTACTGTGGTGTTTAATGCAGTTCGAAGTGGGTTGGTATGGGTGGCTGGGAGTCCATGGTATATTATATTGCAGTAGTCCAGGTGGGGGAGCATCAAGGCTTGCATCACTGTTCTGAAGTCCTGTGGTTCAAGGAGAGGTCTGATGCGTTGTACTGTTTTAGCCTTGTGGCAGATTGTAGCAGTGGTTTTTTGATCTGTTGATTGAGTGTGATTGCTTGGTCTATGATGATTCCTAGGTATCTTATTTGTGGTTGTACTTGTATTTTTGTGGTTCCAATGTTGAGGTGTGTGGGTGGTGTGAAGTCTGGATCTTTTGTTACTATGAGGGCTTCAGTTTTCTTTATGTTGATGGATAGGTTGTTCTTTTGTAGCCAGCTGGATACCTCAGTGAAGCATTCTGATAAGTGTTTATTGGTTGGGTTGAATGTTGTGATCGGAGCATAGAGCATTATGTCATCCGCATAGATATGGTAGTTAATGTTGTATGTGCGTCTGATTGAGCAGAGTGGTTGCAGGTAGATGTTGAAGAGCATGGCAGATAATGTGGATCCTTGGAGTACTCCTTGGTGTTGCTGGAAAGGGGGGGGAGGTTGATATTTTTGTGCAGATCAATTGTTGTCTATTGGTCAGTTAGGAACGGAACCATTGGAGTACCTTATCCTTGATGCTGATTGATTGTAGTCTGTGTATGAGGATGTTGTGGGAGATGGTGTCGAAGGCGGCTAATATGTCTAGGAAGATCATGGCGTATCCAGAGTGCTTGGCTTGGGTTCCCATGACAAGGGGGTGTTCATTAGCGACGTCATGAGGGTCTCGACTCCGTGGAGTGGACGAAAGCCATGTTGTTGTGGGTCCAATATGTTGTTGGCATCTAGATGTTCTTGGAGCTGTCTCTGGAGTACTTTCTCAATGAGTTTGGCGGTAAACGGGAGGCTTGCTATAGGTCTGTAGGAGGTGGGTTCGAGGGGATCCAGGTTGTGTTTTTTTAGGGTTGGTCGGATGACTGAGGTTTTAAGGAGATCTGGCATGCGTCCTTGGCTGAGGGATTCGTTAACAATGCGGGTTAATGGTGTGTTCAGGTCATCTTTTATTTTCTTTATCCATTCTGTAGGACAGGGGTCTAGTGGGGAGGTGGTGGTATTTAGTCGAGAGATGATGGATGATACTTCCTCTTTTGTGACTGTTTCGAATGTGTTCCAGTTTCTGTCTGTGGTGATGGGGTGGTTTGCTGTTGTCTCTGCGTTCAGTTGTGGATTCTGTGGTTGTTGAAGCTGCTTGTAATTTCGTGCTAGTAGTTCAGGTGGGATGTTTGGTAGCTGGTTGGAGTGGTTGGGTGCTTTTGTCAGTTGTTTGACAATATTGAAGAGTTCTCGTGGTTTGTTTATTGACGTGTTTATGATCTTTGTATGGAAGGCCTTTTTTGCTTTGTCTGTTTCTGTGTGGTATGCGTCCAGTTCGTATATGTAAATCTTTTTGTCGCCTTCTTTTTTGGTTTTTCTCCATTTTCTTTCTGCTCTTCTGAGTTGGTCTTTAGCTTCCGGAGGTTGGGTGTGAACCATCGGGCTTTTGCAGAGGTGTGTCTGGTTTTAGTCTTGCTTATTGTGCTGGCCGCAGCGGAGATTGTGGTATTCCAGTTGCGGACCAGGTCGTCAATATTGTTGGAACATGTTTGGAGTTCAGGTAGGGTTTGTGCCAGGAAATCTTCTTTGATGAACGTTTTAAATCTTCTTGTGTGTTGTTTGTTCTCCTTGCTGTTCATGTGGTGGTAGGTGTGGGATATGCTGATGAGGTAGTGGTCAGACCATGGTACGTGTGTGATCTCTGGGTTCTTGTATAAGATGGAGGTTTGGGAATTTAGGAATATGAGGTCCAATGTATTTCCTTTTTCGTGCGTTGGTTCATGTATGATCTGTGATAGGTTCATTGCTTCCATAGCATTGATGAAGGTTTCTGCTTTGTTGTCTTGGAGAGATGGGAGATTAAAGTCTCCTAGGATTATTTGTTCTTTTGTGGAGATGGTGCTCTCAGATATGTGTTGAAGAATCCTTGTTAGATCGGTGCTTTGGGTGGGTGCTCGGTAGACTAGGCAGAGTGAGAGGTGCTTATTGGTGAGGGTGAGTATGTCCACTTCATTGGTTGTTTCTGATGCGTGGTGCCTGAGGTGAAGGTCGGTTTTTGCTATGATAGCTACGCCGCCTCCTCTGGTGTGTGTTCAGGAGCAATGTTGAAGGCTGTATCCTGTCGGTGTCAGTTGGTTCATGATCACTGTGTCTGCGTCTGTTAGCCAAGTTTCTGTTATGCACAGGATGTCAATCTTCTGGGTTTCGATCAGGTCGTGTAGCATGTGGTATTTGTTTCTGACCGATCGAGCATTAATTAGTGAAATGGATAGGGGGGTACTGTTCGGGGGGGGGGGGGGTTGGGGGATATAGGTTGTTGTGTGTGCCGTATGGGGGTTGTTCCGTGTGAGGGGGGGTTGTAGATGTTGGTGGTTTGGATGGTTGTGGTGTTTGGTCTGGGTAGGTTGGTCAGTGTGACTGCAGGGGGGGGGGTAGATGGTCAGGAGGGGTGATAGGAGGTATATGGGAGCTAGGAATGGTGGCATGGTTCGTAGGCGTACCTTGATGTGGATTGTAGGCGTGCCTGGTTTCTTGATGTGGTGTTTGCTGAGGTGGTTTCCGTGTCTTTTGGGTGTTTATTGCTTTTTTTTTGCCTTCTGGAGTTCCGGAGGGTTCTGTCAGGGGGGTCTGTCCTTCTTTATTTGGTTCTGCTTGTGCGCGCCTCTGTGCCGCGCCTAAGGGCCACGCCAAAGGGCCCTCTGGTGAGGCCCTCAGGCACGGGCGCGCCCTGTAGGGACACCGCTTTTGAGTGGTGCTGCTGCTTCCTGTGTTGCTCCCACTGCCCCGATTGGGCAGGAGCTTCTGAGCGGGAGGATGTCCCACTCAAGCACTCTACCCCGATCGGGGGGGCTGCTGAGCGATGCGGGAGGTGGAGGGCTGAAGCGGCTCCCTCGTTGTAGGGACGCCGCTTTTGAGTGGTGCTTCTGCTTCCTATGTTGCTCCCATTGCCCCGATTGGGCAGGAGCTTCTGAGCGGGAGGATGTCCCGCTCAGGTGCTCTACCCCGATCGGGGGAGCTGCTGAGCGATGCGGGAGGTGGAGGGCTGAAGCGGCTCCCTCGTTGTAGGGACGCCGCTTTTGAGTGGTGCTGCTGCTTCCTGTGTTGCTCCCACTGCCCCGATTGGGCAGGAGCTTCTGAGCGGGAGGATGTCCCGCTCAGGCGCTCTACCCCGATTGGGGGAGCTGCTGAGCGATGCGGGAGGTGGAGGGCTGAGTGTATGGGAAATACCTCATCCCCTGCAGGGATTCTCCCCAGAAGAGCTTAGAACCAAGGAATTGTTTCACCTTTAAGAACCTAAAACCCTGCCCCTTTAAGAAAACAGACTGGAAAATGCCAGGGAAGGCCAGACCTGGACAGGGAGAGAGGAGCCCGGAGCCCAGGGGTCTGGAGTGTATCTAAAGATGACTTACTTCTAAAAGAGAGCCTGCTGCGGTGGTAGGAAGCATTTGAACTTTATTACTGTCTGCTCAGCCTTGCTGCTGGAGTTCTGCTTGGTTAGAGGTCAAGAAGAATGAGGACTGAGTAAAGACCCTTGGATTTTGCCAGGAACAGATCGCTGGAGACAGCGCCAGACAAATGGGTTTCTACCTCGCTGTGCTGCCTCCTCTCGCTACGCCGCTGCCCCATCTCAGGGGGGGGGGGTGGGGTGGGGGCAGCAGCGGTAGTATTCTAGAAGTGGAGCCTTTGTGCTGCCACTTTGTTGCTTGTGGCAGGCTATGTGCTTCAGCACACATGGCCTGCTGCTTCTGACCCTCCTCTGACAGTTGCATCGGATGGTGATCAGACGTGGCAGGTCATATGTGCCGAAGCACATGGCCTGCTGCAGGCAACAAAGTGGCAGCACAAATCTACGCACTCGGGTTGGCTGGCCTAGGTGGCTTCCTAATTCACCTAGTGGATGCACCAGCCTTGGCTGGAGACTTTGGCAAGAGCCATTTCAGTAGAATGAAAAAGACGAAAGCCAGATTGCAATGAATCGAGAAGGGCTTGAGAATAGAGAAAGTCAAAGCAGTCGCGGTAAAACCACACATTCAAGTAGCTTAGAAATGAAGACGAGGAAGGAGATGGGACCATAAATGCCCGAGAGGAGAGCCTCTTTCGATTGAAAGCCATCTCTTCTACGAGCAGACATAGGATGAGGGTGCGAAGGGATAGACTCAGGAGTAATATGCAGAAATATTTCTTTATGGAAAGAGTGGTAGATGCATGGAATTGTCTCCCAGTGAAGGTAGTGGAGATGGAATCAGTATCTGAATTCAAAAAGGCATGGGGGAAACACACAATATCTCTAAATGAAAAAAGGGGACTATTGCAGTTGATACGGAAGGGCAAACTAGATAGGCCATGTGGTCTTTTTCTGACGTCATGTTTCTATGATAGTTAAAAGGACAGGTAGGGTCAGATGGAGAGGTGTGATCACAGCATGTTTGAAACCTGCTGAGACAATTGCAGTGGAGAGCAATAGATTGAGAAATATAAGAGATGGAAGGGATGTCGGTGGAGGAGATTGAGTTAAGGAGACGAGTGGGGGATAGGATCATAGTGGCAGGTAGTGAGTTCTCGGAGTTCAAGCACAGGCTCCCACTCCTGTTGATGGTAAGGTCCAGTCTGCGGTGGTGGCAGTGGCCCAATCATCTAAGGAAGGCTGCACCACTGGATTTATTTATTTATTTATTTACAGTCTCTTATATACCGCACTATTCAGCATCAGCGCGGTTTACATGGACCAAAATGCTCAGTACAGTTAACACGTATGAGTTTACAGATAACAGGGCAAAAAACTTGGATAACGGGTAAACTGTTTATAAAACTTGCTACATAGAGTCATATGAACAGGAGAGTTTCATAGAAACATATGCACCACTAAGGGTTAGAGTATCTGTCTTGGCGTGTTGTTGAGATTCCATATATTTTCTTAGCGAATTGTATCGTTGGGCTCTATGAGGTACTTGGATGATTTCTCCTGGATCCTCCTAATGATGGATGCCAGTCTCTCTGGCTGGGGAGCCCATTGCCAAGATTGGACGTCCAGCAGCGAAGCAGTATGGTCCATCAACCGGCGCGAGGTAAGGGCCATCAGGTTGGCTTTTTTGCGTTTCCGGCCCCTTTTCGAGGGTCGGGCATTTCAAGTGTTTTCAGACAATCCCACAGTAGTGGCTTATATCAATCAGCAAGATGGCAAGAGAAATGCCAGAGTAGCTCTGGAGATGGCTTTACTGTTGGCATGGGTGGAGAAGAACCTCCTAGCCATGTTAGCTCAGCACATTGCTGGGGTGGACAGTGTGGAAGGAGATTTCTTCAGCTGGCACTCTCTGGATTCTGGAGAGTGGGAGTTGAGTCAGGAGGCATTTGAGTTGATTCTGGGCCACTGGGGTTACCCTGAAATGGATATGATGGTGACTCACACCAATGCCAAAGTTTGCCGCTTCCTCAGTTGCCATACGGAGACAGGGTCTGACAGCATTGATCCCCTGATCCAGCCTTGGCCATGTCAGCACTTGTGGTACATTTATCCTCTGTGTCCCTGGTGTGGGCGTGTGCTTCAGCGTATAGAATGGTATCTGGGCAGGATTATTCTGGTGGCACCAGATTGGCCAAGATGATTGTAGTTTAGAGAGCCAAGGTGACTCCTGCAGGCACCTCCTCTTGGGTTGCCTCCATCTTGGGGGCTTTTATAGCAGGCATCGAGCCTCTTGGAAGACCAGATTTCCTTCTCACTTACCGCTTGGCTCTTGACAGGAAACAGCTAGCATGTAAGGGCTACTCTCCTGCGGTGGTCTCTACTCTGCTTGGAGCCTGGAAGAGGTTTCTGAAGCTAGCATTCATGTGGATCTGGTGCCTCTTTGAGCAAAGGTGCAGCACTTGGCAGTTAGCCCCTGAAGTGGCAAAGGTGCCATCTGTGTTGGCCTTTATACAGGATGGCCTGAAGAAGGACTTTCCCTCAGCTCCCTGAAAGTTCAGGTAGAAGCTTTATCCTTTTTCGGAGATCTGGGAGCTGGGAAGTCTCAAGACTTTTACCTGGACATCTCGAGCATTCTTCAAAGGGTATCAGTGTCCTCTGCTTTGATCTGTGATCCCTCCTGGTATTTACATCAGGTGCTCAGGGCCCTGATGGTGATGCTCTTTGAGCCTTTGAAGCATGCTATCTTAAAGAAATTGACACAAAGGATGGTCTTGTTTGTCACAATTTGTTCCGCAAGGTGAATTGCCAAGCTTCAGGCTCTGTCTTGCTGGGATGCTTATCTGTTTTCTTCAAAGGAGGCCGTTTCCATTTGGCCTGTACCTTCCTTCTTGCCTATGGTGCTGTCTCCATTTCACGTGATCCAGGTGGTCTGCCTGCCTTCTTTCTTGAAGGAGCAGTGTTGGGGGAAGAATAAGGATCTTTGCCTTGTGGATGTCTGGAGGGTGCTTCTCCAGTACTTGGAGGTTACAAATTCCTTTCGTAGTCTGCCCATCTTATTGTGCTATTTGCTGGGATAGTGTGGATAGTGTGGCAGCCAAGTCGATATTGGAGCACTGTGTTAAGGCAGCCATTGCCTTAGCATATCTCTTGCGAAGCCGGCCAGTTCTGGAGGACTTATGCATCTATTCTACACAAACACAAGCATCCTTATGGGCAGAGCAGAGCTTGGTAGCCCCTGAAGACATTTATTGGGCAGCGATGTGGGCATCACTTCCGCTTTTTTCAAGCATTATCGTTTGGATGTCCATGCTCGGATGAACATGGCCTTTGTCTCAAGGGTTTTGTGAGTTGCTGTGTCTTCTTCCCGCCCACTGGAGTTGTAGCTTTAGTATATCCCACTTGTCTGGACTGGTGTAGCAGGATGATATGGAAAGTAACTTTTTACTTATCAGTGTCCTTTCCTTGAGTCCTACTAGACCAGTCCAGGCCCCACCCCTGAAATTGTATGATTTGGGACCACTATGGGTTTTTTTTATCTGGCTCTACAGGTTTATCGCCTTATGTATAAATCCTATACATAGTTCTCTACTGTTCATCACTCATTGTTGCCCATGGTTGAGGTACACTCCCTGACTGGCAAAGATTCCAGACTAGCCAGTCAAGCAATGCCCCCCCTCCCTCCCTCCCTCTGAAACACAAGGGGAAGGGTGGCGGGCCCCATGGTCCTCCTCTTTATCTTTCTTTATCTTTATTTGCAGCTTAATATACTGCTCACACAAAAGCAATTGTCAAATAAATTAGAACTTCTGTGAAAGGGAAAAAGAATGCCAACAAATTTAGACAGGAAGGAAGATTAGAGGAAGGAGCAGATGGTGACTGCACTACACTGGGGAGAGAGAGAACAGGGCTTGACATCAACGGGGGCTGGGGACAAAGGGGAGGGGGTGGGGAGAGGTCAAAGGCAGAACAGAAGAGGTGGGTTTTTAGTCTGGCCTTAAAGGTGTTAAAGGAAGGTTCCAGACAGAGAGCAGAGGGGAGCAAGTTCCAGAGCCAGGGACTGAGAAAAAAGAAGGCTGAGGAGTGAGTGGATTCCAGATGTGCCTGGGATGGGGAAGGAAGAGAAATACGATTGGAGTGAATGGATCTGAGGAACCGATGAGGGGTGTGGAGGTGAACCAAGTCGGCAAAATAGAGAGGGGTACCGATGTGGATCGATTTATGAACAAAGATGAGGAATTTAAACCAAAGTCCTTTTCGTCACCAGAGATCCTAAATTCATCACACCACCGTGCTTAAAGGTCTTAGATGCAGAACTACTTACCAAACCCTCTATTAGATATCTAGGAGTCACACTTGACCAGCGACTCGACATGAAGACCCATATAGGCAATGTAGCAAGAGAGATATACCATAAAATCCGATCACTTAGACACATACGCACCTTACTGGAACCTGGCGACTTCCGCACAGTATACCAAGCCTTGATCATACCGCATCTTGACTATGCAAACACCATACTCCACGGTCTCCCGCAATCCACGCTACACCCTTTACAGCTTGCAATAAACTCTGCTGCAAGAGTGCTCCAGGGCGCTTCCAAGTGGGAACACATTACACCCATCCTTAAACAACTCCACTGGCTCCCCATAAAAGGCAGAATTACGTTCAAAACCATAATTCTGACCTTCAGGATCATAAATAAGCTCGCCCCACCAGCCCTAGCAGACCTCATTCAGATAACCCCCCTGAACAGACCTAGAAGATCCCCTGAGGACAATAAATGAATAGTCCCAAGAGAAACAACCAAGTGCTGCCAGACATCAGTGAACAGGGCTTTCAAATTCTCGGCACCAAAATGCTGGAACAGCCTCCCTCCTAGTATACGGGCAATCACTAATTTAACGCAGTTTAGGAAAGCTCTGAAATACCACCTTTTCCTCGAGCATTACCTGGATGACAGCACCTCAAATGCCTCATCAGTAAACTAACCACTTCAAACAGACGTTCAGCCCGCTCTTTCAGTACAGTTGTAAATAGTTACCCCCTTGTTATCTATCCAAGTTCTGTTGCCTGTTAATTGTAAACACAAATCGAAAGTTTTGAGCTGTGTATTTAACTGGTTCTGTGTAAACCGCACTGATGGAAAATAGCGCGGTATATAAGTGCATGTAATAAAATAAATAAATAAATACTGAATCCTTTAGGGAACTGGGAGCCAGTGCAGGCGTATGAGAAGGGGGTGATGTGATCTGGACGGGAGGCATGGGTCAGGATATGGGCAGCTGTATTTTGGACAAGTTGGAGTCTCTGTAGTTGGGTTTGGGGAAGGCCGGACAAGGAAACATTGCAGTAATCTAGACGTGATATGACAAGGGACAGGAGCAGCGTGGTCAAAGAGGGAACAGAAAGAAAAGGATGGACTGCATGAAGTTGTCTCAGAGTATGGAAGGAGTACTGGACTACGGAAGAAATGTGATCTTTGAAGGAGAGGGATGAATCAAGGGTAATACCTACGTAACGCAAAGACGTGACAACAGGAATGGGGGAGGAGGAAAGAAGAGGGACAAGAGAAGGAGCTGGACTGCCAGAGGTAAACCAAATGGCTGAGGTTTTGGAGAGGTTAACGTGTAGGAACTTGGAGGATAGCCAAGAGACAACAGAGGATAAGCAGGCGTTGAGGGGACTGATATCGGAGGTGGAGGATTCTGTGTGGTGGATGAGGATAACATCATCTGCATAGTAGTAGGCGGAAATACTATGTTGCTGAACCAGGAGTGTGAGAGGGGCCAGAAAAATGTTGAACAGAAGTGGCGCCAAGACCGAACCCTGGGGGACACCACAGTGAAGAGGGGTAGGAGAAGAGGAGGCATGCCCTGAGAGAACCGAGAAGGACCTGTTGGTGAGAAAAGAGCCAGAGAGGCTGACGCTGTGAAGACGTACAAAAAGGGTGCAGTGATCAACTAGGTCGAAAGTGGCGGATAGATCAAGGGAAACAGCAATAGAAAAAGAGCCACGGTCATAGGCAGCATGCAGTTCATTAAGGAGGGAGAGAAGGATGGATTCTGTGCTGTGGCCAGGACGAAAACCAGATTGGCTGGGGTGAAGGGCTAGTGAGGATTCAAGATGGGAAGAAAGTTGAGCAAAGACCAGCTTTTCCAGGAGCTTAGAAAGAAACGGGAGATTTGAAATGGGATGCCATTTGGCAGGAGAGGAGGGGTCCAGGGAGCCCTTCTTTAGGATAGGATGGATCGAGGCATGCTTCCAGAGGGATGAGAAAGTACAAGATGAGAGGTTAGAGAAAGATAGAGAGAATCAGAGAGGAGAGAGCTAGGGAGGGGTCTAGTAGCCAGAGAGAGGGAATAGGGTCGGAGATACAAGAGGTTTTACGTGTGGAAGCAAGGGCCTTGGTTAATTCTGGGAGGGTAATGGGCTGAATTGAGGACCAAAGATGGGAGGGGTGGGGGGGGGGGAGAGGGGGAAAAGGGAGGAGGAAGGGACAACAGGAGGGGGGGAGGTTGGTAAAGTAGTCTTGTTTAACAGAATGGAGGAGATGATAGTGGTGGCAGTAAGGGAAATGGTCCAGGTTGGCGGGGGACAGATGCTTGCACCAGCGGTGCTCGGCATGACAAAGATAAGCACAATGGAGGAGGAGACCTGGATGATATCAGGGGTGGTGATGACGGGAAGGGAGAAGTGGCTGGAGAGGGGCAAGCTTGTCAAGGGCAGATCTGAGCGTTGAATTCCAGGACTGAGCCTGGGCGTCTACAGGGAGTAGATGGAAATCTGCAGGGAAGAGAGTAGCTGACGAAGGGAACTGAATGAGGGTATTGAGCATAATATGGCGGGCAAGGGAGGGGTGGTGTGGGGGCAGAACTCTGGGAGGAAGAGGAGGAAAGGGAGGGTAGGGAGGGGGAGGGTGCAGAAACAGAAACGAATAAGCAGAAATAATCAGACCAGGGAATGGGCAGAGTTGAGAGGGAAATAGGGGCGAATGGACATGTTGAATGAGAAATTACGAGGTCCAGGGAGTGACCGGCTAAGTGCGTGGGGAAATGAAGAGACGGTTGGAGGGAAAGGTCGGAGAGGAGCAAGAGGAAGGCAGAGTCCCGGGTTGTGGAGGGGGGATCAGCATGGATATTGAAATCCCCCAGGATCAAGATGTGTTTGTGAAGAAGAGAGACCTTGGATAGGATTGACAGGAGGGAATCTGATAGGTGGGATGACAAGGTGGGGGGGGGCATAGATAAGGAGGAAGTAAAGAGGGGGGAGGAGCCAAGGAGAAGGGATTTTGGATAATGAAGGCAAGGGATGACAGTTCTTGGACAGGTAGTGAGGAGCGGTAGAGAATCGCTACCCCCCCTCCCGCTGCTTCTACCCCGACGAGAGGTAGGCAGGGCGGAGTAACCAGGGGGAAGGCAGCGGTTGAGTAGAAGCTCCTCACCATCCTTTAACCAGGTCTCTGTCAGGAAGAGAAAATCGAGGGCGTGCTGAAAGATGAAGTCATGAATGAGAGTTGATTTGGAACGGAGGGAGTGGCAGTTCAGGAGTGTTAACTGGAGGAGCAAGAGCATTGGGGGAGAAGGAGGAGATGTAGAGGGGGGAAGACAAGGAATGATATTAGAAACATGCCCAGTGGAGCAGGGGCAGAGGGGATGGGCCTCCAACCCCAGTGGACAGGGATAGTAGTCATTTGTTATAGGGAGAAAGAAGAGCTGAAGGAGGAACAGTAGGACCAGAGTTGGGGGGGGAGTGACTTACCCAGGTGCTGGAGGTGATGGTCATGCAGGCCGTGAACTGGGAGAGAAGATGAGATGGACTGGGGTCCAGGCCAGTGAGAACAGAGGGTAGTCATGAGCAGAGAAGGCTCTGGACTCCCGCGCCCCATGGAGCTCACTCAAGGAGCAGAACCTGTTTCTTGGGCGCGCTCCTGTGGGTGCGTGCCGCTGTGGTGCTGGACGTCACACCAGAGGCCAATTTATGCTGGATGGACACCTTGAGGGTTCGTGGCCACGTCACTTCTGGTAATTCCAGGTGAAGCAACCAATCAGAGAGGAGCAGGGGGAGGTACCACCGTTTGTGTCTGATCTTGTCTGTATTGTCACTGAGAGACTAATCCTCCCCCTCCCTCAAACAAATCTCAGCTAGCCATAGGGCAGTGGGGCCTCCGGATTCCCCCGCACATACCTTCAATCCCTGGTAGTCTAGTGGAGAAAGGGACAGGAGCGATCCTCCTTGTTCTTGCCTGGTCTTGCAGCCAATACAAACTGGCCAACATCACGAGGTGTTGCCCTCTAGCCTCTCATTAGAGGGCAGCACTGTGAGATTATGGCCATCCTTGTTTGTGCCTATGAGAAGGGCAAGAGAGTTGCGACAGGATAGTTTTTGGCGCATGAGAGCAGTTTGCAGTGTGGTGGGGCACTTGCGGGGAAGTAGGTTTTGGAAGTGGAGATAGTGAACAGGGTGGTGGGGCAATTGCAGAAGTGGTTAGGTTTTCCTATTTGATCAGTTTGCTTGGTGGGGGAGAAATTTTATAACAAGCTATGTAAAGATACATGCCATCAAAGCACATAAGTCACCTATTTTCACTGACTTGTGTGTAAGAAAGAGCACTTACATGCATAGTTTAGGAGGATGCTATGCTGTAAGTACATATATCAAGATGATAGCGCATACTTTAAGAACATAAGAAAAGCCATACAAGGTCAGACCAAGATCCATCAAGCCCAGTATCCCGTTTCCAACATTTGCCAATCCAAGTCGCAAGTACCTGGCAGGATCCCAAAAAGGCACACAGATTCCACAATGCTTGCCCTAGGGTAAGCAGTGGATTTCCCAGGTCCTTTTTTAATAATGGTTTATGACCTTTCCTCCTGGAACTTCTCCAAACTTTTTTTAAACCCAGCTACAGTAACAGCTTTTACTACACCCTCTGGCAACGAATTCCAGAGTTTGATTACACGTTGAGTAAAAAAGATATTTTCTCTAATTAGTCTTAAATAGGTTCCATTGTAGTTTCATTGCATGTCCTCTAGTATTTATACTTTTTGATGGTGCAAACAACCAATCTATGTTTACCCGTTCATTAATTTATAGATCTCTATCATATCCCCCCTCAGCCATCTCTTTTCCAAGTTGAAAAGCCCTAATCTTTTAAGCCTCTCTTCATAGAGGTATCCTTCCATCCCCCTTTACCAGTATAGTGGCTCTTCTCTGTACCTTTTCTAACACCGCTATATCCTTTTTAAGATATGGCGACTACAACTGCACACAACATTTAAGGTGTAGTTGCAGCATAGAAAAATAACATGACATTTACATGACATTGGGCTTTCTGGTTCTGTCTTTTCTTGGTTTCACTCATTTCTCTCCCACCGAACCTTTTCCGTCTCTACAGGCTCCTCTTTTTCTCCTCCCACCGCCCTTCCCTGTGGTGTTCCTCAGGGTTCTGTTCTTGCCCCTCTTCTGTTTAACGTCTTTTTGGCCCCCCTTGCTCTCCTCGTTCAGCAACATAGCATCTCCGCCCACTATTACGCCGATGATATCATTCTCCTTAACCATACGGACCCTTCTGCCCCGGATCTTGCCCCCCTCAACTCTTGCCTAGCTTCAGTCTCTACCTGGTTTTCTTCCAACTTGCTGCATATAAACTCCTCTAAGTCTTTTGCCATTTGGTTTACCTCTGGTGCCCCAATTCCCCCCTCTGCCCCCATCTTGTCCAGCGCCCCCTTACCAGTAGTCTCGTCCTTGCGATACCTCGGAGTTACCCTAGATTCTGCCCTGTCTTTTAAAGATCATATTTCCTTCGTTGTACAGCGGTCCTTCTGCACCTTGCGTCAACTCCGTGCCATCCGTCCCTTCATATCAGCTCCCTCCCTGTCTACCCTGCTAATGTCCCCGGTCTCCCCCAAACACAACTGCGAAGATTACAACTTGTCCATCATGCCGCCGCACGCCTCCTCACCCATGCCTCCCGTTTTGACCACATCACTCCCATCTTGATTCACTTACACTGGCTTCTCCTTCCTTACCGCATTCAGTTCAAAATTCTTATCTATGTACACAGGACTATCCATACCGGGGTTCCTCTCTACCTTGCCAGTCTCATACATCTCCACTCATCATATCGTTCCCTCAGATCAGTTCACCTGAATCGCATGTCCCTCCCCTCCCCCTCACAGGCTCACCTCGAGTCCACCTGCTCCTCGGCATTTTTCTTTTTGGGTCCAAAACTTTGGAATTCGCTCCCCGTCGCCCTCCGCCTGGAACCTTCGTACAAGACTTTTAAGTCCAGGTTAAAGACCCACCTCTTTTGCACCGCTTTCGGTCTCCCCCCCCCCCCCACCTGCCTCCCTCTCCCCCCCACCACGATAGTCCCGATTGTATTTGTTGTTACCTGACTTTGTTTCATTCTCCGATGTACTACCTACTGCTTCCTCTTTCTCCTTCCTGTCCTGTTCTCTATACATTGGCGTTCCTTTCTGTTTCCGCAGCTTGTATTTCATTATTGTACACCGCTCTGATGCCACTGGTAAAGAGCGGTATATTAAATCCGCAAATAAAGATAAAGATAAAGAGGCATTCCTTTCGTTAAGACTCCTAGCATTCTATTTGCATTCTTGGCTGCCACTGTACACAGGGTGGAGGGTTTCAACATATTATCCATGATGACACCTAAATCTTTTTCCTGGTTGGTGGTTTCTAAGGTGGTACCTTGCATCGTGTAACCATAGTTGGGGTTGTTCTTTCCTAGGTGTATAACTTTGCACTTGTCCACATTAAATTTCATCTGCCATTTGGACATCCAATCTTCAAATTTATCAAGGTGGGAGAGTGAATAAACAGGAAGATAAAGTTGAGCTGGTTGAATTGGTGTAGCTTGATTTTCAGAAAGCTTTTGACAAAGTCCCTCATTTATTTATTTAATGCTGCTTTATCATTTCAGTCAAAGCTTTAATACTGCTTTATCATTTCAGTCAAAGTTACATTGTAACTTAAACTTGGTAATGTACATTTAACAGGGACATTGATAACGTGGAATTTTCTGAGGCAATGGAAGGTTAAGTGACTTGCTAAGTGCCACAAGGGGGGAATTGAACCCTGGTTGCTTTGTGCCCAAGCCAGTGCTCTAACCATTAGGCTACTCTTGGGGAAATTTAAAAAAATCATGGACTAGGAGTAAATGCACTACTGTGGATTAGGCATTAGTTAAAAGATAGAAAACAGAGAGTAACATAATAACATAGTATATGATGGTAGATAAAGACCAGCATGGTCCATCTAGTCAGCCCAGCAAGGTGGCAAGAGTAGGTGCACCTGCTGCTTCGTGAGTAATGCTAAATGGTCAATTTTCTCAATGGAGAACGGTGAATAGTGGAGTACTCCCAGGGATCTGTGGTGGGTCCGCTGCTTTTTAGCATATTTATAAATGATATGAATATGGAAATAACAAATGAGGTAATCAAATTTGCAGATAACATAAAATTATTCAAGATCGTTAAAATGCAAGAGAATTGTAAAACATTGCAAGAAGATCTTGATAAATTGGAATACTTGCGTCTAAATGGCAAATGAAATTTAATGTGGACAATTGCAAAGGTATGCACTTTGGGAAGAACAACCTAAACTATGGTTACACAATGCATGGTTCCACATTAGGAATCCACTACCCATGAAAAGGATCTGGGCATCATCATGGATAATACATTGAAACCCTCTGTTCAGTGTACAGCGGTGGCCAAGAAAGCAAATAGAATGCTGGGACTCGTAAAGAAAGGAATGGAGAATAAAACTAAGAATATTATAACGCTGCTTTCTCCAGGACCAAGCAGGAAGTCAGTCCTCACTTATGGGTGACGTCGGCGCCGACGGAGCCCTCGCGGAGCAATTTTCCCCAGCTTTCAAAGAAAGCCTTTGGGAATTGCAGCGCGCATGCGCGGTCCTCTTCCCGCCCAAGGGTGCCATCTTAGCCAGTCTTCTTTTTTCCGCGGAGCCCTACAGACGTACCCGTCGTGTCCCCGCGAAAAAGTTGATTTTTCTTCAGAATTTCTCTTTTTTTCCATTCGGTTCGACGCCGGTCTTTTTCCCGCCGGACTCGCAACGCCGGTCTCGAGTCCTCTTCTTATTTTTCGGTTTTTCTGACTTAGTCAGTTTTTCGTTTCGGTTTTTCCCTGGCAGCCAGGTCCTTTGACCTCGCCGGGGCCCTTTTTCCCCCGATGGCTGCCAGTGGTTTCAAGCGGTGTGGTCAGTGTGACCGAAATATGTCACTAACTGACACACACGACTTTTGCCTCCGCTGCCTGGGCCCGGATCATGAAGAACTGATCTGTGGGCCCTGCGGCAAAATGTCCTCCAAAGCGTTGAGAAGTCGGCGGCATCAGCGGGATAGGATCTTCGCTGACCCCAGCCGTACCCGGACCTCGTCGGAGGCCTCCGCGTCCAAAGGTTCCAGCTCGGACCGTCGCAGGAGTTCATCCGACAGGGGTTCTCCCTCCGGGGACCATCGTCGTACGGTGAAACCCGCGAGGGCGGCGTCGGTGGACGCTCCTGGCTCCGCGAGGGCCAGGTCGCATAGCCCCGATAGCCGTCCCGGGTCCTTGGAGAAGGAGCATCTCACGAAGCGACCTCGCCTGGAGTCGGAGCTGCCTGCTCGGGTAAGTCCTGTGGTCCTCCTGGACTCGCCTCCGAGACAGCCGACGTCGGGCCCGAGTCGGGGGCTGCTGGGTCACCTGAGCTCGGACTCAGGTTGACGGCCTTGGAGAGCAGATTGTCTGCCTTCATGGACCAGCAGCGGGCACTGCTCGCTGGCTTCGCTGGCGCCGCTGCCCCGACCGCCGGGACGTCGACGTCCAAGTCGACCCCGGAGACCGAGCCGATCCTCGAGTCGATGCGAACTCGAGTCGATCCTCGGTCGAGGTCACCCTCGGCCTCCCGTTCGGGACCGAGGTCGCCGACGCCGACTCCCTCGGCGTCGGGGCGGCAGGCGCCGCGCCCTGCCCGGGCCGACCCCACCGAGTCCTCGTCGGAGTCGGTCTGGGAGTCGGAAGAGGAAGAGTCGCCTGATTCTTTCCGGACTCGGTGTGTCCCCTCGGACTCACCGGAGTCCGAGCCTCGGAAGCAGTCCCCCCCGGAGGATGCCCGGTTCTCGGACTTCGTCAGGGATATGGCCAAGGCTTTGGCCTTCCCTGCGGACCCCGAGGAGGAGCCTCGAGCCGAAGAGCTCGACGCCCTCCAGTATGACTCTCCCGCAAGGGAACACTTTACTGTACCGGTTCCTCCCATGCTGGAACGACTACTCTTCCGCATGTGGGAGAGTCCGGCCACCTCGCCAGTCCTGAGCAAGCGGGTCGATTCTATCTATCGAGTCCGCAAGAGCCCTGGCTTCCAAAAAGCACAGCTGCCACACCATTCCATGGTAGTGGAATCGGCCATGCATCGTCTTAAGAGCCAGAAGATGCATTCCTCGGTGCCTCCTGGCAGGGAGGCCCGTAACCTGGATGGCCTTGGCAAGAAGTGTTTCCAGGGCTCTATGCTTGCGTGTCGTGTCCAGACCTACCAGCTATACATGGGCATGTATCTCCGAGACCTGGCTAAAGAGCTAGCCGGCTTCTCCGCTGGTTTGTCCGAGGAACCTTTGCGGAGGTTCCTGGCCTTGTCCACTGGTATTCGGGAATGCTCAAAATTCATATCCCGAGCAGCCTACGATGGCTTTGAAGCGTTGGTTCGAGTGGCCGCTGCCGGCATCGGTGCCCGCCGACAGGCTTGGCTTCAGTCATCTGACCTCGAGCCCTGGGTGCAGGACAAGTTGGTCGATGTCCCCTGCCGAGGCGAAAACCTCTTTGGCAAGCCCATGGCTGAAAAGGCTGCACAGATTGAGACGGAGACTCTCACCAGGACTAGGCTTTCTAGGAAGACCTCCGCCCCTTCCCAGAAAAAGAAGGGCTCGGGAAAGAAGTCCTTTTACCCGAGGAAGGCGGCTGCCTACAAACAATACCCCCATTATCAGGCCCCTGCAGCTCCCCAACAGGGCCAGCAGGCCAAGGGACGGGGTAACGGGTCCCGTAGGCAGCAAGCCCCCAAGCCTGCACCACCAGCCCCTGCTCCGCAGGGTGGGGGTTTTTGACTCACTAAGCATAGCCTCTCCCCCCCCGCTGGTTCCTCCCAGCACCGGAGGCCGGCTGGTTCACTTCGCCCACAGGTGGTCCAGCATCACCTCGGATGCCTGGGTGCTTCAAGTCGTGCGAGAAGGCTATCTTCTCCACTTCCACCAGGTCCCTCCCTCCTTTTTTCCGGGAGAACCTCCACGACCCCCTCTGCACAGGGAATTACTCCTTCAGGAGTTAGCAGGTCTTCTTCAGGAACAGGCGGTGGAACCGGTGCCCCACCACCTGAAAGGCCAAGGCTTTTACTCCAGGTATTTTCTGATACCAAAGAGAACAGGAGGCCTCAGACCCATCCTGGACCTGCGCAACCTCAACAAGTTCCTCGTGCGAGAGAAGTTCAAGATGCTTACCCTTGGAATCCTTCTGCCCTACCTCCAGCAGGGAGATTGGCTATGCTCCTTGGATCTAAAGGATGCCTACACGCACATCCTCATCCACCCAAGCCACCGACAATACCTAAAGTTTGTGGTGGCAGGAAATCATTACCAGTACCGGGTACTGCCCTTTGGCCTGTCCTCCGCACCGCGAGTCTTCACAAAATGTCTCGCGGTGGTGGCGGCCCATCTACGGCTTCACGGCCTCTATGTCTTTCCGTACCTCAACGACTGGCTCATCAGAGCAGCGTCCGCTCTGGAGGTCACCAACGCCACGCGCCGCACGATGACTCTTCTGCAGCACTTGGGCTTTGTTATAAACTTCGCAAAGTCCACTTTGCTCCCCTCACAGGATCTCGAGTTCATCGGCGCAAGGCTGCACACTCCTCAGGCACGAGTGTACCTACCGCTCGACAGGGCTCTACGGCTCATGGAACTAGCCGACCGTTTTCGCAGCCAGCCCCTGGTCTCCGCCAGGCGCTTCCTGAGACTACTCGGCCATATGGCTTCCACCGTCCATGTGACCCCCAATGCCCGCCTGCATATGCGGCCTGCTCAATGGTGTCTCTGCCAGCAGTGGCGACAAGCCACAGGCGGCCTAGCAGACCTAGTGCGCGTCTCCGAGCCGCTGATCTCGTCTCTCCGGTGGTGGCTTCAGCAGCCGAACCTGATCTGCGGAATGCCTTTCCAGTCACCTCAGCCGACCCGGGTGCTGACAACAGATGCATCCCTCCTGGGTTGGGGAGCGCACTGCCAAGGGGCACGCACTCAGGGCCTCTGGACCGCGTGGGAGTCTGCTCAGCAGATCAACTTCCTGGAGCTCAGGGCGATCCGCCTGGCTCTCAAGGCCTTCTCCCACCTGACTTCTCACCAGTCCGTCCTTGTCCAGACGGACAATCAAGTTGCCATGTTCTACGTGAACAAGCAGGGGGGCACGGGCTCCTTCCTCCTCTGCCGGGAGGCACAGAAGCTCTGCTCTTGGGCCGTCAGTCACGGCATTCTCCTCAAGGCGGTTTATCTCCCAGGCCAAGAGAATTACCTGGCGGACAAACTCAGCAGGATCCTCCAGCCGCACGAGTGGCGTCTGGATCCCTTGGTAGTTCAGAAGCTCTTTCTAAAGTGGGGCCTCCCCACGATGGATCTCTTTGCCAGTCCTCACAACCGGCAACTTCCTCGCTTCTGCTCTCGTCAGCCACACCCCCTTCGGGTTGCGGCGGACGCTTTTCTACTCTCATGGTCGGGGAGCCTTCTGTACGCTTTCCCTCCCATCCCGCTAGTCTCCCGGACTCTTTTCAAGGTTCTCCGAGACAAAGCCCTCATGATCCTGGTGGCCCCTCGCTGGCCCAGACAGCCGTGGTTTCCGCTCCTGCTGCAATTAGCGGTGGAGGATCCATTCCCTCTGGGGTTACAACCGGATCTCCTCACTCAGGATCAGGGGTCTCTGCTACACCCCAACCTCAGGTCTCTCAACCTCATGGCCTGGCTGCTGAGAGGGTAGTCCTCGCTCCCCTTCTCCTGCCGGCGGAGGTGGAGGAGGTTGTCCTAGCTTCGCGACGACCTTCTACCCGCAAATGCTACGCCCTTAAATGGCGTCGCTTTTCCGTTTGGTGTACCCAACAGTCTCAGGATCCCTTCTCCTGCCCGGTGTCGGTGATCCTGCAGTACTTGCTATACCTCTCTAATCTGGGACTTAAGTCCAACTCCGTCAAAGTTCACCTCAGTGCTCTTTCAGCACATCATGTGCCGGTGGACGGCAGACCTCTTTCCAGCGACCCTCTTGTAGCGAGGTTTCTCCGAGGTCTTCTTCTACTTAAACCACCTCTGCGCCCGCCAGCGCCTGACTGGGACCTGAATGTGGTTTTGCAGCGGATCACCTGTCCGCCTTTTGAACCTATGGCTACCTGTTCTCTCCGTTTTCTTTCTTGGAAAACACTGTTCTTGATAGCCCTCACTTCCGCTAGACGCGTAAGTGAATTGCAGGCCCTCGTGTCTGATCCCCCTTACACTCGGTTCTACAAAAATCGGGTAGTCCTACGGACTCACCCAAAATTTCTTCCAAAAGTGGTCTCCCCTTTTCATATCAATCAGGAGGTGGTACTTCCAACCTTCTTTCCCAGACCACACTCCAACCGAGCTGAAACGGTCCTCCATACCCTGGACTGTAGAAGGGCTCTGAACTTCTACCTTGACCGTACGCGGGAGCACCGTAAAGCTGCTCAGCTTTTTGTATCTTTCGACCCCAATAAATTGGGGCTCCCGGTCTCCAAGCGTACTCTGTCCATCTGGGTTGCGGACTGTATCACTTGGGCTTATGGGGCGGCCGGACTCTCCTTGCAAGGTCGAGTCACGGCTCACTGCGTTCGGGCAAGGGCCACGTCAGTGGCTTACCTCCGCTCTGTTCCGCTGGCAGACATCTGCCGGGCCGCTACTTGGTCTTCGAGCCAGACTTTTGCGGTCCATTACTGTCTCGAGAGGGAGTCCCGCAGGGACAGTGCTTTCGGACAGGCAGTCCTCCGTAATCTCTTTGAGGTCTGAGCAACTCCTACCCTCCATCCCGGATGTGGGCTACCGGTGGGTAATACTTCAGCGAAGATTCTTTCCTTCTGTGCTGCTGAGCTAGAGGGAGCTCATTTTTGTGCTTAGGGTCTCCGGTAGCCTTGAGCTTGGGAGTCCCATAAGTGAGGACTGACTTCCTGCTTGGTCCTGGAGAAAGCGTAGTTACTCACCTGTAACAGGTGTTCTCCAGGAGCAGCAGGAATCAGTCCTCACAACCCTCCCTCCTCCCCTTGGAGTTGCAATCGTCTGCTTTACTTTTTTGCTAATTTTTATGCTGTCTTTTTTAGCTATGTCATCTGACTGGCTAAGATGGCACCCTTGGGCGGGAAGAGGACCGCGCATGCACGCTGCAATTCCCAAAGGCTTTCTTTGAAAGCTGGGGAAAATTGCTCCGCGAGGGCTCAGTCGGCGCCGACGTCACCCATAAGTGAGGACTGATTCCTGCTGCTCCTGGAGAACACCTGTTACAGGTGAGTAACTACGCTATATTGCTCCATGGTGCTACCATGTCTTGAATATTGTGTGCAATTCTGGTCGCCATATCTTAAAAAGGATATAGCAGAATTAGAAAAGGTACAGAGAAGAGAGGCGTAAAGGGGCTGGAAGGGTATCCCTACAAGGAAAGGCTTAAAAGGTTAGGGATGTTTAACCTGGAAAAGGGATTGAGGGGAGATATGATGGAGATCTATAAAATAATGAATGGAGTGGAACGGGTAAATGTAGACTGGTTGTTTACTCCTTCAAAAAGTAGAAAAAATAGGGGACACGCAATGAAGCTTACAATGTAGCACATTTAAGTCTAATCAGAGAAAATATTTTTTCACTCAAAGCATAATCAAACTCAGGAATTCATTACTAGAGGATGTAGTGAAAGCTGTTAATGTAGCTGGTTTTAAAAGAGGTTTGGATGAGTTCCTAGAGGAAAAAAGTCCATAAACCATTATTAAAGAGGACTGGGGAAATCTACTGCTTATCCATGGGACAAGCAGCATGGAATCTGTGTATCTTTTTGGGAACCTGTCAGGTACTTGTGACTTGGATTGGCCACTGATACTAAGCTTGGTGGACTCTTGGTCTGACCAGTATTGCATGTCTTATGTTCTTATGTAAGAGGCAGAGCATAGGTGGACTTTAAATTTATGCATATAAGTTAGAAAATATTATAACTTAGGTGTGTTTTTCTTTTTTTTTATTTATGCAATTTCAATAATACATCTATCAATGGATGATCAACGAAAAGAAAGAAAAACAATACAAAGGCAAATAAACATTATTGGAAATGAACATATATCATAGACCCCAAAAATCCCCCCCAGTGAGACAAGAACAGGTAAAATTAAATTTACAAGGTATTAACCTTGAAGGACTAGAAAAGGGGACTGTTACTTCTGGAGAGAGATCTGCAATTGTGAGTATATACTTCTGAGAATTTTCTGAAAGGAATTCTTTCTATTAAAGCTAATTAATCTGTGAATCCACTATTTTTTGTTAAATCAGTCAGGGCCTAGTAGCAGCAGTTTAAGTTTAAATTTAAAACACAGAAGAGAACTTTCTGGTTACATTTCATACCCAGCAGAGAGCTTTTAGTTTAAATTTAATAGTCACTCAGGGCCTAGTATCAGCAAAGTACTTTTAGTTTAAATTTAAAACACAGAAGAGAGCTTTCTGGTTAAATTTAGAACCCAGCAGAGAGCTTGTAGTTTATATTTAATAGTCACTCAGGGCCTAGCATCAGCAAAGTACTTTTAGTTTAAATTTAAAAAAAAAGAAGAGGGCTTTCTGGTTAAATTTAGAACCCAGCAGAGAGCTTGTAGTTTAAATTTCATAATAGGTTAGAGCCAAGCAGCAGCAAAGAGCTATAATTTAAATCAAATCAGAATATAGCTTAGCAGCACAGGACAGGGTACTGTGTAGCAGCCCTCTTTTAATAAGTGTTATTTCCCTCCCTCCTTCCCCAACACCTACCCACCCCTGTGATAATCGTAGCTTTATAGGTACTTACACATCTTAAAAGACAGGAGGTGCTCTCAGGTGAAGCTCGTTACCCAAATCAGTCATACACTAAGGACTTGAGATTAATTAAGCTTCAGGTGAACAAGGTATATTAAACGTATTAGGTACAGTTTTATTAGTATAAATAATCATAGCAACCCTTAATAAGTAAAGAACTTAAAGATCTAAACACAAATTCAAAACTAAGATGCAGACAGCAGTCCAGCAGTGAGATGGGGGCTTTCCATTCTTTTGCATTGAGTGTCACATGTATGATTTTCTCCCAGTTGGTGAGAGGTCTTACGTGTGCACTAGGTGCAAGGAGCTCTTTGCTCTCAGGGAACGAGTCCATTCTCTAGAGGCTAGAGTAGCAGACTTGGAAAACATAAGAAAGACAGAGAGGTAAATAGATGAGACCTACAGGGATATATGTTCCCTGTAAAATAGTTATCTCCAAGTTATAATGCCCTGTTCAATGTAATTTCAGTTTGTTCAATGTAAACCGCACTGATGCAGAATAGCGCGGTATATAAGAGAATGTAAATAAATAAAAATAAATAAAAAATATAGTCCTGAAGTCCCACCTCCAGTCTGGCAGCATCCCTGGCCGTTATCAGAATATAGAAAGACTAGGGGACATGCAATGAAGCTACAGGGTAAACTATTTAAGACTAATAAAAGAAAATATTTTTTCACGCAACGTGTAATCAAACTCTGGAATTTGTTACCGGAGGATGTAGTAAAGGCTGTTAGTGTAGCTGGGTTTAAAAAAGGTTTGGACAAGTTCCTGGAGGAAAGGTCCATAAACCATTATTAAGAAGTGACCCAGGATATCAATGCTTGACCCAGTACAAACATTGTGGAACTTGTGTCTCTTGGGGAAACTGCTAGGTACATATGACCTAGATTGGCCACTGTTGGAAACAGAATACTGGGCTTGATGGACCTTGGTCTGACCCAGTATGGCATATCTTATGTTCTTATGTTAAATTTTACTTACTAGTTAATGTCCTTTCTCGAGTCCTGCCCCTGGAACTGCATTGCGTTGTTCTTCTGTGGTACCCTTGGGTCCGCTCTGATTTTTATACTTGGCTCTGTAGGTTCATCAACTACTGACATAGTTGTCTACTGTTGATCACTAATTGTTGCCCATGGTTCAGATTGTGTTAGACTTGCCATGTTTCCCTCATATGCTTTGAGACGAATACTGAAGGGACCTCTGGTGGCTGAGGCCAATAGAGGCATGGGAGTGATGTAATTGAAAACTGGGCTTTTCATTGGTTCTTTGTCTCCACCAATCTGCTGGTAGGGAAACACAACCCACTTATCTGGACTGATCTAGCAGGACTCAAGGAAAGGGCATTAACTGGTAAGTAAATTGTCACTTTTATTTACAAGATTTGATATACAATCATCAAGGCATTTTAGAATAACCTATTACAGTCAAGCTGCACAAATATTATACAAATACAATAGACTGAGAATGAGACAGCACAACAATCAAATATCTAATCAAGCATGGATTCAATGATAATGTTATTAAGAGCCCTCAAGTTGGTGTCGACTCATGGCGACCCTCTGGATAGTTGTCCTAAACTGTGTTTGATCTTCTGTCAGGTGGCTGATTGTTGACAGAGAGGCACCAATGGCTGCCATTATTGGATCGATCCTCCTCATGACTGGCCTTCCTCTTTTGCGTTGACCTTCTACCTTGCCAAGCATGATGTCTTTCTCTAATGATCTCTCTCTTTGTATGATGTGTCCAAACTATGAAAGCCGAAGTCTTGTCATCTGAGCTTCTAAGGAAAGCTTATGTTTGATCTCCTCTAGTACTCACTAGTTTGTTCTTCGGGCAGTCCATGGTATACAAAGTATTTTTCACCAGCACCATAATTCAAAGGCATCAGTTTTTTTCCTATCTTCTTCACTGTCTAGTTTTCGCATCCATACGATGTTATTGAAAATACCATGGCTCGAACGAGTCTAATCTTTGTATGGAGGGAGACATCTCTGCTCTTCAGAATCTTGTCTAGATCCTCCATTCTGCCAAGAGAAATGCGTTGTCTGATTTCTTGACTGCTTGTTGTTTCTTTATTGATTCTTTTGTCTTTTCAAGGATCCATCTCACATATGTGATGATGTCTTTCGTTCCTCACCCTTTCCTGAACCCTACTTGCACTTATATCATTTCAATGATATACCAGAGAAAGTAAAATCATTATAGTATGGCTATCCCAGACCTGTTGCATGTCTCACAGTCTACGTTGAGATACATGATTTACATAAAAGCCAATGTTTTACACCAAATTTAATTTTTTTGATGATTTTTCTTAACGTAGATCAAGAGGCAATAATTTCATAATGTTGGCACCATAAAACTAAAGGCAGTCATTCAAGTCCTTTTAAGTTCGAACTGAGAACGAGGTGGGATAGTCAAAAGATTTAGCTGTGAAGATCTCAATGAGCGACTTGGCGAAATAAGAAATAATCAAATATGATAAAGTCTATTACACCAATATTCCTGCTTATTTATGTACTAAAGAGAGAATTTTGTACTTTATTCTGAGGTCAGTGGTAGCCATGCAAGTTTCTTTAATGATTGGGAAATATGCTCAAAACGATATACTCAACATATAACACAAGCGTTGGTGTTTTGCATTAACTGAAGTCTCTTCAGACTATATGTAGGGAAACCCATCATTAATACATTACAGTAATCAAATTTACTAAAGACTAAAGTCTGGGATATGTTTTAATGTCAATCTTACCAAGATGTGACGGCAAAGAACAAATTAACCTCAATGATGCAAAGATCTTCACATCCACACAAAACAAAAATCCCTAATATAGACTGAAAATTGGCTCTCTCAAGGACACTTTAAAACTCCACTTACTTTCATGAGGAGAAAAAGACCTCAGTATTATTACCCGTCCCTCTATTAGGCGCAAGATATTGCACGTGCCACAGAGGATATGGTGTTCATACATAGAAACATAGAAATATGATGACAGAAAAAGACCACATGGCCTGTCTAGTCTAACGTCCTTCCATATCAACAACTACAACAGTCCCCTTTTTAGCTTTATAGATCCTCTGTGTTTGTCCCATGCTTTTTTTAATTTAGTTACTGTCCTCATCTCTACCACCTCCAGTGGGAGACTATTCCATGGATCCACTACTCTTTCCGTAAAGAAATATTTCTGCATATTACTCCTGAATCTATCTCCCTTCACCCTCATCCCATGTCCCCTCATAGCAGAACTTGCTTTCAATTGAAAGAGGCTCTCTCCCTGAACATTTATGCCATGGAGGTATTTAAACATCTCAATCATATCACCTCTAGCCCGCCTTTCCTCTAAGGTGTACATATTAAGATCCTTCAGTCTGTCCTCATATGCTTTATAATGAAGACCACTAATCATTTTAGTAGCCACCCTCTTCACCGACTCCATCCAGTTCACATCCTTTTGAAGGTGCGGTCTCCAGAATTGCACACTATACTCCAAATGAGGTTGCACCAAAGACTTATACAGAGGCATTATCACCTCCTTTTTTCTGCTAGCCATTCCTCTCCGTACGCACCCAAGCATCCTTCTAGCTTTTGCCCTCGCCTTTTCTACCTGTTTAGCTACTTTAAGATCATCAGACACAACTCGCCTAGGTCCCGCTCTTCTTTAGTGGACAAAAGTACTTCACCCCCTATACAATATTGCTCCCTTGGATTGCTGCAGCCCAAATGTATGAACTTACATTTTTTAACATTACATCCCAGCTGCCAAATTCTAGACCATTCTTCAAGCTTAACTAGATCCCTCCTCATGTTATCTACACCTTCCTAGGTGTCTACTCTATTGCAGATTTTGGTATCATCCGCAAAGAGGAAAACCTTACCCGACAGCCCTTCTGCTATATCACTAACAAAGATGTTAAAAAGAATCGGACCAAGGACAGATCCCTGGGGCACACCACTGGTAACATCCTTCTCCTCAGAGTGAGCTCCATTTACTTGTACTCTTTGTCGCCTCCCACCCAACCAATTTCTAACCCAAGCAGTAACTTTAGGGTCCATCCCTAGGATGCTCAGTTTGTTTATAAGTCGCCTGTGAGGAACAGTGTCAAAGGCTTTACTGAAATCTAAATACACCACATCTAGAGCTCTCCCTCGTTCCAACTCCCTGGTCACCCAGTCAAAGAAATCAATCAGATTTGTCTGACAAGACCTGTCTCTGATGAATCCATGCTGCTCGGATCCTGTAATCCGCTGGACTCCAGAAACCTCACTATTTTCTCTTTCAGCAGCGTTTCCAATAATTTACTCACCACCGAAGTTAAACTAACCAGCCTGTAGTTTTCAACCACATCCTTACTTCCGCTTTTGTGTAAAGGCACCACATGAGCCTCTCTCCAGTCCTTTGGCACCACTCATAACTCCAACGAGGCATTGAAAAGTGGAGTTGCTAGAACATCCCCAAGTTCCCTCACTATTCTAGGGTGTATCCTATCCGGTCCCATCGCTTTGTCTACTTTAAGTTGAGCTAGTTTCTCATGAACACAGTCTTCTGAAAATTGTTCAAGACCTCCCTCGCTTCTGTTCCTATTTGTGGGTGTTTTCTGAGGTCCTGCTCCTGGTTCTTCATCTGTGAACACAGAACAAAAATATTTGCTAAGCAATTCCGCTTTATCCTTATCAGCTTCTGCATATTCCTCCCCTGCACCCTTGAGTCTGACAATACCACTTTTGCCCTTCCTCTTCTCACTAATATATCTGAAAAATGCCTTATCCCCCCCATTTTATTGCATTGGCTATTTCCTCGTCCTTTTGAATCTTTGCCTTCTTGACTACTTTGCTAGCTTCTGTAAGTTTTTCCAAGTACAGATGCCTGTCTTCCTCTCTCTGTGATCTTTTGTATTTCATGAAGGCCTCCCTCTTTTTCTTCACTTTTTTCAGCTATTTCTTTCGAAAACCATAGCGGTCTCCTTTTCCTTTTACCTTTATTTACCATTTTAATAAAAAGGTTGGTTGCCCTTAAAATATCCCCTTTCAGTTTTGCCCACTGTTTTTCTACATCCCCCAGCTGTTCCCATCCCACTAACGACTCCCTGAGGTATTGGCACTTCTTGGCAAAGTTAGTCTTCCTAAGTCTAAGATCCTCACCTTTGAATGGATTCTAACAGCCCTAGTCCTAATACTGAACCACACCATCTGGTGATCACTGGATGCAAAATGATCTCCCACTACAACATCAGAAACACTTTCACCATTGGTAAGCACCAAGTCTAGTATGGCCCCTTCACGTGTGGGGTCTGTTACCAATTGCCTGAATAGTTATTCCTGTAGAGAATCCAGGATCTCCTTATTTCTAGATGATACTGCAGCAGGAATGTGCCAATCAACATCTGGCATATTAAAATCTCCTATCAGTAGCACTTCTCCTTTCCTAGCAATGCTGCGTATGTCTTCAATTAACTCTCTATCCACCTCTTCCTCTTGTAAGGAAGGTCTGTATATCACACCAATGCAAATAGATTTATCTTTCCCTCTTTCTAGTTTAACCCACAATGCCTCCTCTCTCCCTTTTAAGCTCTGTAATTCCAAAGCTTTAATAGTAGTTTTTACATATAGTGCCACTCCTCCTCCCCTTCTTCCTACCCTGTTCTTTCTGAATAAAGTATAGCCAGGTATAGTTACATCCCAATCATGGTTTTCTGTGAACCATGTTTCTGTAACTGCCACTAAATCCAAGTTAGCCACTCCCACCAAAGCTTCAACATCAGGGATCTTATTTCCCATGCTACGGGCATTTATACACACTGCTTTCCATATGTTACCCCTGTTACCCATTCCCATAAAGGTATTTAATGTATCACCTACCTGGGGGCTTTCACTTACCTGGGGGCTTTCTTCACCCATCCCCAATGAATCTAGTTTAAAGCCCTCTTCAGTAGATTAGCCAGTCTACTACCGAAGATGCGTTGACCTTTCTTGGACAGATGGATGCCATCTCTGCTCTGCAACCCTTGGAACAGCATCCCATGGAACAACATCACCGGTCTAAAAACCCCCTCATAAACTGTGTACAGATAAAACACGTTTTTACTTTTTTTCCTCTTTGTCTCATTAATCCCTATTATAAAAAAAATAATAATAAAAATAAAGGCAGTCATGTTTTCAGAAAGCCTTTGACAAGGTCCCTCATGAGAGACTCTTGGCGAAATTAAAAAGTCATGGGATTGGAGGCTGTGTAGAATTGTGGATTAGAAACTGGTTAAAAGATAGAAGGCAGAGGATAGGGCTAAATGGAGTGGAGGAGTGGTCTAGTGGTTAGGACAAGGTACTTAGGGCCGGGGGTTCAAGTCCCACCTGGGGTCAGCAATCTCAGGCCGGAGGGACTGGGATTTCTAGTCCTATAGGCACTCCTTGTGGTCTTGGGCAAGCCACTTAACCCTCCATTGCCCATGTTCCCTGTAAGTATTAACGTATGTGTGTCATATCCCCTCATGTTAAATGTATCCCCCAATTGATTGCTTTGACCCGGTGAAAAGTGGAATATAAATACAGCTAAATAAATAAATAAAATTTTCTCAATGGAGAAACGTAAATAGTGGAGTACCACAGGAATCTGTGCTGGACCCGCTGTATTTTAACATAAATTGGAAAACTGGATGTCCAAATGGCAGATGAAATTTAATGTGGATGTGCAAAGTTATGCACCTAGGAAAGAAGAACTCCAACTACAGTTATGCGATGCAAGGTACCACATTAGAAACCACCACCCAAGAAAAAGATTTAGGCATCATTGTTGATAATACGTTGAAATCCTCCTCCCAGTGTGCAGCGGCGGCCAAGAAACCAGTAGAATGCTAGGAATCATAAGGAAAGGAATGAATAATAAAACCAAGGATATCATAATGCCTCTGTATCGTTCCATGGTTCAACTGCACCTTAAATATTGTGTGCCGTTCTGGCCGCCGTATCTTAAAAAGGATATAGCGTTATTAGAAAAGGTACAGAGAAGAGCCATCAAAATGGTAAAGGGGATGGAAGGATACCTCTATGAGGAGAGGCTTAAAAGGTTAGGGCTTTTCAACATGGAAAAGAGAAGGCTGAGGGAAGATATGATAGAAGTCTATAAATTAATGAATGGAGTGGAACAGGTTAACGTAGATCGGTTGTTTACGCCATAAAAAAGTAGAAAGACTAGAGGAAGCTACAGTGTAATCCATTTAAGACTAATAAGAGAAAATATTTTTTCACTCAACACATAATCAAACTGGAATTCATTACCAGAGGATATAGTAAAAGCTGTTAGTGTAGCTGGGGTTAAAAAAGGTTTGGACAAGTTCCTGGAGGAAAGGTCCATAAACCATTATTAAAGAGGACCTAGGAAATCCATTGCCTACCCCAGGACAAGCATTGTGGAAGCTGTGGACTTTGGGTACCTGCCAAGTACTTGTGACCTGGATTGGCCACTGTTGGAAACAGGATACTGGGCTTGATGGACCATGGTCTGACCCAGTATGGCATTTCTTATGTTTGTGCACAATCCTGCATCGAGCTGGAATAGTTCAATAAAGCCTCAACACAAGAGTAAAACTAATGGCTTCACTTATCTGTATTCCTCAATAAATCTGTACATCCTTGCAGATAGCCTTCATTCTTTCACTACACCCAACAAAGATCCTTGTTTTGCCATCAGTTGTATCAGGGGCTTTTAGTCAGGGCCAGCCCAAGCATTTCTGCTGCCCTAGGCAGAAGCTCCAGCTGAGCCACTCCCCATGCTAAGCTGCGTTACTACCAATTCTGGCAGTGGGGTCTTGGGGGGCCATGGCTCGGCTTAGCAGCAGTCCATGTGTCCTTCCAACAACTTCGGGGGTTCACATGACCTGCCGTCGAACCTAGCCGTCCCCCTTATTGCCAGAATCGGTGTCAGCAGGGTCGGCAGTGCAACACAGCTCAGCACAGGGGGGAGGAGGGGGGGATGTTGCGTGATGTGGCATGCAGGGGGGCAGAAGGCTATGTGAGTTGAAGTACATGGCCTGCTGCCCACAGAGATCTGCCGCCCAAGGTGGCCGGCTGGTGGATGGGCCGGTCCTGCTTTTAGAAAACAGATTTCCAGCATTGGCATCTGATGTCATACACACACATATATTGCTTCAGATTTGGATGCATTAAGTATCAATCTATGATCAGTGAACAAGTCTGTAATCACTTTAAAAGCTTGACTAAATGATTCTTGAAAGGAACTATCATGCGTGACCAAGATCTGAATATCATCTGTAAAAAAGAATAGACTAAATCCAAAGTCTTGAATTATAGTTCCTAAGGATACTAAGAAAATGTTAAAAAGTGAAGCAGCCAGCACTGATCTCTGGGAGAACACTGGAACTGAAAGTATTATTAGCTGTAACTGTAAAGGTTCTGAAGGGAAAATAAGAAAAGAACCATTGGAGGACTGTATAAGTCACTCCAATTTCTTGAAGTCTTTTAAGCATGATATTGTGATCAATTAGATCAAAAGCTGAACTTAAGTCCAGTTGTATTAAAAGTACATCCTAACCATTTTCCTGATGAACATAAATCTCATTTACTATAGCCAGTAGGGCTGACTCTGTGCTATTCTCTTGACAAATCCTTGAGTGTTTTGGGTGAAACACATTTGTCACCTCCATAAAGTTAGTCAATTTCTGAAAAAACACTTTTTCAACCATTTTTGTGAGAAAATTAAGATTTGCAGAGGCCTGTAATTATCAAGAACTAGAGAGTCTAGCTCCCATTTCTTGAGTAAAAATTGAATATAGCTTTCCTTCCAGGCAGCTGGAATCATTCCCTCTGATAAACTAGAGTTTACCAGTTCAAAACTTGGGATGCTAAATGGGGGGCAACCTTCTTCCAAAGCCAGATCGGAAATGCCTAAGTTAATAGAGGAAAAGGATCCTGGTAATATTCTTCTTTCTTCCAGTTTTTGGAAATTCGCTTTGTATATTTATTTATCTATTTATTTAAACTTCTTTTATATACCGCAATCTTCCGGTGATCAGGTGCGGTTTACATAAAACAGTCAAGGAAACAGGATAACATATCTGTTTTTACATTAAACATTGCAGGAATTATGTACATTTTAACTCTAACAATTAACTTAGGTGAACTATGTACAATCAACTATATACAGTTAACAAAAGTGAGTTCAACGAGAGAGGTAGTTATATATAAACATCATAGGCAGTGTTAAAGGTCATGATATAATGGGACATTGTGGTATTAGGCTTAATGTGTTATGTAATTATCCATTTTCATTTTGGTGTTGGGAATTTGCCAATGGACCGTAGTAGGAGATAAAGAGGTGAGTTTTTAATGTTTTGCGTAGATCTCTAAGGTCGGTTAAGGCTCTGATTTCATCAGGTAGTGAGTTCCATAGAATAGGGGCTGCATGGGAAAACGCTTTTTTATTGGTTGTTTTTTTAGTCTTTGTGAACTCTTTTGGAATCCTTAATTTATTGACGTTGCCTCTTCTCTGAGTAGATTGGGGTGTGTCTTTGGTGAGAAGTTGATTTAGTGTAGCTGGGGCGGTGTTATTTAAAGCTTTAAAGGTGGTTATTATTAATTTATAGTTTATACTGCATTGAATAGGGAGCCAGTGTAGTTTGGCTAGATAGGGTGAAATGTGCTCAAATGGGTGTACCTTCATTATGGTTCTGGCTGCAGCATTTTGGGCCAGTTGGAGCCTTTTGATGTTTTGGGTAGTTGTGCCTAGTAGAGAGAGGTTGGCAAAGTCAAAATGTGGTGTGATAATGGCTTGAATGATGCTCAGGAAGTCTTGCAGGTGTACCAGTGGGCGTAATTGTTTTAATACTTTGAGTTTAAAGTATATTTTCTTCGTAGTATTTCTTATGTGGGTGTTCATACTAAGGTGTGTATCTAAGATAACCCCTAGGTATTTTATCTCATTTTTTATGTGAATGTCATGTTTCTGAAGTGTAATGTGGGTAGGGGGAGTGTAAGATTTGTTTTTAGTTACAATCAATATGTCAGTTTTGGAATATAAAGGTTGTGGGCTTCTAGCCAAGTTGTTAGTTCATTGAAACAATACCTTCCTGTTTTGAATATAGGGCTTATAGCATAAAGATAGCATTATGTCTTCTCTGTATCTGCAGGGGTCCACTTAATTGCAGTTAATTCTCTTAACTTTTTCATTAATTTCTGTGGCTTATTTCCTGCCGCAGTGAGTCCATGAACAAGTTCACCATGGTCTTTTATTTGTGGAAGGTGTGCTATCTACATCTGCAGTGTCTGTGCTATCACTAACACCATCTCTAGCTCTAGTGCATAAGCTAGAGGTGGACACCTTTTTTTCTTGGGTGACATGGGACCTGTAGGAATTCTTCCTTTTCTTTCCTACCATACTTCAATTGCATTGTTACTTTGCTGAGATTTGGCATAGATTTTATACAACGAGGTCACCACATGAAGATACTCAACACAACCTGAGGAGAAAGCTTTAGAAGATGTTGAACACTTCACCAGCCACTGCTGGTGAATTTTAGGATGTTCTCCCTCTTTGACAAGTGTAACTTTGGGTTTACACCAGGGCTCGAGATATCCCAGGCATCAGGTCGCTATGGCAACTAGAAATTTGCATCAGGCGCCTGCAGGCCGAAGAAAAGAGAGTGGCCGCAAGTGCTGCAAAGATTCTTTCTGTCTGCCTGCAGGGGAACAGAAGGTAGAGGGCCAGCAGGAGAGGGCTTGGAGGGGGGAGGTAAGAGTGCACAGTATTGGAGATTAAAGGGATGAATGTATGGGGACAAAAGGGCACAATGTGTATTTGTTAAAAGCTGCATCCCCCTTTCCTCAGAGCACACACAGACACCTCACCTCTAACCACACACATACACACACACACAGGCACCCCATCTTCATATCACACACATTCACATACAGACCCGGACATCCACCCCTTGTCCACACATGGAGGCTCCCCCTGCTTTGTAGCACTCACGTGCATGCATGGCAGTGCTGCACCTCACTCACACCAAGCACCTACCACCATATCCCATACACAGAAAGGCAAAACCACCTTTGCAACAAACACACACACACACAAACACACAAACACACACACATGCTTGCTATCTGAAGCTATAACTCTTAACTAAAAATACTGTGCGATATAGAAACTCTAGTGCTGGCCTCACAAAACTTGTGAAACACTGGCTGCTAAGATTTTGGCCTGTCTGCTAAATCCACACAAAATTATGGCTTACACAGACAATGCAGTATCTGTTACGTTGCCCAGTGTTGCTGGTCCATGCACCACTAATGACTTAACAATGAACATAAGATATGCCATACTGGGTCAGACCAAGGTCCATCAAGCCCAGTATCCTGTTTCCAACAGTGGCCAATATAGGTCATACATACCTAGCAGTTTCCCCAAAAGATACAGGTTCCACAATGCTTGTATTGGGTCAAGCATTGATATCCTGGGTCTCTTCTTAATAGTGGTTTATGGACCTTTCCTCCAGGAACTTGTCCAAACCTTTTTTAAACCCAACTACACTAACAGCCTTTGCTACATCCTCCGGTAACAAATTCCAGAATTTGATTACACGTTGAGTGAAAAAATATTTTCTTTTATTAGTCTTAAATAGTTTACCCTGTAGCTTTATTGCATGTCCCCTAGTCTTTCTATATTCTGATAATGTAAACAATTGATCTATATTTACCCATTCCATTCCGTTCATTAATTTATAGACTTCTATCATATCTCCCCTCAGCCGTCTCTTTTCCTGGTTAAAGAGCCCTAACCTTTTTAGCCTTTCTTCATAGGAGTATCCTTCCATCCCCTTTACCATTTTGGTGGCTCTTCTCTGAACCTTTTCTAATAATGCTATATCCTTTTTAAGATACGGCGACCAGAATTGCACACAATATTCAAGGTGCGGTCTCACCATGGAACTGTATAAAGGCATTATAATATCTTTTGTTTTATTTTCCAATCCTTTCCTTATGATACCTAACATTCTATTTTCTCTCTTGTCCGCCACTGCACATTGGGCCGAGGGTTTTAAAATGTTATCCACATTGACGCTTAAATCTTTTTCCTGGGTGGTTTTTCCTGGGTGGTTCCTAACGTGGAACCTTGCATCGTGTAACCATAGTTTAGGTTGTTCTTCCCTAGGTGCATAACTTTGCACTTGTCCACATTAAATTTCATCTGCCATTTTGATGCCCAATCTTCCAATTTATCAAGATCCTCTTGCAATTTTCCACAATCCTCTTGGGTTTTAACAACTTTAAATAGTTTTGTGTCATCTGCAAATTTGATAGCCTAACTCATTATTCCCTTTTCTAGGTTATTTATGAATATGTCAAAAAACAGCGGACCCAGCACAGATCCCTGAAGTACACCACTATTTACCTTTCTCCATTGGGAAAATTGGCCATTTAGCCCTACCCTCTGCTTTCTATCGTTTAACCAGTTCCTGATCCACAATAGTACACTACCTTTCTATCCCATGACTCTTTAGTTTTGCTAAACGTCTCTGATGAGGGACCTTGTAAAAGGCTTTCTGAAAGTCCAAATACACTATATCAACCAACTCACCTTTGTCTACCTGTTTATTCACACTTTCAAAAAAACATAACAGATTAGTAAGACAAGATCTTCCTTGTCTAAAGCCATGTTGGTTGTCTCCCATTAAGCCATGACTATCTACATGTTCAGCAATTTTGTTCTTTATGATGGTTTCTACCATTTTTCCTGATACTGACGTCAGGCTCACCGGTCTGTAGTTTCTCAGATCACCCCTGGAACCCTTTTTAAAAATTGGTGTTATGTTCGCCATCTTCTAATCTTCAGGTATTACAGATGATTATAATGATAGTTGACAGATTACTAATAGCAGGTCTGCAATCTCACATTTCAGTTCATTCAACACCCTTGGATGTATATCATCCAGCCCAGGTGATTTGCTACTCTTCAGTTTATCTAATAGTTGTAATACATCTTCCCGATGTATCGATATTTCCTTCAATTCTTCCGCACCTTTAAATACCACTTCAGTCATGGGTAACATCCCTACATCTTCCTCAGTAAAGACCGAAGCAAAGAATTCATTCAGTCTCTCTGCTATTGCCTTGTCGCCTCTTAGTGCCCCTTTAACCCCTCTATCATCTAATGGACCAACTGACTGTCTCACAGGTTTTTTGCTACGAATGTACTTGAAAAAGTCTATTATGTGTTTTTGCTTCTGCAGCAAGCTTCTCCTCAAATTCTCCCTTTGCCTGCCTTATCAATGCCTTGCTTTTAACTTGCCAGTGCTTGTGCTGTTTCCAGGTTTCGTCGTTTGGCTCTTTTTTCCATTTCCTGATAGATGCTTTTTTGGCAACAACAGCCTCTCTGACCTCACCTTTAAACCATGCTGGCAGGTTTTTTGGACTTCCTTCCACTTTTCTTAAAGCATAGAATACAGCTGGTCTGGGCTTCCAAGATAGTATTTTTCAACAACACCCAAGCTTGATGTAAGTCTTTAACCTTTGCAACTGCTCCTTTTAGTTTTTTCTTAACTATATTCCTCATTTTATCATAGTCTCCCTTTCGAAAGTTAAAAGGTAGTACTGTGGATTTCCTTCCTATCATTACTCTACTGATTAAATCAAACGCGATCATGCTATGATCACTATTGCCAAGTGGCCCCAACACCCTTATCTCTTGCACCAGATCTGGTGTTCCAGTAAGGACTAGGTCCAATATGGCTTCCCCTCTGGGCGGTTCATGAACCAGTTGCTCCAAGAAGCAGTCATTTATTTCATCTAGGAACTTGATCTTCCTAGCATGTCCTGACCTGACACTGACCCAGTCGATACCGGGGTAATTGAAATCACCCATTATTATTACTGTGCTGTAACTATTGTTAGCTTCCTTGATTTCTTTGAGCATTTCATCATCCATTTGTTCATTCTGGTCAGGCGGTTGTTAGTACACCCCCACTGCCATCGCCTTCCCCTTTTTACATGGAATTTCAATCCATAGATATTCTACAGCAAATTTGGTTTCCTGCAAAACTTTAATCCTTTCTGACTCAATGCCCTCTCTAACATAGAGCGCAACTCCTCCACCCATTTGATCAGCTCTATCATTACAATATAGTTTGTACCTAGGTATCACAGTGTCCCACTGATTGTCTTCCTTCCTCCACGTCTCTGAGATTCCAATCATATCTAACCTCTCATTTAGTGCTATATATTCTAACTCTCCCATCTTATTTTTTAGCCTTCTAGCATTTGCATACAAGCATTTTAGAGACTGTATTTTATTCATATTAATTTGACTATTGGTAGGCATGAGTAATTTGGGATCTTTAAGCTCTGTCTGCTCAATACTCGAGGGCATTTGGGCTAGTTTACTCTTTTTTGGAACCTCTCTGCTTTTGGTAGTATCCTTCAAGGATACATTCTTCCAAACCATGCGCTCTTGTGCGACTCTCGGCTTTCCCCTATTATCTAGTTTAGAAGCTGCTCTATCTCCTTTTTAAAGGTGAAGCCCATCCCTTCGGAAGAGCCCCTCCTTTCCACAGAATGTTCCCCAGTTCCTAACAAATCCAAAACCCTCATCCTTGCACCATTGTCTCATCCACGCATTGAGACTCCGGAGCTCTGCCTGCCTTTTGGTCCTGCGCGTGGAACGGGAAGCATTTCAGAGAACGCTACCCTGGAAGTTCTGGATTTCAACTTCCTACCTAAAAGCCTAAATTTAGCCTCCAGAACCTCCCTACCTCATTTTCCTATGTCATTGGAACTGACATGTACCAAGACAGCAGACTCCTCCCCAGCACTATCTAAGACCTTATCTAGGTGGTGCGTGAGGTCTGCTACCTTCGCACCAGGCAGGCATGTTACCAAGCGATCCTCATGTCCACCAGCCACCCAGCTATCTACATGTCTAATGTAGAATCACCAACTATAACGGCTATCCTAACTATTCCCTCATGGGCACATGGCCCTGGAGAAACTTCCTCGGTGCAAAAGGGCTTTAATTGGTCTGACCTACTGTCCACATTGAGATTCAGTAACATGATTTGAAAGTGACATGATATGAATGAATGAATGAGTACAGTATTCTCCTCTGTACTTTCCTTACATGTTGTGTGGTATCAGATATTTCAAATAACTATGTTGGTCCTGTAAAAACAGGATTCTGTACAAGCGGTGATCAGTGCTCCTGCTAAGCAGTTGGCGTTCCTGCCACTGAGGGATAGTGCAATGCAAATTCACTTTGAATCACAAGGGACAGGCAAATCCCGAGAGTTAGGTACCACCCCTCATTGGCAGGAATTCCAGCAGAGAACTTCTGCACTGCTCAAAACTGCTTAGCAGTAATGTTGGCTGAGTGGAGGAGTAGCCTAAGGGACAGAGCAGCAGGTGACGAACCAGAGAAGCCTTGTTTGAATCCCACTGCCTCTCCTTGTGATCTTGAGCAAGTCACTTAGTGCCTGATATTGATTTGGTCATGTTGTGTGTTCATAGTCCTGCCTGCCGACCCTTAACCCCAGATATTCAATGCCATGGCGATGGAGCTGCAGAAGCTAACCGCATAGCGGGGATATTGCACCTGAACCCGGTTGGCTAGGTCAGCTTTTGCTATGCCTAGTTTTATCCACCGATCACTAACTGTGTAGCGACAGTTCCGCCCTGTAATGCCCCCAACACGTCCCGCTGCTAACCGCATAGCATCGGGTCTTGTAGCGGGGTTAGAAGGGGATATTCAACGGCACTAACTATGTAAGTGCCTTTAAATATCCCAATTTAAGGCATTTATATGGTTTACTGGGCTATAAACCATGTAAATACTTTTTGAATATTGGGCTCTTAATTCTTCCTTGATTCAGGTATAAACATAAGCCCTCCTAGGGATACAAAAAATACCTACAGCACCTGAATGTACCTCACCTTGAGCTACTCTTGAAATAAAAGGCATAGTAGTATCCCCTTCCCTTCCCCATTATTGAGATTAGTATTAGTAAAAGTTGTTAGTGTGTTGTTGTTAAGTGCCGTTGAGTCTGAGTCGACTCATGGCGACCCTTTGGATAGCTATCCTAAATTGTGTTCGGTCTTCAGTCAGGCGGCTCATTGTTGACAGACTGGTACCCGTAGCTGCTGTTATTGTATCGATCCATCTCATTGCTGGCCTTCCTCTTTTGCGTTGACCTTCTATCTTGCCAAGCATAATGTCTTTCTCTAATGATCTCTCTCTTCGCATGATGTGTCCAAAGTATGAAAGTCGAAGTCTTGTCATCTGAGCTTCTAAAGAAAGCTTAGGTTTGATCTCTTCTAGTACCGACTGGTTTGTTCTTCGGGCACAGTATTCGCCGCCAGCACCATAATTCAAAGGCAGCACCATAATTCAAAGGCATCAATTTTCTTCCTGTCTATCTTTTTCACTGTCCAGCTTTCACATCCATATGATGTTATTGAAAATACCATGGTATGAACAAGTCAAATCTTTGTATGGAGAGAGACATCTCTGCTCTTGAGGATCTTATCTAGGTCTTTCATAGCCATTCTGCCAAGAGCAATGCGTCGTCTGATTTCTTGACTGCTTGTTGCTTCTTTATTGATAGTTGATCCAAGTAGGTTAAAGTTGTTCACAATTTCAATTTCTTCTCCTTCAACGATGAACCTGTTGATTATGCCAGTTGTCATGATCTTTGTCTTCTTTACATTAAGGTGCAGGCCCATTTTGAGACTATGTTCTTTGATTGTGAGAAGCAAATGTTTCAGATCATCTTCACTTTCAGCCAGTAATGTGGTATCATCAGCATAGCGAAGGTTGTTGATGAGTCTTCCACCAATCTTCACACCTCTGTTGTCTTCATACAATCCTGCTTCTCTGATGATTTGTTCTGCATATAAATTAAACAGGTAGGGGGAAAGTATGCAGCCTTGTCTTACACCTTTTCTTATTTTAAACCATTCTGTTTCTCCTTGTTCCGTTCGAACTGTTGCTTCTTGATCAATGTACAGATTGCGCAAGAGAACGATCAGGTGTTCTGGTATACCCATGTTTCTTAATGTGGCCCAGAGTTTCTCATGGTTTACACAGTCAAAAGCCTTGCTATAGTTGATAAAGCACAAATAGATATCCTTTTGTTATTCTTTAGTCTTTTCAAGGATCCATCTCACATCCGCAATGATGTCTCTCGTTCCTCGCCCTTTATTTATTTATTTATTTATTTTATTTTATTTAACATCTCTTATATACCGCGCTATTAAAATCAGCGCGGTGTACATCGAACAAAATATACTGCAATGTGTACAGGTAACATCGAGTTTACAGAGAACAGGGGAATATAAAACATGGAATAACAGGGATAACTATGTACAATAAACAATATACTATTTATATGCTTTAATTATGTACCATATTTAAACTCGAGTGAATATTGAACATGTATTCATGGGTAGGATGAGTCTATAGTAGTAAGGTAGATTTTCGTGGGGACTACCCGTTTTCTGGTTGGATTAAAGTGCTAGGGTGTTTGGTGTGAGTGGGAGGCCTGTTGGCTGTGTGGGTGTCCATGGACACTTCTGGGTAGTATTTTGTGAATAAGTGATGCTTTACGGCTTTGCGGAATTGTAATAGACTTTTGATGCCGCGGATTTCGTGGGGAAGTTTATTCCAATTCCTGGGTGCAAACAATGAAAAAGCTCTGTTTGATGTGGCTTTAGTACATGAAGTCATCATCTTAGGAACTATTAAAGTGTTCATAGTTGTAGTCCTTCTGTTTCTATTTTCAGGGGTGTTGTGGATTAGTTTTCTGATTGGTGTTGGTGGGTAGATATTCATGGCTTTGAAGGTCAAAACTAGTGACTTGTATGAGAGTCTGGCTTGTAGTGGTAGCCAGTGTAGGTCTTTCATGATAGGTGTTATATGAGCAGACCTTGGTGACCCAGAAAGGACTCTAGCAGCTGTATTCATAGCCAGACGTAGTGGGTTTAAGGTTGATTGAGGGAGCCCGTGAAGGATGATGTTTGCGAAATCTAGATGTGGCAGGACTAGTGCCTGGAAGGTTGACCGGTAATCAGTATAGTCTAGTAGTGGACGGAGGTGGCGTAGTGTTCTGATCTTATGGTATATGTTCTTTGTCACATTCTTCACGTGCATTGTCATGTCCAGGTGTTGATCTAATGTTATGCCGAGGTATCTGATCGTGGGTTTGGATGTCAGTTCTGTGTTGTTGACCAGCAGTGACGGCGGAGGTACAAACTTAAGATTCCTTGTAACAAATAGGACATCAGTTTTGCTATGATTTATTCTTAGGTTTTGAGTCAGCAACCATTCAGCTACTGCTCCGAAACAGTTGGTTATTGGAGTAAACACTGGTTGGTCAGTTTTGAACGGCATGTATATGAGGATGTCATCAGCGTATGCCAAGCATTGCACGTTGAAGGATCTGATCAATTCACAAATCGGCTGCATATAAATATTGAACATTAACGCCGATAGTGAAGATCCTTGTGGTACGCCTTGAGACTGTAGGAACGGCTCTGAGGATTTCTGGCCTGTTTTAACTTGTTGCCACCTGTTGGAAAGGTAGGATCTACACCATTCCAGTGCTGTGCTTCGAATCCCCTTCTCTCTCAGACGTTGAATTAGTATATCGTGGTTTACAGAATCGAAGGCAGCAGAAATGTCTAAAAAGATGAGGACAAATCCTTGTTTGATGTTGTTTATTCCTGTGATCAGATCGTTGAATAGGGTTGTAAGGATTGTGTCGACTCCATGTGCTTCTCTGAATCCATGTTGTGATTTGTCTAGGGGTGCTTCTGTGTCAATGTGATGCTGAAGTTGTTGTTGGGCAGCTTTCTCAATGATTTTTGCAAGCTGGGGGATGCTTGAGATTGGCCTAAATGATTCAACTTTGGATGGATCAAGCTTACTGTTTTTTAGTAGGGGCTTGATAGAGGTGTGTTTAAGACTCTGGGGGAATGAGCCTGTTAGGAAGGATTGGTTCAGAATTTTGCATAGGATTTGGCTTAGATCATGTCGCAGATCTTTGATCCAGTTAGCTGGGCATGGGTCATTAGGTGCCGTGCTAGGATTGATGGAGGCAATAATTCTCTCAATTTCACTAGATGATATAGTATTGAAGTTGCAAAATGGAGTTATATGAGATTCCTTAGGTGATATAATGGGGTTGATGGTATTTATGCAGGTGCTGGACTTAATCATTTTTGATTGCAGGTAGTTTGCGTAGTCCTGTGGCCGAGGTGTTGCAGGTTGGTCTGAAACTGGCTCTCTTGTTATGGATCTTACTAAGTTGAATAGAGCATGAGGTTTATTGATGGAGCGCTTCAGTAGGTTCGTGTGGTATAGTTTCCTGCTCAATGTTACCTTTTCACGGTGGGTGGCTAGGTGTGAGTTATATGTTTCAAGGGCTTCTGGTGAGTGGGTTTGGCGCCACTGTCTTTCAAGTTTGCGTAGATGAATGAGGGATGTACGAAGGTCAGCAGAGAACCATGGTGCGTGATCTCGTTTTCTTATTTTCTTATCCATGTGCACTGGACATGAGGCGGCTCTGAGGTTCTCGTCCCATTTGGATACCAGGTCATCTAAGTTGAGGGTAGTGTTGGTCAAGAGTGGATGGAGGTTATCTAGGACTTTGTCGCGGTTGAGAGGTTGAAAACGGACTGCATGGGTTTCGGGTGAGTTAGATGGTATTTGACTCACATGTGAGGTAAAGGTGGGTATATTGAATTGAATAAGATTGTGATCAGACCAAGGTACTGGTATAACCGATAGTTGAAGGGCTTGGTGTGTTAAGGTTTTGGAATGAGGTGCGAAGATGAGGTCTAGTTTGCCTCCTTTAGTGTGGGTGGGAAAGTCGACATATTGTTTGTAACCTAGATCCTCTAGTGCATCTAGAAATGCTTCTGAATGGCTGTCATGAAGAGAGGGGAGGTTGAAGTCGCCAACTACCCAATTAGGGAGAGCGTGATGTGGATGTTGCGCATGCAAGCTCAATTATTGTTGGAAGGTCATCCGGTAATGGGGATGGTGCTCGATAAAGCAGGTTGATTGAGCAGAGATCATTGGATATAGTGAGGGAGTCAAGGTGGGTTGAGCTGGAGGAGTTGCATAGCTTGAAGTTAAGATCTGTTTTAGCAAGGATGAGCGTTCCGCCTCCTTTTTGAGTGGATCTGTGGCATGTGTAGAGGTCGAATCCAGGAGGCAGCATCTGGTTTAGGAGGATGTTGTCGCTGTCAGATAGCCATGATTCTGTAACCATCAGGATGTCGAGCTTGTATTGAGGAATCAAGTCCATGACTACGGGCCATTTTGATCGTATGGATCTGGCATTTATCAATGCACATTTTAGGAGGCGTTGTCGATGGAGTTTCTCAGATTGGGCTTTGTTGATGACTTGAAGGGGAATGCTAAGAAGATGGGAGTGGGATGTGTGGTTGCGTTTTGCATTTGTGTGGTGGGAGAATTCAAACCATCTCCTTCCATATGTACGCAGTATTGGTATGTAGCTAGTATCGTGGTTGAGGGCGTTTGTGATGCAGGGGAGCCCAAAGGTAAGGAGGGTAGTGATCAATAACAGGACCTTGTACATTTTTAGGTTAGATATAAATAATGCAATGCCTATAATAGTGCGATAACTAGCAGCAGTGCAGTGATCCGCAATTGCTATCAACAATGCAATGACTAATTGATATTGGCAACAGTTAAAGGACTATAGGCAGTGGTGGAACAATGTGCTAATTTAGTATTGGCAATAGTATTAAGATTATTGATTTGCAGATAACAGTATAATAGCTTGTGAGATGCTAGTTTGTACTGATAACAGTATTGTAATGGCAGTAATAAGTAATAAGTAATAAGTTCTTACTGACAACAGTAATGTAATAGCTGTAATAAGTTCTTACTGACAACAGTATTATAATAAGTTCTTACTGACAACAGTATTATAATGGCTGTAATAAGTTCCTACTGACTACAGTATTGTAATGGCTGTAATAAGTTCTTACTGACAGCAGTATTATAATGGCTATGATAAGTTCTTGATGGCTATGATAAGTTCTTAATGGCTATGATAAGTTCTGAACCCTGAACAGGCTGTTGGTCCTCTTGATCTTTATCATATAAAAACTCTGTATATTCCTTCCACCTTTTCTTGATCTTCTCAGCATCATTCAACATAGAACCTTGAGCATCTTGTAACATTCCAATTCGAGGCTGGAACTTTTTCTTTAACTCTCGTAGCTTTAGGAAAGCCGATCTTGTTCTTCCTCTAATAGTTTCTGCTTCTATTTCCTTGCAAGTGTCATTGTAGTACTTTTTTTTTTTTTTTTTTATTGAAAATTTTTAACATTCTGACAATACAGATCAGAAAAAGAAACATAATAAAAATCAAGAAAAACAATTTTAAACATTGTAGTACTTTTCCTTGTCCTGTCTTGCTGCACATTGGAAATCTCTGTTGAGTTCTGCGATTGTCTTTCTTTCTCCTCTGGCTTTAGCTTCTCTGTGTTTCTGGGCAATTTTCAGAGTTTCTTCCGTCATCCATTTTGGCCGTTTTTGCTTTTTCACCTTTTGTAGAGACTTCTCGCTTTCTTCCAACACAACCTTCTTGATGTCATTCCATAACTCTTCCGGAGCTCTGTCATTTGTATCTAAAGCAGCAAATCGATTTTGCAGGCAGTCTTTAAATTCCAGTGGTATATTTTCAAGGTCATATTTTGCTGCATTCATGAGTGGTTTGCTCTTTTTCAACTTTAGCTTGAGTTTGCATACTAGTAGTTGATGATCTGTACCATAGTCAGCTCCGGGTTTTGTCTTTGTTGATGTTACAGAGCTTTTCCATCGTTGACTTCCACATATGTAGTCAATTTGATTTTTATATAATCCATTCGGTGAAGTCCATGTGTACAGTCGCCGCTTGTGTTGCTGGAAGAAGGTGTTTGAGATGAATAGATCATTGGTCTTGCAGAATTCTATCAGTCTTTCTCCAGCTTCATTTCTGTTGCCAAGTCCATATTTTCCATCTACTTTGCCTTCTTCTTTGTTGCCAACTTTTGCATTCCAGTCACCCATGACTATCAGGATATCCTGTTTGCATGTTCTGTCAATTTCAGCTTGTACTTGTTCATAGAACTCTTCAATTTCATTATCTTCTGCAGCTGTTGTTGGAGCATATACTTGAATTATAGTTGTGTTGATAGGCAATCCTCGTAGACGAATAGAGATTAAGCGTTCGCTGACTGCATTGTATTTCATTACAGTTCTTGCAAGTTTCTTCTTTATTATAAAAGCAAAACCATTTCTTCTTTGTCTTTCATTTCCAGCATAGTAGACCATGTGATCATCTGATGCAAAGTGCCCCATGCCAGTCCATTTCAGTTCGCTGACACCCAACGGATCAAGTTGTACATGTTCCATTTCATTCTTGACCACCTCCAACTTCCCTTGGTTCATGCTTCGTACGTTCCATGTTCCAATGTGTAAGACATCTTTACAGCTTCTGACTCTCATTTCATGCGCAGCTACATCAGCAGTCAGACTTCCCGAGGGCTTTGATCCAACCACATCATAAATGCTGGCTTTACTCTGAAACGTCTTCAGCTCTTCCCCAGTAGCTGGTTGAGTGCCTTTTGACCTGGGGGTCTCACCTTCCAGCACCATAGCACAATTTGTTTTGTTGTAACTATCCATTGGGTTTTCAAGGCAAGATACAGAAGTAGATTGCTGGGCCTTTCTTCCACGCAGTTTAAGTTTGGTGTTGTTGCCGTTGTCACAAAAATGTGATCCTCCGCCGTCAACACTGTCCCATTCTGCTGCTGCCCAGATGGGTGGTTTGTCTTGGTCTGGCACCTCAGCTGAGACCTGTCCAACATGTTCTTGGAGTTAAGGTCCATAAACCATTATTAAAGAGGATCTGGGAAATTCACTACTTACCCCGGTTGAGCACTGTGGAACCTGTGTGCTCTTTTTGGGAACCTGCCAGGTACTTGTGACCTGGATTGGCCACTGTTGGAAACAGGATACTGGACTTGATTTGACCCAGTATGGCATTTCTTATATTTAACATTTCCTATATACCACCTTTCATGATATCAAGGCAGTTTATTTTGAACAAACGGAAATTACATTGAACAGGGCATTATAACTTGGAGATAACTATTTTACAGTGAACATGGGCAGTGGAGGGTTAAGTGGCTTGCCCAAGGCCACAAGGAGCACCTGTGGGACTAGAAACCCCAGTCCTTCCAGCCCAAGGTTGCTGTCCTCTAGTGGGATTTGAACACCCAACCTTCTGGCCTGAGGTACCTTGCCCCAACCACTAGGCCACTCCTATTCAGAGATATTTACAGTGCTTTCTAAAAGACTTCAAACTCTTTTTTTTGCAGTCTAAAAAATACAGTTCAAAATTCATAAAAAATAGTTTTTCACAGATCTGCATAGCAAACCCCATGCTTTCAATATGAAAAAACAACGGTAACAGAATTTAAAAGTATTTAAGACTAACAAAACAAAAAGCCTTTACTTCCTTTGTGATACTAACCCAAATTAGCTTTGTTCCCAGATATTGCCTTAACAAGACCTATGATAAGTTAAATAGGGCCCAGTTATGCCTACAGTAGTTGAACTTCTTTAGAGTCAGAGGACTGGAGAAAGGCAAATGTGGTTCTTTATTAAATACAAAAGTGGAAGTAAAGATGAGATTGGGAACTACAGGCCGGTTAGTCTGACCTCTGTGGTGAGTAAACTAATGGAAAAAGAGAATAGCGAGGTTTCTGGAATAGAATGGGTTGTAGGGTTTAAGGCAGCATGGTTTTACTAGAGGCAAGTCTAATCAGATAAGCTTCATTAATCTCTTTGACCAGGAGGCCAGAGAGTTGGACCAAGGGAGAGCTCTAGAAGTGAGGTTCTTAGATTTCACTAAAGCCTTTGATACTGTTCGAACAGGTGACTTATAAATAAATTGAGCACCTAAGTGATTGACTGGGTTACTACTTTTCCTACTATTACTATTGTGATGGCGAAAGTGTTTCTGAGCCTATGGAAATAGGAGAAAAACACCCATTTACCTTTAGGGAGAGAGACAAGCAGGAAGGCTGTAGCTCTCATGCTGAAGCTAAACAGAAAAATACACATGTAGCTCCTGGTTACAAGCCACGCCCAAGCTCCGAAGCAAGTAGTAAAGTTAATGAGAGCCACCTGGGGGAGGAGCACGGGACCCTAGTTCAGGCACACTCATTTAAACGCAGGGGAATAGAAGGAAATGGATCCACCAGGGAAATAGAAGGAAGCAGAAACTCGAGGAAGTCTGAAGGAAGGAAGACCTTCAGGGCAGCTGAAGAGTATTTCCAAGGACAACACTAGAGAGGGTTCCAGAGGGAAGGAAGCTGTGAGGCCGAGTCACAGGAAAAATGTAACCACAGAGGACACTGAGGAATGCAGTGGAGCTCTCAGTGGTAGAAGCCATAACCCAGAGAGGAGCCAGTGCTGCAGAGAAACTGCTTTGGGCTCTGGAGGGGAGGATATTTATAGCTGAAAGAAGTCCTGACGAGGAGCAAGGTACTTTGGCAGTAATCCAGGAAGCTATTGGAAATTTGCCAGCCCAAAAAGGGAACGTGAGTAAATCTGTGACTGAAAGTAATTTAAGTCAGTTAGAGGCACTGTGCCACTTAATGAGAGAGAAGAGGCTTCACGTGCCTGCTGAAAAACCTGTGTGCAAAGAGAAGTCTTATTGGAGGAAAGTACTAGAGCTGCTGGAAGGGGTTAAACCTGAGTTTGTACAGGGAGAATTAAAGCAGGATACAGAAAGTACTAATGGTGAAGAAATGCAAACTGAATGTTATGAATCTGACCAGGAATCCGAGTCTTCTATAATAGATTGTTCTTTATGTCATAAGACTTTGTAATGGTCTTAACTGAAAGGAGAAAGGCCTAGAATCTTACTGTCTGGTAAAGCAGAAAAGAAAACAGGCTGGACGTTGTTTAAGTCAGTATTGCTCAAGAATCCTGTTTGCTTTTTAAACGAAGGAAACAGCTACACGTGCTTTATGCTGAGTGCAGAAGCTAAAACCTTATGCTGTAGGCTGGAACTTTAAAAGAAAACAGATGCATGTCTTTAATGCTGAAGGAAGCAATTAAAGCTTTGTTCTGAATGCTGGAAGTTGTAAGAAAAGTAACTACAAAACGTTTTAACATGACAGAAACAGTTACTACGTGATGCTGTATGTAAAAGTCTTTTCTTTTGTGGAAAACATGGTTTTGGGAGAAAGAATCCTATATTAATTTGTTTACCATGCGTTGAGCTTTTAAAGGCTCTCTTTTGGAAGGTGGAAAACAAAAATAAATATTCCTGTGTTTGCCTTAAACTCTCGGGCCTCAATATTATTTGAACCCACAACTACAATCCCCAGAAGCCCCGGCTCTGGACTATATTAAGGCACGTCCCCTCCTCTAGGCAGCCACCTGGACAGAAGGGGGCGCGACACTATTCATCATTTATATAGTGCTACAAGGTATATGCAGCGCTGTACAGACACATATAAAAGACAGTCCCTGTTCATCAGCGCTTACAAATTAATCAAGACAGATAATACAATAGCTGAGAACAAGGATACAAATAAGTCTGTGCAGAGGATGCTTACCAAAATGGTCAGTAGGTGGTGACAAAGAGTACAGGTAAATGGAACTCACTCTGAGGAGAAGGATGTTACCAGAGGTGTTCCACAGAATCTGTCCTTGGTCCAGTTTTTTTTTCTTTAACATTTTTGTAGGCGAAGAGCTATCGGGTAAGGTTTGTTCTTTATGGGTGATGTCAAAATCTGCAATAGAGTAGACACTCAGGAAGGTGTAGACAACATAAGGGAGGGATCTAGCGAAGCTTGAAGGACGGTTGAGAATTTGGCAGCTGATATTTAATCCTAAAAAATGCAGGGTGATGTATTCGGGTAGCAAAACTCCAAGGGAGGCTGTACAGTATTTATTTAAAAGGATTTCTATACCGCCTTCTCCTGTAATCAAGGCGGACAGAAGTACTTCTGTCCACCAAAGAAGAGCGGGACCAAGGGGTGATTGTTTCTGATACTCTTAAGGTAGAACAGACGACAGCAAAAGCCAGAAGGATGCTTGGGTGTACAGGGAGAGGAATGGCCAGCAGAAAGACGATGATAGTGCCTCTGTTTATGTCTTTGGGGAGACCTCATTTGGCGTATTGTGTGTAATACTTGAGACCACACCCTCAAAAGGATTCTTGATTTTTCATATTTTATTCAAAAATATTGTACTGTCGTGGGAACTTTTGAAATACATACATCACTGCATTTGCCAAGATGGTGGCAGATCTTGGGTTGTAGAGAATGTTTCCTCCCTTTTGAAGAGCTTACATTGACCATCATTTGGCTTACTATAAACGCAAGTTATTAATGCTTTTTTTCAAGTCATTGAAGGGGCGAGGATCAGAATATCTTGCCGGTAGTTCATCTATGTTGTGCCTTCAAGTTTCCCTTCGTATGAGGAAACTTTACTTAAGCTCCCTACAAAGAGGATGGCTCAACTGCAGAGTACAAGACAATAGGCATGCTCTTTAATGGCATAATGGGGCCCTTTTATTAAAGAGTGCTATTGTGCCCCATAAGCGCTCAAAACTATAGCGTGTTAGATGCAACACCACCAGGTTAACTCTCAGGGGCATGAAAATCATATGCACCCAGCCCTAACACAGCCTAAACTTAGCACAAGTACAGGCATCTAAGGATGTGCTGATAATTGCTCCCATGCTAATTGCATGCCTTGCAGTTAGCACAGGGCACGCTGACCCACTCCATTTGCAGGAAGGGTTTACATCAGGGACACATTATATTAGGCTGGATGCGACGTTCTCTTGTTCCTGAGAAACTTCAGCACAAACCTCATGATCAAATTAGCTCTTTTGTTTTCTCTTTCTGAATAGGCTCATTCCTAGACATTCCTGAGTGTCTCGTCAATCTGTGTGCCTTGAGGCCTAGGTACTGTACTGACGTTTGCTTCTCACTGACTGGAAAGTGAACATGGATAAAATGTCAGCCTCAGTTTATGCTCGGGTATGGAATTTTATCTTAAATATGTGAATTAATGTTGCTTTTTTGCTTAACCTGCCTTCCTGCACAATTGATCTCACTCTCTTACTGCCATTAATGATGGGGAGGGGTGGTCTGAAGCTGAGACACCTGGGGCTTTCCGTCACTATCTCCCCACTGGCTGTGTGATACCCTGAGATACTGATGTCCGCTATCTATCACTTCCTAATATTGTGACATCCAGTGACCTCCATTACTTCCTCAGATACTGACTTCCCAGTGACCCCCGATTCCATCATTCCTTCAGTAATTGACTCACTAATTCCCTGAGACACTAACTCTCAACTGTCTCCACCTTATCTCTGACATGATGGCACTGAGCGATACCATCATATCAAGATACTGACTCCACAATGACCTTGTCCATCCCTGACACACAATCTCCCACTTTCTGATATGGTGACACCCCTCTTTCCTGTCATGACCACAGATGCTAACATCTACTGACCCCATCACTCACAAATATGCTGATGTCCACTATCATTCTCTGAAACACTAGCACCTGATGACCTCATCACATCTGGACACTGACAGTCTGTGATCTGGACAAGCTAACCCCCCCCCCCCTCCCCCGTCCCTGTCACTTCCTGAGACACTGACTCATCACTAACCCCATCACTCCCTGAAATGCTGACAACTACTAATTTCATCACTTTTTCAGAAGGCTTACCACCATCCTCACCACTCTCTAGCTATCTGACAACCACTCATCCTTGTCACATTGAGACTCATACTTTCTACTTACCCCTGCCACTTCCGTAAGCACTGATTTCCACTGACCCTATCACTTCTTGATATGCTGACTCTGCAGTGACCCCAGTGCTCCCTGAGATACTGGCTTTGCCTTATAGAGAGTTTCACTCTCTGAAGCTCTAACGCCTGGTCTGGAAACCTCCTTCCCATCTACTAACACTATTACTCTCCGAGAAACTATGAGATAAAGCTGCTGGATAGGGCAAGAGGGAGCAGACTAGATGGATTTAAAAAAAAATTATATAACTACCATAGGTATTTATTTATTTAACATTTCTTATATACCGCGCTATTTGTCATCAGTGCAGTTTCCATTGTAACAATAAAACACATAGGCCAGTTATATAGGCTTTTTGTTTACAGATAACAGGGAGTTAACATGGAGGTAAACAAGGTGAACTATATACAGTCTTTGAAACTACCTGTAGGGACATATGTCAGCTTTATGCATTCATATAGGATAGGTGTGGGGTTGTGAGGGTAGGTGGGGGGGGGGGTACATGACAACACCTGCCCACAAAGATTAAGAAAGCAAACGGATTCATTAAGCATGGCCACATTTATTTATTTATTTTATTTATTTACATTCTCTTATATACCGCGCTATTCTGCATCAGTGCGGTTTACATTGAACAAACTGAAATTACATTGAACAGGGCATTATAACTTGAAGATAACATAGAAGCATATAACAAAAAGAACATCAGGGAGCCTACCCGTACATATTTATTTATTTAAAAACATTGCTTATTTGCACTATTCAAGCCTCTAGGAGGATTACTAAAATACACATAATCCAAAACATAAAATATTATACATAATAAAACACATAAAATACCCACTTGGATGCGACACAGTGCTAATTAATAAATGGCTTACCACTGCCTGCTGTACAATTTATGCTCTATTAAATCTGCAAATTCTTGCTGAAATAAATGGGAAGTTCATGCTGATGATATCAAAGCCTTGTAATTAAACAGCTCATTTCCTATCGTAATCATCCATGCAACAAATATGAGTCTCTCCAGTGTAGTCACTTCATGAACATAGCTTTCCCAAACCTGCAACATTGACTTAGTCTTTTTTTCCAGTTGTGAGACAAACAGCATGAATCAAGTGGATGACTAGTTTCTTGTACTGAGCTGGAATCTGACCCTCTCCAACAATCTCAAGGAGACACAGTTGTGGCATTAAGTGTACAGGGAGCATAAACATGCTCTCCATTACCACCCTATCTTTCTTCCAAAATGGCACACCTTTGTAAAACTGCCACTGTATATAGAAAAATGTTCCCATCTCCACACATCCCCTCCAGCACTGCAGATTCAAAGCTGGATAGAATCATACAAAGAAGAGAGGATGTCCAGTACAGTGATTTAATTTAATATTTCCACTTTCCTAAAGCGAATGGAAACTTTGCATGTCTGGGTCCAGATACTTCTCCAGTCCTATTCATCTAGAGAGAGCTGGAAAGTTTCATTCCAGTTCACTATGAGTCCTATAGGGGTGGAACAGGCCTCCCTTCCCAAATCCAGAAGACAGCGATATATCAGAGCTAGCAGTCTGCATGGGACCTGGCATCCACTCAACAAATCATCATGATCAGTGGGGGACCTGCCATCCCAACTTCTGCATACCCGTCATGCAAAGAGCATTCCTCTTCGTCTCTCTGGGCCAGTCCAGGAACCATAGGGTTGTCAACCTCCTCCAGCAGCTGAGGACTGAATTCTAAAGTCTTGCTGACAGCCAAACCAGCTCCCCCTAGTGTCCAAGACTCAGTCCTCAGCAGTGGGAAAGGACGTTGTGCTGGCGGGCTCCCGGGGAAATGAAGACGAATCTTTAAGGAGAGTTTTATTGATAATTTAGTTTTTTGTTTTTAAAATTTTTAGGAAACAGATTCCTAGGTGGGGAGGGTCCTAGCAGGGTCCTCCTTCCAAGGAACTAAAACAATTAATAGCGTCAAAAAAAAAAAAAAAAAAAAAAGAAAGAGATGGAGCTTGACTGCTGGGGATTTTTGAAGAACTAAGGCAGCAGAGGCAGAGCCTGCCTCAGGGAGCGATCCATCTGCCAGAGTGAAGCCGAATTTGGTAGCTGGGAGCCCCAGAGTCCATTCTTCGACCTCCGGATTTAGAGCTTACTCTACCACTAGCAGCGGGATGAGTAGCTCGTGAATTTGATGATCTCCAGGAACAAGCAGGAATAAGTCCTCACATATGGGTACGTCGGTACCGACGGAGCCCGTGCGGGAAAGCTCCCCAGCTTCTTAGAATAGAAGCTTTTGGGACCTCCCACTGCACATGCGCACTGCCTTCCCGCCTTCCTGAACAGCTCTCCTCAGTTTCTCTTTTTCCGCGGAGCCAGCAGGTCGTGTTCCTGTCACCGCTGAAGAAATTGTTATTTTATTTGTTTCTTTAGACCGCGTACCTGCCTTCCCCATACCGATACCGGTATCGCCGGTCTTTTCTTTCTTTCTTTAAAAAATTATAATTCTTTTTTCTTATTTTTTAGCTTTTTGGTCACTTCAGAGAGGCCTCTCGGCCTACTCAATTTCTCCTCATGGAGAAGCCAGCCCCTGGATTTAAGAAGTGTACCAAATGTAATGCTGTTATTTCAGTCACAGACACCCATGAATGGTGTCTGAAATGTTTGGGGCCTGACCATTCCATACCGGACTGCCCATCTTGCTCCCACATGTCTAAACGTGGGCTGCAGAACCGGGCCAACAAATTCCATGTGCTGTTTGCTTCAGAGAATACAGCATCACAGTCATCCAGGTCTTCTTCTCCGGATGGATCTCAGGTAACCAAACCTTCTGTGGGCAAGTCCTCAAAGAGCAAATCTCCTTCAAAGCATCGAGAGGCTCTTAGCTTAGAACTTGAGGACCCTGCCCCAGCCAAACAACCCCGGCGGGAAGTCCAACTTCCAAAAACGCCAATTCAGGGGTCTCAGGTTGATATCGATGCTACGGCCTCGACAGATCACCTGTTAGCCTGCTCTGGGGTACCGGGTCACTCCGGTACCGACATCCAGGCAGCTATGGCGTCCATGGGCGATACTGTACAGTCCATGCAGCAGGCCGTCATGGCTTTCATTAAAGCTGCAACGCCATCGGTTCCGCTTTCAGCGGTTCCGGGCCCGATACCGGTATCGTCCGCCATGCCGGTATCGAGGCCGTCCACCTCTAAACGCAAGTCGGTACCGTATGGGCTTTCGCTCCATACCGGTTCCATACCCGATACGCCCGATATCGATACCGATCGGTACGCGTATCGTGCGTTAGAGGAAAGCACCGATTCCTCTGAGGATTTTCACTCCTCTGATGATTCTGCTGAGTTTTCACTCAACTTACCTGAGGAGCCCTCTTCTCCTAAAAGGAGAATGTCCCCTCCAGAGGATTTGTCCTTCCAGGACTTTGTTTTAGATATGGCTACAGCCCTTTCTATTACCACATCCTCTGAAAAGGAACCCAGATCCAAAAAACTGGATATTTTGGGATACTCAAAGGCCCCTAAGGAGGCAGTTACCCTGCCTATCCATGAAATCCTTCAAGAACAACTGATGGATTTCTGGGAAAATCCTTTGACTTTGTCTCCTTATTCCCGTAGGTTGGACACCATGTATAGGGTCCCTCCTTCTCCTGGTTTCCAAAAGACTCAATTGCCCCACCACTCTATTGTGGTGAAGTCTGCAATGAAGAAGATTAGGAGTACCAAAAGGCACTCTTCCACCCCTCCAGGACGGGAATGTAAGACTTTGGACTCTTTTGGTAGGAAAATTTTCCAGGCTAGTATGCTTATAGCCAGGATTAATTCCTACAGTCTCTATATGGGCATGTTCCTGGAGGAACTTGCCAAAAAGGTGCGGCATTTTGCCCCCTTTATCCCTGAGGATAAAAAGCAGGGATTCCTTTCCCTAGTGAAACAACTCTTAGAGGTTTCTAAGTTCTCTAATAGGGCAGCATATGATTCCTTTGAGGGAGCCAGTAGGGCTTCGGGCATTGCTATTGCAGCCCGACGTCTTGCTTGGCTCCAGGCCTCTGATCTGGAACCTTGGGTTCTAGATGGCTTACGGAATCTGCCCTGTACAGGTGAGAACTTATTTGGGGAAGAGTGGCAAATCAAAGCCACCCAGATGGATGCTGAAAATGCCACCTTGGAAAGACTTTCAAAGTCCACTTCAATTCCTACTAAGAAAAAGTCTTTTAAAAGGCCTTACTATAAGAAGGCCAGAGTTGCTTCAAATACTGGCCAGCAGTCTTCTCAACCTCGCTATACTGCTAAGCGTCAGCAATCCAAACAAGCACGAGCTAAGCCTGCAGCAGCTACTGTAGCTCAGCAGGCTCCAACCCCTCAGGGGTTTTGACTTGCTCCTAGGGAACTTGCCACTTCTGGTTCTAACACAACCAGAACCTCTCACCATACCCGGAAGGTTGGTTCACTTTGCTCCCAGATGGGAACAAATCACAACAGAACAATGGACCCTCTCTATCATTCGAGAGGGTTACAAACTTCATTTCTCCAGCCTTCCTCCCCATCATATGGTGAGACCATTCAATTCTCCCCCATCTCTCCTAACCCTGTTGGGTCAAGAGGTTTCCTCTCTTCTTGCCCAAGGGGCCATAGAAGAGGTTCCTCTTCCTCAACAAGGGTCCGGTTTCTACTCCCCTTATTTTCTCATTCCAAAGAAGACAGGGGGATTCAGACCAATCCTAGATCTGAGAGAATTGAACAAATTTCTCTTCAAGGAGAAATTCAAAATGCTGTCTCTCGGCATTCTCCTTCCTTACCTCCAGGGTCAGGACTGGCTTTGTTCTCTAGACCTACAGGATGCGTATACACATATACTCATCCATCCATCCCACAGAAAGTATCTTCGCTTTCTGTTTCAGGGAAAACATTTCCAATACAGAGTACTCCCCTTCGGTCTAGCCTCTGCTCCAAGAGTATTCACAAAATGCATGGCAGTCGTAGCCGCATTTCTAAGAGGCATGGGAATCTTTGTCTTCCCATATCTGGACGACTGGCTCATCCGAGCTCCAACTCAGTCACAGGCCCAGATTTCCCTGGACCACACAAGGAGCCTTTTGCAGTATCTGGGACTGGTAGTAAACCTTCCCAAGTCCCAACTCATCCCTACTCAATCTCTAGAATTCATAGGGGCCCAGTTGGACACCATCACTGCAAGGGCCTACCTTCCACATGTTCGAGGCCAGCGCCTCCTGAGTTTGGCCTCCCAAGCTCAGTCCAGCACTCACTTGACAGCCAGGGAAATGCTACGCCTACTGGGTCATATGGCCTCCACAGTGCATGTGGTGCCCTATGCTCGTCTTCATATGAGAGCAGCTCAATGGACCCTGGCCACTCAGTGGACTCAGGCGTCAGGAGCGCTCTCAGACCAAATACAAACCTCCGATCGTCTGTTTTGGTCCCTCCACTGGTGGACTTCCACCAAGAATCTGTTGTTGGGGGCTCCATTTCAACCATTGCTACCCCAAGCAACCCTCACAACAGATGCCTCCCAAACAGGGTGGGGAGCCCATCTGCAAACTCTCTCCACTCAGGGCACTTGGTCTCTACAGGAGACCACCCTTCATATCAATCTTCTGGAACTGCGAGCAATTTACCTTGCCCTCAAGGTCTTCCACTTCCTCCTAGCCAACCTCACTGTCCTAGTTCAGACGGACAATCAGGTGGCCATGTTTTACATAAACAAACAAGGAGGGACGGGCTCTCTGTCGCTTTGCAACGAAGCTCTAAGACTATGGGCCTTCGCCAGAGAGCATCAGATTCACCTGCTAGCAGTGTATCTCCCAGGAGTTCAAAACTCTCGGGCAGACAGGCTCAGTCGAGTTCTGCTGCCACACGAATGGTCCCTACATTTGGACCAAATAAACTGAATCTTTCAGGAATGGGGGACCCCGGACATAGACCTCTTTGCAAGTCCGTGGAATGCCAAACTTCCCCGGTTCTGTTCCAGAACTCCGTGTCAGGGAGCTCAGGCTACGGACGCCTTTCTCCTGAATTGGAGTCAGGCATTCCTATATGCTTTTCCACCCATTCCTTTGATTCCCAAGACTCTGTTCAAACTCCAGAGGGATCATGGAACTATGATCCTCATAGCTCCACGCTGGCCACGCCAAGTGTGGTTCCCTCTACTTCTACAGCTCTCCCAGGGATCCTACTTGGATCTGGGAGCTGCGCCAGACCTCCTGTCTCAGGAGGAGGGGACTTTGTGGCACCCAAACCCCAAATCCCTTCACCTCAGTGCTTGGTTACTGAAGGCTTAAGCCTTCAAGACTTTCATCTTTCCCAACCAGTGAAAGATATCCTTTCTGCCTCTAGGAAACCCTCTACCAGGCGTTCCTATGCTTTCAAATGGAAACGTTTTTCCATTTGGTGTGCTCAGCAGGGTCTTGACCCTCTGGCACTTCCTTTGAATTCTCTTCTTGATTATCTCCTGCATCTATCCAATGCAGGCCTCAAGACGAATTCGGTAAGAGTCCATTTAAGTGCTATTGCAGCATCCTTGCAACATATAAATGGACAACCTATCTCCTCTCATCCTCTTGTTGCAAGATTCATGAGAGGCCTGACTCTCACTAAACCTCCCATCAGACCACCCCCGGTCGCATGGGATTTGAATCTAGTGCTCGGTCAACTTATGAAGCCACCTTTTGAGCCAATGTTTTCCACCTCCTTGAAATTTCTTTCCTGGAAGGTCATCTTCCTCATTGCAGTCACTTCGGCTCGCCGCATCAGTGAGCTGCAGGCTTTAGTGGCTAATCCACCTTACACAAGATTTCATCATGATAAGGTGGTCCTTAGGACGAATCCCCACTTTATGCCTAAAGTGGTCTCGCCTTTTCATCTTAATCAAGAGGTATATCTACCTGTCTTTTTTCCAGCTCCTCATGCATCCAATGCAGAGAGGAACCTTCATACTCTGGATTGTAAAAGAGCTCTCGCTTTTTACCTTAATAGGACTCAGCCACATCGAAAGTCTTCTCAACTTTTTGTGGCCTTTGATCCTTCCCATTTGGGACTTCCAGTCTCCAAGCGTACACTTTCCAATTGGATTGCTCAGTGTATTTCTTTTGCTTACCAGAGCAAAAACATTTCTCTGGAAGGCCATGTCACTGCTCACAATGTGAGGGCCATGGCAACTTCTATGGCTCATCTGCACTCTGTTTCCATAGATCAGATCTGTCGAGCCGCTACCTGGGCCTCGGTTCATACCTTCACAGCCCATTACTGTTTGGACAAGGACTCCCGCCGGGATGCCTTGTTTGGCCAGGCTGTCCTCAAGCACCTGTTCCATTCCTAAACAACTCCTGCCCACCTTCCCAGAATGGATGCCTGAGATCCATACGAAGATGGCGAACCTTTACAGGGGATCCCATGCATCTAAGCTAGGGAGTCCCCATATGTGAGGACTTATTCCTGCTTGTTCCTGGAGATAGCACAGTTACTTACCTGTAACAGGTGATCTCTGGGAACAGCAGGAATTAGTCCTCACAACCCACCCACCTCCCCTAGGAGTTGTATCTTTTATCTATCTATCTTCCTGTCCTCTCTCTGTTGACTCAGCTATAAACTCGAAACTGAGGAGAGCTGTTCAGGAAGGCGGGAAGGCAGTGCGCATGTGCAGTGGGAGGTCCCAAAAGCTTCTATTCTAAGAAGCTGGGGAGCTTTCCCGCACGGGCTCCGTCGGTACCGACGTACCCATATGTGAGGACTAATTCCTGCTGTTCCCAGAGATCACCTGTTACAGGTAAGTAACTGTGCTTTAAAGGCCTCAGGTACATCAGATCACACGCGGTTGGCTGCTGGTAGACAGGCTTAGGTCTCGGGGCACAGAATTGCATGCGGCGCGTATTTTCAGCAGCAGCTTGCTTTTCGGCTGTGTGTTTCGAAGGAAGCGCATGCTGCCGGTGTCGGCAGTGTGAACACAGTGTGCCAGTCGCAGAGGTCTCTCGGAATCGGGTCTCTGCCGGGTTTGTTTGTTTTTTCGCCGCTGAAGTAGTGAGCACAGGTTTTTTCCGTGGCAGTATGGACAGCAGGACTGATTTGGTTGAGCCGGTTGTGGGCCGTCAGGGTTCTTCAGAAAAAGCAGGAATGGCAGCCATCTTAGATAAGGCAACCGTTTCTTCAGCAGTGCCAGAAAAGCCCGGGAAGAAAAAAGCTAAATCTAAAAAGCCTGTTCCGGCGGGAGCTGTGCCTCTGACGCAGGTACCACCAGTGCAGGGGAGCTTGGAGTCTATTTTTTCAACAGACTTCATTCTGTCCCTCCATAAGGCATATTGCCTGAAGTTGGAACAGGGGCAAAGCACAGTCGCTTCCGTGGGCTCACCAGGAGTTCCGAGAGTGGATTGCTCCCTTCAGGATCCGGGGGAGGGATCTTCCAGGTCAGGCCTGGGGGATGAGGCTGGCGCTGATGGCTTCGGGCAGCATGCCTCAGTTCCCCAGAGTACCGAACAGAGTGACATTCTTTCATTTTCAGGGTTAGAGCACTTGACAGGTGATGTGGAAGAAGGTGAGATTGTGCCAGGCGAAGACCCTAATGTTTTCCGGGTTTTTAGGAAAGAAGACCTGGGAGCTCTTATTACCCATTCGTTAGCAGCTCTAAATATTGCCTTACCGGCGGTACAGGAAGAGCCTTTGGGGGACCATCTGCTCCAGGGTTTTAAATCGGAGCAGAGATGTTTTCCAGTCCACAGAGTAATAAAGAAGATGGTGGAGTCAGAATGGGAATGTCCAGAAGCTACACTACGGGGCACACGGGCTATCGGACGGCTGTACCCGGTACCACAGGACGAGAGGGAGCTGCTGCGAATGCCGAAAGCGGATGCCTTGGTAGCGGCGATGACAAAAAAGACTACGATCCTGGTGGAGGGCGGAGCGGCCCTGAAGGATCTGCAGGATAGAAAGCTGGAAGCCCTGCTCAAGCAGGCCTTTGACGCTAGTGCTCTCTCGCTTCCGGCATCGATCTGTGGGGTGTATGTCTCCAGGGCCTCGATCCATTGGATCCAAGGGGACTCACACCCTGAAGGAGAGGACTCCTCTACCTCGGAGGGAGCGAAGTTAGAATTGGCGGTGGCATATCTCGCTGACACTTTCTATGATCTGGTAAGGATTTTGGCAAAATCTATGGCGTCGGTGATTGCTGCCAGAAGATTCCTCTGGCTGAGGAACTGGGCAGCGGATCCATCTTCTAAGGCTCGCCTTAGTAAGCTCCTTTACAAGGGCAAGCTGCTCTTTGGGGAAGCTCTGGAAAAGATTTTAAGGATATCAGAGATTCCAAAGGGGGTCGGCTCCGAAGGGCACAAAGCCTAGCAACCTACAGAAAGGTCAGCCTGGGGAGTTTCGCAGGTTCAGAGGATCTTGATTTGCCCCTTATCAGAGAGGACAGTATGTAGCCAGAGGGCAGTCCTTTCGTGGAGCTAGGGGGTTCGGTAGGGGATATTTGGTTCCCAGCCGAGCTCCGCAAAAAAGCCACAATGAAAGGAGGGGGTCCAGACGGAGGTTCCGATAGGAGGACGATTACAGAGCTTCCTCTCTGTCTGGACCACCATAACAACGGACCAGTGGCTGCTAGAGATCATTCGCGACGGGTATGCACTGGAGTTCGCTCGACCATTAGCAGAGGCCTTCATGGCATCTCCATGCGGATCTGCGGCAAAAAGGAAGGCGGTGTCCGATACGCTTCAGCGGTTACTACAGCTGCATGCCGCAGTGCCGGTTCCTCAAGACCAATACGGCTTAGGTCGATACTCGATTTATTTCGTAGTACCCAAAAAGGAAGGGTCTTTTCAGCCTATTCTGGATCTCAAGCATGTGAACCGCTGCTTAAGGATTCCGCATTTCCGGATGGAGACCTTACGGTTGGTTATTCGGTCGGTAAAGGCGAACGAAGTGCTCTCGTCCATAGATTTAACGGAAGCATATCTTCACATTCCCATCAGGCCGGAACATCAGAAGTTTTTACGCTTTGCGGTGCCTATGGGGCATTTTCAGTTCCAAGCGTTACCCTTTGGTCTGGCAATGGCGCCGCGCACGTTCACAAAGGTGATGGTGGTTGTGGCGGTGGCGTTACGAAAAGAAGGCATCCTAGTGCACCCTTATCTGGACAATTGGTTGATTTGCGCAAGGTCGGTGTCGGAGTCGATCGGGGCAACTGCGCGAGTGGTGGAGTTCCTGGAGCAACTATGTTGGGTGGTGAATCAGACTGAGAGTCAGTTGCTTCCAGTGCAACGCCTCGTGTATCTCAGAGCAGTGTTCGACACTGCTGTGGGCGCAGTTTTTCTGCCAGAGGACAGAGTGCAAAAGATTCTACAGCAGGTGGAGACTTTTTTACGCGTAAAAGCTCCAACGGCATGGCGATATCTGCAGCTCCTGGGCTCCATGACGGCAGCCTTGGATCTGGTGCCATGGGCTAGGGTGCATATGAGACCTCTTCAGCAGGATTTGCTATCCAGATGGTCGCCTCAACATCATCCTCTGAATCGACGGTTGGTATGTTCGGAACAAGTCTTTGCCAGTTTGCTGTGGTGATTGGATCTCATCTGCGAGCAGGAGTTCCGCTAGAACAGCCGGAATGGGTGCTCCTCACCACCGATGCCAGCCTCTCCGGCTGGGGGTCGCATTGTCTGTCGCAGATGGGCTCCTATCCAGCGGACGTGAGCGGTTGGTAAATCAATTGGCTAGAAATGAGAGTGGTTTTCTTAGCTCTTCGGGAGTTCCGTCATCTGGTGCAGGGGAAAGCAGTGCGAGTGTTCTCCGACAATGCAGTAACTGTGTCATATCAATCAATAGGGTGGCATGCGCAGTTCAGCCTTGTTGGAAGAGAGTCAACTTTTGCTGCACTGGGTGGAGAGCCATCTGCTGGCAATTTCAGCAGCTCATGTAGTAGGACAGGACAATGTGCAGGCCGATTATCTCAGCCAGGAGAGTGGGAATTGAACACGGCGGTCTTTCGTGACATTACAAGGAGATGGGGGCAGCCGGTCATGGATCTCATGGCGACCCTCGCCAATGCCAAGGCTCCTCGATTTTTCAGCAGAGGCAGAGAACGCATGTCGGAAGGTCTTGACGGGTTGGCTCAACCGTGGCCATCCAGCATGCTCCTGTATGTGTTCCCCCATGGCCAATGATTGGGCATGCCATTCGATGGATAGGGCGTCACGATGGAAGGGTGATTCTGGTTGCCCCAGACTGGCCAAGGAGAGCATGGTATGCAGATCTGGTGCATCTGCTAGCGGACTGCCCTTGGAGGCTGCCCAACCGGGTCAACGTATTGTATCAGGGGCCACTTCTAATGTCGAACGTGGATCGCTTCTCTCTTACGCTTGGCTCTTGAAAGGAAAGAACTGAGGCATCGAGGTTATTCCACGGCGGTCATAGCTACGATGTTGAAGGCCAGAAGAAAATCCACGTCTTTGGCTTATATTCGTACTTGGTGTATTTTTGAAGGTTGGTGCGAGCGGAGTGGCCGTCACCCATTTGACGCAACGGTGCCAGATACCTTGTCATTCCTGCAAGGGGGGGGGCTTGATAAAGGCCTCGCCTCAGTACTTTGAAAGTTCAGCTGGCTGCCCTGGCTTGTTTTTGAGGCAAGATTCAAGGTGGCGTCCTGTCTGGGCACCCAGATGTTCTGAGATTTTTTAGAGTGGTGCAGAATGTGCGGCCTCCAGTGAGACCACTAGTGCCAGCCTGGGACTTGAATCTCGTACTGGAGGATTTGACTCAACCTCCCTTTGAGCCCACGAGGGCAGTGTCTCTCAGAGAGTTTTCTTGGAAGACAGTTTTCCTGGTGGCATTGTGTTCGTTGAGGAGGATCTCGGATCTTCAAGCGCTTTCGTGTAAAGTGCCGTATATTCAGTTTTCGGAGGAAAAGGTGATGTTGTGTCCGGTTCCGTCTTTTCTTCCAAAGGTAGTGTCACATTTCCATGTGAATCAACCAATTTTTTACAATGTACTCAGTTGAAATATACTGTCTGTTATGTTACCTGTAAACCGACTTGAATTGTAGAAAGTCGGTATATAAAAACTGTTAAATAAATAAATTTCTCTTCCAACATATCCATGCTAGTGTTTTCCCCGTATGGAAAAGTCTCTGAGGAAGTTGGATCTCTGTAGAGTGCTCCATAGATACCTTAAAAGGACGGAGTCTTTTTGGAAATCGGACAGGTTGTTCGTGCTCTTTGGAGGAGCTCGTAAAGGTGAGGCGGCTTCCAAAGCTTCCATTGCTCATTGGGTGAAGAACGCTATAGTGGCAGCGTATCAAGCGAGTGGGAAAACTCCTCCGGAAGGGCTCCAAGCTCATTCTACTTGGGGTCAGGCGACTTCTTGGGCAGAGTTTGCTTTGATACCACCGGTGGACATCTGCCGGGCGGCTACTTGGTCGTCTCTTCACATGTTTGCGAAGCACTATAGATTAGATGTTTAAGGGAGAAGAGACGCAAATGTGGGGGGCCTCGGCCATAATAGTGGGCCTGGCGGGACCCTCCCGAGTTTAAGTACTGCTCTGGTACATCCCTATGGTTCCTGGACTGGCCCGGAGAGACGAAGAAGAAGAAATTAGACCTTACCTGCTAATTGTCTTTCCTTGAGATCTCTCCGGGCCAGTCCAGGGCCCACCCAGAGCATTTGCAGTTTCTTTGGAACATTCAAAATCTGAGTTCAGGTTTAGTTCAGTAGCCACGAGATAGCATAGTGAGTATGGAGAGGCGTACTCAATGTGGTTTGGTTGTTGCTCAAAGAGCGCTGGAGCGGCATGGACTATGGGGCTCCCTGGTAGTAGTGGGAGTGAAGAGTTCAGTTAGGACCATTCGGGACTGTATTAAAAAAAAACAAACCACAGGTTCTTTTGTTGTTGTGTTGTTCACAGTTAGGTAGCTTAGGTGTGCAGGTTCTAGAGAAAGCTGCTTTGACAATGGTAGACTGAGTCTTGGACACTAGGGGGAGCTGGTTAGGCTGTCAGCAAGACTTTACAATTCAGTCCTCAGCTGCTGGAGGAGGTTGGCAATCCTATGGTTCCTGGACTGGCCCGGAGAGATCTCAAGGAAAGACAATTAGCAGGTAAGGTCTAATTTCTTCTTTCAAATCTGCAAGATGTTTCTGAAACTCTGGTGATATTAAACTCCACCAGTTCCCCTTATGAGTTCAGCCTCCCCTAATTGACCTAGAAATTGCAAACCTAGCTGTCTCCAGCTTACTATGGCAGGCACAAAATATACTCTGTAAAATATGCATTATTAATCAGAGGAGCAATGGTTGGCAGCTGTCCCATACTCATTATTTCCCATCTGTTTCCCATACTCGAATAGTGTGCATCAAGATGAGACTAGCTTGACAAAGCTACTGAACATATGTTAGGGTTAGGGTGGCAGTCAGCAGGACCCTGAGATCTAAGGTGCCCACTTGATTTCTTTCTAACTCCGACGACACTTCACCTCTGCCTGATCCTCAACCACTGTTGCATGCACGTATTCCTATCTACCATATGCAGATGTAAATCAGGCAGTACAGGCATAAAAGAGTAACTCAGAATCTCCAGGAACAAGCAGGAATGTAGTCTTCACATATGGGTATCGTCGGTACGCTTTCTGTTTCAAGGGAAGCACTACCAGTTGTCACAGGGCCTACCTTGGCAGCGTACTGGACCGAGGTAGGTGGGACATAAAAACATTTAAGGTTGGGTTTGGCCAATATCATACAGGGCCCAGGGACTTTCAGCCCTGGTAGCGTCCTTTGATACCAAAATCCCACAAAATACAAAAGGTCTGAGTGGAGGGAAAACAAAAGGCATTTATTTCCCCTTTCATGCAAAGAGGTTCATATGCTTGGACACAGAACATCAAACACAAATTCCTTACTTCAGGTTAAAGAAAAAGAAAGCATTAAAGGAAAACTTATCTTCACAGTAAATGGTATATCAGGCAAACAAACAGTCTCAACTCCCAAGACCTAGCTTAGTTGCTTAGTAAGGACTCCAAGCTTCCGGTCTTACAGAAGCTACAGTCCATCTCAGTGTCTGATGCAAATTCCACCTGCATCGGTTCCCCTTCTGAAGCCTCTGAGCCTAAGTCAGTACTTGTGGGTAAGTTGTAATAAGGCTTTTTATATATCTTCTGCACAACCTCCCAATGCTCAGGGTTGAATACAGGGCGTCGGTCCTGCGCCCACAGATACTGGGAACTGTCTTCCTTTTGCAAGTGTTTTGTCTTAGCTTTCTGTAAAGCTTGGTCATTAGCAAGTCTCTTAGTTGGTGCGTGTTTCTTGCACCTTATCTCATAAGCATTCTCACAAGGATAATATTCCTGTGCTCCCTGTACTCCCCATACACCAGCAGTTTGTACCCTGCTTTTAGTTAAATATGGGTTACCTTTTCTTCTCGGCTTGTCTGCTCCAGGTGAGGTTTGAGGCCTGCTCCAGTTGGGATCCAGCCTGGCCTGAGCAATAGGCCTTGAGCTCTCCCAGCGTCTTTCCGTTGGCTTTAGACCACAGTCACAGCCACAGCCACGCCTTTGCCTCTCTGTACAACAAACACTCACTCTGGCTGGAGTTGTCCCACCTTCTCCACGGGGTCTCCTTTCTCCAAGCCAATGCGGCTGCTGCTGCCTCCTGCGGAACTGTGGTTCAGGGATTACTGCTCCTTCTGGATATCTAGCCCATTCACTCGGATGTCCTGCCCAACCTGCTGGTTCTGCTGGTTCTCCTGGCAGTCCTCCTTTCCCAGGCCGTCCTGCCTGTGCCTTTCTCCAGGGCTGTCCTGTCTCCTCAGGATATCCTCCTTTCCAGGGCTGTACCACTTCCCCAGCCTGTTCTCCTTTCCCAGGCTGTTCTGATTCCGCCTCCACCTGTTCTGATTCTGATTCCGGCCGCACTGCCTGTTCTGGCCTCCAACCTTCCAAACTCCCTTTAAGAGGCACTCCTCTCTTTCTTGATTGGAAGCTGGCTGGCATTACCTAGGAGGTGTGGTTCCTCTGTTCCTCGGAGGTCCCTCCTGCTCCCCCTATGTGGTTCCTCGCGATATTGCAGGTTGTGCTTGACTTTTCTTGCATTTAAAACATTTTCTTCCCCTCTCAGAGGGTCTGCAGCATCACACAGTACAAGGTTCTTCCCTTTGGCCTGGCCTCTGCACCAAGGGTGTTCACAAAATGCATGGCTGTGGTGGCAGCATTTCTCCGCACCCTTGGAATATTCGTCTTCCCTTACTTAGACGACTGGCTCATTCGAGCCCCTTCAGAGCCAGAGGCCAGGGTTGCCCTCTCTGGCACAATGCGCATCCCTTCAGTATTTGGGACTTGTCATAAACTTCCCAAAATCCAACCTTGCTCCCACGCAGTCCCTAAAGTTTATAGGAGCTCTGCTGGATACCAGACAGACAAGGGCCTACCTTCCACAGCTCCGCTGCCTTTGCATTGTGCAGTTAGCTTCCCAAGCAGTGCTAAAGCCTCACCTAAAGTGCTAAAGCTCGGGAAATGTTACAGTTGCTAGGCCACATGGCATCCACCGTGCATGTGGTTCCTTATGCTCGCCTCCATATGAGGGCAGCCCAGTGGACTTTATCCACTTAGTGGGCTCAGGCGTCACGTTGCCTTATTTTGTCCTTTTGGTGGGATCTCCTTGAAGGACTAGAAAAGGGGACTTTACTTCTGGAGAGAGATCTGCAATTGTGAGTATATACTTCTGGGAATTTTCTGAAAGGAATTCTTTGTATTAAAGCTAATTATTTATTTATTTACATTTTCTTATATACCGCGCTATTTTCCATCAGTGCGGTTTACATGGAACATTTTACATACACATTTCAAATGACTTGATTTGTGTTTACAATTAACAGGAATAGGAACTTGGAAAGAAACAGGGGTAACTATTTACATCTGTACAATGCAAATTGATTGGACATTTGCGTAGATTTGCCTAGCTGGATGGTGAGTGATCAGTGGTGCTGTCATCCGGGTAGTGTAAGAGGAAGAGGTAATGTTTCACGGCTTTTCTAAACTGGGATCTCCAGGAACAAGTAGGAATGAGTCTTCACATATGGGTACGTCGGTACCGACGGAGCCTGCACGGGAATGCTCCCCAGCATCCAATCAGAAAGCTTTTGGGAGCATCCCTCGCGCCTGCGCGCTGCCTTCCCGCCTTTCCCACTGCCTCTCCTCAGTTTTCGTTTTTACGCGGAGCCGACAGGATGTCCTCCTGTCACCGCAGAAACTTTTCTTTTTAAAATTCTTATTTTCCTTGTTTTCTTGTGGTCGCGGCTGTCTTTCCCGCCGATACCGGTACCGCCGGTGCTTTATTCTTTTCTTTCTAAACTTAGAGAAATTTTTTCTCCTCAGTTTTTGTCTTAACTTTTCAGGCCTACCAGGCCTCTCCAACATGGAGCCTTCTTCCCCTAAGAAGTGCCTTCACTGTGGAAACATAGTTTTCTTTTTAGACTCCAATGCTTGGTGTCTAACCTGTTTGGGTCCTGACCCTTTTTTCCCTGATCCATCAGGCTGTATTATTGGAAGAAGACCTTCCCTTTTTCTAGTTTCCCTCGATGCCGTTTTTCCTCCTGAGGTGAGGACACCGGTTTATTCTTCTCTCCAGGATCAGGTAACCCACAAACAGTCTGTTAAGACTAGCCAATTCTTGTAGGGTAAATCTCATGCCCAGCATGATGACGGCTCCGGCCTTGCCCTCAAGACCCCATTGGCAATAAAACCCCGGCGGGAGTCTTCGGGCTCCAAAGCATTCACAGGGTTTCAGGTTGTTCCTGGGGCTCCACCCCTCACAGAACATACCTGAGCCATGCTCGGGGGTGGTATCCGCTTCGAGCAGTACCGACACCCCGGCATCGGCACCGGTGTCGAGTATTCCACTCTTCACCAGGGATCGTCATCTGGTGTCCTCGGTATCTTCGGGGCCGATCAATATGACCCAGATTGGCTTTCCTGTATCTCCGCCATGCTCGGGGTTGGTACCGGCTTCGAGCGGTACCAATACCCCGGCATCGGCATCAGTGTCGAGTGTTCCACTCTTCACCTGTGATCGTCATCTGGTATCCTCGGTACCTTCGGGGCCGATTGATACGAACCAGATTGACTTTCCTGTATCTTCGCCATGTTCGGGGTTGGTATCGGCTTCGAGCGGTACCGATACCCCGACATCGGCGCCGGTGTCGAGTGTTCCTCTCTTTACCAGACATCGTGTTCGGACGTCCTCGGTACCTTCGGAACCGATCGATACGACTCCGATAGACTTTCCTGTATCGGCATCGCTGATACCACCACCATCGTCGGTACAGTCTAGACATGCATTGATAGACTCGCTCCCTTCGATGCCGAGTCTAGAATCGATATCTAGTCTAGATGACTTGGTACCGACGCGTTTCGGGACCGATCCATGTCGTTTCCGACTACGCAGTACCGAGGATATTCACCAAGGTTCTCGGGCTACCTCGGTACCGCTTCAGCAGCCCCCGATTACTGCTTCGATAACATCATCGTCTTCGATACCGGTATCGGTATCGATGCCGATTCCTGCAGTTCCATCGGTGCCATCGATCCTTTCTATGCCTAACTTGGAATCGATACCAGGCACTGACGATGCAGTACTAACTACCTCAAATCAGAACTGTCAGTATCACTGTCCATCTAGCAGGATTCTTTTTCGGCACCAGTCCAGTATGTCTTCTGGTGCTCAAGCTGCTCCTTCAACCTCAGCTTATCCAGGAATAGTTCCCATTGGGGATCCTTCTTTTCAGAAATTTCTCCTTGACATGGCAGCCTTCCTTGCCATTCCTATTCCTGGCTCTACTCTTAACCAAGATCCTGCAGAAAAGGAAAATATAATGCTTCCTTTACATCATTCTTTGCAGGATCTTCTGAGGATGTGGGAATCACCTTTAAAGGTTCCTTCGCCTTCTACAGCCACTAATGTTCTGTATCAGGTGCCTCCCTCTCCGGGGTTTCAAAAAAACCAACTTCCACATCATTCCATTGTAGTGGAATCAGCAATGAGGAAGGTAAGAAGCAAGAAGAAGCATTCTTCTTATCTGCCAGGTCGTGCATCTAAAGCACTTGATGCCTTTGGACGTCAAACCTTCCAAACTTCTATGCTGGCTTCAAGAATTATTTCATATATTTTTTATATGAGTCTAACACTTCAGGAGGTCACAGAGAAATTATCTCTTTTGTCCCCTTTTTTGTCAGAGCCTAAGGCCACTGACTATTCCTTGCTTCTTAATCATAGCAGGAATATCTCTTGGTTTCTTTCTCGTGCTTCTATAGACTCTTTTGAGTCTGTTAGCAGATCCTCTGCTATTGCCATTGGAGCACGTCGTAAAGCCTGGCTGCAAGCTTCAGATTTGAGCAGATGGGCACAACATACACTGGGTAATTCTCCTTGTACTGTAGAAAATCTCTTTAATAAAGAGGCTTTACGTCAGGATGCTCATTGCTCCACTGACTTCCCTGGTTCTGGAAACCATCTTAAGCCTTCTTTTTCCCCAGGAAGTAGGAAATGTCCTACTAAACCTCCTTTCCCTAAGAAAAGAAGGTTTCACCCTTCTCCTGCCCATCCTCCAGATGTACCCAAGCAAGGGACATCTCATCCTAGTCTGAAGTCTCCACACTCTAACCATTCTAATCATAACCAGCAACCATAGGTTCCTGTATGTTGCATTCTACAGTTTTCTTCTTGGCAGAAGTTTATCCTTCAAACTCTACACTGCTTTTTCTTTTTCAGTATGTTAAGCTGTTAGGATACTTTTGTCCATGGGTTACAGAATTCTCCCCTTCTTACTACCACGAAGGGAGGTTACAACAATCCCATGATAGTTTCTGTCCCCACATGGACATCTTTTCCTTCAGCTGACTTACTATATGGTAAGTCACTTTCCAACCCCCTCTCTTCCAGGGTTTCCCCTGCTTTAGTTGGTACCATACTGAAACACTTCTCTTTCTTTCCAGTGTAGACTTTTTGTTATCCTTCCATGCATGCTCTGAACAACTCATCAGACAGGGACAGGAGTATCTCCGCTCCCTTTGTCTGTTTTCTCTCTGTTTTTATACAGGAGAATCCCCTCTGCTGTTTTGTTCAGTTGCTGTGCATGCAGGAGTTCCAGTGATTACTTTAATGCTCATTGCAAGCTACTTCCAACTATCTTGCATAATACTACTCACTGCAGGTTATCTTCTTCTAGCCATATCCTTTTCTAGGATATGGAAACACACCTGACTTCTGTCAGTTTTATCTTATAATTCTCCTGCACAATGCTCTCTGCAATCTTCAGAGAAGCTTTCTACTATGGGCCCTTGCTACAGAGCATTGAACTTTTGTCTCTTAGGGTTTTTCCATTTAGTAGAAAAAGCTTATATAATCATTCCATGACTATATAGGTTCATTGCACCCTCTTGTCTCCTGTTGTGATACAGAAGACAAGCTTTTTCTGCGTGAATGTCCAAGGAGCTCCCAATCTTACAGGAATCTACCCCTTTTTTCCTTACAGCTTGGCATTATGCTTTTCTGCTCCACTTGGACATCGCATACCCTTTTAGTGTACATGATACCCCTGTGTCCCTTGCTGGGTCATCATGGTGTCTTAGTCTATGCGTTTTTTTGTCCTTTGGACATGTCAGAGTCCTAAAGTACTCCTGACGTGCTCTTGCCAGACTCCTATTATCCTCTTGTTTTTTCACGCAACTATACTGGTTATTCCACTGAACTACATTCCTGCACCGCAGACATAGATTTCTCTATATATCTTCAGGTGGTTTTCACCCCCCTATTATTAGATGAATCTTTTCCCATCACATTCCCCATGTGAATGTTTTTGTGGGGCTCAGTTGCAGGCATGTATCCTCAGACTTATATTCATGTATGTATATGTCCTATACATACATATTTTTGTAATCTGTATGGACATAAGTCATGCCCATATATATATATATATATATATATATATATATTGTCGCAGGGCACCCTCTGTAGAGGGGTAGTAGACCCGAGAGGGACCCGGACACAAGAAAGGTGAGGGTTGAGGTTGGCCTTTGCTGCAAGGGTTAAGGGTGGTTATTCCTTGTGGCTTCCTTGTAACCAACGCTCAAAGAACAAATGCACAGAGCGGAGGGAAAGTCAAAGGCTTTATTTTCCTTTCTTGCACAAAACGGTTCAAAAGGATTGGTTATGGTAACAACTGAAATGTCCTTACTTCAGGATAGGAAAAAAATAAAAGCAAGCAATAAAGTAAAGGCTGTTATCTTCACAGAACATTCGTACAAAAACAATAAACTTCCTTCACTTAGTTATCTGATACATTGGAGATATATTCAACATTCCCCGAGGCACAATATGTACAATCCATTGCATTATCTGATTCTTCCCCCTCTGATCCTACTTGCATGGATTCAACCTCAGAAGCCTCTGAATCTGTAACATCAGGGTAATCGTAATCGGGTTTCTTATATACTTGTTGCACTATGTCCCAATGCCTAGCATTTAGCTTTGGGCGTCGGTCTCCAGGAGTTTTGCAGTACAACGGTCCCTCTGATTAGAGGTTCAAAAGCAGATTCATAAAAAGATTTCCCACTCAAACTTCTCTTCTTAGGCAAACTTCTTTCATAGTCTTGCTTATAAGAATGTTTAGGGTAACAGTAATCCTCTTCCCACTGTCTTCCCCATACTTTAGGCTTCTGAAGGTAATTATCAGTAATAAGAGTTTTACATTTCAGGCTTCTCTTCCTTCTTTCTAGTAAGGCTTGAGGCCTACCTTGGTTTGGCTTCAGCGCAGCAGTGCTCAGGCTCTCCTGCGGTCTTTCCTTAGACTTCAGACCATAGTGGTAAGGATGTTTTCTTTCTTCCAAACAAACATTTCCCACCTCTGAAAATGGTCGAACCTCTTTATTCCACGGCTGCTGTGAGGACCTTCTGCCAGGTACTCCCTTGCGGTCCCAGTACTTCTCTTGGCTTTTCCTCTGTTCCTTATTCCACTCCAACTCTGGTTGAAGTTCCTGCTTTGCTTTCTGCTCAGGACTCTGCTTCTTTCTGCTCTTGCCAGTGTATTTGCCTTCCTCTTGCCCTCCTCTACTCTGGTTCTGGCTGCTGCTTCTGCTTTGGCTGCTGCTTTGGTCCTTCTCCTCCTCTCCCTTTAAGTCAGACCTGCCTCTGTTCAAAAAGAAGCTGTCTGGGCTTGCATCCCGCCCAGAGGGGCGTGGTTTCTCAGTCTCTCTCTTGACTCTCCTGCTCCCCTAGATGGATCCTCCCAATATTGCAAGTTGTGCTTGCCTTTTTCTGGTTTTAAAACTTTTTCTCTCTCTTCAAGAGGGTCCGCTGCATCACAATATATATATATATATATATATATATCTCCAGGAACAAGCAGGAATGAGTCCTCACATATGGTACGTTGGTACCGATGGAGCCTGCGCGGGAATGCTCCCCAGCTTCCCAAAAAGAAAAGCTTTTGGGAGCATCCCACAGCGCATGCGCGCTGCCTTCCCGCCTTTCCTAACCAACTCTCCTCAGTTCTTCTTTTCCGCGGAGCCAGCAGGTCGTGTTCCTGTCACCGCTGAAGAAGTTCTTTATTTTAATTTATTTCTTTGGTCGCGTGTCTGCCTTCCCCGACGCCGGACCGGTACCGCCAGTCTCTTCTTTTCTTTTTCTTTCAAAAAAAAAAAAAAAAAAAGTTATTTCCCTCACTTGGTGTATTTTTCTTCTTAAGCCTCCAGGCCCTTAGAGATTTTTCCCCCATGGAAAAACCAGCCTCCGGGTTTAAAAAATGCACTAAGTGTAGCGGTACAATTTCTGTCACAGATACCCATGAATGGTGTCTGAAATGTTTGGGGCCTGAACACTCCATTTCGGATTGCCAGTCCTGTTCCCTGATGTCTAAACGAGGGTTACAGAACCGGGCAGCCAAGCTCCATGTGCTGTTTCCCACGGATGCACTGGCGGTGGCATCGACATCTTCCAGCCTGATGGGTCTCAGGTAACCAAACATACTTTTAGCAGGTCCTCCAAGGGCAAATCTCCCTCTAAGCATCGAGATGCCTCCGGGCTTGCCCTGGAGGATCCTGCCCCAGCCAAACAACCCCGGCGGGAAGCTCCGGCTTCCAAAGCTCCTCCTATGGGGTTATAGGTTGACATCGATGGCACGGCCTCGACCAATCACCTGTTAGACTGCTCTGGGGTACCGGCACAATCTCCCGGTACCGACATCCAGGCAGTTGTGGCGTCTATGGATCACACTGTTCAATCTATGCAGCAGGCTATAATGGCTTTCATTAAGGCTGCGACGCCGTCGGTACCGCAACGAGTTCCGTTGTCGGTACCGACACCGGTACCGGTACCGATGGCATCGACATCGGCCAGGATACTGACTCCGGCTCCCGGTCCAGGGCTATTTCTCGGTACCGATCCGGTACCGGGGACGCCCGATGTCGATACCGATCGATACGCGTATCGTTCGTTGGAAGCGGCTAGTCGATACTTTGATTCCTCTGATGATTCTGATTCATCGGATGAGTCTCCTGAAGTATCCATCACCCTTCCTGAGGAGCCCTCTTCTCCAAAAAGGAGAATGTCTCCTCCAGAAGATTTGTCCTTTCAAGACTTCATAGTAGAAGTGGCTAAAGGACTCTCTATTTCAGTAACCTCTGAAAAAGAACCTAGAGCAAAGAAATTAGATATTTTGGGATACTCCAAGGTTCCCAGAGAGGCAGTCACCTTGCCAATTCATGAAATTCTTCAAGAACATTTGATAGAATTATGGGAGACTCCTCTCACCCTTTCTCCTCATTCTCGCAGATTGGACACCATGTACCGTGTCCCTCCTTCTCCTGGTTTTCAAAAAACTCAGCTTCCTCACCACTCCATTGTGGTGCAGTCAGCAATGAAGAGGATAAAGAGTACCAAAAGACACTCTTCTACTCCGCCAGGAAGAGAATGCAGAACCTTGGATGCTTTTGGTAGGAAAATCTTCCAAGCCAGTATGCTCATTGCCAGAATCAATTCATATAGCCTTTATATGGGTATGTTTCGGAAGGAAGTTGCAGAGAAACTGCACAATTTTCTCCCTTTTATTCCAGAGGATAAAAGGGAGGAGTTCCTTCTTTGCCTCAAGCATACTCAAGACATTTCAAAGTTCTTAAACAGGGCAGCCTTTGATTCCTTTGAAGGTGCCAGCAGAGCCTCGGGCATTGCTATAGCTGCTCGTAGAATTGCTTGGCTCCAGGCTTCTGATCTGGAACCTTGGGTTCAAGATGGTTTAGGAAATCTGCCCTGTACTGGGGAAAATCTCTTTGACTATCTTGGAAGCCCAGGCCAGCTGTATTCCACGCTTTAAGAAAAGTGGAAGGAAGTCCAAAAAACTGCCAGCATGCTTTAAAGGTGAGGTCAGAGAGGCTGTTGTTGCCAAAAAAGCATCTTTCAGGAAATGGAAAAAAGAGCCAAATGACGAAACGTGGAAACATAGAAACATGATGACAGAAAAAGACCACATGGCCTATCTAGTCTGTCCTTCCATAACAACAACTACAACAGTCCACTTTTTACCTTTAGAGATCCTCTGTGTTGGTCCCATGCTTTTTTGAATTCTGTTACTGTCCTCATCTCTACCACCTCCACTGGGAGACTATTCCATGGATCCACTACTCTTTCTGTAAAGAAATATTTCCGCATATCACTCCTGAATCTAGCTCCCTTCACCCTCATCCCATGTCCCCTCGTAGCAGAACTTGCTTTCAATTGAAAGAGGCTCTCTCCCTGAACATTTATGCCATGGAGGTATTTAAACATCTCAATCATATCACCTCTATCCCGCCTTTCCTCTAAGGTGTACATATTAAGATCCTTAAGTCTGTCCTCATATGCTTTATAATGAAGCCCATTAATCATTTTAGTAGCAACCCTCTGCACCGACTCCATCCTGTTCACATCCTTTTGAAGGTGCGGTCTCCAGAATTGCACACCATGCTCCAAATGAGGTCGCACCAAAGACTTATACAGAGGCATTATCACCTTCTTTTTTCTGCTAGCCATTCCTCTCCGTATGCACCCAAGCATCCTTCTAGCTTTTGCCATCTCCTTTTCTACCTGCTTAGCTACTTTAAGATCATCAGACACAACCACGCCTAGTTCCCGCTCTTCTTTAGTGGACAAAAGTACTTCACCTCTTATACTGTATTGCTCCCTTGGATTGCTGCAGTCCAAATGCATGTCCTTACATTTTTTAACATTAAATCCCAGCTGCCAAATTCTAGACCATTCTTCAAGCTTAGCTAAATCCCTCCTCATGTTATCTACACCTTCCTGGGTGTCTACTCTATTGCAGATTTTGGTATCATCCGCAAAGAGGCAAACCTTACCCGACAGCCCTTCCGCTATATCACTAACAAAGATGTTAAAAAGAATCGGACCAAGGACAGATCCCTGGGGCACACCACTGGTAACATCCTTCTCCTCAGAGTGAGCTCCATTTACTTGTACTCTTTGTCGCCTCCCACCCAACCAATTTCTAACCCAAGCAGTAACTTTAGGGTGCTCAGTTTGTTTATAAGTCGCCTGTGAGGAACAGTGTCAAAGGCTTTACTGAAATCTAAATACACCACATCTAGAGCTCTCCCTCGGTCCAACTCCCTGGTCACCCAGTCAAAAAAATCAATCAGATTTGTCTGACAAGACCTGCCTCTGGTGAATCCATGCTGCCTCGAATCCTGTAATCCGCTGGACTCCAGAAACCTCACTATTTTCTCTTTCAGCAGCGTTTCCAATAATTTACTCACCACCGAAGTTAAACTAACCGGCCTGTAGTTTTCAACCACATCTTTACTTCCGCTTTTGTGTAAAGGCACCACATGAGCCTCTCTCCAGTCCTTTGGCACCACTCCCGACTCCAACGAGGCATTGAAAAGGTCAGTCAGTGGAGTTGCTAGAACGTTGCTAGAACAGCACAAGCAAGTCAAATGCAAGGCATTGATAAGGCGGGCAAAGGAAGAATTTGAGAAGAAGCTTGCTGCGGAAGCAAAAACGCGAAATAATACATTCATAGCAAAAAACCTGTGAGAGAGTCAGTTGGTCCATTAGATGATAGAGGGGTTAAAGGGGCACTAAGAGGCGACAAGGCGATAGCGGAGAGACTGAATGAATTCTTTGCTTTGGTCTTTACTGAGGAAGATGTAGGGATGTTACCTATGACTGAAGTGGTATTTAAAGGTGCAGAAGAATTGAAGGAAATATCGATACATCGGGAAGATGTATTACAACTATTAGATAAACTGAAGAGTAGCAAATCACCTGGGCCATATGGTATACATCCAAGGGTGTTGAAGGAACTGAAATATGAGATTGCAGACCTGCTATTAGTAATCTGTGAACTATCATTAAAATCATCTCTAATACCTGAAGATTGGAGGATCACCAATGTAACACCAATTTTTTAAAAGGGTTCCAGGGGTAATCTGGGAAACTACAGACCCATGAGCCTGACGTCAGTACCAGGAAAAATGCTAGAAACCATCATAAAGAATACAATTACTCAGTATGTTGATGTTGTTGTTAAGTGCCGTCGAGTCGGAGTCGACTCATGGCGACCCTCTGGATAGCTATCCTAAATTGTGTTCGGTCTTCATGGTTGACAGACTGGTACCCGTAGCTGCTGTTATTGTATCGATCCATCTCATTGCTGGCCTTCCTCTTTTGCGTTGACCTTCTATCTTGCCAAGCATAATGTCTTTCTCTAATGATCTCTCTCTTTGCATGATGTGTCCAAAGTATGAAAGTCGAAGTCTTGTCATCTGAGCTTCTATTGAAAGCTTAGGTTTGATCTCCTCTAGTACCGACTGGTTTGTTCTTCAGGCAGTCCATGGTATACACAGTATTCGCCACCAGCACCATAGTTCAAAGGCATCAATTTTCTTCCTGTCTATCTTTTTCACTGTCCAGCTTTCACATCCATATGATGTTATTGAAAATACCATGGTTTTATGTTTTATTTCACTTGATAAAAACCGCCTTTCATGGAAAGCAAAGCGGTGTACATTTAAAATTCAATAAAAGGAGGCCAAGGCCAACGAAAAAAGAAAAGAAATGTACAATGGTTGACAGGACAGCTAAAATCAAGAGAGACAGGACAGGACATAGACAAGGAGTAAGCTGGGAGGAGAGAGAGGGGGGCAGAGAGGTATCATACAAAAGGAGAGGGAACATTAAACGCTAAGGAGAACAGGTGTGTTTTTAACTGTTGTTTGAAGCTGGTGAATTGTGGATCGAGACGGAGGGCGGGAGGGAGGGCGTTCCACAGGGCAGGAGCGGCAAAAAAGAAAGCGGAGGAGCGGGTAGATTGCAAGTGAGCACGGGAGGGTGAGGGAAGGGTGAGACGGTTGAGATGAAAGGAACGGGGAGTGTATCTGGGAGAATGAAAGAAAAGGAGGTCTGTTAGATATTGGGGAGTGCTATCGTGAAAAGCTTTATGAGTCAGTATCAGAAGCTTGAAGGTGGTCCGGAAAGGTATAGGCAATCAGTGAAGGTGAAAAAGCAAAGGAGTTATGTGATCCCGGGGAGAGGAACAAGTGACCAGGCGCGCAGCAGTGTTCTGAATGCGACGAAGACGGGTAAGTTGATATTTTGGTAGACCGATAAAGAGGGAATTGGCAAAGTCCACCCGAGACATGACTAAGGATAGAACCAAGGTGACCAGAGCTGAGGGTGGAGACCAAAGGTACAGGGGAACCAGAAAAGGAAGGAGCCAGAGTGGGGGAAGGACCACTGTGAGAGAACCAGATAGCAATAGTTTTAGCAAGATTCAAGTGAAGACAATTAGTTGAAAGCCAGTCAGCAACAGCAGTGAGACACGAATCCAGAGCAGAGAGATCAGGACAGGAAGGGGAAGTGTGATGGAGCAGTAGAGTGTCATCTGCGTATAGAAAAGTAGATATACCAAACTGCTGTATCAGGGACGCAAGGGGGGCTAGGAAGAGGTTAAAGAGGAGAGGAGCAAGAACAGAACCCTGAGGAACCCCACAAGAGAGAGTGTAGGGATCAGAGGAGGGGGAGGAAGGGGAAGGTGAAAGAACCGCGCAAGACCTAGAAGATAGAAAAGAGTGGAACCAGTGAAGAATGGTGCTGCAGAGACCAGCATCCCGAAGCCGGTGAAGAAGAAGAGAATGGTCAACTAAATCAAAGGCAGCCGAAAGATCCAAAGCAACCGCCACCGAGATATCACCACGATCGTGTGCTACATGCAAAGCATTGGTGAAAGCAAGGAGGATAGTTTCAACACTGTGACCAGAGCGGAACCCAGACTGACGGGGGTGAAGGAAATTAATAGAGTCGAGGTGATAGGATAGCTGAGCAAAAACAAATTTCTCCAAGAGTTTAGAAAGAAAAGGAAGATTTGAAACAGGATGGTAGTGAGCGGGGACCAGAGGATCAAGCGAGGTGTTCTTAAGAATGGGGCGAATTAACGCGTGCTTCCAGGATGATGGGAAAACCCCAGTGGAGAGACTAGAGTTGAACATAGAGAGAATGAAAGGAAGAAAATCTAGAGAAGGGGTTAGCAACCAAGAGGAAGGAATGGGATCAAGAGAACAGGTGGTTTTCTTGGAAATAGATAGAAGATGAAGAAGTTCAGGGGGAGTGATCAGTTCAAAAGAGGCCCAGAAGTGAGAGAGGCAAGAAGTAGGAGGAGGGGAGGGAGCAGGGGGCGGCGAGGTAATGGGGGGGGGGACAGAAAGGCAGGGATGATCGTAAGGAAGAGACCTTGTCGCTAAAGAAGGAAGCGAGTAGTGAAGGAGGCGGAAAAGAAGAGACTACAGGAATGGAAGGAGGGGCCTGAATGGAGGTAAGAGTACGGAGAACAGAATAGAGGTGCCTAGTCCGATTTGGGGCAGTAGAGATTGCAGTTGAAAAATAAGAACGCTTAGCGGAGTGCACTTGTGAGCGGTAGAAGGAATGTTGAGCGTGGAAGATAGATAAGGTAGCTGGAGAAGGAGATTTGCGCCACAACCGTTCTGCCCTATGAAGTTGGGAACGGAGGAGCCGAAGACCACTGTGATACCATGGGTGTGAAGGACGACGATGGCTAGGGTGAGGACGGAGAGGGGTAATATTGTCAAGAGCGGAGGAAAGTGACGAAGACCAGAGGGTCGCCTGGGAGTTAGGGGATAGTAAAGAAAAGTCGGATGGGAGGAGATCTGTAGCCGTAGGGAATCACTGGAGTGTATGGGAGTTAAGGACACGACGTAGCTGTTGTGGCGGTGGTGGAGAGAGAATGGGGGAGGTGGAAGAATTTGCTGGACCTAAGCATGAGGCGGAAAGGCAGACATGGTCTGACCAGGGAAGGGAGGTAGTGTGGATGTTTGATAGAGAAAAGGTGGAAGAGGAGGGTGTGAGGAGTAGGTCAAGCGTATGACCTGCCTGATGAGTAGGAAGAGTAACATGCTGTGTCAGAGAGAGATCATGAAGGAGAGTGAGGAAAGTGCGTTCCCTACAGGAGGAGGGGGCATCAACGTGAAGGTTGAGGTCTCCTGCAATGAGGATCTGAGGGAAGGCTAGGGTTTGTGATAAGGAAGCTTATCATAGCTCAGGAAGGGGCTATAGAAAAGGTGAAGTGTCTCTGAACAAGCAACCTGTCAGTGCTGGTAGAAATGAGAAAACAGAATTTTGCCATAAAAGACTACCAGTCCCAGAATGCACCAGGTTTCCAACAGCCATGAGAGGAGCTGAAGTGAGAAAACGTGTGTTCAATCAAAAGGGCTATGAGGTAATCCCCAAGCACTCATTGCAAAAGGCAGGGCTTGATTCAGCACAGCTGCGCTGTGCTAGGATGGAACACTCATCTCAAAGGGCAAGGCCTGATTCAGCACAGCTGCGCTGTGTTAGGGAGGAGCACTCATCTAAGCAGAATAAGAGTAGAGTTTATTCTACAGATGACCATCTTCATGATCACCTTGGATATCCAGAGAATTGTCCTCAGTATCCTGAGAATCAGCTTGAGTTTGATCATCAGTTTCATCTGAAGGATCATCAGAAGCAGAAGCCAAACCGGACGGACAGAGAGGGAAAGAGACCCTTTGGAAGAAGGAAGAGAAAAGCCTTTGAGAGGTCTAGAAGAGTCCAAAGCAGTACGTATACTGGGAGGTATTCCAAGGGCCAGCATACACCATTGGACTGGGGAAAGCCAGAGGAATGGTGCTGCAGAGCTAGGAATCACCAGAGGCTACCTGTGAGGGAGACGGCTGCACGTGGACGGGACCCTAAGACCTGTGCCAGAAGGTATGTGAAGAGAGATCCAGTGTCCAGGGATCTGGATTGGAAGGCTGGACATAAGAACTGGACTACATACTGGCCAGGCTATATAGAGAGGAACTCTAGCAGCAATGGAAGCTCAGGTATGAACACTGATCTATGCCCTAGCTATAACCTTGAAAGACAGCAGGGAAACAAGTATTCTCCTGAAAATGCTCCATTGAGAGATTCATCTGTGCCAATCCATGATATTGAACCCATGCTTGTTGAACAAGGGGGAATAATAGCAGATGAGGATCCTGTTTATATGGACTGCTCTCTATCTAAACTCCTTTGGTAACTTTCTGTTATAAAGTACAGCAACCATCACAAAGAAATACAAATTTGTTCTTTAATCTACCCAGAAAAGCTCCTGAAGCAGGATTTGACCCACACAGTAGAAAGCAAGCCAGCTAAAGGGGTTTCAGCTGGATAACTGGTAGCAATTAAGCTTTACCTAATTGCTTGTGAGCTAGGAGAGAATCACTTCTGTATCTATGTGGGAAGTAATCAGAAGTTAACCTGAAAAGAACAGTTTGTTTCTTGCTTTGTGGCTTTTCATTTGTTGTTTTCCTGATTTTGACTTTGTTTTTCCAAGTTAACACTGAAAGCAAGTAACCTAATTTATGTGCTACCAAGCATATCTGTGTTAGGAGAAATAACCCCATAAATAAATATCTTATTGGCTTTACCCAAGAGCACAACTAAATTATTGTCAGCAGCTGTGTCTGGTGTGAATGAACTACATTGCCCACAATACTTTGCAAATCATATAGAAATATGCACTTGCCAAGAGTGTGAAGATTCTCACCCAGGCAGCCGTCTGACAGGTTACATCTGTAAGAGTTAACAAGAGGGCATCCCAAAGTTCCGAACGAAGAGCAGGAGGAGAGTAGATGAGAAGACTATAGATGGGGGGTGAGATATGAAGGCGAAGTAGAAGAGATTCCGGGTAATGTAACAGAGAGGAGGATATCTGTGTGTACTTAAGTGATGCGTGAATTAAAGCAGCGACCCCACCTCCTGGGCGACCGGGGCGAGGAACGGAAATGGCTGAGAAGCCAGGTGGCAGACAGCGGGCAAGCAAAGCATCCTCGCCGTCTTTGAGCCAGGTTTCTGTAACAAGAGTGAGGTCGAGAGAAAGCTGAAGGACGAGGTCCTGGATGAGAAGAGTCTTATTGCGCAGGGACCGACAGTTGACAAGACCAAGGGAGAGATGGAACTGGGAGGGGTTGGAAGGGAGGCAAGATTGAGATAGCGAAGAAAGTGTAGAAACAGAAGGGGAACAGAGACGGAGATTCGCGATACAGCGAGAGCGGTAACGGAGAAGCTTCAGTGGTCTCCTGCCCCAGAAGACAGGGATAGAGGCCATGGGAGAGTGAGGATATAAGAGAGGGCAGGCATGGTTTGAACAAGTCAAATCTTTGTATGGAGAGAGACATCTCTGCTCTTGAGGATCTTATCTAGGTCTTTCATAGCCATTCTGCCAAGAGCAATGCGTCGTCTGATTTCTTGACTGCTTGTTGCTTCTTTATTGATAGTTGATCCAAGTAGGTTAAAGTTGTTCACAATTTCAATTTCTTCTCCTTCAACGATGAACCTGTTGATTATGCCAGTTGTCATGATCTTTGTCTTCTTTACATTAAGGTGCAGGCCCATTTTGAGACTATGTTCTTTGATTTTGAGAAGCAAATGTTTCAGATCATCTTCGCTTTCAGCCAGTAATGTGGTATCATCAGCATAGCGAAGGTTGTTGATGAGTCTTCCACCAATCTTCACACCTCTGTTGTCTTCATACAATCCTGCTTCTCTGATGATTTGTTCTGCATATAAATTAAACAGGTAGGGGGAAAGTATGCAGCCTTGTCTTACACCTTTGCTTATTTTAAACCATTCTGTTTCTCCTTGTTCCGTTCGAACTGTTGCTTCTTGATCAATGTACAGATTGCGCAAGAGAACGATCAGGTGTTCTGGTATACCCATGCTTCTTAATGTGGCCCAGAGTTTCTCATGGTTTACACAGTCAAAAGCCTTGCTATAGTCGATAAATCACAAATAGATATCCTTTTGGTATTCTTTAGTCTTTTCAAGGATCCATCTCACATCTGCAATGATGTCTCTCATTCCTCGCCCTTTCCTGAACCCTGCTTGCACTTCAGGTAGTTCTTGTTCCAGGTATGTTTGTAGTCTCTTTTGAATAATCTTCAGTAGAATCTTGCTTCATGTGGGATCAGAGCGATTGTGCGATAATTTCCACAGTCAGTTGGATCACCTTTCTTTAGTATTAGTATAAACACAGATCTTTTCCAGTCAGTTGGCCATGATATTGTCTTCCATATTTCTTGGCAGAGCCTTGTGAGTACGGTAACAGCTGCATCAGATTGCTGCAATACTTCTATGGGAATGCTATCAATGCCTGGTGCTTTGTTCTTTGATAAGGCTTTCAATGCTGCTTCAACTTCTTCTTTCATCACCAATGGTTCCCGATCATAAGGTACAGGTTGAAACAGCTGTTGGTCCACTTGATCTTTACCATATAAAAACTCTGTATATTCCTTCCACCTTTTCTTGATCTTCTCAGCATCATTCAACATAGAACCTTGAGCATCTTGTAACATTCCAATTCGAGGCTGGAACTTTTTCTTTAACTCTCGTAGCTTTAGGAAAGCTGATCTTGTTCTTCCTCTAATAGTTTCTGCTTCTATTTCCTTGCAAGTGTCATTGTAGTACTTTTCCTTGTCCTGTCTTGCTGCACGTTGGAAATCTCTGTTGAGTTCTGCGATTTTCTTTCTTTCTCCTCTGGCTTTAGCTTCTCTGCGTTTCTGGGCAATTTTCAGAGTTTCTTCCGTCATCCATTTTGGCCATTTTTGCTTTTTCACCTTTTGTAGAGACTTCTCGCTTTCTTCCAACACAACCTTCTTGATGTCATTCCATAACTCTTCCGGAGCTCTGTCATTTGTATCTAAAGCAGCAAATCGATTTTGCAGGCAGTCTTTAAATTCCAGTGGTATATTCTCAAGGTCATATTTTGCTGCATTCATGAGTGGTTTGCTCTTTTTCAACTTTAGCTTGAGTTTGCATACTAGTAGTTGATGATCTGTACCACAGTCAGCTCCAGGTTTTGTCTTTGTTGATGTTACAGAGCTTTTCCATCGTTGACGTCCACATATGTAGTCAATTTGATTTTTATATAATCCAACCGGTGAAGTCCATGTGTACAGTCGCCGCTTGTGTTGCTGGAAGAAGGTGTTTGAGATGAATAGATCATTGGTCTTGCAGAATTCTATCAGTCTTTCTCCAGCTTCATTTCTGTTGCCAAGTCCATATTTTCCAACTACTTTGCCTTCTTCTTTGTTGCCAACTTTTGCGTTCCAGTCACCCATGACTATCAGGATATCCTGTTTGCATGTTCTGTCAATTTCAGCTTGTACTTATTCATAGAATTCTTCAATTTCATTCTCTTCAGCAGCTGTTGTTGGGGCATATACTTGAATTATAGTTGTGTTGATAGACAATCCTCGTAGACGAATAGAGATTAAGCGTTCACTGACTGCATTGTATTTCATTACAGTTCTTGCAAGTTTCTTCTTTATTATAAAAGCAAAACCATTTCTTCTTTGTCTTTCATTTCCAGCATAGAAGACCATGTGATCATCTGATGCAAAGTGCCCCATGCCAGTCCATTTCAGTTCGCTGACACCCAACAGATCAAGTTGTACACGTTCCATTTCATTCTTGACCACCTCCAATTTCCCTTGGTTCATGCTTCGTACGTTCCATGTTCCAATGTGTAATATATCTTTACAGCTTCTGACTCTCATTTCATGCGCAGCTACATCAGCAGTCAGACTTCCCGAAGGCTTTGATCCAACCCCATCATAAATGCTGGCTTTACTCTGATAAGTCTTCAGCTCTTCCGCAGTAGCTAGTTGAATGCCTTCTGACCTGGGGGTCTCATCTTCCAGCACCATAGCACAATTTGTTTTGTTGTAACTATCCATTGGGTTAGACAAGGAAGATCTTGTCTTACTAATCTGTTATGTTTTTTTGAAGTTGTGAATAAACAGGTGGACAATAGTGAGTCTGTTGATATAGTGTATCTGGACTTTCAGAAAGCCTTTGACAAGGTCCCTCATTAAAGACGTTTGGCAAAACTAAAGAGTCATGGGATAGGAGGCAGTGTACTACTGTGGATCAGGAACGGATTAAAAGATAGAAAGCAGAGGGTAGGGCTAAATGGCCAATTTTCCCAATGGAGAAAGGTAAATAGTGGTGTACCCCAAGGATTTGTGCTGGGTCTGCTGCTTTTTGACTTATTCATAAACGACCTGGAAAGTGGAATAACTAGTGAGGTTATCAAATTTTCAGATGACACAAAACTATTTAAAGTTGTTAGAAACCCAAGAGGATTGTGGAAAATTGCAAGAAGATCTTGATAAATTGGAAGACTGGGCATCAAAATGGCAGATGAAATTTAATGTGGACAAGTGCAAAGTTATGCACCTAGGGAAGAACAACCTAAACTATGGTTACACGATGCAAGGTTCCACATTAGGAACCACCATCCAGGAAAAAGATTTAGGCGTCATTGTGGATACCATGTTAAAACCCTCGGCCCAGTGTGCAGCGGTGGCCAAAAGAGCAAATAGAATGCTAGGTATCATAAGGAAAGGAATGGAAAATAAAACAAAAGATATTGTAATGCCTCTATATTGTCACATGGTGAGACCGCACCTTGATTATTGTGTTCAATTCTGGTCACCGTATCTTAAAAAGGATATAGCGATATTAGAAAAGGTTCAGAGAAGAGCCACCAAAATGGTAAAAGGGGATGGAAGGATACTCCTATGAAGAAAGGCTAAAAAGGTTAGGGCTCTTTTACCTGGAAAAGAGACGGCTGAGGGGAGATATGATAGAAGTCTATAAATTAATGAACAGAGTGGAACTTGTAAACATAAATCGATTGTTTTCAGAATATAGAAAGATTATGGGACATACAATGAAGCTACAGGGTAAACTATTTAAGACTAATAAAAGAAAATATTTTTTCACTCAACGTATAATGAAACTCTGGAATTTGTTACCGGAGGATGTAGTAAAGGCTGTTAGTGTAGCTGGGTTTAAAAAAGGTTTGGACAAGTTCCTGGAGGAAAGGTCCATAAACCATTATTAAGAAGGGACCCAGGATATCAATGCTTGACTGAGTACAAGCGTGGAACCTGTGTCTTTTGGGGAAACTGCTAGGTACGTATGACCTAGATTGGCCACTGTTGGAAACAGGATACTGGGCTTGATGGACCTTGGTCTGACCCAGTATGGAGCTCACCTGTAAGGCCTCTCTACCCAGGGTACCTGGTCTCCACAGGAGGCCTATCTACACATCAATAGAACTCAGAGCAATTTTCCTTGCTCTTCGAGTATTCCACACCCAGCTCAACTACAAGACAGTCCTAATTCAAACCAACAATCAAGTAGCTATGTTCTATGTGAACAAGCAGGGCGGAACAGGCTCTCTGTCGCTCTGCAAAGAAGCTTTGGGACTATGGGCCCTCACTAGAGAGCATCAGATTCATCTCCTTGCGGTATATCTTCCACGCATTCAAAACTCTTGGGCAGACTGACTCAGTCGAATTCTGCTTCCACACGAATGGTCTCTCCATGCAGACCAGGTGGCCAGAATTTTTGAAATTTTGGGAACCCCGGACATAGACCTTTTTGCAAGTCCGCTGAATGCCAAACTTCCTCTTGTTCTGTTCCAGAATTCCGGCTCAGGGTTGTCAGGCCAGGGATGCTTTCCTCCTCCATTGGGATCAGGACTTCCTGTATGCCTTTCCACCCATTCCCCTAATTCCCAAAACCCTGTTCAAGTTTCAGAGAGACAGAGGTCATATGATTCTCATAGCTCCACGTTGGCCACGGCAAATGTGGTACCCTCTGCTCTTACATTTCTCTCAAGCTCTGCCTCTGGAGTTAGGATCTGCTCCAAATCTCCTTTCTGAAGAGGAGGGGGATGCTGTGTCATCCCAATCCCCAGTCTCTGCATCTCAGGGCCTGGTTGCTGAAAGCCTAGAACTCCACGGTCTTAACCTTTCCCATCAGGTAAAGGATATCCTTTATGTTTCCAGAAAGCCTTCCACAAGACGCTCTTACGCATTTAAGTGGAAAAGGTTTACCATATGGTGCTCACAGAAGGGTCTTAACCCTCTTGCAATACCTCTGGAATCTTTACTGGAGTATCTCTTTCATTTATCAAATGCAGGGCTTAAGACCAATTCAGAGATTTCATTTGAGTGCTATTGCAGCTTCTTTCAAGCCTCTAAATGGGCAACCTATTTCCTCTCATCCTCTCATAGTGAGATTTATGAGAGGTCTTCTTTTAACTAAGCCTCCTATTAAGCCACCACCGGTGGAATGGGACTTAAATCTGGTTTTTGGGCAGCTCATGAAACCGCCTTTTGAACCATTAGCCACTACCTCTTTGAAATTCCTTTCCTGGAAGGTCATCTTTCTTATTGCAATCACAACAGCACGTCGCATCAGTGAATTGCAAGCATTGGTGGCTGATCCTCCTTATACAAGGTTTCATCATGATAAGGTAGTCCTTAGGACTCATCCACACGTTATGCCAAAGGTGGTGTCACCTTTTCATTTAAACCAAGTGGTTTACCTTCCTGTATTCTTCCCAAGGCCTCACGCCTCAAATGCAGAAAGGAATCTTCATGCTTTGTATTGTAAAAGGTCTTTGGCCTTTTACTTGCAAAGGACAGAGCAACATAGAAAGTCTTCTCAACTCTTTGTTGCTTTTGATCCTAGTCATTTAGGACTTCCAGTCTCCAAAAGAACACTGTCCAGCTGGATTGCACAGTGTATATCTTTTGCCTATGAAAGTAAAAACCTTCCTCTTGAAGGCCAAGTCACAGCTCACAATGTGAGAGCCATGGCAGGTTCTATGGCTCATCTTCACTCTGTGTCTGTCGACGACATCTATCGAGCAGCTACTTGGGCTTCGGTTCATACCTTCACAACCCATTACTGCTTAGACAAGGACTCCCGCCGGGATGCCTTGTTTGGTCAGGCTGTTCTTCAGCTCCTTTTCCATACTTAATCAACTCCTACCCACCATCCCTGGTAGGTTGCCAGAGATCCAGGGGGGGAAGTGGAGCCCTTTCACAAGGGCACACAACTTCTGGGGCTTTCTCCCTGGCATCTGCAGCTAGAGAGTCCCCATATGTGAAGACTACATTCCTGCTTGTTCCTGGGGATAGCATAGTTACTCACCTGTAACGGGTGATCTCCGGGAACAGCAGGAATTTAGTCTTCACAACCCACCCACCTCCCCTAGGAGTTGTATCTCTCTATCTCTCTTTCCCTCTCTCTTTCCCTCTCTCTCTTTGTCTCAGCTTTAAACTCAACTGGAGAGGGACAGTTGGGAAAGGCAGGAAGGCAGCACGCAGGCACTGTGGGGTGCTCCCAAAAACTTTCCTATTGGACGCTGGGGAGCGTTCCCGCGTAGGCTCCGTTGGTACCGATGATACCCATATGTGAAGACTAAATTCCTGCTATTCCCGGAGATCACCTGTTACAGGTGAGTAACTATGCTTTCTTAGAGTTCCAGATATAACTCAAGATGCAGTTATTAATCTCCTTAAAAGATGCTGAATTATACTGCAAGATATGGGCTGAGAGAGGTGCAGCAATCAGTATCATTTTCCACTATGTTAACCTATATTCTACTGTAAGCATGTTCCGATTATGTTCTGTATCTCATATTACTTGTACAGTATAAGTTAACCCAAGTTGCATTTTTCCTATTCATGTTCCATGTATAGTTTTATTTCACATTAGTTCTCTGTAAACCACCTTGGCTTTAAGATTAGACGGTATACAAACCACCTAAATATATAAATAACAAATCATCAGAGAAGCAGGATTGTATGAAGACAACAGAGGTGTGAAGATCGGTGGAAGACTCATCAACAACCTTCGCTATGCTGATGCTACCACATTACTGGCGGAAAGTGAAGATGATCTGAAACATTTGCTTCTCACAATCAAAGAACATAGTCTCAAAATGGGCCTGCACCTTAATGTAAAGAAGACAAAGATCATGACAACTGGCATAATCAACAGGTTCATCGTTGAAGGAGAAGAAATTGAAATTGTGAATAACTTTAACCTACTTGGATCAACTATCAATAAAGAAGCAACAAGCAGTCAAGAAATCAGACGACGCATTGCTCTTGGCAGAATGGCTATGAAAGACCTAGATAAGATTCTCAAGAGCAGAGATGTCTCTCTCCATAGAAAGATTTGACTTGTTCAAGCCATGGTATTTTCAATAACATCATATGGATGTGAAAGCTGGACAGTGAAAAAGATAGACAGGAAGAAAATTGATGCCTTTGAATTATGGTGCTGGCGGCGAATACTGTGTATACCATGGACTGCCCGAAGAACAAACCAGTCTGTACTAGAGGAGATCAAACCTAAGCTTTCTTTAGAAGCTCAGATGACAAGACTTCGACTTTCATACTTTGGACACATCATGCGGAGAGAGAGATCATTAGAGAAAGACATCATGCTTGGCAAGATAGAAGGTCAGCGCAAAAGAGGAAGGCCAGCAATGAGATGGATCGATACAATAACAGCAGCTACGGGTACCAGTCTGTCAACAATGAGCCACATGACTGAAGACCGAACACAATTTAGGATAGCTATCCAGAGGGTCGCCATGAGTCGACTCTGACTCAACGGCACTTAACAACCACAACATATAAATAAAATCAGGGAAAAACACTCATTTTGAACACATTTAAGTAATTGCAGAAAATTCAAATTGAAGGCCCCCAAGCAAAATATCAAAAAGGGCCCACAGAGAGGAGGTAATCTACCTCAGAATGTGTGTGTGAATGGCTATAAATGGGCCCCCTTTTTCTCTGGGCCCCCAAGCACCACAGGGGCGGCTTGGGTGGAATTTGCACCACTCCATTTAAGCTCTGTTAAAACATGCTGAGGTATATTGCCATATGTATGCTCAAAGACGGATAGCAAGTAGGGCATAACACTCATTTTAGACACATTTATCCTCCCAGAACAGGTAATCCTCAACTCTCAACAAACTTTAAGACCCTGCTTAATCAGCTTTAACACAGGGATATAGTTTATATGAAACAGAGCACACAGATGAGGCACCACTTAGATACCTAAGTACATAAACCCATCCCCTACTAACCAAAACTGTGACAACACAGCAGAATATGGAATCTGAGCCCTATTGGAAATAATTTAAGAGTTAGTAGCATTCATCTGATATCCCAACATCAACTAAATTCCTTAAAAATCTTAATTAGGGCCTCAGCAGACTGCTTAGGATGCATTAAGTATAACAACAAGTCATCAACATAAAGTAGCACCTTATGCACCGACCCTCCAAAAATATACTCAAGTATGTCCAAAGATTCCCTCACCCACTGCACAAATGGCTCAATCAAATCAAACAGCAGGGATGACAGAGAACACCCTTGTAGAGTGCCTTGGTAGACTTGGAAGGTATAAGAAAACTTGCCATTGATTAACACCAGAGCAGAGGGTGCCAAATAGAGAAACCAAATAAACCTAAAAAAGTCTTCTGAAAAACCAAATTACTCCAAAATCTCAGACATATACATCCATCCTACCTGGTCGAACTCCTTATCCACATCCAGGGACATCACAAGATCTGAAATACGCTTCCTATAGGCCAAATGCAGAATAGTAACAAACACCTGGCATTGAAAACAGAATATCTCCTCGTCACAAACTACAACTGATCAGGCTCAATGAGCTAGGATGAAACCTGCTCCATGTGACGCTACAGAACCTTAGCAAACACTTTCGTGTTTGCACTGTTAAGAGAGATGGGCCTATGTGAACCACTATAAAGCTCATCTTTTTCCTCCTTATGAATCAAAGTAATAGTTGCTTCCAGAAGTCTCCCCAACCAACCCTTCTTCCCCAAAAGCTGCGTATGCCTAGTGGTGCTATAAAAATGATAAGTAATAGTAGTACAAAGCAGAAGTAGAAAATGCTGCAAACAAGCGCGTCAACAACGATATAAATACATCAGGAAATTTTTAAAGTAAGTCTACATGGTATTCTGCAGGCTCTGGAAACACTGTTCAACAGCCAAAATGCTTTGGCCACAAAAGCAGCTGTTCTAAACTAATTTAAGGCTGCTGAACACAGAAATCATAATGAAAATGCTGATTAGGTCTAGTTGCTAAGATATATGCTATTAATTAGTCATTAGGGGCCATTAACTGTGTATTATGCAACATTTGCATGAGATTGCATAATCTCTACTTGCAACCAACAGAAATATCTGTCCAAAACCAGATGATGCAATCAGTATTTAAATTTGCATCACTTGACAGTATAAATCTTAAGGTGTATTAGTCACAGAAAAGTTAAAAAAGGAGGAGTGGTCTAGTGGTTAGGACAAGGTACTTCAGGCCGGAGGGCCGGGGGTTCAAGTCCCACCTGGGGACAGCAATCTCAGGCCAGAGGGACTGGGATTTCTAGTCCTGTAGGCACTCCTTGTGGTCTTCGGCAAGCCACTTAACCCTCCATTGCCCATGTTCCCTGTAAGTATTAGCGTATGTGTCTCATATCCCCTCATGTTAAATGTATCTCCCAATTGACCGCTTTGACCCGGTGAAAAGCGGGATATAAATACAGCTAAATAAAATAAAATAAAAATAAATTTTGCATTATTTTATGCCGATAGGTCAATCACAGCGTATTCGGCGATGCATTGTACTTGTGTTAATAATGCAGATAATTTCTGCTATATTTGTGGTGAAGTGACTTATACATCACAAAAACGGAATATGACTGTGGCGGTTTAGAAAGCCTACAACTTATATTTTGACTGCAGAATAGGAGATCAGGATACGAGTTGGGCGCCACACATATGTTGCAATACATGTGCAACAAATCTCAGGCAATGGATGAATGGGAAAAGGCAATCAATGCCTTTTGCAGTTCCAATAATCTGGAAAGAGCCCACGGATCATGTCAGCAATTGCTACTTCTGCATGGTTCCTCCAATTCAGAAAGGCATATCCAGAAGGAGTAAGTGGACTGTGCAATATCCAAACATTTCATCTGCAATACGCCCAGTGCCTCATGGAGAAGGGTTGCTGATTCCCAAAATGTCAGAATCATTATCATTAGAATCAAGTGAGGAAGAGGAAGAGGTTTGTAGTCATGAACCGTCAACCTCGCGTGACCCAGAGTTTCTTCTGGCCACTGCTAATGAGCCACACCTCATAACGCAAGGTGAATTGAACGACCTTGCCAGGGATTTGGATCTCCTGAAGAATAAAGCTGAGCTTTTGGGTTCCAGACTATAGCAGTGGAATCCTCTGGCTGGTGGCGTTTGAATTTCTTTTTTTCCGGGACCGTCAGAAAGACTTGGTGTCATTCTTTTTCAAAGAAGGTGATCTTGCTGCATGCAACAACGTAAAAGGTTTAATGGCAGCTCTCAATATCAATTACAATGCAGATGACAGGAGGCTCTTCATTGATTCATCCAAAGCAAGTCTTAAAGCTGTATTGCTGCATAATGGCAACTTGCTACCATCAATTCCTATTGGCCATGCAGCTTTTATGAAAGAGACTTATGACAATATGAAACAACTTTTGAAATGTATAAACTATGATCAACATCTATGGTCAATCTGTGGTGACTTCAAAGTGGTCACCCTCTTGCTTGTTCTTCAGGGTAGATACACCAAGTACTGCTGCTTCCTGTGTGAATGGGATAGTCGTGCTAGAGATTGCCATTTCGTCAAAAGGAACTGGCTACTCCGTCAGTCACTGGATCCTGGAAGCAAAAATGTTCTGTTTCCAGCATTTGTAGACGGCAACAGGATTTTGATGCCTTCCTTGCACATCAAGTTGGGACTAATGAAAAACTTTGTCAAGGCGATGGATAAAACTAAACCTGCTTTCGGGTATCTTAGTGGTAAATTTCGTAGACTGAGTGATGCGAGAGTTAAGGAAGGAGTTTTTGTTGGCCCTCAGATTTGTGCACTTCTTCAAGATGACAAATTTCTTTGTTTATTGTGTGGAAAGGAAAAGGCTGCATGGATAGCATTTGACACAAAACTTTCTTGGAAACAAAGCAAATAATTACCAAGAGATTGTTCAAGATCTTCTCAAGGCAAACAAAAACTTTGGTTGCAACATGTCCTTAAAGATTCATTTTCTACACTCTCATCTAGATTTTTTCCCACAAAATTGCAGAGCAGTAAGTGATGAACATGGAGAACGATTTCACCAAGACATTGCAGCCATGGAAAAGAGGTATCAGGGTAAATGGAGTCCATCAATGCTAGCAGACTACTGCTGGACAGTGACAAAAGGGATATTCCATTGCTTCAGTACAAGTAACAGATCAGGAAGAGTCGTGAAGCCACTGAATGAGAACAAAACTTGCTAGAATGTACTTACAAATGTTCTTAATGAAAGTTAAATTGTAGACATAATTACTCCTCTGTTTCTTCTAAGTATGTTTATGAACTTTATTTTATAAAAACATGCTTGTTATTGTGCAAAGTTTCATTTGTAATAATATTTTGATTTACATCTAAGGATTTAGGCTCGATTTTCACCATACATAGTGGTAAAATGTAAATTCTTCAACATATCATAGAAACAGGAGCTAATTGACCAATTTCACTATCATATTTGAATTCAGCGTATCAAATTCATCAAGAAATAGCACATTTAATTTCTGAAGCAAACAATATTTGAATATTTGTAGAACAGTGAAATTTGCCACTGGGCAAAGCCTAAATGGCCTGAAGCACAACAGAATTAATCTCCTTACCTAGCCAATCTGCTTGCTATGGAGCCAACATAGGCAGCATAACACAAGCAAAAAATCATCCATCTGATCCTTCGAAGACTGAACACCTTATGCATATAACCATGTAAAAATGCTGCACCAAGACTTTGCATATTCACAATGCATCATATCTATCATGCCCATCTGCTCCATGAATGTGAGAGAAAATGGTCTTCTGCACATTTTTGCTGGTAGTTCATCTATTTTCTGCCTTTAAGTTTCCAGCTTGTTGTTATGAACATAAAACGTCTGACACATATTTCAGCTGCTTTTTCACTGTACCAAAATTTAATCTACATATTTCTGCCCAGACTGCACACAACACTTTGCACACCACAGCAGAGCAAGTTCTCTTTCACTGTAGCTCCAGATGTTTTACACACCCCTTAAGCATCCCCAGCATAAGCTGGCATAAGCAATGATATGCTCTCAGATTACCACCTTCAAAGTTTCCCACCAAGTGACTGAAGTGTAATAATCCAGTGAGTTAAACTCTGAAAATTCTGCCATTACCTGGCACACCAATCTCCCAAATTCCTGCCGCCATAAAAACACCACACTAAGCCTCCAGGAGTCCAGGCCATTTCTACCACCTACACCTGTCACCACTAATAAAATGAGGTTATGATGCAAAAGAGAGAGATCATTAGAGAAAGACATTATGCTTGGCAAGATAGAAGGTCAACGCAAAAGAGGAAGGCCAGCAATGAGATGGATCGATACAATAACAGCAGCTACGGGTACCAGTCTGTCAACAATGAGCCGCCTGACTGAAGACCGAACACAATTTAGGATAGCTATCCAGAGGGTTGCCATGAGTCGACTCCGACTCGACGGCACTTAACAACAACAACAACATGATGCAAAATAAAACTGAGCAAAATATCCGCATCTACCATGAGCTGTGCCTCCTAGAATAGCAAGTGTGGTCCTGAGCCATCAGGTATATCCCAGAAACCAAAAGCTTCCACCAACTTGAGGACTGTCCTTAACTTATGTCTCCAATTCTCAGACTTACTGAACTGAGATTTCAGACATTTGTTCCAGTCCCCATACAACCATGTAAGAGAGGAACATCTAAAAAGAAGCCAATCCCCCCCCCCCCCCCGGTTAACTGCCTAAAAAACATACCTTGACTGCTGTTCAGAACATAAATACTTCCCAAGACCAATCTGCACAGCATCAGGGTCACCTCATCAGTACAAAATGCCCTTCTGTACCCATTTATGATTTATAAACAGTAAATGGGAGGGCTTATGCAGAATATGCATGCCTTTGCCTTGTGAATTGTGAGTGGAGGAGTGGCCTAGTGGTTGGGGCAAGGTACTTCAGGCCAGAAGGTCGGGGGTTCAAATCCCACTAGAGGAAAGCAACCTTGGGCCGGAAGGACTGGGGTTTCTAGTCCCACAGGTGCTCCTTGTTGTCTTGGCAAGCCACTTGACCCTCCATAGCCCATGTTCCCTGTAAAATACTTATCTCCAAGTTATAATGCCCTGTTCAATGTAATTTCAGTTTGTTCAATGTAAACCGCACTGATGCAGAATAGTGCGGTATATAAGAGAAAATAAATAAATAAATTATGGAGGGTATTTTAGAAGCCCTATTTGTGTTTTGGGTGTCTGAAAACAGGCATGGAGACGTCCAAAGCATGGAGATACCCCCAGAGCCATTTTAGAAGCTGGCTCTGTGGATGTCCCTGCAGCGAGGATACCCAAGTCTGAAGGGGGCGTGGAGTAGGCATATTTGTCTGTAAATGGTTACTTCTTGCTTGTAATGGTTAATTGGTCTATGTAAACCGCTTTGATTTATTGATGGGGCAGTATCTAAAATCACATGAATATTGTGTGCAATTCTGATTGCCATATCTTAAAAAGAATATAGTGGAATTAGAAAAGGTACAGAGAAGTGCCACCAAAATGAGAAGAGGCTTAAAAGGTTAGGGCTCTTCAACCTGGAAAAGAGATGGCTGAGGGGAGATAATAGAGGTCTATAAATTAATGAATAGAGTGGAACGAGTAAACGTAGGCTGATTGTTTACACAATTGAAAAGTAGAAAGACAAAAGGACATGCAATGAAGCTACAGTGTAATCTATTTAAGACTAATAAGAAAAAATATTTTTTCACTAAACCCATAATCAAACTCTGGAATTCGTTACCGGAGGATGCAGTAAAAGCTGTTAGTTTAGCTGGGTTTAAAAAAAGGTTTGGACAAGTTCCTGGAGGAAAAGTCCATAAACCATTATTAAAGAGGACCTGGGAAATTTATTTATTTATTTATTTAACATTTTTTATATACCGTCTTTCTACGAATCAAGACGGTTTACATAGAACATTTCAAGGCAGTGTGTTTCAACTGTTTACAAGGAACAAGGTAACAAGGATACATAAGTGAACAAAATGAACTAATTACAATGATCAATGATCAACTATTTACATGTGTAAGTGTATAGAGCTACAATTGGTTGTATTATGGGTTTGAGGGAGCATGGGCGGTAAGGTAGATGTAAGGGTTAGGTATTAGGGTGGTAGGGAAAAATATTCAAGGAAGAAGTGGGTTTTTAACTTCTTTCGAAATTCAGAGTGATTCACACAGTTACGTAGTTCATGAGGAAGGGTATTCCATAGGGATGGAGCATAGAGGGAGAAGGCCTTGTTGATAGTAGATTGTTTGCAGTGCCTTTTATTTGTTGGTATGGTCAGTAGGTTTTTGGTAGAGGAACGGTGTGTTCTTGTGTTGTTGGAGAAGGCAAGGAGAGGAGAGAGGCATGGAGCTGACTCCTTTAGGATAATTTTGTGTATAAGAGTGAGAACCTTGAATTTAGCTCGGTGTTGAATTGGGAGCCAGTGAAGATCATAGAGGACTGGTGTAATATGGGATCGCCTGGGGGTGTTGGTTATAAGCTGCGCTAATGTATTCTGGGCTAGTTGGAGGGGTAGGATGGTGTTCTTGGGGAGGCCATGATAGATCAGATTACAGTAGTCAAGCGAAGGGGTTGTGAGGGCCTGACAGACTGTGTGAAAGGAGTCAGGGCTTAAGAGAGGTTTGAGGTTCCTGAGAGTACGTAGCTTTGCGTATATTATATTGGTGGTTCTCTTTATTTGATCAGAGAAGGAGAGGTTCTGATCAAGGATGATTCCAAGATATTTCACTTGGTTTTTTATAGTGAGTGTGAGATCGTCGAAGGTGAGGGTTGGGGGAGGGGTGTAGGAGGGATTGGAAAATACTTGAAGAACCTCAGTTTTGGCTTGGTTAATTAGTAATCCACTGCTTGCCCCAATACAAGCACTGTGGAACCTGTATGTGTTATGGAAAACTGCTAGGTACTCATGACCTGGATTGTTCTTATGTCCTTAAGATGCAGATAGCAATTCAGTAGTGAGATGGGGGCTCTCCAGTCTTTTGCATAGAGTGTCACATGTACGATTTTCTTCCAGTTGATGAGGAGTTTTACATGTGCACTAGGTGCAAGGAACTCTTTGCCCTCAGGCAATGAGTCTGATCTCTGGAGGCTAGAGTGGCAGACTTAGAGGACATAAGGAAGACAGAGAGGTATATAGACAAGACCTAGAAAGATGTAGTATTGAAGTATCCCACCTTCAGTCTGGTAGCCTCTCAGTTGCCATGGAGGAAAGAGATTGTGTGAAAGGAGAGCATAACCATGGTGTGGCAGGAAGTGACCCTGTAGCTAGGACCTGTCCTCAAGGTGTTGGAAAACCCTCTCACACAGAGGAGGATTCTCCAGGGCCATGTGCTCATGAAGGAAGGGTTAGGACAGCCGTTATGTTGGCGATTCAATCATTAGGCATGTAGATAGCTGGGTGGATGTGAGGATCGCCTGTTGGTGCGAAGGTAGTGGATCTCACACGCCACCTAGACAAGGTTTTATATAGTGTTGGAGAGAAACCTGCTGTCTTGGTACATGTTGGTAGGAAAGTGTGGGAGGGAAGTTCTGGAGGCCAAATTTAGGTTTTAAGGTAGGAAGCTGAAATCCAGAACTTCCAGGGCAACATTCTCCAAAATGCTTCCTGTTCCACGCGCAGGACCCAAAAGGCAGGCAAGGCTCCAGAGTGGATGAGACAATGATGCAAAGAAGAGTTTTGGATTTGATAGGAAATGAGCAACATTCTGGGGAATGGAGGGCTTTTTGGAATGGATAGGCTCCACCTTAACCGGGATGGAATTAGGCTGCTGGAATTAACCTTTAAAAAAAGAGAGAGAGCAGCTTTTAAACTAGATAATAGGGGAAAGCTGACAGAGCACATGATTCAGAAGGATGTATCCTAGAAGGATACTAGCAAAAGAGGGAAGTTAGGGCATCCCGACAGAGAGGTTCCAATAAAGATAAAAATAACCGGGACTTCCGGTGTGGTAATGAGCTGACCAGACGTGTTCTGATCAGCTCCGGGCGCCATACCCCGCTAATCTGCTAAAAATCCTGCTACAGGGAGGCTGAATGCCCCTTCCACAAGCGTCGGGCAGTAGAGAAGGAAGCCGCAAATCTGCTGTGTCCACTCTGACGGTTGGGAGCAGCCCGATGGCGGCAAAATCCCTGCGAAAGGAGAAGGCTCGGACCTTGGCTTCCAAGATGGCGGAGGGTGACCCACCGAGTCCAGTCTCGGACACTGAGAGCGCTATGGTTGCCGAGGTCAGCGCGGCGGTGGTGAGAGCCCTAGACGGTCGGTTCCGGGAGCTGGCAGATCAAATGCACGCTATGGCTCAAACGTTCACTGACTTCACGGGACGGCTCGACCAGGCGGAAACCCGAGTATCGGGGCTGGAGGACACGCAGCACTCCCTGGTCGCCAAGGTTCAAGCTCTGGAGGCCACCGTTAAGCAGCAGGGGGAGAAACTCGAAGACCTGGAGAATCGGGGACGCCGCAATAATCTGCGCTTTGTTGGTATACCAGAAAACATTGCGGATACTGCTCTCCCCCGCTATTTACAGGACTGGGTCGCAAAAATCTCCAATGGCGGGGTGGAGATGCCGCTGCAGATGGAGCGGGTGCATCGGCTGGGCCCCAGGCGGGAACCGGCAGGCCGTCCACGTGCGGTGATTGCCCGCTTTATTGACTACCGCCAAAAGGAAGCAGTACTACACGCAGCCAGAAGCTCTCGCCGAGACCTGGGAGCACACGGACGAATCTTGGTCTTCCAAGATTATTCACAGCTGGTGAGTCAGCAACGGCGAGCTTTTTCAGCGGTGTGTGCCCAATTGCATAGCAAGGGAATGCGCTTTTCCCTTTTGTATCCAGCCCGGCTGAGAGTGGAACATCTTGGACAGTCACGTTTCCTGAGCTCCCCGGCCGACGCGCTGGCTTTCGTGGAACGCCTGGGGGATTCTACAGCGGCCACCCCATAGAAGTGGACTCAATCTACCGGGTGAGACAATGTAGCACAATGAGGGATTAATGGAGATGCATGGAATAACAAGCTGCAGGGATTGGGCACAACTTGCAACAAGTTTATTATTCCTTGTAACTGTGTTGCTCTTCGGGGACTGCCCGCTCCTGTGAGCACCCTGCGATTTTTCCTTTTCTTTTTGGTGGAGCTGACTGAGACTATGGCGGCAGTGTGTGTTTTTGTTTTTTCCTGTTTTTTTTTTTTTTGGACCCTCTCTCTGCCCTGGACTGTGTGGCACGCAGAGTACTGGGTGCTACGCTCCTTGATTTTAATTGAGCAGTTTGCTCTTGCCTTGTGATGAGACGGAGGGAGGGGGGACTACAAGGTTCCTCGGGGACTGCTTTGTGGACTCGGAGGGGGGGGCCCCTCCACGTTTTGGGGCCTTGGTGGGGGTGGGGGGGAGTGCCGAGTCCACGGGATGGTCTGGGTCCGCTGCTCCCCGGCAATGGGAGGCGGGCCAGACCGCCCGATGGGAATCGAGGGGGTTAATCGACCCTTCTCTCTATCACTTCTGTTTGTTTCCTCCCTGCCCCAGCCTGTTGCAATCTTTAATGGGAGCAGCTGCCTTAAGAGGGGCGGGAGTAAATTGTGTTTGCGATACCTAGTTCTCCCACTGTATAGCCTCGGCATTGTATTTTATGGTCAGCTATGGGGGTTGCAGAAACTGGGTGACTGCCCAGATGCCGGGGTGCGGGGTGGCTCGTCGGGGACGGCGCTAGTAGCCACGGCACCCTCCCCCCCCTTTTACTGATGCCTGGGTGGGGGGGGGGCGGGAGGGATTGGGGGGATAGCTTCCAGGAGCGGGCGATCCTGGGTCCATGGCTGTTGGTGGCCCGATTCTGAAGCCCGCTTTAAGGCGTCGGGGGGGAGCGCCCTCTCCTGGAATGGGTTCCCGACTTGGTTGTCGATCCCTGAGGGCTGTAGGGTAAGCAAGGGGCCACTGTTCAAGGTTAGATGGGGGGGGGGAGAGGTCTCTCTGATGGAGGGGATTAAAAATTACTAACAATGGGGTAGCCCGACTACTACAGGGAGTTTCAGCCTATGGCTGGGTTGGGTATAAGGATTGAGGGGGGGTGGGGAGGGGAGGGGGAGGGGAGGGGGGGTTTACTCTTACAGTGCTAAGGGACAGGAAGAGGAGGGGGGAGGGGGTGGGTTGGGAGGGGGGTGGGCCAGAGGGGACTCATCTACCACTGGGGAGACTAACATACAGGAATTCCTGGATCCTTGGGGGATGGTTGCGGGCTGGGACAGCCACCCTCCTTTCAATGGGCAGATGTGCATGGGAGGACATAGCTAAGAGATTTGAGATCTGAAGGTCGTTTCGTGGAATGTGTGTGGCATTGGCAATCCCATCAAGAGATATAAAGTTTTGCAGGCCTTGGCTCGCCTCCGTTGTGATGTGGCTTTGTTACAAGAGACCCACCAAACAGCGGTTGAACACGCTAAGTTGCAACGGGATTGGGTGGGACAGGTCTGGGGGGCCCCGGCCCTTGGAAGGAAAGCTGGGGTGGTTATTCTTGTTAACAAGCGCCTTCGGTTCGAGGCACTACGGGAGTATGCGGATCCGGAGGGCCGCTATTTCTTGCTGTATGGCACCCTCTCTGGTCAGCCCCTTATTTTGGGATCCTTATATAGCCCGAATGTTCTGGATCGGGCACTCTATGCTCGACTGGCCTCTCGGATAGAACAGTGGCCGGAGGCTCCCCTGGTGTTGGCGGGCGATTTGAATGGCGTCTTGGATACGGCTCTGGACACTGATCTGGGAGCGGGGGAGAGGTCTCGGGCTTCAACTACCAAGGCTTTGCAGGCTCTACGTCTTCGCCTGGGTCTGGTGGACCCTTGGCGCTTACTACATCCTTTGGAGCGAGATTTCACCCACCAATCTCGGGCCCATGGGTCACATGCTAGGATAGACTACACGCTTGTCTCAGAGAGGCTTTTTGAGCAGGTGGAGGACGCGCAGATTGGTCCGCTGGAAATATCTGATCATGCTCCTGTCTGGGTGAGTTTTACTTGGGGATCTCAAGCTTCGCATTCTCGGATTTGGCGCTTTCCCATGGATTTATATCATGATCAGACCTTCCGGGGCCACATTGCGCAATGCTGGCTCGACTTCCAGAAGAATCATGCGAAAGAGGCGGTTGACCCGGAGTTGCTGTGGGAAACGGCGAAAGTGGTGTTGCGAGGGGAGGTAATAGCATATGTAGCCAGGAAACGTAGAATGGGGGCAGCACGGATCCTTTACTTGGAAAGGCAGACTGTGAAGGAACGCCGTCGGTGTGCGAGGGATCCTACCCTGGCTAATCGAAAACGACTGTGGGAGGCCCAGGTGGCTCTCAATGAGCTTATACACCAGCGGGCCAAGAAGTCTCAGATGTACTATCGATATCAATTACATAGGTTTGGAGACAAACCAGGGAAGCTTCTCGCGAGGTGTCTTCGGGGCAGCAGAGGGTCGGGTTCGATAGTCGCCCTGCGAGATGCTCAGGGGCACTTACGAAAGGGCGGTAGGGAGATAGCGCAGGAGTTTCGTACTTATTTTCAGTCGTTTTACGCTAAACGACCCGGATCTCCGATGGATATGATTGAGTACTTTCGGGAACTACAGCTCCCCAGGCTTGCGGCAGCCCAAAGGGCGCATCTGGATGTACCGATATCCGCGGAAGAAGTGATGAAAGTGATACAGGACGCTAAATGCGGGCGCGCTCCAGGCCCCGATGGGTTTGGGGTGGAACTTTACAAGCTAATAGGCGATAAGTTATCCCCGGCCTTGGTGGATATGTATCGCTGCCGGATAGATCGGGGCGTCTTTACGTGGGGAACCAATCATGCCCATATTATCTTGATACCCAAACCTGGAAAGGACCCCACGCAGGCGGCTTCATACAGGCCTATATCTTTACTAAACTTCGACTTAAAAATATTAGCAAAAATTCTAGCTGCCCGCTTGGCGGAAGTCCTGGGTGAGCTGGTTCATACATCGCAGGTCGGGTTTGTCAAAGGCAGATACGCGGTTCGTAACCTGCGGAAAATTCTGGCTTCCCTCGAATGGGTCCGGGAACGCAATCTAGCATCCCTGCTCATTAGTTTTGATGCCGAGAAGGCATTTGACCAGGTTCATTGGACATATTTGCATTTCCTCCTGCCTCAGTACGGGCTTGGAGAGCGGTTTTGCAAAATGGTGGACTTACTTTATTCGGACCCGACAGCGGCTATCTCCTGTAATGGGGTGATATCCGATCCCTTTCCACTTGAGCAGGGCACGCGGCAGGGATGCCCCCTTTCCCCATTGCTGTTTGTGTTATCTTTGGATCCTTTGGTGCGGCGTATTGAGTCCTCTCCCAGTATACAGGGGGTAACGGTAGGGGCTCAGCAATTTAAATTGGCGGCGTTTGCAGATGATTTATTAGTACACGTGCTTACACCTGAGCGATCGCTAGCCGCCCTATTGGAGGAGTTCACTCGCTTCGGCACGTTTGCTGGCTTGCGGATAAATAGAGATAAATCTGAGGCGCTGGATGTTGGGGGCTTATTGCAGGGAACTTGGCGGGGCGACTTTCCCCTTCGTTGGGCGGAGGAGGCGTTTCTATATCTGGGTATCTTGCTGCCCCGGGATCCTAAGGCGCTTTATAAACTTAACTTTGCTAGATTTTTTACAAAGATTCAGTCTCAACTACAGGCTTGGACCCCCCTTCCTCTGTCCTTGTCGGGCCGCCTGGCGGCTATAGGAATGATCATATTTCCTAGGCTGCTGTATTGGCTGCAAACCCTGCCGGTGTGGCTGCTACAGAAAGACCTTCAAAAGATCGAAAAGGCAGTTCGGAAGTTTCTCTGGGGGGCATTTCGGGCTCGGATACCCTTGGCTAGATTGAGAGGAAGCTGGAAAGCGGGGGGGATGGGACTGCCCGACCTGTTTCAATATGCCGTGGCTTGTCAGGCCCGACATTTAGGGGATTGGCTTGGCGCTACTGATTACTATACGCCAAGGTCCTTCGAAGCGGCCTTCTTCTCCCCGCATGCGTTAGAGGCGGTGGTACACCTGGAGGGGGCGTTGCTGCCTCCTCGGGTGAGAAATAGCGTGTTGGTCACCCCAATTCGAAGGGCCTGGCAGAGTCTCAATAAGGCGTGGGGCAGCTCTCCACGGGTTTCAAGCTGGCTCCCCCTGCAGGGGAATGTAGCCTTTGGGCCAGGGTCGGACTCAGCCATTTTTAGGCAATGGAGGGGCAAGGGGATAGCGTGTCTTGGACATGTGGTTACCCTTGAAGGTTGTTGTAAACCTTTGGAGATGCTCTGTAAAGAATATGACTTGCAACAGGGGACCTCTAACTTTGCATACGTCCAACTTCGGCATTATGTTGAATCTCTTCCGCAGCCGGGTTTGCTAGAGAACAGGTCAGCGAGAATTATTGAGTTCTTTGCCTTGGGGACAGATTGCCCACCTCGAGTAGCGGTGCTAAAGCGTAAGCTGGACCAGTATGGTGTTCCCCGGGACTTCACTAAAGAGGAACAGGCTTGGACACGGGAACTCGGCTGCGCAGTTCCTCCCGGCGCGCTTGAAGCTGCCCTACGGCGTATAGCCCGACTAGTGGAAGCCGCCAGGTGGCGGGAGATGCAATTTAAATGCATTACAAGGGTTTACTTCTCCCCGAGGCGAGCACTGCGGACGGGGTTAACGGATTGCGGTGGCTGTCCTCGATGTGCAACGCCGCTTGCGGACCTGGGCCACATGTGGTGGGGTTGTGAGCGCATTAAAGGGTATTGGGCGCGTATCGAGGCCTATTTGAGCGTCCTATTACACCAGTCAATTCGGTGGTCGGGTCTGTTGGTAGTTCTAGATTGTCTGGGGCCGCTACAGGTTAAGGGGAAATGGGGGAGGATCTTAACGCGTAAGGCTAGTTTGGTGGGGAAAGGCCCCATCCTTCGTAAGTGGCGGGAGACGACAGCCCCTACCTTTTGGGAGTGGCGTAATAGCTTCCACCACCTCATGTTACAAGAGGGTAGGGCGGCCAAGGGGAGTCCTCAGCGGTGGGCCTCTTTCTTATTGATCTGGACCCCTTACATTCAGAACTTAGGCCCTAAAGCCAGGAGCGAGGTCTTAGCTATGGTGTAACCCGGTCCGGGTTGCTGCATCTGGGGAGGGTCTTGGGGGTGGGAGGGGGCAATGGTAGCTTTAGATCCCAGTGGGAGGGGTTTTCGCTCTGGCGTGGGGGGGTGGGGGGAGGGGTGGGGGGGGGGGGGGGTGGTTCAGTACCCTATAGGCGTTTAGACCACTAGAGGGGTGGATATTCGTGGATTTGCCCTTTTTCCTTCCTCTCCCTTCCTTCCTTTGGGATTTGAGAGCTCCTGGTTGGGGATAAGAAACGACCCTGACCAGGGAAGCGGATGGATAGGTTGTTTTCCTTTTGCTGAGGTCAGCGGAGGGAGAGGGGAGGGTTTGGGGGGGTGAAACTTATGAAAATATGTATCTATGTTTTGCGTTAACATGTTTGTACTGTTGTATCAGAGTTTAATAAACAGATTTAAAAAAAAAAAGATAAAAATAACCCAGATGCCCTTAAGTACAGAGCAGAAAGAGCTGAAAGTTTCCAAATTACCACTGTCAACTAATAACCATATTAATATGAATAAAATAGAATCTTTAAAATGCCTATATGCAAATGCTAGAAGTCTAAAAAATAAGATGGGAGAGCTAGAATATATAGCAGCAAACGAAAGATGAGATCTGATTGGCATCTCAGACCTGGTGGAAGAAGAACAACCAATGAGACACTGTGATACCTGGGTACAAACAATATCGCAATGATAGGGTAAATCAAATTGGTGGAAGGGTTGCACTTTGTGTTAGAGAGGGCATTAAGTCACATAGGATTAAAATTTTTCATGAAACAAATACACTGTAGAATCTCTATGGATAGAAATTCTGTGTAAAAAGGGGAAGGCAATGGCACTGGGAGTGTACTATCGACTGCCTTGCCAGTATGAACAGATGGATGATGACATGCTGAGAGAAATCAGGAAAGCTAACAAAAGTTACAGCACAGTAATAATGAGTGATTTCAATTACTCTGGTATCAACTGGGTCAGTGTCACATGCTAGGGAGATAACGTTTCTAGATGAAATAAATGACTACTTTTGGAGAAGCTGGTTCATGAACCGAGCAGAGGGGAAGCCATTTTGGAATAGTCCTCAGTAGAACACAGGATCTGGTGCAAGAGATAAGGATGTTGGGGCCACTTAGCAATAGTGGCAATGCAAGAGCATTGTTTCAAAATATTATATAGGACTTATTTAACTCCATATAGTATATGTAAATGGGGAATAAATATAGCCCCCTATTGTTGGAAAGGGTATTGGTTACAGGGGGACCATGCATATGTGGTGGCAGTGTCCAGTGATTCAAAAGTATTGAGAGGGGTTGGCTCAGTTGTTCAAGGAAATAACTGCTCATGGAACTGGATCCTAGGTGTATGTTACTGAATTAATAGGAAGGAGGGAAGGATATGAATATAGTAAAACTGGCCATATACTTTGTGGTGGCAATAGGATGGAAATGGCAAAAGAATGGAGAAACATTACTGCTGAGAGACATTCTTTGTAAGTTAGATATAGAGAATGTGTAAATTAACAGTTGTTAAAATAAGAGATGATAAAGTGTCCAACAGATATGAGCACCTTATGAGAACTGGTATAGTTAAATGACCATATGGGGAGGGATAGGGGGAAAGTATAAGTTGGTAAGGTTGTATGTTCAATATAGGAGCTCTGGAATTTGAAATCTCTGAATGCATGCCACTGTAAGTGGGGGAAGGGTGTGTGGTGAGAGAGGGAGGGAGGGGTTGATAATTGTTTTGTATTTTGTACTTGAGATGTACTGTGGTGAGTTTTTTTTTTTAATCTTTAAGAACATAAGAAATGACATACTGAGTCAGACCACAGGTCCATCAAGCCCAGTATCCTGTTTCCAACAGTGGCCAATCCAGGTCACAATATCTGTCAGGTTCCCAAAAGGTAAAAAGATTCCATGGAGTAAGCAGTGGATTTCCCCAGTCCAATTTAATACAGGTTGAGTATCCCTTTATTCAAATTGCTTGGGACCATTAGTATTTTGGATTTCACATTTTTTTGAATTTTTTAATACAGTATTTGCATATACATAATGATATATTTTGGGGATGGAAACCAAGTGTAAACATAAAATTCATTTATGTTTCATATACACCTTATACACATAGGCAGAAAATAATTGTATACAATATTTTTAATAATTTTGTGCATGAAACAAAATTTGTGTACATTGAGCCATCAGAGAGCAAATGCATCACTATCTCATGTCAGTGCTCAAAAAGTTTCGATTTTGGATCATTTCGGATTTCAGATGTTCAGATAAGGGATACTCAACTTGTAATACTTTATGAACTTTTCCTTTAGGAACTCATCCAAACCTCTTTTAATTCCAGTTACACTAACGGCTTCTACTACATTCTCTGGTAATGAATTCCAGAGCCATTACACGTTGAGTGAAAAAATATTTTCTCTGATTAGTATTAAATGTGCTACATTGTAGCTTCATTGCGTGTTCCCTAGTCTTCTACTTTTTGAAGGAGTGAAAAATTGATCTACATTTACCCATTCCACTCCATTTATTATTTTATAGACCTCTATCATATCTTCTAATAAAATATAAGTTAAAAAGAAGTATAAAGATTAGGAATCCTGCACTCTTGAAGCATCTTCTTTGCCACCCAGAAATTTTGGTGCTCTTTTGCAAACCAACAAAATAAATCATAGAAACATGATGGCAGGCAAAGACCACATGGCTTATCTAGTCTGCTCTTCCGTGTTGTTGTTGTTAAGTGCTGTTGAGTCGGTGTCGACTCATGGTCCCCTTTTTCCCTTTAGAGATCCTCTGTGTTTGTCCCATGCTTTTCTGAATTCAGATAATGTCCTTGTCTCCACCACCTCCACGGGAGACTATTCCATGCATCTACCACTCTTTCCATAAAGAAACATTTCCACATACTACTCCCAAGTCTATCCCCTTTCACTCTCATCCTATGTCCCCTCATAGCAGTGCTTGCCTTCAATTGAAAGAAACCCTCGTGTGTATTTATGCCATGGAGGTATTTAAATGTCTCTATCATATCGCCCCTATCCTGCCTTTCCTCTAAAGTATACATATTAAGATCTTTAAGTCTGTCCTCTATGCTACATAACAAAGATCACTAACCATTTCAGTAGCCACCCTCTGCACCGACTCCAACTTGTTTATATCCTTTTGAAGGTGCAGTCTGAAGACTTGCACACAATACTCCAAATGAGGACGCACCGGAGACTTATTCAAAGGCACTATCATCTCCTTTTTTCTGCTGGCCATTCCTCTCCCTATACACCCAAGCATTCTTCTGGCTTTCGCAGTCACCCTTTCTACTTGTTTAGCTACTTTAAGACCTTCAAACACAATTAGGCCCAGGTCCCACTCGTCTTTTGTGGAAAGAAGTACATATACTGTACCGCTTCTTTGGATTTTTGCAGCCCAAATGCATGACCCTGCATTTTTTAGCATTAAGGTTCAGATGCCAGGTTCTAGTCCATTCTTCAAGCTTGTTATCTACTCATTCCTAGGTGTCTACTCTATTGCAGATTTTGGTATCATCCGCAAACAAGCAAACCTTACCCAACAGCCCTACCACAATATCACTAACAAAGATGTTAAAAAGAATCGGACCAAGGACAGATCCCTGCTGCACACCATTGGTAACCTCCTTCTCCTCGAGTGAGCGCCATTTACCTGTACCCTTTGTTGCCTCCCACTCAAACACTTTCTAACCCAATCAGTAACTTTAGGGTCTATCCCTAGGGTGCTCAGTTTGGGCCTGATATGCCTGAGCTGCATCGGCGCATAGCCTGCCTGTCGACTCCCTTAACTCGGATTGTCAGTTCCGCGGCAACAGAAGTGAAAATCCGGATTTGGTTGACATGCTGGCAGATGCTGAGACTAAGCGGGTAGCAGCGATTTTTGATGCTACCCAGTGTAGAGGAGCAGTTGTTAATGGCTTTGAATGTAAGTGTCAGCACCTTGAAAGTTATCTTGCTTTGGACTGGAAGCCAGTGCAGCTGTTTTAGTATTGGTGTTATATGTTCCTTCCTTGAAGCCCCTTGCAGAATTCTGGCGGCTGCATTCATGGCTAGTTGCAGCGGGGTTATGGTGGCTTTTGGAAGGCCGTGTAATATGGCGTTCACGTAATCAAAATGCGGGGTCACAAGAGCTTGGTAGACAGATCGAAAATCTTCTGGTTCCAGGAGCGGTCTCAGGTGGCGCAGTGTTCTGATTTTGTTGTAAACTGCTTTTACCATATTGCTTATCTGGGCCTTCATATTGAGCTGTTGGTCAAGGATAACTCCAAGGTACTGAATTGATGGTTTGCTTGTGAGTTCAGCATCTCGGACCTTCAGGGAGCTAGGTGGAGTGAATGATGAATTCCTTGTGAGGAAAAGGACCTCTGTTTTTTTTAGTTTATTTTTAGTTTGTGTATGTTGCCAATCCGTGACCGCATCGAAACAGGCAGAGAGGGGTGCAAGGTCTGGTTTGTCCTAAAGGAAAGGCATGTAGAGGAGGACATCATCGGCGTAGATCAGGCAGTTAATGTTGAAGGAGTGGATGAGATTACATAAGGGCTGCATGTAAATGTTGAATAGCAGTGCTGACAGTGACGATCCTTGGGGAACGCCTTTTTCTTGGAGAAAAGGTGCGGATGTGGAGGGGCCGGAACGTACATGTTGTCATCAATCTGTTAAATATGATGCACACCATGTTAAATGCGTTTCCCTGAATGCCCTTCTCGCTAAGGCGGGAGAGGAGTATTTCGTGACATACCGTGTCAAAGGCTGCTGCAATATCCAGGAAGATGTTGTCCAATCCAATGATAAGCGTGTTGAATAACGTGGTCAGGAGTGTTTTGACCCCATGCGCTTCCCGAAAGCCATGTTGGCAAGGGTCGAGGGGTGCACTTATTTCGATATGATGGTGAAGTTGTTGTTGTACAACCTACTCGATGATTTTCGCCAGAAGCGGGATACTTGATATCGGCCTGAAGGAGTCCATTCGTGCTGGGTCCAGTTTGCTATTTTTTAGTAGCGGTCTTATCGCTGTCTGTTTTAGGCTTTTGGGGAATGTACTCGTTGAGAAAGATAACGCAATGAGTTTGGAGAGGAAGGGGCTGAGTTCGGTCTGCAGAGCTTTTATCCAAAACGCCGGACATGGGTCATTCGGTGCAGTGGTGGTGTTTATGGAAAATCCCGGTTAAGGCATTTACATGGGAGACCTGTGTAACTGCCTTTGAAAAACTGGGATGTTTGTTTATAAGTTGCCTGTGCATAATGGTGTCAAAGGCTTTACTGAAATGTAAATGCACCGCATCTAGAGCTCTCCCTCGCTCCAACTCCATGGTCACCCAGTCAAAGAAATCAGTCAGATTTGTCTGAGAAGACCTGCCTCTTGTGAATCCAGGCTGCCTCGGATCCTGCAATCCATTGGACTCCAGAAACCTCATTATTCTCTCTTTTAGTAGCCTTTCCAATAATTTGCTAACCACAGAGGTTAGACTAACTGATCTGTGGTTCTCAATGTCATCCTTACGGCCGCTTTTGTGTAAAGGGACCACATATACCTTCCTCCAGTCCTCTGGCACCACTCCCGACTCCAAAGAGGTATTGAAAAAGTCAGACAGTGGAGCCACTAGAATTTCCCTCAGTATTCTTGGATGTATCTCATTCAGACCCATGGCTTTGTCTACTTTTCGTTTAGCTAGTTCCTCACAAAGTCTTCTGAAAATTGTACGAGATCCCTGTTACTTCTGTTCCTATTTGTGAGTGTTTTCTAAGGTCCTGCTCTTGGCTCTTCATCTGTGAACACAGAATAGAAATATTTGTTAAGCAGTTCTGCTTTATCCTCATCAGTTAATGCATATTCCTCCCCTGCACCCTTGAGTCTGACCATACCACCTTTGCCCTTTCTTCTCTCACTAACATATCTGAAAAATGTCATCTCCAGGAACAAGCAGGAATGAGTCTTCACATATGGGTATCGTCGGTACCAACGGAGCCTGCGCAGGAACGCTCCCCAACGTCCAAAAGGAAAGCTTTTGGGAGCATCCCACAGCGCCTGCGCGCTGCCTTCCTGCCTTTCCCAACCGCCTCTCTCCAGTTCTTCTTTTCCGCGGAGCCAGCAGGTCGTGTTCCTGTCACCGCTGAAGAAGTTCTTTATTTTCTTTTATTTCTTTGGTCGCGCGTCTGCCTTCTTCGACATCGGACCAGTACCGCTGGTCTTTCTTTCTTTCTTTCTAAAAAAACCAAAAAAAATCTACCGTTGCCACTTCTGTGCTTTTTTCTTTTGGGCCTTAGGCCTAGGAAAAATTTTCCTCATGGAAAAGCCCGCTTCTGGGTTTAAAAAGTGCCCGAAGTGCAGCGGCACTATTTCTGTCACCCATGAGTGGTGTCTAAAATGTTTGGGTCCTGACCACTCCATCACGGACTGTGAGTCCTGTGCCCCATGGATCTCAGGTAACCAAACATATGTCCAGCCGGTCCTCGAAGGGTAGATCTCCCTCTAAGTATCGAGATGCCTCCGGGCTTGCTCTCGAGGATCCTGCACCGACAAAATTACCCCGGCGGGAGTCTCCGGCTTCCAAAGCTTTATCTATGGGGTCACAGGTTGACATCGATGGCTCGGCCTCGACCGATCACCTGTTGCCATGTTCTGGGGTACCGGTGGTTCCCACTGTACCGACATCCAGACATTGGTGGCGTCGATGGATCAGAATATTCTGACCATGCAGCGTGCCATTACGGCATTCATACAGGTTGCGATGCCTCCGGTGCCGCAACAAACTCCGTTGCCGGTACCGATTGCATCGACATCCGCTTCAGTGTCGACTGCAGCGGTACCCTGTCCTGTGATGCCCATCGGTACCGAATCGGTATCGATCAATCCCGATGTCGATACCACTCGATACGCGTATCGGGCTCTGCAGGAGCATCCAGACAGGCGATACTTCGATTTCTCTGAAGACTCTGATGAATCAGAGGCTACTGTCGAAGCATTGGTACTCCTTCCTCAGGAGCCCTCTTCTCCAAAAAGGAGAATGTCTCCTCCAGAGGACTTGTCTTTTCAAGACTTCATTAGGGAAGTGGCCAGGGGCCTCTCTATTTCAGTGGCCCTTGAACCAGAACCTAGAACCAAGAAATTGGATATTTTGCAATATCCTAAGGCTCCTAAAGAGGCAGCTACTTTACCAATTCATGAGATCCTTTATGATCACATGTTGGGCATATGGGAGACTCCCCTCACCACCTCCCCTCATTCTCGTAGATTGGACACCATGTACCGTGTTCCTCCTTGTCCTGGCTTTCATAAGACTCAGCTTCCTCACCACTCTATTGTGGTGGAGTCTGCTATGAAGAGGATAAAGAGTGCAAAAAGACACTTCTCTAATCCTCCAGGAAGAGAATGCAGAACCTTAGATGCTTTTGGCAGGAGAATTTTCCAGGCCAATATGCTTGCTGCCAGAATCAACTCCTATAGTCTCTATATGGGGATGTTTCTAAAAGAAGTTACAGATCATCTGCAAACTTTATCTCCTTTTATCTTCCCCATGAACTGCCAATCATCTGCCTCAGAACGGCATTTAAACCGCCGCACCAGAGGCGCGCCCGCGCCTTGCGGGCCCGCGCCTCGCAAGAGGGCCCTTTGGCGTGGCCCTTAGGCGGTGGACCGTGCGGGACCCTCTATATGCTCTTTCTGTTCAGTGGTATGCTGTTTGTAGTTAATGTAAGGTAATGTAATGTAAGTTATGTACTGTGTTCCCTGTTTGTACTCATAGTGTTTTGTTGTGATGTAATTATAATGCAATGTATGTTTCCCTCACCTTTGTTTAACTCTGTGCTGTATTAACCGCTTTGATTGAAGGAAAAGGCGGGATACAAAACATGTTAAATAAATAAATAAATAAATAAATCTCAGACGATAAAAGGGAGGAGTTTCTCACCTGGCTTAAGCATGCCCAGGATGTTTCCAAATTTTCCAACCGTCCAGCCTTTGACTCTTTTGAGTGTGCCAGCAGAGCCTCGGCTATTGCCATAGGTGCACGCAGAGTGGCTTGGTTACAAGCTTCTGATTTGGAACCTTGGGTCCAGGATGGATTAGGAAATCTTCCTTGTACAAGTGAAATTAGAGAAAGACATCATGCTTGGCAAGATAGAAGGTCAATGCAAAAGAGGAAGACCAGCAATGAGATGGATCGATACAATAACAGCAGCTACGGATACCAGTCTGTCAACAATGAGCCGCCTGACTGAAGATCGAACACAATTTAGGATAGCTATCCAGTGGGTCGCCATGAGTCGACTCCGATGCGACGGCACTTAACAACAGCAACAACAACAGGTGAAAACCTTTTTGGCAAGGATTGGCAAGCAATGGCCACTCAGATGGATGCTGAGAATTCTGCTTTAGATAGACTTTCAAAGTCTACTTCTGCTCCTGTCAGAAAAAGGTTATTCAAAAAGGCTTTCTTTCCCAAAAAGGGGAAATATTATCCTGTTTATGGTCAACAGACATCTTCTACAGGTCGTTTTGCTGCAAAGCGACAGCAACAACCTAAACAGGCCAAGCCTAAGGCTGCAAGGACTGCTACGGCCCAACAGCCTCCGCCTCCTCAGGGCCTTTGACTTACAACTAGAGAACTTAGCCTTTCTGGCTCTAAAAGAACCAGAACCTCTCACCATTCCAGGAAGGTTAGCTCACTTTGCTCCCAGATGGGAACAAATCACAACAGAGCAATGGACCCTCTCCATCATAAGGGAGGGGTACAAGCTTCATTTCTTAAACCTTCCTCCCCACACCATGGTGAGACAGTTCAATTCTCCAACATCTCTCCTCGTCCTTCTGGGTCAGGAGATTGCTACCCTTCTTGCCCAAGGGGCAATAGAAGAAGTACCCCTTCTTCAACAGGGCTCAGGGTTCTACTCCCCCTATTTTCTTATCCCAAAGAAAACAGGGGGCTACAGACCCATATTGGATCTCAGAGAATTGAACACGTTTTTATGCAAGGAGAAATTCAAAATGATTTCTCTTGGTGCTCTCCTTCCATTCCTTCAGAGTCAGGATTGGCTTTGTTTTCTAGATCTCAAGGATGTGTACACCCATGTCCTCATCCATCCAGCACACAGAAGATTCCTTCGGTTCCTTTATCAAGGAAAGCACTACCAATACAGAGTGCTTCCTTTCGGTCTGGCCTCTGCACCAAGAGTGTTCACAAAGTGCATGGCAGTAGTAGCTGCATTTCTACGCACTCTAGGAATATTTGTATTCCCATATCTGGACGACTGGCTCATCCGAGCTCCATCCCAGTCAGAGGCCCAGGCTTCCCTAGCCTGCACAAGGCGTGTTCTTCAGTATCTGGGACTTGTAATAAACATCCCAAAATCACAACTCACCCCTACTCAGTCATTGGAGTTCATAGGGGCCTTGTTGGATACCACAACTGCAAGGGCCTATCTTCCTCAGGCCCGTTGCCTACGCTTGGTGCAGTTAGCCTCACAAATTCAGTTAAAGTCCCATTTAACTGCTCGAGAAATGTTACAACTGTTAGGCCACATGGCATCCACCGTGCATGTGATTCCTTACGCTCGCCTTCACATGAGGGCAACTCAGTGGACTTTGTCCACCCAGTGGACCCAGGCATCAGGGTGCCTGTCAGACAAAATAGCAACCTCCAGTCGCCTCTTTTGGTCCCTCCAGTGGTGGAAGTCCACTCAAAATCTGTTGCTGGGGTCCCCCTTTCAACAGTTGCTACCCCAAGCAACCCTTACAACAGATGCCTCTCCAAAGGGTTGGGGAGCTCATCTTCAAGATCTCTCCACCCAGGGCATCTGGTCTCCACAGGAGACATCTCTACATATCAACCTCTTAGAGCTCAGAGCAATTTTTCTAGCTCTCAGAGTCTTCCACACCCTGCTCAGCTACAAGACAGTCCTCATCCACACGGACAACCAAGTAGCCATGTTCTGTGTGAACAAGCAGGGCAGGACTGGCTCTCTGTCGCTTTGCAACGAAGCTTTGAGATTGTGGGCCTTCGCCAGAGAGCATCAAATTCATCTCATGGCAGTGTATCTTCCAGGGGTTCAAAACTCTTGGGCAGACAGACTCAGTCGAGTTCTGCTTCCACAAGAATGGTCCCTCCATGGAGACCAGATAGACAGGATCTTTCAAATTTGGGGAACCCCAGACCTGTTTGCAAGTCCGTGGAATGCCAAACTTCCCCGTTTCTGTTCCAGGATTCCGTGTCAGGGAGTTCAAGCCAGGGATGCCTTCCTCCTTCATTGGGGGCAAGACTTCCTCTATGCCTTTCCACCCATTCCCCTCATTCCCAAGACACTGTTCAAGCTTCAGAGAGACAAGGGGTCTATGATCCTCATAGCACCACGTTGGCCACGCCAAGTGTGGTACCCTCTACTTCTGCATCTCTCTCAAGCTCCCTCCCTGGACTTGGGATCTGCTCCAGACCTCCTGTCCCAGGAGGAGGGAACATTATGGCACCCAAATCCCCACTCTTCATCTCAGGACCTGGTTGCTGAAGACCTAGACCTTCAAGATTTGCATCTTTCTCAGCATGCTTCCAGAAAGCCTTCCACTAGACATTCCTATGCTCTTAAATGGAAAAGGTTTACCATTTGGTGTGCAGAGAAGGGTCTTAGCCCTCTTGCAATACCTCTGAATTCTTTACTAGAGTATTTGCTGCATTTATCCCATGCAGGCCTCAAAACAAATTCAGTAAGAGTCCATTTGAGTGCTATTGCAGCATCCCTTAAGCCTCTCAATGGACATTCTGTTTCCTCTCATCCTCTTATTGCAAGATTTATGAGAGGCCTTCTTTTAACTAAACCTCCCATTAGATCACCTCCAGTGGCATGGGACTTGAATCTGGTTCTTGGCCAGCTTATGAAGCCACCCTTTGAACCCTTAGCCACTATCTCCTTGAAATTCCTTTCCTGGAAGGTTATTTTTCTCATTGCAGTTACCTCAGCTCGCCGCATCAGTGAGCTGCAAGCCTTGGTGGCTAATCCTCCTTATACAAGGTTCCATCATGACAAGGTAGTCCTCAGGACTAATCCACACTTTAAGCCTAAAGTGGTCTCACCTTTTCATCTGAACCAGGAGGTGTATTTACCTGTCTTTTTTCCAGGACCTCATGCATCAAGTGCAGAGAGGAATCTCCATACCCTAGATTGTAAGAGAGCACTCGCTTTTTACTTACAAAGGACACAGCAACAGCAACATAGAAAGTCCTCTCAACTCTTTGTTGCTTTTGATCCCTCTCATTTGGGACTTCCAGTCTCTAAGAGAACTCTGTCCAATTGGATTGCTCAGTGTATTTCTTTCGCTTACCAGAGTAAGAACCTTTCTCTGGAGGGCCATGTCACAGCTCACAATGTGAGGGCCATGGCAGCCTCTATGGCTCATCTGAACTCTGTGTCCATCGACCAAATCTGTTGAGCGGCCACCTGGGCCTCGGTTCATACTTTTACAGCCCATTATTGCTTGGACAAGGACTCCCGCCGGGATGCCTTGTTTGGTCAGGCTGTTCTCAAATACCTGTTCCATACCTAATCAACTCCTACCCCCCTTCCCTGGTTGGATGCCCGAGATCCATGGAAGGAGGTAGAGCCCTTCTCAGGGACTCACAACCTTGGAGATCTCCCTGGCATCTCTAGCTGGGGAGTCCCCCATATGTGAAGACTCATTCCTGCTTGTTCCTGGAGATAGTACAGTTACTTACCTGTAACAGGTGATCTTTGGGAACAGCAGGAATAAGTCTTCACAACCCACCCACCTCCCCTAGGAGTTGTATCTCTCTATCTATCTTTCCTTTCCTCTCTCTCTCTCTCTTTGTCTCAGCTTATACCTCGAACTGGAGAGAGGCGGTTTGGAAAGGCGGGAAGGCAGCGCGCAGGCGCTGTGGGATGCTCCCAAAAGCTTTCCTTTTGGACGCTGGGGAGCGTTCCCGCGCAGGCTCCGTCGGTACCGACGATACCCATATGTGAAGACTTATTCCTGCTGTTCCCAGAGATCACCCGTTACAGGTAAGTAACTGTGCTTTATTCCTGCATTTTATTGCAATGGCCATTTCTAATTCTTTTTGTACCTTTGCTTTCCTGACTACTTTGCTAGCTATGTTTTCCCAAATATAGATGCCTGTCTTCCTCTCTTTGTGATCTCTAGATTTCACGAAGGCCTCCCTCTTTTTCTTCACCTTTTTAGCTACTTCTTTTGAGAACCATAGAAGCCTCCTTTTCCTTCTACATTTATTTACTCAACAAAAACGTTTGTTGCCCTTGAAATATCCCCTTTCAGTTTTGCCCACTGTTTTTCTACATCCCCCAGCTGTTTCCATCCCACTAACGACTCTTTGAGGTATTGTCCCATCTTGGCAAAATTAGTTTTCCTAAAGTCTAAGACCCTCGCTTATGAATGGAGTTTATCAGCACTAGTCCTAATACTGAATCATACAATCTGCTGATCACTTGATGCAAGATGATCTACCACTGTAACATCATTGGTAAGCACTAGGTCCAATATGGCCCCGTCACGTGTGGGTTCTGTTACTAGTTGCCTGAATAGTTCTTCCTTTAGAGAATCCAGGATCTCCTTACTTCCAGATCGCAGCAGGGCATTTTAAATCACTTATCAGTAGCACTTCTCATTTCATGGCAATACTGCATAAGAACATAAGATATGCCATACTGGGTCAGACCAAGGTCCATCAAGCCCAGTATCCTGTTTCCAGCAGTGGCCAATCTAGGTCATACGTACCCCAAAAGACACAGGTTCCACAATGCTTGTATTGGGTCAAGCATTGATATCCTGGGTCCCTTCTAAATAATGGTTTATGGACCTTTCCTCCAAGAACTTGTCCAAACCTTTTTTAAACCCAGCTACACTAACAGCCTTTACTACATCCTCCGGTAACAAATTCCAGAGTTTGATTACACGTTGAGTGAAAAAATATTTTATTTTATTAGTTTTAAATAGTTTACCCTGTAGCTTCATTGCATGTCCTCTAGACTTTCTATATTCTGATAACGTAAACAATCTATCTACGTTTACCCGTTCCACTCTGTTCATTAATTTATAGACTTATGTTTATGTTTATTACATTTGATATACCGCTCAAGCCAAAGCATCAGAGTGGTTTACAATATTAGATAAAAGTTACAGAAAATATGAAAAGAACGCCATTAATTAGATAGGACAGAATAAGAGATACAGTGATAGTTAAAGGAATAGAGGGGACAAGAAGAAATGCTCCACATAGCATCCGAAGATGTAGATATCATACCACCAGGTGTCTAACCTCCGCTGTCGACATCACCCCTCCACCGCTCCAATCTCCACAACAAGCAGAACCAATGTAGCAGCATTTTAAACGGTCCCGCATGGTCCTACGCCTAAGGGCCACGCCATAGGGCCCTCAGGCGTGGGCCTGCAAGGCGTGGGCACGCCAGTGGACGTGACGGTTTTAAAGCTGTTAAAGGCAGCTGGTATGGGCAGGCTGAAAGGAAAGAGCTGGAGCTCCCGCTCACACACCTCCGATGCTGGCTTCATAGGAGCATCCTTCCATCCCCTTTACCATTTTGGTGGCTCTTCTCTGAACCTTTTCTAATAACGCTATATCCTTTTTAAGATACGGCGACCAGAATTGCACACAATATTCAAGGTGCGGTCTCACCATAGAACGATATAGAGGCATTATAATATCTTTTGTTTTATTTTCCATTCCTTTCCTTATCATACCTAGCATTCTATTTGCTCTCTTTTGGGTGCCACTGCACACTGGACCGAGGGTTTTAACATGCTATCCACAATGACGCTTACATCTTTTTCCTGGGTGGTGGTTCCTAATCTGGAACCTTGCATTGTGTAACCATAGTTTGGGTTGTTCTTCCCTAGGTGCATAACTTTGCACTTGTCCACATTAAATTTCATCTGCCATTTTGATACCCAGTCTTCCAATTTATCAAGATCCTCTTGCAATTTTCCACAATCCTCTTGGGTTTTAACAACTTTAAATAGTTTTGTGTCATCTGCAAATTTGATAACCTCACTCGTTATTCTACTTTCCAGGTCATTTATGAATATGTCAAAAAGCAGCGGACCCAGCACAGATCCCTGGGGTACACCACTATTCACCTTTCTCCATTGGGAAAACTGGCCATTTAGCCCAACCCTCTGCTTTCTATCTTTTAACCAGTTCCTGATCCACAGTAGTACACTGCCTCCTATCCCATGACTCTTTAGTTTTGCCAAAAGTCTCTGATGAGGGACCTTGTCAAAGGCTTTCTGAAAGTCCAGATACACTCTATCAACCGACTCACCTTTTTTCACCTGTTTATTCACACCTTCAAAAAAACATAACAGATTAGTAAGACAAAATCTTCCTTGTCTAAAGCCATGTTGGCTGTATCCCATTAAGCCATGTCTATCTACATGCTGAGTAATTTTATTCTTTATGATGGTTTCTACCATTTTTCCCAGTGCTGACGTGAGACTCACCGGTGTGTAGCTTTCCGGATCACCCCTGGAACCCTTTTTAAAAATTGGTGTTACATTGGCGATCCTCCAATCTTCAGGTATTAGAGATGATTTTAGTGATAGTTCACAGATTATTTATAGCAGGTCTGCAATCTCATATTTCAGTTCTTTCAACACCCTTGGATGTATACCATCCGGCCCAGGTGATTTGCTACTCTTCAGTTTATCTAATAGTTGTAATACATCTTCCCGATGTATCGGTATTTCCTTCAATTCTTCCGCACCTTTAAATACCACTTCATTCATGGGTAACATCCCTACATCTTCCTCAGTAAAGACCGAAGCAAAGAATTCATTCAGCCTCTCCGCTATCGCCTTGTCGCCTCTTAGTGCCCCTTTAACTCCTCTATCAACTAATGGACCAACTGACTCTCTCACAGGTTTTTTGCTACGAATGTATTTGAAAAAAATCTTTATTTTGCGTTTTTGCTTCCGCAGCAAGCTGCTTCTTCTCAATTTCTCCCTTTGCCTGCTTTATCAATGCCTTGCATTTGACTTGCCAGTGCTTGTGCTGTTTCCAGGTTTCGTCGTTTGGCTCTTTTTTCCATTTCCTAAAAGATGCTTTTTTGGCAAAAACAGCCTCTCTGACCCCACCTTTAAACCATGCGAGCAGTTTTTTGGACTTCCTTTCACTTTTCTTAAAGCGTGGAATACAGCTGGTCTGGGCTTCCAAGATAGTATTTTTAAACAACACCCAAGCTTGATGTAAGTCTTTAATCTTTGCAACTTCTCCTTTTAGTTTTTTCTTAACTGTATTCCTCATTTTATCATAGTCTCCCTTTCGAAAATTAAAAGGTAGTGCTGTGGATTTCCTTACTATCCCTCCTCCACTAATTAAATCAAAGGTGATCATGCTCTGATCACTATTGCCAAGTGGCCACAACACCCTTATCTCTTGTACTAGATCTGGTGTTCCACTAAGGACTAGGTCTAATATGGCTTCCCCTCTGGTCGGTTCATGAACCAGCTGCTCCAAGAAGCAGTCATTTATGTCATCTAGGAACTTTATCTCCCTAGCATGTCCTGCCGTGACACTGACCCAGTCGATACTGGGGTAATTGAAATCACCCATTATTATTACTGCGCTGTAACCTTTGTTAGCTTCCTTGATTTCTTTGAGCATTTCATCATCCATTTGTTCATTCTGGCCAGGCGGTCGATAGTACACCCCCACTGCCATCGCCTTCCCCTTTTTACATGGAATTTCAATCCATAGAGATTGTATAGCAAATTTTGTTTCCTTCAAAACTTTAATCCTTTCTGACTCAATGCCCTCTCTAACATAGAGCGCAACCCCTCCAACAATTTGATCAGATCTATCATTACGATATAGTTTGTATCCAGGTATCACAGTGTCCCACTGGTTGTCCTCCTTCCACCATGTCTCTGTTATTCCAATCATATCTAACCTCTCATTTAGTGCTATATATTCTAACTCTCCCATCTTATTTTTTAGACTTCTAGGATTTGCATACAGGCATTTTAGAGATTCATATTAATTTGGCTATTGGTAGACATAGGTAATTTGGGATCTTTAAACTCTGTCTGCTCCATACTCAAGGGCATTTGGGCTACTTTACTCTTTTTTGGAACCTCTCTGCTTTTGGTAGTATCCTTCAAGGATACATTCTTCTGAACCATCCGCTCTTGGGCGACTGTCGGCTTACCCTATTATCTAGTTTAAAAGCTGCTCTATCCCCTTTTTAAAGGTTAATGCCAGCAGCCTGGTTCCATCCCGGTTAAGGTGAAGCCAATCCTTTCGGGAGAGCCCCTCCTTTCCCCAGAATGTTCCCCAGTTCCTAACAAATCCAAAACCCTCATCTCTGCACCATTGTCTCATCCATGCATTGAGACTCTGGAGCTCTACCTGCCTTTTGGTTCCTGCACGTGGAACGGGAAGCATTTCGGAGAATGCTAACCTGGAAGTTCTGGATTTCAACTTCCTACCTAAAAGCCTAAATTTAGCCTCCAGAACCTCCAAACCACATTTTCCTATGTCATTGGTTCCGACATGTACCAAGACAGCAGACTCCTCCCCAGCACTATCTAAGACCTTATCTAGGTGGCGCGTGAGGTCCGCTACCTTCGCAGCAGGCAGGCATGTTACAGGCGATCCTCACGTGCACCAGCCACCCAACTATCTACATGCCTAATGATGGAATCACCAACTATAACGGCTGTCCTAACCCTTCCCTCATGGGCACGTGGCCCTGGAGAAACGTCCTTGGTGCGAGAGGGTTTTACATCACCTGGAGGACAGGTCCTAGTTACAGGATCACTTCCTGCCACACCAGGGTGATGCTCTCCTGTCACGTGACCTCTCTCCTCCATAGCAACAGGGATGCTGCCAGACTGGAGGTGGGACTTCAGGACTATATCCCTGTAGGTCTCGTCTATGTACCTCTCTGTCTTTATGTTTTCCAAGTCTGCTACTCTAGCCTCTAGAGAATGGACTCGTTCCCTGAGAGCAAAGAGCTCCTTGCACCTAGTGCATACGTAAGACCTCTCACCAACTGGGAGAAAATCATACATGTGACACTCAATGCAAAAGACTGGAAAGCCCCCATCTCGCGGCTCGACTGCTGTCTGCATCTTAGTTTTAATTTTTTGTTTAGATCTTTAAGTTCTTTACTTACTAAGGGTTGCTATGGATATTTATACCAATAAAACTGTACCTAATACGTTTAATATACCTTGTTCACCTGAAGCTTAAGTAATCTCAGGTGCTTAGTGTATGACTGATTTGGGTAACGAGTTTCACCTGAGAGCACCTCCTGTCTTTTAAGATGTGTAAGTACCTATAAAGCTACGATTATCCCAGGGGTGTGTGGGTGTGGGGAGGGAGGGAGGGAAATAACACTTATTAAAAGAGGGCTGCTACACAGTACCCTGTCCTGTGCTGCTGAGGTAAGCTATATTCTTATTTGATTTAAATTATAGCTCTTTGCTGCTGCTAGGCTCTAACCTATTAGGAAATTTAAACTACAAGCTCTGTGCTGTGTTCTAAATTTAACCAGAAAGATCTCTTCTGTGTTTTAAATTTAAACTAAAAGATACTAGGCCCTGAATGACTATTAAATTAAAACTTAAACTGCTGCTACTAGGCCTGACTGATTTAACAAAAAATAGTGGATTCACAGATTAATTAGCTTTAATAGAAAGAATTCCTTTCAGAAAATTCCCAGAAGTATATACTCACAATTGCAGATCTCTCTCCAGAAGTAACAGTCCCCTTTTCTAGTCCTTCAACACTGAGGATTACAGAGCTCTTGTTGAGCTATTTATGCCTGTGCTGCTGAGGTAAGCTGTGACCAACTTTCTGGATGATTAACAGTCCATGCTTGGATAGAAGGAGTCTTTCAAAATGGCCTTTTGACCTGCCACCTGGTATTAACACCTGTTGAAAAAGTTTCACAGGTCTCTTGCCCCCTAGGTAGAAGGCCTCTTTGTTAAAGTTCTCTAGAAGACTTTATTTGCTGCTCAAAAAGTACTGACCTTGTTTTGCCTTTTGTGCTGATCTATATTCTTATTTGATTTAAATTATAGCTCTTTGCTGCTGCTAGGCTCTAACATTATGAAATTTAAACTACAAGCTCTCTGCTGGGTTCAAATTTAACCAGAAAGCTCTCTTCTGTGTTTTAAATTTAAACTAAAAGCACTTTGCTGATGCTACGCCCTGAGTGACTATTAAATTTAAACTACAAGCTCTCTGCTGGGTTCCAAATTTAACCAGAAAGCTCTCTTCTGTTTTTTAAATTTAAACTAAAAGTACTTTGCTGATGCTAGGCTCTGAGTGACCATTAGATTAAAGCTACAAGCTCTCTGCTGGGTATGAAGTGTAACCAGAAAGTTCTCTTCTTTGTTTTAAATTTAAACTTAAACTGCTGCTACTAGGCCCTGACTGATTTAACAAAAAATAGTGGGTTCACAGATTAATTAGCTTTAATAGAAAGAATTCCTTTCAGAAAATTCCCAGAAGTATATACTCACAATTGCAGATCTCTCTCAAGAAGTAACAGTCCCCTTTTCTAGTCCTGCGTATGTCTTCTATTAAATCTTCGTCCCTACTCCCTGTGAGGAGGATCTGTATATAACTTCAGTGCAAATGAATTTCCCTTTCCCTCTTTTAATTTTACCCCACAGTGCATCCTCTCTTCTTTTTAAGCCCTGCAATTCTATAGCTTTAAGATTATTTTTTTTTATAATTTCAGTTTTTATTTGTATTGAATCTGACAAACAGTGCCTCCTTACATCACACTCTTGTTCACTATATTGAATTTTTTTAACAGAAAAGTCCCCTCCCTTTCCCTGCCCCCCTATACTCAATCAATTCTGCAAAAAGTCCAACAATGGTCGCCATTGGTTGTGAAATCGCTCAGTACTCTGGCATCGGGCCACTTTCAGTTATTCCATTACTATGATGTGACGTAATGGCACCTTCCAAGTTTGATGTCGGGGGCAGCCTGATTCTTCCAGTTCTAGGTGATTTCCCCTCTGGATACATGCTCGAATAAGGTGGGCCCATCTTAGCCACTGCTCCCCAGCCATTTGCCCAACAGACAGAATCACTTCTACATCAAAAACAGTTTTAATGAGCCCACGAATGGTATCCCAGTATGTAGACATCCCTGGGCACTCCCACCAGATATGGTAAACAGACCCTTTAGCCTCACAGTTGCACCAACACCAATCAGATGTCTGAGGAAACATGGCATGCAAGTGATCCGGGATATTATACCACCACATCAACAGCTTATATGAGGTTTCCCTAATTTTCACCGAAATGGCCTGATGACTGCTACTACTACTACTGAGCATTTATATAGCACTACAAGTCATAAGCAGCGCTGCACAGACATGTAGGAGACAGTCCCTGCTCATCAGAGCTTACAATCTAGTCAAGACAAACACAGAAGGTGAAGGCAGGGACAAAGCAAGGGAAAGAAAAAGGAGATCAGGTGAGTCAAGATCCAAAAGCAGCAGCGAAGATATGAGTTTTCAGCCTGGATTTGAAGAGGGTTAGAGAAGGTGCCTGGCGTACAGACACAGGAAGTTTGTTCCAGGTGTAAGGCGCAGCAAGGTGAAAGGAGTGAAGTCTGGAGTTAGCATTAGAAGAGAAGGGCACAGACAGAAGCAGTTTGCTAGAAGAGCGGAGTTCCCGAGGGGGGTTGTAAGGAGAGATAAGAGAAGAAAGGTAATGAGGAGCCGCAGAGTGAATGCATTTATAGATCAGCAGGAGAAGTTCGAACTGGATGCCGAAATGGATAGGGAGCCAGTGAAGTGACTTGAGAAGAGGAGTAATATGGGCATGATGAGGCTGGCGGAAGATTAGCTACGCAGCAGCGTGCTTAACAGATTGAAGGGGAGAGAGATGATTCAAAGAGAGCAGCAAGGAGTAGGTTACAGTAGTCAAGACGGGAGGTGATTAAGGAGTGGGTAAGCATTTTAGTAGTGTGTTCAGAAAGGAAAGGGCGGATTTTGCTGATGTCATAGAGAAAGAAACGATAGGTCTTAGCTTTCAGATGGATATGTGAGGAGAAAGAGAGAGAGGAGTCAAGGACAACCCCCAGATTGACCCATACCCATGCACACACACTCCCAATCTTTCTCCATCCACTCACATCCCATGTCCCACTCCCAAGCCACCATATAGGGAAGCCTTAAAAAGGGTTCCCCTTGCAAGTTTTTATATAGCAATTGTATCAAATCCCGCCCTTTGAAATAACCCATCCACAGGGCTTCCAAATCATTATGCCCCTCCGCATGGGTTGCCCAGCATGTCTGCTGGCAGAGAAAATAGACCACCTGTACATGTGCAAAGGGTAACTGGTACCCTCCCCTTCAGTATATCGAAAGGGAGAGGTTCACCATGATCAAACAGTTTCACAAATATGTCCAAGCATAGCCGCTCCCATCGCTGAAATATCCCCTCCCTTCTTGTAGCAAAGTCTGGGATCCCTCCCCCCGTATGGGTTCTAAAACTGTAAATTCTACCTTGAGTGCCACCATTCTCCATCCCCTATGCCAATGGCTCCCAAGATGCACCAAAAAGGGATTCTTCTTCCACCGCTCTCCAGGAGTTCCTTTTAACAGCCAGGGAAGATGGGCCAGCTTCACCTTTCCTGCCCATTTTGTTCTATCGCCCAAAACCGCTTGTTTCCTCCCTCCCTCCAGTCCATAACCTGATGGATTTCAGAAGCCATGGCGTACTGGTTAAAATCCAGGACCCCCAAGCCCCCCCTCCACAGAATGTGCTCGATACAACACCCGGTGTGATACTCAAGAGGGGCGGCGCTGCCAAACAAAATTGAAAACTCGTCTCTGGAGCTTTCCCAGCTTGCATGGGGAAACTGCCACTGGAAGTACCTGGAAGAGATACAGAAGCCATGGCAGCACATTCATTTTTATTGTTGCTACCTGGCCAAGCCAGGAAAGTTCCCCAGAATGCCATTGGGCCAGATCTTTCTTGACCTCCCACAATAAAGCTCGGTAATTGGCTGTATAATACGTACCCCCAGATACAACAAAGAATTGCGAGCCCATTGAAAGGGATACGTTTGTCAGAGCTGGAGTTTCTCAGACGCCCCCAGAGAGACATTAAGCACTTCTTTTTTATCCCAGTTAATCCTAAATCCCGATAGGGCTCCAAAACATTGGAGTTCATGCATGAGCACTGGCACTGACAGCATCAGATGGGTCAGAGCAAAAAGAAGATCACCCACAAAAAGTGCAATCACCCTCCACTGGCACCCCCACATTATCCCCATTCGCCCGAATGATACAAACAAGTGGTTCCATAACAAGCGCAAATTACAGAGGGGACAAGGGGCACCCCTGTCTGGTACCACTCTGAAGATCAAAAAATGCTGAGTCTCCCGTTGACCCTCACCAGCTCCCACGGGTCTGTATATATAGCACCCGAACCCAAGCTATAAATTGTGGGCCCACCCCCATGCGGTCTAACACCCCAAACAGAAAATCCCAATGGATGCAATCGAATGCCTTTTCAGCATCAATGGCCAGCAATAGGATTGCCATCTATTCTTTGCATGTCCGCCATACGAGTTGGAGAACCCACCTGATATTATCTCCTATCTGGCACCCCTGAACAAAACCTGCCTGGCTGAGTAACACAGGCCCAAGCCTATTGGCCAGTACCTTAACCAATAACTTTGCATCCGTATTAAGAAGGGATATGGGGCAATAGGACCCGCAAACCAGGGGGTCACATCCAGGTTTTGGAATCACCATTATAGCCGCTTCTCTCAGGGACTGTGGTGGGCTTCCTCCTTGCAATACCCCATTAAAAACCCTAAGAAGGACCGGCACAAGAGTCGGAGCTGATTTTTTATAAAAGAGGCCTTTGATAGCGTCTACCAACTCCTCCTCCCCAATAGTCCCATCCAGCCTGGCCCTATTCTCCTCCCCCAAGTGGGCCAGGCCATCCACCCCCTGAGTCGGGGAACCCCCCTCCTCTCTTCAGTGCAGATATTGGTAAAAAGGTGCAAAGCGCTCCCTAATCTCCAGTCTCTTAAAAAGCATGTAATCTCGTTCATTCTTCAATTTAGCCATCTGGGTAGCCCTTTCCCACACTTGCAACTTACACGCCAACAGCTTCCCTGATTTATTATCAAATTCATAGCACATCTGATTCAAGCACTGCAATTGAAAGGAGACCCAGTCTATTTGCATTGCTTTAAGCTCTAGTCGCACAGCCTCCAGCTGCACTGATATGCATCTATCCCCAGACACTTTATGCTAGCATTCCAAGTTCTCAAACCATAGTTTTAATAACTGGATCCCTCCGCTCACTCCTGTTTACCCCAGACCCCCAGCTGGATCAGTTTACCCTGCACTACAACTTTTAGCCCATCCCACAATGAGCCCAATCCCACCTCTCCAATGTCATTAAGCTCTATATAGTATTTAATAGTGTCTTCCAGTGTGCTGGCCATGTCCACCCATTGCATTAAGGCCTCATTAAGGTGGTAGAAGGGTCGCTGGCTCCTCTCAGGGTTCTCTCTAAACTCAGCCCAAACCAGCACATGGGCTGACCAAATAATGGTACCAACCGCCGCACCTTCTAGTTTATCTCCCCAATAATGATTGCCCAGCCGATAGTCAATGCAACTATAGCTATCGTGCACCACCAAATAAAAAGTATAGTTCTATGATGTGGGGTGGACCATGTGTCACAGGTCCACCAAACCCCAGGCCTTCATCCACTTCAGGCCCCAGTCGCTCTAACTCGGAACACCCGCTCCATCCTAATCCCAGGATTGATCCTTCTTTATATCAAGTACCGCATAACAGTCCCTGCCACAATTAGTTGGCCCCTCACATGTCCTTCCAACCAACTTCCCAAGGCCTCACAAAACTCCTGGCTATCATCAGGAATGTAGTCTCTACACCACTTAATTCTCCCCACACAAGTAGAGACCTTCCATCCCTTCTGCGCGCCATCCCTCCCAGTTGTAAGGGTACATTCCCCCGTATCAATGTGGCAATGCCCCCTTTCTTCCTCCTGGAATCTGTCCCCGCAAAATACACCTGGGGATAGGCACTGGGGCACACCAAGCACTCATCCTTTCCAAGTAGGTGTGTCTCCTGTATAAACGTAATTTGCCAGCCCCAACTCTTAAAGGTCATTGTAGAGCAGTCGGCGCTTTTGCGGTGTATTGAGGCACTTGACGTTTAGAATACCCATTCGAAAGCCTCTTATCCTATCACCCGATGGCAGACCAACCCTTCTCTCCCCCACTGCTGAGAATAATTCCCACTGCACACCCACAGTCCTCCATCCCACACCCTCCAGCTTGCAGAGTAAACCTCTGTCATTAGTTTTGAGGAAAATGACTCCACAGAGGTGTCCCTCCATGCATATAGGCTGCCGAGAAGCACCCTCCCCTATGGCACCCCTGGCATCCCCTCTTACCTTCTTACAGATCCCATGCCCTCGCTATCCTCCCTTTGCAAGCACCACATACACACCATTCATCCATGCTCACTGGCCGACTTTACCCCCCCTCTAGTCCCATCCCTGCTCTTTAGAATCTTGTCTAGGTCCTTCATTGCCATTCTGACAAGAGCAATACGTTGTTGGATTTCTTGATTGATAGTTGATCCAAGTAGGTTAAAGTTGTCCACTATTTCAATTTCTTCTCCATCAATGATGAACTTATTCATTTTGCCAGTTGTCAGGATCTTTGTCTTCTTGAGGTTGAGGTGCAGACCCATTTTAAGACTATATTCCTTGATCTTGCGAAGCTATGTTTTAAATTGTCTTCACTTTCAGCCAGTAATGTTGTATCATCAGCATAGCAAAGATTGTTGATGAGTCTTCCACCAATCTTCACACCTTGATTGTCTTCATACAGTCCTGCTTCTCTTATGATTTGTTCTGCATATAAATTAAAGAGGTAAGGGGAAAGTGTGCAGCCTTGTCATACACCTTTGCTGATTTTAAACCATTCTGTTTCTCCTAGTTCCGTTCGAACTGTTGCTTCTTGATCAATGTAAAGATTTTATGCAAGAGAACGATCAGGTGTTCTGGTATACCCATGCCAGAGTTTCTCATGGTTTGCACAGTGACACATATGGATATCCTTTTGGTATTCTTTTGTCATTTCAAGGATCCATTTCACATCCGCGATAATGTCTCTCGTTCCTTGCCCTTTCCTGAACCTTGCTTGCACTTCAGGCAGTTCTCGTTCCAGGTATGGTTGTAGCCTCTGCTGAATGATCTTGAGTAGAATCTTGCTGGCATGTGGGATCAGAGCAATTGTGCAATAATTTCCACAGTCAGTCAGGTCACTATTTTATGCCCACACAAAATTGCCAAATTTCTCCAAAGTAATCTCAATATCATCAGCACTTTAGTAAATGTAGCCAGAGCTATATCCAACAATGCTATCAGTAAACACGGCTGGAGCACTTTCTAAGCTATCTCTGTGGAATAACTCGATACTATCATTTCGAATCTCAGAACCACTATGTCCCCTCTAGATCCATATCCAGTATTGTGGATAAAACTTGCCAGAGTCAAGCGTATACCAATACTACTCAAGATTGTTCAGCTATCTCTAACACAAGGATACATGTCTAAGAGTCTCAAACATGCCTCACTCAGATCATTACTAAAGAACCCTATATTAGACCCGATATTTCCATGTTCCTATAGACCCATCTCCAATATACTTCTCGGAACGATGATATACGCAAGAATTACACAACCTCAAGAAAACATTCTGTAAGATGGAGAAGAAATGGAGGTCTTTCAGAACCCATGCAAATAAGGAACTTTACAATGCAGCGCGAAATACCTATAAAGAAGCAATTCTCAAGGCCATCAACTCCTCTAGGGATCTATTTGAACTAGTAAAGAATCTAACCAAGTCTCACAAAAACTTGTCAAATAGCACACTCATTAAACCATAAGCTATAGGAGACTATCTAGCATTCAAATTAAAAAACAAAAACAACTCAACCTTGCTCATCTGGAATGATTCCCAATCCCACCCTAATAAATGGACCACTTTCCACCTCATAAAAGAAAAACAGGGGGAGTGTCCTAATTAAGATGGCAGCAGCTGACTTTTCGGTGTGAGCGTGTTTTTCTTTTTCTCTCCTATGGATAGAAAGCGTAAGGGGAAAGGAGGGTTTTTGCCCTCTCATCCCTCTCTTACCTCGACGCCGCTTGCTTCAGGAGAACTGTGTGGCCCTTTGGATTCCTTTGTGTTGCGTGTTGCCCGGGAGCCAGTTGAAGCTGGGGGAGAATACCAAGCTGCAGCACTTCCGGAGTCGGGTGACTTGGCGGCTGCTTCAGTTTCATATATCTCCCCAGCGAGTCCTGTGCTGAAAGTGCCCCATGGACAGCCTCTGCCGGAAGGGTTCTTGGCGCTTGGCCCCCCTCGTGGCAGGGAGAAGCTGGTGGCTTGAGAGGGACAGGAGCAGAGAGGCTACCGGAGGGGGAGAGTACAACTATTGGGCAGTATTGCCCACTGTCAGCGTCGGCGGTATTTGGTGTGGAGCATAAAGGAAAGGAGTCTCCTGCTGAGTGTGGAGGAGAGACGCCAGCGGACATGGAAGCCGGTTTAGCACCTGCGGATCAGGGAGTAGCTTTTTCTCTTTGGCGTCTGACGAACTTTACCTTGGAGGCTATATGGCAGGCAATTGTCTCCTTAGGGGAAGTTTTGGTGCCACAGGTCACATAAGTTTGAACATTTGCACAATTTTTCTAGAGCTCATAACTTAAGGCTGATTAATTTTCCTAGGCTTCTTACTGTGTCTCCTAGAGATATGTTTAAGCAATATTTGGTAGATGTGCTCGGGGTTTCCGCGGAATTGATTCCGCCTTTGGTGAGGATTTATTATCTTCCCAGGGCAAAATTGACTTCTGGAATGGTCAATATAGGGGGGGGGGGACTGGGAACAAGGGAACATTCTGAATGTTACTGATTTGTTGGAACAATCTGATATTGTTTCTCAGGTCCCTTCTACTTTATTAATTATGTTTGCATTACTTTCTGATAAAGAGTGGTTATTAAAGCTCTTTTTTCGGAAACTAAATTTGTTGTTTAGAGGGTTAATGGTACGGATATACCCGGATTTAGCAAGAGAAACTCAGAGACGTCGCAGGGATTTTCTTCTGCTACGTCCTGGTGTTATACAACTTGGGGGGCTCTTTTTTCTTAAACATCCATGTAAATGTTTAGTAAAGTATCAGGCTGTTTCTTATATTTTCTATGAGCCCTCCCAACTAATGGCATTCATCAATGCTAGGCGTCTGGAGTCCTCCATTGGTGCTGCACCTGTGGTCTCTTAATTAGGTGTTTGGATCTAGTTTGCTGCCTATGTTTTCCTTTATATTTGGTTAAAAAAAAGTTTGGGGGGGATATCGCCCCTTGTATTGTGGGCTAATGTTAGTAGATACTTTGTTATAATAATCAAGATGTTTATTTTTTCTTTTTCTTATACTCTTGTAATAGAGAATTTTGTTGTATCTACTCTGTTTCTGCAAGAATGTTTTTGGAAACTTTCTTGATTTATTTGTAACATTTCATAAATAAAAAATAAAAGAAAAACAACTCCTTGAAACAATAACCAAAATCAGCACCACAACTTCACACCTTGACCCATGTCCAGTCTCATGGATAAAGGCAGTTAAAACGGAACTGGCACCTGTAATACTTAACATTGTCAATCAATCCCTTACCCAGGGAATTATGCCTGACACAAACTTTCTGTCATTCGCCCCTACATAAAAATACATCCCTCAACAAGGATGACCCCACCTCATACCGTTCAATAGCCAGTATTCCATTCCTAGCAAAAATAATCAGAAAGGTAGTTCAAATTCAATAACAGGATTTTATTGATCTCAACACGCCCATTGATATCCACCAATACGGTTTCCACCCCTATCATGGCGTGGAAACCCTTCTCAATATGCTACTATTCATTGGCAAAATCATTGAAAAGACTCTATGACTCCATATACAACACCATATCTGCAACAATACGGTTTCAGACCGAATCATAATGTGGAGACATTACTTACTACTTTCCTAGACAGAATGACAAAAGGGATAGGAAAGTCAGAGCAAAATTTTGTGCTCATTTTCTTGGACATACTGTATCATCAGCCTTACACTCGGTTAACCACTCTATTCTCCTATCATGACTACAAACGATCGGATTATAACACACAACTCTGGAATGGTTCACCTCATACCTCAAGGATAGACATCAGCAAGTTAAAGTAGGCCACCTCAAGTCTCACCCTTATAGGCAACAGCAAGGTCTACCACAGGGATCTGCCCTATTCTCACTTCTGTTTAATATATATTTACAACCACTATGCACAATAATTAAAAAACATAACTTTTTATCATGTTTACGCAGACAACACCTTGATATACACACCATTCTCCACAGCTAACCCAACCTTCATAATGATAGGAAGATGCCTCAAAGCAGTAACACAATGGCTATCTGAGCATAATTTACAGTATACATTAATTACAAAAAAACGGAGGTCCTTCACATTACGAAAGAATCAGCATTCACTCCACCATAGACTCTAAAAATATCTTGAAGTTAAGGAGGAAGTCAAATACCTAGGGATAACTCTTAACCAAAGATTAAACCTTCAATCCCACATCAAAAAAGTCATTAAGTCTACATATCACAAAATGAAGATCCTACATAATTTCCACCCTCTACTTGATCACAAGGACTTCATAACTGTATGTCAGGCACTTAAAACTCCTCAACTCGACTATTGTAGTATAATATAGCAACATAGTATATGACGGCAGATAAAGACCAATATGGTCTATCTAATCTGCTCAGCAAGACGGCAAAAGTAGATGCACTTGCTGCTCCGTGCAGGTTGCCCCTCCCCATGCCTTTGTTTAGAAGTGTACCCACCGCTTTGTGTAGGTCACCCCTATTTGTTGTGATATAAGAGATAGTTAAGTTTATTTTGATTTTATCCTGTTGCTATAAAGGGATCCACTGTGTCTGACCAATGTCATTTTGAATTCTGCACTGTATTTGCCCCCACCACTTCCATCGGGAGGGCATTCGCTCACCTCCAGTCAACCCGCACCGCCGCCTTCTTCTTTATCGGACCTGCACTCTGGAACTCACTACCCACCTCATACACCACTTTCAAGAATCACCTGAAAACCCATTTATTCTCCTCTGCCTTTGACCTCCCCTCTCCTTTTCTGTGATCTTACCCTCTCCCTTTCCCTTTTATTGCTGTTTTTCCTTTACTATCTAGTGTGCTTGGTTGTACTCTCTGCTATCCTGTCATTATTGTAACTTCCTTTCTTTTCTTACGGCCATTGGCCCTCTCTGTATATTGGATCATTGTAAACTGCTTTGATTGTTATTATGAATGGCGGTATATCAAATAAATAAACATAAACATTCCAAGCATCCACCACCCTTTCAGTGAAAAAGTATTTCCTGACATTGTCTTTCAATTGTACACCCTTGCAGCTTCATGTTATGCCCTCTAGTTTTACAGCTTCCCCATCTTTGGAAGAGGTTTGTTTGTTCATTAATATCACAGGTACACTAAAAAAATTTTTTTTTAAACTGCCTCTAATGTTTCGATTGATTTTTACGTTTTTTGGTGCGCTGAATCCAAATCTGGTAACCAATTTGCTCCATCACGTACAGATTTTTTGCTACATTGGGTTAGCAGTTTGAGGTGAACGTTTCAGATTGAGATAAAAGTTTCTTGGATGAATTCTTTATACTAATTGTTTAGTAGTTATTCAAATAAGAATAAAGAAAATTGTAACAAGGCAGCACATAAGAATAGAGTAATGTCAACAAAACACACTGTGATGGTAGCAAAATTGTCTGCACTTAAAACAGCCACATACATGTGCACAAACATTGAGCATATAAGAGCGAGGTTAGACACAAAGCAAAGCAAAGAAATGTGCAAAAAATGCTGTACAGGTATGTATGTAAGAATAGAAAACGCAAACCGCACCATTGCAATACATGAAGACAAACACCCGATGGTGTGAAAATAAAATTCTAATAAATGAGATCCGACACTGTGGTAATAACTAGCAAATTTTTATTTCAAAGTTTAGTAAAAACACGATATTTGTCAACACAGTTTAGATTTTAAAGTCATTCTTGGGTCAATCAATCTCCTGGTGGGCCCGTTTCTTCTTCCCCCGAATGCTTCTCTTTGTGCGCTGCTTGGCGTATTTTTCATCTGGGGTTTCCCGCAGCAGCAACCAGCAGAAATCAGCCATCATAGTGGTGTTCCATCTTCCTTGGTACCTTCTCTCTGCGTCCTTGATGTCCTGGTGAAACCTTTCACCTTGTTCTTCACTGTACGCCCCCAAGGTTTCGGGAAAGTAGTTCACATGGGAGTGCAAGAAATGTACTTTCAGGCTCATGTTACAGCCTTGTTCTTTGAAGGCATTGAGCATCCTGGCAACAATATCCTTATAGTTCTCATCCCGCCTGTTCCCCAAGAATTTGAGAACAACATCCTTGAAGGAATCCCAGGCTTCTTTTTCCTTCTCAGACATCGTTTCAGCGAATGCTCCATCTGAAATGAGTTTCCTTATATCAGGGCCAACAAACACTCCTTCCTTTAGCTTTGCTTCAGAAAGTCGGGGGAACTTTGAGCAAAGGTACCGAAAGCACTCACCATCTTTTGGAAGGGACTTGATGAATTGCTTAATGAGACCCAACTTAATGTGGAGAGGTGGTAATAGAATTTTATCACGAGGTACCAAGCTCTCACGAAGAACATTTTTCTCACCGGGTCTCAAATACTCCCGAATTGGCCAGTCTTTTTTCCCCCAGTGTAGGTCGCGGGCCCGGCTATCCCACAAGCAAAGGAAGCAGGGATATTTGGTGAAACCGGATTGCTGCCCTAATAGCATGGATAGAATTTTAAAGTCTCCACAAATCATCCACTTATGCTCATCATAACGAATCTTCTGAAGAATCAGGGCCAAATTCTCGTATTTTTCTTGGAGAATAACAGAGTGAGCAATAGGAACTGAAGCGAATGTGTTGCCATTATGAAGAAGAACACCTTTTATGCTGTCTTTTGACGAATCAATGAACAGCCGCCATTCAGCAGGATCATACTTGAGTTTAAACTTTTCCATCACTCCGTATATATCGTTGCAAAATACCAAATCTTCCTCTTTGCTGAAATACTTCAAAAATTGTGTCTCGCGGTTGCGGTACCAATAAAAAGTTGTTCCTGGTGACAATAGATTTTTCTGTTTAAGCCGAGAACCTAGCAGTTGGGCAGTATCTTTTGGGAGTCCTAAATCCCGGACTAAATCATTCAATTCAGCTTGAGAGAAAAGTTCAGGTTTCGGATCTGGTTCAGTTTCAAACTCGGAAGTACTGGACTCATCGGGAAAAGCCATCTGATGAGTCTCATCATGATCAGAACCGTCCACACAAATATGATCCAAAGATTTTGGTGGTTCAGGCACAGGTACTTCGTTGCTATGAGGCATAGGCCTAATTGCTGAGGGAAAGGTTGGGGTAACTTATTACGTTCTTATTTTTTAAGTTGTATCCCTTCACAATGCAAGAGCAAAAATAGCAGTCACTGCTGTGGTCTCTTTGTTCACGCCACATCATAGGTATTCCGAAACGAAATGCTTGTTTTTTACCTTTCATCCATAAGCGTAGATCTTCCTCACATGTCTTGCACACTTTGTGAGGAGCCCACGGTTTGTCTTGATCGCCTAACTTCAAACCGAAATAGGCGAAATATACTTTTTTAATAAATGCAGAAATGTTCCTCTGCCGCTTTTTCACGGTATATTCCCCACAAATAAAACAAAAACTGTCCGGAGAGTTGACGCAACCTCTGGCTCTGTGAGCCATCACAAATACACAGCACTGCAAACTACAACTGTAGTGAACCACTTCGGAATAAAGCTGGATTACGACTGAGCAAACAAAAGGTAATAATGAACTTGCAAGAAACTGAAATTTGACAGGAACGTTCATGTCGCAACCACCGTGTTTGAGCGAGCGAACGAGGTGAGGCGAACAGGAAAGAACATGCGCCAGCGCGAGTACTGGATTTAGCCCCCCGCCTCCCAATTGTCCTGTTAATGTATAAAATGAATACAAAACACTCTAAAATATCATGAGGGAGTGTTTCTAGTTAGTTAACCATTACAACCTCTATTTTGGGCCAAGAAAATAAACTGCAGTCGGCTAAAAAGAAATTATGTGAACATTCCTTATATGGGTAAGAAATCTAATTTTGCAAGAAAACGTGACGTGATGGAACATTTTGGCTATTTTTCCTGGATTCAGCACCCCAAAATCTTTAGGAATCAGTTGCAAAACTGGAGGCAGTTTTTTGGTAGTGTACCTGTGTATTCTTTAAGTATTTAACTTCTCATTTAGTACTATATATTGTAACTCTCCCATCTTACTTTTTAGACTTCTAGCATTTGCATACAAGCATTTTACAGACTGTATTTTATTCATATTAATCTGGATCTCCAGGAACAAGCAGGAATGAGTCTTCACATATGGGTATGTCGGTACCGACGGAGCCTGCACGGGAATGCTCCCCAGCATCCAATCAGAAAGCTTTTGGGAGCATCCACCGCGCCTGCGCATTGCCTTCCCGCCTTTTCCATTGCCTCTCCTCAGTTTTCGTTTTTCTGCGGAGCCGGCAGGATGTCCTCCTGTCACTGCAGAAACTTTTTTCTTTAAATTCTTTATTTCTTGTTTTCTTGTGGTCGCGGCTGTTTCTCCTGCCGCCACCGGTACCGCCGGTGGGTTTTTCTTTTCTTTTTCTTAAACTCAGGGAGATTTTTCCCTCGTTTCTGCCTTAAATGTTTTGGGCCTGCAAGGCCTCTCCATCATGGAGCCTTCTTCCCCTAAGAAGTGCCTTCACTGTGGAAACACAGTTTTCTTTTTAGACTCCAATGCCTGGTGTCTAACCTGTGTGGGTCCTGACCCTTTTTCCCCTGAACAATCAGGCTGCGAATCCGTGAGAAGAACTTCCCTCTTTCGAGTTTCCTTCGATACCGTTTTCCCTCCTGGAGTGAGGGCACCGGTCTTTTCTTCTCTACAGGATCAGGTAACCCACAAACAGTCTGTTAAGACTAGCCAATCCTTGAGTGGTAAGTCTCATGCCCAGCATGATGACGGCTCCGGCCTTGCCCTCAAGTCCCCATTGGCATTAAAACCCCGGCGGGAGTCTCCGGGCTCCAAAGCATTTCAGGGGTTTCAGGTTGTTCCTGGGGCTCACCCCTCACAGAACATACCTGAGCCATGCTTGGTGGTGGCATCTGCTTCGAGCGGTACCGATACCCCGGCATCGGCATCGGTGTTCAGTACTCCACTCTTCACCAAGGATCGTCAGCTGGCGTCCTCAGTACCTTTTGGACCGATCGATACGTTCCAGATTGACTTTCCTGTATCTCAGCCATGCTCGGTGGTGGCATCTGCTTCGAGCGGTACCGATTCCCTGGCATTGGCATCAGTGTTGAGTGCTCCACTCTTCACCAAGGATCGTCAGCTGGCGTCCTCAGTACCTTCGGGACCGATCGATATGACCCAGATTAACTTTCCGGTGTCGGCAACATCACCGATACCACCACCGACATCGGTACCCTCTAGACATGCATCGATAGACTCGCTCCCTTCGATGCCGAGTCTGGAATCGATATCTAGTCTAGATGACTGGGTACCAACGTGTCTCGGAACCGACCCATATCGTTTCCGGATTCGCAGTACTGAGGATATTCACCAAGCGTTTCTGGTCGCCTCGTTACCGCTTGAGCAGCCTCCGATGACTGCTTCGACGGCGTTACCGTCTCCGATTCCGACTCGGCTACCGGTACCGGTATCGATATCGATGTCGGTTCCTGCAGTTACACCGGTACCATCGATCCTTTCTATGCCTAGTTTGGAATCGATACTTGGCATGGACGATGCAGTACTGACTGCCTCAAATCGTGACGGCCAGTACCACTATCCATCTAGTGGGGTTCTTTTTCTGCACCAGACCACTATATCCTCTGGTGCTCAAGCTGCCCCTTCAACCTCAGCCTACCCAGGGATAGTTCCCATTGGAGATCCTTCTTTTCAGAAATTTCTCCTTGACATGGCAACATTTCTTGCTATTCCTATCCCTGGCTGTGATCCTACTCAAGGCTCTCCTGCAGAAAAGGAAAATATAATGCTTCCTTTACATCATTCTTTGCAGGATCTTCTTCTGAGAATTATCAGACGGCTGCCTGGGTGAGAATGTTCACAGTCTTGGCAAGTGCATTTATCAATATGATTGACAAGGGATTGTGGGCAATGCAGTCCATTCACACCAGACACAGCTGCTCACAATAAATAGTTGTGCTTGAGGGTAAAGCCAATAAGATATTTATTTATGTGGTTATTTCTCCCAACACAGATATGCTTGGTAGCACATAAATCAGGTTACTTGCTTTCAGTGTTAAACTTGGAAAAACACAATCAGGAAACAACATTTGAACTTGTCAGGCAATCAAAGCAAAAGAAATAAGACCTGGTTGGTAACAAACTGGTCTTTTCTGTAGGCTTTAGCTAATATTTTCTTAGCAGTGTATCAAACAACAAACAAAAATCCACAAAGAAGAGAAAAACTGTTCTTTTCAGGTTAACTTCTTATATCTTCCCACATAGATTCAGAAGTGATTCCCTCAGAGCTCACAAGCAATTAGGTAAAGCTCAATTGCTAGCAGTTACCCAGCTGAAACCCCTTAGCTGGCTTGCTTTCTACTGCGTGGCTAGAAATCCTACTCAGGAGCTTTTCTGAGTAGATTAAAGAACAAGTTTGTATTTCTTTGTGATGGTTGTTGTATTTTATAACAGAAAATCACCAAAGGAGTTTAGACAGAGAGCAGTCCATGTAAACACATTCTTCATCTGCAATCACTCCCCCTTCTTCAACAAGCATGGGTTCAATATCATGGATTGGCACAGATGAATCTCCCAATGGAGCACTTTCAGGAGAATACTTGTTTCCCTGCTGTCTTTCAAGGTTATAGCTAGGGCATATATCAGTGTTCATACCTGAGCTTCCATTGCTGTTAGAGTTCCTCTCTATATAGCCTGGCCAGTATGTAGTCCAGTTCTTATGTCCAGCCTTCCAATCCAGATCCCTGGACACTGGATCTCTCTTCACATACCTTCTGGCACGGGTCTTAGGGTCCCTTCCACGTGCAGCCGTCTCCCTCACAGGTACCGTCTGGAGATTCCTAGCTCTGCAGCACCATTCCTCTGGCTTTCCCCAGTCCAATGGTGTATGCTGGCCCTTGGAATGCCTCCCAGTATACATACTGCTCCGGACTCTTCTAGACCTCTCAAAGGCTTTTCTCTTCTTTCTTCCAAAGGGTTTCTTGCCCTCTCTGTCCGTCCGGTTTGGCTTCTGCTTCTGATGATCCTCCAGATGAAACTGAGGATAATTCTGAGGATGAGGATATCCAAGTTGATCATGAAGATGGTGATGATGATTCTCTGTAGAATAAACTCTACCTTTATTCTGCTTAGATGAGTGCTCCTCCCTAACACAGCGCAGCTGTGCTGAATCAGGCCCTGCCCTTTGAGATGAGTGCTTAGGGATTACCTCATAGCCCTCCTGATTGAACACACGTTTCCCCACTTCAGCTCCTCTAATGGCTTTTGGAAACCTGGTGCATTCTGGGACTGGTAGTCTTTTATGGGAAAATTCTGTTTTCTTATTTCTACCAGAACTGACAGGTTGCTTGTTCAGAGTCACTTCACCTTTTCTATAGCTCCTTCCTGAGCTATGATAAGCTTCCTTATCACAGAATATGGGAATCACCTTTAAGGGTTCCCTCACCTTCTACAGCAACTGATGTTCTGTATCAGGTGCCCCCCTCTCCTGGGTTTCAAAAAACTCAACTTCCCCATCATTCCCTTGTAGTGGAATCAGCAATGAGGAAGGTAAAAAGCAAGAAGAAGCATTCTTCTTATCCTCCAGGTCATGCATCTAAAGCACTTGATGTCTTTGGACGTCAAACCTTCCAAACATCTATTGTCACCACCAGGTGGGCAGACTGCCTCCTGGCTAGCAGGCCTGCGTCTGGTGGCAAGAAATATAGTTGCATGCCTCGAGTGGTAAAGCACAAATGGGAGTAAATTATCCCATTCCCCCATCTCTCCCTCCAGGCCACGTCGTAACATTTGTTTGATCGACTGGTTCATCCTTTCAACCAGTCCGTTAGACTGGGGATGATAGGCTGAGGTTCGGATGTGTCTTATCCCAAATTCGTCCCACACCAAGGCTAAATATTTAGAAGTAAAATTGCTCCCTTGGTCTGTGAGGATCTCTTGGGGAAACCCGATTTCACAGAATAATTTTATAAGTTCTAGGGATATTGTCTTGGCCGAGATATTCCGTAGCGGAATGACCCACGGAAATCTAGTGGCCACATCTACAATCACCAATAGGTACTGGAAGCCCCTTGGCGTCCTAATTAAGGGTCCAACTATGTCCATAGCCAGGCGACGGACTGGCGTGGCAATAGTGGGTGTGCTAATCATGGGCACTGGTTTAGGCTTTGTGGCGGTGACGTTTTGGCACGCGGGACAGGACTGGCAATAGCGGGTGGTCTCTCTAAAGACTCCCGGCCAGTAGAATCGGGCCAAAATCTGGTCTAACGTGCCTTGTATGCCCTTGTGGCTACCCACGGGATGATCATGTGCCAATCGCATGACTATTGTTTTAAAGGTGGTTGGCACAACTACTTGCTTTCGGATCGCCCCAGTAATATGGGTCTGCACTCTCCCTATATAATAACTCACCCTCTAGCAAGAATCGAGGCAAGATGGCCCTATCCTCCTGGGCATATTCAAAAGCTCTCTTTAGAGCAGGATCTGCCCTCTGCTCCTTTGGGAAGGACGGGAATTTCTGAACTAGTTCAGCAGGGACCCATGGTAAATCTTCCCCCGCTACCAGCTCTGCTCTCCCTTGGGACCTATTCCTTTGCTCCCGATGTCTCTCTGCCTTTCCCTTTCTCTCCTTGGAGGGAAGGTTAATCAGATCATCATGAGAGGGGAGTACATTAACTGGCTCATCCCCTAGGCCCTCCTCCTCCTCTGGGGTCTCTTCCTCCTCTGCGGGATCTGCCCCTATTTCTGAGGCCTTGGCCTGGGATCTGGTAGAAACCAAATTAGTTTTTCTACCTAGGCCTTTTTTTAGACCCTGGTTAAACGGTGGCCAATCACGTCCTAAAACAAGCCTGTAAGGGAGATGTGGGACTACAGCTACCTGTACTTTTTCCTGGGTGTTCATTCCTTTCACAGACACTCCATAGCGCGGGTAACATATAGATGTGCCATGCACGCACCTCACTTTTATTTTATCCCTTACTTGCTTTAGGGTGAATGGGTTACGGGCTGTGGTGGTCTGCCACATTTCCTGTGAGACCATGCTTTGGCTGGCTCCAGAATCTAGGAGTGCCAAAGCCTCTACCCCGTCTATCTGTACTTTCAACAGAATGCCTTTCTCTAGGTGGTTCTCTTCTCCCGACACTAGAGCAGTGCGGACATTACATTGCCTGTATGCATGTCCAGGCTGGCCACAGTTAAAACATTTCATATAAACATTCTTTTCCACATTTTTACCAAACATCTTTTCCTTATATCCTTTATCACCATATGCATTTTCCTTAAAAGTTTTTCTCACACCATTCATTCTCTCAAGACCAGCCACTTTTAAAACACTGCCTCCGGAGGTGCTGGCTAATTCAGCCTCAAAATAATTCTCCGTGAGGTTGGCTGCTTCTTGGGTAGAATTACATTTTTGCAACATTATAAAAGCTTTTATCTCGGGCGGTATAGCCTCCAAATATTGCTCTAGGACAGCGATGGCGAACCTATGGCACGCGTGCCAGCTGTGGCACGCGAAGGCCTTGCAGCTGGCACGCGTGAAGGTCCGCAAAAAAAGAAAAAGCGGGCTCTGGCTGCTGCCGCGGACGCGGCAGCATGCAGTGTCCCGCGGGGCCCCCTCCGCCCGCTAAGCCCCTCTGCAAGGGCTTTCAGATTCGCGAGGGAGACAGCGTCTCCCTCGCGTCTCTGTTAAGCCCGTAGGGGTTAATGGGAAATTTCCCATCAGCCCCTTTAGACGCGAGGGACTGATGGGAAATTTCCCATTAGCCCCTGCGGGCTTAACAAGAGACGCGAGGGAGACGCTGTCTCCCTCGCGAATCTGAAAGCCCTTGCAGAGGGGCTTAGCGGGCGGAGGGGGCCCCGCGGGACACTGCATGCTGCCGCGTCCGCGGCAGCAGCCAGAGCCCGCTTTTTCTGGTTTTAAATTTGCCGGGGGGGGGGGGTGGTTAGGACTGCTAATGGGGTGGGGGGGGGTTTGGTCTGCTAATGGGCGGGGGGGGGTTTGGACTGCTAATGGGCGAGGAGGGGGGGGGTTAGGACTGCTAATGGGCTAGGAGGGGGGGTTAGGACTGCTAATGGGCTGTGGGCTGATGGGGGCTGTCTGGAAATGGGGTGATGGGGGGTTAGGACTGCTAATGGGCAGGGGGGGGGTTAGGACTGCTAATGGGCTGGGGGGGTTTGGACTGCTAATGGGCTTGGGGGGGTTAGGACTGCTAATGGGCTAGGAGGGGGGGGGTTAGGACTGTTAATGGGCTGTGGGCTGATGGGGGCTGTCTGTAAATGGGGTGATGGGGGGTTAGGACTGGTAATGGGCTATGGGGGGGGGTTAGGACTGCTAATGGGCTAGAGAGGGGGGGTTAGGACTGATAAGGGGCTAGGGGGGGGTTAGGACTGCTAATGGGCTGGGGGGGGGTTAGGACTGCTAATGGGCTCGGAGGGGGGGGGGGTTAGGACTGCTAATGGGCTAGGAGGGGGGGTTAGGACTGCTAATGGGCTGGGGGGGGTTAGGACTGCTAATGGGCTAGGAGGGGGGGGTTAGGACAGCTAAAGGGCTAGGAGGGGGGGGTTAGGACTGCTAATGTGCTAGGGGGGGGTTAGGAATGCAAATGGGCTAGGAGGGGGGGGTTAGGACTGCTAATGGGCTAGGGGGGGTTTGGACAGCTAATGGGCTGTGGGCTGATGGGGGCTGTCTGGAAATGGGGTGATGGGGGTTAGGACTGGTAATGGGCTATGGGGGGGGTTAGGACTGCTAATGGGCTAGAGAGGGGGGGTTAGGACTGCTAATGGGCTAGGGGGGGGGGGGTTAGGACTGCTAATGGGCTGATGGGGAGGGGTTAGGACTTGAGGTGGGCTGTTGGGTGGGGTTAGGACTGGAAATGGGCTGATGGGGGGTTAACACTGGAGGTGGTCTGATGGGGTTAGGACTGGTAATGGGCTATGGGGGGGTTTAGGACTGATAATGGGCTATGGGGGGGGCTGGGACAAGAAATGGGCTGATGGGGAGGGGTTAGGACTTGAGGTGGGCTGATGGGGGGGTTAGGACTGGCAATGGGCTATGGGGGGCTGACTGGAAGTGGGGGGTTAGGACTGGTAATGGGTTATAGGGGGGGGGCTTAAACTGAAAATGGGGTGATGGGGGGTTAGGACTGGAATTGGGTTGATGAGGGGGGATAGGACTGGTATTGGGTTGGGGGGCTGCTAGGACTGGAAATGGGCTGATGCAGGGACTAGAAGGGAATGGATGCTGGGTGAGGCTGGAACTAGAAGGGAGCTGGTGTTGGGGGAGGATTAGAATGGGATGGGGCTGGGAGAGTAAAATGGAGAGGGGAAAAATATTTTGTGTGGGAGGGATAAAAAATCTACAATTGGCCGGGTATTGGGAGAGTAAGTGGGGATTGAGGATGGAGGGGTAAATTTTGAGTAGATGAAATAGGAATGAGGAAAGAGCCAAAGGAGAAAGATTAGTATGTTAAAGCAGATGTAGAGAGAGAATGGAAAAAAAAAACAAGAAGACAGAAGAAAGGACAAATGGACAGCAGATGGAGAGTTAGCAGAAGACACGAAGAAACCAGAAGAAAGTGGCTGGAACAATTGCAACTGAAAAAAAAATGCACAAAAGGTAGAAAAATATCTCTTTATTTTGAATTTATTAACTGGAATATGTCAGCTCTGGGAAATGTGCATCATTAATTTTTGCGCTTTGTTTAGTACAAGAGGAAATTAATATATAGTTTTATTTCTACAGTGTTGTTGTATATTCCAAGTTTGGCTTTTTGGGGGGGTTCCCAGTTTAATTATTGTCTTCCTGTTTCTAAATTGTGATTCCTTGTTTGGTGATGGTCTGTTCTGCATGTGTAACTGAGCTGAGGTATTCTGTTTATATAATTCCTATTTGACATTGCCACTTGTTCTTTCCCCAGTAGGTCATGTATTGTTGTTCTCTGAGATGTATTGGTTTAATATTTGCAGTGTTGCCTTTTGATAGGTAGAGTATGGTGCTTTCTGAGTCCTGGTAGTGCTGTTAGGATACGGCGGGTTTGCTATGGGTTCTAAATGGGCAGCGTTTGTAGTAGTTCCTAATGTGCCTGGCGGTTGGTACTGGATTATAGTAATGTAGAAACCTTTTAGTCTTTCTTTATCCATATACTCATTAAGAGGCATGTTTACTAAAAGTTAGTGTATGGTAACATTATGCAAATATTTATGCAAATGAAGCACCTTATGCAAATGGGGCTTTAATTGACGTGCTGGCACTTTGAGGAAATTCTTTGGTTTTGTGCGGCAGTTTGGGCACTCGGGCTCAAAAAGGTTAGCCATCACTGCTCTAGGATGACGGTGTCTAGCAATGACTCTACCTTCGCCCTCTCTGGAGCAATCCATTTGGTTGCTAGCCCTCTCAACCTTTGTAATAATGCTTTAGGTGTTTCCTTACTCATCAGCCTGGCTTCTCTAAAGAGCCTTTTATAATGCATGGGTGTTAATCCCAGCCTATCCCTGATGGCTGATTTCACTTCAGGGTAACTGGACGAAAGACCAACAGGCATGGTTTTGTAGGCTGCTAGCGCTTCACCAGACAAGGTCATAGCGAACCTCACCGCCCATTGCTCAATCGGCCATTTAGCCGCTTCTGCGATCCTTTCAAATGCGTCTGTGAAGTCATCGAAGTTATCGCATGACTTCAATTGACCCAATGACAAAGCACTGTAATCGTTAAGTCCTACCGCCTTAGATACTGCGGAGTTAACTGTTGCTGCGGTACCAGTCCTCTCAGTGAAAGTTCCAAGCAACTCCAGTAGCGGCTGCTGCTGCTCGGTTATCGCTGCAATCATTCGTTCCTGGTTAAGTCTGGCCAGCTCCCCTTGGGCTTTCCATTGGGCCTCCATCCAGTCTGTCATCTGCTGGGGATCCATTTCTTCCACTGCGTCACGCACCTGCAGAGAAAAAAGAAAGACAGGCCCACCAAGTGCGGCACAGACTATGTGTTTCTCTTTTTTTTTTTTTTCTTTTACTTGCTTCCCTTTACACCACAGCTCCCCCTTTCTCTGATCCTAATCACCCCCGTGCCTTCCTACCTTTACCTTAGCACGGTGAAGGATCGTGCGTTGAGAAAGCTGTGTGTTCTGCTGCACTCCAGGTCAGGAACTTGGAAAATCCGCTCCGGTTTTTCTTTCCTCCTTCAGCAAACTTTTTTTTTCTTCTTTTCAGCAAGTTAATCCTTATATGTACCTTGGTACTGTGTTGTTTTTTTCTTCTTGAAAAAAATCCTGCCAACTACGCCAGGTTATGTCATCACCAGGTGGGCAGACTGCCTCCTGGCTAGCAGGCCTGCGTCTGGTGGCAAGAAATATAGTTGCACGCCTCGAGTGGTAAAGGCAAATTAGGATTTATTCCCCTCCCGGGGTCGGATCATTCAAAATAACAAAACACAAGTACTCAAAATAAATAAGCCATAGTTGCTGGCAAAAACATAAAGGAATAAACAGAACAATTTCTTCTTGCTTCAAAGGAAAGTTAGGCATTCAAATACAGGAGATATAGTGATTTCTTCTCTCACACTATACAGCTCTGACTAGCACAAAGATCCTATTTTATCTGATAAAATCAGTGTGCAATCCATCTGGTCACCATAGCTAGAACAGTCACTGAATGCATCAATTATCATCGGTTCCTGCAAGCTCTCAGCACCTTCCTTATTAAAGTAGGCTTGCAAATTCCCCTGTGCCGTGCCGTCACAGTACTTCCTGGCAGCACTTTCTCTAGGGCTGGAATAACTGCCCTGGTACTCTTTAGCGTCTGGGAGAGAGAGAAGCCACCCCTCAGGGTTCTTATAAACTCTCTTCCTAGTATCAGGTTTTAGCCTGCGTGGCTTTCTCTGACTCTTAGGGCTTTCTATAATGTCCTCTTCTGACATACATATGTCTTCTGGGTAATGTCTGTCTTTCACTGGAGGTTTCACTTGCCCTTGGCTCAGCTCTCTGTTTGAATCCTTCTGTGGGGAGTAACAACCCTGCCCCCACCTTGGACTTCCTGCAAGAGGCTGCTCCACATTCACTCTATAGGAACTTTTATCATTCACCACTCTTAGCTTCCCACTATAATCACTCCTCCGGTCACAGCTCCCTGATACATACGATTTTGCCTTTTGCTTCCATTCACTCTGGCTGTAACGTAGCCTTCGTGTTCCACAGGGTTTGTAATCAAGAGAACACTCACACCTGCTCTCTGCTTCTGCTAGCTGCTTCCTCCGGTAGGACTCTGGGTAGCTACTCGTGTGAATCCTTCCTGGCTCTGGCTCTGACTCACTTCCTGGGTCAAAGTAGGAAAGCCCTCCTGCTTCCTCTCGGCCAGCTGCTTCAGGTAAATCAGCTTGTTCTAACAGCTCTCTCCGTTTAGCCAATTCTCTCTGCTCTTCTTCATGCTGTTCTAACCCTGTGTTCCCTGCACTGTCCTTATAAGGGCTGTAAGCTCTTCCCCTTCTCAGGTGTACGCTATCAGGAACTAGGGCATGTTTCCCAGCTGAGTGTTTTTTCAGACCTCGTGGCTGCATTTGTTTCTGTTGTCCCTGACAACAGCTGCTCACATGGTCTGTTTTTCTGTCAGCTTCAGGACTGAAATGCCGTGAATCTTGTGCTTTTAAGGTATAATATGGGGCTTCTTCATCACACTATGCTGGCATCAAGGATTATCTCTTATATTTTTTATATGAGTCTATCTCTCCAGGAGGTAACAAAGAAATTATCTCTTTTGACTCCTTTTCTCTCGGAACCTAAGGCTGCAGACTATTCCTTGCTTCTTAGTCATAGCCAGAATATATCTTGGTTTCTTTCTCATGCTTCTCTAGACTCTTTTGAGTCTGTCAGCAGATCCTCTGCTATTGCCATAGGAGCACGTCGTAGAGCCTGGCTCCAAGCTTCAGACTTGAGCAGATGGGCACAACACACACTGGGTAATTCTCCTTTTACTGGGGAAAATCTCTTCAATAAGGAGGCTTTATGTCAGGTTGCTCATTGCTCCACTGACGTCCCTGGTTCTAAGAACCATCCTAAGCCTTTTTCTCCCCCAGGAGGTAGGAAATGTCCTACCAAACCTTCTTTCCCTAAGAAAAGAAGGTTTCACTCTTCTTCTGCCCATCATTGAGAGGTACCCAAGCAGGGGACACCTCGTCCTGGTCTGAAGAATCCAAACTCTAGCCAGTCTCAGCATACCCAGCAGCCATAGGTTCTTGAAGGTTGCAACTACAGTTAACTTCTTCTTAGCAGAAGTTTGTTCACTGTTTTTTTCTTTAAAGCTCTACACGTGGCTAAGCTGTCAGGATATTCTTGTCCATGGGTTACAGATTTCTCCTCTTCTTCCTTCCAAGAAGAGAAGTTAACAACTATCCCATGATAGTTTCTGTCCCAACATGAACATTTTTTCCTTCAGCTGACTCACCAGATGGTAAGTCACCCTTCAGTTATTCTCTCTACCCTCTCATCCAGGGTTTCCCTGAATGGCTGGTACCATACTGAACAACTTCTCTGGCCTTTCATTCCAGTGTAGAGTTTTTTCCTTGAATAAATTCTCTGGACAGCTTATCAGACAGGGACAGGAATTTTTTCCTCTCCCTTTGTCTGTTCTCTCTGTTTTCCACAGAAAGATTCTCTCTGCTGTCTCTTTTAGTTTTTGTTCATGCAGGAGTTCCAGTGAGTAAACTACTGGTACTTCTTACAAGTTCCAGTCTGTCTTCCACTACTTTTGTCTAGCCTTAGCAGTGATCCAAGATAGTCCTCATCTATCTTGGATAACCCTACTCACTTCAGGCTTCTCTCATTATCTTCTTCCTGGCCATCTCCATTTCTTGGGATGTGGCATCACACCTGACCTATAGTCAGTTTTATCTCCTGATTCTCCTTCATACTGCTCTCTGCTATCCTCAGAGAAGCTTTCTACTATGGGCCCTTGCTAGAGAGCATTGGACTTTGTCTCTGATGGCTATTCTATATAGTAGAAAAGGCTTATCAGTCATTTTCCATGACTGTGAGGGTTCTCCACACCCTCTTGTCTCCTGTTATAACACAGGGTATAAGCTTTTTCTGCCTGAATGTCCAAGAGTTTTTTCCAATCCTGCAGGAATATGCTCTTTTTTCCTTACAGCTTGGCCTCATGCTATCCTACTCCTAATGGACAGCACACATTCTACTAGTAATGCATGATACCCCTGTGTCCCTCCAATGGGTCACCCTGGTATCTCCTCTGCGTTTTTCTGTCCATTTACCATGTCAGAGTTCTACAGAACTCACGACTTGCTCGCTACAGACTGATATTATCCTCTGTTTTCACGCAACCATCCTGGTTATTTCACTGGATAGCATTCCTGCACCCTCTTAGCCCGGAGGAATAGATTCTCTATATATCTTTTCAAGTAGGTTCCACCTTCTTGTAAATAGATGAATCTTTCTCCTTCACATTTCTCATGTGAATGTTCTTATGGGGCTTAGTTGCAGACATGTACCTTCAGTCTTACATATTCATGTATGTATATATCTCTATATATATTCTCTACATACATATGTCTGTAAGCTGTGTGTGCATTAGTTATGCCCTATATATATATATATATATTTACACATATATATATATATATATACATACATATATATATATATCCCTCTATATATGTATCTGTCGAGATGCTTTTTATAGGTAGATATGTGTTACATATTATCTCCCTAACTATCTATGCTATAAAGGTTTCCACCTTCCTAGAGCTTCCAGACAGTGGGCTGGCATATCTTTATACTGTCCCTCGGTATGTGGGGGCTGTTATGCACACAACCACTACTGTGGTACCAACAGCTTCTACCTTACTCTAGGTCTCGCTATCCCTGAAGCATCATGCTTCAATATCTTTCCTAATTCTCACCAGCTAGGAAAGACAGTGTAGATCTTCAGTAGTTCTGAGGTTTTCAGCCCTTCACACATCTGTCGTCCTTGGGAATGCGGGTTCTTTTCCATACCCTTCTTCCCTCTAGGACTGGGCTACTTGTCTAAATCGGTCAGTCTTCCTCTTTTACTCCTCAATGTTAATGACTCTGTAGCTAAAAGAGTTTTCAGCTTTTTTCATAAAGCTTTCCACTGAAGACCTGCCGTTCGTATACTTCCCCAGTTGACACCTGGGTCACCTCCAAATTCCAGATTGGACCTTCACCCTCTCTGCTGTGAGGTCACCTTGAGGATCCTCTACTGAATCTCCAGTAGACTCCATCACGCTCTCTACTTCCTACAATCCAGTAGGTAAGATCCATTGTGATTGTTCATTAAATAATTTTAATGGTACTTATCATACATACCAAGGACTCCTCCCCTGTAGTCCTTAGCTTTGTTGTTTTTTCCCACAGCTACCTCTCTTTTCAACTCCTACCCTCCATCCCTCATGGGATGCCGGAGATCCATGTGTGGGAACTGCAGTCCTAATCCAAGGACACGCATTTTATGGGATCTCCCCCTGGCATCTATAGCTAGGGAGTCCCCATATGTGAAGACTCATTCCTGCTTGTTCCTGGAGATAGCACAGTTACTTACCTGTAACAGGTGATCTCTGGGAACAGCAGGAATAAGTCTTCACAACCCACCCACCTCCCCTAGGAGTTGTATCTATCTATCTATCTTCCTTTCCTCTTTCTCTCCTTTTGTCTCAGCTATGAAACTCAACTGAGGAGAGGCAGTGGAAAAGGCGGGAAGGCAGTGCGCAGGCGCGGTGGATGCTCCCAAAAGCTTTCTGATTGGATGCTGGGGAGCATTCCCATGCAGGCTCCGTCGGTATCGACGTACCCATATGTGAAGACTTATTCCTGCTGTTCCCAGAGATCACCTGTTACAGGTAAGTAACTGTGCTTTATCTGCAGGCAGGGGTAATTTGGAATCTTTAAGCTCTGTCTGCTCAATACTCAAGGGCATTTGGGCTACCTTTGTCTTTATTGGAACCTCTCTGCTGATGTGCCCTAACTTCATTTTTTTGGTAGTATCCTTCAAGGATACATTGTTCCAGACCATGCGCTCTCCATTATCTAGTTTAAAAGTCGCTCTATTTCCTTTTTAAAGGTTAATGCCAGCAACCTGGTTCCATCCCGGTTAAGGTGAAGCCCATCCCTTCGGAAGAGCCCCTCCTTTCCCCAGAATGTTCCCCAGTTCCTTATAAATCCAAAACCCTCATCCTTGCACCATTGTCTCATCCACGGATTGAGACTCCAGCGCTCTGCCTGCCTTTTGGATCATGCTTATGGAACTGGAAGCATTTCGGAGAACGCTACCCTGGAAGTTCTGGATTTCAACTTCCTACCTAAAAGCCTAAATTTAGCATCCAGAACCTCTCTACCACATTTTCCTATGTCATTGGTACCGACATGTACCAAGACAGCAGACTCCTCCCCAGCACTATCTAAGACTTTGTCTAGGTGGCGCGTGACTTCTGCTTTCTAAGTGCATGACACTGCACTTCTTCACATTAAATCTTAACTGCCAAGCGTTAGACCATTCTTCCAGATTTTGTAGATCTTTCCTCATGTTCTCCACTCCATCAGGGGAGTCCACTCTGTTGCAAATTTTCATGCCATCTGCAAAAAGACAGACTTTTCCGTTCAGCCCTTCAGCAATATCACTCACAAATACACTGAACAGTACCGGTCCCAGGACTGAACCCTGGGGCACACTGCTAATCACCTTCCTTTCATTTGAGTGAGTTCCATTTACCATCACCTTCTGTCGTCTGTCAATCAACCAATTTCTAATTCAGTTCACCACCTTGGGACCCATCCCCAAGTTGCTGAGTTTATTGATAAGCCTCCTATGAGGAATAGTATCAAAGGCTTTGCTGAAATCCAGGAAGATAACATCCATCACATGCCCTTGATCTAGTTCTCTGGTTACCCAGTCAAAGAGCTCAATCAGATTTGTTTGGCAAGATCGTCCTTTGGTAAAACCATGTTGCCTTGGATCATGCAACCTGTTGGTTTTGAGAAAGTCCATTGATCGCTCTTTCAGGATTGCCTCCATTACTTTTCCTGTCACCAAGGTAAGGCTTACTGGCCTGTAGTTTGTCACTTCTTCCCTGTTACCACTTTTGTGAAGTGGTACCACTTCAGCCCTTCTCCAGTCCTGTGAAACTTCTCCTGTCCCCAAGGATCTATTAAAAACATCCATTAACTGCCTTGCAAGAATCTCTCTGAGCTCTTTCAGTATCCTGGGATGTTTTGCAAGCTGTTCTAACACATCATCTTCTGTGAATAGTGTGGTATCTACTCCATTCCCATTTTTATATTTGGTAATCACAGGTGGTCCTTCTCCAGGATTTTCTTTAGTAAAAGCAGTGCAGAAATATTTGTGTAGCATTTTCGCTTTTCAGTGTCACTTTCTACAAGTCCATTCCCAGCACTTTTGAGTCCTGCAGTTCCACCTCTGGTTTTCCTCCTCTCCCAAATATACCTGAAGAAAGTTTTGTTGCCACACTTCACATCTTTAGCCATCTTTTCTTCTGCCTTTGATTTTGCTATCCTTATTTTTCTTTTTGTCTCTTTTAGTTTGATCCTCCAGACTCACCACCTGCTCCTCTGATCCTATCCCCACCCGTCTCCTAAGCCCCATCTCCTCCACCGTTGTCCCTTCCATCTCTCATATTCTCAACCTATCACTCTCCACTGCAACAGGCCCTGCAGACTTCAAGTATGCTGTGGTCACACCTCTCCTTACTTGATCCCACCTGTCCTTCGAATTATCGACCCATCTCCCTCCTTCCCTTCATTTCTAAACTACCTGAACGTGCGGTTCACTGCCGCTGCCTCGACTTCCTCTCCTCTCATGCCCTCCTGGATTCTGGCTTTCATCCTTTAAACTCTACTGAAGCAGCTCTTGCCAAAGTCTCCAGTGACTTGTTCCTGGCAAAATCCAAAGGCCTTTACTCCGCCGCTTGAAATTGAACATGGCCAAGACTGAACTTCTTATCTTCCCCCCCCCCAAAACTTCCCCCCCTTCCTCCTTTCTCAGTCTCTGTAGATAACTCCGTACTCCTTCCTTTTTCCTCGGCCTGCAATCTTGGGGTTGTCTTTGACGCCTCTCTCTCTTTCTCCACACACATCCATCTGATAGTTAAGACCTGCCGTTTCTTTCTCAATAACATCAGCAAAATCCATCCTTTCCTTTCTGAACACACTACTAAGATGCTTATCCATTCCTTGATCACCTCCCGTCTTGACTACCCCTTACTGGTCTCACTTTGAATCATCTCTCTCCCCTTCAATCTGTTCAACACTCTGACGCGCAGCTAATCTTCTGCCAGCCTCGTCATGCCCCTATTACTCCTCTTCTCAAGTCAATTCATTGGCTCCCAATCCGTTTCCGCATCCAGTTCAAACTTCTCCTGCTGTCCTATAAATGCATTCACTCTGCGGCTCCTCACTACCTTTCTTCTCTTATCTCTCCTTACAACCCCCCTCGGGAACTCCGCTGTTCTAGCAAACTGTTTCTATCAATGCCCTTCTCTTCTATTGCTAACTCCAGACTTCACTCCTTTCACCTTGCTGCACCTTACGCCTGGAACAAACTATCTGTGTCTATATGCCAGGCACCTTCTCTAACCCTCTTCATATCCAGGCTGAAAACTCACCTCTTCGCTGCTTTTGGATCTTGACTTGCCTGATCTCCTTTTTCTTTTTCTGTCCCCCTTGTTTATCCCTGCCTACACCTTCTGTGTTTTCTGTCTTGACTAGATTGTAAGCTCTGATGAGCAGGAACTGTCTCTTACATGTCTGTGCAGCGCTGCGTACGACTTGTAGCGCTATACAAATGTTCAGTAGTAGTAGCAGTATTCCTTTCTGTGTTCCTTTGATTGCAAACTTCTGAATTTTGTGAAAACTGTGTTTTTTGTCTTTATTAGAGCAGCCACTTCTTTGAAGAATCAAATAGGTTTCCTTTTCCTCTTGTTTTTATTTACTTTCCTTACATATGTATCTGTTGTCCCTTTTATTGCCTCCTTTAGTTTAGCCCATTGTAATTCCACTTCCCTTATCCCCTCCCACCCTGCCAACTCCTCCTTCAGGTACTTGGCCATTTTATTGAAGTCAATGTTTTTGAAGTCTAGGACTTTGAGCTTCCTGTGATTGGATTGCACCTTGGCTTTTATTTATTTATTTATTTACATTCTCTTATATACCACACTATTCTGCATCAGTGCAGTTTACATTGAACAAACTGAAATTACATTAAATAGGGCATTATAACTTGGAGATAACTATTTTACAGGGAACATGGGCTATGGAGGGTTAAGTGGCTTGCCCAAGACCACAAGGAGCACCTGTGGGACTAGAAACCCCAGTCCTTCCGGCCAAAGGTTGCTGTCCTCTAGTGGGATTTGAACCCCCGACCTTCTGGCCTGAAGTACCTTGCCCCAACCACTAGGCCACTCCAAACCACTTTTATCTCAAACCGTGTGATGATCGCTGCTGCTCACATGGGCACCCACCTGGACATTCAACATGCTATCTCTGTTGGTGAGCACTAAATCCAGCATTGAGCTTTCCCTGGTTGGTTCCATCACCGTTTGTCTAAGTAATGCATCTTGGAAGGCATCCACAATTATTTTACTTCTTTCTAGATTTGCAGAAGGAATACTCCATTACACATTGGATAGATTAAAGTCACCTACTATGATTACTTTCCCTTTTGTGGCTATCTTTGCAATATCACTATCTATTTCTTCGGTTTGAGTTGGAGGCCTGTAGACTACATCGGTATGGATGATAGTGCCATTTCCTCTTTCCAACACAAACTGAAGCAATTGTCATCACCAGAGACGACTCATTCATTCCTCCTACTGCTATCAACATATCCGATACATCAATTACAATAAAAGACAAAGTCAGATAACTTGGAGTGATCCTAGACAAACAACTCGCCCTCCAACCACATATCAACAAGATTTCCAGCCCCTCCTTAATCACGAACATTTCCGTACAGTATGCCAGGCCATCATTACACCGCTGCTGGACTACTGTAATATACTCTTCCAAGGTCTGCTTAAACAAACAACTCACCCCCTACAAATAGTCCAGAACACTGCTACCCGCATTATCACTAGCGCTTCAATACAAGACCACATAACTCCAATACTACAAGATCTACATTGGCTACCAATCTCCTCATGAGCAAAATATAAATCAGCACTCACCATCTTCAAAATTAAAAACAACATCTCAGCAGGAATACTACAGGAACTCATAGAAACCAACACAAGCAAAAGACCAGACAGAAACAGCACCAAAAACAATATACCAACACCTACTGTATTCACAAGAACAAACAAATCCACATCCAAGCAAGCCTTTTCTCTTGCAGCCCCTGCCATCTGGAATGTCCTCCCAGATAACCTAAAAGCAACAGTAGATATAAAGGATTTCCGGAAACTACTAAAAACCACCCTATTCATTGAACAATTCAATGAAGACCACCAATCTACCCTAACCACACTACAAGACGAGTTACACAAGAAATGACATCCACAACATTAAAACACCCTATCACTCTAAGAAACTGTATATAGCCCTATGTAGATAGCTCAACCTGTATAGATTGTACCCCAAATCAAGACCTACCTATCCACATACTCATGAAAACTAAACTCACAGCCACTGCATGCCGACAGCCCCGCACTACCCTACTTAATTGGTTTGCAGTGAAATCCGCTTTGATTCAAGGATAAAGCGGGATATAAATACTTTTAAATAAATAAAATCCACAGTGCTTCTTCTTTTCCCCACGTCCTTTGCATTTCAGTAGCTTTAATATTGTTATTGACATATAGGGCTACTCCTCCTCCTTTTCTACCCTGTCTATCTCTTCTAAATAGATTATAGCCAGCTATGGCTATGTCCCATTCATGCGACTCGTTAAACCATGTTTCTGTAATGGCCACATTGTCCAAGTCCATTTCTACCATTAGGGCTTCCAGGTCAGGAACTTTTCTTGGCTAAGCTTCGAGCATTTGTTCTCATTGCTTTCCAGCATTTGTTGACTGGCTTGCCTGTATTTTGCATGGATTTTGTTCTACACACCTCTTCCCACTTGTCATTGATATGTGATTTAAAAGTGTGGCTGCTTCCAATGTTATGCTTTTGCTCGGATTGATGTTCTGAACTTGTCCTTCCCCATCCGTTACCCCCTTTCCCTAGTTTAAATGCCTGACCACATACTGCCTGAATTTTTCAGTCAGGATCCTTTTCCCTGTGATGGAGAGCTGTAGTCCATCAGCACAGTATAGCTTCTTGTTGATCCATCTGTTTCCCCGGTCGCCTGTATATCTGAATCCTTCTTGTTTGCACCAGGTTTGGAGCCATGTAGTAAAGTTGTTTATGCGATGCAGCCTTTCTGCCCCCTTATCAAGAACTCGTAAAACTGAGAATGCTACAGTGTTAACAATGGGCTTCCAGACTCTCCCAGAGTCTGGAAGTCCCTTTGACCTGCAGAGGCACTGTTTATAGCCAGGTTATTTGTACCCACGTGAATGACATCATCAGTTTTGGAGTGCTCACTTTCTGTACTAACTATACCATCAATTTGGTTTGTATTCCTGCTGGCTGAAGAGCCTGAGAGGCATTTGACAATCTTCTCTTCTTTGAACTGTGTTCCCAAGTTGGTGCCTCTGATGATGGAATCTCCAAGTAGTAGTAGATTTCTGTTTTGTGATTTTTTTCTTCATATTTGTTGCATTATCAATACATAAGAACATAAGATATGCCATACTGGGTCAGACCAAGGTCCATCAAGCCCAGTATCCTGTTTCCAACAGTGGCCAATCTAGGTCATACGTACCTAGCAGTTTCCCCAAAAGACACAGGTTCCACAATGCCTGTAGATTGGGCATTGACTCTGTTATTTAAGGGCACTTCAGTTTCCATGGATTAGGCACCCTCATTATCCAAGGCAGAGAAGGCTTTATGAGAGATATCTCTTGATGTATAGGGTGTCTCTGCGTTATAGGTTGCAACCTACCAGAGCCTACTGTAATCCATTTGTTCCTGGGCTGTTTGATTCTTTGTGGGAGCGGTGGTGGATTTTGTTCCATTTGTACCCTAGAAGAGGAGTATTTAATTGCAGCTAATTCTTCCCTTAGTAGAGTCAGTTCTTTATGCATAGCAGCTAACTTGAGGCATATATGGAAGCTCTTAGGTTCCAAAGATTCTTCTCAGAATGAAAGCACCACGGTTATTGCATTGAATACATGACATGCTAATTAAGAGGTCCTAGGAGAAGGTGAAGGAGAAAAGGTGGGTGTAACACCTAATTAAAAAAATAGATGTTAATATATGTGACTACTATATAGGCAGTGCAGCCCTGGGGTGGGTGGGGTGAGGGGAAAGGGTAGACAGGAACCTAAGTGTCCCTGGCTAGTAGGCCTTACGTGAACTGAGGGCACACTCAGATATCTGATTTAAAATGCAAGGAATGTAGGCAGTTAGAATATTCCTAAAAACTTACATGCAGCAGTTAAAATCTATATTAAAAAACAGGCAATAGTAAAGTCTGAAAGCTTAGCTGTGTGGAGTCTCTTGAAGCTTTGAAGACTAGAGTTGATCAGGTACTTGTGGATAAGTTATAGAGATGATTCAATTTGCCCCATGCTGCGAAGCAGGCTTGTAACAGACAATGGAAACTGAAATATTCAAACTGAACTTTTACTTCCATGTATCAGCCTACTATGCAAAGTTCCCTGTAACTTTAAAATTATACATCAAGAATATCACCAAAAATTTATACTTCATACTCTGAATTCTCTGCAACCTTCGACCCCTCCTATCACCTGACAGCTTCCGCACAGTCTGCCAAGCTTTGCACCACTGTTCGACTACTGTAACTCTATCCTCCATGGACTCCTCAAGTCCACCATCGCCCCCCTTCAGCTTGCTCAAAATACCACAGCCCACATCATAGCTGGCATTCCAAGATACTCTCACATCACTCCCACTTTAAAATCTCTTCACTGGCTTCCCATTGCATCCCAAATAAAGTTCAAGATACTTGCCATCATCCACATAGTCTTCTTCAATACTTCTGCTGAACAGTGCCATCTACTAATCAAGCATTCTAACAGCAACAGATTTTGTCGAATAAACACATCCAATCTTCTTCAACCAACGCAGACCCACAAGAGACTTCAACGAACTTGCACCAGAGCCTTTGAATATTATGCCCCTACTATATGGAACCAATTTCCTCCCACATTACGCTGCATACAATCCCACAACCTCTTCAAGAAACACCTTAAAACATTCCTCTTTGAAGAATATTATGGTATATCCTCCGCAACCAACCCCCAGTAAGAGCATCCTACATTCTCACAGACTATTCCTCTCTCCCAGCCCCCATAACTCTGCTGTCCTCCTCAACTCCTCCCTGCCCTCTCCACCCTCCTTCCCCCTACTCCTCTTATCACCCTGTAATGCAGTAATCAACTCAATTTTCCCCATGTTGCCCCCTCTCGCCAAATGATGCACTCAGCTAGCTATCGTCTTCCTTAGCTGCCTGTGTTTGTTATTAACCTGTTCACTGTAAATTGTTCTGTTCCATGTAAACCATTTTGCCTTGTAGAAAAAACGGTATGTTAAAACCTGTTAAATAAATAAATAAATACCTTTGCTACAAAATTAAGTGGGATACTTAGGTAGAAGACCAGGTCTCTGCAAATCTAAGTACTTCTTTTCCAAGTAGCTATATATCACAAGTGTCTTTGGCAAATTGGCCTTGTATGAACTGAGGGCACACTTAGATATCTGATTCAAAGGCTATGCAAGGAATGTAGGCAGTCAGAATATTCCTAAAAACTTATATCCAGCAGTTAAAATCTATATTAAAAAACAGGCAATGTATCAAGGTCTTCCAAAATTTACATTACACCTGTTAAAAATGGCCCCAAATACAGCCGCCAGGATTATAGCAGGTATGTCATGACAAACCCATATTACGCTCATATTGAAACAATTACACTGGCTCCCAATACAAATTTGAATCAAAGACAAAGCAATAATTAGCATCTTCAAGATACTCCACAACCTTTCGTCAGATCCCTTACAAACACTAATACCAAAGGCCGCCAATATCAGATCAAGAAAAAAAAAAACCACCGGGAACCTATTAGTAATTCCAACTCCCAAGGTAAAAAGCAGCCAAACTGCCTGCAATCGAGCCTTTTTCCTGTGCAAAAAAATGCAATGTGTGCCTTCAAGTCAGTGCTGACCCAGAAGCTCCTGGGTTTTCTTGGCAGTGTGACTGGAAGTAGATTGCCAGGCCTTTCTTCTGAGGCAATGGAGGGTTAAGTGACTTGCCCAAGGCATGCTAGTGGGAATTGAACCCTGGTTGCTTGGTTACCAAGCCAGTGTTCTAACCACTAAGCTACTCCTCCACTCCCCTTTTTCCTGTACACATCCTCAATTTGGAACTCACTCCCAGACAAGACAAGAACCATTGATACAATAATTGAATTTCACCACAAACTTAATACACACCTACATATCTCTTCATGGAATACTTTGGATTTGACCCCTAAATTCAAATACATCTACAGTATGACTTCAGTGACCATTGTATTCATCCAGCCTCCTTCCTTACATCCATTAAATTCTTAGTCATTTCATAACAAATGTAGGTAATTATTATCCCTAGTTTTTTTAATCCCTTGCTCATATCCCTCTCTGTTTATTGTAAATAGTCCTTAAAATGTTAATTTTTTACTTTTACTCCGCCTTTACCCAGTTACATTCATTATAAGTTGTTATCCTGAGTTTATTGTAAACCGCTTTGACTTTTAGATGAAGTGGTATAAAAATGTTGTTAAATAAATAAAATAAATGACACATGCTTTCGCGTCACGAGTGCAGGACTGGTGGGGCCTTCCAAGCGAGTAAAAGTTGCAAAGACCTACACTTCTTTTTCTTTTAATAGGGGGTGGGGGGAGTGGCAGGAAGGGAGATGCTAGATAGGGGTTGGGGATCAAAGGGCAGATGCTGGACATAAAGTGTGTGGGGGGGGGGGGGTGGGAACAGTGAGTAGATGCTAGAAACATAGAAACAAGATGGCAGATAAAGACCATACTGCCTATCTATTCTGCTCATCCATACGAAATAACAAGCTTTACAGTTCCTTTTTTTCCTTTAGAGATCTTCTGTGTTAGTCCCATACTTTTTTGAATTCAGATACAGTCCTTATCTCTACTACTTCCACTATGAGACTATTCCATGCATCTACCACTCTTTCCTTAAAGAAATACTTCTGCAAATTATACCTGAGTCTATGCCCTTTCACCTTAATCCTATGGCCCCTTAGTTGTACAGTTTTATGCCACTAAACATTTCTATCATATCTTCTCTCTACTATTACTACTGAGCATTTGTATAGTGCTACAAGATGTATGCAGTGCTGCACAGATACATGTAAAAGACGGTCCCTGCTCATCAGAGCTTACAATCTAGTCAAGACAGACAAAACAGTAGCTGTAGACATGGGATACATCTAGGGGAAATGGTAAGGGAACACAAAGGAGACCAGGCGAATCAAGATCAGAAAGCGGCAGCGAAGAGGTGAGTTTTCAGCCTGGATTTTAAAAGGGCCAGTGAAGGCATGTGATATACAGACTCATGTAGTTTGTTCCATGCGTAAGGAGCAGGAAGGTGAAAGGATCGAAGTCTGCAGTTAGCAATAGAAGAGAAGGGCACAGAGAGAAGCGATTTTCCAGAAGAGTTCCTGAGGAGGAGTGTAGGGAGAGATAAGAGAGGAAAAGAGTGAGGAGATGTAGAATGTATTTATAGGTCAGCAGGAGAAGTGAACTGAATGCGGAAATGGATAGGGAACCAATCAAGTGACTTGAGAAGAGGCAGGCAGAAGTTTAGCCACGCAGCAGAGTGTTGAACAGATTGAAGGGGAGATAGATGATTCAGAGGGAGACCAGGAAGGAGTAGGTTACAATAGTCAAGACGGGAGGTGACTAAGGAGTGGTTAAGTGTCTTAGTAGTGCGTTCAGGAAGGAATGGGTGGATTTTGTTGATGTTATAGAGAAAGAAATGACAGCTTTTAGCTATCAGATGGATGTATGTGGAGAAGGAGAGAGAGGAGTCAAAGATGACCCCAAAGTTGCGAGCTAAGGAAACAGGGAGGAGTAGAGCATTATCCACAGAGACTGAGAAAGGGGAGAGGAGGGTTTAGTGGAAAAAAGAAGCTCAGTTTTGGCCATGTTCAATTTCAAGCGGCAGTGAGACATCCAAGCAGCAATGTCAGAAAGGCAAGCAGAGATCCTGACATGGATTGCCAGAAGGATTTCTGGTGTTGAGAGATAGATCTGGGAGTTTGTTCACTGTAATGTACAGTGCAGGCTTCCACCGCACTATACAGATTTTTGTTTGCCTGTAAACTGCACTGATTTTAAAGAGCGCGGTATAGAAAAGATATTAAATAAATAAATCTGCATAAAGATGGTACAGAAAGCCATGGGAAGAGATGAGTGCACCAAGGGACTGGGTATGGAGAGAGAAAAGGAGTGGAATGCAAGACAGATCCTTGGGCTATACCAGCTGAGTGTGGGATAGCAGCAGAGGAGGATCCACCAGAACAAACACTGAAAGAGCATTGGGAATGATAAGAAGAGAACCAGGATAGTACAGAGCTCTTAAAACCAAGTGAGAACAAGGTATCGAGGAGAAGGTTGTGGTCAACAGTGTCAAAAGCAGCAGAAAGGTCTTTCTTCCAAAGTATACACATTGAGATCTTTAAGTCTGTCCCAATATGCTCACTGACGAAGCCCACTGACCATTTTGATAGCCACCCCTTGCACTGACTTTATCCTGTTTATATCCTTTTGAAGTTGTGGTCTCCAGAATTGCACACAGTACTCCAAATGAGGTCTCACCAAAGACTTAAACAGAGGCACTATCACTTCCTTCTTTCTGCTGACCATTCCTCTCCCTATGCACCTAAGAATCCTTCTGGCTTTCACCACCGCCTTTTCTACCTGTTTAGCCACCCTTAAGATCATCAGAAACAGTCATTTCCAGGTCCCGCTCTTCTTTCTTGGACAAAAGTACTTCACCCCCTATATTGTACCACTTCCTTGAATATTTGCAGCACAAATGCATGACCCTGCATTTTTTAGCTTTAAATCTTAGCTGCCATATTCTCAACCAGTTACTTTAGGGTCCATCCCTAAGGCACACGATATATTTATTAGTCTCATGTATGGAAGAGCATCAAAGGCTGTACTGAAATCTAAGTATACTACATCTAGGGCTCTCCCTCGGTCCAACTCTGTGGTCACTCAGTCAAAGAAATTAATGAGATTTGTCTGACTAGTTCTCCCTCTAGTAAAAGAGGTTTCATATCTTTATGCGCTAACTTCCAAATATTCAATACAACTTAACATCCAATGCTGAAATTCTAATCATCTTCTCTTCTATATAAAAATCCATCCAGGTGAATACATTTTATCAGATATTTTATATATAAAGAAAATTTTTGAAACTTATCTTGTATTTATTTTTTTTATTTAACTGTATTTATATCCCGCTTTTCACCGGGTCAAAGCGGTTTAACAAAAAAAAGGGGGGGGGGGGGCAACAGTAATCAATACTTGGGTAGGGGGCTGTCACCGGGAGGCCAACATTAATGATCTAAACAGATATTAAGGACTTAATGATCTAAAAAGAGTCTCCACTCTGTCCAGTAATGCTTGATGGACTGTTTGAACAACCTTCCCCAGTCCAAAAGGCCAACAAACCCCGACACTAGCATTTTGGCTTTAAATGCCTTTGTCGTGGGATGACTCATTGAACGCTTCTGCATAGATCTCACAAATTCTCTTCTGGGAGGCATATATTAATGGCTACAAAATATAGAATAAACATTCTGCTCAATATTGTTGCACCACTTTTCAGAGATCAAAACGCATTGTCGATAATGGCAGCAATGACACCACACCTGTATTTATATATGCAGAGTAATTTGATGACCATTCAGAAACTGATTTTTCATTCACAATGAACTCATAAAAAACGGAATTATCCAAATCATTATTTAGCCCATGAAGGATGACCAATTACAATTTAAATATCACATTATTCACATTGAATCAACCTCAATCTCAGATAACCTCTGAGGGCAATAAGGAAGGTACCTCTAAAGCTAAAAACATCAGGTCATTAAAGATATGTTGATGTTGAAATGGTTCATAGAAAGGCATCAAAAATGATGGGGAGCCTGTGCCAGAAGACGCATGAGAAGAGACTTGAAGACCTAAATATGTATATTCTAGAGGAGAGGAGGGACAGGGGAGATATGACAGACACATTAAAATATTTAAAGGGTATCAATGAACAAACAAACCTTTTTCAAAGAATGGGAAGCTGTAAAATTAGAGGGTGTAAAATGAAACTGCAAGGAGGTAAACTTAAAAGCAATGTCATAAAATACTTTTTTACTGAAAGGGTGTTGGATGCTTAGAATGACCTCCCGATGGAGGTGGTGGGGGCAAATACAGTGACTGAATTCAAAATGAGCTGGGACAAAGACAGTGGATCTCTTTATAGTAAGAGGTGACCTGCACAGAGTAGCAGGTACATTTAATCTACCTACCTTACTGAGCAGACTAGATGGGCCATACTGGTCTTTATTTGCCATCATATACTATGTTATTATGTATGTTACAATTTGTAACAGTCAGTGCTTCTGTCTTACCAGTGGCCAAATAGCACCATTGTTCAATCATTCGAGTTTTGAGACCCCATTGGGTTTTATCTACATAATATAGAGAGCAAGTGCAAACAATTAAATAGACAGTACCCATAGTCTGATGGGTTGAAAAATGCCTCAAAGGTACAATTTTACCTTTGCACTAAGGGGGAGGTGAAGCTGCACTAAGGGGGAGGTGGTGGTGAAGCTGCACTAAGTGGGGGAAGCTGCACTAGGGGTGGAAGCAACACTAAAGGGGGGTGGAAGCTGCACTAAGGGGGGGTGAAGCAGCACTAAGGGGTGAGAAGCTGCACTAGGGGTGGAAGCAACACTAAGGGGGGGTGGAAGAAGCACTAAGGGGGGTGGAAGCAACACTAAGGGGGGGAGTCGATCAGGTAAGGGGGGATGAAGCAGCACTAAAGGGGGGAAGCTGCACTAGGGGGGGGGGAGGGGAAGCTGCACTGGGGGGGGGGGCGGAAGTCTCCGCACAGGTTTAATTTTCTTTTTAACTTAACTGTATTGCAGCCTGTGATAAGGAAGCTTATCAGAGCCCTGAGAGTACTGCTAATAGAAAGGAATTTACATTAATCAAGGGACCTGTTCTGGCAGGTCAGAGAAATAGAGCAGCCTGTTTCCCTAAAAGACAGCTTATTCCCAGCTGCAGTAACTTGCAGAAAGCCCCTAGTGGAGCTAAAGAGGAGAAACATAAGCATAGTCTGAAAAACCCTTACGTCATGCCTAATCAATCAGTGGCCAGAGGAGAGTTTAAGCACCAACACCTGAGCACTGCAAGGGAGAAGTTGGAAGCTAAGGACTTTAAAGGCAGAACTGAATATTCAGAAGGCAGACCAGGGGAAGGACCGGCTCGGAGACCAGGGAAAGACAGGCTCAGAGACCAGGGGAAGGACCAGCTCAGAGACGACAACCACAGCGACGAGAGAGAAGAGGAAGGTCCAAGAGAGAGAAGGCAAGAGGAACTCAGAGAGAGACGTGTACCTATAGAGATTCCTGTGATTCTGGTAGGAACTCTAAAGCAGCACACTGTAAGCAGACAGGAGCAGCTAAGGAGAAAAGGAACACAAAGTCTTATGGGAAGAGGTATGGAGCCGACGCCCTGAGGTCCAGTGATACAGACTGGCGGACAGGCCACAGAAGCACCCATGCTTACTGGCCAGGATACCTAAGGAGACAGCCCAAGGACAGTTGTGACTCAGGTATGAACTTTGATTCTTTAACAAACCTGGAGCAATGCAAACTGTTGGGAAACAGTGTCTCTCCCACTAGAGGCCAGTTATTGAAGCCCTCTATGCCAGATATTGAGATTGAACCTATGCAATTGGAGGAACAAGGTACAAGTCCTGAGGGAGATGATTTTTGTATGGATTGTTCTTTGTGTAAGATTGATAGGCTAAAGAAATCCTCAAAGTGGGATTAAAACCATCAAAAGGAAATGTTTTAATTACTGGCTCCCCAGAAAGCTTTATATGGAAAGAGGCTTTTGGGGAATGGAAATGAAAACACGTGTGCAGAGGAGGAAACCAGCTATTGATTAAAGCTTGTTATCCACCAGTTGATAGAGTAGAGCATTGCTAAAAGCCGTGCACATGTTGTATAAAGAACTGCTTTGAATGTGAAAGAATGCTGTTTGTAAAGAAGTTTTTCCTTTTGGGTTTATTCTCCAGCACTGCTGAGCAGTTGTCAGCAGTGACTGAAGGGAAGTGTTTTTCTGTTGCTTGAAAAGATTCTGCAGGCTATTTGCTTGGAACTTTCAGTTGTGTTCTTTGCTTTGATTACAAAGCCCTGGAAAAGTTATCCTGAAGGTGTTACCAAGTATAATCTGTGTGTGGAATAATTTACCCCATAAATAAACTCTATTTTGCCTTATACTCGACTCAACTACTTCATTCTTATTTACCTCAAAGGCAAACAGTATACAACTGGACTACTATTACCACAATCCTTTGCGGCATAGATAGTCTGGATCTTTGCAAAAGGTGGTATAGCTTTCATAACAAGCACCCCCTTTTACAAGCCACTGCTCTGTAAAAAGCAGAAGCTGCAGCTGCAAGGGGAAAGAGCTGGCAGAAGAAACTGACAGGTGGAAGGTGAGGGCTGGAAGAGAGCTGAAAGAGGGGGGAAGGAGGTGGCAGGAAGGAACTCTAGAGGCTAAAGTAGCAGACTTGAAAAACATAAGACAGACAGAGAGGTACATAGACGAGACCTACAGGGATATAGTCCTGAAGTCCCACCTCCAGTCTGGCAGCACCCCTGTTGCCATGGAGGAGAGAGGTCACGTGACAGGAGAGCATCACCCTGGTGTGGCAGGAAGTGATCCTGTAACTAGGACCTGTCCTCCAGGTGATGTAAAACCCTCTCGCACCGAGGAAGTTTCTCCAGGGCCATGTGCCCATGAGGGAAGGGTTAGACAGCCGTTATAGTTGGTGATTCGATCATTAGGCATGTAGATAGCTGGGTGGCTGGTGGACGTGAGGATCGCCTGGTAACATGCCTGCCTGGTGCGAAGGTAGCGGACCTCACGCGCCACCTAGATAAGCTCTTAGATAGTGCTGGGGAGGAGTCTGCTGTCTTGGTACATGTCGGTACCAATGACATAGGAAAATGTGGTAGGGAGGTTCTGGAGGCAAAATTTAGGCTTTTAGGTAGGAAGTTGAAATCCAGAACTTCCAGGGTAGCATTCTCTGAAATGCTTCCTGTTCCACGCGCAGGACCCAAAAGGCAGGCAGAGCTCTGGAGTCTCAATGCGTGGATGAGACAATGGTGCAGAGACGAGGGTTTTGGATTTGTTAGGAACTGGGAAACATTCTGAGGAAAGGAGGGGCTCTTCCGAAGGGATGGGCTTCACCTTAACCGGGATGGAACCAGGCTGCTGGCATTAACCTTTAAAAAGGAGATAGAGCAGCTTTTAAACTAGATATTAGGGGAAAGCCGACAGTCGCCCAAGAGCGGATGGTTCGGAAGAATGTATCCTTGAAGGATACTACCAAAAGCAGAGAGGTTCCACAAAAGAGTAAAGTAGCCCAAATGCCCTCAAGTATGGAGCAGACAGAGCTTAAAGATCCCAATTTACCCATGTCTAACAATAGCCAAATTAACATGAATAAAATACATTCTCTAAAATGCTTGTATGCAAATGCTAGAAGTCTAAAGAATGAGATGGGAGAGTTAGAATATATAGCACTAAATGAAAGGTTAGATATGATTTCAATATCAGAGACATGGTGGAAGGAGGACAACCAGTGGGACACTGTGATACCTGGGTACAAACTATATCGTAATGATAGAGCTGATCAAATAGGTGGAGGGGTTGCGCTCTATGTTAGAGAGGGCATTGACTCAGAAAGGATTAGAGTTTTGCAGGAAACAAAATCTGCTGTAGAATCTATATGGATTGAAATTCCATATAAAAGGGGGAAGGCGATGGCAGTGGGGGTGTACTATCGAGCACCTGGCCAGAATGACCAAATGGATGATGAAATGCTCAAAGAAATCAAGGAAGCTAACAAAAGTTACAGCACAGTAATAATAATGGGTGATTTCAATTACCCCGATATCGACTGGGTCAGTGTCACGTCAGGACATGCTAGGGAGATAAAGTTCCTAGATGAAATAAATGACTGCTTCTTGTAGCAGCTGGTTCATGAACCGACCAGAGGGGAAGCCATATTAGACCTAGTCCTTAGTGGAACACCAGATCTAGTGCAAGAGATAAGGGTGTTGGGGCCACTTGGCAATAGTGATCATAGCATGATCGCCTTTGATTTAATTAGTGGAGGAGGGATAGTAAGGAAATCCACAGTACTACCTTTTAACTTTCGAAAGGGAGACTATGATAAAATGAGGAAAACAGTTAAGAAAAAACTAAAAGGAGCAGTTGCGAAGGTTAAATACGTACATCAAGCTTGGGTGTTGTTGAAAAATACTATCTTGGAAGCCCAGACCAGCTGTATTCCACGTTTTAAGAAAAGTGGAAGGAAGTCCAAAAAACTGCCAGCATGGTTTAAAGGTGAGGTCAGAGAGGCTGTTGTTGCCAAAAAAGCATCTTTCAGGAAATGGAAAAAAGAGCCAAACAACGAAACCTGGAAACAGCACAAGCATTGGCAAGTCAAATGCAAGGCATTGATAAGGCAGGCAAAGAGAGAATTTGAGAAGAAGCTTGCTGCGGAAGCAAAAACGCGAAATAAAGACCTTTTCAAGTACATTCGTAGCAAAAAACCTGTGAGAGAGTCAGTTGGTCCATTAGATGATAAAGGGGTTAAAGGAGCACTAAGAGGCGACAAGGCGATAGCGGAGAGACTGAATGAATTCTTTGCTTCGGTCTTTACTGAGGAAGATGTAGGGATGTTACCCATGACTGAAGTGGTATTTAAAGGTGCGGAAGAATTGAAGGAAATATCGATACATCGGGAAGATGTCTTACAACTATTAGATAAACTGAAGAGTAGCAAATCACCTGGGCCGGATGGTATACATCCAAGGGTGTTGAAAGAACTGAAATATGAGCTTGCAGAACTGCTATCAGTAATCTGTGAACTATCATTAAAATCATCTCTAATACCTGAAGATTGGAGGATCGCCAATGTAACACCAATTTTTAAAAAGGGTTCCAGGGGTGATCCGGGAAACTACAGACCGGTGAGCTTAACGTCAGTACCGGGAAAAATGGTAGAAACCATCATAAAGAATAAAATTACTCAGCATGTAGATAGTCACAACCTAATGGGAGACAGCCAACGTGGCTTTAGACAAGGAAGATCTTGTCTTACTAATCTGTTATGTTTTTTTGAAGGAGTGAATAAACAGGTGGACAAAGGTGAGTCGGTTGATATTGTGTATCTGGACTTTCAGAAAGCCTTTGACAAGGTCCCTCATCAGAGACTTTTGGCGAAACTAAAGAGTCATGGGATAGGAGGCAGTGTACTATTGTGGATCAGGAACTGGTTAAAAGATAGAAAGCAGAGGGTAGGGCTAAATGGCCAATTTTCCCAATGGAGAAAGGTGAATAGTGGTGTACCCCAGGGATCTGTGCTGGGTCCGCTGCTTTTTGACATATTCATAAATGACCTGGAAAGTGGAATAACGAGTGAGGTTATCAAATTTGCAGATGACACAAAACTATTTAAAGTTGTTAAAACCCAAGAGGATTGTGAAAAATTGCAAGAGGATCTTGATAAATTGGAAGACTGGGTATCAAAATGGCAGATGAAATTTAATGTGGACAAGTGCAAGGTTATGCACCTAGGGAAGAACAACCCAAACTATGGTTACACGATGCAAGGTTCCACATTAGGAACCACCACCCAGGAAAAAAGATTTAGGCGTCATTGTGGATACCATGTTAAAACCCTCGGCCCAGTGTGCAGCGGCGGCCAAGAGAGCAAATAGAATGCTAGGTATGATAAGGAAAGGAATGGAAAATAAAACAAAAGATATTATAATGCCTCTATATCATTCCATGGTGAGACCGCACCTTGAATATTGTGTGCAATTCTGGTCGCCGTATCTTAAAAAGGATATAGCGATTTTAGAAAAGGTACAGAGAAGAGCCACCAAAATGGTAAAGGGGATGGAAGGATACTCCTATGAAGAAAGGCTAAAAAGGGGAGATATGATAGAAGTCTATAAATTAATGAACGGAGTGGAGCGGGTAAATGTAGATCGATTGTTTACCTTATCAGAATATAGAAAGACACGGGGACATGCAATGAAGCTACAGGGTAAACTATTTAAGACTAATAAAAGAAAATATTTTTTCACTCAACGTGTAATCAAACTCTGGAATTTGTTACCGGAGGATGTAGTAAAGGCTGTTAGTGTAGATGGGTTTAAAAAAGGTTTGGACAAGTTCCTGGAGGAAAGGTCCATAAACCATTATTAAGAAGTGACCGAAGATATCAATGCTTGACCCAGTACAAGCATTGTGGAACTTGTGTCTCTTGGGGAAACTGCTAGGTACATATGACCTAGATTGGCCACTGTTGGAAACAGAATACTGAGCTTGATGGACCTTGGTCTGACCCAGTATGGCATATCTTATGTTCTTATGATACCTGAGCGCTGCACTTTCATAAATCACACGGAGTTTTAACTAACATTGCTGCAACTACAGCAGTGTGCAATAGGGACCCCCATTATAGGACCACAATTCCCTATAAAAGGTTCTCTTTTTTTTTTTTAAAGACTTTATTTCAAAATAATGAAATAATATTACAGAAGAAACATTACAACATAGTATAATCACTAGTCCACATCAAGGAGCTGCTCTATACAACAAAATAACTAATCGAGGGCATAAAAGACAAAACCCAATTATACAAAGTCAAGAGAAGAATTAAGTAAATTAATCAAGTATGCTCCCTCTGATCCAGAAAATTAACCAATTGGTCCACTTCACCAAACAAATAACGTTTACTCTGCTGCAACTACAGCAGTGTGCAATAGGGACCCCCATTATAGGACCACAATTCCCTATAAAAGGTTCTCATTTTAAAAATGTATTAGTGGCAACCTCCTGGACTCTTCCCATGGTTATGATTCCAAGTTTATGGAATCATCTTCCTGAGGAGTTGCGGACAAAAAGGTCATTACTATCATTTTAGACGGAAGCAAAAAGACTAGCTGCCAGTTTCAAAGGGGTGCTGAGCTATGTATAGCATTTTGTGAAGGTGATACTGAAGGGTTGGTATCAGTCATGTTCATTTATTTTGTGTTTATTGTTTAGTATTTTTATTTTGTTGTTATGTTTTTTTTGTTTGTTTTCATTTTGTTATATTTGTAAATTTTTAATATCTTTTACTTATATATGTGTGTGAGCCACTTTGAATAGCTGTCCAGGAAGACGCTCTATAAATGTTTATAAATAAATAAATAAATAAAATTACATGCACCTAACTGTAGCTCCATCCCCTTAAGCAATAACAGTGGCCTCCTCATTCAGATATAATACTTCCAACCCGTTTTGACCCTCCCAAGGATTACCACAAAATTCCTAGGGATCTAGTGGGGGCAGGAGCAATCCCCAATGGCTACTGCTCCATTAGTGCTATATTTCAAATCGTGTTGGATAACCCCTTGTGCTTCTCCGCCCCTCATACGTCCCTGCTGATGCTCCAGTGGGAAAATTAACTACACCTCCTGAAGAACACAGCTTATGAAGTTTTTATCTGAGCCATGTTGCTCTAGTTGCATAAAAATGATCTGTTTTGCACACATCAAGTATTAGTGGGATCTCTGTTTGGATGAGTGATTGGGTTACTAGGTGTCAAGGTGTTAGGAAGTAACTGGAGACAGTGGGTATTAGTATGTCAAGGAGTGATGCGGTCAATGGGGTGGCGGGATTTTTCTATTGCATTTCTTTTATACGCTGCATCATATCTCAGGGATTCTCACAGATTTATTTATTTATTTATTTAATAGTTTCTTCTATACCGCCCCTTCCAGAGATCAAGGGCAGTTTACAATGAACAGTTAACAAATTTCGTATACTAGAGTATACTTTACATGGAACATTATATTAACTATATGGAACATGGTTTTAACTATATACAGGTAGTACTGCATAAAACATAACGGAACTTAATTACAAAACATAACGGAACTTAATTACAAAAGGTTATTTACAAGAGCAGTAATAACAACAGATTGGATAAGACTTTTGTGTGTTGGGTAATGTATGTAAGTAACGTAATGGAAGGTTTTCTTGTATTAGTCGTTTGTCCTATCTTGGGTGCTGTGGATGTGTTTCTGTGATTGTTGGGGAGAGGTTCTCTGTTGATAGGGGATTTCAAAATGGTTTGTGAAGAGGTAGGTTTTAAGTTCTTTTTTGAATTGATAAAGGTCTTTTATCATGCGAATGGTTAGTGGGAGATCATTCCAGAGAGTGGGGGCAGCGAAGGAGAAGGCCCTGTCACTTGTAGTTGCTTTAGTTTTTCTGATGGTTGTTTTTATGTTGAGGGAATGAATTGCGTTTTGTCTGCGCATTCTAGTTTCTGATGGAGGGTGTATTAGGGTAGTCAAATGTGAGGAAGAGATGTTATTAAGGAGTTTGAAGGTAGTTAGGAGGATTTTGTATTTTATTCGGCTACTTATAGGGAGCCAATGCAAGTCTAACAGTATTGGGGTGACATGATCTGTTATTTTAGCTTTAGTGATCATCTTGGCGCATATGTTTTGGGCTCTTTGAAGTAGGTAGATGCTTTTTAGCGGTAAACCAACTAGGAGACTATTACAATAGTCGAAGTGGGGGGTGATGAGCAATGTTCCCTCTAATTTTCTGTAGGCTGTGTGCGCATAAAATATCAGCTGTGCAGCTTTTGAAGGAAGATTAAATTTTTGTGCGCCACATAACGACACTCGGAGTTATATACTTTAAAATTTGATTACACATCAGAATACAGTATGTACACCACATTGATTGCACTAGAAAACATTGTAGAACTTGTGAAAACCGTAAATACATAACAACTTTTAAATTTTAAGACGGCTGTGTTGTTTTCTATCAGAACCAGAACCGTAATTTTTGTGCGCTCTATTGTACAGTATGTGCGCTCGCTCGGCGAGGTGTGTGCGCGCGCACACGCGCACAGCTTAGAGGGAACAGTGGTGATGAGGGTATTGACTACTGATCTAAAGTCTTGTGTGTCAAGTAGGGGTCTTAGGTGTTGTATTGTCTTGAGTTTGTAGAATATCGTTTTTACTGTCTGTTTTATGTGGGGAAGCATGGTGAGGGAGTGATCTAGTATTAGTCCCAGGTACTTTACCTCCTTTTTAACAGGTATAGGTGTGTTGTTGATTGAAATTGTTGCTGGGTAATTGTAATCAGTGTCTGACTTTCTTGTTACGAACATTGCTTCTGTCTTTTTGAGGTTGATGCTTAGATGGTTATCTTCGAGCCATGTTGTGGTCTCATTCATGCATATGAGTAGGTTGTCGTATTTGGGGTTGTTAATGGGGATAGCAAGCATAATGTCATCCGCATATATAAAATGGTTGATTTTATGTTTTTTGAATATGTTTGTAATGGGTTGTAAGTACAGGTTGTAAGTACAGATATCCCCTCAGAACCATTTCCAAATTATACCCATAATTTATCACCATAATCATCAGCATTCTTGCTTTATTTATCACAGAGAGACACAGAGGCTTCAACACAATAATTAACGGCTCATATATATCACACCAACAAGACCCTGCAACCACGATATTTACAAACACAATGTGATATCACCTTGAAATGCTCACTAATGCCAGATCAGTAAGGAATAAAATACCCGTTATTATAGACCATATTGATGATACTAACCCAGATATTATGTTCATTACTGAAACTTGGCTTTCTGAAACAGATAGTCCTTCTTAACCAAATACAGATCCCAAATTATGACGTGTATCATTCTCCTAGAACAGTGATGGCTAACCTTTTTGAGCCCGAGTGCCCAAACTGCCGCACAAAACCAAAGAATTTCCTCAAAGTGCCAGCACGTCAATTAAAGCCCCATTTGCATAAGGTGCTTCATTTGCATAAATATTTGCATAATGTTACCATACACTAACTTTTAGTAAACATGCCTCTTAATGAGTATATGGATAAAGAAAGACTAAAAGGTTTCTACATTACTATAATCCAGTACCAACCGCCCAGGCACATTAGGAACTACTACAAACGCTGCCCATTTAGAACCCATAGCAAACCCGCCGTATCCTAACAGCACTACCAGGACTCAGAAAGCACCATACTCTACCTATCAAAAGGCAACACTGCAAATATTAAACCAATACATCTCAGAGAACAACAATACATGACCTACTGGGGAAAGAACAAGTGGCAATGTCAAATAGGAATTATATAAACAGAATACCTCAGCTCAGTTACACATGCAGAACAGACCATCACCAAACAAGGAATCACAATTTAGAAACAGGAAGACAATAATTAAACTGGGAACCCCAAAAGCCAAACTTGGAATATACAACAACACTGTAGAAATAAAACTATATATTAATTTCCTCTTGTACTAAACAAAGCGCAAAAATTAATGATGCACATTTCCCAGAGCTGACATATTCCAGTTAATAAATTCAAAATAAAGAGATATTTTTCTACCTTTTGTGCATTTTTTTTCAGTTGCAATTGTTCCAGCCACTTTCTTCTGGTTTCTTCGTGTCTTCTGCTAACTCTCCATCTGCTGTCCATTTGTCCTTTCTTCTGTCTTCTTGTTTTTTTTTCCATTCTCTCTCTACATCTGCTTTAACATACTAATCTTTCTCCTTTGGCTCTTTCCTCATTCCTATTTCATCTACTCAAAATTTACCCCTCCATCCTCAATCCCCACTTACTCTCCCAATACCCGGCCAATTGTAGATTTTTTATCCCTCCCACACAAAATATTTTTCCCCTCTCCATTTTACTCTCCCAGCCCCATCCCATTCTAATCCTCCCCAACACCAGCTCCCTTCTAGTTCCAGCCTCACCCAGCATCCATTCCCTTCTAGTCCCTGCATCAGCCCATTTCCAGTCCTAGCAGCCCCCCAACCCAATACCAGTCCTATCCCCCCCTCATCAACCCACTTCCAGTCCTAACCCCCCATCACCCCATTTTCAGTTTAAGCCCCCCCCCTATAACCCATTACCAGTCCTAACCCCCCACTTCCAGTCAGCCCCCCATAGCCACTTGCCAGTCCTTACCCGCCCATCAGCCCACAGTCCATTACCAGTCCTAACCCCATCAGCCCACCTCAAGTCCTAACCCCTCCCCATCAGCCCATTTCTTGTCCCAGCCCCCCCATAGCCCATTATCAGTCCTAAACCCCCCCATAGCCCATTACCAGTCCTAACCCCATCAGACCACCTCCAGTGTTAACCCCCCATCAGCCCATTTCCAGTCCTAACCCCACCCAACAGCCCACCTCAAGTCCTAACCCCTCCCCATCAGCCCATTAGCAGTCCTAACCCCCCCCTAGCCCATTAGCAGTCCTAACCCCCCCTCTCTAGCCCATTAGCAGTCCTAACCCCCCCCATAGCCCATTACCAGTCCTAACCCCCATCACCCCATTTCCAGACAGCCCCCATCAGCCCACAGCCCATTAGCAGTCCTAACCCCCCCTAGCCCATTAGCAGTCCTAACCCCCCTCCTAGCCCATTAGCAGTCCTAACCCCCCACAAGCCCATTAGCAGTCCTAACCCCCCCCTCCTAGCCCATTAGCAGTCCTAACCCCCCCCCCCTCCTAGCCCATTAGCAGTCCTAACCCCCCCCAGCCCATTAGCAGTCCTAACCCCCCCTCCTAGCCCATTAGCAGTCCTAACCCCCCCCTCCCCCATGAGCAGTCCTAACCCCACCCCCAGCCCATTAGCAGTCCTAACCCCCCCTAGCCCATTAGCAGTCCTAACCCCCCCAGCCCATTAGCAGTCCTAACCCCCCCCCCTCTCTAGCCCATTAGCAGTCCTAACCCCCCCCATAGCCCATTACCAGTCCTAACCACTGTTCCCTCTAAGCTGTGCGCGTGTGCGCGCGCACACACCTCGCCGAGCGAGCGCACATACTTTACAACAGAGCGCACAAAAATTACGGCTCTGATTCTGATAGAAAACAACACAGAAGTCTTAAAATGTAAAAGTTATGATTGTAATTACTAGAAATTTCCTGCTTCATTTAGTAATCATCTATTTTCACTTAATTTGATTAAAATCAATGTGGTGTACATACTGTATTCTGACGTGTAGTCAAATTTTAAAGTATATAACTCCGAGTGTCGTTATGTGGTGCACAAAAATTTAACCTTCCTTCAAAAGCTGCACACAGCTGATATTTTATGCGCACACAACCTACAGAAAATTAGAGGGAACATTGGTCCTAACCCCCCATCACCCCATTTCCAGACAGCCCCCATCAGCCCACAGCCCATTAACAGTCCTAACCCCCCCCCCTCCTAGCCCATTAGCAGTCCTAACCCCCCCAAGCCCATTAGCAGTCCTAACCCCCCCGAGCCCATTAGCAGTCCTAACCCCCCCCTGCCCATTAGCAGTCCTAACCCCCCATCACCCCATTTCCAGACAGCCCCCATCAGCCCACAGCCATTAGCAGTCCTAACCCCCCCCCCTCCTAGCCCATTAGCAGTCCTAACCCCCCCACCCCCTAGCCCATTAGCAGTCCCAACCCCCCCCACCCCCTTATCAGTCCACACCCCCCCCCACCCCAATAGCCGTCCAAACCACCCCCCCCCCCCCGGCAAATTTAAAACCAGAAAAAGCGGGCTCTGGCTGCTGCCGCGGACGCGGCAGCATGCAGTGTCCCGCGGGGCCCCCTCCGCCCGCTAAGCCCCTCTGCAAGGGCTTTCAGATTCGCGAGGGAGACAGCGTCTCCCTCGCGTCTCTTGTTAAGCCCGCAGGGGCTAATGGGAAATTTCCCATCAGTCCCTCGCGTCTAAAGGGGCTGATGGGAAATTTCCCATTAACCCCTACGGGCTTAACAGAGACGCGAGGGAGACGCTGTCTCCCTCGCGAATCTGAAAGCCCTTGCAGAGGGGCTTAGCAGGCGGAGGGGGCCCCGCGGGACACTGCATGCTGCCGCGTCCGCGGCAGCAGCCAGAGCCCGCTTTTTCTTTTTTTGCGGACCTTCACGCGTGCCAGCTGCAAGGCCTTCGCGTGCCACAGCTGGCACGCGTGCCATAGGTTCGCCATCGCTGTCCTAGAATAAGCAAACTTGGTGGAGGAGTACTTATTTTTGTTAAGAAGGAGCACAATACATCCCTCACAATATTCCATAATATTGAATCTATGGACATATTCAGTATAGAAAGTAGGCATATCTCATTTTGTCTGCTATTCAGATCCCCTACACCTGACCCCAACAGCCTTACAGCCATCATAGAAACAGTATGTTCCTCTTCAGTTAAAAAAAAATTAATATTACTAGGTGATTTTAATCTACCATCATTACACAATGCTCAAGTGACCACATTCCTTAATGACATGGCAGACATGTTATGCAATGCAATGTGTGCCTTCAAGTCAGTCCTGACTCCTGGCGACCCATGTTATATCAGCAGATAATAAATGTCCCGACACATAATAAAGGGAATATCTTTGATTTAATATTCCTACCTAACATAATGTATGTATACCCCAAAACCACCAAACCTCAAATACTGTCTGTAAACTGGTCAAATCACCATCTAATCAACTTCTTATTAATATACCAAACCCCTGACCACATACTCAACTCCAGACCAAACCCAAATAGTTTAACTACTGTTCCATGTGAATTGTTCTGTTTACATTCTGTTAATTGTAAACTGCTCCTGATCTCTGGAAGGGGTGGTATAGAAGAACCAAATAAATAAATAAAATCACACTAAGGGGTATGTTTACTATGCAGTGTGTCAGACGGCTGCCTGGGTGAGAATCTTCACAGTCTTGTCAAGTGCATATATCTATATGATTTGCAAGGTATTGTGGGCAATGTAGTTCATTCACACCAGACACAGCTGCTGACAATAATTTAGTTGTGCTCTTGGGTAAAGCCAATAAGATATTTATTTATGGGGTTATTTCTCCCAACACAGATATGCTTGGTAGCACATAAATTAGGTTACTTGCTTTCAGTGTTAACTTGGAAAAACAAAGTCAAAATCAGGAAAACAACAAATGAAAAGCCACAAAGCAAGAAACAAACTGTTCTTTTTCAGGTTAACTTCTGATTACTTCCCACATAGATACAGAAGTGATTCTCTCCTAGCTCACAAGCAATTAGGTAAGGCTTAATTGCTAGCAGTTACCAGCTGAAACCCCTTAGCTGGCTTGCCTTCCACTGTGTGGGTCAAATCCTGCTTCAGGAGCTTTTCTGAGTAGATTAAAGAACAAATTTGTATTTCTTTGTGATGGTTGCTGTACTTTATAACAGAAAGTTACCAACGGAGTTTAGATAGAGAGCAGTCCATATAAACAGGATCCTCATCTGCTGCTATTCCCCCTTGTTCAACAAGCATGGGTTCAATATCATGGATTGGCACAGATGAATCTCTCAATGGAGCATTTTCAGGAGAATACTTGTTTCCCTGCTGTCTTTCAAGGTTATAGCTAGGGCATAGATCAGTGTTCATACCTGAGCTTCCATTGCTGCTAGAGTTCCTCTCTATATAGCCTGGCCAGTATGTAGTCCAGTTCTTATGTCCAGCCTTCCAATCCAGATCCCTGGACACTGGATCTCTCTTCACATACCTTCTGGCACAGGTCTTAGGGTCCCTTCCACGTGCAGCCGTCTCCCTCACAGGTAGCGTCTGGTGATTCCTAGCTCTGCAGCACCATTCCTCTGGCTTTCTCCAGTCCAATGGTGTATGCTGGCCCTTGAAATGCCTCCCAGTATACGTACTGCTTTGGACTCTTCTAGACCTCTCAAAGGCTTTTCTCCTCTTTCTTCCAGAGGGTCTCTTTCCCTCTCTGTCCGTCCGGTTTGGCTTCTGCTTCGGATGATCCTTCAGATGAAACTGATGATCCTTCTCTGGATATCCAAGGTGATCATGAAGATGGTCATCTGTAGAATAAACTCTACTCTTATTCTGCTTAGATGAGTGCTTCTCCCTAACACAGCGCAGCTGGGCTGAATCAGGCCTTGCCCTTTGAGATGAGTGTTCCATCCTAGCACAGCGCAGCTGTGCTGAATCAAGCCCTGCCCTTTGCAATGAGTGCTTGGGGATTACCTCATAGCCCTTTTGATTGAACACACGTTTTCTCACTTCAGCTCCTCTCATGGCTGTTGGAAACCTGGTGCATTCTGGGACTGGTAGTCTTTTATGGCAAAATTCTGTTTTCTCATTTCTACCAGCACTGACAGGTTGCTTGTTCAGAGACACTTCACCTTTTCTATAGCCCCTTCCTGAGCTATGATAAGCTTCCTTATCACAAGTGGTAACGGCTTCTGGAGCCGCTGCCCAAGTCAACACCCTCAGGCACCTACGCTTCCTGCTGGAACCTGATGACTGCCGGACAATCTTTCAAGCGTTGATCATACCACACTTTGATTACGCCAATTCAATCCTACATGGTCTTCCTCAGGCCACCTTGAACCCACTACAGCTTGCGATGAATACTGCAGCTAGAGTGCTACTTGGAGCATCCAAGAGAGACCACATCACGCCTATCCTGAAACATCTCCACTGGCTTCCAATACAGGGCAGAATAACATTCAAAATCTTGCTACTTACTTTCAAAGCCATCAATGGGCTTTCCTCTGCATCCCTAGCAGAACTTATCCAGATCACTCCCCTAAACATGTCCAGAAGATCAGTAACTGTAAAGACACTGGTAGTACCGAAAGCAATAACGCAATGCACCCAGGCTACTGCAAACAGAGCTTTCAATCTCTGCGCACCCAGATGCTGGAACACCCTACCACTAAGCATCCGTGCAATCCCTGACCTAGCCCAGTTTAGGAAGGCATTGAAGCATTACCTTTTCCTCATGTATTTCTCGTTAGTCAGCAACACAATAGCCCAATCCACGATCTAGACTGGCCTTATAGCCGTATTCTTCCTACAAGACAACCATGAATACGACTAGCGAGATAAGATTTCCCATGATGCCTCAATGTACATATTTATCCCAAGTTATCCAAGTTTTATTACCTGTTCCTTGTAAGCACTGATCAGTCAATGTAATGTGCAAGTTTTATGTTTCATGTGAACCACACTGATGTTGAATAGCGCGGTATATAAGAAAATGTAAATTAAAAAAAAAAAAAAATGGGGTCACAGCCCCGATATCACACGGAAACTGCTACCGCTGCATAGTAAACACCCCTAAATTTAAGAGTTTTGATAAATACACATTCATAAAGGAGATCCTACAGAATATCAGCCCTGACATCGGAGACTTAAATGAACTCCTAACAACCTGGAACTGAGCCATCGCTAAGCCTGCCAATAGACCAGCTCATCACTCTAACAAAAGTAAAAATAGATAAAAACAATAGTACTTGCAAGAGATGGGGTTTAAAAAGACAATTGAGGAAAAGAGAGCGCACGTGGAGAAGTTCAAAATCTCCCAAAGATAGCCCATCATACATGAACACACTTAACACTATACTGTGATGTCATCAATAAAAAAAAGAAGGAATGCCATACAAACATATTGCTGAATTGAAATTGTTAAATCCCTGGCACATACCCCTAATAATTGTTCAAGCAACCAAAACATAAATCCCCAAATCTCGGCGAATTACTATAAAAATAAACTTAAACCATCAAATGAACACCTAACACTATTCTCAACTTCCTAACTTAACATATCCTGTCAGAATTCCATCAGGTCACCCTTGACTATTTACACAAAATTATATCAAATATCAATACTACAGCATTCAGTCTTGACACATGCCCTGTCAGCTAGTTAAAAGTAACTCATACAGAATTTGCTCCAGTCATAGTTAATATTGTCAACATGTTACTTTCTCAAGGTCACATGCATAAAGACTTAAAAGAAGCAATAATCTGCCCCATCCTGAAACAAAAGTTACTTCATAAATCATGCCCTACTTCATACAGGACAATATCCAGTCTGCCATTTCTAGCTAAAATAATTGAGAAAATTGTACATAGCCAACTTCAAGACCACATTGACTAGATGATCAGCCATATGGATTCAGACCATAGCATGGTATTGAAACTCTTTTACTCACCCTCTTTAACAATCTGATAAAGGGGATAGATAATTCAAAAAAGGCATTCATCCTTATTTTTTTTAGATATTTCCTCTGCCTTTGATTCCATCAATCATAGTATCCTTCTGGATAGACCCTTCTGGGTGTTGTTGAAAAATACAATCTTGGCAGCCCAGACCAGCTGTATTCCATGCTTTAAGAAAAGTGGAAGGAAGTCCAAAAAACTGCCAGCATGGTTTAAAGGTGAGGTCAGAGAAGCTGTTGTTGCCAAAAAATCATCTTTCAGGAAATGGAAAAAAGAGCCAAACGACGAAACCTGGAAACAGCACAAGCACTGGCAAGTCAAATGCAAGGCATTGATAAAGCAGGCAAAGGGAGAATTTGAGAAGATGCTTGCTGCGGAAGCAAAAACGCGAAATAAAGATTTTTTCAAGTGCATTCGTAGCAAAAAACCTGTGAGAGAGTCAGTTGGTCCATTAGATGATAGAGGGGGTAAAAGGAGCACTAAGAGGCGACAAGGCGATAGCGGAGAGACTGAATGAATTCTTTGCTTCGGTCTTTACTGAGGAAGATGTAGGGATGTTACCCATGACTGAAGTGGTATTTAAAGGTGTGGAAGAATTGAAGGAAATATCAATACATCGGGAAGATGTATTACAACTATTAGATAAACTGAAGAGTAGCAAATCACCTGGGCCAGATGGTATACATCCAAGGGTGTTGAAAGAACTGAAATATGAGATTGCAGACCTGCTATTAGTAATCTGTGAACTATCATTAAAATCATCTCTAATACCTGAAGATTGGAGGATCCCCAATGTAACACCAGTTTTTAAAAAGGATTCCAGGGGTGATCAGGGAAACTACAGACCGGTGAGCCTCACGTCAGTACCGGGAAAAATGGTAGAAACCATCATAAAGAATAAAATTACTCAGCATGTAGATAGTCATGGCCTAATGGGAGACATACAACATGGCTTTAGACAAGGAAGGTCTTGTCTTACTAATCTGTTATATTTTTTTGAAAGTGTGAATAAACAGGTGGACAAAGGTGAGTCAGTTGATATAGTGTATCTGGACTTTCAGAAAGCCTTTGACAAGGTCCCTCATCAGAGACTTTTGACAAAACTAAAGAGTCATGGGATAGGAGGCAGTGTACTACTGTGGATCATGAACTGGTTAAAAGATAGAAAGCAGAGGGTAGGGCTAAATGGCCAATTTTCCCAATGAAGAAAGGTGAATAGTGGTGTACCCCAGGGATCTGTGTTGGGTCCGCTGCTTTTTGTCATATTCATAAATGACCTGGAAAGTGGAATAACGAGTGAGGTTATCAAATTTGCATTTGACACAAAACTATTTAAAGTTGTTAAAACCCAAGAGGATTGTGGAAAATTGCAAGAGGATCTTGATAAATTAGAAGACTGGGCATCAAAATGGCAGATGCGATTTAATGTGGACAAGTGCAAAGTTATGCACCTAGGGAAGAACAACCCAAACTATGGTTCCACAATGCAAGGTTCCACATTAGGAACCACCACCCAGGAAAAAGATTTAGGCATCATTGTGGATAGCATGTTAAAACCCTCGGCCCAGTGTGCAGCGGCGGCCAAGAGAGAAAATAGAATGCTAGGTATCATAAGAAAAGGAATGTCCCCTAGGCTTTCTATATTCTGATAACGTAAACAATCGTTCTACGTTTACCCGTTCCACTCCGTTCATTAATTTATAGACTTCTATCATATCTCCCCTCAGCCGTCTCTTTTCCAGGTTAAAGAGCCCTAACCTTTTTAGTTTTCTTCATAGGAGTATCCTTCCATCCCCTTTACCATTTTGGTGGCTCTTCTCTGAACCTTTTCTAATAACTCTATGTCCTTTTTAGGATACGGCGACCGGAATTGCACACAATATTCAAGGTGCGGTCTCACCATGGAACGATATAGAGGCATTATAATATCTTTTGTTTTATTTTCCATTCCTTTCCTTATGATACCTAGCATACAATATATATATGGATCTATGCTGCAGACACACATTGCAGTGATGTGTCTTACATTTTAAAACACAATTTGTTTATTATGCATGTCTCTGGTTGTTGCCACACTTGGGTCTCAAACCTATCACCACTGGCTCTTAGGGCATTGTATTAACCAGTGTGCTATGCCTTTTCACGGTGGTTCAACAAATGGCAGTGCACATAACTCAGAAAGCATAAATATCTGACGACATAACCCCAATACTGTAGAGCCTCCATTGATTACCAAGCCAGAGCAGAATTAAGTATAAACTACTATTAATCATTTTCAAACTCCTAAGGTACATTGCATTGCAAGGAACATAGCACTTTCATATCTATCCAACCTTATAAAAATAAACACAAATGATTGGCTTAGAAGAGGGTGTACTCAAAATACACTATGGAGTAGATTCCGACTCCTGTTTAGCGGGTCTGGATGTCCGATCCAGACGTTCAGATCTATCAAACGTCTGGGATGGTCAGCCCTCACCAAAAAGAGATGTGTGGGGAGTCTGGACAGGGGCGGCAGGGAGCAGGCCGAGGGAGGAGCGAGGACGGGCGGTGGGTGACGCCATGACCCTGGACGTACAGGTCCGATTCAGAGGTCGGCCCTATAAATGGGGGACTTATTCCACCTCGGAGGTGCAATAGGTCCCCTTGGATGCCGGTAGACAGCTGTTTCGGGCCATGGTGAAAAGGTGAGGGGTGCAGGGTGATTCCCGCAGCCTGACCATGGCTATGGCAGGCCCGATCAGGGATCGGGCTGCAGGGATAGGGGAATTTGCCGGTCGGCCGGGGATCACGGCTCCTACATAGAGCCACGCTGCATGGCAACAGCCATACTGGGCTAGCCAGGTAAGGGATTGGATGTCTGGGGTGCTTGAATCGGGGCATGTCCCAGACATTCAACCCCTATGCTGCAATTCTGCTCTGCAGGTGCAGAATCGGGTGCTTCCCTGGGCCGTCTGAATGTCTGGTTGGCCTGGGGATGCACAGGCTGGAATTAGCCTCCATGTGTTCCTCCGGAGTATAGTTAAACCGTAATTCAAGTAACAGCTTTTTCTCTTAGTGCTCCTATTTTATAGAACTCTCTTCCAGAAAAATTAAGATCTGCCACTGACTTAACCATATTCAGAAAAAATCTCAAGGCACACTTGTTTGAGCATTTTAGTGATCCACATGTACCCAAAAGGTTCTACACAACTTAGCCTTTACTCAACTATTCCTTCTAAACAATATCAGAGCATTAATAACCACACTGTAAAAAGGTTTCGGAGTAGAATCATTGATGCATGTACTTCAACACTACATTGTATATAAGTTAACATTCCAACCCAAGTACACAATTAATCAGTTGTGATTGTTTTGATTATCCTTGGTTCACTATTTCCCAATCATGTTATACTATAATAGTTTCTAATGATATAATGTAATGTTTTTTGATTCATTGTAAACCACCTTCATTACTTGAAAGGCGGTATAGAAATGGTTAATGATGGGATCAGTATCACAATGACACTGACTCATCAATGCTGTTTTTGCCCCAGGCCAAAACGTTTTAGTTGGGTATGCTAATAAAGTCTTTTGGATATACTTACTGTTTTTGGCTGTAGTTCTTGGCTTCCACTTCCTCCTACTTTGCTATAGTCACTGTCTGCTTGCAGCACTGCTTGTATGTTAGAAGCATGCAGATGTTATATCGTATGAAAAAGAACCACTGGCGTTGTCATTGAATTAGTGCTTTCAGCTATCTTGCATAGTGGCAGGCATGCTCTCTTCCTTCACTGACACTGGATCTCCTCTATATTTTTGTTACAGGCATCAGTCACGTTTCGTGATGTGGCCGTTTGTTTTTCTGAGGAGGAATGGGAGATATTGGAAGAATGGCAGAAGGAGCTATACAGAAATGCAATGAAAGAGATCCATGGAGCCCTCATCTCTCTGGGTACAGCAGCTACCTGTTTCTAAGATTTCTGTTAACCCTTGAAGGTTTTAGGAAGCAACCATCCTTTGCCCCTTTTCAACCTTTACTTGCTGCTGCATTTTATGTTCTCCGCTCTTTACCTGCATGCGTGATGTCAAAATTGCAATTGTGTGAAGGTACACTTAGATTGTGAGCCCTTCGGGGACAAGGGAATAAAAAGTACCTGTTAGTATATACCTGTAAACCGCTCTGATGCGTAAGTAAAGGGCGGTATATCAAATGCCTAAACCATAAACCATTTAGCTTTACATAGAATTGTGGTTCTAGTAGAAAGGAGAGGAAGGTATTCTGTAAATTAGGGTTTTCTGGTAGGCATATAAAGGATAATCTTTTAAAGTCACACCTAGTTAACACATCTTTTCATGCATATATTTTATGCCCATTTTGGAGAGTCAAGGACATGCATACTTGACTTTATAAATATTAGCATTGAAACATGACGGCAGAAAAAGAGCACATGGTCTATCTGGTCTGCCCTTCCACATCAACTACAATAGACCCCTTTTTTCCCTTTATAGAATCCTCATTTTTCCTTTGTAGAGTAAGTGGTGATGGCTTATTCCAGCCTTAGAGCGGGTATAAATTTCCGCACCTACTTTTTGCAAGTTTATGTGTAAGTGATAGTTCTCCAGAACAAGCAGGAAGTCAATCCTCACATACGGGTGACGTCGGCGCCAATAGAGCCCGTGTGGAGCATTTCCCCAGCTTTCAAAAAAAGCCTTTGGGACATGCTACCACGCATGCACGGTCTTCCTTCCTGCCCAAGGGTGCCATCTTGCTCAGTCTCCTTTTTTTCACGGAGCCCAACAGACAGACATCCTGTTTCCCCAGAAAATGCCTTGCTAATTATCCTTATGTTTTTGTCTTTTTTGTTCGAGGCTCGCCTTGACTGACATTCGAGCCCTTTTTTGCCCAGGGGTCGTTGACCCCGTCTGGGTGTTCCTTCACCATGTCTTCTGGTGGGTTTAAAAAATGCAACTGCTGCAGTCAAACTATGTCAATTACCAACACTCATGACTGCTGCCTGTGCTGCCCAGACCCTGGTAGCACCTCCTGCTACCTGTGCCAGGCTATGACACCTAAAACCAATAAAAAGAGGTTGGAGTTGCAGGAAAAACTGTTCCCCAGGTCTGACTCGGCACTGGCTTCCCCAACACTGAGCTCCAAGCCAAGCACTTCCACTGAAGTCCGAGCATCCTTGGAGTCCTGTGGCGGCGACTCCTCCAAGAAGACCCTGGACCCTGAGAGAAAGAAGAAAAAATCTTCGAAGTCCACCCATGTTGCACCGGAGAAACCTGGTAAAATCACTTGGTGGGACTTGTGTGTCTCCAAGAAGAGCCCCACCAAGGTCTTCAAGAAGGATTCCTTGGCCGGCGGAGATGGTGCGAGGTTCCTTGAGACCATAGTCCTCATCGATGACACATTTGCAAGAGTGCCTGCACCAGGCCCGAGACCTCAGTGCCGCACTGAAAGCTGCAGAGCCTTCTGGCTTGGAAAACAGAATGGTGGCCTTGGAGCAGAACATCACTACTATCCTGGATCTGCAGCAGGCAGTGATGTTTGGTTCATCCACATCATCTGTCCCGACGACTGGGCCCCCGACTGGGGGGGGTGGGGAGTCCCCAGTTGTCAAGCTGAGCTCTGAGCACCATTGGCCTCGGGTAAGCCCTCGGCACCGGTCAAAGTCTCATTCCTGTTCCTCAGGGCATCTGATCCTCCCCAGCCAGTTTCTGCGACTCGGACCTCAGGTCCTCCGGAGGCCGCTGGCCACTCGGCACTAGCCTTGATGTTATGAGTCGCAGGGCCTTAGACTCATCATCACCTCTCGACTCCGAGTGGGAGACCAAATATAAGGCATCCCCGGAAACCAAACAGCACCGATATATTCCCTTGGACCCATCCTCCCTGGCGCCCCTCACCTCCGGAGGATGTGGCCTTCCATGACTTTGCCAAGGATATGGCCGGAGCCCTCTTGGTGCAAACCAAGGCAGAGGAAGATCCACGCACCAAGGAACTAGAGATTCTCTAGTACAAGTCTCCAACAAGGAAACTCTCATAGTACTCATGAAGCCAATCATCGAGCAGCTGCTACTCAGAATGTGGGAGACGCCAGCATCGCCATGTACCACATCCGGAAGGGCCCCAGGTTTCACAAGTCCCATCTCCTACATAACTCCATGGTTGTCGTCAACCATGCAGAAACCTAAGAGCCAGAAGACCACTCCTCTGTCCCTCCTGGAAGGGATGCTAGGGCCCTCGATGCCCTCGGGTGCAAGTATTACCAGGGTCCCATGCTGGATTTCTGGATCGAAGCCTATGAACTGTATATAGGCATGTACGTAAAGGCTTTAACCCAGGAGTTGTCTGGGTTTTCAGTGGGGCTCGCCAGGGAACCCCTCCAAAGGTTCCTACCCCTGACCTCTGGGATCAAAGACTGCTCTAAGTTTCTTTCCTGGGCAGCCTATGACAACTTCAAGTCAGCGGCTCGAATAGCAGTGGCTGGCATTGGTGCCTGGCGCCAAGCCTGGCTGCTCTCTTCTGACCTCAAGCAATGGGTCAAACACAAGCTGCTCAACATCCCCTGTACCGGGGAGTACCTGTTCAGCAAGCCTATGGCCGACAAGGCCGCCAAGATCGAGGCCAACGTGGTGACTCGACAGAGGCTCTCCAAAAAGACCTCATCCTTTCCCCATAAGAAACCATCGGGGAAAAGACCTCTGTTCCCAAGGAAAGAGGGGCCCTTTCATCAGAGTCACCACTACCAGCCTTTCTCGGGCCAGCAACAGGTTCTCACCCTAAAAGACAAGTCCAGGAAGCTCAGAAACCAAAGGCACAGAAGCCCCAGGCCCCAGCTCCTGTCCAACCCGGGGGAGCTTTTGACTCCCAGGGCAGGGTCTCCCCTCCCCTCGGAGACCTTCACCAGCCCACAAGGGACCACCTAGCACTCTTCGCCCATAGGTGGGCCAAAGTCATCTCAGACCAGTGGGTACTGCAGGTGGTAAGGGAGGGATACCTGCTCCATCTACAGCAGGTACCACCCAGGTTTTTCCCAGGAGAGCTGGTGCAACCTCTCCTTCACCAGACCCTTCTGCTCTCAGAGCTTGTAGATCTGCTCAGGGACAACGCAGTAGAGCCTGTACTCAAACATCTATGGGGAATAGGCTTCTACTCCAGATACTTCCTTGTCCCAAAGAGAACTGGGGGCCTCCGGTCCATACTAGACCTGAGAAGTTTCTGGTGAGGGAAAAGTTCAAGATGCTCTCCCCTTGAACACTGCTGCCTTATCTCCACCAGGGAGATTGTCTGTGCTCCTTGGTCCTAAAGGATGCGTACACTTACATCCTGATCCATCCCTCCCACAGACAGTACCTACAGTTTATGGTGGGAGGAGGGCACTACAAATACAGGATACTACCCTTCGGCCTGGTCTCCTTGCCAAGAGTCTTTACCAAAAGCCTGGTGGTGGAAGCCGCCCACCTGCGCCTACAAGGGGCTTTCGTCTTCCCCTACCTAGACGACTGGCTCATCAGGGGTGATACGGCCTCAGAGGTCAGTCAGGCCGCAGAGTGTGCAACCCCACTTCTGCAGCACCTGGGGTTCATTTCATCTCTTTCCAGCCCAAAGCCTGGAGTTTATAGGAGCTCAGTTGGATATGTTACAGGTCAAGGCTGTCCTCCCAAGAGAAAGGGCAGAATGCCTCAGGCAACTGGCAAGAGAGGTACAACACCACCGGTCAGTGCCGGCTTGTCTCCTCTGCCAGCTGGGCTATATGGCCTGGACGGCCCGCATCACACACTTAGCCCGCTTACACATGTGAACAGCCCAGTGGTGCCTCCGCTCGCAGTGGACTCAAGCCATGGGCAGGCTACAGGACAGGGTCAGGGTCACCTGCCAACTGGCAGAGTCCCTCAACTGGTGGCAAAACTTGTGCCACCTTCAGGGGGGAATGCCCTTCCAGGCACCCATGCCTCAAAGGACCCTGATCACAGAAGCCTCCCTCCTGGGTTGGGGTTTGCATTGTGGGAACCGCCACACACAGGGCAGCTGGTCTCAGGAGGAGTCACTCCTAAAGATCCTGGAGCTCAGGGCAATCTTCTTGGGCCCTACGAGCGTTCCGCCACTGCCTGCGACACTGTGTTGATCCAGATGTACAACCAGGTCGCCATGTTTTCTATCAATAAGCAGGGGGGGTACGGGTTTGTACTCCCTCTGCCAGGAGGCGGTGGCCTTCCTCTCCTTTGCAGCATACAACAGCATGCTTCTGCTGGTGCTGTACCTCCCTGGCCAGGACAACTGCCTAGCGGACAGGCTGAGCAGAGTCCTTTATCCACACGTGGCACTTAAACCCCAGAGTAACGAAGCAGCTCTTCCACCTCTGGGGCTGGCCCATGATGGACCTATTCGCCTCTCTGGATAACACGCAGCTGCCTCGTTTCTGCTCCTGTCAGATAGAGTGGCGGCAGATGCCTTCCCGATCTTGTGGTCCAAGGTCCTACTCTTTGTGTTCCCACCAACTCCCCTGGTTGCCAGGAGCCTCTTCAAGGTCCAGAGAGAAAGGGCATCAGTGATACTGATTGCCCCCAGATAGCCCAGGCAGCCTGCTGCTTTCTCTGTTGGTGACACTCCTAGTCCCACTGGGACTAGCCCTAGACCTCCTGTCCTAGGAGGAGGACTCCCTCCTGCACCCCAATTTGGGGTCACTAACACTAACAGGGTGACTGCTGAAAGGGTAGCGTTAACCCCTTTCAGTCTCCCAGGAGAAGTCGAGGAGATCCTACTGGCCTCCCGCAAACCCTCCACCATGTGCAACTAATACTCCAGTACCTACTGCACCTGTCACAAACCGGGCTGAAATCTAACTTGCTAAGGGTACATCTGAGCACCATGGCCTTTCACCACCACTATCCTATCAAGGGAAAACCCCTCTCAAGCCAGCCCTGGTCTCCAGGTTTCTCCATGGCCTCCTGTTATCCAAGCCCCCTCTCCCCCCTCCAGCGGCAGAGTGGGACCTCAACGTGGTGCTCTCCCAGCTCACCAAACCACCATTCGAGTCCCTGGCAACTTGCCACCTGCGGTACCTGTCTTGGAAAGTGGCCTTTCTGGTGGCCCTCATGTCCGCTCAAAGATTGAGCGAAATCCAGGCCCTGGTGGCAGATCCACCATTTACAAGGTTCTATAAAGACAGGATAGTGCTCCACACAAACCCAAAATTCCTCCCGAAAGTGGTGTCTCCTTTCTACCTCAACCAAGAGGTGATCCTCCCCACCTTCTTCCCATGGCCCCACGCCGGCAGGGAGGAACTAGTACTTCATACACTAGGACCCTGTCCTTCTACTTACAGTGCATTCAGGCCCATCGAAAAGCTCCTCAGCTTTTCATGTCTTATGACCCCAGCAGACTGGGGCTACCCATAACTAAGCAAACTCTGTCCACTTGAGTGGCGGACTGTATTGCTCTCGCCAATGAGCGAGCTGGCCTCTCCCTCGAGCACTGGATCACAGTTCATTGCATGAGGGTGATGGCCATATCGGTGACAGAAATCTGCAAGGCCACCACATGGTATTCAATTCATACATTCGCAGCTCACTACTGCCTGGAGAGCGAGTCCTGCAAGGACAGTTCCTTTGGCCAGGCAGTACTCCATAATATTCTCGGGGTATAGGCAACTCCTGGCCTCCGACCTTTCTGTGTTCAGGCTACCAGAGTGATAGTGTCACTAGATGCTAGGGTCTCTCAGTGGGACTCACCTTCTGCATCTCACAGCTATCCGACTGGTCGCTGTGGTGCTGTCTTGGTTCGGTCCTCGGCAGCCTGGAGTTATGCAGTCCCATAAGTGAGGACTAACTTCCTGCTTGTTCCTGGAGAAAGCGTAGTTACTCACCTGTAACAAGTGTTCTTCAGGGACAGCAGGAATCAGTCCTCACAACCCTTCCTCCCTCCTCCCCAGGGAGTTGCCTCCCTACCTTGTTTTAGTTTTTACTACCATCCTAGCTGTGTCATCTGACTGAGCAAGATGGCACCCTTGGGCGGGAAGGGGACCATGCATGCGTGGTAGCATGTCCTAAAGCCTTTCTTTGAAAGCTGGGGAAATGCTCCGCGTGGGCTCCTTCAGGGCCGACATCACCCATATGTGAGGACTGATTCTTGCTGTCCCTGGAGACCACCTGTTACAAGTGAGTAATTACGCTTATTCTCCAGGACCAAGCAGGAAGTCAGTTCTCACATATGGGTGACGAGCCCCCGTGCGGAGCATTTCCCCAGCTTTCAAAGAAAGCCTTTGGGAATGCAGCGCGCATGCGTGGTCCCCTTCCCGTCCAAGGGTGCCATCTTGCTCAGTCTTCTTTTTTCCGCGGAGCCCGATGGACGTGTTTTCATTTCACCCGAGGAAAAAGTCGATTTTATTCTGCGTGAAACCATTTTCTTCAGTTCAACGCCGGTTTCCCTTTCCCGCCTGGCCCGATATATCGGTGTCAAGCCCAGACTTCTTTTTTAGTTTTTTGTCCTTAGTGACTAGCGTACGTGCCATTTTTTCTGTTTTCACTGGCAACTCTGTCTTTTGACCTCGCAGGGGCCCTTTTTCCCCCGATGGCTGCCAGCGGGTTTAAGAAGTGTGATCGGTGCAAGAAACTTATGTTTCTCACTGACACACATGACTGCTGCCTCCGGCGCCTCGGACCCGATCAGGACCCGATGATCTGTGGCCCGTGTGGGAAAATGTACTCGAAGGCGTTGAGGAGTCGGCAGCAACAAAAGGAAAGAATCTTCTCTGACTTCGCGTCTGGTTGGGCCCGGACCTCGTCAGAGGCCTCGACATCTCGGGACTCCGGCCCCGAGCAGCGCCGAGGCTCCTCTGAGAGGGGGTCTCCCTCGCGGGAGCATCGCAAGAAGAAAAAACCCGCGAGGGCGGCGTCGGTGGACGCACTTGGCTCCTCAAGGGCCAAGTTGCATAGTCCCGAGCGCCGTCCCGGGTCTTCAGAGTCGGAGAGGCACACAAAACAACCTCGTGTGGAGATGGAGTCCCCGGGTCACGTGAGTACTGTAGTCCTCGTGGACTCTCCTCCAGGGGAGCCGATGTCGGGCCCGGTGCTGCCGGGGCTCGAGTCGGGGGCTGCTGAGTCTCCTGAGCTCGGACTCAGGTTGACGGCCTTGGAGAGCAGCTTGGCTGCCTTCATGGAACAGCAACGGGCACTGATCGCCAGTCTCACTGGTGCCTCTGCCCCAGGACATCGACGTCCAAGTCGACCCCGGAGGCCGAGTCGATCCTCGAGTCCATGCACGCTCGAGTCGATCCTCGGCCATAGTCTCCCTCGGCCTCCCGCTCGGGACCGTGGTCGTCGACACCGGTACCCTCGGCGTCAGGGCGGATGGCATCGGTGTCTGCCCGACCGGAGCCGCTTGATTCCTCCTCCAAGGAGTCCGGCTGGGAGACGGAGGTTGAGGAGTCACCCGACATCTTTCGGACTCGGTGCGTCCCATCGGAGTCACCGGAGTCCGAGCCTCGGAGATGGTCCTCACCGGAAGATACCCGGTTCTCAGACTTCGTGCGGGATATGGCCAAGGCCTTGTCATTCCCTGCGGATCCCGAGGAGGAGCCTCGAGCCGAAGAGCTCGAGGCCCTACAGTATGACTCTCCTCCGAAGGAGGCCTTTACTGTTCCGTTTCCTCCGATGCTGAAACGGTTGCTCTTCTGCATGTAGGAGGCGGCAGCCTCGACGCCGGTTTTGAGCAATCGGGTCGATTCCATCTATTGAGTCCGCAAGAGCCCCGGGTTCCAAAAGGCACAATTACCGCATCACTCTATGGTTGTGGAATCGGCCATGCATCGTCTGAAGAGTCAGAAGATGCACTCCTTGGTGCCTCCCGGCCGGGAGGCCCGGAACCTGGATGCCCTCGGTAAGAAGTGCTTCCAGGGCTCTATGCTTGCTTGCCGTGTCCAGACCTACCAGCTGTACATGGGCATGTACCTTCGAGACCTGGCAAAGGAGATTGCCGGGTTCTCTGCTGGTCTTTCCGAGGAACCTTTGCAGAGGTTCAATGCTCTGTCTTCGGGTATTCGTGAGTGCTCGAAGTTTATTTCTCGAGCAGCCTATGATGGCTTCGAGGCTTCGGCCTGAGTAGCTGCGGCTGGCATCGGTGCACACCGTCAGGCCTGGCTACAGTCATCAGACCTCGAGCCATGGGTGCAGGACAAGTTGGTTGATGTCCCCTGCCGAGGTGAAAACCTCTTTGGTAAGCCCATGGCTGAAAAGGCTGCAGAACTCGAGACCGAGACTCTTACCCGGACTAGGAAAACCTCTGCCCCTTCTCAGAAGAGGAAGGACTCGGAGAAAAAGACCTTTTACCCGAGGAAGTCATTTGCCTATAAACAGTACCCTCATTATCAGGCCTCTGTAGCTCCCCAACAGGGTCAGCAGGCCAAGGGGCAGGGACATGGGCCCCGTAGGCAGAAAGCCCCCAAGCCACCAACACCGGCTCCTGCACAGCAGGGAGCGGGGTTTTGACTCCAGTGGCATAGCCTCTCCTCCTCAGCTGGCCCACATCAGCACAGGAGGCCGGCTGACCCTGTTTTCCCACAGGTGGTCAGCCGTCACAAGGGATACCTGGGTGCTAAGTATAGTCCAAAGGAGCTGTCTTCTCCACTTTCACAAGGTACCCCCTCCTATTTTCCAGGGGAGCCTCCAAGACCTCCTCTGCACAGGGACTTACTCCTGCAGGAGTTGGCAAGTCTTGTAAAGGAACAGGCAGTGGAACCGGTGCCCCACCACCTGAGAGGTCAAGGCTTCTATTCCAGGTACTTTCTGGTACCAAAAAGAGCAGGAGGCCTCAGGCCCATCCTAGACTTGCGAAATCTCAACAAGTTCCTGGAGAGGGAAAAGTTCAAGATGTTTACCCTTGGAATCCTGCTGCCCTACCTCCAGCAGGGAGACTGGCTATGCTTCTTAGACCTAAAGGATGCTTATACTCACATCCTCATTTATCCAGATCACAGACAATATCTCAGATTTGTGGTGGGAGGAAACCACTATCAGTACAGAGTACTGCCTTTTGGCCTAACCTCCGCCCCCAGGGTATTCACCAAATGCCTGGCGGTGGTGGCGGCCTACCTAAGGATTCAAGGCCTCTTTGTCTTTCCATATCTGGACGACTGGCTCATCAGGGGCCAGTCTCCACAGGAAGCCAATCAAGCCACTCTTCCCAATGTCGCTCTGCTTCAGCACTTGGGGTTTGTTATAAACTTTGCAAAGTCCACTTTGCACCGTTCACAGAACATGGAGTTCATAGGAGCAAGACTGGACACCCTTCAGGCAAAGGCTTTTCTTCCTGTGGATAGGGCCCACAGATTAATGGATCTCGCCAGACAGTTCCACAGCAATTCTCTGGTCTCTGCCAGACAATTCCTGAGGCTTTTGGGCCACATGGCTTCCACAGTCCATGTAACCCCAAATCCCCGTCTGCACAAGAGGCCAGCTCAATGGGGCCTCCGAACTCAGTGGCACCAAGCCACAGGGAACCTTACGGACAAAGTGAGGGTGTCCCCGCTACTAGTCTCTTCTCTGCAGTGGTGGCTGCATCTTCCAAATCTGGTGCAAGGGGTGTTTTTTCAGACACCTCCACACTCTCACGTGCTGACAACCGATGCTTCTCTTCAAGGATGGGGAGCACATTGCCAGGGAGCATGTACTCAAGGCCTGTGGTCTCCTTGGGAGGCCGCACAGCAGATCAATCTCTTAGAACTGAGAGCTATCCGCTTAGCCCTGAGAACCTTCTCCCATCTCATCTCTCACCAGTCCGTCTTTGTCCAGACGGACAATCAAGTTGCTATGTTTTACGTGAACAAATAAGGTGGCACAGGGTGCCTCCTTCTATGTCAGGAAGTGCAGAGACTGTGCTCCTGGGCATCAATCACGGCATTCTTCTCAAAGCGGTCTATCTCCCAGGTCAGGAGAATTACCTGGCAGACAGATTGAGCAGGATCTTGCAGCCGCACGAATGGCAGTTGAATCCCTTAGTGGTTCAGCAGATCTTCCTGAGATGGGGCCTTCCAACCATAGATCTCTTTGCCAGTCCTCTGAACTGTCAACTTCCAAGGTTCTGTTCCAGACAACCGCATCCTCTGAGTGGCAGCGGATGCGTTTCTCATTCCATGGTCTACAGGCCTCCTATATGCGTTTCCTCCCACGCCTCTCGTGCCCAAGACACTGTTCAAAGTGCTCAGGGACAAGGCCTTGGTGATCCTGGTGGCCCCCATATGGCCGAGGCAACCGTGGTTCCCGCTTCTTTTGCAACTAGCGGTGGACACTCCTCTTCCTCTGGGGATGCAACCTGATCTCCTGTCTCAGGAGTGGGGATCTCTCTTACACCCCAATCTCCAGTCCCTGCATTTGATGGCCTGGCTGCTGAAAGGGTAGTTCTAGCACCCTTACTGCTGCCTAGGGAAGTGGAGGACGTGGTCTTGGCCTCTAGGAGGCAGTCCACCTGTAAGTCTTATGCCCTTAAGTGTCGTAGATTCTCTACTTGGTGTACTCAACACAACGAGAATCCTTTCTCATGCCTGGTGCCAGTGGTGCTGCAATATTTGCTTCACCTGTCCAACCTAGGCCTTAAGTCCAATTCTGTGAGAGTGCATCTTAGTGCTCTTTCAGTACACCACTCCCCAGTGGAGGGTCGGTCTCTCTCAAGCCATCCTTTGGTGGCTCGCTTCCTCAGAGGCCTGCTTTTGCTTAAACCTCCACTGCATCCCCCTGCCCCTAACTGGGACTTAAATGTGGTCTTGCAACGGCTTACTTGCCCACCACTTGAACCTATGGCTACCTGCTCTCTACGTTTTCTCTCCTGGAAGGCGTTGTTCCTAGTAGCCCTTACCTCAGCAAGGCGAGTGAGTGAGCTTCAGGCCGTAGTATCAGATGCTCCTTATACTAGGTTCTATAGGAACAGAGTAGTCTTACAGACTCACCCTAAGTTCCTTCCTAAGATTGTCTCTTCCTTCCACTTCAATCAGGCTGAGATGATCTTGCATACCCTGGACTGTAGGAGGGTGTTATCCTTCTACCTTGACCGTATGCGGGAGCACCAGAGGGCTGTTCATCTCTTCGTCTCTTTTGACCCCAATACGTTGGGGTTGGCTGTCTCCAAGCGTACTTTGTCCATATGGGTAGCCGACTGTATCGCCTGGGCTTACAGGGCAGCCAGCCTCTCGTTGCAGGGTCGAGTTACGGCTCATCATATCAGGGCGAAGGCTGCATCAGTGGCTCATCTCCGCTCTGTTCCATTGGCAGACATCTGCCGGGCCACTACTTGGTCTTCAAGCCAGACTTTTGCGGCCCACTACTGCCTTGAGAGGGAGTCCCGCAGGGACAGTGCTTTCGGGCAGGCGGTACTCCATAATCATAATCATAATCGTCACTGATCTTGGGAAGGGGCGGTATATAAAAGTTTTCAAATAAATAAATAAATAATCTCTTTGGGGTTTAGGCAACTCCTACCCTCTGGCCCTGGTGTTGGGCTACCGTTCGGGGGCGTTATCAGAGAAGATTCTGTTCTTGAATGCTGGGGCTCTAGAGGGAGATCATTTTTTCAGCTTGGGGTCTCCGGTAGCCTTAAGCTGGGGAGTCGCTTATGTGAGGACTGACTTCCTGCTTGGTCCTGGAGAAACAGTAGTTACTCACGTGTAACAGTTGTTCTCCAGGAGCAGCAGGAATCAGTCCTCACAACCCTCCCTCCTCCCCTTGGAGTTGCAGTCATATGATTTATTTTGTTATTTTTGCTGTCTTTAGCTATATCATCAGACTGAGCAAGATGGCACCCTTGGGCGGGAAGGGGACCGCGCATGCGCGCTGCATTCCCAAAGGCTTTCATTGAAAGCTGGGGAAATGCTCCGTATGGGGTCTCCGTCGGCGCCGACGTCACCCATATGTGAGGACTGATTCCTGCTGCTCCTGGAGAACACCTGTTACAGGTGAGTAACTACTCTTTCTGTAATCAACACACACACTTGCAGGTATCACCCACACTTTGCCCAAATGTCACCCATGTGCACGTCCCAAGTGAAAAGACACATGATGCAAACACACTTACTGTACTTTGATGATAGTCAGTATTTTGTAAGAGTCTACTTATTCAACTACATGACTAAAATTCTGATGTTTGCTTGCGTTCGTACCATCTAAAATTAGGTGGCACCTTTTTTTTTTTGGTTCACCTTTTTTTTCCAACAACATTACAATACAAAAACGGGGTCATTGGTTTTCTTACATCATTCCCGAATTAACATCAAATGCCTTGCTAATTATCTCAGCTTATCTGTACCCAGCTTTATATGTACCCCCTTTCCCTTTCCTTCTCTTATCCCCTCCCACCCCTCCCTCTCCCGTGATTCACATTTTTTAACAGTCCAAGTGAGTCACAGCACATATCAGCTTGTTAACAACGTATCTAGTGTGGTGGTCTAGGCCCCCCCCTCACAAGTACTACATTGTTGTCAGCTCATTGCGCATGGCAGGTGTCATAGCGTTAATATATGATCCTCAGTGCGCAAGGAAACCCTCCCACTTGTCCAAATTCCCTTTGGAGTCAATCCGTTCCCACATCATTAACTGGTGGAATTGCGCTCGCCACTTCCAATAGGTGGGCGGAGTGGAGTCCTGCCAATGGTGCAAAATAGGTATCTTTCCCCACAAGGCAAGCCTTCCATGTCAACAGCCTGTTCAACTTTCCTTTAGGCTCCGCAAGGGGCAGCTAGTCAAATTATACCAAGCTACTAGTCCAGCACATTTCCTGTTTTAAGAGCCCATTAAGATAGCTCTGTATCTGCCTCCAGTAATGCTGGCTTTCCTTATATTGCCACCACATGTGACCCAGCAGCCCTCCAAAGTTAACCTGGTCCATTATGCTCACCTGGGGGAAAAGTTGTTGTTGTTGTTAAGTACCGTCAAGTCGGAGTCGACTCATGGCGACCCTCTGGATAGCTATCCTAAATTGTGTTCGATCTTCAGTCAGGCAGCTCATTGTTGACAGACTGGTACCCGTAGCTGCTGTTATTGTATCGATCCATCTCATTGCTGGCCTTCCTCTTTTGCGTTGACCTTCTATCTTGCCAAGCATGATGTCTTTCTCTAATGATCTCTCTCTCCGCATGATGTGTCCAAAGTATGAAAGTCGAAGTCTTGTCATCTGAGCTTCTAAAGAAAGCTTAGGTTTGATCTCCTCTAGTACAGACTGGTTTGTTCTTCGGGCAGTCCATGGTATACACAGTATTCGCCGCCAGCACCATAATTCAAAGGCATCAATTTTCTTCCTGTCTATCTTTTTCACTGTCCAGCTTTCACATCCATATGATGTTATTGAAAATACCATGGCTTGAACAAGTCGAATCTTTGTATGGAGAGAGACATCTCTGCTCTTGAGAATCTTATCTAGGTCTTTCATAGCCATTCTGCCAAGAGCAATGCGTAGTCTGATTTCTTGACTGCTTTGTTGCTTCTTTATTAACAGTTGATACAAGTAGGTTAAAGTTATTCACGATTTCAATTTCTTCTCCTTCGACGATGAACCTGTTAATTATGCCAGTTGTCATGATCTTTGTCTTCTTTACATTAAGGTGCAGGCCCATTTTGAGACTATGTTCTTTGATTATGAGAAGCAAATGTTTCAGATCATCTTCACTTTCCGCCAGTAATGTGGTATCATCAGCATAGTGAAGGTTGTTGATGAGTCTTCCACCAATCTTCACACCTCTGTTGTCTTCATACAATCCTGCTTCTCTGAGTATGCAGCCTTGTCTTACACCTTTGCTTATTTTAAACCATTCTGTTTCTCCTTGTTCCGTTCGAACTGTTGCTTCTTGATCAATGTACAGATTGTGCAAGAGAACGATCAGGTGTTCTGGTATAGGGGGAAAAGTGGGCCCGATTAAGTACTCTAAATTGCATCTTTCTGTACTTGGCAGAATAAGTCAGTGTTGAAATTCGCCTTGCTGCTTCCATCACTGTGCCTGGCCCCACCTGAGATCCCAGCTCTTCCTCCCATTTCTTTTCCACTTTGCTATAATCCACATGTGACTTCCTAGGTGGCACCTTTTAAAATTACCCCCATGGATGTAATTTTAGAACATGGCACCTAGGCAGTCGGTGCAAATGAGTGCATATGTTGTGTCTGTTTCAGAAGGACAATATGTATGCCTCTTATAAAATTGCCACCCAAAGTTGTCTTGCACAAAGTTATCACCTGCTCTGTGGCAGGAGGGTGCTGGTATTAATTGGTATATATGCGTATATTTTTATAAAATACACACAAAAAAAGTGTTGATTCCACCCTGTTCTGCCCATTCTCTTCCCCTCGGAGCACTTACAAATATATCACATAAAAGTAGTTGCTGTTTTTCTTTCAGCGCCTACTTCTGTGTCCTTATACACCCAAACCATGTTATTAGTGCCTACTTGAGCATGTAAAATGCCATTCTACATACTCAAGTCACTTATAAAGTTACTCCATGAGAACATTTTATAATGTAGTTCTGCGTGTGAAATATTGTTATCTCTAGGAACAAGCAGGAATGAGTCTTCACATATGGGTACGTCGGTACCGACGGAGCCTGCGCGGGAACGCTCCCCAGCGTCCAATCAGAAAGCTTTTGGGAGCATCCCACAGTGCCTGCGTGCTGCCTTCCCGCCTTTCCAACTGTCTCTCCTCAGTTTTTGTTTTTCCGCGGAGCCGGCAGGACGTCCTCCTGTCACCGCAGAAAATTTTTTCTTTTTTAATTCTTTTATTCTTGTTTTCCTGTGGTCGCGGCTGTCTCCCCGCCTCCACCGGTACCGCCGGTGTTTTTTTTCTTTCCTTTTTATTCAATCCAGGGAATTTTTTCCCTCAGTTTCACTTTTTATTTTTTGGGCCTTCAGGCCTCTCCATTATGGAGCCGCCTCCTTCTTTTCCTAAGAAGTGCCTGAACTGCGGCAGTACAGTATCGTTTTTAGACTCCAAGTCCTGGTGTCTAAATTGTTTGGGTCCTAACCATCCGGAGCCATTAGGCTACCATATTAGGAGAAGAGATTTCCCTTTTCGAGTTTTCCTCGATGCCGAGTTCCCTTCCAATGGCGGGGCACCGACCAGTTCTTCTTCTCTACAGGATCAGGTAACCCACAAACAGTCTGTCCAGACTAGCCAATCCTTGAGTGGTAGGTCTCATGCACAGCATGATGACGGCTCCGGCCTTTCCCTCAAGGATCCATTGGCTCCAAAACCCCGGCGGGAGTTTTCGGTCTCCAAAGCCTTTCAGGGGTTTCAGGTTGTTCCTGAGGCTCACCCCTCACAGAACATACCTGAGCCATGCTCGGTGGTGGCATCTGCTTCGAGCCGTACCGATACCCCGGCATCGGCACTGGTGTTGAGTGATTTGTGTTGAGTGATTCACTCTTCCGCAGGGATCGTCATCTGGTTTCCTCGGTACCTTCGGGACCGATCGATACGTCCCAGATTGACTTTCCGGTATCGGTATCACCGCCGATACTACCACCGACATCGGTACCTTCCAGACATGCATCGATAGACTCGCTTCCTTCGATGCCGAGTCTGGCATCGATCTCCAGTCTGGAAGACTGGGTACCGACACGCCTCGGATCCGATGCTTACCGATTCCAGATGCTCGGTACCCAGGGTAATCACCAGAGGCCTTCGGTTTCCTCAGTACCACTTGAGCAGCCTCCGATGACTGCTTCGGTGTCGGTATCGTCTTCGATTCTGGCACGGCTGCCGGTATCGGTATCGGTGCCGATACCTGCAGCATCGGGGTCAGTTCTTTCCATACCAGAGTCGCTCCTTTCTATACCTAGTTTGGAGTCGATTCCTGGCATGGACGATGCAGTACTGACTGTCTCACGTCATGACCTCCAGTACCAGCATCCATTCCTTAGGCCTATATTCTCAAGTGCCTACTCCGGTGCCCAGGCTAATTCTTCAGATCTAGCCTGTCCAGGGATGGTTTCTGTTGGAGATCCTTCTTTTCAGAATTTTCTCCGGGACATAGCAAAATCCCTTGCTATTCCTACCCCTGGCTATGATCCTGCTCAAAGCTCTCTTTGTTCTGGAGAAAAGGAAAATATAATGCTTCCTTTACATCATTCCTTGCAGGATCTTCTTCTATGAATGTGGGAAGCACCTTTAAGTGTTTCCTCACCTTCTAGAGCAACTGATCTTCTGTATCAGGTGCCCTCCTCTCCAGGGTTTCAGAAGACTCAACTTCCCCATCATTCCATTGTAGTGGAATCAGCAATGAGGAAGGTAAAAAGCAAGAAGAAGCATTCTTCTTACCCGCCAGGTCGTGAATCTAGAACACTGGATGCCTTTGGATGTCAAACCTTCCAAACAACTATGCTGGCAACAAGGATTCTCTCATATATTTTTTATATGAGTCTATCCCTGCAGGAGGTCACAAAGAAATTATCTCATTTGACTCCCTTTCTATCAGAGCCCAAGGCTGCAGACTATTCCTCGCTTCTTAGTCATAGCCAAAATATCTCTTGGTTTCTTTCTCGTGCTTCCCTAGACTCTTTTGAGTCTGTTAGCAGAACCTCTGCTATAGACATAGGGGCACGACGTAGAGCCTGGCTCCAGGCTTCAGACTTAAACAAATGGGCACAACAAAAACTGGGTAATACTCCTTGCACTGGAGAAAATCTCTTCAATAAGGAGTCTTTACATCAGGTTGCTCAGTGTTCCACTGACTTCCCTGTTTCTGAAGGCAATCCTAAGCCTTCTCCTTCCCCAGTAGGTAGGAAATACCCTACCAAACCTTCTTTCCCTAAGAAAAGAAGGTTTCACTCTTCTCCTGCCCATCCTTCAGATGTTCCCAAGCAGGGGACACCTCGCCCTGGTCTGAAGAATCCAAACTCTAGCCAGGCTGAACAAACCCAGCAACCATAGGTTCCTGAGAGTTACAACCTACAGTTAACTACTTCTCAGTAGTTTTTTCACTGTTTTTTTCCTTCAAACTCTACACATGGATTCCTTTTTTCAGGACATCCATTTCCTCCTAGATATGCTGAGCTGTCAGGATATTCATGTCTATGGGTCACAGATTTCTCCTCTTCTTCCTACCAAGAAGAGAAGTTAACAACTATCCCATGATAGTTTTTCTGTTCCAACATGATTTTTTTCCTTCCACAGACTTACCATAGGGTAAGTCACCCTTCAGCTCCTGTTTCTCTACCCTCTCATCCAGGGTTCCCCCTGAATGAGTGGTACCATATCACTGCAGGGCTTCTCTAGCCTTTCATTCCAGTGTGGAGTTTTTTTCTCTCGAATAAATTCCCTTCTTTTCTTTAGGCAGCTCTTCCGACAGGAAAAGGAATTTCTCCTTTTGTCTTTTCTCTCTGTTTTACACAGAAAGATTCTCTCTGCTGTCTATTCAGCAGCTTCCCATGCAGGAGTTCCAGTGATTGGACTACTGGTACTTTTCCACAAGTTTCCAGTCTGTCTTCCACTACTTTCTGTCTGGCCTTAGTAGTGATTCCAAGATAGTGCTTTCATCTATCTTGGATAATCCTAATCACTTCAGGCTTATCACACTATCTTCTTTTCTTGCCATCTCCACTTTCTTGGATTTGGCAGCATAGTTGACCTACGGCCAGTTTTATTTTCCCATTTCTCCTGCATAATGCTCTCTGCAATCTTACAGAGAAGCTTTCTACTATGGACCCTTGCTAGAGAGCATGGGGTTTTGTCTTTGATGACTATTCTATATGGTTGGGAAAGGCTTCCTCAGTCATTTTCCATGACTGTGAGGGTTCTCCACACCCTGTTATCTCCTGTTATTATACAGGACATAAGCCTTTTCCGCGTGAATGTCCAAAGAGTTTTCCAATTCCTGCAGGAATATGCTCTTTTTTCCTTGCAGCTTGTCCTCATGGTTTCCTACTCCTTTATGGACAGCACATATTCTACTAGTAACGCATGATACCCCTTGTGTCCCTCCAGTGGGTCAACCTGGTATCTCATCCTATGCATTTTCTATCCATTTACCATGCCAGAGTTCTACAAGACTCAGAACTTCCTGGTTACAGACTGATATTATCCTCTGTTTTTCACGCAACCATCCTGGTTATTTCACTGGATAGCATTCCTGCACCATCTTAGCCAGGGGGAATAGATTCTCTATATATCTTCTCAAGTAGGTTCCACCTTCTTGTTATTAGATTAATCTTTCTCCTTCACTTCTCTCATGTGAATGTTCTTATGGGCATATCTCTATCTGCTTACTTGCAGACATTTATCTTCAGACATACATATTCATGTATGTATATATCTCTATATACTTCTATAGATACATGTGTCTGTAAGCTGTGTGTGCATATCTTATGCCCCTTCAGATCTCACCATAGACATATATATATATACCTCTATATTTATATATATATATATATATATACACATATATATATATCCCTATATATATATATATGTGTATCTGTCGAGATGCTTCTTTATAGGTAGATATGTATTTACATACTTATCTCTCTAACTGTCTATGCTTATAAAGGTTTTACCTTCCTAGAGGTTCCAGACAGTGGGCTTGCATATGTTCATACTGTCCCTCAGTATGTCTGGGGTATTATGCACACAACCACTACTGTGGTACTGACTGCTCCTACTTTACCTCTAGATCTAGCTATCCCTGAAGCTCCATGCTTCAATATCTTTCCTATCTCTCACCAGCTAGGAAAGACAGGGTGGATCTTCAATAGATCTGAGGTTTTAGCCCTTCAGACATCTGTCCTCCTTGGGAATACGGGCTTTTTCACATACCCCTTCTTCCCTCCAGGACTGGGCTATTTGTCCAAATCGGTCAGTCTTCCTCTTTTGCACTTAAATGTTAATGACTCTGTAGCTAAAGGAGTTTTCAGCTTTTTCCCATAAAGCTTTCCACTGAAGACCTGCCGTTTTTATACTACCCCAGTTGACACCTGGGTCACCTGTCAATTCCAGATTGGACCTTCACCTTCACTGCCGTGAGGTCACCTTGAGGATTCCTCTACTGAATCTCCAGTAGACTCCATCAGCCTCTCTACTTCCTGCAATCCAGTAGGTGAGGTCCATATTGTGATTGTTCATTCAATACTTTTAATGATAATTATCATACATACCAAGGACTCCTCACCTGTAGTCCTTAGGTTAGCTGTTTTTCTACAGCTCCTCTCTTTTCAACTCCTACCCACCATCCCTCATGGGATGCCAGAGATCCATGTGTGGGAAGTGCAGTCCTGTCCCAGGGACACGCATTTTATGGGATCTCCCCCTGGCATCTACAGCTAGGGAGTCCCCATATGTGACTCATTCCTGCTTGTTCCTGGAGATAGCACAGTTACTTACCTGTAACAGGTGATCTCTGGGAACAGCAGGAATAAGTCTTCACAACCCACCCACCTCCCCTAGGAGTTGTATCTCTCTATCTATCTTCCTTTCTTCTTTCTCTATCTCTTTGTCTCAGCTATAAAACTCAACTGAGGGACAGACAGTTGGAAAGGCGGGAAGGCAGCACGCAGGCGCTGAGGGATGCTCCCAAAAGCTTTCTGATTGGACGCTGGGGAGCGTTCCCGCGCAGGCTCCGTCGGTATCGACGTACCCATATGTGAAGACTTATTCCTGCTGTTCCCAGAGATCACCTGTTACAGGTAAGTAACTGTGCTTTTTGTGCAGAAATCACTTTTTATAGAATCACCTGAGGTATAGATACATCTAATCTCATGAGCATACAGCCTGCACACAGATGAGTTTGTCAGACTTGAAGGAGGCTTTTCTGGAGTCAGGCTTGTACTTACATAGATATTTTATAAAAATTGCACTCACACACTTAAAATAAAGTGGAAAATTTGTGTGTGCTGAGAATAGATGTAAATGTATTTGGGTACTTTCTCTAGGGTTATTTTTAAAAGATAAAGATAAATGGAGGGCAAAGTGACCTTGGGCAAGTCACTTTACGCTCCATTGCCTCGGAAGAAAAGGCCTGGCAATCTATTTTCTGTGATACATTGCCAAGAATACCCAGAGGCAGCTGGGTCACTAGGAGTCAGCACTGACTTGATGGCACTAAAAAAAAAAAAAAAGGTATTACTTACGTACATTCCTGTTAGGAAATTGTTTTAAAATTACTTTCAAGTTGTAATAACGGAGTTCCCAGGTGTTTAGAAGGGTAGGCCAGGGAATTTTGCATCTGCAAAAGTGTACTGCAGTAGTAGAAGTGTGGGGGTAAAGAGAGGAGACTTATGATTCTGGCAGAGCTATGGATATAGAGAAGGGATTGAAAAGCAGTATAAAAACTCCAGGGGCATAGAAGATCTTTAGGCCAGTTAGAAACATAGAAACAAAGAAACATGATAACAGAAAAAGACCACATGGCCTATCTAGTCTGTCCTTCCATATCAACAACTACAACAGTCCACTTTTTACCTTTAGAGATCCTCTGTGTTGGTCCCATGCTTTTTTGAATTCAGTTACTGTCCTCATCTCTACCACCTCCACTGGGAGACTATTCCATGGATCCACTACTCTTTCCGTAAAGAAATATTTCCGCATATCACTCCTGAATCTATCTCCCTTCACCCTCATCCCATGTCCCCTCGTAGAAGAACTTGCTTTCAATTGAAAGAGGCTCTCTCCCTGAACATTTATGCCACGGAGGTATTTAAACATCTCAATCATATCACCTCTATCCCGCCTTTCCTCTAAGGTGTACATATTATTATTTATTTATTTTTATTTTATTTATTTTTCTTTCTTATATACCGCGTGTGGGCTTTGTCTAGCCCCTCCTCACCAGCAACCTGCAGGGCTCTTGGAGTTACAGATAACTACATTCAAAGCAATGAGAAGGTAATCTAAAAGACAGCAATAAAATACCACACACTTCTATATAGATACACCAAAGCTTTGCGGAGAGAAACAAATAGAACCAAAGTTCTCTTTGTTTACTCTAACTGTTAGCCATGGTTCACTTTATTTATAAGGCTCTTTTGGATGATACAGCATAATTTCACTTTATTATGACACGTCAGATATTACGTATTTATCACATCATAGGTCAACTTCTAATCGGTGTAGGTCAGTATGAGGAGACATACATGTATTCCAAGACATAACTGTTTACTGCTGACTGCTTGATATCTAATAACCCTGAGACTAAAAGGCTAGAGTACAAGCTGCCCTTTTCTTTATTTACAGGACATGTAAACCTTCACCTACTTAGTAAGCAAATATATGAAGTTTATTTCTAAGCAAAGTTCTGAAGAGAATTAACTCTTTCTCAGGTTTAGACAGTCTGATAGTGTACACCACCCTGTACCAACAAACATACTTTCACCGCGCTCTTTTAATCAGTGCCGTTTACATATGAACAAATTTAAAACACAATGACACGGTCAGCATTGGTTTTTTACAATGAACAAGGTACAAAAATTTGGCAGTAAACAGGGTTAACTATATATTAAGATCCTTAAGTCTGTCCTCAAATGCTTTATAATGTTATTCTCACTTCTGTTTCCTGGAAAGTGGAGAAATAGGGAAGATGGAAAGCTGTGGGTAATAATCAGGATCTGAATCAAAACATTCTTCTGGAGGAAGAAAGGGAGGACTGGAGCTTTCTGAATTGGGTAGAAAAGGCTGGATGGTTTAACCTAAAAGTGGCTTCTGAGAGCTTCTGCTGATGGAAAAGAAGCCAGATTAGAATTTTAGTTTTAAACAAACAGAGGCCAATTCACTTCTGGACGTCCAGCCTCTGTATGGCCCCTCAGAATTGGGACATACATCAGTAGACCCCACGGGGGCTAGATGTCTGGCTGCTTGGAACCTCCTGCATGCCTCCCGCTGACTGCTGCTGCTATCCTGCGTCCAGAGGTGGAATTAGTCTCCCCGTCTAACTGAGGTCCTCAGAATCAGCCCTGTATGTCCGGTGTGATGCCTCAGACACAAGAAACAGGAGATGTTGGAAGAGCAAAGGGTCTTTATTATGCAAAGGAAACCCCAACGCGTTTCGGCAGTGCCTTCCTCAGGGGGGGTAACACTAATAAATAAAAATTATTTAAACATAGATTAATAAAAATAGTTAAACAAACAATTAAAAACAGTTAAAATATGATTAAAATATGAAAGCACCGGCATGACATACAACATAAAATAGTCTAATAATAACAATGTGAAAAAAACGTAAAAGCAGGGCTGAGGGAACAAATAAAACATACCAACCTAATTAGAACAACAAGAGAACAAACTAATTGAAATTGAATGATAAAAATGATGTGAAAGGGTACTGTATCTTAACTAAAACAGCCTATGGTTGCATAATGTACATAGAAAATTGAAATGATAAACTACGGAAATATGCAATCATATAGCTGATAGAAATGTATTGTACAATAATAAAATCGAGAATAACATATCCAAATAACTATGACAATAAATATAAATATAAAACACTTAGCTAAACCAATAAAATATAAATATAATTACAGTCAAACCTCGGTTTTCGGTTGCCCCGGTTTTCGTCGGTTTCGGTTTTCGACGTCTTTTCAGACTGAGATCTTGTCTCGGTTTTCGTCTATCACCTCGGTTTTCGTACTGCAATACACGCTTGCCTGCCCAGTCCCGGCTGCACTACCCCCCCCCAGGACTCACCGTTCGCGTGTGCCAGATCTGAAAAGCAACAGTACTGCAATAGTGTACATACACCTTCCGCTGGTCTGCATACACTGCCTGCCCAGTCCCGGCAGCACTACCCCCCCCGGACTCACCGATCGCGTGTTGAGATGCGAAAGTCAGGTGAGCAACATCCTCGAGCCAGAGTCAGAGATGCAAGGATTGCAGAGAGGAAGGCCCCGATCTCTCCACCGCCTGCCTGTTCTCTGGAGCGCCCCCTCAGGCTCGGAGGTAGCAGGGTAGCAGGAGATGTTGAATGGGTAAGCAGGAGATGTTGAATGAATGTGGCAGGCAGTTCTTTCTCTTGCGGGGTACGCTGTTGAGACGGAGTCAGCGATCAGATTAGTGTCCTACAGTATCTGTGTGTTTGCTGTGCTGTGGACGATCGGGCAGCTGAGAGAAGTGACAGGAGCTGTTCTACTGCTGGCTGAGTTATTCTCTATAAAATGTATTTTTGTCAATATTTTTGGGTGTCTGGAACGGATTAATTGAATTTACATTATTTCTTATGGGAAATCTTGCTTCGGTTTTAGTCCGTTTCGGTTTTAGTCAGACTTTTTTGAACGGATTAATCATGAAAACCGAGGTTTGACTGTATAACAATAAATATAATTGTACCAAACATGCATAATAATGGGAAAAAATAAATAAATATAAAAATAAAAAAATAAAAAATAAAAATTAAAAAATAAACTAAACGAAATGTTAACTATGGAAGTTGATATGTGACCGTAAAACTAAAATATTGTGAAATAATAAACTAAGAACAGCAAGTACAAATAAATATGACAATAAATATGAATATAAAACACTCAACTAAACCAATAAAATCTCAATATAAATATAACAATACATATAATAGTACCTAAAAACCATTCATAATAAGAAAAATTAAAAAGGACAAAACAGAGGAAGACAAAGCATATATGGTAGATCGCATTAAAAATAAATAACAAGCAACATGAATTTAAAATAATAATAATAGAAAGAGATGATAAAACCATATATGAATTGATGAGCCAAGGAGAACAGTGGTGTACCATGGACGAACAGATATAAAACCTGTGTAACTGATAGAAGCATAAAAAACATAATAAACTGTGTCATAATAAAAGAACTGCTAAAAACAGAAAATTAAAAATAGAATTAAGCCGAAATTAAAATTAAAAAGGGGGCTGAATAGTGCAATTGATATGAACCTATTTACTAGTCCCTCTGTAGACACATTGGATCCCATCATATGGCATAAAAGTGTAGAAAACTATGTAAAAGCAATTCACTGGTGGGCAGATACCAAGTGACGCGCAGGATAACTTAGTGCCAAACCAGCAAAAAGAAATGTAAAACTAAGCTCAAAACTTGTCAAATGCCGAAAAAATAACGTACAGCCATAGGAATCGTTATAACACAAGCAGGAAAAATGTACAATGGTACGGCGATCTTTATAAATTAAAAATGACGCTGAAGCAAATTATTTAAGAAAATAAAACACGAGAAAGACTTCAACCATGTAAAACATGTTGGACAAATATCGATGTGAACGCAGACAGACAAAAAAAAAATTAATCTCGAGGGAAGGGAGTAAATGCGATGAAAGATTCCTCTAAGGCTCATATCAGCAAGTAGCCACTTAAAAAGGGGGGTTCCTCCACGGCACACAGACCATGTTGGCTTGGTAAAAGAAAATGGACTCAAAAATGAAAACCATACAAAACAGAACTATATAAGGAGATGATGTGGGTGTAGCGCTGAATAAATACAACTACCATTGCACAAAATACATAGACATAAAAAAAGGGGGGGAAAGCGCGATACTTCCATAGTTACCATTTCGTTTAGTTTATTTTTTAATTTTTATTTTTAATTTTTAATTTTTTTATTTTTATATTTATTTTTTCCCATTATTATGCTTGTTTGGTACAATTATATTTATTGTTATATTTATATTTATATTTTATTGGTTTAGCTAAGTGTTTTATATTTATATTTATTGTCATAGTTATTTGGATATGTTATTCTCGATTTTTATTATTGTACAATACATTTCTATCAGCTATATGATTGCATATTTATTTCCATAGTTTATCATTTCAATTTTCTATGTACATTATGCAACCATAGGCTGTTTTAGTTAAGATACAGTACCCTTTCACATCATTTTTATCATTCAATTTCAATTAGTTTGTTCTCTTGTTGTTCTAATTAGGTTGGTATGTTTTATTTGTTCCCTCAGCCCTGCTTTTACGTTTTTTTCACATTGTTATTATTAGACTATTTTATGTTGTATGTCATGCCGGTGCTTTCATATTTTAATCATATTTTAACTGTTTTTAATTGTTTGTTTAACTGTTTTTATTAATCTATGTTTAAATAATTTTTATTTATTAGTGTCACCCCCCCCTGAGGAAGGCATTGCCGAAACGCGTTGGGGCTTCCTTTGTATAATAAAGACCCTTTGCTCTTCCAACATCTCCTGCTTCTTGTGTCTGGTTGGACTTTCTGCAGGAGGTTGCTCCTCCTTGTGTTTCCGGTGTGATGCCTCAACCACGCTCCACCCTCATTCCGCCTTCTGCCCACCCCCTCCTGCCCCTGTCTAAGGCTCCCCGTACAACTCCATTGTTCATATAGGGAATCAGCAGGGGGATGAATAGCAGGGATTCGTGGATAGGAATGACCCCCATAGTGTGTGAGGTAGGATCTGAAGCTAGAACCAGGTGGCAGAAAGCATCAGAATTTAAAAGCAGTATGTAATCAGCATTTATACGATCAATGAATCCAAGATACTGTATAAGGTCACAAATGGAGCATATATGGAAAGGAGAGGGTATCTAATGGTTTGAGAGGGAACAATAAGGGAGAAGTAAGACACTGAACCATGAGGGATCATTTGCAAAAAGAAAATACAGAGGAAAAGTAAATGACTAGCAGTGTGAAAGGCAGCAATGTGAATTAGAAAGGAATGTAACCCTGAGAATCAGTGCCTAAAAATGAAGTTGTCCTTATCATCCTGCTAGACCAGTCCAGATGAGAGGTCTATTCTCCCTTACCAGCAGGCAAAGGCAGACTTGAGCAACTTTCTGTGATGTCATCACTTGGTATATTCTCTGAAAGAAGCCAGTATTTGTCTGCCTCCAGCATAGGATTGCCAACTGACTCCAGATGTGCCTGACAGGCTGACAGGCTTGATCCAGTCCTGGGTTTACCCCATTGCAATAAGAGACTAATAAGGTCTCCGATATCGCACGGAGGCCACTACTGCTATTTAGTAAACATACCCCATAGTCTTGCTTTTCTTATGGAGAACATAACATAAGAACATAAGATATGCCATACTGGGTCAGACCAAGGTCCATCAAGCCCTGTATCCTGTTTCCAACAGTGGCCAATCTAGGTCATACGTACCTAGCAGTTTCCCCAAAAGACACTGGGTCAAGCATTGATATCCTGGGTCTCTTCTTAATAATGGTTTATGGACCTTACCTCCAGGAACTTGTCCAAACCTTTTTTAAACCCAGCTACACTAACAGCCTTTACTACATCCTCCGGTAACAAATTCCAGAGTTTGATTACACGTTGAGTGAAAAAATAGTTTACCCTGTAGCTTCATTGCATGTGCGGTCTCACCATGGAATGATATAGAGGCTTTATAATATCTTTTGTTTTATTTTTCATTCCTTTCCTTATGATACCTATTTGCTCCCTTGGCTGCCGCTGCACACTGGGCTGAGGGTTTTAACATGATCTCCAGGAACAAGCAGGAATGAGTCTTCACATATGGGTACGTCGGTACCGACGGAGCCTGCGCGGGAACGCTCCCCAGCATCCAAAAAGAAAGCTTTTGGGAGCATCCCACATGCATGCGCGCTGCCTTTCCGCCCATTCATTTCCCTCTCATCAGTTTTTCCATTTTCCGCAGAGCCGGCAGGACGTATTCCTGTCACCGCAGAAAATTCTTCTTTTTATTCTTAGTTTTTTGTGGTCGCGTCTGCCTTCCCTCGACGCCACCGGTACCGCCGGTGCTTTTCTTTCTTTTTACTAAAGAATTTCTTCTTTTCTTTAGAAAATTTTCCTGTTTAGTGCCTGACGGTTTCTAGGCCACTAGGCCTCTATCCTTCTATTATGGAAAAGCCAGCCACTATCCTTAAGAAATGCTCAAAGTGTAGCGGTACAGATATATTTTCAGACACTCATACTTGGTGTCTAAAATGTTTAGGTCCTGACCATTGCCCACTGGAGTGTCTCTCCTGCTGGAGCTCAAACAGAAGAAGTCTTCAAGATCGAGCACAACTTGATACCCAGTTCACATCGCACTTGATGTCACCAGCTAGAATATCTTCTTTTTCACAGGATCAGGTAACCAAACAAAAGTCTGTAAAGACTAGCCAGTCCTCGAGTGGTAGATCTCCTTCTCAGCATCGAGATGGCTCTGGCCTTGCCCTCGAGGACATTTTGGCAATAAAGCCCCGGCAGGAGTCTTCGGGCTCCAAAGCATTAACGGGGTTTCGGGTTGTTCCCGGGGTTCTTACCTCGATGAACATACCTGGGCCATGCTCGGTGGTTGTGGCCGCTTCGAGCGGTACCGACACCCCGGCATCGGCTATGGTGATGGATGAAACACTCCTCACCGATGAACGTAGTCTAGCGCTCTCGGCTACTTCGGTACCGCTAGAGTTGCTGCAGACCGTTCCTCGAGTATCGGTACTGGTATCAGCATCGGTGTCGGTACCGTCCATGCTTGCTTTGACAGACTCGCTTCCTTCGATGCCAAGCCTGGAATCGATCTCTAGCATGGAGGATTCGGTACCAACTCGTCTTGGTACTGACCTCGGGCGGTACCGAAGACATCGCTTTAAGGAAAATCCGATGCTTCATCCTTTCAAGTCTTCCGATCCCGATGACTGGGATGAATCCATCGGTACCAAGGCTGAATTTTCAACAAGTCTAGCCTTTACCCCTCATTTTAGAGGATCCTCCTCAGGGGAGATTTCTTTTCAAGCTTTTCTGCTTGATATGGCAAAGTTACTTGCCATTTCTATACCTGGTACAGAATCCCTACCAAGGGATTCAGAGACACTGCAATTCCCCTGGATTCCAAAGGAGGTGATCATGCTTCCTTTGCATCAGATCTTACAAGATCTACTATTAAGAATGTGGGAAACTCCTTTAACGGTATCCCCACATTCTAAGACACTTGACACTATGTACAAGGTGCCACCTTCTCCAGGTTTCCAAAAGACTCAACTTCCTCATCATTCTATTGTTGTAGAATCAGCAATGAGGCGTATTAAGAGTGCAAAGAAGCACTCTTCTTATCCGCCAGGTCATGAGTCTAGGACTTTAGATGCCTTTGGACGTCGATGCTTCCAGGCATCCATGCTTTCAGCAAGAATTATCTCATATATTTTCTATATGGGATTATCTCTTGAAGAGGTCACAAAGAACTTAAAGCTTTTGAACCCTTTTCTTCAAGAGCATAAAAGAGCAGACTTTTTCATATTAGTCAGTCATGCTCAAAATGTCTCCATATTCCTTAATTTTGCTTCCCTGGACTGTTTTGAGTCTATTAGCAGAACTTCTGCTATAGCCATAGGAGCACAACGCATGGCCTGGCTCCAAGCTTCAGACTTGGACAAATGGGTACAAGAAAGGCTGGGAAATACTCCTTGTACTGGTGAAAATCTCTTTAACAAGGATGCTTTATTCCAAGCTAATCAGTTAAACACTGATATTGTTGCTTTCAGAGGATTTTCAAAACTTTCCTCTATCCCAGCTAGTAAAAAATCTCCTAACAAACTTTATCCCCCTAAAGGGAAAAAGTTTTATTCATCTTCTACCCATCATGCAGATGTTTCCAAAGAAGGGCAACATCATACCAGGCTAAGAAAACCAAAGCCTCAACAGGCTCAGCAAACTCAGCAGTCGCAGGGTTTCTGATATTTTATTCATTAAATCTCTTTTTCCTGTTGAGCTTCAGAACCGCTACTTCTTAACAACAGAAGCATTTACAGTTCTCATCCTTACTGAGAGGTCAGTGATACACTGGCTCAATCCTCCACTTTAGGCATGAATCTCTTGCCAAGAGCAATCCATTCTTAGAGCTATTAAGGATAATCATGCCCTACAGGTAACAGCTTTTCTCCTCTCCTTTTAAAGTAAACAGAGTAGTTACAACTAATTACAAGGTATGCTATGCCCTTCACCTTGACAGTTGTCCTGTACGAGGATATCTCATACTTTTGACTGCAGGGGAGCTTTACCTTTTTCAGAGACTTACCAAATTGTAAGTCTTCCCAACTCTGTATTACTTTCTATTCCTCTTAGTCGAGATTTTCACTCTACGAGTGATACTATTTGACTGGAGGGCTTACCTTTTAAGCCATAGGATTGTCTTCAATACCTACTCCAGTAAGTGATTTCCATACAGAGTTTCTCCCCTCTGCAATCTTTTCAAATATTTCTTTTAAGACAGCTTATCAGACCATAATTGAGTTTTATCACTTCTAATTATGTCTGTCGGACCTTTTCCAATCTATAGGACTTAACCTCTTCTGCTGCCTTAATAAAAAATAATTCCAAGAGAGGTTCAAAAACCTACTTGGACAATTCATCATTGCAGGCAACCAGCCTGTCTACTATTCTTAGCCATCTTCAATTCTTTGGCTCCCACAGAATAGATTAGGTTGCACACTGGTAATTAAACAGCCAGATATCACCTAAGCAACCTACAACATGCTCTCTGTAGTTCTACAAAAAGCTCTTCAACTATGGGCCTTTCCCAGAGAGCGTCAGAGCCATTCCTGGTGGGTAAATTCCAGATAGTGAAAAGGCTTTGCCCAGTCATGCTCCCACATGACCGGTTTTTTCCTACCCTTACCATCTTCCTTAAAATTTCCTTTTAGGGAAAATGAACCAGGGCTTAGATCACGTGAAAGCATAAAGAATTGCTTAATTCCCTGAGTTGTTCCACATCTCCAGTGGAACTCTTCCAACAGGGATGCATTTCTTTTCACTGCAGTCGGTCCTTGTCTAGTACATTCCTTCTAATTCCCAATACTTCATTGGAGCTTATGCTGAACAAAGAACGCATTATACTCATATTGCCCTCATAGACGGGCAAATATGGTATTCCCTTTTATCTCCACACTGAAGTTATAGAAGGATCCAGACTTCTTGTCTTAAAACTAAGGATTTCTCTGCACCTCTTCACGTAGATCTCCATTTCTGGTTATTCAAAGTCTAGAATTTTTAAAGAACTTTAGACCTATCCTTCTGACTAGGAACATTCCACTGGTTTCCAGGTAACCTCCTTCATGGTTCTTCCAAGTGTAACCAGTAAGGGGTTCTCTATCCATATTCTCAAGCGGGTCTTACCCCTTCTTGTTATTAAGTGAGTCTCTCTTTGCATATATATATATGTTTATATAAATACACATATCTCACTCTGAAAGATTTGTTACTGTCCATATTAATGCTGTTCCAGCATGCCATAGGGTTTTAAATGGACAACCAATTTCTATGGTAATTAGAAACTACCTTCTTTTACTGTAACCTCTCCGGTTATGTTACATCTGAAGCTCTCCATGTAAAGTCATCATCCTAAGTGACATCACTTAGGGAAGACATTACTGATCTTCAAGAAATTGGAGGCTACACCGCTTACTACAAATGTTTCTTTCTTTCATTTGGATAGAGGGGTCTTAAAGACCCATCCTTTTTCTGCAAACCAGTCAGATTTATCTCCTCTCTCTCCTAGAGCCTTTTTTCTGCTCCAAGGACAAAGAACTTCAAACTTTGGCCTACAGAAGCTTTAGCTTCTCATCCAAAGTCCAACACCAGTTTTTTCTTCTGGGATTAGTTCTAGCCATTAAAGCTTCTGACCTCTGCCTGTATTGCAAAAATATTTTTCCTCTACTTCACAGTAAAGTATTTTCTTTGAGGATAATGTACTGGCTCTTAGCACCAGGCCATATTAGCCTCAACAAATACTTTCGCAATACTTTTAACTAAGGTCCACATTAGAAAATTGGAATCCAATATTTACTAACATTTATGATCTACACAAGGACTCCCCTCTAGACGCCTTGTTTAGTCAAGCTGTTCCACAGCACACCCTATTTTCCTGTTTTATGTAATACCGAGCAGCCTGTTGTTCTGGTCTTTGGTTCTCTGTAAACCGCGCTAATTGTAAATAGCGCGGTATATAAAAAATTGAAATAAATAAATAAATAAACTCCTACCCTCCAACCCTTGGATGCCTGAGGTTCTGGGAAATAGCATGGCCCATCGATTAGATTTGCAGCATGCTGGGACCTCCTCTAGGCATCTCTAGCTTGGGAGTCCCCATATGTGAAGACTCATTCCTGCTTGTTCCTGGAGATAGCACAGTTACTTACCTGTAACAGGTGATCTCTGAGAACAGCAGGAATAAGTCTTCACAACCCACCCACCTCCCCTAGGAGTTGTGTGTGTGTGTGTCTCTCTCTCTCTCTCTCTCTCTCTCTCTTTAATTTGTCTACTTCCCTCCTTCGGTCTCAGCTACAAACCCAACTGATGAGAGGGAAGTGAATGTGGGATGCTCCCAAAAGCTTTCTTTTTGGACGCTGGGGAGCGTTCCCGCGCAGGCTCCATCGGTACCGATGTACCCATATGTGAAGACTTATTCCTGCTGTTCCCAGAGATCACCTGTTACAGGTAAGTAACTGTGCTTTATCCACAATGATGGCTAAATCTTTTTTCTGGGTGGTGGTTCCTAATGTGGAACCTTGCATCATGTAACCATAGTTTGGGTTGTTCTTCCCTAGGTGCATAACTTTGCACTTGTCCACATTAAATTTCATCTGCCATTTTGATGCCCAGTCTTCCAATTTATCAAGATCCTCTTGCAATTTTCCACAATATTCTTGGGTTTTAACAACTTTAAATAATTTTGTGTCATCTGCAAATTTGATAACCTCACTCGTTATTCCCTTTTCCAGGTCATTTATGAATATGTCAAAAAGCAGTGGACCCAGCACAGATCCCTGGGGTACACCACTATTCAACTTTCTCCATTGGGAAAATTTGCCATTTAGCCCTACCCTTTGCTTTTCTATCTTTTAACCACTTCTTGATCCACAATAGTACACTGCCTCCTGTCCCATGACTCTTTAGTTTTGCCAAAGGTCTCTGATGAGGGACCTTGTCAAAGGCTTTCTGAAAGTCCAGATACACTATATCAACCGACTCACCTTTGTCCACCTGTTTATTCACACCTTCAAAAAAAACATAACAGATTAGTAAGACAAGATCTTCCTTGTCTAAAGCCATGTTGGCTGTCTCCCATTAGGCCATGACTATCTACATGCTGAGTAATTTTGTTCTTTATGATGGTTTCTACCATTCTTCCTGGTACTGACGTCAGGCTCAGCGGTCTGTAGATTCCCGGATCACCCCTGTAACCCTTTTTAAAAATTGGTATTACATTGGCGATCCTCCAATCTTCAGGTATTACAGATGATTTTAATGACAATTCACAGATTACTAATAGCAGGTCTGCAATCTCATATTTCAGTTCTTTCAACACCCTTGGATATATACCATCCGGCCCAGGTGATTTGCTACTCTTCTATTTATCTAATAGTTGTAATACATCTTCCCGATGTATCAATATTTCCTTCAATTCTTCCGCACCTTTAAATACCACTTCAGTCATTGGTAACATTCCTACCTCTTTATTTATTTATTTTCTCTTATATACCGCGCTATTTTCCATTAGTGCGGTTTACATGGAACCAATTACATACACATTTCAACCCATTTGGTTTATGTTTACAATTAACAGGTACCAGAATTTGGATAGAAACAAGGGTACATAAGAACATAAGATATGCCATACTGGGTCAGACCAAGGTCCATCAAGCCCAGTATCCTGTTTCCAACAGTGGCCAATCTAGGTCATACGTATCTAGCAGCTTCCCCAAAAGACACAGGTTCCACAGTGCTTGTTCTGGGTCAAGCATTGATATCCTGGGTCCCTTCTTAATAATGGTTTATGGACCTTTCCTCCAGGAACTTGTCCAAACCTTTTTTAAACCCAGCTACACTAACAGCCTTTACTACATCCTCCGGTAACAAATTCCAGAGTTTGATTACACGTTGAGTGAAAAAATATTTTCTTTTATTAGTCTTAAATAGTTTTCCCTGTAGCTTCATTGCATGTCCCCTAGTCTTTCTATCTTCTGATAACGTAAACAATTGATCTACGTTTACCCATTCCACTCCGTTCATTAATTTATAGACTTCTATCATATCTACCCTCAGCCGTCTCTTTTCCAGGTTAAAGAGCCCTAACCTTTTTAGCCTTTCTTCATAGGAGTATCCTTCCATCCCCTTTACCATTTTGGTGGCTCTTCTCTGAACCTTTTCTAATAACGCTATATCCTTTTTAAGATACGGCGACCAGAATTGCACACAATATTCAAGGTGTGGTGTCACCATGGAACGATATAGAGGCATTATAATATCTTTTGTTTTATTTTCCATTCCTTCCCTTATGATACCTAGCATTCTATTTGCTCTCTTGGCCACCGCTGCACACTGGGCCGAGGGTTTTAGCATGTTATCCACAATGACGCCTAAATCTTTTTCCTGGGTGGTGGTTCCTAATGTGTAACCTTGTATCATGTAACCATAGTTTGGGTTGTTCTTCCCTAGGTGCATAACTTTGCACTTGTCTACATTAAATTTCATCTGCCATTTTGATGCCCAGTCTTCTAATTTATCAAGATCCTCTTGCAATTTTCCACAATCCTCTTGGGTTTTAACAACTTTAAATAGTTTTGTGTCATCCTCAAATTTGATAACCTCACTCGTTATTCCACTTTCCAGGTCATTTATGAATATGTCAAAAAGCAGCGGACCCAGCACAGATCCCTGGGGTGTACACCACTATTCACCTTTCCCAATTGGTAAAATTGGCCATTTAGCCCAACCCTCTGCTTTCTATCTTTTTTTTTTTTTTTCCATTAAATGTTTATTGAAGGTTGACACAGAGAAAAAAAACAAAAACATCACTTCCCAAGACACAGTCAACAGCTTATACAACACGAACATACTAAATCACAACAGTAGTTCCGCTTTCCCCCCTAAACACCTCCAAGGCTATAAGTCACAAAATAATCCCACTGTCCCCTCCCACCCTTCCCCCCACCCCCCCCCCCCCCCGAGGATGGCACCAGTATTAGCATTAAAAGATAATCCTAAAAAGGAAAGTCAGTACAGAATACCTTAAGTAATACGCTACCCGTTAAGCTAAAGAATATTCACATGGAAAAACTCTAGGAGTCTGAAACACCCAGTCAAGCATTGGGAAAGATCCCCCAGCCCCTGCATCACAGTCAAACAAGGTGGGAAGGTGGGAACCCCCCCCCCCCCCCAATTAACAGAAGGAGAGAGGAGAAAAATATTTCCCGAAGCCTCCAAAATAGGATCAGGCCCAAAAAACACCCCCCCCCCCACCGTGACAAGCTCCCACTATGGGCCACCGTTGCTTGGGGTCCCCCCCTCCCCTCGAATATCGGGGGCTTGTGAGGTCCTCCTCCCTTCCACCCACTGGAGGTAAGGGCCCCAGGTGTCTTGGAAGTTCACTAGCCGTTTCCTACGCAGGGCCGTCAGGCGATACATGAGAGATAGGTGCGCTACTCGCACTTGAATATCCTCCAGAGTGGGTGGGGAAGGAGTCCGCCATTTCCGCGCAATCAATTGTCTCATTGCCCCACAAACCACCTTACGCCACTTTGACCCCCCTCCCACATTCAGCAGCGCCAAACAGGGTCCAACAACCACACCATCATCCAACACTACGTCCATCCACTCTGCCACCGCCTGCCAGCTAGGCTGGAGTATCGGACACTCCCACCATATATGTAGGACAGAGCCGATCGCTCCACACTCCCTCCAGCAGAGACCCAACCCTCCCCGCCATTTCTGTAATCTCTGGGGAGTCAAGTGCCACCTATAGAGCATTTTATAGTTTTGTTCCAAAATTGAGCTTGATAACACACCCCTAAACAACCCCTTGTAAATTCCTACCCAGTGATCCTCATCCCAACACATATGCAAATCTCGCTCCCATGCTTTTTTGTGGGCCCAGCCCCCAATATCCACCTGATCCATTAGCCCATACAACCGGGAAATCAAGCCTTTGATCACCCCATTTTCCACTAAACCATCTACAGCAGCGCCCTGCCCGTCACCCCCCCAACCCCCCAGACTGTTACAAAAGTGCCGGGCTTGCATATACTGATATCTAGCACCCTCCAGCCCCGAAAACTCTTTCAGTAAATCATCAAAGGACACCCAGGCCCCCCCATCTTTAAACTGCCCTACATAGCCCAAACCCTGCCGAGCCCACCTCTGAAACACAACATCATCCCTCCCCGGTGGGAAATCCGGGTTGTCACACAAAGGCATAAACTTGGAGCAGCCCCGAGCGCCATACCACCGGGCGCGCCATTTTAACCAGTAGCGCAGCGTGAGTGCTACATATGGATTTTCCCCCTCCTGACTCACAAGACCGGGTTTCCGCACCCACACAATATTTGATAGGCGTCTACCCTCCCCCAAACCCGCTTGTTCCAATCCAACCCAATCCACTGCCTCCCTCAAAATCCACTCAAAGACCGCTCGCACCCTGGCCGCTTCATAATATCTACCCAGATGCGGCACCCCCATGCCCCCCCTATCGCGGCCTGCATACAAAATGCTCCGAGCTACCCTCGGTCTCCTGCCCCGCCATACAAAAGCCAGGAGTTTCTCCTGTAGTTTCCGCAAGTAGGTCATCGGGACCTCAATGGGCAGGTTAATAAAAAGATAAAGGAGCCGAGGCACCAAAATCATCTTGATGAGGTCTATTCGACCCAGCCACGAGATCTCAAACGTCCCCCAGCGCTCAAGCTCTCTGATCAGCTTACTCTGGGCGGGTAAGTAATTCTCCCGAAATAAATCCCGGCATTGGCCCGTGATTTGCACCCCAAGGTACCGAATACTAGATTTGGCCCACCGGAAGGGAAAGGCCTTCTTCAAGCCCGCCACGGTCTCCCTACCCAGGGAGAGATTCAAAATTTCTGATTTTGTGGGATTCATACGAAACCCTGACAGAGCTCCATATATGGTTATCTCCTCCAAAATGGCAGGGAGCGTTCGCAATGGGTCAGAGACAAAAAACAAAACATCATCGGCAAAGAGGGAAATCTTATGGGGAATATTTTTCACTACTACACCCCGGATCTCCCTACGAGCCCTAATCCTCTGGGCCAGTGGTTCCATGGCAAGAATAAAGAGCAGAGGGGAGAGAGGGCACCCCTGCCTCGTCCCCCTGTGCAATTCAAAAGTTTGGGTGGTGGAGCCGTTTAGTTTTAAGCAGGCTAAAGGGTGTCGATATAGGGCTCGCACCCAATCTAAGAAAGCCCCTCCTATCCCCACCCGCTCTAGCGTCAGAAACAGAAAAGGCCAGCTCACCCTATCAAAAGCTTTTTCAGCATCTACTGCTAATAAAGCCATCTCTGCCCCCTCTCTCCTGCCATGCCATATTAAATTTAACACTCTCCTGATATTGTCGGAGGTGTACCTCCCAGGCACAAAACCCGATTGATTAGGGTGTATTAGCTTCCCCAGGAATGGGAGCAGCCTATTGGCTAGGACTCGGGTGAAAATCTTAAAATCGCTACCCAATAGAGAGATAGGCCTATAGGAGCCACACTCCAGAGGATCCTTACCCTCCTTATGGAGAATACTGACCCCCGCCAGCCGCATAGATGGCGGCAGAATACTATCCCTTTGAAAGGAATTATACATTCTCACCAAGGGTCCGACCAGTTGTCCTGCAAAAACTTTATAAAAGCTGTTGGGGTAGCCATCCATGCCTGGGGCCTTATGGGCCCGGAGGCCTTTAATCACCGTGAGGACCTCAATTTCACCAATAGGAAGGGAGAGACTCTCAGACTCTGCAGAGGACAAGTTCGGTAATTGGACAGTATCCAAAAAGTCCCTAATCGCTTCTTCCGACACTACCGTCTCCGGCGTATACAGCTCCTGATAATACTGGACAAACCGGTCTTCAATCTCCTTGCCCAGCCACAACAAGCTACCCTCTCTCCCCTTTATTTTCACTATAGCATTCCGAGCGGCCAATTTCTTGACCCGGCGGGCTAGCAACCTCCCAGCTTTATTGCCAAATTCAAAAAACCTCTGCTGAAGGAGATTCAATTTATGTCGGATTTCCTCCATATGTAATTCGCTCAAGTCTAGCTGAGCCTTCCTCAGTTGGCCCTGCACGCGAACATCCTGCGGCCTCTGCTTCAAGCACCCCTCCAACTCCCGAATCAGAACCAGCAGCTCCTCTTGCTTTTTTAGCCGTACTTTCTTTCTGTGGGCACCTATAGCTACCAGCCGCCCCCTGACCACCGCCTTCAAGCAGTCCCAAACCGTTCCTGGGGAGCATTCGCCATTGTCGTTCACTAGCAAGTATTCCTCTATATCTTTCCCTAAGTGTTCTACTACTGCCGAATCTTCCAACAGGGACTCATTCAACGTCCACCACCGCTTGGCCGAGCTTGAATCCCCTAAAGGTAAGGTACAAAGAACAGGGGCATGGTCTGACCAGGTCCGCTCTCGGATCTCACATTTCGCCACTCCAGCCAACAAAGCCTTATCAATAAGCAGCAAATCGATCCGGGAGTACACTGCATGCACGGGGGAGAAGAAAGAATAATCCCTTTCACCATAATGCACTTCCCGCCAGAGATCCACCAAATCCAGGGATTCCATCAGCTGCTTCAGACGCAGGCGATGCTTCCGAGTAAGGGACGACGCCCCCTTAGAGGTGTCCACCAAGGGATTAAGAGCAACGTTGAAATCACCCCCAATCAGCAGCTGCCCCTCTCCCTTGCTTACAAGAACTGCTTCCAATTCTCCAAAAAAGGCGGCCTGCTCCGTGTTGGGAGCATACACACTGGCCAGCGTATACTTCTGCTGTCCCCATTGCAACTTAACCACCAGATAACGTCCTCTCCTATCCCGGATGACCTCCTCCACCCTCCCCAGCACCCTACCAGACATCAAGATCCCCACTCCACCCTTTTTCTTCTCTAATTTATTGGAAGCAAAATATTGTTGGGGGAAACGGGAGTGTCGCAAACGATCCTCATCCTTAGGAAGCAGGTGAGTCTCCTGGATAAAAACCACATCCCCCTCCAACCGGGAGCATTCTTTGAAAAGCAATTGCCTCTTATAATAGGAGTTCAGGCCCCTGACATTAATAGTCATCAGCTTAAAGGCAGCCATAAACCCTTCCCTCCTCTCGCTACACCTGAGCCATCCCCGTTCCCCCCCCCTCCCCTCCCCCCGCCCTCCTCCCCAACCCTCCCCCCTCCCTCCCCACCCCCACCCCCCGCCCCCACCCCCCGCCTCTCCACCCGATCCATCAAAATAGATCGGAGCCAGGTCCCGTCAACCAGAGCAGCCCCCTGCTTTTTTTTTTATGGAATAACCACCCCCCCCCGCGAAACAGCACCCAACTTTGTACCCTCCTTACTTAGTGGGCAAACAAGCAAAAAGAAATCTTCCCCCCATTCTTCCGTCCACTACCCCTTAGCATCACAGACATCTCAGAACAGAAATGAAAACATAACTCCCCGTTCTTACATCCTATGCAGCACCCCCACCCTACACCCCCTATGCAGACCCAACAGGCTCAGACTCCATAACAGAAACTCAAAGAGAACCATTACAACATAGTTCATGTGGCCAATTCAGCAGGCTGCAGAGCCGGCTTTGTCTTTCGTAGCCTCCGCTCTCCGCCGGACACTCTACTCCAATTCCTCTGTGGGCGGCTATGGAGGTCTCCCCTCTCTCTTGCCGCCACCTCCCCCGATTCCGCTGTTGGGAGATTGGACCAGCCGGCCTGCTTCAGAGCAGAGATGGCCTCCTCCACAGTATGTGCCACATAGGCCTTTGTATTAATGGTGAACTGCAGGCCCACAGGGAACAGCCAGCGGTATCGGACATTCTCCTCCCGAAGCCGCTTTGTCACCTGCTGGTACCCCCGTCGTTTCTTCATAGTGATACTTGAAATGTCTGCAAACACTTCCACGTCGGCCCCATGCCAGTTGAGTTTCCCCAGCTTCCGGGCGGCCTTAAACACCAATTCTTTGGACCGATATTCATGCAAACAACAAACAATATCTCTGGCTCTGTTATCGCGCTTGGGGCCAAGAGCCCGGTGGGCCCGATCCACTCGGAGGCACACGCCCTCTACTTCCATATCGGCGGACTTCAAAACAGCGCTGCAAAACTCCTCTGCCAAGGAAATATAATTTACTGCGCCATCCACCTCCGGGAGGCCCCGTATGCGGATGTTCGAGCGGCGGGATCTATTCTCAAGATCTTCCAGCTTCTGCAGTATTTCATCCTGTGTATGTTCTATCTCAGCAGTGCGCTGCGCCACAGAGCCTAAATGTCCTTCATGCTCCTCCGCCCTAGTTTCCAACTCCTCCATGCGGGCACCCAGCGTTTGCATGTCGCCCTTCAGCTCCTCAAACCAGTTCTTGACTTCCAATTTAAAGGTGGAGAGCTCTGATTGTGTAGACTCAAACCAGCCTCTTAAGTCCTCACGCAGGCTCAGGATTTCGCCAGCAGCGCCCTGTCCGGCCCCGCCATCCGCCACCTCCACCGCCACGGTTGTACTCGCCGTTGGTTTCAGGGCCGGGGACTTTCCCCCTGCTCCACTCCTAAAGGAGAAAGATTTTAAGTCCGCTCCTGGCTTTTTACCAGCCATCTGATCCCAAAAAGTAAAGCTGGCTTTCCAAACAGCGCCTCACAGGGGGGGGGCCCCGCAGGACCTACTTCCACCAACAGTCTGTCTGTTGGTACTCCTCTCCCGGGCACAGGGCCAGGCAGCCCACAGAATAAAGGCACTCGTGGAAGGTGCAGATGGAGGCCTGCCGGGTCACGGAGCAAGAATGGAGAGTCCGGGAGGGAGGGGGGGAGGGCTCCAACAAAGTAGAAGCAATACTACCCCGTGCAGAAAGGAAAACAGTCCGTGGGGCGAATGAAAACCCCCACTGGGTTCAAGATTTTGTGCTGTCCGCCCAGTGCCCCTAAGGACAACGATCAGGCCTTCGCAGACTGCTCCTCGGCCCCCTCTACTCCAGAATTGCCACTCTGGTCCCAGACCGTGTGGTGCGTGCTTCGTCGGGAGTCCCCGCTCGGCGCCGGCCGCCTGAAGAAATATGCCGCTCTCTCCGCTCGAGGCAAACAGTACAGCCCCCCGTTACTCACGGCCTCCGCTCACCGAGCCGATCAGCTGCTCTCCACTCACACGTGGCTGGCCGGCACGAAACGGAGGAAGACAATCCAGGGCCCACAGCTGCCCAACGCTCTGACACCTCTCTCCGCTGCCGCGGGTTCTCCAAATGTGCCGCCAATCTTCACCGGAATCACCGCTGCCCCGAGCCCACTACACTCCGCTAATTTCAGTATCGAGGGGGTGCTTAAATTCCGCAGTTAGCAGGGGATTGTGGCGGAGCTAAGCTAAAGCACCGCCATGCTGCCTGGTGACGTCACCGGAACCCTGCTTTCTATCTTTTAACCAGTTCTGGATCCCCAGTAGTACAATGCCTCCTATCCCAAGACTCTTTAGTTTTGCCAAAAGTCTCTGATGAGGGACCTTGTCAAAGGCTTTCTGAAAGTCCAGATACACTATATCAACCGACTCACCTTTGTCCACCTGTTTATTCACACCTTCAAAAAAAACATAACAGATTAGTAAGACAAGATCTTCCTTGTCTAAAGCCATGTTGGCTGTCTCCCATTAGTCCATGACTATCTACATGCTGAGTAATTTTGTTCTTTATGATGGTTTCTACCATACTTTCCGGTACTGACGTCAGGCTCAGCGGTCTGTAGTTTCCCGGATTATTTATTTATTTATTTATTTATTTAACATCTCTTATATACCGCGCTATTAAAAATCAGTGCGGTGTACATTGAACAAAATATACTGCAATGTGTACAGGTAACATCGAGTTTACAGAGAACAAGGGAATATATAACATGGAATAACAGGGATAACTATGTACAGTCAACATTATACTATGAATATGCTTTTATTATATACCATATTTAAACTCGAGTGGATATTGTACGTGTATTCATGGGTGGCATGGGTCAATAGTAGTAAAGTGAAATATCGTGGGAACTAACCATTTTCAGGTTGGATAAAGGTGCTAAGGTGTTTGGTGTGAGTGGGAGGCCTGTTGGCTGTGTGAGTGTCCATGGTCACTTCTGGGTAGTATTTTGTGAATAAGTGATGCTTTACGGCTTTGCGGAATTGTAATAGGCTTTTGATGCCGCGGATTTCATGGGGAAGTATATTCCAGTTCCTGGGTGCGAATAATGAAAAAGCTCTGTTTGATGTAGCTTTAGTACATGATGTCATCATCTTGGGAACTATTAAGGTGTTCATAGTTGTAGTCCTTCTGTTTCTATTTTCAGGGGTGTTGTGGATTAGTTTTCTGATTGGTGTTGGTGGGTAGATATTCATGGCTTTGAAGGTCAAGACTAGTGACTTATATGAGAGTCTGGCTTGTAGAGGTAGCCAGTGTAGGTCTTTCATGATAGGCGTTATATGAGCAGACCTTGGTGATCCAGAGAGGACTCTTGCAGCTGTATTCATAGCCAGACGAAGTGGATTTAAGGTTGATTGAGAGAGCCCGTGGAGGATGATGTTTGCAAAATCTAGATGTGGGAGGACTAGTGCCTGGAAGGTTGATCGGTAATCAGTATAGTCCAGTAGTGGACGGAGGTGGCGTAGTGTTCTGATCTTATGATATATATTCTTTGTCACATTCTTCACATGCATTGTCATATCCAGGTGTTGATCTAATGTTATGCCGAGGTATCGGATCGTGGGTTTGGACGTCAGTTCTATGTTGTTGACCAGCAGCGACGGAGGAGGTACGAACTTAAGATTCCTTGTGACAAATAGAACATCAGTTTTGCTATGATTTATTCTTAGGTTTTGAGTCAGCAGCCATTCAGCTACTGCTCCGAAGCAGTTGATTATTGGAGTAAACACTGGTTGGTCAGTTTTGAACGGCATGTATATGAGGATGTCATCAGCGTATGCCAAGCATTGTACGTTGAAGGATCTGATCAATTCGCATATCGGCTGCATATAAATATTGAACATTAACGCCAATAGTGAAGATCCTTGTGGTACACCTTGAGACTGTAGGAATGGTTCTGAGGATTCCTGGCCTGGATTACCCCTGGAACCCTTTTTAAAAATTGGTGTTACATTGGCGATCCTCCAATCTTCAGGTATTAGAGATGATTTTAATGATAGTTCACAGATTACTAAATAGCAGGTCTGCAATCTCATATTTCAGTTCTTTCAACACCCTTGGATGTATACCATCTGGCCCAGGTGATTTGCTACTCTTCAGTTTATCTAATAGTTGTAATACATCTCCCGATGTATCAATATTTCCTTCAGTTCTTCCGCACCTTTAAATACCACTTCAGTCATGGGTAACATCCCTACATCTTCCTCAGTAAATACTGAAGCAAAGAATTCATTCAGTCTCTCTGCTATCGCCTTGTCGCCTCTTAGTGCCCCTCTAACTCCTTTATCATCTAATGGACCAACTGACTCTCTCACAGGATTTTTTGCTATGAATGTACTTGAAAAAGTCTTTATTTTGCATTTTTGCTTCCGCGGCAAGCTTCTTCTCAAATTCTCCCTTTGCCTGCCTTATCAATGCCTTGCATTTGACTTGCCAGTGCTTGTGCTGTTTCCAGGTTTCGTCGTTTGGCTCTTTTTTCCGCTTTCTGAAAGATGCTTTTTTGGCAACAACAGCCTCTCTGACCTCACCTTTAAACCATGCTGGCAGTTTTTTGGACTTCCTTCCACTTTTCTTAAAACATGGAATACAGCTGGTCTGGGCTTCCAAGATAGTAGTTTTCAACAATAACCAAACTTGATGCAGTAGAGAAATCAGAACTACATATCCCTGAATGCAGTGGGGTAAACCCAGGACTAGATAGTTTGTCAGGTGCATCTGGAGCCAGATGGCAACCCTACTCCACTAAGTGACAAGCTGTTTAAAATGGTGCAGCAATACAGGTTGGCCTGCCTTCTTTGACCCAGATCATAGTTTTGTGGCCTGTGAGACAGAGACCTGTAGCCCCAACCTTGCTTGGAGCTCAGAGAGACACATATTTCCTTGAGCTGGCCCTGTGTCCAGCACTGATACCCACAGATTGCAGCACTGGTGGACGAGAGAGCAGACAGGAGAACTCTACTAGGCCCCTGAGGGGGTAGTAAGTTGGGACCAAGCCCCACTTCCCTCTTGCTGTCCTTTATTTGCTTGCTGAGCATTTTCTGTATTTTTTTAAAAAAATTCTAAATTCTTTATCTCCAGGAAGAAGCAGGAATGTAGTCTTCACATATGGGTATCATCGGTACCAACAGAGCCTGCGCGGGAACGCTTCCAGCGTCCAATAGGAACGCTTTTGGGAGCATCCCTCAGCACATGCGCGCTGCCTTCCTACCTTTCCAACTGTCCCTCTTCAGGTCTTCATTTTCCACGGAGCCGACAGGACACATTCCCTGTCACCGCAGAAAATGTCTTCTTTAAACTTGTTTTCTTGTGGTCGCGCCTACTGGTACCACCGGTTCTTTCTTTCTTCTTTTAAAAAAAAAAAAATATATATTTTTGAACTGTTTCTTTTCAGAAACTTTTTCTTTTGGTGCTAGGCGCCATTTTGGGCATTAGGCCCCATTTTTTTCCCAAAAGATGGAAAAACCAGCTAGTGGTTTTAAAAAATGTACTAAATGTGGCGGTACAATCTCCGTCACCGACACTCATGACTGGTGTCTAAAATGTTTAGGCTCTGACCATTCTCCATCTGACCATTCTCCATCTGAGGATGACTAAAAAAGAACCGAGCTGCAAAGCTCTGTACCCTCTTTTCTTCGGATACCAGGTCCATTGCATCGACGTCTTCAAGAGCCTCGTCTTCTTCCCATGGATCTCAGGTAACTAAACAAAAAAGCCGGTACTCAAAGGTTAGCTCTCCTTCAAAGCATCAAGAGGCCATTGGCATTGCCCTTGAGGAAACTACACTGGCAAAACAGCCCCGGTGGGAGGCTTCGGCCTCCAAAGCATTAGCAAGGTTCCAGGATGTTTTCAAGGCTTCGACCTCGGCAGAACTAGTGGTGCCATGCTCAGGGGTTCCAGATGCTTCTACCGGTACCGATACCCAGGCATCGGCAGCGTCAATAGACCAGAGATTCCTCGCTATCGAATGCAGTCTTGCAGCTCTCCTTACATCTGCGGTACCTTTGACACCAGTGGTTCAACGGGCACCAGTACCGATGCCGGTACCAGCACCGGTACAGATACCGTTACCAGCACCGACAGTACCAGTCCTGGTGGGAATCCTTCCCATGCAGACTTTTTCTGGCATCAACAGATCAGTACCGGACCAATTCGGTACAGACTTCAATTGATATCGAGACCGTGCTTTGCATGAACATTGGGATCAGAGATACTTCGAATCATCCAATTCCGATGACTCTGATAATTCTTCCGGTACCAGAGTGTTTCTCCCGGAAGACTCCTCTTCTCCCCAACGCAGAATGTCTCCTCCGGAGGACATGTCTTTTCCGGATTTTATTTGTGATGTGGCCCGAGGCCTTTCAATCACGGTAGCTCCTGAAAAAGAACCTAGAGCAAAGGAATTGGAAATTCTCAAATACCCTAAGGCTCCCAAGGAAGCAGCCACTCTGCCCATTCATGAAATTCTTCATGATTTGATGCTCAGAATGTGGGAGACACCTTTGACCACATCTCCTCATTCTAGGAGACTCGATACCATGTATCGAGTTCCACCATGTCCTGGTTTTCAAAAGACTCAGCTGCCACACCATTGAATGGTAGTGGAGTCAGCCGTGCTTTGGATGAAAAGTGCAAAGAGACATGCATCCAATCCTCCAGGTCGTGAATGCAGGACTCTTGACGTTTTTGGGCATCAAACTTTTCAGGCTTCCATGCTTTCGGCTAGGATCAGCTCATATATTTTATATATGGGAATGTTCCTCAAAGAGGTCACAGGAGATTTGGAGCTTATGAGCCCCCTTCTCCCTGAGGACAAATGACAGGACTTTCTCACTCTGGTCAAGCATGCTCAAGATGTCTCCAAGTTTGTAAACCGTGCAGCCTTTGACTGCTTTGAATGCATCAGCACAACCTCTGCTATTGCCATTGGTGCATGTCGGATTGCCTGGCTTCAGGCATCAGACTTAGAGATTTGGGTACAGGATAAATTGGGAAACATTCCTTGCACAGGAGAAAACCTCTTTGGCAAGAATTGGCAGGAGAAGGCTAATGAGAAAGATACTGACAATCTCACTTTAGACAGATTGTCAAAATCTACACCAGCTCCACAGGCCCAGCCCCCTCAAGGGCTTTGACTCCTTCATAGAGAACTTAGCATTCCTGCCTCTGAAGGGGCCAGAACCCCTAAACATTCCAGGCAGGTTGTGTCATTTTGCCAACAAATGGCACCAAATAACAACAGAAAACTGGACTCTTGTCCATTGTGGGAGAGGGGTACAAGCTTCATTTTCTACAGCACGCCCCCTCCTACAGTCTTAAGACAGTTCAATTCCCAAACCTCTACAGGCAATCTACTGTATCAAGAGGTCTCAACACTCCTTGCTCAAGGAGCAGTAGAGGAGGTGCCCATTCTTCAGCAGGGTGCAGGGTTCTTCTCCCCCTATTTTCTTATTCCAAAGAAAACAGGAGGACACAGATCCATTCTAGACCTCAGAGAATTGAACAAATATCTGTTCCGAGAAAAGTTCAAAATGATTTCTCTGGGAACTCTTCTGCCATACATTCAAAGTCAGGATTGGCTATATTCTCTAGATCTATCAACCAGATCACAGGAAATTCTTATGATTCCTTTTCAAGGGAAAACATTTCCAGTACAGGGTTCTTCCCTTTGGTCTGGCTTCGGCACCAAGAGTATTCACGAAATGCATGGCAGTAGTAACTGCATTTCTGCAAACCCTGGGGATATTCATCTTCCCTTACTTGGACTGGCTCATTCGATCCCCCATGGTTCCAAAAGCCAGATCTGCACTGTCTCGTACAATGCGAATCTTTCAATACTTGGGATTGGTCATAAACCTCCAAAAATCCCAACTTGCTCCGTCTCAGTCCGTAGAGTTCATAGGAGCTTGTCTAGATACCAGACAGTCAAGGACTTTTCTCCCACAACCCCGCTATCTTCGTATAATACAGCTAGCTTCTCAAGCAGCGGTGAAAGTCCTCCCTAACTGCTCGAGAACTACTACAACTATTGGGACATATGGCATCCATGGTTCGTGTGGTTCCCTACGCTCGCCTTCATATGTGAGCAGCCCAGTGGACCCTATCCACACAGTGGACACAGGCCACAGGATGTCTGTCGGACAAGATATCAAACTCACAACGACTGATCTTGTCCCTACAATGGTGGCAATCACTGGAAAATCTTCTAGTGGGGTCTCCTTTCCAGCAACCCCTATTCCAAGCCACCCTAACGACAGATGCATCACAGGTGGGATGGGGAGCACACCTGCATCACCTCTCTACCCAGGGTACCTGGACTCCACAGGAGGCTTGTCTTCACATAAACCTCCTGGAACTCAGAGCAATCTATCTATCGAGTATTCCATGCCCAGCTCAGCTACAAGACAGTCCTAGTCCAAACAGACAATTAAGTAGCTATGTTCTACGTGAACAAGCAGGGCGGAATAGGCTCTCTGTTGTTATGCAACGAAGCTTTATGACTATGGGCCATCGCCAGAGAGCATCAAATTCACCTTCTCGTGGTATATCTTCCAGGCATTCAAAACCTTTGGGCAGACAAAGTCAGCCGAGTACTGCTGTCTCATGAATGGTCTCCCCACCTAGACCAGGTGGCCAAGATATTTCAGATCTGGGGAACCCAGGACATAGACCTATTTGCAAGTCCTCTGAATGCCAAACTTCCCTGGTTCTGTTCCAGGATTTTGGCTCAAAATTGCCAGGCAAGGGACGCCTTCCTTCTTCACTGGGGTCATGACCTCCTCTATGCCTTCCCACCCATTCCCCTCATCCCCAAATCACTCTTCAAGCTTCAGAGAGACAGAGGTCGTATGATCCTCACAGCGCCATGGTGGCCACGCCAAAAGTGGTATCCCCTGCTTCTACATCTCTCTCAAGCTGCACCTCTGGAGTTAAGCTGTGCTCCAGATCTCCTCTCCCAAGAGAACGGGATGCTATGGCACCCGAATCCCCAGTCCCTGCATCTCAGGGCCTGGTTGCTGAAAGCTTAGACCTTCAGGATCTTAACCTTTCCCAACAGGTAAAGGATATCCTTCAGGCTTCTAGAAAACCTTCCGCAAGATGCTCTTACGCCTTTAAGTGGAAACGTTTTACTATTGGAATCGATACTAGAGTATCTACTTCATTTATCAAATTCTGGTCTAAAGACCAATTCAGTAAGAGTCCATCTTAGTGCAATTGCAGCTTCCTATAAGCCTCTAAATGGACAACCAATTTCCTCTTATCCACTCATAACAAGATTTATGAGAGGTCTTCTATTAACAAAGCATCCCATCAGGCCACCACCAGTGGCATGGGATTTAAACCTAGTTCTCGGGCAGCTCATGAAACCACTTTTTGAACCTTTAGCCACTACAACCCTAAAGCTTTTGTCTTGGAAGGTCATCTTCCTAATTGCAATCTCCTCCGCACGTCACATTAGTGAATTGCAAGCTTTAGTGGCTGATCCTCCTTATACTAGCTTTCACCATGATAAGATTGTTCTTGGAACTCATCCACACTTTATGCCAAAGGTAGTTTCACCTTTTCATTTAAATCAATCAATTTATCTTCCTGTATTCTTTCCGAGACTTCATGCCTCTAATGCAGAAAGGAGCCTTCATACTTTGGATTGTAAAAGAGTCTTGGCTTTTTACCTACAAAGAACACAGCAACATAGAAAGTCTTCTCAACTTTTTATTGCTTTTGATTCTGGTCATTTGGGACTTCCAGTCTCCAAGAGAACTCTGTCAAAATGGATTGCACAATGCATATCCTTTGCTTATGAGAGTAAGAGTCTTCCTCTTCAAGGCCATGTCACAGCTCATAATGTGAGAGCCATGGCAGCCTGTATGGCTAACCTTCACTCTGTGTCTATTGATGACATTTGTCAAGCAGCCACCTGGGCTTCGGTGCACACCTTTACAGCCCACTACTGCCTAGATAAAGCCCCCCGTCGGGATGCCTTCTTTGGCCAAGCTTTTCTTCAAAATCTCTTCCAGACCTAACTCAGCTCCTACCCACCAACCCTGGTGGGATGCCAGAGATCCATGGGAGGAAGCATGGACCACCTTACTTGGTTGGCAGCTTCCTGGGGCTATCTCCCTGGCATCTTTAGCTAGGGAGTCCCCATATGTGAAGACTACATTCCTGCTTGTTCCTGGAGATAGCATAGTTACTCACCTGTAACAGGTGATCTCTGAAAACAGCAGGAATTTAGTCTTCACAACCCACCCCCTAGGAGTTGTCTCTCTATCTCTCTGTCTCTTTCCTCTCTCCCTCTATCCTTTCACTCAGCTACAAACTTAACTGAAGAGGGATAGTTGAAAAGGAGGGAAGGAAGCCCGCATGTGCTGAGGGATGCCCCCAAAAGCGTTCCTATTAGACGCTGGGGAGCGTTCCCGCGCAGGCTCCGTCGGTTCTGACGATACCCATATGTGAAGACTAAATTCCTGCTGTTCCCGGAGATCACCTGTTACAGCTGAGTAACTACGCTTTCTTTGCTCATTCATTTATATTAGGCTGTATTTGGCTCTCCATACTGTTTTTAATAAAACAGTTTTAAATTTAGAAAAAGAAAAAAGTCAGGCTTTATTTTTTTTTTCAGGCAGCAAGGTCTCCTAGGCTCCTGTAGGGGGCTGGGAAAGCCGTGTTCAGGTTTCCTCTACTGGTGTTAGGATTCCCTTATTGGGTCACCCTTTTCACCACAGCCTATTCCATTTTATTCAGCAGTTCTTTCTTTTACAGCCTGTGCCATTCGTTTTGGCAATTCTTTTTTCTTTTCTGCCTGGAGCCTTGCAAGCATGTCAGCATTGTGTCACATGTGGCTTTTGATGGGCCAGCTCCGTGGCAGGCTCTTTTTGCCTTCTGTGTGATGGGGATGCCCTGAACATGATTTTCTTCAACATTGTCAGGATCCCCCCATGTGGAACCTGGGGCCCGATTCCGATTCTAGTGTCTCCTCTGAGCCCTCCATACCCGTCAGTCTGTGAGGCGTCTATGCAGAGGGACACAGGTTCTGGTCAGGAGGCCACAGGTTCTGGTCAGGAGCTCCCCTCAGGCCCCAGTGCTCTCTCTCTGCTGGTTTTCAGCTGCTGAAATAGCTCACAAGCTGTTTTCAGTCCTTTCTTGCTGCTTAACAACTGCTTTTGCAGGGGTATGAGATCCAGGCCTTCCCTACAAGTGACCCTGTGCCCTTGGGTGGTTCTGTCACAGCTGGTAAAGTGATTAGATGATTCCATTTTGCTCCTTTGCTTGTGAGTTCCTCTGGGTGCTCAACTAAATTCCCTAAAAAAGTTGGATTGGGATTCTGAAGAGGGCTCATTTTCTCTAGAAGATGAGTCTGAGGAGAAAGGGAAGCTTCCACTTTGGAGGGCAAGGAGCCTTCTGTGATCTGTCTTTTGAACAGAGAGGACCTTTCAGTGCTGATTCAGGATGTTATGGTGATATTATAAATTGTGGAGCTTACCCCTGTGACAGTGTCTGAGACAGACCTTACCTTAGAAAGTATCAGATGTGCTTCTGGCTTCTTTTCTTTGCCTGACCCCAGATGCAGTTCCTGGTCTCCCAGTGGAAGAATCCAGAGGGCCCTAAGGTTCTTTCTCAGTTATATCCCCTGTTCTAGGGCAAGTGGTATCAGTTTTTTGGGTCCCCTCATCACAGTGGTGACCAAGCATATGACTATTCAATGGAAAGGGGCACTGCACTCAAGGAGCCTCATGATAGGAAGGTAGAGAACCTCCTTAAAAATGCCTTTGTGGCCTCGGCCTTGGGTTCCCATATGGTTTGTATGTGGATCTGGTAGCCAGAGTGCTCTTGCATGGATTCATCAGCTGCTGGAGAGTCAAGAGACTGCCAGATTGCAGTCTGGAGCTTCTTACATGCCCTCTATGACTAAATGATGATCTCTTCCAAGTTCAAGGCAGCAGTAGTTGTAGCTTTGTGGAGGCTCTGGTTTCACAGTTGGTCAGCTGATGTGGCCTCCAAGTTGTGACTGAAGAAGCTCCTCTTCAATGGCAGGTTGCACTTTGGGGAGGTCTTGATAAGTTGGTGAAAGACCTTGGGAAGACAGACCCTCAGCGCCCAGAGACACTAGATCTGCCTCTTTAAGGGCTTTGCTTGGAGCTTGGAAATGCCCTTGGACTGCTAAGAGTCCAGGTAGGACCTGTTCCTGCTATGGACCTAGACACAAGAAGGGGAAGTGCTTTTAGAACTCTTTAGCAATCTCAGGACTGCTATGATATCTACTGGGTCCTTTCCGAGGTACAGCCGATTGATGATGGCTTTTTATGTTTCTCTTAGAGTGGACCCATATCACATCAGACCAATGGGTTGTAGAGGTTCTGAGTTAGGAATATGCATTGAAGTTTGAAGAGTCTTTAAGGGCTGCCTTTTTAGAGTCTCCGTATGGTGCCCAACTCAAACAGGTAGCAGTCGAAGAAACTCTACAGTGCCTCCTGCAGTTGCAGGATATTCCACCCATGTCCTCTGCAGAACAGGGTCAGGGGCATTATTCCATCTATGTCATGGTGCCCAGGAAGGGAGGTTCCTACCAATCTGTTCTGGACCTGAAAGCAGTCATTGCCAAACTGAGTCTCCCATTTCTGCATGTTGACCATCAGATCAGTCATTGTATTTGTTCTGCAAGGGGAATTCCTTACCTTCCTAGATCTTTGCAAAGTGTACTTTCATAGTGCCATCTGTGAGCAACACCAGCAATTTCTTCACTTTTACACCTTGGACCACCACTTTCCATTTCATATTCTGCCTTTTGACTTGATTACAGTGCCTCACACCTTCTCTTCTTGTGGTGGCAGCGTTCCTAGTCAAGCAAGAGATCCAATTTTACCTGTACCTGGAAGACCAGCTGATTTGGTCTGACTCTCTGGAGAGATCCAGAGAAGATACAGCCCTGGTGATTTGGTGGGTAAATTGGCTGGATTTAATGATTAGTCATCCCAAAAAGCAGCCTGAATCCCTCTGAGAATTTGAAGTATCTTGGTGCTCAATTGAACACTCTCCTGGGCTGGTCTTTGTCACACTAGAGAGGTCACCAACACAAGACTTTTGAGTACAGCCTGCTGCTCAAGCCTGTAACTACCTTCGACTCTTAGGGTTCATGGCATCAACTCTGGAGCTAGATCCTTGAGACAAAGCACAGATACGCCCCACTGCAGAGGCATTTGCTGACTCTCAGATGTTCAACTAGTCCCTTCCTCTTCCCCAGAAATCCAGGATCAGTTCCCATGGTGGTTTCAATCTCACCATTGGGATGCCTCTGGAAGCACGGGATTGAGTGATAGTCACTACAAATGCCAGCCTAAAGAGACTCACTGTCTAGGTCAGATGCTAGAAGTCTAAAAAAAAAAGTGGGGTAGTTAAAATATATAGCACTAAATGAGAGGTTAGATACGATTAGTATCTCAGAGACATGGTGGAAGGAGGACAACCAGTGGAACAATGTGACACCTGGGTACAAACTATTTCACAATGACAGAGTAGATCAAATTGGTGGAGGGGTTGCACTCTGTGTTAAAGAGGGCATTGTGTCACACAAGATTAAAGTTTTGCAGGAACAAAATACACAGTAGAATCTCTATGGATTGAAATTCCATTTAAACAGGGGAAGGTGATGACAGTGGGGGTGTATTGACCACCTGGCCAGAATGAACAAATGGATGATGAAATGCTCAAAGAAATCAGGGAAGCTAACAAACGTTTCAGCACAGTAATAATAATGGGTGATTTCATTTACCCCGGTATTGACTGGGTCAGTGTCCTGGCAGGACATACTAGGGCGATAAAGTTTCTAGATGAAGTAAATGACTGCATCTTGGAGCAGCTGGTTCATGAACTGACAAGAGAGGAAGCCATTTTGGACCTAGTACTTAGTGGAATACAAGATCTGGTGCAAGAGATAAGGGTGTTAGGGCCACTTGGTAATAGAGATCATAGCATGATCGCGCTTGATTTAATAAATGGAGGAAGGATGGCAAAGAAATCCACAGTACTACCTTTCAACTTTCAAATGGGAGACTATGATAAAATGTGGAAAATAGTTAAGAAGAAATTAAAAGGAGCAGTTGCAAAGGTCAAAGATTTACATAAAGCATGAGTGTTGTTTAAAAATACTATCTTGGAAGCCCAGACCAGCTGTATATTCCACACTTTAAGAAAAGTGGAAAGAAGTCCAAAAAACTACAGCATGGTTTAAAGAGGTCAGAGAGGCTGTTGTAGTCAAAAAGGCATCTTTCAGGAAATGGAAAGAGGAGTCAAATGACAAAAACTGGAAATAACATAAGCACTGGCAAGTTAGATGCAAGGCATTGATAAGGCAGGCAAAGAGAAATTTTGAGAAGAAGCTTGCTGTGGAAGCAAAAACACATAATAAAGACTTTTTCAAGTACATTCGTAGCAAAAATCCTGAGAGAGAGTCAGTTGAACCATTAGATGATAGAGGGGTAAAAGGGGCACTAAGAAGGGACAAGGCAATAGCGGAGAGACTGAATGAACTTTTTGCTTCGGTCTTTACTGAGGAAGATGTAGGGATGTTACCCATAACCAAAATGGTATTTAAAGGTGATGCTGCAGAAGAATTGAAAGAAATATCAATATACCAGGAAGATGTATTTCAACTAGACCAGATGATATACATCCAAGGGTGATGAAAGAACTGAAATATGAGATTGCAGACCTACTAGTAATCTGTGAACTATCATTAAAATCATCTGTAATACCTGAAGACTGGAGGATGGCCAATGTAAGGCCAATTTTTAAAAAGGGTTCCAGGGGTGATCCGGGAAACTATAGACCGGTGAGCCTGACATTAGTACTGGGAAAAATAGTAGAAACCATTATAAAAAACAAAGTTACTGAACATGTAGATAGTCCTGGCTTAATGGGAACAGCCAATATGGCTTTAGCCAAGGAAGGTCATGTTTTACTAATCTGTTATGTTTTTGAAGGTGTGAATAAACAGGTAGACAAAGGTAAATCAGTTGATATAGTGTATCTGGATTTTCAGAAAGCCTTTGACATGTTCCCTCATGAGAGACTCTTGGTGAAATTAAGAAGTCATGGGATAAGAGGCAGTGCATTATTGTGAATCAGGAACTGGTTAAAAAAATGTAAGCAGAGGATAAGGCTACATGGCAAATTTTTCCAGTGGAAAAAGGTGAATAGTTTAGTACCCCAGGAATCTGTGCTGGATCTACTGCTTTTTAACATATTCGTAAATGACCTGGAAACGGAAAATGAGTTAGATAATCAAATTTGCAGATAACACAAAATTATTCAAAGTTGTTAAAATCCATGAGGATTGTGAAAAATTGCAAGTGGACCTTATAACTTGGAAGTCTGGGCATCCAAATGGCAGATGAAATCTAATGTGGACAAGTGCGAAATTATGCAGCTAGGAAAGAACCCAAACTATGGTTCCACAATGCTTTAGGAACCACCATCCAGGAAAAAGATTAAGGCGTCATCGTGGATAACATGTCAAAACCCTCTGCCCAGTGTGCAGCGGTAGCCAAGAGAGCAAATAAAATGCTAGGTATCATAAGGAAAGGAATGGAGAATAAAACAAAGGCTATTATAATGCCTCTGTATCGTTCCATGGTGTGACCGCACCTTGAATATTGTGTGCAGTTCTGGTCACCGTATCTTCAAAACGATATAGCATTATTAGGAAAGGTATAGAGAAGAGCCACCAAAATGGTAAAGGGAATGGAAGGATACCCCTATGAAGAGAGGCTAAAAAGGTTAGGGCACTTCAACCTGGAAAAGAGACGGCTGAGGGGAGATATGATAGAGGTCTATAAATTAATGAATGCAATGGAATGGGTAAACGTAGATTGATTGTTTACACCAGGCATGTCCAACAGGTAGATCGCGATTTATCTGTATATCACGGAGGGTTCAGAGGTAGATCGCCCCATTTGGCTTCATCTCTCCAGCAGCTTGCCCCGTCGCTAGGAGAGAGCTCGTGCCGGCAGGTCATCTGCCGAGGGCTTGCCGCTGCTGCTGATCCTTTGCCTGTCTTTTTTCCCTGCCTGTGGGAATCTTGCCTGCGGGTGTATTGGGGGCACTTGTTTTCGTGCCAATAGTTTGTGGGTACCCCAGGTAGCCACTGCCCGCGCCCCGCGATGAGACGCCACAGGCCCGGTGTCATACCTCATCTCCTGCCTCTCAAAATCACCCATTCCTGCCCCCGCCCCAACACCCCTTAGAAGTGTGTTATAAACCGGACGATATCCATTCGCCTAGGATTTACCTGAATACACTTACCGTATTAGTTGTGTCATGTGCTGGTCGTTGGTCGTTTTATAGTTCGTTTTCATTAAAAGTTTTGTGGCAGACACAACAAAGTGTCAAGAATTTGGTGATTTTGGCGGGCTTTTCCAATTTTGTTCTAACTTGCCTATGCCTTGCCTTCGAATTGGTTCAAACCACTGTGACTTTTGCTTGCCTCTGCAATTTTATTTTACCTAGCCTTTGCGTTGATTCTACACTGCAATTTTATTTCGCCTTGCCTTTGTGTTGATTCTACACTGTGTGTAGAATTTATTAAATTGCGTGTGGTGGTATTCGAACTTGTTTGGCGGTATTTGATTTTATCTGGTTTGCTGGACAGGTGTTTGAGTTTTTTTGATGATTGTTTGGTGGTATTTGATTATTGGTGCCAGTATGATGAATTCTTATTTTTACTTTTAGAACTGCATGTGTGGTTTTGGCATCTCCAGTCCTTGTATTGCACATCATCCAGAGGTCTTCAGTTCCTGTTGATCTTTAATACTTTGGGACAGTGACAGTTTTGGACCAGATTCAGCCAGTGTTTATACTAACTTAGCAGATTTGGCCTTCTTACATCCACCCACCCCAGTATAAAGAAGAGTGTTCCAAAGAAGAGCAAAACCTACCACTTTCATGATGAAAGGGAAATGGACTACTACTTCATCATGATGAACGTCAAGTGTTGTTGTCTAATTTGTAACGCCCCAGTATCCTTGCCCAAAAAGGGTAATCTCTAACGTCATTATAAGGCTCTGTGTAGCAATAAGTTTGATGCTGATTTTCCACCCAAAACTGAAATTCGTAAACTGAAGCTCAAAGAACTTAAATCAAAATTGGCTACTCAGCAACAGTTGATGGCGAAGCCAAGGTCACATTCGGTCAATGCAACTATAGTATCCTTCAAAGTCAGCAACCTGATCACAAAGAAATGCAAACCTTTCACTGAAGGGGAATTTGTAAAAGATTGTTTTCTTGAAGCAGCTAACAATCTTTTTGAAGGATTTAAAAATAAGAAAGAGATCATAGCTGCTATTCAAGATGTACAAACTATCAAGAAACACCGTCGTGCGGCGAATAGAAAAGATGTGTGGAGACACAACTGAACAATTGTTGGAGGATGTTTCATATTGAGTTGCTTTCTCACTCCAACTGGATGAATCTGCAGACATAAGAGGCATAGTCCAGTTACTAGACTTTATCCGGATGGTTTTTGAAGACTTCAGTGTTAAAGAAGAACTACTTGTAATGATTTCTTTAAAAGGGAGAACTACCAGTCAGGAAATATTCAGTTTTCCATTCTTTTGTGACAAAGTGTAATCTTCCATTGCATAGACTTGTTTCCATCACTATTGATGGAGCAAGAGCAATGACAGGTGAGGTTAACGGTTTCATAGCCCTCTGTAGACAGCATGACGACTTCCCAGATTTCCTTTCTTACCACTGCATCATTCACGAGCAAGTTTTGGCAAGCAAGAGACTCGAGCAAACAGAGCGGAAGCTAAGGACCACGTCCAAACACAAGGAGTAGTATAAAATTCTTTATTAGCAGACCCAACTCTACTGTTTCGGCCAGAGGCCTTCCTCAGGGGTCTAAAACAGACAAACACAAACATCAATACAAAATAAAAAATAAAGTATAAAATTACAAAATGAAATTACAATAACAGTGGAGTATTAAAAACATCCTCGGTGTATACAGAAGAGTAAATAAAATGCATAAAATACATTACCATGAGGGAACAAATAAACAACATGAGAAACGGTGGACCAAACCACTCTTCCCAATCTACAAGGAAGCAAATAAAAAATATACAAATAAACAAACGCATAATCATACTGTAAAGCAAACTGTAGAGCAAACCGTACAGCAAGAAACTAAAAAAAGAAGGGGGGGGGATACAATGCATAGGAATGGTATACAAACAGATGCAAGAACAAAAAGGACAAGAAAATGCATATTTAAGAAACATATCATAAAATAAATGTATGTAAGAACTGAACCTAAAATAGTTAATATATCACATGAAGAAAACTTTAGTTAAGATAACTATCTCATAGATGACAAAAGAAAATACATAAAATACCGAAACCGTAGAGTTGGGTCTGCTAATAAAGAATTTTATACTACTCCTTGTGTTTGGCCGTGGTCCTTAGCTTCTGCTCTGTTTGCCTGTTTCTCCTGCGGAAGACCTTCTTCTCTCCTTTCTACCGTGAAGCAAGAGACTGTAATGGACATCAATTTCAAAATTGTAAATTCAGTTCGTGGAAGATCACTTCAAAGATGGCTTTTCAATCTTACTCTTGATGAAAGGGCAGCAGAAATCATTTTGCACACAGATGTAAGGTGGCTAAGTAGGCACAAATTTCTGCAAAGATTTTGTGATTTGCTGAATGAAATAAGAAGTTCTTTGAAGGAGAGGGGAGATGACCAAGCAGAGTTGGAAGATGAGGAGTGGTTATGTGATCTGGCATTTCTCGCTGACTTTACAGGCGAACTAAGTGATATGAACCTTGAACTATAAGGTAAAAACAAATGCATTGGCGAGATGATGAGTACAGTTTCATCCTACAAGAGCAAATTTGAGCTAATGATGACTGACCTTGCAAACAACACCTTTGATCATTTTCCTAATACGCAGGACCATCTGGGACAATATCCAAATTTTGTTTTTCAGAACGAGAAGTATGTGACAGAAATCTGTTCTGTTATCCAGGAATTCGAAAATAGATTCTGTGACTTCCAAAAAATTGGAACAGTTGTGGAGTACTTGTCATACCCATTCAAAGTAGATGTGGACATTAAAGTTGATTTTCCTGTTAACTGTAATAACCAGATAAATGTAACTTGTCTGAAGTTTCTTGTTCCATGTAAACCGCGCTGATAACGAATAGTGCGGTATATAAAAAATGTTAATAAAGAAAGAAAGAAAGAAACTGCAGCTGCTATCAGTAAAAATTACTCATTGAACAAGCCATCTCTTGAAAACGAAATATTAACCCTTAAAAATGACATTTTTCTCAAGACCCGTGCTGAGCAAGAATCGTTTTGGAAGCTAGTGCTTAGAGACAAATTTCCCAACTTGAGAAGATGCAGTGAAGCTGTACACTCCTGTTTTGGTTCAACTTATTTGTGTGAATCTGTATTTTCCCCTCTGAAAATGACAAAAGAGTACACAACGTTCCAACATGACAGATGAACATCTCCAGGATTCTCTGAGACTGGTCCTCACGCATTATGCACCCAACTTCAAAAAGCTGGTGGATGAAATGCAGGCTCAGACGTCTCACTAATGAGTAAGAGCGAAATATTAAAAATTGTGCAATATCAGCCTGGATTAATACTCAACCTAAATTTAACACAAATTACTCAATAAAAGTTAAAGAAAGTTATTAAGACAGTTAAAGAAAATTATTACTCAATAAAACTTTAAGAGAAAATGTGCTTTCCATTTCCGCTCGCAGTTCTTACTGGATCTTCATCTGTTTTGCTTTTGCTTAATTTGCTTAACAGCTGATCACATCCAAGTAAATGACAGAAGGTTCACTAAAATGGGGGGGGGGCCGAATCCTCCAACTTTATTGGGTTAAAATTTAATTTGAAACTAATTTGAAACTTAATTTTCATGGTGGTAGATCACCGGCACTTTTGGCCGGAAAAAGTAGATCACAAGCTGTTCGAAGTTGGACATGCCTGATTTACAAAATATAAAAAAACTAGGAGACATGCAATGAAGCTACAGGGTGACCTATTTAAGACTAATAAGAGAAAACATTACCGGAGGATGTAGTAAAAGCTGTTAGTGTAGTCGGGTTTAAAAAATGGTTTGGATAAGTTCCTGGAGGAGAGGTTCATAAACCATTATTAAAGGAGATTCGGGATATCCACTTCTTGCCTCAATACAAGCATTGTGGAACCTGTATCTTTTGGGTTAAACTGCTAGGTACTTGTGACCTAGATTTGCCATAACTGGAGACAGGATACTGGGCTTGATGGACCTTGGTCTGATCCAGTTTGGCATATCTTATGTTCTTACAAAATACTAGATATTTAATGTAAAGAGTGGCAGCTAAATACTTATTACGGAGCTACTATTAGCAAGAGAAACGTATCTAAAAGGTACCTATGATGCACCTCACAGAATGCAGTCAGTGCAAAATAAACTCCATACTATATATTAAAAAATAATTGGTGACATTGATTTTTTATTATATAGCATGTTAACGGTGGGTCTCTTAAGTTTTGATCCCGAATATGGATATTACCATCTAGGCGTTTTATGCCCCTATCATTTTTATAGGTAGTGGCCTATGACCATAGTATGCACTACATTTCATTTAACTCTCTGGTTCTCTTTGGTAGCATGGAGTTTATTTTGCACTGACTGCATTCTGTGAGGTGCATCACACCCAACTTTGAGAACCATTATTTACAACCCAATATGCCGGTTCATGCTGGGGTACGGCACACAGTTCTAGGTACAATATCAGACACTAATTTAGTGATGGTTTTTATAGCGAGTTTAAAGTGGTGACCTTGGCGATAAAGTAACTCGATCTTTTGAAAAAAAGGATACATAAGATATCCTTATGATTGATGGATGTCATGCTTGAACCTTAACCCTCAACTTTTTGGTGTGAAGCTCAGCATCAGTTTAAAAGGACTACTGGTCTAGTGGGTTCTTTTTCAGTGTTCGTAGCATTGCGATTTTGCACAGTGTGAAGGCAAATCATTTATCTTTTGTTTGTCTCTCTCCCATCTTTTTTATAACAGCTTGTGCATTTGTGACTTTTATTTATGGTGTCCCTTTTACAGAAATATCTTATTCAGCCTTTAGAGCTTCCCTTTCGGTAGTTACTTACAAGGCTTAAAATATAGGTACCTTTTAAATACATGTTTCTCTTGCTTGTAGTAGCTCCGCAATGATAAGTATTTAGTTGCCACTCTTAACATTAAATGTCTAATATTTTATGTCCTCCTCATCCCTCAAAGCTATTTTATATACCTATTCTTCCATTTGCATTTAGTGTTATGTGACCTATACTCATTAGCTTAGCATTATGCTTCCCAATAGAGGGAGGTTACCTGGAAGTTTAGGATATTTGATTAATGATGTCATCACTGCTTATGACATTGTATACTGTGGTTGCTTTTAATATGTTAGTGTCCTTTACATATACATTATTTTTATTGGTCTTTTTGTATCAGCTTATTATATGATTGTTTTTAATATTTTATTTCATATTTTACTTATCTGATCTTTTATGTGTACAGGATTATATGATTTTTAGTTTTATTTTATCTTAGTTATATTTTGATTATTTATTGTTTTATATTTGTTCTGTCTCTTGAGGCTTGCATCCCCTGAGGAAGGCCAGCACGGCCAAATGTGTTGGGGTTTCTAATAAAGTCTGTTGACTGCCATTCTTCACACCAGCTCTTTTGTTCCCTCTGTCATCCTGCAGATGTAGTTTGCTCCCTATTGCACTGTTGTCCTTTTTTGGTTAGGGCCTCTGGTGATAGAGGATCCTGCTCCCTTCTTGCTTACAGCTTGGCCCTTGAGAGGTGTAAGCTCCCCAAGAGAGGCTACTCTGAAGCTGTGGTGAATACGTAAAGCCTGCAGGACCTCAACTTCTTTAATCTTTGTGAGACTTCTGATGGTTTTTGAGAGACTGTGTTCCTCTCAGGTCATGGAAGCCAGGAAAGTAGGCGTTACTTCCATTTTGTCTTTCTTATAATTTGGCTTGGACCAGGATTTGGCCCTGAACTCTCTCAAGGTTCAGGTGGAGGCCATGGCATGTTACAAAGGGCATATTCAAGGTATATCCGCGGCAGTGTATCCTGATGTCTCTCATTTCCTCAAGAGAGTAAAGCAAATGTGTCCCCTACGGCACCCAGTGGTGCCTTTCTCTGGTATTGCAGGGCTCCCCCTTTGAGCCTATTCATAGGGCCTCTCTCAAGAATTTGACCCTTAGAGGGTATTGCATCTGCCAAGAGGGTCTTGGAGCTACAGGTCTTGTTCTGTACAGAGCCCATTTTGATCATCTCAATGGCTTTAGTTTCCTTTTGAACTGTGCCATCTTTTTCCACAAAGGTGTCATCCCCTTTTCATCTCAGTCAGACCATCATCCTGCCCTCCTCTGTAGAGAGCTTCAGATGGATCCCTCTATGAATCTGGTGGATATGAGGAGGGCGCTACTCAGATATCCGGAGATTACTAACTCCTTTTGGATCATTTTTTGTTCTCTTCAGTGATCTGAGTAAAGGATTGGCAGTAGCCAAGTCCTTGATTGCCTGATGGATAAAGGAGGAAATTAGTTCAGCATACCTTCTGGCTGGAAAAACAAATACTGGAGGGAATCAGAGCTCAGTCCCCTAGGGTACAGGTCCTGGACAGTCTACCTTGGTGTCTCTGGAGGACGTCTGTAAGGTGGCTACCTGGCTGTTTGAATACTTTTGTTAAGCACTATAGGATGCATGTGGAGGCTGGAGCATATGGCACTTTTGCCAGGTCAGTTCTGTCCAGAGAGTTGTCTCCCTTCCATCCTGGGTCCAGACTGCTTGGATACGTCCTGCTTGTCTGGACTAGTCTAGCATGATGATAAGGAAGGAGAAACTTACATATCTAATCATTTTCTTTCCTTGAATCCTGCTAGACCAGTCCAGGACCCATCCTGGAAGACTCTTCCTTCAGGTTTGGAAGCTGTGATGCCTTTTGATTGGATGGCCAGTATCAGTGTCTACTGTAGAGTCAGTTAAGATAAGAGACAAATACTTGTTCCAAATGTTTGTTCCAATTATGATTAGATATGAACATTCATAGTTGCTGAGATTTTCAGTCTTGCTTACCACTTAGGAAGTTTCATATTGGCTTCTCTCAATGCTGATCAGAGGATATACCAAATAATGACATCACTGAAAGTTGTTCAAGTCTGCCTCCACCTGCTGGCAAGGGAGCATAACCCACTCATCTGGACTAGTCGAGCAGAATTCCAGGAAAGTACATTATCAGGTATGTAAATTTCTCTTTCTTGTCTGTGATGTGTGAAGATTCTAAAACAAGTTGCTGCTTTTTAAAATTATCAGGCTATGCAATTGTCAATCCTGGTGTGCTATTCAAGATCCGGAAAGAGGAAGAGATACGTTGTGGCAGGGAGCATGCCTCGAAAGGCAGAGATATTGATGACGCAGCCTGCACAGGTGAGAGGCTTCTGACAAACAGCAATATAGATAATTTAAGATAGTTCTGAACAAATTTTCTTTTTATTTAGGAGTCGTCCCTAGAATTAAGGGGCCAGTAGTTGAGACTTTCCCTCCCATTGTCTCCACTAAAGTTGAAGAGTGGGGTGGAGCAAATGAAGAGAGATCTCCCTCCAAGGTGGACCACAGCTACTTTAGGTCTTGTTTTCCTAAGGCTGTATACATATTCCATATCTAAGGTAAAAGAAAGTTAAGTAAACTAGGATCTTAATTCACCACTGCAGAAAATTGGAAGAAATATATAGCCAGCATCTCTCCAACCCAGCCGTCACCCATCTCTCTCTCATTCCCCCACTCTGTCATCACCCACTCCCGTCTTATTCCCACACACCATCATCACCCAGTCTCTCTCTGTCTCTTTTTCCCCCACCCTGTCGTCACCTAGTCTCTCTCTCTGTCCCACTAGCCCCCTCCTCCCCCAATCAGCAAGTCCCTCAACTAACCCTCAGTCATAGACGTAGTTTGGGAGGGATATGGAGGGCAGTGTCCCTCCAAATGTTGCAGGCACTAATGGTGAACTGGACTCCCTGCTTCCACTGCCAATATGACTTCCTTACCCCCCCTCTCCCAAAGTAAGAAAGCAAACTACACCAATGCCCTTAGGACCCAGGATGTTAGTCAGCCACCCTCCAAGTCCCTACCCTCCATGTAGTTAACTACATTCCCCCAAGCAGCCCTCACCATATAGGCAGCCAGTCAGCCACACTTCAGCCTCTTAATCCTCATGTAGACAGCTAAATCCATGCCCAACTAGTGATTCCTTGCAGACAGGAAAACAATAAGCATCTTCCTTCCGCTCCATCTATGTCTACTCTTCTGCAACTGAGAACAGGAGAGTTCTGTTCTCTGCTCCATGAGGCTATGTAAATTTGAGCTGTACAGTTCAGGACTCCCATGCTGGTCTCATAAGATTTAAGACCTCCAAGAATAGCACTGTAGTTCCTGTACTGCGTGGCTCAAACTCAGAGATCCACATAGTGCACAGAACAAGAAACTTATGTCCATGGCAGCAGCAGTGCTAAAAATAGAAATTATAGTGACGATTTTCACAGCTCTTGTCCTGATAGCTCAACCTTATCTAGATAGCTTTGGTCATTTGAAAGGAGGCCCAAATTGCTATCTGGATAAGGTTGGCAATTAGCCAGATAGTGGCTGCTCAGTCTTGATATTCAGTGGCAGCTACTATCCAATTAATACCATTAAGTATCTGGATTATAAGTAAGCTCCATGGCTGACCCCCATGGTGCTTAAATATTACTTCTTTGAATATTCAGAAACACTAGCTAGACTAGTTAAAAGTGCCTAGCAGCCATAGTGACAGAAAATATATGGTTTCTGCCACTGAATATCTAAGCCCCCTGGACAGTGGTGATATTCAGTCACTAAATGGATAGTGAAAACCAGCTAAAGTTAGGACAGCGACTGTCAAACTATCCTGAAGATTCTAGTTTAAAATGTGCTCTGTCTCCATTTAGAAAGTTAACTCCAGCAGCCTGGTACCACCCTGGTTAAGATGAAGCTTATTTTTGCAGAATAGGCTCCCCCTTCCCCAGAATGTAGTCTAGTTTCTAACAAATTTAAAACCTTTCTTCCTGCACTATTGTCTCATCCATGAGACTCTGGAGCTGTGCATGCAAAAGGAAGCATTTCTGAGAATGTTATTCTGGAGGTTCTGGATTTCAGCTTTCTGCCTAAAAGCCTAAATTTGGCTTCCAGATCCTCCCTCCCACATTTTCCTATTTCACTGATGCAAACATGTACTAGAACATCTGGCTCCTCAGCACTGTCTGAAATCCTATTTGGGTTACGCATGAGGTCCACCACCTTCGCACCAGGTAGGCAAGTGACCAGGTGATCCTAAGACCCACTAGCCATCTATATACCTAATGACTGAATCAACAGCTAAGACAGCCATCCTAACCCTTTCCTCCTCAGCAGAAGCCCCTGGAGACACATTGTTGGGGCAAGAGGATATTGCAGGTCCTGGCTACAGAATCATTTCCTGCCACATCAAGATTATGCTCTCCCTCCAGGTGACCTCTCTCCTCCAAGGCAGCAAAGAGGCTGCCAGACTGGAGATGGGACTTCTCTACGATGTCCCTGAAGGTCTCCTTAGTGTACCACTCTGCCTCAACTTCTCCAAGTCTGCTACTTTAGCCTCCAGAGATCAGGCTTGTTCTCTGAGAACCAGGAGCTCTTTGCACTGAGCGCATACATATGATCTCTCACCAGCTGGAAGATAAGCATGCATGCACCACTCATTGTGAAAGACTGGATAGCCTCCAGACTACTGTCTGCATCTTTGTATTGATGAGTTCAGTTTTTTAGAATTGTTAAGAGAGTAGGAATTCTTAGTCTAAAGGAAGGTCTTTAGCAGAAAATATACCAAAAATTTCCTGATGTTTTCTTCTCACTGAACTACTACTAATCTATTATGGGTTAATCACTTGCTGATCCTCTGATAACAAATTTCACTCTTATTTTAAAAAACTGACTATATATTAAGGGATATTCCTGGGGTGAGTGGGAAAAACTAAACTACCTGTTTATTTTGGTTTAAAAGCTTTTAACAAAGAACAATTCCTAAAAGATACAGTACAGTCCCTACCCCAAGATTTCACCATCAACTCATGGAATACCACCATATTTGCTGCATCTCAACTAACACTTCATATGAATTCACACCACAACAAGACACAGGACCAGATCTACACCATGATACTCTAACACAATCCAAAAGAAAACTAAGGCAATTGGAACGCTGGATACGCAACAAATCAGAAACTATACTGAAACAATACCAGGAGATGCAAAAAGATTAGAATAACCTAATAAACAAACATAAACAACAATACCACACAAACCTGGTACTAAAAGCCTGTAATAAACCTAAAGAACTCTTCAACATCGTTCGCACCCTAACGAATGACCCAACAATGAAAGATGAAAGTAAAATGCACCTGCAAACCTTTGCTGATCACCTAACAGCCAAAAACAACACAAACACATACCATAAAAACATTCCCCTTATGGACACACCAGCAACAGATGACTCTACAACTACCAATTAATGGAAGAACTTCAGCATTCCATCAACAAAACAAATAGAACAAATGGAGTGGAGGAGTGGCCTAGTGGTTGGGGCAAGGTACTTCAGGCCAGAAGGTCGGGGGTTCAAATTCCACTAGGGCCGGACGAACTAGAGTTTCTAGTCCCACAGGTGCTCCTTGTGGTTTTGGGCAAGCCACTTAACCCTCCATAGCCCATGTTCCCTGTAAAATAGTTATCTCCAAGTTATAATGCCCTGTTCAATGTAATTTCAGTTTGTTCAATGTAAACCGCACTGATGCAGAATAGCGCAGTATATAAGAGAATATAAATAAATAAATAAATAAAAACCATCACTGCTCTAAACACCACCACCTCTCCCATCGGACCCCTGCCCGGTAACTTGGATTAAATCCACCAAAGAAGAACTTAGCACATTCATCCAAAAGATAGTGAGCACCTCTCTCACCCAGGGTTACATGCCAAAAACCCTCAAGCAATCTACTATCTGCCCCATTCCCAAATCTACTTCCTCCAACAGTACCAACCCTTCAACCTACCGTCCAATATCCAGCCCCCCATTCCTGGCTAAAATAACTGAAAAAATTGTACAGAGACAGCTCCAAAATCACAATGACGAATTCACCCCACTAGTTCCCCACCAGCACGGATTCTGTCCAAAACATGGCGTTGAGACACTACTCACATCTACTCAATAACATAATCAAAGGAATAGACAAGATAAAGCAGGGCTTCCTACTAATATTTATTGATATATCATCGGCATTCGACACAGTTTCCCATCACATCCTATTGAAGCGCCTAACGGAGATTGGACTAAAAGATACCACAATTAAATGGTTCCAATCATACTTTGAAGATAGACAGCAGAGAGTGAAATCTGGGAACCTCACCTCAGAACCCTTCAAGACTACTCAAGGAGTTTCCCAAGGCTCATCATTATCAGCTCTCCTCTTCAATATCTATATTCAGCCCATATGCAAAATATTGAACAAACACAAAATACAATATGCCATATATGCTGACAACATCATGGCATATACCCCTATTCAACTGGACTCCCCAGACTATACCACAATATCAACCTGCATTCAAGAAATAACAGCCTGGCTAACTAACAACTTAAACATAAACATTAAAAAAACGGAAGAAATTATCATCACGAGAGACTCCACATTCATCCCTCCTACTGCTATCAACATATCCAATATACCAATTACAATAAAAGATGAAGTCAGATACCTATGAGTGATTCTAGACAAGCAACTCACCCTCCAACTGCATATCAACAAGATATCTATAACAGCCTTCTCCAAACTCGCAACACTCCAGAGACTAAAACCCCTCCTTAATAAAGAACATTTCCATACAGTATGCTGCTGGACTACTGTAATATACTATTCCAAGGTCTGCCTAAACAAACCACCCGCCCCCTACAAATAGTCCAGAGCACTGCTGCCCGCATTATTACTAGCGCTTCAATACAAGACCATATAACTCCAATACTACAAGATCTACATTGGCTACCAATCTCCTCACGGGCAAAATGTAAATCAGCGCTCACCATCTTCAAAATTAAAAACAACATTTTAGCAGCAATACTACATGAACTCATTGGAACCAAAACAAGCAAAAGACCAGACAGAAACAGCACCAAAAACATTATACCAACACTTACCCTATTTTTATTTATTTACATTCTCTTATATACCGCGCTATTCTGCATCAGTGCGGTTTACATTGAACAAACTGAAATTACATTGAACAGGGCATTATAACTTGGAGATAACTATTTTACAGGGAACATGGGCTATGGAGGGTTAAGTGGCTTGCCCAAGACCACAAGGAAGCACCTGTGGGACTAGAAACCCCAGTCCTTCTGGCCCAAGGTTGCTGTCCTCTAGTGGGATTTGAACCCCCAACCTTCCGGCCTGAAGTACCTTGCCCCAACCACTAGGCCACTCCTCCACTCCACTCCACTCCACCCTATTCACAAGAACAAAAAATCCACATTCATGCGAGCCTTCTCTCTTGCTGCCCCTTCTATCTGGAATGTCCTCCCAGATAAGCTAAAATCAACAACAGATATAAAAGAATTCCGAAAGCTATTTAAAACCACCCTATTCATTGAAGAATTCAATGAAGACCACCAATCCACCCTAACCACACCACAAAACGAGTTACATAAGACATGACATCCACAACATCAAAACATCTTATTACTCTTATTAAAATGTATATAGCCCAATGTAGATAGCTCAACCTGTATATATTGCACCCCAAATCAAGACTTACCTATCCACACACACACGAACACTACCTTCACAACCACTGTATGCCAACACCCCCACACTACCCTACTTGATTGGTTTGCAGTGAAAATCTGCTTGTTTCAAGGATAAAACGGGATATAAATACTTTTAAATAAATAAATACCCCTAACAAAAGACTAGGGCAAATAAATTCTATGGGGGGGGGGGGATGTTTAGCGGCGGCGCTAGCCTTTGCTGCTGAACCTAAAACCTGGATATTCAATGCTGGGGCCATATCTGATCACTGGTATTGAATATCTGAGTCAGCCTATAACAGCCAAACTAACCAGGCAGCAGTAATATTCAGCTACTGCCTGGTTAGCTTCTGTGACAAAAGTTAAGCCAATCTTTAAGGTTCCTAAATTTCACCGCTTAGCGATAACTGGGCAGCAGCTGAATACTGCTGCTGCCTGGTTATCCCAGGGTGCCACTTCCTCACCAGCCACAGAATTCCCTAATGCTAGCTGGCTAGCATCAGGGTTTTCAATGGCATTACAGCGCAGTTACTCACCTCTAGCAGGTGAACAGCAGGAATAAGTCCTCACATATGAGTGGCATCCCCGATAGAGCCCCCTTGCGAGAATGCTGCCCAGCTTTCATCGGAAGCTTTTAGATGCCTCCATCATGCATGTGCACCTGCCTTTTGCCTGCTGCGGCACCATCTTATCCTCAGTAAGATACAAAAGCTAATAGCCAAAACAACCTCTTGGGGACGTGGGAGGGTTGTGAGGACTTATTCCTGCTATTCACAGAGAGTATCTGTTACAGGTGAGTAACTACGCATTCTCTGTGAACAAGCAGGAAGAAGTCCTCATGTATGGGATGCCCAAGCTCCAGGTTATCGAATGGGAAAAATTGCCCAACTGGGGCAACAAGAACCGGAAAAAACAGCATGTGTAGTCCCTCTCTGGGACTCAACTGATTCAGCGTCTGCACTGTACATCCACATTTGGAAGACTCTTCAGTGGCCTGGACAGACAGAAGACTCTTTGGTGGCCTGGAGCTTCAGCAGTGTCTGCACCATGAGTGGGATTAGGGAATATGCATAAAGCAGACCCATCCTCAATCCAGGAGGAAGGCACCCAAGGCCATCCTGCTCCTGGAAGCCACCCGAGAGCAAGCACTGATCCACCTGGACATTGTGTGGCAAAGTGAAGAGGTCCACTGATGGGGTACCCCACTCCTGAAAGATGCAACCCACCACCCTCTGGTTGAGGATCCACTCATTGGGCTGGAGGACCCTGCATAGGTGGTCCACCAAAGCACTGATCTCCCATGCCTCCCTGCTTGTTGTATAATATTGCAATTTGATTGTCCATCTGAATCAATATAACCTGGTTGACCAGGTGTGTCTGAAACACCCAGAGAGCATTCACGATGGCTCGCAACTCCAGGAGGTTTATTTGGTGCAGGTTCACTAGCTTTGACCATAGGCCCTGCATTCGCAGGCCATCCAGATGAATGCTCCAGCCCAATTTGAACACGTCCATGGTGAGCATCCGGTGGGGCAGCGGTGATTGAAAGGGGAAACCCCGGAGCAAGTTCTGCAGCTCAAGCCACCACTGGAGAGACTCCAGAAGGGTGCAGTGACCGCCACCCATTTCCTGAGGTGGCCTGTGACCTGTCACCACTGCATGCAGAGGGTCCTCTGAGCATCCATAGATGGGTCAGGGGGGGTCATGTGCACTGTGGAGGCCATGTGGCCCAACATCCGCAAAATCCCCCGAGCCGTCGTGAGACACTTCTTTTGGATGGCACCAACCACCTCTGTGACCCTCTGCAATGCTGTCCATTGCGAGAAAGGTATCGAGGATGAACTCCAGCTGCTGAGAAGGCTGAAGGTGTAACTTGGGGTAGTTTATGACAAACCCCAGTTACTCGAGCACCAAATCATTAGGCAAGACAAATGTTGCACACTCTCTGGCATGGAGCTCTTTATGAGTTAATTATCTAAGTAAGGGAAGACAAAGTCCCCCAGGGTTCGAAAGTAAGCAGCAACTACTGCCAGGCACTTGATGAAGACCCTGGAAGCCGACATCAGCCCGAAGGGCAGCACATGGTACTGGACGTGCTGACTGCCCAGCATGAAGCACATGTACTTTCTGTGAAGAGGATGGATCAGGATGTGTGTGTACTATCCTTCAGATCCAAAGCGCTCTTGAGGAGGTATGGGATCAACGTTCCTAGAGAGACCATCCTGAACTTTTCCTGAACCAACAAATGTTTCAGGTTTCTTAGATCTGTGATGGGTGTGAACCTCATCTTCGTTGACCAGGAAGTACCAGGAGTAGAAGCCTCGCTCTATCTGAGCTGGGAGCATCAACTCGATGGCCAACTCGGCCAACAGGGAGGCGACCTCCTCCTGGAGAAGACTGCGGTGGTGCGGGTCCAGAGGGTGATCTCCTGGGAAGAAGTGAGGTAGCATCAGGGAAAAGTACAACCTGTACTCACCTCAGACAATTTGCAATACTCGGGTGTCCGTGGTGATGAGAGGCCATCTGTTTGCAAAGTGGACTGGCCGATCCACCACTTCAGGGGCATCCCCTTGGGAAGCGGGTGATTGGTTCTCCAGGAGCATATCCAGTTAAAAGCCCATCTCTGGCTGCAGCTGGAGCACAAGTTGGGCCTTCTGCGGCTTGGCGCACCTCTGTTGGCGCTGGACCTGTGCCTTTGGCTGAGCACTCTGAGGCTATGCTAGTACTGGCACTTCAGCTGGTAGAATGACTTCTAATGCTGATATTTTTTCTTTGAGGGGTCAGCCATCTTGTGCAAGAGCCTAGAGATGGTCACCTGCTACTTTGTCAATCTCTTCCACCCTCTCCTCCATCAGCTTACTGAAGAGGTTTTCTCCCTGGCAAGGCATGTCCACAACTTGTCCTGAATCCACTGCTCCAGATCTGAAGACTGAAGCCAGGCCAGGCAAAGTGCCCCGATGTTCACTGCCACCACCCGGCCATCTGACTCAAAGGCGTTGTAGGTGGCGTGGACCATGTATGTAGAACAGTCCTTCCCATGGCCCACCAGTGCATGGAAGGAGTCAATCTGCTCCACGGGTAGGAGGGAACCAAACTCATTGAGGTCCACCATGATGTTCCGCAGAAACATCCCCATGTATAGTTGGTAGGAGAGGATATGAGCAACCAGCATGGAGCCCTGAAAACATCTCCTCCCAAAGCCATTAAAGGTGCTGGCCTCTCAGCAAGGGGGTACCTACGAGTGGGTCTTTCAGCTCTTAACCCATCTCATGGCAGACTCCACTACCAAAGAATGGTAGGGCAGCTGAGGCTTCTTGAAGCGGGGACCTTCTGCACCCGGTACACAGAATCGAGCCTGCGACTGATGGTTGGCACCGGTAGGGGGTTTTCCCACATCCTGAACAGGATGTTGTGCACAAGCACCATGACAACCTCCTTGGGTGGAAGGGGTATTGGAGGATCTCCAACTCCTCTACCCGCGGCTCATCCTCTTCCTCAATGGAGAATGGGATGATGGCCTTCGCCATGTTCCAAACGAAGGACATTTTATTTATTTTATTTATTTAGGTTTTTCTATACCGTGCTCTTTAGCATCAGCTCGGTTTACATTATAACAACTTTTTGCAGTGCAGACAGCGTCTGAACTGCACTTACAAGGAACAGGATTTACAACTTGGCTAACTGGGGGAACTATATACAGGCTACATAGCAGTGGGGTAAGACATGTCCTCCGTAGGCATCTTCTGTCTCTTGTACAGAGGCAACAGGTCCAAGGGAAGGTCCATAAACTCTTCTTGGAGACCAGAAACTCTTCCTCTGTCTTCCACCCCTCAGAGTCCAACTCCGAAAGGGAGTCAAAATAGTGCTGGGTCTCCTCCCGGCACCATCACAGCTCTGGTGGAGAAGGCAGTGCCGATGGGACTGATAACGATTCTCTCGAGGGTGCCGGTATGTCGAGGCATCGGAGCCCAAGACGCTTGACAACAAGGTGGTGGTCAGAACCGGTATGCACTCCACCCACTGACCCAACATACCTTCCTTAACAGGGAGATCAGCTGCACGGCATGTGGCAATGCTACCGAAGGCAGCAGGGCCACCAGCAACCATTAGTAAGTAAAGAACTTAAATATCTAAACACAACCTTAAAACTAAGATGCAGGCAGCAGTCCAACAGCGAGATGGGGGCTTTCCAGTCTTTTGCATTGAGTGTCACATGTATGATTTTTTCCCAGTTGGTGAGAGGTCTTACATGTGCACAAGGTGCAAGGAGCTCCTTGTTCTCAGGGAACGAGTCCGATCTCTGGAGGCAAGAGTAGCAGACTTGGTATACATAAGGAAGACAGAGAGGTACACAGATGAGACCTACAGGGATATAGTCCTAAAGTCCCACCTTCAGTCTGGCAGCATCCCTGTTGCCATGGAAGAGAGAGGTCACATGACAGGAGAGCATTACCCTGGTATGGCAGAAAGTGATCCTATAGCTAGGACCTGTCCTCAAGGAGATGTAAAACCCTCTCGCACTGAGGAAGTTTCTCCAGGGCCATGTGCCCATGAGGGAAGGGTTAGGACAGCTGTTATAGTTGGTGATTCGATCATTAGCCATGTAGATAGCTGGGTGGATGGTAGACGTGAGGATGGCCTGGTAACGTGCCTGCCTGGTGCAAAAGTAGCTGACCTCATGTGCCACCTAGACAAGGTCTTAGATAGTGCTGGGGAGGAGTTTGCTGTCTTGGTACATGTCAGTACCAATGACATAGGAAAATGTAGTAGGGAAGTTCTGGAGGCTAAATTTTGGCTTTTAAGTAGGAAGTTGAAATCCAGAACTTCCAGGGTAGCGTTCTCCGAAATGCTTCAATTTCCACGGGCAGGACCCAAAAGGCAGGCAGGGCTCCAGAGTCTCAATGCGTGGATGAGACAATGGTGCAAGGATGAGAGTTTTGGATTTGTTAGGAACTCGGGAACATTCTGGAGAAAGGAGGGGCTCTTCCGAAGGGATGGGCTTCACGTTAACTAGGATGGAACCAGACTGCTGGCACTAATCTTTAAAAAGGAGATAGAGCAGCTTTTAAACTAGATAATAGGGGAGCGCCGACAGTCACCCAAGAGCGCATGGTTTGAAACAATGTATCCTTGAAGGATACTACCACAAAAATGAAGTTAGGGCACATCGGCAGAGAGGTTCCAATAAGGACAAAGGTAGCCCAAATGCTCTTGAGTACAGAGGAGACAGAGCTTAAAGATTCCAAATTACCCCTGCCTACCGATAACTAGATTAATATGAATAAAATACAGTCTCTAAAATATTTGTATGCAAATGCTAGAAGTCTAAAAAATATGATGGGAAAGTTAGAATATATAGCACTAAATGAGAAGTTAGATATGATTGGTATCTCAGAGACATGATAAAGGGGGACATCCAGTGTGATACCTGGGTATGAGCTATATCGTAATGATAGAACTGATCAAATTGGTGGAGGGGTTGCGCTCTATGTTAGAGAGGGCATTGAGTCACAAAGGATTAAAGTTTTGCAGGAAACAAAATTTTCTGTAGAATCTCTAGGCATTGAAATTCCATGCAAAAAGGTGAAGGTCCATAACACTGTAAACCACCAAACAAACTGGTTATTTATACCCTATTTTACCTGTTATACCTGCTTAATGCATACCCAAGTTTAATTTTCCTGTTTAATGTATACCCAAGTTATTATACCTGTTTCACTGTAAGCACAAATCACGAAATTGAGATGTGCAACTCTTATGTTCATTGTAAACCGCACTGATGTCGAATAGCGCGGTATAAAAGAGACTGCAAATAAATAAATAAATAAAATAATAACAAGCTCCTTTTCTTTGACACTCTTCATGTAAATAGTTTCCCCTGTTATCCAGGTTCTACTTCCTGTTAATTGTAAGACCAGACATATGTAATTTTGTCGGATGTTTCTGTTCCATGTAAACCTCGCTGATGTCAAATAATGCGGTATATAAGAAATGTTAATAAATAAAATAAATAAATAAATAATAAGGCAATGGCAGTGGGTTGTACTATCAACCATCTGGCCAGAATGAACAAATGGATGATGAAATGCTCAAAGAAATCAAGGAAGCTAACAAAAGTTACAGAACAGAAATAATAATGGGTGATTTCAATTACCCTGGTATTGACTAGGTCAGTGTTATGGCAGGACATGCTAGGTGGATAAAGTTTCTAGATGAAATAAACGACTGTTTCTTGCAGCAGCTGGTTCATGAACCGACCAGAGGGGAAGCCATTTTGGACTTAATCCTTAGTGGAACATCAGATCTGGTGCAAGAGATAAAGGTGTTGGGGCCACTTAGCAATACTGATCGCATGATCGCTTTTGATTTAATTAATGGAGGAGGGATGGTAAGGAAATCCACAGTACTACATTTTTAACTTTCAAAAGGGAGACTTTTATAAAATGAGGAAAATAATTAAGAAGATACTAAAATGAGCAGTTGCAAAGGTTAAAGACTTACATCAAGCTTGGGTATTGTTTAAAAATACTATCTTGGAAGCCCAGAACAGCTGTATTCCACGCTTTAAGAAAAGTGGAAGGAAGTCCAAAAAACTGCAGCATGGTTTAAAGGTGAGGTCAGACAGGCTGTTGCCAAAAAAACATCTTTCAGGAAATGGAAAAAATAGCCAAATGATAAAAACTGGAAATAGCACAAGCACTGTCAAGTTAAATGCAAGGCATTGATAAGGCAGGCAAAGAGAGAATTTGAAAAGAAACTTGCTGTGGAAGCAAAAACACGTAATAAAGACTTTTTCAAGTACATTCGTTGCAAAAAACCTGTGAGAGAGACAGTTGGACCATTAGTTGATAGGGGGGTAAAAGGGGCAGTAAGAGGGGACAAGGCCATAGCAGAGTGACTGAATGAATTCTTTGCTTCAGTCTTTACTGAGAAAGATGTAGGGATGTTACCCATGACTGAAGTGGTATGTAAAGGTGATACTGCGGAAGAATTTATAGAACTATCGATACACTGGGAAGATGTATTACAACTATTTAATAAACTGAAGAGTGGCAAATCACCAGGACCGGATTGTATACATCCAAGGATGTTGAAAGAACTGAAATATGAGATTACAGACCTGCTATTAGTAATCTGTGAACTATCATTAAAATCATCTGTAATTCCTGAAGACTGGAGGATTGCCAGTGTAACGCCAATTTTTAAAAAGAGTTCCAGGGGTGATCCGGGAAACTATAGACCGGTGAGCCTAACGTCACTACCGGGAAAAATGGTAGAAACCATAATAAAGAACAAAATTACTGAACACGTAGATAGTCATGACTTAATGGGAGACAGCCAACATGGCTTTAGACAAGGAAGATCTTGTCTTACTAATCTGTTATGTTTTTTTGAAGGTGTGAATAAATAGGTAGACAAAGGCGAATCGGTTGATATAGGGCAGGCATGTCCAACAGGTAGATTGCGATCTACCTGTAGATGACGGAGGAGTCAGAGGTAGATCGCCAGCCCCACTTGGCTCCATCTCTCCAGCAACTTACCCTGTTGCTAGGAGAGAGCTCGTGCCGGCAGGTCATCTGCCAAGGACTTGTCGCCGCTGCTGATCCTTTTCCTGTCTTTTTTCCCTGCCTGCGGGAATCTTGCCTGCGTGTGTATTGGGGCCGCTTGTTGTTTTCATGCCAATAGTTTGTGGGTACCCCAGGGGGCCGCCGCCTGCACCCCGCGACAAGACCCAACAGGCCCGGCTTCATACTTGGTCTCCTGCCTCTTAGAATCACCCATTCCTGACCCCGCCCCAACACCCTTAGAAGTATGTTATAAACTAGACGATATCCATTCGCCCGGGCTTTACCTGAATACACTTACCATATTAGTTGTGTCATGTGCTGGTCTTTGGTCGCTTTATAGTTCACTTTTATTAAACGTTTTCGGGCAGACACAACAAAGTGTCAAGAATTTGGTGATTTTGGAGGGCTTTTCCAATTTTGTTCTAATTTGCCTATGCCTTGCCTTCATAATTAAAGACATACAAACAGTGATTTCATCCAGTGGTATTGAGTGGATGTAATCATACGTACCTAGCAGTTTCCCCAAGGGACACAGGTTCCACAATGCTTGTATTGGTTCAAGCATTGATATCCTGGGTCCCTTCTTAATAATGGTTTATGGACCTTTCCTCCAGGAACTTGTCAAAACCTTTTTTAAACCCAGCTACACTAACAGCCTTTACTACATCCTCTGGTAACAAATTCCAGATTTTGATTACACGTTGAGTGAAAAAATATTTTCTTTTAGATTAGTCTTAAATAGTTTACCCTGTAGCTTCATTGCATGTCCCCTAGTCTTTCTATATTCTGATAAGGTAAACAATCGATCTACGTTTACCCGTTCTACTCCGTTCATTAATTTATAGACTTCTATCATATCTCCCCTCAGCCGTCTCTTTTCCAGGTTAAAGAGCCCCAACCTTTTTAGCCTTTCTTCATAGGGGTATCCTTCCATCCCCTTTACCATTTTGGTGGCTCTTCTCTGAACCTTTTCTAAAATCGCTATATCCTCTTTAAGATACGGCGACCAGAATTGCACACAATATTCAAGGTGCGGTCTCACCATGGAACGATATAGAGGCATTATAATATCTTTTGCTTTATTTTCCATTCCTTTCCTTATCATACCTAGCATTCTATTTGCTCTCTTGGCCGCTGCTGCACACTGGGCCGAGGGTTTTAACATGGTATCCACAATGACGCCTAAATCTTTTTCCTGGGTGGTGGTTCCTAATGTGGAACCTTGCATCGTGTAACCATAGTTTAGGTTGTTCTTCCCGAGGTGCATAACCTTGCACCTGTCCACATTAAATTCCATCTGCCATTTTGATGCCCAGTCTTCCAATTTATCAAGATCCTCTTGCAATTTTCCACAATCCTCTTGGGTTTTAACAACTTTAAATAGTTTTGTGTCATCTGCAAATTTGATAACCTCACTCGTTATTCCACTTTCCAGGTCATTTATGAATATGTCAAAAAGCAGCGGACCCAGCACAGATCCCTGGGGTACACCACTATTCACCTTTCTCCATTGGGAAAATTGGCCATTTAGCCCTACCCTCTGCTTTCTATCTTTTAACCAGTTCCTGATCCACAATAGTACACTGCCTCCTATCCCATGACTCTTTAGTTTTGCCAAAAGTCTCTGATGAGGGACCTTGTCAAAGGCTTTCTGAAAGTCCAGATACACAATATCAACCGACTCACCTTTGTCCACCTGATTATTCACTCCTTCAAAAAAACATAACAGATTAGTAAGACAAGATCTTCCTTGTCTAAAGCCATGTTGGCTGTCTCCCATTAGGTCATGACTATCTACTGTGACTACTTGCCGGTCCTAGGCGGATGCCTAGAGCCGGGTAGCATTGTGTTGTGGAAGAAATAAGGACTCTGTAGTTGTGGTCCAAATGAAAAGATGGGTTTTATTCCCCTTCCCTTTAGGATGTTACAGCATAAGGGACAACATAAATGAATGGTTGAATTCACCAGGTCAAAAGGGTTTTAAACCAGAAATGATAATACTGCTTTCTCTCAACAATACAGTCCAGTATTTACCCGGTGCACAATATCTCTCAGTGATGCAGTCCAGTATTTCACTGTGCACAATATTCTCAGCAATATAGCCCAGTATTTCACTGTGCACAATATCCTTCAGCAATACAGTTTAGTATTTTCACTGTGCACAAAATACTACTTCTTGCTTGACTTCAATAAAGATTCTTGGCCTCCTCAGGCACATACTCCTCATACTCCATGGCTTCAGGGATAGTCTCCGTGCTATGGCTCTCCCATTGCATAGGGCTGGGTCCTGTTCCAGTATAAGGACACTGAGCCCCTAGGAGGCTGCCCTCCGCATCTTGCCCTGGGTAAACCTCATCTGTCACTGGTTGGAGCTGCCCTCGTAAGTCCCAGATATCAGGAGAGGTGTGGGAGATCTCTCTCCACGGCTTATACAGATAGGAGTCCCCTTGACTTTATGCCTGGTCTCCAACTCTGGGATTCCTTTTCCTCTCTTTAGTAAAAACTGGGTACTTATCTTTTCTTCTGCCAAAGCTAAGCTCCAATCCCTCTGCTTCTCGCCAAGACTTTCTATCTGTCTTACCTCCTGGTTCTCTGAGGGAAATCTGGTTACGTTGCTTGACTGATGGCAACTTACTTCCTGTTTCCTGGGTGCTTCCCTGTATGTGACCTTTGCCTCCTATTGACTGAGCAGCTTGCCTTGGTAGGAGGACCCCTCTGGCTGGGAAGACCCTGCTGCAGTTTTCTTTACCCTTCTTGGATTGGCCAGCCGGTCTTCCCTCAGTTCTGGTTCTCCTCGGTAAAGTGTCTATCAGCACTTGCTTGGGAGTTTTCCTTCCCTCCTGGTAAACTGGCTCCAGTCCTGCTTCGGACTCCAACTGCCAATGCTCCTTCAACTGCCTCCCATGCCTGCTCTCTCTCTGTGAGATTTTCCACCTGCCTTTATCTCTCAGCTCCCCTGACGTGGAACGTGAGTCTGAGTTCAGGTGGATCTGATTAGCCCCCTCAATTCTTCCTGCGTCACACCAACCCTGTGGAATGTTTGCTTTCTTCCTTCCTGCCTCTCTGCCCTGTGAATGCCTCACTTGCCCCTGAGGCTGCAAGGTAAGCTCTTCCTCCATTTTATTTCCTAATGTTTCAGGATCTGTGCTGTATAACTCCTGCCAGTTAAGCCCTTCCCCCACACTGTCCTTTACTATCTCAGGCTCAATGCTATCTGGCTTCTGACAAGTGAGCTTTTCCTGTATATTGTTTCTTAGTGTTTCAGGCTTAGTGCTCTCTATCTCCTGGCCAATAGGCTCATTCTCTGCACTAGCCTTTAGTACTTCACCTTTTATGCTGTCTACCTCATGACACTACATGCTGAGTAATTTTATTCTTTATGATGGTTTCTACCATTTTTCCCGGTACTGATGTCAGGCTTACCGGTCTGTAGTTTCCCGGATCACCCCTGGATCCCTTTTTAAAAATTGGTGTTACATTGGCAATCCTCCAATCTTCAGGTATTAGAGATGATTTTAATGATAGTTCACAGATTACTAATAGCAGGTCTGCAATCTCGTATTTCAGTTCTTTCAACACCTTTGGATGTATACCATCCGGCCCAGGTGATTTGCTACTCTTCAGTTTATCTAATAGTTGCAATACATCTTCCCGATGTATCGATATTTCCTTCAATTCTTCCGCACCTTTAAATACCACTTCAGTCATGGGTAACATCCTAACATCTTCCTCAGTAAAGACTGAAGCAAAGAATTCATTCAATCTCTCCGCTATCGCCTTGTCGCCTCTTAGTGCTCCTTTAACCCCTTTATCATCTAATGGACCAACTGACTCTCACAGGTTTTTTGCTACGAATGTACTTGAAAAGGTCTTTACTTCGCGTTTTTGCTTCCGCAGCAAGCTTCTTCTCAAATTCTCCCTTTGCCTGCCTTATCAATGCCTTGCATTTGACTTGCCAGTACTTGTGCTGTTTCCAGGTTTCGTCGTTTGGCTCTTTTTTCCATTTCCTGAAAGATGCTTTTTTGGCAACAACAGCCTCTCTGACCTCACCTTTAAACCATGCTGGCAGTTTTTTGGACTTCCTTCCACTTTTCTTAAATCGTTGAATACAGCTGGTCTGGGCTTCCAAGATAGTATTTTTCAACAACAGCCAAGCCTGATGTACGTCTTTAACCTTTGCAACTGCTCCTTTTAGTTTTTTCTTAACTGTTTTCCTCATTTTATCATAGTTTCCCTTTCGAAAGTTAAAAGGTAGTACTGTGGATTTCCTTACTATCCCTCCTCCACTAATTAAATCAAAGGCGATAATGCTATGATCACTATTGCCAAGTGGCCCCAACAACCTTATCTCTTGCACTAGATCTGGTGTTCCACTAAGGACTAGGTCTAATATGGCTTCTCCTCTGGTCGGTTCATGAACCAGCTGCTCCAAGAAGCAGTCATTTATTTCATCTAGGAACTTTATCTCCCTAGCATGTCCTGACGTGACACTGACCCAGTCGATACCGGGGTAGTTGAAATCACCCATTATTATTACTGCACTGTTACTTTTGTTAGCTTCCTTGATTTCTTTGAGCATTTCATCATCCATTTGGTCATTCTGGCAAGGCGCTCGATAGTACACCCCCACTGCAATCGCCTTCCCCCTTTTACATGGAATTTCAATCCATATAGATTCTACAGCAGATTTTATTTCCTGCAAAACTTTAATCCTTTCTGACTCAATGCCCTCTCTAACATAGAGAGCAACCCCTCCACCAATTTGATCAGCTCTATCATTACGATATAGTTTGTACCCAGGTATCACAGTGTCCCACTGGTTGTCCTCCTTCCACCATGTCTCTGATACTCCAATCATATATAACCTTTCATTTAGTGCTATATATTCTAACTCTCCCATCTTATTTTTTAGACTTCTAGCATTTGCATAAAAGCATTTTAGAGAATGTGTTTTACTCATATTAATTTGGCTATTGTTAGACATGGGTAATTTGGGATCTTTAGGCTCAGTCTGCTCCATACTTGAGGGCATTTGGGCTACTTTACTCTTTTGTGGAACCTCTCTGCTTTTGGTAGTATCCTTCAAAGATACATTCTTCCGAACCATCCGCTCTTGGGCGACTGTCGGCTTTCCCCTAATATCTAGTTTAAAAGCTGCTCTATCTCCTTTTTAAAGGTTAATGCCAGCAGCCTGGTTCCATCCCGGTTAAGGTGAAGCCCATCCCTTCGGAAGAGCCCCTCCTTTCCCCAGAATGTTCCCCAGTTCCTAACAAATCCAAAACCCTCATCTCTGCACCATTGTCTCATCCACGCATTGAGACTCCGGAGCTCTGCCTGCCTTTTGGGTCCTGCCATGGAACAGGAAGCATTTCGGAGAATGCTACCCTGGAAGTTCTGGATTTCAACTTCCTATCTAAAAGCCTAAATTTAGCCTCCAGAACCTCCCTACCACATTTTCCTATGTCATTGGTACCGACATGTACCAAGACAGCAGACTCCTCCCCAGCACTATCTAAGACCTTATCTAGGTGCCGTGTGAGGTCCACTACCTTCGCACCAGGCAGGCATGTTACCAGGCAATCCTCACGTCTACCAGCCACCCAGCTATCTACATGGCTAATGATCGAATCACCAACTATAATGGTTGTTCTAACCCTTCCCTCATGGGCACATGGCCCTGGAGAAACTTCCTCGGTGCGAGAGGGTTTTACATCACCTGGAGGGACAGGTCCTAGTTACAGGATCACTTCCTGCCACACCAGGGTGATGCTCTCCTGTCACGTGACCTCTCTCCTCCATGGCAACAGGGATGCTGCCAGATTTGAGGTGGGCAGCCTATATCCCTGTAGGTCTCGTCTATGTACCTCTCTGTCTTATGCTTTCCAAGTCTGCTACTTTAGCCTCTAGAGAACGGACTCATTCCCTGAGAGCAAAGAGCTCCTTGCACCTAGTGCACACGTAAGATCTCTCACCAACTGGGAGAAAATCATACATGTGACACTCAATGCAAAAGACTGGAAAGCCCCCATCCCGCTGTTGGACTGCTGTCTGCATCTTAGTTTTAAGTTTGTGTTTAGATCTAAGTTCTTTACTTACTAAGGGTTGCTATGGATATGTATACTAATAAAACTGTACCTAATACGTGTAATATACCTTGTTCACGTGAAGCTTAACTAATCTCAGGTCCTAAGTGTATGACTGATTTGGGTAATGAGCTTCACCTGAGAGCACCTCCTGTCTTTTAAGATGTGTAAATACCTATAAAGCTACGATTATCCTAGGGGTGGGTGGGTGTGGGGAGGGAGGGAGGGAAATAACACTTATTAAAAGAGGGGTGCTACACAGTACCCTGTTTTGCCATTTGTGCTAAGCTAAATTCTGATTTGATTTAAATTATAGCTCATAGCTGCTGCTAGGCTCTAGCTTCTTATGAAATTTAAACTACAAGCTCTCTGCTGGGTTCTAAATTGAACCAGAAAGCTCTCTTCTGTGTTTTAAATTTAAGCTAAAAGTACTTTGCTGATGCCAAGCCCTGAGTGACTATTAAATTTAGACTACAAGCTCTCTGCTGGGTTCCAAATATAACCAGAAAGCTCTCTTCTGTGTTTTAAATTTAAACTAAAAGTATTTTGCTGTTACTAGGCCCTGAGTGACTATTAAATTTAAACTACAAGCTCTCTGCTGTGTATGAAATGTAACCAGAAAGTTCTCCTCTGTGTTTTATATTTAAACTTAAACTGCTGCTACTAGGCCCTGACTGATTTAACAGAAAATAGTGGGTTCACAGATTAATTAGCTTTAATACAAAGAATTCCTTTTAGAAAATTACCAGAAGTATATACTCACAGTTGCAGATCTCTCTTCAGAAGTAACAGTCCCTTTTTCTAGTCCTTCAAGACAGAGGATCACAGAGCTCTGGTTGAGCTATTTATTCCTGTGCTGCTGAGGTAAGCTGTGACCAATTTCCTGGGTAATTAACAGTCCTTGCATGGATAGGAGAAGTCTTTCAAAAATGGCCTTTTGATCTGCCACCTGGTGTTAACACCTATTGAAAAAGTTTCACAGGTCTCTTGCCCTCTAGGTAGAAGGCCTCTTTGTAAAGGTCTCTAGAAGACTTTATTTGTTGCTCAAAGAGTACAGACCCTGTTTTGCCTTTTGTGCTAAGCTAAATTCTGATTTGATTTACATTATAGCTCTTAGCTGCTGCTAGGCTCTAACTTCTTATGAAATTTAAACTACAAGCTCTCTGCTGGGTTCTAAATTTAACCAGAAAGCTCTGTTCTGTGTTTTAAATTTAAGCTAAAAGTTCTTTGCTGAGGCCAAGCCCTGAGTGACTATTAAATTTAGACTACAAGCTCTCTGCTGGGTTCCAAATGTAACCAGAAAGCTCTCTTCTGTGTTTTAAATTTAAACTAAAAGTACTTTGCTGTTACTAGGCCCTGAGTGACTATTAAATTTAAACTACAAGCTTTCTGCTGGGTTCCAAATGTAACCAGAAAGATCTCTTCTGTGTTTTAAATTTAAACTAAAAGTACTTTGCTGTTACTAGGCCCTGAGTGACTATTACATTTAAACTACAAGCTCTCTGCTGGGTATGAAATGTAACCAGAAAGTTCTCCTCTGTGTTTTATATTTAAACTTAAACTGCTGCTACTAGGCCCTGACTGATTTAACAAAAAATAGTGGGTTCACAGATTAATTAGCTTTAATACAAAGAATTCCTTTTAGAAAATTACCAGAGGTATATACTGTAAACGGGGGCGCTGGTCGTGAATGGCCACAGTCTTAGCAAAGGCAGAAATATTATTATGACTTGCAAAGGATTGTGGGGAATGTAGTTCACTTGTACCAGAATCAGCCGTTCACAAAATAATGAGTTGTGATGCACGAATGTAAGCAAAGAAAAATGGATTTTATTCATGGGGTTAATTCTCCCACACAGATTTACTTGGTAACACAAAAAGGACACTTGCTTTTAGTATTGCATTCAGGAGAACAAAACATGAAATAAGGTAACTGTACTTTCTAAGCAAAAATCAAATAAGACCTTGAGGGGAAACAGAAAAGGTCTTTTTGATGGCTCATGCTAATAACTTTCTTAGCATTGCTCCAAAAGCAAAAACAAAACCCAAAAGTAACAAAAACTGTTCTTTATCAAGGATAACTTTCTTCTATTTACACACACAAAAAGAAAAGTTTCCTTTCAGAGCTCACGTGCACTTGTGCCTGGCTCAATTATCACCAATTAGCCAGCTGCAAACCCCTTTGCTGGTTCACTTTCTCTACGTGGCTCAATCCTACCCAAAAGCTTTCTTGCAGACTTTTCTGGGTAGATAAAAGAACAAATTATAGTTCCTTTTGGTGGTTTTTGTATTATTGAGAAAGTATTTTACCACAGCAGCCTAGACAGAGAGCAATCCATGTATTCATTCTGATCATTTAATATATCTCCTTCTTCCTCAAATATCATTAAATCAATATCAGGGTCTGGCTCAGAGGAATTCCTCGATTGTTCACTCTCAGGATAATATTTGTTTCCCTGCTGTCTTCCTGGAAAAGAGCTAGGGCATAGATCAAAGTTCATACCTGAGCTTCCTTTGCTGTTAGGTTTCCTCTCCAGGTATCCTGGCCAGTAAGTAGTCCAGCTTTTATGTCCAGCCTTCCAATCAAGATCCCTGGACACTGGGTCTCTCTTCACATACCTCCTTGCACCGGTCTTAGGGCCCCTTCCACATGCAGCCGTGTCCTTCAAAGGTGCCGTCTGGGAATTCCTGGCTCTATAACCCCATTCCTCTGGCTTCCTCCAGTCCAATGGAGTATGCTTGCCTCTGAAATGACTCCCAACACACGTACTGCTGTGGGCTCCTTCTTTAGCCCTCCAAGGTGTCTTTCTCTTCTTCTTTCCACGTTGCTGCTGCTTCTGTGTCTCCTTGCTCTCTCTGTCCTTGATCTCCTCACGATTCTGTCTCTGTGCAGAATATGTTTTACTTTTAACGTGCTTAGAGGGACACTCCACCCTAGCACAGCCCAGCTGTGCTGAATCAAGCCCTGCCCTTGGAGATGAGTGATTGGGGATTACCTCATAGCTCTCCTGATTGAACACACATTTCCCCACTTCAGCCCTTCTAGAGGCTGTTTGAAACCTGGTGCATTCTGGGACTGGTAGTCTTTTATGAAAACATTCTGTTTTAGTATTTCAACCAGCAAAGACAGGTTGCTTGTTTAGAGCCAATTCACCTCTTTTATAGTTCCCTCCTGAACTATGATAAGCTTCCTTATCACAATACTCACAGTTGCAGATCTCTCTTCAGAAGTTACAGTCCCTTTTTCTAGGCCTTCTTACATCCAGCCACCCCAGTATAACGAAGATGAGTGTTCCAAAGAAGAGCAAAACCTACCAGTTTCATGATGAATGGGAAATGGACTAGTTCTTCATTATGGTGAAAGACAAGTGTTGTTATCTAATTTGTAACGCCCCAGTATCCTTGCCCAAAAAGGGTAATCTGGAATGTCATTATAAGGCTCTGCATAGCAATAAGTTTGATGCTGATTTTCCACCCAAAAGTGAAATTCGTAAACTGAAGCTCAACGAACTTAAATCGAAATTGGCTATTCAGCAACAGTTGATGGCGAAGCCAAGGACACATTCGGGCAATGCAAACATAGCATCCTTCAAGGTCAGCAACCTGATCGCAAAGAAATGCAAACCTTTCACTGAAGGGGAATTTGTAAAAGATTGATTTCATAAAGCAGCTGACAATCTTTTTGAAGGATTTAAAAATAAGAAAGAGATCATAGCTGCTATTCAAGATGTACAATTGTCAAAAAACACTGTCGTGCGGCAAATAGAAAAGATGTGTGGAGACACAACTGAACAATTGTTGGAGGATTTTTCAAATTGTGTTGCTTTCTCACTCCAACTGGACAGAGATAAGAGACATAGCCCAGTTACTAGTCTTTATCTGGATGGTTTTTGAAGACTTCAGTGTTAAAGAAGAACTACTTGGAATGATTTCTTTAAAAGGGAGAACTACCGATCAGGAAATATTCAGTTCTTTCCATTCTTTTGTGACAAAGTGTAATCTTCCATTGGATAGACTTGTTTTCATCACTACTGATGGAGCAAGAGCAATGATAGGTGAGGTTAACAGTTTCATAGCCCTCTGTAGACAGTATGACAACTTCCCAGATTTCCTTTCTTAGCACTGCAGCATTCACGAGCAAGTTTTGGCAAGCAAGAAACTCAATACAAAGACTGCCATGGACATCACTTTCAAAATTGTAAATTCAGTTCGTGGAAGATCACTTCAAAGACGGCTTTTCAATCTTACTCTTGATGAAGGGGCAATGGAAATCATTTTGCACGCAGATGTAAGGTGGCTAAGTAGGCACAAATTTCTGCAAAGATTTTGTGATTTGCTGAATGAAATGAGAGGTTTTTTGAAGGAGAGGGGAGATGACCAAGCAGACTTGGAAGATGAGGAATGGTTATGTGATCTGGCATTTCTCGCTGACTTTACAGGCGACCTAAGTGATATGAACCTTGAACTACAAGGTTAAAACAAATGCATTGGTGAGATGATGAGTACAGTTTGTCATGTAGAAGACCCTTCCGAGGCTATGGAACTGGCTGAAGCAGAAGAGTTTGCTTCAGAAACTGACAGGCAGGCAGAGCACATGGCCCAGGGTTGCCAAGGGAAACATAAACAGAGTGAGTCACGAGGGGAGCAAGCACGCCGTAGCTGCAACGTAAGCTCGAGCTCAGGGATTAAGGAGAAACACCTGGTTGGGGGAAGGGTGCAGTTAAGCCCTCAGAAACAGGGATATAAAAAGTACTCACTAGAATTGAGTGATAGCTTCAGATTCAGAAGGAGAAGAGGAGGAGGAGCTGGAGGAGAAGCGAGAAAGGCAAGAGAGACGAGGACAGGAACAAGCACCTGGGAGAAAGCAGCTGAGAGAGAAACGGGAGACTCAGCTCAGGAAGCCAGCGCAACAAAGATTCACAGAGCCCGTGCCCAAAAGCCAGGTGGGAGCAGCCCACGACGGGAGCCCTATCGTGAAGGCAGCTGGAGGGAGAGACTGCCTGGGAGGCTGGTTTGGGAGCACGCAGAAACTCCTGAGAGAGAGAGGTGCTGGCCAGATGATATTTGTATGTCTGAGGAAAAGGAGAAGCTAAAAGGCAGGAAAACACAGCCAGTGTTTGGAATCCTTGCTGACCCAGCCGTGCTAAGAAGTCCTTCCTTGAAAAAGCCAAAAGGTAGGCTGTATAAACCGTATAGAAAGGAAACTAGGTTTAAAAGTTTTCCTTGGGATTGCCAAGATTTGCTGGACTCTCCCTATGCTAAATCCCATATATACGGTAATGCTCAACCCTGCTCTTTAGAGTGCTGTGAAGAGAGGCCTCGGGGAAATAGAGAGGGACTGTATTTTAAAACACCGTATAATTGTGCACAAACGTACCCAGCTGAGAGTGATTGTGAGGAAGTACAGACAGGGTCTGTTACCAAAGAGATATCAGATGAGCAAATGGACTGCACGCTATCACTAGCTGATCACGTTGTATCACTTTGCTGAGCTGGCTGTTAACAAGGCTGTTTGAATAGCAGTGGAAGAAGCAAAGTGTTGCCTTTGTATGAAAAGGGACTGTTTATTTATTTATTTATTTATTTACAGTTTCTTTGATACCGCGCTATTTGACATCAGTGCGGTTTACAATGAACAGAAACTACACGTCACAAAAATTGATCAGTGCTTACAATGAACAGGACAATGAACTGGGTATACATTAAACTGTTACCTTTAAGTTTGTACTGAGCACTGTATGTTTGAAGCTGAAAGCTAAAGAAGCTGTTTTTGTATTATAAGTTCCTGAGATGTTTTCTTTATGCCAGAAGTATGGCAATTTTGTCCTAAGTTTCATTTGCAATTAATCCACCCGGAAGGGGAAATAAAACCTTATCATTGTTTTGCCTGAAATCACTCCACTACAATTAATTCCTGGCTTAGTGAGTACGAGGAAATACAACTCCCAGAAGGCAGTGCATGACCAAGTGTACTGCCCTGCTTCCTAAGTTGGGATATCCCAGGCTGACCTACCCTACATGCCTTTGCTCTGGGGAGGTTACTGGTGACAAGTTACATCCTACAAGAGCAAATTTGAGCTATTGATGACTGACCTTGCAAACAACACTTTTGATCATTTTCCTAATAAGCAGGACCATCTGGGACAATATCCAAATTTTGTTTTTCAGAACGATAAGTATGTGACAGAAATCTGTTCTGTTATCCAGGAATTTAAAAATTGATTCTGTGACTTCCAAAAAATTGGAACAGTTGCGGAGTACTTTTCATACCCAAGTTATTATACCTGTTTCACTGTAAGCACAAATCACGAAATTGAGATGTGCAACTCTTATGTTCATTGTAAACTGCACTGATGTTGAATAGCGCGGTATAAAAGAGACTGCAAATAAATAAATAAATACCCATTCAAAGTAGATGTGGACATTAAAGAAACTGCAGCTGCTATCAGTAAAAATTACTCATTGAACAAGCCCAAGCCATCTCTTGAAAACAAAATATTAACAGCGCTCTAGTCGGGGGTGAGAGCAGGAGCTCCCCCTTCCTCCCCGAGCCCGCCAATCAACTGCCTGGCCCAACGGCTTTAGATCCGCCGTTGCAGGGGCCTCGGATGCACAGCGCTCTAGTCGGGGGTGAGAGCAGGAGCTCCCCCTTCCTCCCCGAGCCCACCAATCAACTGCCTGGCCCAACGGCTTTAGATCCGCCGTTGCAGGGGCCTCGGATGCACAGCGCTCTAGTCGGGGGTGAGAGCAGGAGCTCCCCCTTCCTCCCCGAGCTCGCCAATCAACTGCCTGGCCCAACGGCTTTAGATCCGCCGTTGCAGGGGCCTCGGATGCACAGCGCTCTAGTCGGGGGTGAGAGCAGGAGCTCCCCCTTCCTCCCCGAGCCGCCAATCAACTGCCTGGCCCAACGGCTTTAGATCCGCCGTTGCAGGGGCCTCGGATGCACAGCGCTCTAGTCGGGGGTGAGAGCAGGAGCTCCCCCTTCTTCCCCGAGCCCGCCAATCAACTGCCTGGCCCAACGGCTTTAGATCCGCCGTTGCAGGGGCCTCGGATGCACAGCGCTCTAGTCGGGGGTGAGAGCAGGAGCTCCCCCTTCCTCCCCGAGCCGCCAATCAACTGCCTGGCCCAACGGCTTTAGATCCGCCGTTGTAGGGGCACGCCCGCGCCTTGCGGGCCCGTGCCTGAGGGCGGCGAGGCCCTTAGGCGTTGGTCCATGGCGTCTGCGTCTGGAGGCTATTTTGATGTCCTGCATGTATATTAGGGTAACGTGCTGTTCCATGTTCTTTATCTTCTCTTATCTGTTTGACTGTTTCTGTCCCCTACTCTGTCCTATTTTGTAATGGCGTTCTTTTCTTATTTCCTTATATGATGTAGTATTGTAAACCGCTCTAATACCTTTGGGTCTGAGCGGTATATCAAATTTTAAATAAACATAAATAAACATAAACCCTTATAAATGACATTTTTCTCAAGACCCGTGCTGAGCAAGAATCGTTTTGGAAGCTAGTGCCTAGAGACAAATTTCCCAACTTGAGAAGATGCAGTGAAGCCGTACACGCCTGTTTCAGTTCAACTTCAAAAGTCCATAACACCTGAAGACTGTACTCTTCACAGATCAACACCTGAAGACTGTACTCTTCACAGATCACTACGGCCCAAATGCTTAACCTGAATCCACAAACCGGATCCAATCTGGACTAATCACAGCTCACGGAAACCACCAAGCCTGGACCCAGAAACCCATGTATATACTGTACATAGCGCATATGTAAATAGCTCACCCAAATCAAAACACTCGCACACACGCACCCACACTGTACATAAGGCTCACATGACACACAACACTTACACTGATTGCTTGCTGTGCTCACCGCCTTGATTGAAGGATAAGGCGGGATACAAATACCCTTTAAATAAAATAAATAAAAAACTTATTTGTGTGAATCTGTGTTTTCTCATCTGAAAATGACAAAGAGTACACAACGTTCCAACATGACAGATGAACATCTCAAGGATTCCCTGAGACTGGCCCTCACGCAATCTTCAACCAACTTCAAAAAGCTGGTGGATGAAATGCAGGCTCAGACGTCTCACTAATGAGCAAGAGCGAAATATTAAAGATTGTGCAAGATCAGCCTGGATCAATACTCGACCTAAATTTAACACAAATTACTCAATAAAAGTTAAAGAAAGTTATTAAGACAGTTAATGAAAGTTATTACTCAATAAAACTTTAAGAAAAAATGTACTTTCCATTTCCCCTCGCAGTTCTTACTGGATCTTCGTCTCTCTGTTTTCTTTTTGCTTAATTTGCTTAACAGCTGATCACATCCAAGTAAATTTATTTATTTATTTACATTTTCTTATATACCGCGCTATTCCACATCAGTGCGGTTTACATTGAACAAACTGAAATTACATTGAACAGGGCATTATAACTTGGAGATAACTATTTTACAGGGAACATGGGCTATGGAGGGTTAAGTGGCTTGCCCAAGACCACAAGGAGCACCTGTGGGACTAGAAACCCCAGTCCTTCCGGCCCAAGGTTGCTGTCCTCTAGTGGGATTTGAACCCCCGACCTTCCGGCCTGAAGTACCTTACCTAGAAAAGGTTCAGAGAAGAGCCACCAAAATGGTAAAGGAGATGGAAGGATACTCCTATGAAGAAAGGCTAAAAAGGTTAGAGCTCTTTAACCTGGAAAAGAAACGGTTGAGGGGAGATATGATAGAAGTCTATAAATTAATGAACGGAGTGGAACGGGTAAACGTAGATCGATTGTTTACGTTATCAGAATATAGAAAGACTAGGAGACATGCAATGAAGCTACAGGGTAAACTATTTAAGACTAATAAAAGAAAATATTTTTTCACTCAACGTGTAATCAAACTCTGGAATTTGTTACCGGAGGATGTAGTAAAGGCTGTTAGTGTAGCTGGGTTTAAAAAAGGTTTGGACAAGTTCCAGGAGGAAAAGTCCATAAACCATTATTAAGAAGGGACCCAGGATATCAATGCTTGGCCCAGTACAAGCATTATGGAACCTGTGTCTTATGGGGAAACTGCTAGGCACTGTGATGTAGAGACCCCTACGGAGCCCATGGAAATAGAGAGAAAGGAAGATTCCACCTTTAAAACTGACAGACAGCTAGAACACATGGCTCACTGTTTACAAAGAAAAGGTAAACAGAGAAAGACAAGAGCTGAGCTGCATCAATCACACCTGTTCAGGGTGAGAGCAGAGCCAAGCCCAGGGGAACAGAATTATAAAACCTCGTCATTAGCTCCCAGGAAGGAGAGAGGAGAAGCCGGAGAGAAAGGAAGCTGGAGAGGAGGCTGGAGTGCAGGCTGGAGTGGTAATTGCAGTTCAGACGGCAGTTGAAGCCGTGGCAGCAGAGAAAGTTGGAGTTGTGGCAGAGAAGGAAAATAAGCAACACAAGGAAGGAAAGGAGGAGAAAGAGGAGTCCTGGACAGTAAAGACAGGAGAGAGGGGAGACCTCCTGTAAGAGGGGCTTGGAGAGGCTCAGAAACTCCTGAGAGTTGGATACCGGGTAAAGAAACTACCTACAGATCTGGGAGAAAAGCCAGCAGACTAGGAGGAGGGAAGGCACGCCCTGTGACCAGGAACTGACTGGAACGGAGAAAGCAGGGAGCCCTTCAGTCAGAAGGAAACCTTCAGAGTTTGCACAGGTGGGAGCCCAGCACAAAAGTATTTCCTCATAGCTGCCAAGAATTAGAGGCGAGCCAAAGAGGAAACTCCAGAGCAACAGGTATTTTAAACCCTTGCTGTTTTGAGTTGTGGAAAGGGAAAACACCTGAGTTTACAGAGGGAAGTTATCTTAAATCCCATAGTAACAGTTTGCAGACAAACGCTGTTAGTCCTGAGATAGAAGATATGCAAATAGACTTTAATGTTGATGAAGTAGCAGATATGCAAATGGATTGCACGCTTTGTTTGGCTGACAACATTGCGTCACTGTGTTAAACCTTGAAGTAAAAGTGCTGAGAAACAGCAAAGAAATAGGAACTATTTTTCTTTGCCGTGAGAAGCTGTTTTGTTTTCCATTTGGTACTTGCAACGAGCACTGCATGTTTTGGAACCAGAGAGTGAATAAGCAATTACCTTAGTTATTGTATATAAGCCTCATGCTAAACTCCTGGAGACTGTCCTATTTTTTGTTCTGCACCAAAGTTCTATTTGTGAGGGGAATAAATCCTTGTCATTTTGCCTTAAACACTCGGACTACAATTGCTTTTTATCAGAGAGCTAAAAATGGGACTACAACTTGTCAGACGGCTGCCTAGGGTGAGAACTTACACAATCTTGACGATGCATATATTCATATGATTCTTGCAAGGTATTGTGGGTAATGTAGTTCATTCACTCCCAAACACAGCTGAAGACAATAATTGAGTTGTGTAACCAGTGGTAAGGCCAATAAAATACTTCTTTTATTGATGGGGTTTAATTCACCCAGCACATGTATGCTTGATAGCAATATAAATGAGGTTACTTGCTTGCAGTGTTTAAATGGATAACAAAAAGTCACAAAGTAAACCAGAAAACAACCTTCAACTTGTCAGGCAATTAGCTAATGTTTTCTTAGCAAATAATTACCAAATACAAAGGCACAAAGAAAAGAATAAACTTTGCTGGTTAGGTTAACTTCTGCTTATTTTCCACGCAGATCTCAGCAGTGATTCTCCCTTGCTCACACACACAATCAGGTGCAGCTTTAATTACTATCAGTTGACCAGCTGTAAGCCTTTAGCTGGCTGGCTGCTACTGTGTGAACCCAAATCCTGCCTTAAGAGCTGTTTGCAGTGGAAATAAAGAACAAAGTTAGGTTTCTTTGTGATGGCTGATGTGTTTGCTCACAGAAAGCTAGCAATAGCATTTAGATAGAGAACAGTCCATGTAAACTGTACTTTCATCTGCTGTATCTCCCCCTTCATCAATCAGCATAGGGTCACTATCATACATTGGCACAGACGAGTCTTTCATTAAGGCACTATCATGAGAATGCTTATTCCCTTGCTGCCATTCTCTATTATAGATAGGGTCTGGATCAGTGTTCATACCTGAGCCTCTCCTGCTATCATTATTCTTCTCTGTATAGCCTGGCCAGTATGTAATCCAATTCTGATGTCCAGCCTTCCAATCTTGATCCCTGGACACTGGATCTCCTCTCACATACCTTCTGGCCTTGGTCTGAAAGTCCCTTCCACGTGCAGTCTTCTCTCTTCCAGGTAGCCACTGGTGATTCCTATCTCTGCCAATCCATTCCTCTGGCTGAATCCAGTCCAATGGACTCTGCTGGAAACCTGGTGCATTCTGGGACTGGTAGTCTTTTATGTGAAAACTCTGTTTTCTCACTTCTACCAGAACTGACAGGTTGCTTGTTCAGAGTCACATCATCTTTTCTATAGCTCCTACCTGAGCTATGATAAGCTTCCTTATCACATACCCCCCTGCTTAAGTTATTACGGACTGGTTTTACTGGTGAAACTTCTTCTCTACAGTCCGTAATACGGGAAAGTGCATCCGCATTCTTGTGTAACTTCCCGGCACGATGTTCAACTTGGAAATCAAACGCCTGTAAGGCCATGTACCAGCGTGTCAACCTGGCATTGTGGTTCTTCATTTGCTGCAACCACTTAAGTGGGGCATGGTCCGTGACCAACTGGAACTTTCTCCCTGTAAGGTAAAACCTTAACGCCTCCACTGACCACTTGATAGCCAAACACTCTTTTTCTATCGTGGAATACTTTTGTTCAGCCAGTGACAACTTCCTGCTCAGGTACATCACAGGATGCTCCTCCCCATCATGGCACTGGGATAGGACCGCTCCTAGCCCTACATCCGATGCATCGGTTTGAACCAGAAAGGGTTTCTTGAAGTCTACTCCTTTCAGTACCGGTCCTGTACACAATTTTTCTTTTAATACTGAAAACGCTTTTTTAGCTTCTGGTGTCCACTTTATCTGGTTTGGACAATTCTTTCGCAGCATATCCATGAAAATGGCACTTTTCTCTGCGAATTGCGGTATAAACCGGCGGTAGTATCCAATAAGTCCTAAGAAACTTCTTAGTTGTTTCTTGGTTGTTGGAGGAGGAAAATTCCTGATGCTATCTATTTTGCTTAATAGAGGTTTAATTTTTCCTCTTCCCACTAGGTGGCCTAGGTATTTTACCTCCCTATTTGCAAAGACACACTTCTTCGGGTTTAAAGTGATTCCCGCTTGCTTCATAGAGCACAAGACTGCCTTGATCCTCTTCAAATGCTCCGCCCAGGTGTTACTATGGATTATGACATCATCCATGTATGCAAAAGCATAACTTTGGTGGGGTCGAAGTACCTGATCTACTAACCTTTGGCAGGTAGCCGCTGCTCCATGCAGTCCGAAAGGCATCCTCTTGAACTGGAAAAGGCCAACGGGGGTGCTGAACGCAGTCTTCGGCTTCGACTCCCTGGTGAGAGGGATTTGCCAATATCCTTTTGTCATATCAAGGGTGGTTAAGTATTGAGCCTGTCCCAGCTGGTCCAACAGCTCCTCAATTCTTGGCATTGGATATGCATCAAAAACTGATATGGCGTTTACCTGCCAGAAGTCAATACAAAATCTTAAGGATCTATCAGGCTTCGGCACCAGGACTATGGGGCTATTCCAGGGACTCTTTGACTCCTCTATTACCCCCATGTCCAACATCTCCTGGACTTGTGCCACTACCTCCTGTCTTTTGGCTTCAGGCAAGCGGTATGGCCTTTGACGAACCAATTTCCCAGGTGGGGTTATTATTTCGTGGGCCACCAAATGGGTCTCCCCAGGTATGGGTGTCAACACATCTGGGAATTCCTTAAGCAACTTCCTAATTTCTTCCTGTTGTACCATTGTCAGGTCCTCCCCTATTTGGGGCTCTGATTTTTCTTTACAATCAGATACCTGGGGTCCCAAATCTTCCTCTTCACTCACCTCCCTCTCTCGGGCACAGGTGGCAGCTAAGCTTTTAACCCCTTTGACATCAGTAGAACCAAAACCTTTGGCTCCACGTTCAGAATTCTCTAGGGATGTGACCTCCTCCACAGGTGGAAAACCCAGCCTCTCACAGATCAATTGGGCAATTTTGTCTCCTGTCTTTACGTGATACTCATTCTATCCAAAGTTAAACAACAGAACTTTAATATTGCCCCTGTAATCGGGATCAATTACTCCCGCACCCACATCGATGAAATATTTAAGGGCTAATCCGGACCTTGGGGCTACTCTCCCATAACATCCAATTGGTATTTCCACTTGGAGACCGGTGTCAACCAGGGCTCTCCCTTGGCTAGGTACAGTCACATTTTCTATGCTGCATAGGTCAACCCCAGCAGACTGAGGGGTTGCCCGCTTAGGAGCTTGGGCCTTCTCAGAGACCTTATGGTACTTTAGGACGAATATCTGCTTTGGGGTAGCTTGGTCTTCTGGACGCTTAACCATCTTTTTAGCTGGGGTCTGAGGACTTCCAAATAAAGGCCCGGGAACTACTACCATTAAACCTTCTCCCTCCTTCTTTCCTAGTCCTTCCACTAGACCCTGCTTAAATCTTGGCCAGTCTCTTCCTAAAACCAAATCAAAAGGTAGCCTAGGCACCACTGCTAACAGGACTTCCTCTTGTTTCCCTAGGCACTTAACCTTTAGCCTATAGGTGGGATATGATGATGCAGCACCATGAATGCATCTGATGTGAACTTGGCTTTCAGGGGTTCTAGGCACAAATCTTTCTTGGGCCTCTATCCTCTTCCAAAGCCTTTTTGACATCATACTCTGGTCTGCCCCAGAGTCTAATAATGCATTTGTGGTAATTCCCTGCACATCAACCATCAAAAGAAATCCTTCCTTGGGCTGTCTTAAATCCAGACCCATTAAACTAGTGTGTGTCTGGCATCTCTTCTCTAAATGTCCCAATTTCCCACACTTGAAACATTTCTTTCTATTCCACTGTGTCATCTGGTTTGATACAGTACATTCATTTTTAGAAACATTCCTAATTATTCCTTTTTCTGATACAGCACATCTAGCCTCAGCATCCATCTTTAGAGGGCCACCCATTCTATGGCAAGCCTGCGTGGCTTCCAAGAATCTCTCTGCTAGCATGGTTGCCTCTCCAAGATTTTGGCAATTTTGCTGTATAAGAAAAACATTCAAATCTTTAGGTACCCCAAGCATAAATTGTTCCAGCATTATAACATCTAATAACATTTCTACTGTCTTTTGCTCAGGCTCCAACCATTTTACAGCTAAACTTCTGATTCTCTGACTCAGAGCCCTGGGTGTCTCACCCACTTTCAATGTAACAGCTCTAAACATTCGCCTATACTCTGAAATAGACAACCCTAGGCGATCTCTAATAGCTGCCTTTACATCCTTATAAATCAAAGCCTGGGCTGCTGGCATTGCTCTGTAAGCTGCTAGTGCCTCACCAGTTAATGAGGCTGCCAGCCTTACTGCCCACTGGGTCTCTGGCCATGCTAAAGCCTGTGCCACTCTTTCAAAAGACTCTAGAAAATCATCAACATTATCTTCTGGAGTTAATTTCCCAAAATTAAATGCCCCAATCCCTTGATTGAGGCCCACATTGTCCATATGTGGTGTACCAGTACTAACTACTGGTCTTGCATCTGTTCCACTTTGGCTCTGCAGCTGAACTAGAGCTTGCACCAGATCAAGCACTGGTTTCTGCTGTTCCATTAAGGCCTTCATAGCAGTGTCCTGGGCCTGCTGTGATAGCTCCTGCTGCTTGCAAAATTGGGCTGCCATCCACTGAGCCATCTCCCTCAGATCCATCTTGACCCCTGCAAGAAAAGGAAAAAAAAAAACCAAAGAGCAGCACCTTCCAACCAGGTGTGTTTTTTTCAACTTTTTTTTTTTTTTCAATTACCCCCTGTGCTTACACACATCCACCACTAGACATGCCCAGGTACATATTACCTTGTCTCAGTGATGAATCCCACTTTGCACAGGGTCTTTTCCTCTGGGACAGCTTCCTGGAACAACCACTTTTCTTCCAAAGTGCAGATGAGGGAAAGAAATCTTCTTACAGCTTTAAACTTGACTTTTATTTGTAATCCACAACAAGTAAATCCTCTTGGTGCAAAAGCAATCCGAAAAACTACGCCATTTGTCAGACGGCTGCCTAGGGTGAGAACTTACACAATCTTGACGAGGCATATATTCATATGATTCTTGCAAGGTATTGTGGGTAATGTAGTTCATTCACTCCCAAACACAGCTGAAGACAATAATTGAGTTGTGTAACCAGTGGTAAGGCCAATAAAATACTTCTTTTATTGATGGGGTTTAATTCACCCAGCACATGTATGCTTGATAGCAATATAAATGAGGTTACTTGCTTGCAGTGTTTAAATGGATAACAAAAAGTCACAAAGTAAACCAGAAAACAACCTTCAACTTGTCAGGCAATTAGCTAATGTTTTCTTAGCAAATAATTACCAAATACAAAGGCACAAAGAAAAGAATAAACTTTGCTGGTTAGGTTAACTTCTGCTTATTTTCCACGCAGATCTCAGCAGTGATTCTCCCTTGCTCACACACACAATCAGGTGCAGCTTTAATTACTATCAATTGACCAGCTGTAAGCCTTTAGCTGGCTGGCTGCTACTGTGTGAACCCAAATCCTGCCTTAAGAGCTGTTTGCAGTGGAAATAAAGAACAAAGTTAGGTTTCTTTGTGATGGCTGATGTGTTTGCTCACAGAAAGCTAGCAATAGCATTTAGATAGAGAACAGTCCATGTAAACTGTACTTTCATCTGCTGTATCTCCCCCTTCATCAATCAGCATAGGGTCACTATCATACATTGGCACAGATGAGTCTTTCATTAAGGCACTATCATGAGAATGCTTATTCCCTTGCTGCCATTCTCTATTATAGATAGGGTCTGGATCAGTGTTCATACCTGAGCATCTCCTGCTATCATTATTCTTCTCTGTATAGCCTGGCCAGTATGTAATCCAATTCTGATGTCCAGCCTTCCAATCTTGATCCCTGGACACTGGATCTCCTCTCACATACCTTCTGGCCTTGGTCTGAAAGTCCCTTCCACGTGCAGTCTTCTCTCTTCCAGGTAGCCACTGGTGATTCCTATCTCTGCCAATCCATTCCTCTGGCTGAATCCAGTCCAATGGACTCTGCTGGCACTTGGAATACCTCCCAGTATGGGTACTGCCTTGGACTCTCCCAGACCATCCAATGGGCTTTCTTCTCTTCCTTCCAGAGAGTTTCCTTCTTTCTCTATCCGCTTGGCTTGGCTTCTGTTTCTCCAGGTGATACTGGTGCTTGAGCTTGTAGCCGTTGCTGTCTCTGTCTCTGTATCTCTTCCTGAAGCTCTTTCTGTAGCTTTTGCTGAAGCTCTTTCTGTCGCTGAAACTGTTATCTGAAGAATAAGCTCTATTCTTATTCTTTCCTAATGTGTGCTCCTCCCTAACATAGCGCAGCTGTGTTGAATCAGGTCCTGCCCTTTGAGATGAGTGCTTAGGGATTACCTCATAGCTCTCTTGATTGCACACACATTTTCTCACTTCAGCCCCTCTCCTGGCTGCTGGAAACCTGGTGCATTCTGGGACTGGTAGTCTTTTATGTGAAAACTCTGTTTTCTCACTTCTACCAGAACTGACAGGTTGCTTGTTCAGAGTCACATCATCTTTTCTATAGCTCCTACCTGAGCTATGATAAGCTTCCTTATCACAAACTCCCAAGAGGCCTTGCAAGAGCCACAGCTGTAGTCTCACTTTCTGAATAGAGGATTATCATGGCAGACCAACCCTCTGCGCCATAGGCAGAGGGCTGGCCACATGGTGACAGTACGTATGACCTAGATTGGCCACTGTTGGAAACAGGATACTGGGCTTGATGGACCTTGGTCTGACCCAGTATGGCATATCTTATGTTCTTATGCCCCAACCACTAGGCCACTCCTCCACTCCAAATGACAGAAGGTTCATTAAAAATGGGGGGGGGGGGTAATCCTCAACTTTATTGGGTTAAAATTTAATTTGAAATGAATTTGAAACTTAAATTTCATGGTGGTAGATCACCGGCACTTTTGGCCGGAAAAAGTAGATCACGAATTGTTCGAAGTTGGACATGCCTGATATAGGGTATCTGGACTTTCAGAAAGCCTTTGACAAGGTCCCTCATCAGAGACTTTTGGCAAAACTAAAAAGTCATGGGATAGGAGGCAGTGTACTATTGTGGATCAGGAACTGATTAAAAGATAGAAAGCAGAGGGTAGGGCTAAATGGCCAATTTTCCCAATGGAAAAAGGTGAATAATGGAGTACCCCAGGGATCTGTGCTGGGTCTGCTGTTTTTTGAAATATTCATAAATGACCTGGAAAAGGAAATAACGAGTGAGGTATCAAATTTGCAGATGAAACAAAACTATTTAAAGTTGTTAAAACACAAAAGGATTGTGGAAAAGAGGATCTTGATAAATTGGAAGACTGGGCATCCAAATGGCAGATGAAAGTTAATGTAGACTAGTGCAAAGTTATGCACCTAAGAAAGAACAACCCGAACTATGGTTACACGATGCAAGATTCCACATTGGGAAGCAGCACCCAAGAAAAAGATTTAGGCGTCATCATGGATAGCATGTTAAAACCCTCTGCCCAGTGTGCAGCAGCTGCCAAGAGAGCAAATAGAATGCTAGGTATCATAAGGACAGGGATGGAAGATAAAACAAAGCATATTATAATGCCTCTGTATCGTTCCATGGTGCGACCACACCTTGAATATTGTGTGCAATTCTGGTCGCCATATCTTAAAAAGGATATAGTGCTATTAGAAAAGGTACAGAAAAGAGCCACCAAAATGGTAAAGGTGATGGAAGGATACTCCTATGAAGAAAGGCTAAAAAGGTTGGGGCTCTTCAACCTGGAAAAGAGGCAGCTGTGGGGAGATATGATAGAGGTCTATAAATTAATGAATGGAGTGGAACGGGTAAACGTAGATCGATTGTTTATGTCATCAGAATATAAAAAGACTAGGGGACATGCAATGAAACTACAGGGTAACCTATTTAAGACTAATAAGAGAAAATATTTTTTCTCTCAGTGTGTAATCAAACTCTGGAATTTGTTACCGGAGGATGTAGTAAAGGCTGTGAGTGTAGCTGGGTTTAAAAAAGGTTTGGACAAGTTCCTTGAGGAAAGCTCCATAAGCCATTATTAAAAAGGACCCATGATATCTCTGCTTGACCCAATAGAAGCATTGAGGAACCTGTGTCTTTTGGGGGAGACTGCTCGGTATTTATGACCTAGATTGGCCACTGTTGGAAACAGGATACTGGGCTTGATGGACCTAGGTCTGACCCAGTATGGCATATCTTATGTTCTTATGGCTCGTGCAGCCAGGAGAGCCGTCAATGCGCCTCAAGGACCCGAAGGCACTCTGTCAGCACTGCAGTCTCCAAGGTTGTCAGGACCAGTATAATGGATTTCAGCAACCAACTCCAGCACCCATCCCTGGGACTCCATGATAGTTGTGGGATCATGAGACTGCCAGTGGCTCTCTGGAGCCTTAGGAGAGGACTTTCCTATTGGGGCACCTTTGCAGGTCATTCCCAGCCATCGCACTTGACGTTGTATTGAGAAGGGCCCCTTCAACGTTGATGGGACAGATGGTGAATCCTTCTGTGGCTCTTACCAGAGGTCAATGGAGAGCTTCCATTCCATGTCCCAAGACCCCTCAGATCTGAGTGAGCATGGGTTTGCATGATGCTAAGGCTTCGGTGAAGCCCCACAAGGGCATTGACGTCAATGTCAGAACCGAGGACACCGAGTACGATGCCCCAAAGAGGGACTCATGCTGCTTTTCCCAGCCCTTCCTGCTCATCTGCATGCAGACATTACAGTAGGGCTTATGGTCAGGGCCGTGGCACTGGAAGTACCAATTATGACAGTCCATGACCAAGATGGTGCATGCACTCTGCACTTCTTGAATCCGCTGACTGCTTTTGACATGACCAGAAGAATGGCCGCTGTAAAGTCAAAGGGCTCAATACCTCCAGCCTGGAAAAAATCCATATTTATTTATTTATTTACTTCTCTTATATACCGCGCTATTAAAATCAGTGCGGTTTACAATTTGTGATAAGGAAGCTTATCATAGCTCAGGAAGGAGCTATAGAAAAGGTGAAGTGACTCTGAACAAGCAACCTGTCAGTGCTGGTAGAAATGAGAAAACAGAATTTTGCCATTAAAGACTACCAGTCCCAGAATGCACCAGGTTTCCAACAGCCATTAGAGGAGCTGAAGTGGGGAAACGTGTGTTCAATCAGGAGGGCTATGAGGTAATCCCTAAGCACTCATCTCAAAGGGCAGGGCCTGATTCAGCACAGCTGCGCTGTGTTAGGGAGGAGCACTCATCTAAGCAGAATAAGAGTAGAGTTTATTCTACAGATGACCATCTTCATGATTACCTTGGATATCCAGAGAATTATCCTCAGTTTCATCTGAAGGATTATCAGAAGCAGAAGCCATACCGGACGGACAGGGAGGGAAAGAGACCCTCTGGAAGAAAGAGGAGAAAAGCCTTTGAGAGGTCTAGAAGAGTCCAAAGCAGTACGTATACTGGGAGGTATTCCAAGGGCCAGCATACACCATTGGACTGGGGAAAGCCAGAGGAATGGTGCTGCAGAGCTAGGAATCTCCAGACGCTACCTGTGAGGGAGACGGCTGCACGTGGAAGGGACCCTAAGACCCGTGCCAGAAGGTATGTGAAGAGAGATCCAGTGTTCAGGGATCTGGATTGGAAGGCTGGACATAAGAACTGGACTACATACTGGCCAGGCTATATAGAGAGAAACTCTAACAGCAATGGAAGCTCAGGTATGAACACTGATCTATGCCCTAGCTATAACCTTGAAAGACAGCAGGGAAACAAGTATTCTCCTGAAAGTGCTCCATTGAGAGATTCATCTGTGCCAATCCATGATATTGAACCCATGCTTGTTGAACAAGGGGGAGTAATAGCAGATGAAGATCCTGTTTATATGGACTGTTCTCTATCTAAACTCCGTTGGTAACTTTCTGTTATAAAGTACAGCAACCATCACAAAGAAATACAAATTTGTTCTTTAATCTACTCAAAAAATGCTCCTGAAGCAGGATTTGACCCACACAGTAGAAAGCAAGCCAGCTAAGGGGTTTCAGCTGGATGACTGCTAGCAATTAAGCCTTACCTAATTGTTTGTGAGCTAGGAGAGAATCACTTCTGAATCTATGTGGGAAGTAATCATAAGTTAACCTGAAAAGAACAGTTTGTTTCTTGCTTTGTGGCTTTTCATTTGTTGTTTTACTGATTTTTACTTTGTTTTTCCAAGTTAACACTGAAAGCAAGTTACCTGATTTATGTGCTACCAAGCATATCTGTGTTGGGAGAAATAACCCCATAAATAAATATCTTATTGGCTTTACCCAAGAGCACAACTAAATTATTGTCAGCAGCTGTGTCTGGTCTGAATGAACTACATTGCCCACAATACCTTGCAAATCATATAGATATATGCACTTGCCAAGTCTGTGAAGATTCTCACCCAGGCAGCCGTCTGACAAATTGAACAAAAAACATACTGCAATGTCACACAACAATTGAGTTTTTACATTGAACATGGACGAGATAACCTGGAGGTAACAGGGGTAACTAATTACAGAGTAATTATTCATGGAGTATGGTGAGAAATTATACATATAGTATGGTGAGAAATTATACATATAGTATAGCTTGGTTTCAACATATTTATAAGAGGTTTAATCAATAAGATGTGTGATCAGTACAAATAATAAATGAGAGGGGATATGGTGGTAGAGCTAGTCATTTTCTTTATGGTGTTGGATTTTGGGTGGGGTGGAGTAGGGTGTAGGATGTGAGGATGGGTGGTTGTTTCTGGGATTGGATTCTGGGTAATGGATGAGGAAAAGGTGTTGTTTGAGGGCTTTTCTAAATGACAATAGGTCTGGGGTGGAACGGAGCTCAGTGGGGAGGGCATTCCAGGTCATGGGTGCAAATAGGGAGAAGGCTCTATTGGCAGTAGCCTTTTTGCACTTAGTTAGAATGTTGGGGATCTCTAGAGTGCTTGATTAGATCTCCTGATCCTGTTGAACGGCCGTCTTTGAATGAGTTTGCTGATGGGTGAGGTGATCTGGTTCCTTAGGGCTTTGAATATTAGTACTAGGGACTTATACTGGATTCTAGCCTGAAGTGGAAGCCAGTGGAGATACATCATGACTGGGGTTATATGTTTAGCCCTTTTTGTACCTGCAAGTACCCTTGCTGCAGCATTCATTGCAAGGTGAAGAGGTCCTAGTGTTGACTGCAAAGGAAAAACTCCTGAATGGTACAAAAACTCAAAAGAATTCGAAGACCAGGTCTAGTGGGGACCGGCACACCCAACAACAGGCAGGAAAATGCTAGAAAACAAGAAAAGAATCTTGAAGGGACTGAAAGACCAACTTTTTCTGCGAGGGAACAGGAATATGTCCTAGCAGCTCTGCGGAAAAAGACTAAGGATAAAATGGCGCTGCAGCAGACAGGAAGGCAGCCGCCCATGCACAATGGAGGCTCCCTAAAGCTTCCAATGGAAATTAGGGAGTGTTTCCACGCAGGCTCTATCAGGGACGTTACCTGTATATGAGGTTTTCTTCCTGCTTGTTCACAGAGAACTAGGCATATCCTGGTTGCTGCAACTAATGCAGTTAGCAGGTCTGCTAACCACCTTAATTCCTCTGAATATCAGCCCCTAAACCTTTTCTTCCAGTAAATACTTGTCTGTTTGTTTTAGAACTCTTAAAGGGCTAACTACAGACTAGGGCTAGGGCAAAGTAATTCTAAATGTTTCCTTCCAGCAAATAATTGTCTGTTGTGTTTTGAAACTTGTGATAAGGAAGCTTATCATAGTTCAGGAAGGAATAATACAAGAGGTGAATTGGCTCTGAATAAGCAACCTGTGCTGGCTGGTAAAAGCACTAAAACAGAGTGTTTACCTAAAAGACTACCAGACCCAGAATGCACTGGTTTACAGAAAGCCTCTAGGAGAGCTGAAGTGGGGAAACGTGTGCCTAATCAAGGAAGCTATGAGGTAATTCCTAATCACCCATCTCCTAGGGTAGGGCTTGATTCAGAACACCTGGACTGTGCTAGGGTGGAGTGTCCATCTAGGCACTTTAAAACTAGAAGACATTCTTCCCACAGACAGCTACAGCAAGAGCAAGGCTGGCAAAGACAGAAGGAGAAAGGAGGACAGCAACAGCAAGGCTGGCAACGGCAGGAGGAGAGAGGACAGCTACAGCAAGAGCAAGGCTGGCAAAGACAGAAGATGAAAGGCTGGCAACAGAAGGAGAAAGGAGGACGGCAACAGCAAGGCTGGCAACGGCAGGAGGAGAGAGGAGAGCGACAGCAAGAGCAAAGAGAACACAGAAGGAAGAACAGCAAGACGTCCAGGAGGTCTAGGAAAGGAGCCCAAGGCAGTACGTATGCTGGAAGAGATTCCTGGGGCAGGCATTCTTCATTGGACTGGAAGAAACCAGAGGCTTGGAGATATACAGCCAGGAACCCCCAGAGAGCACCTGTAAAGGAGACGGCTACATCTACAGAAAGAAGGAGCTCTAATACCTATTTAAAGAAGTATGGGAAAAGAGACCTAAAGTCCAGAGATTCTGACTGGAGAGCTGGGCACAGAAGCTTTGCTACCTACTGGCCAAAATATCCAGAGAGGAAACCTAATGGCAACGTGATCTCAGGTATGAACACTGATCTGTTCCCTAGCTTTGCACAAGGAAGACAGCAGGGAAACAAATGCTATCCTGTGTCACCCCTTTGCTGTGCAGCGCCTCCTGATGGTCACAGTTGGTACTGCACCCGGGTGTAAAGCACTGGCCTTTCAAGACTTATAGTCCTTGCCAGTATGTAAATAAGTTGTGACACCGAAAATCGGTTTAACTGGGTTTTATTCCCCGTCCCGTAGGATTCTTTTCCAAAAGTATAACAGTCAAATAAACATAACCCTTCTCGGGTAAACAAAAGAACTATAACAAAAATAGCTTTACCTTTCAGCAAACAAAAATAGGAATGAAACAGAAATACAGCTTGTCAGCTTTCCAGATGAAGGCTTCTCAGGAATAGTTCAGCCTTCTATCTGAGAGACTCTATATGGTCAGCTATTACAAAACTACAGTCCATTTGTTCAACAGGCAATTCAGTGTTGTCCTCAATTTCATAAGGCTCACATTGCATGGGAACACTGTCAGGTACAGAGGCTTCGTTACTTCTCTTCTGAGGTAACTTGCTTAACAAACTTTCCAGCTTGTGACGTACTTGACTTTCTATAGCAGGTATCTGTTTGGCTTTACCATATTCTCTTGAGTTGCTTAGCCAGGAGCCTTTCCTCTGCCTCTGGTAATTAGGCAGAGTAAAGCAGTCAGCTGCCCAGCTATCAGAGAGTGGAACCTTTGCACGGGGTTTTGTTTTAACAGGAGCTTTGTAAACAGCTGTTGTCTCCAACGGCAGTTTCTGTGAAGGCTTATGCCAGCTATATCCCTCTGAAGGATTCTCTCCCAAAGGTAACAAGCTTTGTTCTCTATTCTGTTTGTAACCCAGATTCTGGAGCTTTCCTGCTTTCCTTAAATTAGCATTATAAGGCTTTTGTCTTTCATACACATGCCTCTCATAGCTCATAAGAACATAAGAACATAAGAAATGCCATACTGGGTCAGACCGAGGTCCATCAAGCCCAGTATCCTGTTTCCAACAGTGGCCAATCTAGGTCATACGTACCTAGCAGTTTCCCCAAAAGACACAGGTTCTGCAGTGCTTGTACTAGGCCAAGCATTGATATCCTGGGTCCCTTTTTAATAGTGGTTTATGGACCTTTCCTCCAGGAACTTGTCCAAACCTTTTTTAAACCCAGCTATACTAACAGCCCTTACTACATCCTCCGGTAACAGATTCCAGAGTTTGATTACACGTTGAGAGAAGAAATATTTTCTCCTATTTGTCTTAAATAGTTTACCCTGTAGCTTCATTACATGCCCCCTAGTCCTTCTATATTCTGATAGCGTAAACAATTTATCCACGTTTATCCGTTCCACTCCATTCATTAATTTATACACCTCTATCATATCTCCCCTCAGCCGCCTCTTTTCTAGGTTAAAGAGCCCTAACCTTTTTAGCCTCTCTTCATAGGAGTAGCCTTCCATCCCCTTCACCAATTTGGTGGCTCTTCTCTGTACTTTTTCTAATAACTCTATGTCCTTTTTAAGATACGGTGACCAGAATTGCACACAATATTCAAGGTGCGGTCGTACCATGGAGCGATACAGAGGCATTATAATATCCTTTGTTTTATTCTCCATCCCTTTCCTTATGATACCTAGCATTCTATTTGCTTTCTTGGCCGCCGCTGCACACTGGGCGGAGGGTTTTAACATGTTATCCACGATGACTCCTAAATCTTTTTCCTGGGTGGTGGTTTCTAATGTGGAGCCTTGCATCTTGTAACTATAGTGTGGGTTGTTCTTTCCTAGGTGCATAACTTTGCACTTGTCCACATTAAATTTCATCTGCCATTTGGATGCCCAGTCTTCCAATTTATCCAGATCCTCATGCAGTTTTCCACAATCCTCTTGGGTTTTAACAACTTTAAACAGCTTTGTGTCATCGGCAAATTTGATTACCTCACTAGTTATTCCCTTTTCCAGGTCATTTATGAATATGTCAAAAAGTAGCGGACCCAGTACAGATCCCTGGGGTACTCCACTATTCACCTTTTTCCATTGGGAATATTGGCCATTTAGCCCTACCCTCTGCTTTCTATCTTTTAACCAGTTCCCGATCCACAATAGTACACTGCCTCCTATCCCATGACTTTTTAGCTTCGCCAAAAGTCTCTGATGGGGGACCTTGTCAAAAGCTTTCTGAAAGTCCAGATACACTATATCAACCGACTCACCTTTGTCTACCTGTTTATGCACACCTTCAAAAAAACATATCAGATTAGTAAGACAAGATCTTCCTTGTCTAAAGCCATGTTGGCTGTCTCCCATTAGGCCATGACTATCTACATGCTGTGTAATTTTGTTCTTTATGATGGCTTCTACCATTTTCCCTGGTACTGACGTCAGGCTCACCGGTCTGTAATTTCCCGGGTCACCCCTGGAACCCTTTTTAAAAATTGGTGTTACGTTGGCGACCCTCCAATCTTCAGGTATTACAGATGATTTTAATGAAAGTTCACAGATTACCAATAACAGGTCTGCAATCTCATATTTCAGTTCTTTCAACACTCTGGGATGTATACCATCCGGTCCAGGTGATTTGCTACTATTCAGTTTATCAAATAGTTGTAATATATCTTCCCGGTGTAGCGATATTTCTCTCAATTCCTCTGCAGTATCACCTTTAAATACCACTTCAGTCTTGGGTAACACCCCTACATCTTCCTCAGTAAAGACCGAAGCAAAGAATTCATTCAGTCTCTCTGCTATAGCCTTGTCTCCTCTTATTGCACCTTTTACCCCTCTATCATCTAATGGTCCAATTGACTCTCTCACAGGCCTTTTGCTACGAATGTACTTGAAAAAGTCTTTATTTCGTGTTTTTGCTTCCGTAGCAAGTTTCTTCTCAAATTCCCGCTTTGCCTGCCTTATCAATGCTTTGCATTTAACTTGCCAGTGCTTGTGCTGTTTCCAGTTTTCATCATTTGGCTCTTTTTTCCATTTTCTGAAGGTTGCTCTTTTGGCAGCAACAGCCTCTCTGACCTCACCTTTAAACCATGCTGGCAGTTTTTTGGACTTTCTTCCACTTTTCTTAATGCGTGGAATACAGCTGGTCTGGGCTTCGAGGATAGTATTTTTAAATAACACCCAAGCTTGCTGTAAGTCTTTAACCTTTGGAACCGCTCCTTTTAGTTTTTTCCGAACTATATTCCTCATTCTATCATAGTCACCCTTTTGAAAGTTAAAAGGTAGTACTGTGGATTCCTTTACTATCTGTCCTCCACTGATTAAATCAAACATGATCATACTATGATCACTATTGCCAAGTGGTCCCAACACCCTTATTTCTTGCACCAGATCTGGCGTTCCACTAAGGACTAGGTCCAGTATGGCTTCCCCTCTGGTCGGTTCATGAACCAGCTGCTCCAAGAAGCAGTCATTCATTTCATCTAGAAACTTTATCTCTTTAGCTTGTCCTGCTGTGACACTGTCCCAGTCGATACCGGGGTAATTGAAATCACCCATTATTACTACTCTGTTGTGGCTTTTGTTAGCTTCCTTGATTTCTTTGAGCATTTCATCATCCATTTGTTCATTCTGGCCAGGTGGTCGATAGTATACTCCCACTGCCATCACCTTCCCCTTCATAAATGGAATTTCAATCCATAGAGATTCTACAGCATATTTTGTTCCCTGCAAAACTTTAATCCTTTCTGACTCAATGCCCTCTCTAACATAGAGTGCAACCCCTCCACCAATTTGTTCAGCTCTATCATTACGATATAGTTTGTATCCAGGTATCACAGTGTCCCACTGGTTATCCTCCTTCCACCATGTCTCTGAGAGTGCAATCATATCTAACCTCTCATTTAATGCTATATATTCTAATTCTCCCATCTTATTGTTTAGACTTCTAGCATTGGCATACAAGCATTTTAGAGACTGTATTTTATTAATATTAATCTGGCTATTGGTAGGCATGGGTAATGGGGAATCTTTATGCTCTGTCTGCTCCTTACTCAAGGGCATTTGGGCTACTATACTCCCTTTTGGAACCTCACTGCTTTTGGTAGTATCCTTCAAGGATACCTTTGTCCGAACCGTGCGCTCCTGGGTGACTGTCGGCTTTCCCCTATTTTCTAGTTTAAAAGCTTCTCTATCTCTTTTTTAAAGGTTAATGCCAGCAGTCTGGTCCCATCCTGATTAAGGTGAAGCCCATCCCTTCGGAAGAGCCCCCCCTTTCCCCAGAATGTTCCCCAGTTCCTAGCAAATCCAAAACCCTCATCCTTGCACCATTGTCTCATCCACGCATTGAGACTCCGGAGCTCTGCCTGTCTTTTGGGTCCTGCACGTGGAACAGGAAGCATTTCGGAGAACGCTATCCTGGAAGTTCTGGATTTCAACTTCCTACCTAAAAGCTTAAATTTAGCCTCCAGAACTTCCCTACCACATTTTCCTATGTCATTGGTACCAACATGTACCAAGACAGCAGACTCCCCCCCAGCACTATCTATGATCCTATCTAGGCGGTGCGTGAGATCTGCTACCTTCGCACCAGGCAGGCATGTTACCAGGCGATCCTCACGTCCACCAGCCACCCAGCTATCTACATTCCTAATGATTGAATCACCAACTATAACAGCTGTCCTGACCCTCCCCTCATGGGGACATGGCCCTGGAGAAACGTCCTCGGTGCGAGAGGGTTTTACATCACCTGGAGGACAGGTCCTAGTTACAGGATAACTTCCTGCCACACCAGGGTGATGCTCTCCTGTCACGTGACCTCTCTCCTCCATGGCAACAGGGATGCTGCCAGACTGGAGGTGGGACTTCAGGACTATATCCCTGTAGGTCTCGTCCATGTACTTCTCTGTCTTACTTATGTCTTCCAGGTCCGCTACTCTAGCCTCTAGAGAACGGACTCGTTCCCTGAGAGCAAAGAGCTCCCTGCACTTAGTGCATATGTAGGACCTCTCACCAACTGGGATATAATCATACATGTGACACTCGATGCAAAAGACTGGAGAACCCCCATCTCGTTGCTGGACCTCTGACTGCATCTGAGTTTAAAGCTTGTGTTTAGGTCTTTTAAATCGGTATATAATAAGGATTGGTGTAGATGCTTATACTAATAAAAGTGTATCTAATACCCCTAATACACCCTGTGTACCTGAAGCTAATTAATCACAGGTCCTCTGTGTATGACTGATTTGGATTAAGAGCTGCACCTGAGAGCAGCCCCTTTCCTCTAAGATGTCCAAGTACCTATAAAACTACAATTTCCCCAGGGGTGGGTGGGTGCTGGGGAGGGAGGGGGGGAGATAAGTCCTATTAAAGAGGGCAGTTACAAGGTACCCTGTCCTGAACCCTCAGCAGGGGGATGGGGGTACCACACAAAGCCCAGTTGAGAGAGGCAAGGTAAGTACAGCTGAGAAGGCTGAAACTTGCACACCACTAAGACAAACACTAAATAATTAAACAAACAACAGTTAGACAAACAGTAAATAATTAAATAAACAGCTAGAACTCACAGTAAGATGTCCCAGGAGGCAAAAATCCACTCACTAGCAGAGCTCTGTAAAAGTTCAGCCCTTCTCTGATCAGAGAAAAGCAAACTAAAACAGCCTATGCACACGTGGAGAAAACAGGAACAAGGTTACAGGATACCTCAGGGGGAGGGGGTCAGGGGGAGGAGTCACTCAGGCAGGCAAGGACAGGAAAAAGCTTAACAGCAGGCTCTGGGGAGAGAGATTAATTCAAAATGGCTACCACACACACAGGGGGAGGAGTCACTCAGGCAGGCAAGGACAGGAAAAGCTTAACAAACAACAGGCTCTGGGGAGAGAGATTAATTCAAAATGGCTACCACACAAAGCCCAGTTGAGAGAGGCAAGGTAAGTACAGCTGAGAAGGCTGAAACTTGCACACCACTAAGACAAACACTAAATAATTAAACAAACAACAGTTAGACAAACAGTAAATAATTAAATAAACAGCTAGAACTCACAGTAAGATGTCCCAGGAGGCAAAAATCCACTCACTAGCAGAGCTCTGTAAAAGTTCAGCCCTTCTCTGATCAGAGAAAAGCAAACTAAAACAGCCTATGCACACGTGGAGAAAACAGGAACAAGGTTACAGGATACCTCAGGGGGAGGGGGTCAGGGGGAGGAGTCACTCAGGCAGGCAAGGACAGGAAAAAGCTTAACAGCAGGCTCTGGGGAGAGAGATTAATTCAAAATGGCTACCACACACACAGGGGGAGGAGTCACTCAGGCAGGCAAGGACAGGAAAAGCTTAACAAACAGGCTCTGGGGAGAGAGATTAATTCAAAATGGCTACCACACAAAGCCCAGTTGAGAGAGGCAAGGTAAGTACAGCTGAGAAGGCTGAAACTTGCACACCACTAAGACAAACACTAAATAATTAAACAAACAACAATTAGACAAACAGTAAATAATTAAATAAACAGCTAGAACTCACAGTAAGATGTCCCAGGAGGCAAAAATCCACTCACTAGCAGAGCTCTGTAAAAGTTCAGCCCTTCTCTGATCAGAGAAAAGCAAACTAAAACAGCCTATGCACACGTGGAGAAAACAGGAACCAGCTCAGCTTAGCATTTCTCCTATCTGGTTCAGAATAGCTTTTCCTAGCTTGTTGCTTGTGTCTTAAGGCATAGCTTCTATCAAGGCTGCTGCATACACTGTCCCTGTCTGAATTCAGCTGCTCACTTATTTCACTTAAATGTTCATCAGACTCACTCAGACTTTCATTCAGCCAGTGCCTTCTGCCTTGCTGTGGAGACCTGGGATATCTGTATCCTTCCCAGTCTGGATATCTCCTTCGTCTCTGAGGTTCCTCAGCTCCTCTCCTAGCTCCTTCGGCTCTCTCTGCCTTGCCTTTCTCCTGTGAGCTGTGCTGATCATTTACGTAATCCCCAGCTGCACCACACCCTAGCCTATTGGGGTCAGGTGGGACCTTCCTTGCTTCCCTACTGGCTGGGTGATAATTCCAGGCTTGTGACCTCATTCCCTTATACTCATTCTGATACCCTTGTGTCATGTGCTCTCTCCCTACGTCAGTGTTTACTTGAGGAGTAGTGTTTTTTAGCACCACAGGGGGCTCTAGAGAGTCTGCTCTGTGACACCTGATAGTGATCAGTTAGAGAATTCCTCTGAGCCAGTGTATGAAAATGATTCCATGATATTTCAGGAGCAAGGGGAAATATCAAATGAGCAAGTAGAATGCATGGATTGCTCTCTGTCTAAGCTTCTGTTTTAAAGTAATCCTCAGTTAAGCAACAAACACCAAAAGGAACTGTACTGTGTTTTTTTTTAACTACCCAGAAAGGTTTCTTGGTGAGAAAGCTTTAGGGTAAGTTGGAGCCACGTGGAGAGTGGACCAGCAAGGGTTTGCAGCTGGTTAAGCACCTGTGATTAAGCCAGGCACAAGTGCACGTGGGCTCTGGAAAGAAAAACTTCTTCACTGTGTGAATAGAAGAAAGTTGTTTTTTTTATAAAGAGAATTTTCCTTTTGGTTTTATTTTTCATTTAAGCACTGCTAAGAAAGTTATTAGCAGGGGCTGGAAGAAAGACCTTTTCTGTTCCATCAAGGTCTTTACTGAGTTGTTGCCTAAGTATTTCAGTTGCCTTATTTATTTGTTTTGTTACCTGAATATATTTCCTGAAGAAAGTATCCTGTTGATATTACCAAGCATATCTGTGCGAGGGAATAACTCCCCATAAATAAAATCTGTTTTCTGCTTACACTCGAGAAACTACAATTCATTATTTTTGTTGAACGGCTGATCTTGTGTGAATGAACTACAAGACCCACAATCCTTTGCAAGTCATATAAATTCCTGTCTTTGCCAAGATTGTGGAACTTTCAGAACAAGCACCCCCATTTACAGTTGTGTAGTTGGCAGGATTGCTTTTACACAAAGGATTTCCAGGATTTATAAGAATTACATCTGAAAAGTGGAAGAAAAAAGTTCAAGTCAAAAGCTGGAGAGTGGATTTTTCCCTTAACAATGCCTTAGAGGAAAAAAAAGAAGCTGTTCCGGGAGCTGTTCTAAGGAGGAAAAGACCCTGTGTGAGCTGGATTCATCACTGGCATAAGGTAATAAGTACCTGGGCATGTCTAGTGGTGGATGGGAGTAAGACACAGGGGTAATTTGGAAACGAAATTGGAGAAAAACGCCTGTTTGTAGGGTGCTGCTCTGTGTTTTTTTTTCTTTTGTTTCTTGCAGGGATCTACAGAGATGGATCCTAGGGAACTGGCCAGCTGGATGGCAGCCCAATTTGGCAGGCAACAGGAGCTAGCGCAGCAGGCTCAGGACACTACAATTAAAGCCCTGAGGGAGCAGCAGAAGCCAGTGCATGACCTTGTGGAAGCCTTAACTGCACTTCACACCCAAGGTGGACCGGATGCAAGACCAGCCGTAACACCTGGTATTCCACATGTGGACAATGTGGGACTCAGTCAGGGAATTGGGGCATTTAGTTTTGGGAAACTCACTCCAGAAGATAATGTTGATGATTTCCTTGAATCTTTTGAGAGAGTGGCACAAGCATTAGCATGGCCAGAGACCCAGTGGGCAGTAAGGCTGGCAGCCTCATTAACTGGGGAGGCGCTTGCCGCTTATAGGGCAATGCCAGCAGCTCAAGCTTTAAATTATAGAGATGTAAAATCTGCTATAAGAGATCGCCTAGGGTTGTCTGTTTCAGAATATAGGCAAATGTTTAGAGCTACTGCATTAAGAGTGAGTGAAACACCCAGGGCTCTGAGTCAGAGAATCAGAGGATTGGCTATAAAATGGTTGGAGCCTGAGGGAAAGACTATGGAAATGTTATTGGACATTATTATGCTTGAACAATTCATGTCTGCTGTGCCTAAAGACTTGCACACTTTCCTTATACAGCAAAATTGCCAGAACCTGGGAGAGGCAACCATGTTAGCAGAGCGATTCTTGGAAGCCACGCAGGCTTGCCATAGAATGGGTGGCCCTCTGAAGGTTGGTGCTGAGGCAAGCTGTGCTGTATCAGAAAAGAAAATGGTTAAAAATGATGTTTCTGAGAATAATAGTACTGTACCTACCCAGATCATAAAGTGGAGTAAGAAGAAATGTTTCAAATGTGGAAAATTTGGATATTTGGAAAAGGGATGCCAGATTCACACTAGCTTGATAGGTGTTGATTTAAAACAGCCTAAAGAAGGGTTCCTTTTGGTGGTTGATGTACAGGGAATTACCACGAATGCTCTGTTAGACTCTGGGGCAGACCAGAGTATGCAGTCAAAGAGGCTTTGGAAGCGGATAGAGGCCCAGGAAGGATTTTAGCCTAGAACCCTTGAAAGCCAGGTTTACATTAGATGCATTCATGGTGCTGCAACATCATATCCCACGTACAGGCTAATGGTTAAGGGCTTGCGGGAACAAGAGGAAATTCCTTTAGCAGTGGTACCTAGGCTTCCATTTGACTTAGTTTTAGGAAGAGACTGGCCAAATTTTAAGCAAGGGCTAGTGAAGGAACTCGGGAAGAAGAGGGGCCTTTTATCCACCCGTTCACAGGCTAAGGTAGAGAGCCGGGAGGAGGGGGAGCAGGCAGAGTTATTAGGAGACTTACCCTCTCATGATGATTTAATAACTCCACCATCTGGGAAAGTAAGAAAATTGAAAACACAAAAGCGTCGTGAGAGACTTTGCAGAGCACAGGGTAGGGCTGAGATGGAGGCTGGTCAAAGTTTACCCTGGGTGCCAGCTGAATTAGTGGCAAAGTTTCCCAACTTTCCACAGGAACAGCGAGCTGATCAAGCTCTCACCCGAGCTTTTAAATATGCTCAGGAGGTCAGGGAGGATTTGCCCAGATTCATACTAGATAATGAAATATTATATAGAGAGAGTCAGAGCCCCAGAAATGTTTATGTTTATTAAAAGATTTAATATACCGCCCAAGGCCAAAGGCATCTGAGCGGTTTACAATGGGTAAAAGCAATTGGGACCATACGTGAACAATTAGTGGTACCCACAACTTTTAAGGGACTAGTTCTTAGACTAGCACATGATCATCCAGTGGGAGGTCATAAAGGGATGCAAGGAACACTGGATCAAATACTTATACGTTTTTACTGGCCAGGTATTTTCAAAGAAACTGCCCAGTTTTGTGCTGCATGTCCAGCGTGCCAGCGTGTTACAACGTCTCACCCACTGGTGGTGTCTTTGATTCCCACACCAATTATAACAGACCCAATAGGTCGCATTGCTATGGATATTGTAGGCCCATTAGTCAAAACACCCCGAGGTTTCCAATACATCCTAGTTATGGTAGATCAGGCAACAAGGTTTCCCTGGGCCATACCATTAAGGAATGTTTCTACTAAAACGATAGCTTTAGAGCTAGTCAAATTGTTTTGTGAAGTAGGATTCCCAAGAGAGGTGTTGACTGACCGAGGGTCCAATTTTGTATCCAAATATTTGGCCCAGGTCTGGGATGCCTTTGGCATTCATCATGTAAAAACCTCGGATTACCATCCTCAGTCAAACGGTTTGGTGGAGAGATTCAACCAACCTCTCAAACAAATGTTGAGAAGGGGGTTAGCAGGAGAGATAAAAGAATGGGATATGTTATTGCCCTTTGCCTTATATGCCTGCAGGGAGCGAGTTCAGGTTTCCCTAGGTGTAACTCCATATGAATTGATGTATGGTAGGGCCACACGTGGTTTGTTAGATATTTTGAGGGAACAATGGATAGATCCTGAACCAGAGAATCAGGAGGTGCCACAGTTTTTACGTTGACTTGAGAGCATATTTAAAAAGGACCTCTCAGGTTGATGAGAAAAACCTGCAGGACAGTCAAGTGCGTCAAAAAGGGTGGTATGATAGGAAGGCCAAAAGCCGCCAATTAAACATTGGTGAAAAGGTTTTTGTACAAGTAGCAGGTACAGCACCAAAATTTGAAGTACAGTGGAAAGGGCCATGGAAGGTTGTTAGACAGGTGAGCCCAGTATCTTATGTGGTAGAAAACACAAGAGGTCGTAGACAGACCTACCACATTAATGTACTTAAATCTTGGAAGGAGAGGCCTGTAAATAATGATGTCCCTAAAACAAGCCAAGAAGTAGGTGAGTGTCCAAAAGATAATACTCTTTGGTAGTAGACTGGCTAATCTACTGAAGAGGGCTTTAAACTAGATTTGTTGGGGATGGGTGAAGAAAGCCCCCAGTTAAGTGAAAGCCCCCAGGTAGGTGATACATTAAATACCTTTATGGAAATGGGTAACAGGGGTAACATATGGAAAGCAGTGTGTATTAATGCCTGTAGCATGGGAAATAAGATCCCTGAAGTTGAAGCTTTGGTGGGAGTGGCTGACTTGGATTTAGTGGCAGTTACAGAAACATGGTTCACAGAAAACCATGACTGGGATGTAACTATACCTGGCTATACTTTATTCAGAAAGGACAGGGTAGGAAGAAGGGGAGGAGGAGTGGCACTATATGTAAAAACTACTGTTAAAGCTTTGGAATTACAGAGCTTAAAAGGGAGAGAGGAGGCATTGTGGGTCAAACTAGAAAGAGGGAAAGAGAAATCTATTTGCATTGGTGTGATATACAGACCTCCCTCACAAGAGGAAGAGGTGGACAGAGAGTTAATTGAAGACATACGCAGCATTGCTAGGAAAGGGGAAGTGCTACTGATAGGAGATTTCAATATGCCAGATGTTGTTTGGCACATTCCTGCTGCAGTATCATCTAGAAGTAAGGAGATCCTGGATTCTCTACAGGAAGAACTATTCAGGCAATTGGTAACAGACCCCACACGTGAAGGGGCCATACTGGACTTGGTGCTTACCAATGGTGAAAGTGTTTCTGATGTTGTAGTGGGAGATCATTTTGCATCCAGTGATCACCAGATGGTGTGGTTCAGTATTAGGACTAGGGCTGTTAGAATCCATTCCAAGGTGAGGATCTTAGACTTTAGGAAGACTAACTTTGCGAAGATGGGTCAATACCTCAGGGAGTCGTTAGTGGGATGGGAACAGCTGGGGGATGTAGAAATACAGTGGGAAAACTGAAAGGGGGTATTTTAAAGGCAACCAACCTTTTTGTTAAAATGGTAAATAAAGGCAAAAGGAACAGGAGACCACTATGGTTTTCGAAGGAAGTAGCTGAAAAAGTGAAGAAAAAGAGGGAGGCCTTCATGAAATACAAGAGATCACAGAGAGAGGAAGACAGGCATCTGTATTTGGAAAAACTTAGAGAAGCTAGCAAAGTAGTCAAGAAGGCAAAGATTCAAAAGGAGGAGGAAATAGCCAATGCAATAAAATGGGGGGATAAGACATTTTTCAGATATATTAGTGAGAAGAGGAAGGGCAAAAGTGGTATTGTCAGACTCAAGGGTGCAGGGGGGGAATATGTAGAAGCTGATAAGGATAAAGCGGAATTGCTTAACAAATATTTTTGTTCTGTGTTCACAGATGAAGAACCAGGAGCAGGACCTCAGAAAACACCCACAAATAAGAACAGAAGCGAGGGACATCTTGAACAATTTTCAGAAGACTGTGTTCGTGAGAAACTAGCTCAACTTAAAGTAGACAAAGCGATGGGACCGGATGGGATACACCCTAGAATACTGAGGGAACTTGGGGATGTTCTAGCAACTCCACTGACTGACCTTTTCAATGCCTCGTTGGAGTCGGGAGTGGTGCCAAAGGACTGGAGAGAGGCTCATGTGGTGCCTTTACACAAAAGCGGAAGTAAGGATGTGGTTGAAAACTACAGGCCGGTTAGTTTAACTTCGGTGGTGAGTAAATTATTGGAAACGCTGCTGAAAGAGAAAATAGTGAGGTTTCTGGAGTCCAGCGGATTACAGGATCCGAGGCAGCATGGATTCACCAGAGGCAGGTCTTGTCAGACAAATCTGATTGATTTCTTTGACTGGGTGACCAGGGAGTTGGACCAAGGGAGAGCTCTAGATGTGATGTATTTAGATTTCAGTAAAGCCTTTGACACTGTTCCTCACAGGCGACTTATAAACAAACTGAGCACCCTAGGGATGGACTCTAAAGTTACTGCTTGGGTTAGAAATTGGTTGGGTGGGAGGCGACAAAGAGTACAAGTAAATGGAGCTCACTCTGAAGAGAAGGATGTTACCAGTGGTGTGCCCCAGGGATCTGTCCTTGGTCCGATTCTTTTTAACATCTTTGTTAGTGATATACCGGAAGGGCTGTCGGGTAAGGTTTGCCTCTTTGCGGATGATACCAAAATCTGCAATAGAGTAGACACCCAGGAAGGTGTAGATAACATGAGGACGGATGTAGCTAAGCTTGAAGAATGGTCTAGAATTTGGCAGCTGGGATTTAATGTTAAAAAATGTAAGGTCATGCATTTGGGCTGCAGCAATCTAAGGGAGCAATACAGTATAGGAGGTGAAGTACTTTTGTCCACTAAAGAAGAGCGGGACCTAGGCGTGGTTGTGTCTGATGATCTTAAAGTAGCTAAACAGGTAGAAAAGGCGACGGCAAAAGCTAGAAGGATGCTTGGGTGCATACGGAGAGGAATGGCTAGCAGAAAAAAGGAGGTGATAATGCCTCTGTATAAGTCTTTGGTGCGACCTCATTTGGAGTATGGTTTGCAATTCTGGAGACCGCACCTTCAAAAGGACGTGAACAGGATGGAGTCGGTGCAGAGGGTGGCTACTAAAATGATTAATGGGCTTCATTATAAAGCATATGAGGACAGACGTAAGGATCTTAATATGTACACCTTAGAGGAAAGGCGGGATAGAGGTGTTATGATTGAGATGTTTAAATACCTCCGTGGCTTAAATGTTCAGGGAGAGAACCTCTTTCAATTGAAAGCAAGTTCTGCTACGAGGGGACATGGGATGAGGGTGAAGGGAGATAGATTCAGGAGTGATATGCAGAAATATTTCTTTACGGAAAGAGTAGTGGATCCGTGGAATAGTCTACCAGTGGAGGTGGTAGAGATGAGGACAGTAACTGAATTCAAAAAAGCATGGGACCAACACAGAGGATCTCTAAAGGTAAAAAGTGGACTGTTGTAGTTGTTGTTATGGAAGGACAGACTAGATAGGCCATGTGGTCTTTTTCTGTCATCATGTTTCTATGTATTACGGACTGTAGGAAGAAGGTTTCACAATTGGCACCAGTCCGTAATAACTTAAGCAGGGGGGTATGTGATAAGGAAGCTTATCATAGTTCAGGAAGGAATAATACAAGAAGTGAATTGGCTCTGAATAAGCAACCTGTGCTGGCTGGTAAAAGCACTAAAACAGAGTGTTTACCTAAAAGACTACCAGACCCAGAATGCACTGGTTTACAGAAAGCCTCTAGGAGAGCTGAAGTGGGGAAACGTGTGCCTAATCAAGGAAGCTATGAGGTAATCCCTAATTACCCATCTCCTACGGTAGGGCTTGATTCAGAACACCTGGACTGTTCTAGGATGGAGTGTCCATCTAGGCACTTTAAAACTAGAAGAAATTCTTCACACAGACAGCTACAGCAAGAGCAAGGCTGGCAAGGACAGAAGAAGAAAGGCTGGCAACAGAAGGAGAAAGGAGGACGGCAACAGCAAGGCTGGCAACAGCAGGAGGAGAGAGGACAGCTACAGCAAGAGCAAGGCTGGCAAAGACAGAAGAAGAAAGGCTGGCAACAGAAGGAGAAAGGAGGACACCAACAGCAAGGCTGGCAACGGCAGGAGGAGAGAGAACAGCGACAGCAAGAGCAAAGAGAACACAGAAGGAAGAACAGCAAGACATCCAGGAGGTCTAGGAAAGGAGCACAAGGCAGTACGTGTGCTGGAAGAGAATCCTGGGGCAAGCATTCTTCATTGGACTGGAAGAAACCAGCGGCTTGGAGATATACAGCCAGGAACCCCCAGTGAGCACCTGTAAAGGAGACGGCTGCATCTACAGAAAGAAGGAGCTCTAATACCTACTTAAGGAGGTATGGGAAAAGAGACCTAAAGTCCAGAGATTCTGACTGGAGAGCTGGGCACAGAAGCTTTGCTACCTACTAGCCAAAATATCCAGAGAGGAATCCTAATGGCAACGTGATCTCAGGCATGAACTCTGATCTGTTCCCTAGCTTTGCACAAGGAAGACAGCAGGGAAACAAATGCTATCCTGATAGTGATCAGTTAGAGAATTCCTCTGAGCCAGTGTATGAAAATGATTCCATGATATTTCAGGAGCAAGGGGAAATATCAAATGAGCAAGTAGAATGCATGGATTGCTCTCTGTCTAAGCTGCTGTTTAAAGTAATCCTCAGGTAAGCAACAAACACCAAAGGGAACTGTACTGTGTTATTTTTAACTACGCAGAAAGTTTTCTTGGTGAGAAAGCTTTAGAGTAAGTTGGAGCCACGTGGAGAGTGGACCAGCAAGGGTTTGCAGCTGGTTAAGCACCTGTGATTAAGCCAGGCACAAGTGCACGTGGGCTCTGGAAAGAAAAACTTCTTCACTGTGTGAATAGAAGAAAGTTGTTTTTTTTTTATAAAGAGAATTTTCCTTTTGGGTTTATTATTCATTTAAGCACTGCTAAGAAAGTTATTAGCAGGGGCTGGAAGAAAGACCTTTTCTGTTCCATCAAGGTCTTTACTGAGTTGTTGCCTAAGTATGTCAGTTGCCTTATTTATTTGTTTTGTTACCTGAAGATATTTCCTGAAGAAAGTATCCTGTTGATGTTACCAAGCATATCTGTGCGAGGGAATAACTCCCCATAAATAAAATCTGTTTTCTGCTTACACTCGAGCAACTACAATTCATTATTTTTTTTGAACGGCTGATCTTTTGTGAATGAACTACAAGACCCACAATCCTTTGCAAGTCATATAAATTCCTGTCTTTGCCAAGATTGTGGAACTTTCACAACAAGCACCCCCGTTTACAAACTCCAAAAGGCCTAAATACTGACTAGGGCAAAGTAATTCTAAACTTTTACTTCTAACAAATAACTACTTTATGCTTTCAAAGAATTTGAAAGAAAGATTTTTCCAAATAAGTCCACAATCTCTTTTATCCCTAACTTCAAGTCACCAAAATTCACAAGCAGTGTTCTGCTCACTTACCTTCAGAAGCTGATTCTGATATATTGTGGTAAGGAAGCCTATCCTGAGTTAGGGGAAAGGGGAAAAGGCAAAGAGTTCACCCTATTAAAAGGGCCCCTTTTGCAAGGTCAGGGAAACAAAGCCACAACCTCACCTAGGAACCAGAAAACCCCCAGCTGGAACAGGTTTCATGTTTCCCCTAGTGAAATAAGGGAGAGTGAATACAGACCTAAGGTCCAAGACCCCTACGTCAGTAAGCTCCCTGATTACTCAGGTGCCAGAAAGCAGAGTGATCTCCGTCACCTGGGAAGAGAGGAGGTGTGGCTAGAACCCTGGAGATATAAGCCTATGCTAGATTATAGAAGAGGAGAAGGAGAGAGGGTGGAAGGAACGCATGAAGCAAGGGCAGAGGCAAAGGCAAGAAGAGGAGAAAGAGAGAGAGAAGCTGATACAAGCCGAGGCACAGGTACGCGCCTAGGAAGCCTGGTTAATACTGAGCAGAGTAGGAGAAGCCTGACTAATGCTGGGCAATGCAGAGGTGCAGGAGACGCTCTCAGCTCTAACGAGAGGCTGTTAGCCAAGCCCGAAGGAGAGTCAGAGTCTATGCAGCTAACAGAGCCTGATGCTGAGCTGAATGAGGAAGACACCCTCATGGATTGCTCTTTGTGCCAAGCCTTAGCCACAGAAGGGTTGAAGGAAAGCCAGCCCTGAGAGGAAGCCCTCCAGAGAAAGGTAACCATAAGAAGCAGGTAGATGGATTGTAAATTCCCACGTGGTAGAGAGGGGAAGTTTTACTAAGACGTAAGAACAAGCTGGAGTTGTGAATTGTGCTTGTTAACCCACCTGCTACCTGTGAAGTGAGACGGCAAGAAGCCAAATTAACTGTGAGGAAAAAGCTTTCTTTTACTCTTGAATTTTCCTGAGAAACCTGAATAGCACTTTGCTTGCACGTTGAAAGTTTTTTCCTGTTTGGAGTTTTTGTTATCTCCAGGAACAAGCAGGAATGAGTCTTCACATATGGTTACGTCGGTACCGACGGAGCCTGCGCGGGAACGCTCCCCAGCGTCTTAAAAGAAAGCTTTTGAGAGCATCCCCCGCGCATGAGCGCTGCCTTCCAGCCAAACACTTCCCTCACATCAGTTTTTTGTTTTCCGCGGAGCCGACAGGACGTGTCCCTGTCACCGCAGAAAATTTATTTCTTTTATTTTCATTTTTTGTGGTGCGCCTGCCTCCGTTCGTCGCCCACCGGTACCGCTGGTGTTTTTCTTTCTTTTCTTTGAAAAATTTCTCTTTCTGGTGAATTTTTTCTGCTTTTAGTGCTGGCTTCTGGCCGCTAGGCCTCAACCTTTTCCATCATGGAAAGGCCAGTCACTACCCTCAAGAAATGTTTAAACTGTGGCGGTACACTTCAATTTCTTACCCCATTTGGGTGTCTGCCTTGTTTAGCTCCTGACCATTGTCCTAAAGTCTGTTTTTCTTCTAGGAGTTTTACCAGAAGAGATCTTCAGCACCGAGTACAACTTGGTACCGGGTCTACATCTACCATGAGGTCACCGGGCAGAATCTCTTCTTCTTTACATGGTCAGGTAACCCAACAACAGTCTGTTAAGACTAGCCAGTCCTCGAGAGGTAGATCTCTTGCTAAGCATCGAGATGCCCCTCGGCTTGCCTTCGAGGATTCTATGGCTCAATCCCAGCGGGAGTCTTCAGGCTCCAAAGCATTCACGGGATCTCAGGTTGCTCCCGAGGTTTTTACCTCCGTGGATGCGCCTGAGCCATGTTCGGTGGCCTGGACCGCTTCGAGCGGTACCGATGCCTCGGCATGGGCTGTGGTGTTGGATAAAGAACTCCTCACCATGAAACGTAGTCTGGCGCATCTCTCAGTTACTTCGGTACCGTCAGAGTCGCCGCAGACCGTTCTTCAGCCACTGGTATTGGCATTGATTCCGGTGCCGATATCGGCTCTGGTGCCGGTATGCGTGCCGACATTGGCATCGCTTCCGGTACCAAATTGGTCATCGATACGGATGCCGGTACCGACATCGGTACCGACATCAATGACTTCGATGCCTCTTCCCATAGGCTCGCTTCCTCTGATGCCGAGCCTGGAATCGCTATCTAGCCTCGAAGATTCGGTACCGACATGGAGGAGTACCGAGCACACCTCATTTCAGAGGATCCGGTGCTTCGTCCTCCCCGGATTTCTAACCCCGATGTTGGAGATACAACCATCGGTACCATACCTGAATTTTCAGCAGGTCCAGTTCTTACTCCTCAATTCAGAGACTTTCTCTTAGAGGAGATCTCTTTTCAAGCTTTTCTGCTTGACATGGCAAGGATACTCGCCATTTCTATACCTGGGAAGGAGTCTATACCACGGGATTCAGAACTTCTGCAATCCCCCTGGTTTCCAGAGGAGGCAATTATGCTTCCCCTACATCAGATCCTACAGGATCTGTTATTTAGAATGTGGGAGACTCCCTTAACAGTATCTCCACATTCCAAGAGAGTTGACACTATCTATAAAGTGCCACCTTCTCCAGGTTTTTCAAAAGACTCAACTACCTCATCATTCTATAGTAGTAGAATCAGCAATGAGGCGTGTTAGGAGTGCAAAAAAGCCAGGTCGTGATGCTTTTGGGCATTGATACTTAGCATCTATGCTTTCAGCAAGAATCATTTCATATATTTTCTATATGGGATTCTCTCTGAAACAGGTTGCCAAAAGTTTAAAACTTTTCTACCCTTTCCTTCAAGAACATAAAAGAGCTGACTATTTAGCACTAGTCAATCATGCTCATGATATTTCTACATTCCTTCATCATGCTTCCCTAGATTCTTTTGAATCTGTCAGCAGATCTTCTGCTATAGCCAAAGGGGCACGACGTTTAGCCTGGCTCCAAGCTTCAGGCCTGGATAAATGGGTACAAGAGAAGCTGGGAAATAGTCCTTGTACTGGAGAACATCTCTTCAACAAGGATTGCCTATTTCAAGCTAGTCAGTTAGACACTGATAATGCTACCTCAAGAGGATTGTCAAAACTTTCCTCCATACCAGCTGATAATGGATCTTCTAAAAGACTTTATTCCTCTAGGGGGAAAAAGTTTTATCCATCTTCTTCCCCTCAAACAGATGTTTCCCAACAAGGGCAACATCCAACCATGCTAAAATAACGGAAACCTCAACAGATTCAGCAAACCCAGTACTACAGGGTTTCTGATTTTTTTCGGTCAGTATGAGGTTTCAAAACCTGTAGATATGTTTTTTTATCAAAAGAGCCGTCTAGTTTGACTCTCATCTATGCTGAGACAACACTGAGTTGCCTCTAGGCAAGACTCTCTTATTCAAGAGAACTTTACTCTGTCAACTCTAAGAGCTCTTGAGCTATCTCAGGCCTACAGGTAATAAGTTTCTCCTTCCCTGTTGTTGTTAAGTGCCGTCGAGTCATGGCGACCCTCTGGATAGCTATCCTAAACTGTGTTCGATCTTCAGTCAGGCGGCTCATTGTTGACAGACTGGTACCCGTAGCTGCTGTTGTTGTATCGATCCATCTCATTGCTGGCCTTCCTCTTTTGCGTTGACCTTCTATCTTGCCAAGCATAATGTCTTTCTCTAATGATCTCTCTCTCTTCGCATGATGTGTCCAAAGTATGAAAGTCGAAGTCTTGTCATCTGAGCTTCTAAAGAAAGCTTAGGTTTGATCTCCTCTAGTACCGACTGGTTTGTTCTTCGGGCAGTCCATGGTATACACAGTATTCGCCGCCAGCACCATAATTCAAAGGCATCAATTTTCTTCCTGTCTATCTTTTTCACTGTCCAGCTTTCACATCATATGATGTTATTGAAAATACCATGGCTTGAACAGGTCAAATCTTTGTATGGAGAGAGACATCTCTGCTCTTGAGAATCTTATCTAGGTCTTTCATAGCCATTCTGCCAAGAGCAAAGCGTCGTCTGATTTCTTGACTGCTTGTTGCTTCTTTATTGATAGTTGATCCAAGTAGGTTAAAGTTGTTCACAATTTCAATTTCTTCTTCAACGATGAACCTGTTGATTATGCCAGTTGTCATGATCTTTGTCTTCTTTACATTAAGGTGCAGGCCCATTTTGAGACTATGTTCTTTGATTGTGAGAAGCAAATGTTTCAGATCATCTTCACTTTCAGCCAGTAATGTGGTATCATCAGCATAGCGAAGGTTGTTGATGAGTCTTCCACCAATCTTCACACCTCTGTTGTCTTCATACAATCCTGCTTCTCTGATGATTTGTTCTGCATATAAATTAAACAGGTAGGGGGAAAGTATGCAGCCTTGTCTTACACCTTTGCTTATTTTAAACCATTCTGTTTCTCCTTGTTCCGTTCGAACTGTTGCTTCTTGATCAATGTACAGATTGCGCAAGAGAACAATCAGGTGTTCTGGTATACCCATGCTTCTTAATGTGGCCCAGAGTTTCTCATGGTTTACACAGTCAAAAGCCTTGCTATAGTCGATAAAGCACAAATAGATATCTTTTTGGTATTCTTTAGTCTTTTCAAGGATCCATTTCACATCCGCAATGATGTCTCTCGTTCCTCGCCCTTTCCTGAACCCTGCTTGCACTTAAGGTAGTTCTTGTTCCAGGTATGGTTGTAGTCTCTTTTGAATAATCTTCAGTAGAATCTTGCTGGCATGTGGGATCAGAGCGATTGTGCGATAATTTCCACAGTCAGTTGGATCACCTTTCTTTAGTATTGGTATAAACACAGATCTTTTCCAGTCAGTTGGCCATGATGTTGTCTTCCATATTTCTTGGCAGAGCCTTGTGAGTACGGTAACAGCTGCATCAGATTGCTGCAATACTTCTATGGGAATGCTATCAATGCCTGGTGTTTTGTTCTTTGATAAGGCTTTCAATGCTGCTTCAACTTCTTCTTTCATCACCAATGGTTCCCGATCATAAGGTACAGGTTGAAACGGCTGTTGGTCCACTTGATCTTTATCATATAAAAACTCTGTATATTCCTTCCACCTTTTCTTGATCTTCTCAGCATCATTCAACATAGAACCTTGAGCATATTGTAACATTCCAATTCGAGGCTGGAACTTTTTCTTTAACTCTCGTAGCTTTAGGAAAGCCAATCTTGTTCTTCCTCTAATAGTTTCTGCTTCTATTTCCTTGCAAGTGTCATTGTAGTACTTTTCCTTGTCCTGTCTTGCTGCACGTTGGAAATCTCTGTTGGAATTTAAAAAAAAAAAAGGGGGGAAGAACAACCAAGAAACTTAACAGGGTGAGTGATACCTTTCACTTTTTGGCAGTTTCCTGTAACACCTTCACTGCAGAGGACTCCACCTTTAAGAACTTACTAATTTGTAAGTTTTTCAACTCTGTATTACTTATCTTTTAGTTGGAACATCCAGTCTCCAACCTGCATATTATTCAACTGGAGAGCTTCTTCCTGAAGCTATAGGGATTCCTACTCCAGTAAATCTTGTCAATACAGAGTTTTTCCTTTTTAGGGTCCTTCTGCACTAGGGGTTTTCTTACAGGATGCAATTCAGCATTCTGAAAACCCCTATCAGATTTTCCTCTATGTATTTGAGCAGAGTCAGCTCAGAAGGCTTTTAACCCCTCCATAATAGAAATATGAATAACGTTAGATGAGCTTCTTGGAACAGATAGCTCACATGGGTTTCTGCCTTCTCTACACTGCTTGTGTTTTTAGAGCTGACCTCTTAAATACTCCTTTATGACAGCTAATCAGACAGGAATTTACTTTTATCATTCCTAGTTATGTCTTTGGTCCTTTTGTTAATCTCCATGGGACCTGTTTTTTTCTGCTGTCTTTCTAACAGATGGCTTCAAAGCGCTTTTTAGAACCCTCTGTTTAATTCATTATTGCAGAGGACAAAAGCCTATTACTATTTTTGCCATCTTCATTTCTCTTCCAACAGAATTGATTAGGTTGCATACTGGCTACTCAATAGCCAGATCTCACCTAAGTAGCCTATAACATGCTCTCTGCAACTGTGCAATGAAGCTCTGCAACTATGGGCCTTTGTCAGAGAGCATCATAGTCTACCCCTAGTAGGGAACTTCTGCGGGCTAAACAACCTTGGACTGGTAGGCTCTGCCCAGTCATGCTCTCATATGGCTGTTTGTTCCTATTTTCCATCTTCCTTAAAATTCCTTTAAGGAAAGGGAACCAGGGCCTGAACGACTTCAAGTTAAGGAATACCACCACTCTCTAATTTGTTCCATATCCCCAAGGGAACTTCCACTACTGGGATGCATTCCTAATCATTACAATTGATCTTTATCTACTGTAAAATTTTCTACTTCTAATACCTCGTTGAAGTCTACAAGAAACAAAGAACGCATGATACTCATGCTGCTCTCATACAGAGTCAGACATGGCCCTTCATTGCGTTTTTTTCTTCCAGCTTCTATCCTGAAGTGATAAGAAGATCCAGATCCTTTTTCTTATCATCCAGTTCAAGAAGGCCCTGAAACATCTCCTTTTCCTCAAATATTTCCCAGAGGACAAAGAAATACAGTTACACCCAAATAGCAATAATTACCTTCCAACTACATAATCTTCCCTGACTCAACAATACATTTCACTATTTTACCAGATTAACAGTACACTTTTCAGACAATATGACACTTGTATGTAAATAGTTGCTCTTGTTGTTGTTTTGTTGTAAATAATTGACCCGGTTATCCAAGTTAATGTTCCTGTTATATGTAATAACCAGATAAATGTAACTTGTCTGAAGTTTTCTTGTTCCATGTAAACCGCGCTGATAATGAATAGTGCGGTATATAAAAAATGTTAATAAATAAATAAGGATCTCCTCTGCCCTCCTTCGGGTACGACTCAAGGCCTAGTTGTCTGAGGACTAGTCTCTCTAGGCCTAGACCTCTTGTCAAGGGTAAGAAACATCTTGCTGGTTTCCACGTAACCTTGCTTAAGATTCTTATACCTTGACTAATAAGTGATTCTCCCTAACTATTCGTAAGGAGATCTTAACCCTTCTTGTTGTTAGACAATTCTCCTTATACAATCTGACCCTGAAATATTGTTACTGTCCATATCAATGCTGTCAGCATACCCTAAAGTCTTAAATGGACATCCAATTTGTCTGGTAAAGTTAGGAAATTCTTTCTTTACCATAACCTTTTTCTATCAGAATCGGGTTATCTTTTATCTGAAGCTCCAGGTAAGTTGTTAGCCTAAGTGCTATCACTTACGCAACACACATTCCTGATCTTCAGAAATTGGGGGCTCAATCGCCCAATACAATTTTCTTGTCCGTATAAAGGGGTTCTGAGAGCCCATTCTCCCAATTTATAATTATGTGATTTGTCACATTTAAAATATTTTATGCATCACAATTTTGATCCATGATATAATTTGTAAGTACCCATAATGTAAATACGTTCTAACATTTTACTGTTCAAATGTTATATTGTTACTTGTAAATAGTTCCACCTGTTCTATGTAAAACGACTAGGTATGCTCTTTCATATACCATATAACTTACTGTTCCTTGTAAACCGCTCTTGATACTTGGGAAAGAGCGGTATAGAAATAATTGTTAAATAAATAAATAAAATAAATTTGTCCTTTTTCTGTAAGGTATTTTAACCTTTTCATCCAGACTAGTCAGATTTGTCTTTTCTTTTCTTTCCCTAGGCACCATCCTGCTCTAGGGAAAGAAATGCCTTAGTCTTTACCTTATAGAGAAGTTTATCTTCTCTCATGGGTCCCAACTTCTTATAAACTCCCCAGTTTCCCTGGGGTTTCTCCAGGCAATGATAATTTCTTATCTTTGTCTATATTGCAGCTCCATTCCCTTCACTCCTCATGATAGGGGAATTTCATATGAGGACAATGTGATGGTTCTTTTCAACAGACCCATATCCACTTTCCCCATATGTATAGATTTTTTGCAATCCCTGGATAACATCCCTTTTCAAGAATTGGGAACTCTATCCTTACTAACAGGTATCTCTACACAAGGACACTTTTCTGCTTCCTTGTTTAGTTCAGCTGTTCCACAGCACATCAATTTTACTCTGTTAGCTCAACTCCTACCCTCCATCCCTTGGATGCCTGAGGTCCTCGGGAGCAAGCATGTCCCATTTTTTACTTGCTACATGCTGGGCCTCTCCCAGGCATTTTAGCTTGGGAGTCCCCATATGTGAAGACTCATTCCTTCTTGTTCCTGGAGATAGCATAGTTACTTACCTGTAACAGGTGATCTCTGGGAACAGCAGGAATAAGTCTTCACAACCCACCCACCTCCCCTAGGAGTTGCTCTCTTTCTCTTTTCTCTTTTTAATTTGTTACTTCCCTCCTTCGGTCTCAGCTACAAATACAACTGATGTGAGGGAAGTGTTTGGGTGGGAAGGCAGCGCGCATGCGTGGGGGATGCTCTCAAAAGCTTTCTTTTAAGACGCTGGGGAGCGTTCCCACGCAGGTTCCATCGGTACCGACGTACCCATCTGTGAAGACTTATTCCTGCTGTTTCCAGAGATCACCTGTTACAGGTAAGTAACTGTGCTTTGCTTGTTAATTGGAAAACAGCCTGGAAAGGTTTGAGACTGGAAAAGAAGGCAAACTGCCACAGAAGAAAGCCTGTTTTGTGTTTTGTGCTTTAACCAGCAAGGCTAAAGGAAGCTGGTAGCCTTGCTGTTAAAAGGCTAGGTTTTTCTGAGCTGAAGAATACTTTAAGCTGCCACTTTGGTTTGGGGTTTTTGTTTTGCTTATAACCTGTTGTACTTTGAAGAAGCCTGGAGAAGTATGCCTGAATGTGGTATTTATGAACCTTTTTTGTGCTCAATAAATTTCTGTCATTGCCTTACCCCAAGGAGCCCAACTACAGCTTTCTACCTGAAGCCCATATATAGCGCAATTAAACTACATTTCCCAGAAAACATTGCAGGGAATTAGTCAGTTAAGGCCGAAAGGGGAAAGTTCCTCATACAACCACGACCCTCTAAGCTAGGGGCGAGTGGTGAGGGCGTGACAATATACATATATATATATATATATATTGTCACAAGGTAGATGCAGCAGAGCCCATGGAAACAAGCGAAAATGCAGGCAGTGAGACAGATTATGACAGTTCAGAGGAACACAGGGTAGGATGTTGCCATAGGCAACTCAAACAAAACAGCTCACGTGCAAGGGAAACACGCCCAAGCAGCAGAAAGGCCAGGAAATTAGGAACTAATGAAAGCCAGCTGGGAGTGGGTGGAGCTGACACGCACGTAGAAAAGCTCAGTGCACATGGAGTTAGACAGAGCCAGTGTGAGGAGGCGGGCCAGCATGTGCAAGAGAGCCCGTTTGAGAAGCAGAGCCAGCTTGAGAATCCAAGCAAGAGATGGAGTGAGCGTGGGAGCAGGAGTGAAAGTGAGAGTGAAGGTGAGAAAGAGAAGACACACGCAGGACACAGCAGGAATGGAATAGAACCCGGTTGGAGCACGGGAGCAAGCAGCTGTGACGTTGAAAGCCAAAGATATAATGGGAGAAACTCTAATTGGAAGGGAGCTGAGGGCAGAGCTCTGAAAGCGTCAAAGCCCAGCAGAAGCTATCAGAAAGGTAACCAAACATTTAATTGTGAAGTTAGCTGGAGGAAGCCTGAAGAAAGTTTTTATACAAACAATTGGCATAGAAAGAGTAAAGCTATTATACCTGAGCATAAGCCTGTGTCTAGAAGAAGGTTCAAAGACAGGAGCCAGGAGAAGTTTTTACTGGATTTTACTCCGGCGTCGGTAGCAGCTGAGCACAACCTGAGTCAAAGACTGTTTAAAGCCAGCCCAACTGTTTCTAGTAGAGGGAAAAGTGAAACTAATAATTTCCTCTATCTCCCACCGCATTTGAGAGGCTCCCAGGGTAGACACTTCAAGGAATACGGTAGCAGCATAGCCAGCATTCTCACCCAGAAGAAAAGAGACTTCCTGAATAGTAGGGAGAGACTGTTTAGTAACGTACCATATGCTGCAAGAGATGAGTCCTTAACAGCAGAACCCGAAGAGATGCAATGTGAGCTGCAGGGGGATAATGTAAGTAGTGATTACATGGACTGCACGCTCACAGTCTCTGATAATATATTGTTTCTGAGATAAACGAGTTGAATTGCCAAGCTTGAAAGCCACAAAGGAAATGGTCTTTGTATGCTGGAGAGAACTGTTTTGAATACTTTTTCATTTACTTGTTTGAAGCTGAAAATAAGCAATTTCTGTTCTCATTTTTACTTTGTTTTTGCTCAAGTGGGGCTGTGTATGCTTTTGTTTTGCTCACCCAAAAGAAACCTCTTGGAAGGGGAATAAAACCTTTTGAGCCTTACCTCGGTGCCACAACTGATTCTTTGAACTAATCCATAATAATACTACATATCCCAGAGGGCCAAGCAAGGCTCTGGGCTGGGTCTAGGCTGATCACCCGATTTGTGCTTGAGGAGACAAGCAGTGGAGGATAAGGGCTTGATGAGTGATGAAGAGAGTATGACAATATATATTGTCATAGAGCGAGAGCTAATAAAAGTGAGGACATAGGAAAAGAAGCTGTCTGCCCAAAACAAATGAGGTGCAGAGAATGCAATTGCCTAGCAAAACAGCTAGAGGGAGCAGGCGTGCACTTACAGAGGCTGAGTGGACACACCTAGCTAAGCAGCAGCACCTGAGAACTAGCCCGGGAAGCTCAAAGGCAGAAGACCTTTATAAGCCAGAGGCTGGAGACAGAAGGCAGAGCAGCACCAGAAGGCAGAGCAGCACCGGAAAGGAGAGCACTGCTGAGAAAAGGAGCAGTGGAACCAGGACTAGTCGCACGGCTGCAGGAACTGGAAGAGAACCAGAGTTCCCAGAGAAAGACAGACGGAGGAGAAAACTGAGTTACTTACCTGTAACGGAGTTCTCCGGGGACAGCAGGATAGGTCAGCCACACCTGGTGACGTCATCCGACGGCGCCGAGACGGAAGTGCTCTCTAGCTCAGAGACTTCTGAGCATGTGTGAGGTGATCCCACCTCCCGGTCCGCCCCTAGCCCACCAGTTGGTGATTAGCTGCGCCCTTAGGCTAGGGTGCGGACCTAGCAGGCCACCCTCAGAGGGGAGGTGGGTGGGAATGTGTGGCTGACCTATCCTGCTGTCCCCGGAGAACTCCGTTACAGGTAAGTAACTCAGTTTTCTCCTAGGACAAGCAGGATGTGTCAGCCACACCTGGTGTCTCCCTAGCTGTAGGTCAGCGCTGAGGCTGAGGGGGGCCATGGCAGGCCGTAGAGCAGGAGGCAAGGAGGACACAGCAGGGATCAGTGAGGTGAACCTCCATATTTATTGTGCAGAACAATACGTGTAAACAACAGCCCTTACGTGAGGGGGTCCTCACAATAATGCAACATGCATTGAGGTAGAACGTAAAGTGCAATTAACCAACTGTGCAATACGAACACCATTGTGCAGGTGCAATTAACCAACTGTGCAATACAAACATCAACCGTGAAACAGTGCATTCAACAATTGTGCAGGGGAATTGTGCAAATAGACTACCAGGCAGAGAGATTATAGTGGCATGTGAACAATAGTCATTTCATGTGGCCGTTGCGGCGCTAGGGTAAGCGGGCCTTGCTGCCGCAGATAGGACTGCTCGGCCAAAGGAACTGTCCGTTTCTGCCTTGAGGTCTAGACAGTAGTGCTTCTGGAAGGTGAGGTGGGGGGACCAGGTTGCGGCTTTGCAGATCTCGCTTACTGGGACCTCGTGTGCGTTGGCGAGGGAGGTGGCTAGCGCGCGGAGTTGGTGGGCGCTAGCTTTGTTCGCCGGTTGTTCGCCGGCCTTCTGGAGGCAGTAGGCGATACAATCGGAGATCCAGTGGGCGAGCGTGCGCTTGGTGACGGGTCTCCCCGGTCTGTTAGGGTCGAAAGACACAAAAAGTTGGGTTTCTTGGCGAGAGGTGGCTGTCCTGTCGATGTAGATGCGTAGGGCTCTGACGCAATCCAGAGAATGGAGGCGTTGCTCTTCGGGGGACCCGTGGGGCCCGGGGAAGAAGGAGGGCAGCTCCACCGATTGGTTGACGTGGAAGGCAGAGGCTACCTTGGGAACAAACTTGGGGTGTGTCCGAAGGGATGCCCTGTTGTGGTAAATCCTGGTGTACGGGGGGTGAGCCACTAGCGCCTGTAGCTCACTCACCCTCCTTGCGGAAGTGATGGCGATGAGGAAGAGGGTCTTCCAGGATAGAAATTTTTCTGCTGCGGAGAGCAGGGGCTCGAAGGGCTCTTGCGTCAGTTGCTGGAGGACAATGCTGAGGTCCCAAGAGGGGACCGGCTTCTGGACGGGTGGCTGTAGGTTTCTGAGGCCTCTCATGAAACGGGTCACGATGGGCAGGGAGGCCAAGGAGCCTCTAGGTGAGTCGCTGCGTAGTTGGTGCAGGGACGCGATGGCTGCAAGGTGTACCTTGATGGACTGGGGTTTTAAGCCCAGGCTGAAGAGAGTGGAGAGGTAGTGCAGTACCAAGGGAACGGGGCAGGAGGTGGGCGGGATGTTCTGTCCTGCACACCAGATACTGAAGCGTTTCCACTTGAGGTTGTAAGACTTGCGAGTGGACGGTCTCCTGGACTCCAGCACTATTTATTTATTTATTTTATTTATTACAATTTCTTATATACCGCACTATTGTGGTGTAGGTCTTGGAGGCCTACCCTTTCAGCCTCCAGGCTGTTAAAGCAAGGGTCTGGAGGTTGGGGTGCCAGGTCTTGCCGTCGTTCTGTGTTAGCAGGTCCGGTCGCAGCGGTAACCTGATGGGAGGCTCCTGGGAGAGCTGCAGCAGTAGGGAGAACCACATCTGCCGTGGCCAGTGGGGCGCAATCAGGATGATGTGCGCCTTGTCGTTGATGATGCGCTGGATGGTGGCAGTCAGGAGGGGGGTAGGGGGGAAGGCATAGGCCAGTTCCCACTCCCCCCATGGTACTGCGAAAGCATCGGAGGCCACTCTCCGGGGAGAGGGGCGTATCGAGCAGTATAGGGGGCATCTGGCATTGGCTTCGGTGGCGAATAGGTCGATCCTTGGATTCCCCCAACGTCGGAAAATGGACTGCGCCACATCCCTGTGGAGCGTCCACTCGTGTGGTTGGAGTTGCCTGCTCAGCCTGTCCGCTACTGTGTTCAGCTCTCCTGGGAGGTAAGTTGCTTGCAGCATGCAGTTGTGGTCCAGGGCAAGGGACCATATCTCGAGAGCTTCCCTGCAGAGAGGACGAGAGGCCGTGCCCCCTTGTTTGTTGAGGTAGAACATCGCTACCTGGTTGTCGGTCTGGATCAAGACTGTCTTCCCCGCCAGGTGGGACATGAAGGTTTGAAGCGCATACTTGATCGCCCGGAGCTCGAGCACATTGATGTGCAGGGATTGTTCTCTTCTGGACCAAGCTCCTTGTGTGCTGAGTTGGAGCAGGTGGGCTCCCCACCCTGTGTTGGAAGCATCCGTGGTCAAGATCAGCTGGTAACTGAGGGGTTGTAAGCTCTTGCCCACGGAGAGATTGGCGGAGACCGTCCACCAGCGAAGGCTCTGGCTCACCTTTGCTGAGGAGGGGATGCGGGTGGAGAGTGGTTGGGACAATTGCTTCCAGTGAGAGCGAAGGTGCCACTGGAGAGTGCGCATGTGTAGTCTGGCAAAGGGAAGGACTGCAGTAGTCGCTGCCATGTGGCCCAAGAGGCGTAGGATGTCGTGGGCATTGGTGTGCTTCGCAGCCGCAATTTTCTTCGCCATGTGGGTGATAATCTTCTGCCGGCTCTCGGGGAGGAAGGCTTTGGATGCGGTGGTGTCGATCATCGCCCCGATGAATTCCGTGCGCTGTGTGGGCTCTAATCGTGACTTGTCCTTGTTGAGGAGGAACCCCAGCTTGGCCAGCAGTGCCGTAGTCCTTTGAACTGCAGCTGTAAGCTCTGGAGCCGAAGGTGCCGATATCAGCCAGTCGTCCAGGTAGGGAAAGATGGCGAGCCCTTGCCTGCGGAGGTGTGCCGTGACCACGGCCACGCACTTCGTGAAGACCCTGGGGGCAGGGGAGAGTCCAAAGGGAAGCACTCGGTACTGGTAGTGGCAACCCATCGCTATGAACCTCAGGAATCTCCTGTGCGAGGGGTGGATGGGGATGTGGGAGTACGCGTCCTGTAGGTCCAGGGTAGCCATCCAGTCCCCTGCTCTGATGAGTGGAAGGATGGAGTTCAGGGAGTACATTCAAAACTTTTCCTTCACGAGGAAGTTGTTCAGCTTGCGTAGATCCAGGATGGGGCGAAGGCCCCCGCGCTTCTTGGGAATAAGGAAGTACCGGGAGTAAAACCCAGTGTTTAACTCATTGGAGGGAACCCGCTCGATCGTCCGTGTCCTGATGAGGTGTTGTAGAAGTTCCGAGAGGGCAGCTTCCTGGTGCGATGGAGGTTTGCTGGTGGGTTGCGTGCGCTGCCACGGAGGGGAGGAGAACTGCAAGCGGTAGCCCGTTCGGATAATCTGGAGGACCCACTGCTCCGTGGTGATCTCCTGCCAGGCAGCCAGGAAGCTGGACAAACGACCTCCTACCGGCGGGGCCGGGAAGACGGTCGTGACCAATGGGAGCGGATAGTCAGAAGGATGGTGGGTTCTTACCAGCCTGCTGGGGGTTCGCTTGCTTGTTCTTGCGGTCCCTTTGCGGTTGTCTCTGAAAGGACGATTTGTTGTAGTTCTGTTTGAATTTTGGGGTCTGCCACTGCCTGCCGGTCCCGTAGTATCTCTTTGATGAGGAGAAAGGCTTACGAAAGTAGCTCCCTCTCTGTGACCAGGAAGGGCGTTCGAGTCCGTCCGCCGCTAGCGTCTTCAGAGTGGTGCAGTCCTCTTTGAGGCCGTTCACAGTGTCAGCGACCTTGTCCTCGAACAGGGAGTCTCCCAGGCAGGGGGGCATCCGCGATCCTGTCGTGCGTGTTGTCAGACAGGCCGGAGGCACGTAACCAGGCCCAGCGGCGGGCCGCAATGGCTGTACCCGCTGTCCGGATGCCGGTGTCGAAATTGTCGAAGGCCGTGCTCATGAGGTGTTTGGAGCATTCAGCTAGTTCTTGGAGCGTGGCTGCAGCTGCTTGCTGGGATTGCTTAGGAAGCGCGAGTAGCTGGCTCTTGAGGTCGGCTAATAGCGCGTCCTGGAACAACACATGCTGGAATTGATGTGCCGCAATCTTGGCACTCAGCATAGCTCCTTGGAATACCTTCCGTCCTAGGTCGTCGAGGAGTTTGGGATCCCGACCTGGCGGATGGTTGGCCTGTGTGCGTGAAGACTTGGACCTCTTGAGCGCTGACGCTACCACTATGGATTGGTGGGGTAGCTGGGGCTTATCGAAGCCAGGCGCTGTCAACAGTAGGTACTTGTTATCCAGGCGTCTGGCACAGGCATGACCTGAGGCAGGGGACTGCCACAGGGTGGACTGTTTGTCTTTGAGTTTCTGGTGGAGAGGCAGAGCCAAAGCCAGTTTGGGGCCATTGAGGTACTTCATGACCTCTGGGTCCTTGTCGTCGGAGGACTCCTCCTTGGAGAGGGCAAGCTTGGCAACGACTTTCTTCAAAAATTTTGGATACGTGAGGTCCTCAGGTATCTGCGGCTGTATCTCGTGATGCTCATTCGTGGTAGATCTGGAGGAAGGGGAAGCGGGCTGCTCCTCCTCTTCCGCACTCGCTCCTGAGTCTGGTTGCAATACGGGTGATGGACTCCTTTGTCCCAGTATGGGAGATGGACTCCTCTGCCTAGATGGTGATTCCGGAGTAGGGCAACTGTTGCCGTGGTCAGGTGAGTTTTGTACATCCAGAGAGGGAGTAGCTGCGCTCTCCTGGCCTGCAGTCTGTTGTACCAGGCGAGTCAGCAGCTGCAAGATTGCCTCTGAAGTGGTGGACCTGGCAGAGTTGCTGCTTCTGTGTCCTCTGCTGCCACTGTGCTTAGAATGTCTGCTGCCTCCGCGGCTGCTGGAGGACCTGCTATCCGTACTGCCGCTGCTGGAACGGGAGCGGCGTCCCCTCCTGCTTCTCTTGTTCCTGTGGGTACCTTTATGAGACCTGCCGCTCCTTTCGCGCCGACGGGGGGACTCCCGGCTGTCGGCGCGGCGTTTTTGATGTCCGTTGTGCTCTCCGTGCCGGCTGCCGTTGGAGCGGTGTCTGGCGGCGCGGGGAGACGCTGGAGAGGCAATCCTTTGTGCGCCGGCTCGGGGCGAAAGGGAACGGCGCTGAGACAGACTTCTGACGTCAGCGCTGATGCAGGATCCACTCTGACCAATCCGGCAGGAGGGGGAATCCCTGTGGGCGGAGACAGGCGGGGCCACGTGGGCGGCGCCATCTTGCCCTCGTTCGCTGGAGCCGCATGGCCGAGGGGATTGACCCGCAGAGCCGCATGGCAGAGGAGAAGCTCGGGAAGGTGTAGGCAGGCTTTCTACGGTCAGCGCAGGAACCGGAACGCTGGAGCTGCAGGAAGCCATATCGGAGGCCACGCTAGCGGTGGAGGGGCTTGCCCGAAGCACCGCGGGAGTAGCGGGAGAAGCAGAAGTCCCCGGAGAGGGAGAAGCAGCGGAGACTTTTGCCGTCCGGGCTGAGGCCTTAGCGGGGGCTTTTCCTTTGGAAGACTCACTGCGTTTCTTCTCCGGTGCCGCTAACAGGTCCTTGAGGGTGTAGTCCCTGAGTTTCCGGGCTCGAGGGGACATCCGGGCACAGCAGAGGCACTCTTCAACGTTGTGGGACTCCCCGAGGCATCTTAGGCAATTCTGGTGCGTATCAGTCAAGTTCATTTTCCGCTTGCATCGCGGGCAGTTTTTAAATCCAGGTTTAGTCATGGTCTTAGGCATGAATTGGAGAGAGCTAGTAGAATCCGTCTTGAGGCGAAGGCGGAAGAATTGAAACTGGTGGGCTAGGGGCGGACCGGGAGGTGGGATCACCTCACACATGCTCAGAAGTCTCTGAGCTAGAGAGCACTTCCGTCTCGGCGCCGTCGGATGACGTCACCAGGTGTGGCTGACACATCCTGCTTGTCCTAGGAGAATCAGTCCTGTGGAAGTCGTGGTAGCCAGAAACTCCAGAGGTAAAGAGCTAAGAAGCAGGAAGCCAGGCTTGGAGAGAGGCCTACGCTTGCCAGAAAGCCCGGAGACCAGATTGAAAGGTATCAGAAGCTTTCAAGAGAAAGATTGCCAGAGAGACTGGGTCCCAAGGGAAATACCTGAGGAGGACACTTCCAGCTATGCCTATTACAGGAAACCAAGGTATGATGATTCTTTATTCATGAAGAAAGGCTCAGCTGCTAGAAGCCCTTATAAAACAGATGCCCAGTTTAAAGGAAGAGAAAGCAGGCCAAAGTTTCACCAGCCAAGATATAGAGGCAATAAAACAGGCCATGCTCATTTAAGAACCTTATAACAACTGTATGGAAAACAAGGGAACAGAAATAGGGACTGGCCAGTGATAACAGCCAGAGGAAGCCCCAGCTCAGAAGAAGATAATAGTGATTTAGAACCGATGCAAGTGGAGCTTAAAGACCCTATTCCCTCATCTCAGGAGGAATTGATGGGTTGTTCCATGTGTGTTGTGGGTAGTTTGGAATCACTGCCGGAGCTCTGAGCCTTACAGATATTACCTTAAGAAGTTTTCATATTTATGCTGAATGAAAGAAGAATGTTCAGACATGTAATTTACTCCAATGTTGAAAGAATCCTTGGTTAAATTCCTTTCTACAACTGTGAAGATTATAACAATTTACTTTGTACCTTGAGTTTGGTTTATGCCTGAAAAGAAGGAGTTTCTTTCATTTTTGTAGCCCAACGAATCTTTTTGTGAAAAGGGAAATAAAAGCCTTATTCTCCCTCCATTTGGCTTACATGACTTATTTGCACCAGGAGCAGGACTACATAGACCAGGCTGCACCTGGCCTTAAGAAACCCTCCTCTCCTAAAATTAACTATATGCCCAACCTTCCCGTTCAGCAACCGGCCACCAGGGGGAGGTTGGCGACAATATATATATACATACTGTCACCAGCAGTGGCTGAACTGTGGCGTAAGCAGCCAGTCACACTGCTGGGCCTGACCTATCTTTATGAAAAGTAGTAGTTGCGAGTCCGAGTAGTCAGGTTTTCAACAAGGATTTTATTCCCCTCCCGGGGTTGGATTTTCAAAAGTAGCACAAAACACAAGAACTTAAAATACAGCAATGCCTCTGGCAAACTGAAGAAGAAAACAAAATACAGCTTCTTGCTTTAACCAAAAATCATGAATTACATTAACCAGAATCAGCTGATATGCTGGCAGTCTCTTCTATGCTTTCCAGCTCTCTACAAGGCACTCTTGTCTTTAGCTAACGCAGAGAAGAACTGATATCAGCCATCAATAAAGAGCAATCCATTTCTTCAACACATGGAGTTAAACTACTTGGTTCTGTAATCATCGGTTCATCAAACACAGTATTTTCTCTAGGACAGAAAGTCTGAAACTTCCTCAATTCAGTATCTCTCTCTGAGCTCTCAGGACAGCCCTCTTCACAATAAGGCAGATGCTTATCACACAGCTTGTAAAAGCAGGACGGAGAAACAGCTCTGTCTAAACAAGCTTTTTCCTTGTAACTTTTAAACCTCCTGCCTCTTGTACTTGACGGCAGCTCATAGCACTGTCCTGTTCTGGTAATGGAAGACTTTTCTTTTGGAAGTCTCCTGCAGGGTTTTAGGAGCATACATTCATCCTCATCAAGCATACAGATATCCTCAACAGGATTACTTTCCCTCTCACAGGGTTGTAAGTATTTTAAGCAGCTCTGCTTCTCAAATATATATGGCTTGTTACCAACTGCCTCACGTTCCTTCCACTGAGCTCGGTGCCTGGGAAAATCACACTGCTTCAGAGGTGAGTGTTTCCTGTAACTAACCTCTCTTGGTGAAGGTAACTTTGTTTCCTTTTGATAATTCCTCCGTGGCTTTCTGCTCCAAGGTTCAGGCAGTTCAGCGTCAGTATAAGAGTATTCTGAGCCTCCGTCTGAGACCTGCAAGTTTCCTCCAACTTGCCAAGCTCCTGCAGCTTCCTGGTCTCTTCTCGGTCTTGCTCTAACTCTGTCTGCTTTGGACATTTTTATACAGCTTTAGAGGCGTTTTCTTGCCCATGTGAAAACTGTTTTCCTGATCAACTGGGGAGTGTTTGCTAACTGGGCGTGACTGCAGACCTCGTGTCTCAGCTTGTTTTGGTTGCCTATGGTAACTAGGAAGCTTCTGATCTACCTGCCTGTCAGAATCTGAGCTATACACAGCAGATTTCTGTGTTTTTAAGGCACAGGGCAGAGCTTCCGTGTCACAATACATACATACATATATATACGCACACACACACACACATATATATATATATATATATATATATATATATATATATATATATATATATATATATATACTGTGATGTCCAGCGTCAGGTGGAGCACTGCAGTTGTGGGTTTTATCGGCTCTCATTGTGTCCACTCCACTCCCAGATGAACATAAGATATGCCATACTGGGTCAGACCAAGGTCCATCAAGCCCAATATCCTGTTTTCAACAGTGGCCAATGTAGGTCACAAGTACCTAGCAGTTTCCCCAAAAGACACAGGTTCCACACTGCTTTTACTGGGGCAAGCAGTGGATTTCTCGAGTCCCCTTTAATAATCGTTTATGGACCTTTCCTCTAGGAATTTGTCCAAACCTTTTTTAAACCTAGCTACACTAACAGCTTTTGCTGCATCCTCCGATAATGAATTCCAGAGTTTGATTACGTGTTGAGTGAAAAAATATTTTCTCTAATTAGTCTTAAGTAGGTTACATTGTAGTTTCATTGCATGTCCCCTAGTCTTTCTATATTTTGATGGCATAAACAATCGATCTACGTTTACCCGTTCCACTCCATTTATTAATTCACAGACCTCTATCATATCTCCCCCCAGCTGACTCTTTTCCAGGTTGAAGATTCCTAACCTTTATAGCCTCTCCTCATAGGTGTATCCTTCCATCCTCTTTACCATTTTGGTGGCTCTTCGCTGTACTTTTTTTTTTTTTTTTTTTATTTATGAAATTTTAAACATACTTACAAAGAAAGTACAGAAGCAATCAAAATGCCAATGTCATTCCAAAAACATAACAAAGGAGAAACCCTCCGAATAATAATAGGAAAATAATAACACATCAGCATATCATATTCTTAGCCCACTATAAAGGGGAGAAATAAAAGCAACTATATAACCAAACATTCAGGATACCAAATCCTACTACTAAGGCAGCTCAAACCCATTATCCCCACTTCTCCTAACAAAGTATGCACACTCATTTATTATCCAAAAATAACTGCAGTTGGGAAGGATCAACAAAGGTATATTTAGACCCTTGAAATGTAATTAAACACTTACAGGGGTAACGAAGAAAAAAACTAGCTGAAAGTGCCACTACCTTAGGTTTCAAAGCTAAAAAGGCCTGTCTCCTAAGTTGAGTGGCCTTACAGACGTCAGGAAACATCTGCACCTTAGCACCACAGAACGGCACGGCTGGCTTTTTAAAGTACAATTTAAACACAGCTGATTTATCATACTCAGAAACAAAAGTGACTACCAAAGTAGCCCGAGTAAGGATAGTATCCTGAGAGTCTTCTAGAAATTTGGTAAGGTCAATGTCAGCACCACCTTGGAGAGTATCATACTCACCAGGTGTGCCAGCAAATACCTTCCGCCCAGTCAAATAGTATAACTTAGAAACCATAATAGAGTCGGCAGACGCCAGACCCAAAGACTCTTTAAGATACTTCCGAAATAATATATCTGGAGATAGCAAATGACATATAGGAAAATTTAACAACCGAATATTTTTAGCTCTAAACAAATTGTCATACATTTCCATCCTATGATGAACATACAAACTCTCCTTAATACTTGAAACACTAGTAGCTTTAAGAGTTGCACACTGAGTCTCACATTTATTAAGCTGAGAGGACATATTCCCTAGACGCTCTTCTACGTCTGACAGCTGGTCACTAACCTCCGAAGAGAAGTTACAGAGCTGTGAGACGGTGGGGGTTAGAATACTCTCTATACGGGTAATACTCCTCCATATGTCAAGCAGAGTAACCTGGTTCTCAGGAACCTCCGCACTGACACCTGGAGTAGAAACCCAAGCTACAGGTGTTAATTTCCCCCGTGAAACCACTGGGATACTTTGCTTAGCATGCTCGCCCACAATTGCCGAAGAGGGTGGAGAGATATAAACTGGAGGAGAAGGTGGAGATCTGTCCGGAGAACTTAGAGACGCCACTGATGAGCGAAAGGCCAGAAAATCCGGATCCAGAGACGCATCCACTCCTACCTTTGCCTGCAGATGTTTGTCCATAGGACCCACCACCGGATCAGCTTTCGCCTCTGGTATCACTTTCTTCTTCCTTTTCCCCATCACTGTCTCTGCGGCTGGCAGAACTTACTATATACTGCTCCTGCAAAACTCCTGCGAGGCTCCAAGGGGCTCCCAAGGGGCCTAAACGCCCCTTGTATCGTGCCCCTTTGATCGCTGCCCCCAGCAGCGCCTCCGGCTGCGCCTAAACTGCAGAGTATTTACAGGGAGGCCCCCGATGACGTCGGGGCCGCGGGACCAAGTGCCTGCCGCCTCCGGGCACAAACGCTGCTTCTCCGGCTCTCCCAATGCTGTTCTCAGCTGCACGCCTTTTACAGGGAGGCCCCCGATGACGTCGGGGCCGCGGGACCAAGTGCCTGCCGCCTCCGGGCACAAACGCTGCTTCTCCGGCTCTCCCAATGCTGTTCTCAGCTGCACGCCTTTTACAGGGAGGCCCCCGATGACGTCGGGGCCGCGGGACCAAGTGCCTGCCGCCTCCGGGCACAAACGCTGCTTCTCCGGCTCTCCCCTTCTCTGTACTTTTGATAATAACGCTATATCCTTTTTAAGATACAGCAAGCAGAATTGCACACAATATTTAAGGTGAGGTCACACCATGGAAAGATACAAAGACATTATAATATCCTCGGTTTTATTCTCCATTCCTTTCCTTATAATTCCTAGCATTCTATTTGTTACTTGGCCACCGCTTAACAATGGCCGGAAGGTTTCAACATGTTACCCACGATGACACCTAAATCTTTTCCCTGGGTTGTGGTTCCTAATGTAGAATCTTGCATCATGTAACCATAGTTTAGGTTGTTCTTTCGTAGGTGTATAACTTTGCACTTGTCCACATTACATAGTAACATAGTAAATGACGGCAGATAAAGACTAGCATGGTCCATCTAGTCTGCCCAGCAAGATGGCAAGAGTAGGTTCACCTGTCGCTCTGTGCAGGCCACCCCTCCCCATGTCTGTTTAGGTGTGAACCCACCACTCCATGTAGGACACCCCTATTTGTTGAGATGTTAGATGGTTCAGAAGTTAGATGGATCAGGTTATTTTGTTTTTATCCTGTTGCTGTAAAGGGATCCACTGTGTTTGTCAATGCCGTTTTGAATTCCGTCACCATGTTTGCCCCCACCACTTCCATCGGGAGGGCATTCCAAGCATCCACTACCCTTTCAGTGAAAAAATATTTCCTGACATTGTCTTTCAATTTACCACCTTGTAGCTTCATGTTATGCCCTCTAGTTTTACAGCTTCCCCCAGTCTTTTTACATCTTTTGCAAGATATGGTCTCCAAAACTGACCACAGTATTCCAAGTGAGGTCTCACCAGTGACTTGTACAGTGGCATAAGTATCTCTTCCTTTCTGCTGGTAATCCCTCTTTGTATGCAGCCCAACATCCTCCTGGCTTTTGCCACCGCCTTGTCGCACTGTTTTGCCACCTTGAGATCATCAGAGATAATCACACCAAGGTCTTTCTCCTGAACCATGCAAGCCAACCTCTCGCCCCCTATCGCGTATATTTTCCTTGGATTTCTGCTACCCAAGTGCATGACACTGCACTTTTTCGCATTAAATCGTAGTTGCTAAGCATTATACCATTCTTCCAGCTTTTGTAGATCTTTCCTCATGTTAACCATTACCTCGGAGGAGTCTACTCTAGTGCAAATTTTTCTGTCATCTTCAAAAAGACAGACTTTTCCATTCAGTCCTTCAGCAATATCACTCACAAATACATTGAACAGTACCGGGCCCAGGACCGAACCCTGGGGCACCCCGCTAAACACCTTCCTTTCATCTGAGTGAGCTCCATTTACCATCACCTTCTGTTGTCTGTCAGTCAACCAATTTCTAATCCAGTTTACCATCTTGGGACCCATCCCCAAGGTACTGAGTTTATTGACAAGCCTCCTATGAGGAACAGTATCAAAGGCTTTGCTGAAATCCAGGTAGATGGCGTCCATTGCATGCCCCTGATCTAGTTCCTTGGTCACCCAGCCAAAGAACACACGGTTTTAGAGGAATAGGGTGGTCCTACGCACCCACCCTAAGTTCCTCCGGAAGGTAATCTCTCCATTCCACCTCAACTAGGAGGTGGTTCTTCCGACATTCTTTCCCAGACTGCATACCTGCCGGGCAGAGGTGGTCCTGCATACCCTTTATTTTAAGAGGGCATTAGCCTTCTACCTGGAGCGTACGAGGAGACACTGAAGGGCTCCTCAGCTCTTTGTCTCTTTTGACCCCAGTAAGCTGGGGCTTCCTGTCTCCAAGCGTACGTTGTCAACCTGGGTGGCAGACTGCATCGTCTGGGTGTACAGGGTGGCTGACCTTCCATTGCAGGGTCGAATCACGGCCCACCGTGTCAGGGATAATTCCACCTCAATGGCTCACTTCCACTCTCTTCCACTGGCAGACATCTGCCAGACCGCCACCTGGTCTTCAAGCCAGACTTTTGCAGCCCATTACTGCTTGGATGGAACATAGAAACATGATGACAGAAAAAGACCACATGGCCTATCTAGTCTGTCCTTCCATAACAACAACTACAACAGTCCACTTTTTACCTTTAGAGATCCTCTGTGTTGGTCCCATGCTTTTTTGAATTCAGTTACTGTCCTCATCTCTACCACCTCCACTGGGAGACTATTCCATGGATCCACTACTCTTTCCGTAAAGAAATATTTCCGCATTTCACTCCTGAATCTGTCTCCCTTCACCCTCATCCCATGTCCCCTCGTAGCAGAACTTGCTTTCAGTTGAAAGAGGCTCTCTCCCTGAACATTTATGCCACGGAGGTATTTAAACATCTCAATCATATCACCTCTATCCCGCCTTTCCTCTAAGGTGTACATATTAAGACCCTTAAGTCTGTCCTCATATGCTTTATAATGAAGCCCATTAATCATTTTATTAGCAACCCTCTGCACCGACTCCATCCTGTTCACATCCTTTTGAAGGTGCGGTCTCCAGAATTGCACACCATTCTCCAAATGAGGTCGCACCAAAGACTTATACAGAGGCATTATCACCTCCGTTTTTCTGCTAGCCATTCCTCTCCGTATGCACCCAAGCATCCTTCTAGCTTTTGCCGTCGCCTTTTCTACCTGTTTAGCTACTTTAAGATCATCAGACACAACCACGCCTAGGTCCCGCTCTTCTTGGTGGACAAAAGTACTTCACCTCCTATACTGTATTGCTCCCTTGGATTGCTGCAGCCCAAATGCATGACCTTACATTTTTTAACATTAAATCCCAGCTGCCAAATTCTAGACCATTCTTCAAGCTTAGCTAGATCCCTCCTCATGTTATCTACACCTTCCTGGGTGTCTACTCTATTGCAGATTTTGGTATCATCTGCAAAGAGGCAAACCTGGAAGGGGCGGTATAGAAAAGACTGTTAAATAAATAAATAAATAAAATAAATAAAATAAACCTTACCCGACAGCCCTTCCGCTATATCACTAACAAAGATGTTAAAAAGAATCGGACCAAGGACAGATCCCTGGGGCACACCACTGGTAACATCCTTCTCCTCAGAGTGAGCTCCATTTACTTGTACTCTTTGTCGCCTCCCACCCAACCAATTTCTAACCCAAGCAGTAACTTTAGGGTCCATCCCTAGGGTGCTCAGTTTGTTTATAAGTCGCCTGTGAGGAACAGTGTCAAAGGCTTTACTGAAATCTAAATACACCACATCTAGAGCTCTCCCTCGGTCCAACTCCCTGGTCACCCAGTCAAAGAAATCAATCAGATTTGTCTGACAAGACCTGCCTCTGGTGAATCCATGCTGCCTCGGATCCTGTAATCCGCTGGACTCCAGAAACCTCACTATTTTCTCTTTCAGCAGCGTTTCCAATAATTTACTCACCACCGAAGTTAAACTAACCGGCCTGTAGTTTTCAACCACATCCCTACTTCCGCCCTTGTGCAAAGGCACCACATGAGCCTCTCTCCAGTCCTTTGGCACCACTCCCGACTCCAACGAGGCATTGAAAAGGTCAGTCAGTGGAGTTGCTAGAACGTCCCCAAGTTCCCTCAGTATTCTAGGGTGTATCCCATCCGGTCCCATCGCTTTGTCTACTTTAAGTTGAGCTAGTTTCTCACAAACACAGTCTTCTGAAAATTGTTCAAGATGTCCCTCACTTCTGTTCTTATTTGTGGGTGTTTTCTGAGGTCCTGCTCCTGTTTCTTCATCTGTGAACACAGAACAAAAATATTTGTTAAGCAATTCCGCTTTATCCATATCAGCTTCTACATATTCCCCCCCTGCACCCTTGAGTCTGACAATACCACTTTTGCCCTTCCTCTTCTCACTAATATATCTGAAAAATGTCTTATCCCCCCACTTTATTGCATTGGCTATTTCCTCCTCCTTTTGAATCCCTGCCCTCTTTACTATCTTGCTAGCCTCTCTAAGTTTTTCCAAATACAGATGCCTGTCTTCCTCTCTCTGCGATCTCTTGTATTTCATGAAGGCCTCCCTCCCCTTCTTCACTTTTTCAGCTACTTCCTTCGAAAACCATAGCGGTCTCCTGTTCCTTTTGCCTTTATTTACCATTTTAACAAAAAGGTTGGTTGCCTTTAAAATACCCCCTTTCAGTTTTGCCCACTGTTTTTCTACATCCCCCAGCTGTTCCCATCCCACTAACGACTCCCTGAGGTATTGGCCCATCTTCGCAAAGTTAGTCTTCCTAAAGTCTAAGATTCTCACCTTGGAATGGATTCTAACAGCCCTAGTCCTAATACTGAACCACACCATCTGGTGATCACTGGATGCAAAATGATCTCCCACTACAACATCAGAAACACTTTCACCATTGGTAAGCACCAAGTCCAGTATGGCCCCTTCACGTGTGGGGTCTGTTACCAATTGCCTGAATAGTTCTCCTTGTAGAGAATCCAGGATCTCCTTACTTCTAGAGATACTGCAGCAGGAATGTGCCAATCAACATCTGGCATATTGAAATCTCCCATCAGTAGCACTTCCCCTTTCCTAGCAATGCTGCGTATGTCTTCAATTAACTCTGTCTACCTCTTCCTCTTGTGAGGGAGGTCTGTATATCACACCAATGCAAATAGATTTCTCTTTTCCTCTTTCTAGATTAACCCACAATGCCTCCTCTCTCCCTTTTAAGCTCTGTAATTCCAAAGTTTTAATAGTAGTTTTTACATATAGTGCCACTCCTCCTCCCCTTCTTCTTACCCTGTCCTTTCTGAATAAAGTATAGCCAGGTATAGTTACATTCCAGTCATGGTTTTCTGTGAACCATGTTTCTGTAACTGCCACTAAATCCAAGTCAGCCACTCCCACCAAAGCTTCAACTTCAGGGATCTTATTTCCCATGCTACGGGCATTAATACACACTGCTTTCCATATGTTACCCCTGTTACCCATTTCCATAAAGGTATTTAATGTATCACCTACCTGGGGGCTTTCTTCACCCATCCCCAACGAATCTAGTTTAAAGCCCTCTTCAGTAGATTAGCCAGTCTACTACCGAAGATTCGTTGACCTTTCTTGGACAGATGGATGCCATCTCTGCTCTGCAACCCTTGGAACAGCATCCCATGGTCTAGGAAACCAAAACGCTCTCGATGACACCGTCCTTGCAGCCATGCACTCATCTCCAGGATGCGAGCCTCTCTGCCTTGGCCCTTACCCTCAACAGGGAGGATTGAAGAGAACACCACCTGTGCACCTAACTGCTTCACCCTCTGTCCCAGAGCCATGAAGTCACTTTTGATACGTTCCGAGGTATACCTGGCAGTATCATTTGTTCCAACATGGACGAGCAACATTGGGCAATAGTCAGTGGGCTTGATGAGTCTTGGCAAACTCTCCGTAACATCTTGGATTTTGGCACCAGGCAGACAGCATACCTCTCTGGACATCAAGTCTGGTCGGCAGATGGACGCCTCAGTACACCTCAGAAGAGAGTCTCTAACCACCACTACCCTTCGTTTCCTTCTGGTCACTGATTCTGCAACTTTGGGGTACTTGAACTCTGGTTCTTCCCTTTCCAGGGATGCTTTCACCTCCTCCACTTCCAGGGCTGCATAATGGTTCTTCAATTCAAGGGCTGGAGAAGTTGGATTGGTGATTTTGCAGGCCCTGGTGACTTGTGTCCAACCATCGACATTCTGTTGGCACCCATCTTCTCCTGTGCTGGAGAGCTTGGTTGCTGCAAGAAGCATCTCATCAATGTACTTCTCACTGCCTTGAATGCTCCTCAGCCTCGCCACCTCATCTCTGAGTTCCTCCACTTGTTTTCTCAGAGCTTCAGCATGCAGGCACCCTGCACATGGAGAGTCCTGCCGAGACAGTGCTTTCGGCCAGGCGATACTCCGGAACTTATTTGAGGTTTAGGCAACTCCTACTCTCCGGCCCTCTAGTGTCAGGCTACTGGGGGTGTTGTGTCTCTGCTGGATTCCTATCACAGATGCTGCGGCTCTTCTAGAGGGAGCCATTTTTCAGCTATGGGTTCTTGGTAGCCTATAGCTAGGGAGTCCCATATGTGAGGACTGACTTCCTGCTTGTTCCTGGAGAAAGCGTAGTTACTCACTTGTAGCAGGTGTTCTCCAGGGACAGCAGGAATCAGTCCTCACAACCCTCCCTCCTCCCTTGGAGTTGCAGTCCTACTATTAATTTTCTGTTTTTTGCCGTCTTTTTAACTATGTCATTAGGCTGAGCAAGATGGCACTCTTGGACGGGAAGGGGACCACGCATGCATGATGCAATCCCAAAGACTTTCTTTGAAAGCTGGGGAATTGCTCCGCACGAGGGCTCTGTCGGCGCCAACATCACCCATATGGGAGGACTGATTCCTGCTGTCCCTGGAGAACACCTGCTACAGGTGAGTAACTACACTTTAGCGAGGATGAGCAGAGATTGTTGAGACAATGACATACAGTTGAGGAGTTTTTAGAAGGCATGTCATATATAAGATGAGGATGAGATCGAGGACACAGAAGACCTTATCCACTCTCTAGTCACCTCCTGTCTTGACTATTGTAACCTTCTCCTCATAGGTTTCCCTTTGAATCATTCCTCTCCCCTTCAATCTGTTCAAAACTCAGCTGCCAGGCTTATCTTCTGCCAATGTCGTTAGGCTCATGTAACTCTTCTTCTCGTCACTTCACTGGTTCCCTATTCATTTCCACTTCCAGTTCAGACTTCTGACCTACAAGTGCATTTATTCTAAGACTACTATCTATCTTTCCTGTTTTATCTCACCCTATACCACTCCTCAGGAACTCCTCTTCTCTGGCAGATCCCTTTGATTTGTGCCATGCTCTGCCACTGCCAATTCCAGACATCGTTCATTCCACCTTGCTGCTCTATATGCTTGGAAAAAATGTAACAGGTTGAAAAAAATAAATAAATTACCTATGTCCCGTGGGCTGCGAGACTGTGGTTAGGTGCAGGTCTGAGGAGTTGTGGGCCTAACAGGCAATCGTGTACACTACTAAGTGTCACCCAGCGTATGACCCTACAGGTTAAAGCAGGGTATTACACTGAGGCCTTGTGTTTAACCAGCCTGAAAAAGGTGTAGAGAGCCTTGTAAGGCACTCTGGGATTTGTAGTTTTCACCAGCCAGTCAAAAGAATGATTTGTGGACGTGTGGTAAGGCTTAAAGACAGGTTTTATTCCCCTTCCCGGAGGATTGTTTTAGTGGTGAAAAACAAGGTAGACAGACCCACTTTGGGCACAAAATAAAGAAACAAATGTGAACAAAAATTGCTTATCTTCAGCTTCTTAACACTCAATACAAAGGTATTTTAAACAGTCCTTTTCCAAGCAAACAAAACCTTTTATTTGCTGCTTCAATGGTTAGCAATTTTTCCCAAGCAAACAAAACCTTTCTTTTGCTGCTTCAATGCTTAGCAACTTTTCACAACTTGTTCAACACAGAGAGGAGATATCATCTGCGATGGTGAGCGTACAGTCCATGCATTCAATAAAAGGTTGGTCCCCTTGTACTTCACATTGTATATCTTCACTTTCTGCTTCTAACAATTCTTCCTTTGAACAGCTAGGAATATTATTAAACAGTCTCTCCCTATCATACAGAGACTCTCTCCCTCCGTGAAAGTGTGTGAAAGACGATTACCACATTCACTGGAGTATCTTGCCTGGGAGCCTTTCCAATGCTGACAACCATATGGGAAGTTATTGTATTCACTTCTCCCTCTATTAGAAGTAATCCACTTACCTTCTGGCTCTCTCTGACTAAGGCTTCTCGGTACAGCTGCAGTCACCGGAGTAGAACAAACAGAAACTTTCTACGGGTTTTGCCTTTTAACTTTCCCCCAGATATAAAAATATCTTCAGGCCAAAAGACTTTACCTTTCCTGTGCCTGTTGTTTGGGTAAGTAGCTTTCTCAGCCTTTCTCAATCTGGCTTCCAAACTGAATTCTCTGTTACCTTCTGGATAACCTTTGCTGAGCTCTGACGTCTCTGTGCACTGCTTTGTATAACAGTCACCTGGGTTCTCTCTCTCAGCCATGGAGTACAACCTTCCAGCTTTCCCAGCTCTCTCAATGGCTTCACTCCAACCCGGGCTTTCCCCAGAACGTCTTGGGCTCCTTGAATTCTCTGTAAAAGCAAAGTTTCTTAACTTTCCAGAAGTTCCTGTAACTGCTGCATTCTCTGGTCTCTCTGTTCTACCAAAGCTGCTTGTTCCCGTGTTCCTTCCTGTTCTCCTTGGTTTCGTTCTGCCTCCCTTACTAACTGCACGTGAGTTAGGTTTATCTGTGTGTGTCTCAACTCCACCCACTCCCAGCTGGCTTTCATCACTTAATGATCCTTCAGCCTTCCTGCTGCTTGGGCGTGTTTCTAAAGCTCGTGACCTGATTTGTTTGTGTTGCCTATAGCAACTTCCTGACATGTGCTTCTCTGAAGTGTCAGTGTCAGATTCACTGCCTGCATTTCTGCCTATTTCCATGGGCTCTGCAAGATCCACTTTGTGACATAAGACACTTATCCACTCCTTAGTCACCTCCCAGCTAGACTATTTATTTTATTTATTTATTTAACATTTCTTATATACCGCGCTATTCATTATCAGTGCAGTGTACAATAAAACAGAAACCTTATACCGTGCAGTAGGACCGCATGGTATTTACATTGAATCGGATGTAGAACTTGGAGTTAACTGGGGAAACATATCTACATTTTATTTACAGTGAAGTCCATGTTACAGGCTAAAATCCATTCAGGACTAATCGCGCTGGCTGTCTCTTATCTTCTCAGGTATGCCGTTGGAGGGCTCTAGGTGGTTGATGGTGATGCTCTTCTAACCTACTCCCTGCTGGTCTCCCTTTGAATCATCTCTCTCACCCCTCTGCTGCACGGCTAATCTTCCGCCAGCTTCATCATGCTAATATTACCCTTCTTTTCAAGTAATTTCATCGACTCACTATCCGTTTCCACTTCCAGTTCAAACTTCTTCTGCTGACCAATAAGTGCATTTACTCTGCATCTTCTCATTAGCTTTCCTCTCTTATCTCTCCCTACACCCCTTCTCGGGAACTCCACTCTTCTGGAAAATTGCTTCTTTCTGTGCCCTTCTCTTCTGTTGCTAACTGTAGACTTCACTCCTTTCACCTTGCTGCTCCTTATGCCTGGAACAAACTACCTGAGTCTGTAGGTCAGGCACCTTCTCTGACCCTTTTCAAATCCAGGTTGAAAACTCACCTCTTCACTTCCGCTTTTGGATCTTGAGTCACCTAATCTCCTTTCTGTTTCCTTACCATTCCCCCTAGATGTATTCTGTGTCAGCAGCTACTGTGTTGTCTGTCTTGACTAGATTGTAAGTTCTGATGAACAGGGACCGTCTTTTACATGTGTCTGTGCAGCGATGCATACATCTTATAGTGCTATACAGATGTTCAGTAGTAGTAGTAATAGTAGTAGGTACAGGCCAGGAGGATTACAGGCTAAGTTAGAGTCTGGAAGCCTTCAGTCCTGAGCATGATTGTGATTGTGACTGAAGGAGGGGGCCCTGATGGCCAGGGGCTTGGGCAGCACCGGGGTGTGAGGTAGGGGAAGCTGGCAAGTAGAGAAAAAAAACAACTTGTGAGAAGGAAAAAAAGTGCAATTGTGATCGCTGCTGAAGCACTACTGGAACAAGTTAGAATTGTGCTCAGCTGAGCGGTCATTTAATGGAGCGGCCCTTTTTTTTTTTTTTAAGTTTTTAAAATGTTGAGAGCCACAGTCAGTGGCTAGGGGTTGATATTAGGGTTTAAGGACAGGACAGAACAGAACTAAAACTACTTTTAAATTTAAAGGGATCACCCTCCAAAAAATAGCAAGAATGTGTTGGGAGGTGATCTGGATAGAGGATGGGTTCCCGAGAGGTAGGGGGAGGACAGAGTAGAGCCTAGGAGGGATGACTATAAGGGGGATTACCCAAAAAGACTTACTTTTAAAGGAGCTACACACCGATATAATGAAGGGTTGGCATACATCTTGAGGGTATGGGCATTTTAATTTTGGTCAGAGTTATGCTGGAGTTTTTCCAGTTCATAAGGCAGCAAAGGGAGAATTTGAGAAGAAGCTTGCTGCGGAAGCAAAAACGTGAAATAAAGACTTTTTTAAGTACATTCGTAGCAAAAAACCTGTGAGAGAGTCAGCTGGTCCAATAGATGATAGAAGGGTTAAAGGGGCACTAAGAGGCGACAAGGCAATAGCAGAGAGACTGAATGAATTCTTTGCTTTGGTCTTTACTGAGGAAGATGTAGGGATGTTACCCATGACTGAAGTTGAATTTAAAGGTGTGGAAGAATTGAAGGAAATATTGATACACCGGGAAGATGTATTACAACTATTAGATAACCTGAAGAGTAGGAAATCACTTAGGCCGGATGGTATGCATCCAAGGGTGTTGAAAGAACTGAAATATGAGATTGCAGACCTGCTATTAGTAATCTGTGAACTTTCATTAAAATCATCTGTAATACCTGAAGATTGGAGGACCGCCATTGTAACGCCAATTTTTAAAAATGGTTCCAGGGGTGGTCCGGGAAACTACAGACCAGTGAGCCTGACGTCAGTACTGGGAAAAATGGCAGATACTATAATAAAGAACAAAATTACTCAGCATGTAGTCGTGGCCTAATGGGAGACAGCCAACATGGCTTAAGACAAGGAAGATCTTGTCTTTCTAATCTGTTTTTTAAAGGTGTGAATAAACAGGTAGACAAAGGTGAGTCGATTGATATAGTGTATCTGGATTTTCAGAAAGCCTTTGACAAGATCCTTCATCAGAGACTTTTGGCAAAACTAAAGAGTCATGGGATAGGCAGTGTACTGTTGTGGATCAGGAACTGGTTAAAAGGGTCATCGGATAGGCAGTGTACTGTTGTGGATCAGGAACTGGTTAAAAGATAGAAAGCAGAGGGTAGGGCTAAATGGCCAATTTTCCCAATGGAGAATGGTGAATAGTGGTGTATCCCAGGGATCTATGCTGGGTCCGCTGCTTTTTGACATGGAAAAGGGAATAACGAATGAGGTTATCAAATTTGCAGATGACACAAAACTATTTAAAGTTGTTGAGGATTGTGGACAATTGCAAGAAGATCTTGATAAATTGGAAGACTGGGCATCAAAATGGCAGATGAAATTTAATGTGGACAAGTGCAAAGTTATGCACCTAGGGAAGAACAACCCAAACTATGGTTACACGATGCAAGGTTCCACATTAGGAACCACCACCCAGGAAAAAGATTTAGGCGTCATTGTGGATAACATGTTAAAACCCTCAGCCCAGTGTGCAGCAGCGGCCAAGAGAGCAAATAGAATGCTAGGTATCATAAGGAAAGGAATGGAAAATAAAATAAAGGATATTATAATGCCTCTATAGCGTTCCATGGTGAGACCGCACCTTGAATATTGTGTGCAATTCTGGTCGCCGTATCTTAAAAAGGATATAGCGTTATTAGAAAAGGTTCAGAGAAGAGCCACCAAAATGGTAAAGGGGATGGAAGGATACCCCTATGAAGAAAGGCTAAAAAGGTTAGGGCTCTTTAACCTGGAAAAGAGACGGCTGAGGGGAGATATGATAGAAGTCTATAAATTAATGAACGGAGTGGAACGGGTAAACGTAGATCGATTGTTTACGTTATCAGAATATAGATAGACTAGGGGACATGCAATGAAGCTGCAGGGTAATCTATTTAAGACTAATACAAGAAAATATTTTTTCACTCAACGTGTAATCAAATTCTAGAATTTGTTACCGGTGGCTGTTAGTGTAGCTGGGTTTAAAAAAGGTTTGGACAAGTTCCTGGAGGAAAGGTCTATAAGCCATTATTAAAGGGGACCCAGGATATCCACTACTTGACCCAATACAAGCATTGTGGAACCTGTGTCCTTTGGGGAAACTGCTAGATAAGTTGTGACCTAGATTGGCCACTGCTGGAAAAAGGATACTGGACTTGATGGACCTTGGTCTCACCCAGTATGGCATATCTTATGTTATGTTAGTTGAGAAAGTGGGAGTTTGTAAGGGGCTGGCTAGCCATTGGGACAGAGGGGTTATGGAATTTAGCATTGAGAGAAGATGGCATTCGGTTTAGGAGATTAAATTTTTTTAATAGTCCATAGAGATTAATGGCTTCATAGAAATGAATGGGCTTCAATGATTTCCATGGGCATTTCCTTGGTAACATATGAAACTAACAAATATTCTGAGGAAAGCAGTTGCAGAACCTTAGCGAAAGGGAGACTCAAACTTGAGGCCCAATTGGTCACCCTAAGGACACACCATTGAAATATCAGTGACAGTGCTGCTGAATCTTGGTGATTACCTGCTGAGGAGACCACCAGGGAATTGTGATGAAGACAGACCTAAGTTTGTGAGGCTGAGTAATTGTGCCCAGAAAACTGAATGAATGTGAAAATAAATCATTTTCCCTGAATGATCATAAGAACAGAAGATAAGCCACTTAACCCTCCATAGCCCATGTTCCCTGTAAAATAGTTATCTCCAAGTTATAATGCCCTATTCAATGTAATTTCAGTTTGTTCAATGTAAATCGCACTGATGCAGAATAGTGCGGTATATAAGAGAATGTAAATAAATAAAATAAATAACTTTAACCTAGTTGGATCAGCTATCAATAAAGAAGCAACAAGCAGTCAAGAAATCTGATGATGCCTTTTTTAAAATTTATTTAATCAGTTTTCTATACTGCCTTATCCTTCAATCGAAGTGGTTTACATTATGTAATTATTACAAACAGGTACTGTATATATTCCTTTCCCCCCAAAGGGCTCACAATCTATGTGTACCTGAGGCAATGGAGGTTAAGTGATTTGCCCAAGGTGTGCCTATAGGACTAGAAACCCTTCTGGCCTGAGATTGCTGTCCCCAGATGGGACTTGAACCCCTGGCTCTCTGGTCTGAAGTACTGTGTCCTAACCACTAGACCATTCCTCCCTCTGCTCTTGGCAGAATGGCTATGAAGGACCTATACAAGATTCTCAAGAGCAGAGATGTCTCACTCCATATAAAGATTTGACTCATTCAAGCCATGGTATTTTTAATAACATAATATGGATGCAAAAGTTGGACAATGAAAAAGATAGATATGAAGAAAATTGATGCCTTTGAATTATGGTGCTGGTGACGAATACTGTGTATATCATGGACTGCCCGAAGAATAAACCACTCAGTATTAAAAGAGATCAAACCTAAGCTTTCTTTGGAAGCTTGGATGACAAGACTTTGACTTTCATATTTTGGACATATCATGCTCCACATTTCTAGGAACTCCTGATTGAATATGAGTTAAAAAGTGGCGATTTTGCACACCACCTGGTTAAAATCTGCAAGAGAGATAATCTTTATGTTAGAGTTGTACAAATATCCCTACATTTCTAAGGATCCCTGATTTAATACGGGTAATAAGTTATAGAATAGCGATTTTATACATCACCTGTTTAGATTAATTTCTTGATTACCAAACATCGCTACGAGCCTCTGAGAAATCTGAGTAAGAAACAACAGTGTAGTACCCCCTTATTTTGTACTAATCTCTTGAGAATCCAACCCCTCTCTGCTCCCCGATGTTTTTTAAGAATCCCCTAGCAATTTGACGTTTCATTTTCTTCCCGTACACTGTTTAGTTGGCCCTGCGATGAAACTTTTGCCCCTACTCTAAACATTTTCTTTATAATTTCTATAAGTATAATTTTGTTTTTCACCGATATTTTTTTGACAAAAGGTCTATAAGAAATGGGCTATATTATTACATTTTTTTCAGTTACAATAGATGAGTAATCAGCACCTGTGTCTTTCTCGGTTGTGCCCTCCTCCCACATCCAGCCTTCAGAATATATGCCTACTGCGTTTTAGTTATATTTCCAGTCTCCAATCCTCATCATTTTTTTGATTTAGGTTCTGAATAATTTATCTCCAATGGTACACATATGCTTTACCTTGTGTCTTCTTCATTTTAGTTTTTTACCTCCTTGCAAGTGTTTATGTCATCGCCTCTACAAATAAGTTGTGTGCCTCCTTGTGAGGTTTGCATATCATCGTCTCTACAAAGAAGGTAGAAACATAGAAATATGACGACAGAAAAAGACCACATGGCCTATCTAGTCTGTCCTTCCATAACAACTACAACAGTCCACTTTTTGCCTTTAGAGATCCTCTGTGTTGGTCCCATGCTTTCTTGAATTCAGTTACTGTCCTCATCTCTACCACCTCCACTGGGAGACTATTCCACGGATCCACTACTCTTTCCGTAAAGAAATATTTCCGCATATCACTCCTGAATCTATCTCCCTTCACCCTCATCCCATGTCCCCTCGTAGCAGAACTTGCTTTCAATTGAAAGAGGCTCTCTCCCTGAACATTTATGCCACGGAGGTATTTAAACATCTCAATCATATCACCTCTATCCCGCCTTTCCTCTAAGGTGTACATATTAAGATCCTTAAGTCTGTCCTCATATGCTTTATAATGAAGCCCATTAATCATTTTGGTAGCAACCCTCTGCACCGACTCCATCCTGTTCACATCCTTTTGAAGGTGCGGTCTCCAGAATTGCACACCATACTCCAAATGAGGTCGCACCAAAGAATTATACAGAGGCATTATCACCTCCTTTTTTCTGCTAGCCATTCCTCTCCGTATGCACCCAAGCATCCTTCTAGCTTTTGCCGTCACCTTTTCTACCTGTTTAGCTACTTTAAGATCATCAGACACAACCACGCCTAGGTCCCGCTCTTCTTTAGTGGACAAAAGTACTTCACCTCCTATACTGTATTGCTCCCTTGGATTGCTGCAGCCCAAATGCATGACCTTACATTTTTTAACATTAAATCCCAGCTGCCAAATTCTAGACCATTCTTCAAGCTTAGCTAGATCCCTCCTCATGTTATCTACCCCTTCCTGGGTGTCTACTCTATTGCAGATTTTGGTATCATCCGCAAAGAGGCAAACCTTACCCGACAGCCCTTCCGCTATATCACTAACAAAGATGTTAAAAAGAATCGGACCAAGGACAGATCCCTGGGGCACACCACTGGTAACATCCTTCTCCTCAGAGTGAGCTCCATTTACTTGTACTCTTTGTCGCCTCCCACCCAACCAATTTCTAACCCAAGCAGTAACTTTAGGGTCCATCCCTAGGGTGCTCAGTTTGTTTATAAGTCGCCTGTGAGGAACAGTGTCAAAGGCTTTACGGAAATCTAAATACACCACATCTAGAGCTGTCCCTCGGTCCAACTCCCTGGTCACCCAGTCAAAGAAATCAATCAGATTTGTCTGACAAGACCTGCCTCTGGTGAATCCATGCTGCCTCGGATCCTGTAATCCGCTGGACTCCAGAAACCTCACTATTTTCTCTTTCAGCAGCGTTTCCAATAATTTACTCACCACTGAAGTTAAACTAACCGGCCTGTAGTTTTCAACCACATCCTTACTTCCGCTTTTGTGTAAAGGCACCACATGAGCCTCTCTCCAGTCCTTTGGCACCACTCCTGACTCCAACGAGGCATTGAAAAGATCAGTCAGTGGAGCTGCTAGAACGTCCCCAAGTTCCCTCAGTATTCTAGGGTGTATTTATTTATTTATTTATTTAGCATACATTTGTATACCGCCACTTCCAGCGATCAGTAGCGGTTTGATTAACGAAACGGGTTTGTACAATCATGTCAAATTTTTGAAATATACACACATTGATTTGGTGGAGAAAGCACAGCACTCGCATATATGCTTGTCACCTCCCATAAGGACTGTATTTGATTGTGTCTGTATGGATCTGATTTGTGGTCTACTTAGTTTTATTATATTATTTTTTATGGTTTAATTATAATTGGGTATCGCATTTCGAGCATTAGAGTTTTATTATTTTAATTATATATTTTTTAATTATATTTTTTAATTATTTATAATGAGATAAGTATTATTATTTAATTATATTTATTTAATTTTATTTCTGTATGATTGGAGTTAAATGTATGTCCATGACTATTTGTTCTTTCACTTTTAATTTGTTTTTTTAATATGGTTTGTTTCTATGTTTGTAGTACCTATTTAGACAACCCCTGATGAAGGTCTCCGAAACACGGCCTGTGTCGGGTTGCTAGGTCTGAGATTTCAAATAAAGTGTTTTTCCACCTTATCACGTTTTGGACTGTGTGTCATCAATGAGCTGCCTGACTGAAGACCGAATACAATTTAGGACAACTATCCAGAGGGTCGCCATGAGTCAACACCGACTCAACGGCACTTAACAAAAACAACAACCCTCAATCCTTCTAACCTATCATAACACAGACCTATTGCAAGCCTTCTCTTCCTAGCAATAATAATAATACAAATAATACAAAACACACACAATTGTACTATAAAAAAACACCAAAGCTTTGGGAGAGAGAACAAAGCTTGCACCTTGTCTCCCTGACATCACAGACTTTGGCTATTTTATTTATAGGTCAAAATTCCATTACACAGCATAATTTTCACCTTATTATTTACGTCAAGCATCGCGTATATTCATAATGTGCATCTCTGTCTTAGGTCAGATCTTATTAGCATAGGTCATCAGGAGGAGACATACATTTATTTATTTATTTATTTACATTCTCTTATATACTGTGCTATTCTGCATCAGTGCGATTTACATTGAACAAACTGAAATTACATTGAACAGGGCATTATAACTTGGAGATAACTATTTTACAGGGAACATGTATTCCCAGACATAACTTCTCAAACAATAATTCTAACACAAGCAGTTTTCATATCTTTGTTTCAAGACTGAAGAGAAAGTTTCTCCCTGCACTGTCTGTTTCATAAACAAACTTAGTTTCTCTGTTATGTGAAAATTCAGCCTAGTTTTTCAGTAGAGTCTCTCAAGGTCGTTAGCTAAGTATTAGGCCCTGGAATGTCTGAGCTACTGAATTTGTGGTGTTAACTCTTTCTGAGGGCTTTCAGTAATATAATGTTATTAAGTACCCTCAGTGTATACAGCCCTGCACAGACAAGCTTCCTTTCAATAAATACCCTAACACAAGGTATGCAACGAGCCCATCAAGGCTTCTTACTAATCTTCCTGGACATTTCCTCAGCCTTCGATACCGTAAACTACCACATGCTATTGCAACATCTCCGCGCCAATGGAATCCAAGGCACCATGTTCAAGTGGTTCACATCCTACCTCACTGAAAGTCGACAACAGATAAGATAGGAAATAACACCTCCTTCTCCAGGACCAAGCAGGAAGTCAGTCCTCACATATGGGTGATGTCGGCGCCGACGGAGCCCTCGTGTGGAGCATTTCCCCAGCTTTCAAAGAAAGCCTTTGGGAATTGCAGCACGCATGCGCGGTCCCCTTCCCGCCCAAGGGTGCCATCTTGCTCAGTCTTCTTTTTTCCGCGGAGCCCGATGAACGTAGTTCGTTTTTCGCCGAGGAAAAAGTTGATTTCCCTGTTTTTGTTCTCCTTCGGTTCGGTTCTCCTTTTCCCGCCTGGGCCCGATACGCCGGTATCGAGCCCACTCTCTCTTTTTCGTTTTTTTGTCCTTTTTTCACTGGCAGCCCTGTCTTTTGAGCTCGCAGGGGCCCTTTTTCCCCCGATGGCTGCCAGCGGGTTTAAAAAGTGTGATCAGTGTAAGAAACTTATGTCTCTTACCGACACACATGACTGCTGCCTCCGCTGCCTCGGACCCGATCATGACCCGATGATCTGTGGTCCATGTGGCAAAATGTCCTCAAAGGCATTGAGGAGTCGGCAGCACCAGAAGGATAGGATCTTCTCTGACTCCGCGTCTGGACGGGCCCGGACCTCGTCAGAGGCCTCGACGTCTCGGGACTCCGGCCCCGAGCAGCGTCGGGGTTCCTCTGAGCGGGGGTCTCCTTCGCGGGAACAGCACAGGAGGAAGAAACCCGCGAGGGTGGCGTCGGTGGACACTCCTGGTTCCTCGAGAGCCAGGTCGCATAGCCCCGATAGCCGTCCCGGGTCTTCAGAGTCGGAGAGGCCTGCCAAGCAACCTCGTCTCGAGATGGAGTCTCTTGGACACGTGAGTGCTGTAGTCCTCATGGACTCTTCTCCAGGGGAGCTGACGTCGGGCCCGATGCCGTCGGGGCCCGAGTCGGGGGCTGCTGGGTCTCCTGAGCTCGGACTCAGGTTGACGGCCTTGGAGAGCAGCCTCGCTGCCTTCATGGAACAGCAGCAGGCATTGATCGCCGGTCTCACCGGTGCATCTGCCCTGACCACCGGGATATCGACGTCCAAGTCGACCCCGGAGGCCGAGCCGATCCTCGAGTCCATGCGGGCTCGAGTCGATCCTCGGCCACAGTCTCCCTCGGCCTCCCGTTCGGGATCGAGGTCGTCGATGCCGGTACCCTTGGCGTCGGGGCAGATGGCATCGGTGCCCGCCCGACCGGAGCCGCTCGATACCTCCTCCGAGGAGTCGGGCTGGGAGACGGAGGACGAAGAGTCACCCGACACCTATCGGACTTGGTGTGTCCCATCGGACTCGCTGGAGTCCGAACCTCGGAGACGATCCCCACCGGAGGATACCCGGTTCTCGGACTTCGTGCGGGATATGGCCAAGGCCTTGGCCTTCCCCGTGGATCCCAAGGAGGAGCCTCGAGCCGAGGAGCTCAAATCCCTCCAGTATGACTCTCCCCCGAAGGAGGCCTTTACTGTACCGGTTCCTCCGATGCTGGAGCGGCTGCTCTTCCGCATGTGGGAGACCCCGGCCTTGATGCCGGTGTTAAGCAAACGGGTCGATTCCATCTATCGAGTCCACAAGAGCCCCGGGTTCCAAAAGGCACAATTACCGCACCACTCCATGGTTGTGGAATCGGCCATGCATCGACTGAAAAGTCAGAAGATGCACTCCTCGGTGTCTCCCGGCCGGGAGGCCCGGAACCTGGATGCCCTCGGTAAGAAGTGCTTCCAGGGCTCTATGCTTGCTTGCCGTGTCCAGACATACCAGCTCTACATGGGCATGTATCTCAGAGACCTGGCAAAGGAGATTGCTGGGTTCTCTGCTGGTCTCTCCGAGGAACCTTTGCAGAGGTTCCGGGCCTTGTCCACCGGTATTCGAGAGTGCTCGAAGTTTATCTCTCGAGCAGCCTACGATGGCTTCGAGGCTTCGGCCCGAGTAGCCGGGGCCGGCATCGGTGCCTGCCGACAGGCTTGGCTACAGTCATCCGATCTCGAGCTATGGGTACAGGACAAGTTGGTCGATGTCCCCTGCCGAGGTGAAAACCTCTTTGGCAAGCCTATGGCTGAAAAGGCTGCAGAACTCGAGACCGAGACTCTGACCTGGACTAGGCTGTCCAGAAAAACCTCTGCCCCTTCTCAGAAAAAGAAGGGCTTGTGAAAAAAGACCTTTTGCCCGAGGAAGTCATCTGCCTATAAACAGTACCCTCATTATCAGGCCTCTGCAGCTCCCCAACAGGGTCAGCAGGCCAAGGGGCAGGGTCATGGGCCCCATAGGCAGAAGGCCCCCAAGCCACCAACACCGGCCCCTGCTCAGCAGGGTGGGGGTTTTTGACTCGGAAAGCATAGCCTCTTCTCCTCAGCTGGCTCACATCAGCACAGGAGGCCGGCTGGCCCACTTTGCCCACAGGTGGTCAGCCGTCACATCAGATACCTGGGTGCTCCATATAGTCCAAAAGGGCTATCTTCTCCATTTTCACCAGGTACCTCCCTCCTATTTTTCAGGGGAGCCTCCAAGACTCCCTCTGCACAGGGACCTACTCCTTCAGGAGTTAGCAAGTCTGCTATAGCACAGGCTGTGGAACCGGTGCCCCACCACCTGAGGGGTCACGGCTTTTATTCCAGGTACTTTCTGGTACCAAAAAGAACAGGAGGCCTCAGACCCATCCTAGACTTACGCAACCTCAACAAGTTCCTGGAGGGGGAAAAGTTCAAGATGCTTACCCTTGGAGAATCCTGCTGCCCTACCTCCAGCAGGGAGATTGGCTATGCTCCTTAGATCTAAAGGATGCTTATACTCACATCCTTATTCATCCAGACCACAGACAATATCTCAGATTTGTTGTGGGAGGAAACCACTACCAGTACAGAGTACTACCCTTTGGCCTGACCTCCGCCCCCAGGGTGTTCACCAAGTGCCTGGCGGTGGTGGCGGCCTACCTGAGGCTTCAGGGTCTTTTTGTGTTTCCATACCTGGACGACTGGCTCATCAGGGGCCAGTCTTCCCAGGAGGCCAGTCAAGCCACCCTTTGCACTGTGGCTCTGCTTCAGCACTTGGGGTTTGTCATAAACTTCGCAAAGTCCACTTTGCTCCAATCCCAGAACTTAGAATTCATAGGAGCAAGGCTGGACACTCTTCAGGCGAAGGCTTTTCTGCCGATGGACAGAGCCCACAGGTTGATGGATCTAGCCAGGCAGTTTCACAGCAATTCCCTGGTCTCCGCCAGGCAATTCCTGAGACTTCTCGGCCATATGGCTTCCACGGTTCATGTAACCCCCAATGCCCGCCTGCACATGCGGCCTGCTCAGTGGAGCCTTCGAACTCAGTGGCATCAAGCCACAGGGAGCCTTGCAGACTCAGTAAGAATATCCGCCCTGCTCGTCTCCTCTCTGCAATGGTGGCTTCATCTTCAAGAATCTGGTACTCGGAGTGGTTTTTCAATCCCCTCCACATTCTCAAGTGCTGACGACAGATGCTTCTCTTCTAGGTTGGGGTGCACATTGCCAAGGGGCATGTACTCAGGGTCTCTGGACCCCTTGGGAGGCTGCTCAGCAGATAAACTTCCTGGAGCTACGGGCGATACGCCTAGCTCTGAGAGCCTTCTCCCACCTCACATCTCACCAGTCTGTGCTGGTCCAGACGGACAATCAAGTTGCCATGTTCTCCGTGAACAAACAAGGAGGCACAGGCTCCTTCCTTCTCTGTCAGGAGGCACAACGGCTGTGCTCTTGGGCCGTCAATCACGGAATCCTCCTCAAGGCTGTCTACCTCCCAGGTCAAGAAAATTACCTGGCGGACAAACTGAGCAGGATCCTGCAACCACACGAATGGCGGTTGGATCCATTGGTGGTTCAGCAGATCTTTCTGAGGTGGGGCCTCCCCACCTTGGATCTTTTCGCCAGTCCTCTGAACCGGCAACTCACGAGATTCTGTTCCAGACAACCGCATCCTCTCAGAGTAGCTGCGGATGCGTTTCTGATCCTGTGGTCCACAGGCCTCCTGTATGCATTTCCTCCCACGCCACTAGTGTCCAGAACACTTTTCAAAGTCCTCAAGGACGGGGCCTCCATGATTCTGATAGCCTCCAGGTGGTCGAGGCAACCGTGGTTTCCACTTCTGCTGCAACTGGCGGTGGACACTCCTCTTCCTCTGGGGATTCAACACGATCTCCTGTCTCAGGAACAGGGATCTCTCTTGCACCCCAACCTCCAGTCCCTTCATCTGATGGCCTGGCTGCTGAAAGGGTAGTCCTAGCTCCCCTACTACTGCCTAGAGAGGTGGAAGACATAGTCTTGGCCTCTAGACGACGATCCACCAGGAAATCCTATGCTCTTAAGTGGCGTAGATTCTCCGCATGGTGTGCTCAGCACAGCGAGAATCCCTTCTCGTGCTTGGTAGCGGTAGTATTGCAATATTTGCTTTACCTCTCCAATCTAGACCTTAAGTCCAACTCTGTCAGGGTTCACCTCAGTGCTCTCTCAGAGCACCACTCGCCGGTGGACGGCAGGCCTCTTTCCAACCACCCTTTGGTGGCTCGTTTCCTCAGAGGCCTCCTCCTGCTTAAGCCTCCTTTACGTCCACCAGCCCCTGAGTGGGATCTGAATGTGGTCTTACAATGGATTACTTGTCCGCCATTTGAACCTATGGCTACCTGCCCTCTCCGTTTTCTCTCCTGGAAAACCTTATTTCTGGTAGCTCTTACCTCTGCTAGGCGAGTAAGTGAACTTCAGGCACTAGTGTCTGATCCCCCTTAAACTAGGTTCTACAGGAATAGGGTAGTCTTACGGTCTCACCCGAAGTTTCTTCCTAAGGTTGTCTCCCCTTTTCACCTCAGTCAGGAGGTGGTTCTTCCGACCTTCTTTCTCAGGCCGCATGCCAACCGGGCTGAGATGGTCCTGCATACCCTGGACTGTAGGAGGGCGTTGTCCTTCTACCTTGACCGTACGCGGGAGCATCGGAGAGCTGTTCAGCTCTTCGTTTCTTTTGACCCCAATAAGTTGGGGCTCCCTGTCTCCAAGCGTACTTTGTCCATATGGGTCGCTGACTGTATCGCCTGGGCTTATGGGGCAGCCGGCCTCTCGTTGGAGGGTCGAGTCACGGCTCATCGTGTCAGGGCGAAGGCTGTGTCAGTGGCTCATCTCTGCTCTGTTCCGTTGGCAGACATCTGCCGGGCCGCTACTTGGTCTTCAAGCCAGACTTTTGCGGCCCATTACTGCCTTGAGAGGGAGTCCCGCAGGGACAGTGCTTTCGGACAGGCAGTACTCCGTAATCTCTTTGGGGTTTAGGCAACTCCTACCCTCCGGCCCTGGTGTTGGGCTACTGGTCGGGGGCATTCTCAGAGAAGATTCCTTCCTTACGTGCTGACGAGCTGGAGGGAGTTCATTTTTGCGGCTTGAGGTCTCCGGTAGCCTTAAGCTGGGGAGTCCCATATGTGAGGACTGACTTCCTGCTTGGTCCTGGAGAAAGAATAGTTACTCACCTGTAACAGGTGTTCTCCAGGAGCAGCAGGAATCAGTCCTCACAACCCTCCCTCCTCCCCTTGGAATTGCAGTCATATGATTTATTTTTGCTAATTTTTTGCTGTCTTTTAGCTATGTCATCAGACTGAGCAAGATGGCACCCTTGGGCGGGAAGGGGACCGCGCATGCGCGCTGCAATTCCCAAAGGCTTTCTTTGAAAGCTGGGGAAATGCTCCGCACGAGGGCCCCGTCGGCGCCGACGTCACCTATATGTGAGGACTGATTCCTGCTGCTCCTGGAGAACACCTGTTACAGGTGAGTAACTACTCTATCCCATACAAGCAAACACAAGGAGTCCCCCAAGGATCTTTTCTCTCCGCCATACTCTTCAACCTCTACCTGCGACCACTCTGCACAATCATATGATTGCACAGACTTAACATCCACATTTACGCTGATGATATTATGATATATGGACAAATCAACACAAACTAACCCATCCCCTCTGCTCACCAGGAATGTTTAACAGACGTTTCCAACTCGCTAAGAGACAATAACATGCAAATTAATTACAACAAGACTGAAGCTCTCTACATAATGAGAGACATCACATTTGTTTCCTCCCCCCTATGATAACACTGAACAACACTACAATCAAAACCAAGGCAGAAGTCAGATACCTTGGAGTCACCCTGGATCAACACCTAACATTCAAAACCCATATAAACAAAAACACCAAAACAATTTACCACAAAACAAAGACATTCCAACTACTCCGACCGCTCCTCGAACCAGAAGACTTCCAAACTACTTCAGGCATCAGTAATACCCCACCTAGATTACTGCTATGCCATATACCAAGAACTACCTCAGTCCACACTTCTACCAGAAGAAACAGCTTTCCATTTACAGCAAGAACCTTACAAGAAGCAGAAAGGCATGATCATATTACCCTTATGCTTAAACAGCTCCATTGGTTCCCACTGCAGAGCCCTACAAGATATAAAAAAATAATGCTAATCCATAAAGACATCCATTCATACCTCCCCCACGCACCTCAGTTCACTTCTGCAACCCTCCCAACCACAAAGAACCAGACGAACCTCCACAATAAACAACCTGGTCATTCCTTAAACTAGGACCAAATCAAACCAGCAAGCATGTAAAAGAGTATTCCAGTTATGCACCCTCTATAAGGAACAAACTACTGGACAAGCTCAGGCTCATCACTGACCTCATGACTTTCCGATAACACTTAAAAACACATCTATTCATGGAACATTTCAACACAGCTGCATAACCCCCTCCCTCACAAAGAACAAAACATGACAGATATCATTACTGCTGTACATAGTCTGAAATGTATATAGTTAAGAACCCCTCTTGGTCTTGTTTGCATGCTGTTTCATGCCAGTGTTAAAATATATTTGCATTTGTTCTGTGTAAACCGCCTTGACCCGGCGAAAGGTGGTATATAAATAGAGCTAAATAAATAAAATTAAATAAATTCAGGCAATCCGCGAGATATTTTGCTACTTAGGTGTGTTTGAGGTGGTTGTGAAGTATTCCGAGAGGAACCACCAAAGAAAGAATTTGTAAAGTGACTTAAGATCAATGAGAGTGCTGCAACATAAAATTAATTTATGATTTATCGGCACCAGGCCTGACTTTGATGGGAAGAGCACTGCAGAAAGCAAGCAGATAAACTGGCTGCTGGGATTCGCCACCGATCACAGAGAAGCTAATTTTGGGCCAAATTACCTACTGATTGGAATGCAAGGAGAGAGAAAGGGGAAAAGAGTGTATGCCTGGTTCACACAATAATATTGGTCTCTGTATTATTTAGGGCAAATCAATTAGTTTTTCTTTTGAACTAGATAGGAACCATCCTAGGAATAGGAGAGCTACAAGTAAAGTAACAGAAACATAGAACATAATACAAAGAAATACAATTCAAAATTATTACCTACTTTAGATAGGGTTTTGCTTTGTTGAATTTTAAAGAACAGAGTAGTAGGGTGCCTGAGAAGGTGAAGAGGAGGACCTGATTTAGATTATCCAGGAACAGGAGGAAGTCAGTCCTCACATATGGATGACGCCGGTACTGACGAAAGCCTTTGGGACATGCTACCATGCATGCATGATCCCCTTCCCACCTAAAGGTGCCATCTTGCGCAGTCTCCTTTTTTCCATGGAGCTCATCGGAAGCATGCCCTGTTTCCCCTGAAAAATCCTCTAAATATTATCGTTAAAAGTTGTTGTTTTCCCGATTTGCGTACTGGTTCCTCTTCCCACCTCAAGCAGGCGCCGTCCCTGACGCTGTCCTCAGCTCTCCCTTCTTTTTTGACGACGCTTGCCTCGACCAGTGTTTCCCGCCCTTCTTCGCTCATGGGTTCAAAAAGAGCGACCGCTACGGTCAGACTATGTCTGTTACAGGCATCCATGGCTGCTGCTTGCACTGCCTTGGACCGGACCACGACAGTGCCACCTGCGACCTGTGCCAGGCCATGACTCCAAGAACCAACAAGAAATGGTCAGAAGAAGCTGGAGAAGCTGTTCCCGCGTCCGACTCAGCACCGACTTCACCGACGCTAAGCCCCAAGCCGAGCATATCTCATGACGCCCAGGAGTCTTCGGAGTCCCGTGACAGTAGCACCTCTGTAGAGACGCCAGACCCTGTAAACAATAAAAGAAAATCTTCAAAGCCAGTCAAGTTCCACTGGTGAAACCTGGTAAGGTCCCACAGAGGGACTCAGGTGACTCTGAGCAGGGCTCCCTGAAGGTCTCTAAGAGGGAGTCCTCAGCCGGCGGTGACTGTTCGAGGCTCCCAAGGCCGTGGATGCTCACGCCGAAAGCTGCAGAGCCTCGGCATCGAGACCAGGATGGCGGCATTGGAGCAGAATATATCTGCCACCCTGGCCTTGCAGCAGGCAATGATGTCAGGTTCATCCACATCAACTACCCCTACTACCAGGCCCCAGACTGCAGGGGGGAGTCCCCGGGCGTCTAGCCAGACCCTGAGCAACACCAGCCACAGCACTGTTTGAGGTCATGCTTCCAGTCTTCAGGTGTCCAGTCCTCCCAGGCCAGTTTCCAGAAGACCGACCTGACACACACAGGGGAACCCTAGTTCCTCAGGGCCGGCCTCAAGGCATGGGAGCCCCAAGTCTCGGAATCCTCGATGCCCTATGGCTCCGACTGGGAGGCTGATGTTGAAGCCTCCTCCAAGACCTGTCAACACTGGGACGTCCCCTTGGAGCCATATCCTCCGGAACCCCGGCGCCATTCCTTGCCCGAGAACGTGGCCTTTCACAACTTCGTATGGGATATGGCCTGAGTCCTCTAGGTCCCAAGTCAGAGAAGGACTCGTGCACCAAAGAACTGGAGATCCTCCAGCAAACGTCCCTGCCAAAGGTGACAGTGCCAGTGCAACCCATCCTCGAGAGGCTGCTCCTGCAGATGTGCGAGACCCCAGCCTTGGTGCCGGTGGTCAGCTGACGCCTCAACACAATATACTGCATCAAGAAGGGCCCAGGCTTCCTGACGTCCCAACTCCCGCACAACTTCATGGTTATGGAGTCCTCGATGCAGAAGCTCAAAAGCCAGATGAATTACTCTTCTGTCCTGCCGGGCAGGGAAGCGAGAGCCCTCGACGCCCTCGGGCACAAGTGCTTCCAGGGATCCATGCCTGGCTGCTGGATTCAGGCCTATGAGTTTTACATCGGTATGTACCTCAAGGGCCTTGTCCAAGAGCTGCCAGGGTTTTCTGCAGACCTCACCAGGGAACCCCTTCAGAGGTTCCAAGTGCTGATGCCGGGATCTGGGACTGTTCAAAGTTCCTCTTCCACGCCACCTACGATGGCTTAAAATCTGTAGCCCGGGTAGCAGCAGTGGGCATCGGTGCTCAGTGCTAGGCTTGGTTGCAAACCTCCGACCTCGAGCAATGGGTGCAAGAGAAATTGCTTGATGTCCCTTGCACCAGGGAGAACTTGTTTGGCAAGCCCATAGCTGACAAGGCGGCCGAAATAGAGGCCGAGGTTGTGACCAGGCAAAGGCTCTCAAGAAAAACCTCAACCCTTCCCTGGAAGAAGTCGTCTGGGAAGAGATTACCCTTCCCCAGGAAAAAGGGGTCTTTCCACCAGGGCCACTACCAGCCCTTTTCGGGACAACAGCAACAGGGCCCCCAGCCCAAAAACCAGGGCCATGGGCTGAGGAAGCTCAAGGCTCGGAAGCCTCAGACTCCAGCTCCTGCCCAACTTGGAGGGAGCTTTTGACTCTCTGAGCAGGGCCTCCTCTCCCCCAGGGGGCCACCTGGCACTTTTTGCACACAGGTGCGCTGGAGTCACCACAGACCAGTGGATCCTACAAGTGGTAAAGGAGGGCTATTCTCCTCAGGTTCCAACAAACCCCTCCAAGGTGCCCTGAGTGACTAGTAAATTTAAATTACAAGCTTTCTGCTGGGTTCCAAATTTAACCAGAAAGCTCTCTTCTGTGTTTTAAATTTAAACTAAAAGTACTTTGCTGATGCTAGGCCCTGAGTGACTATTAAATTTAAACTACAAGCTCTCTGCTGCGTGGTGTGTAGTTGGTGTATGGTGTATGGTGTGTAGTTCCACCTTTCGCAGACCGGACTCAAGTCCAACTCTGTCAGGGTATACCTGAGCGTGCTCTCTGCGCACCATCACTCCATACTCTATCTCCAGGAACAAGCAGGAATGTAGTCATCACATATGGGTATCGTCGGTACCGACGGAGCCTGCGCGGGAACACTCCCCAGCGTCCAATTAGAAAGCTTTTGGAAGCATCCCACAGTGCCTGCGTGCTGCCTTCCCTCCTTTCCCAACTACCTCTCTCCAGTTCTTCGTTTTCCGTGGAGCCAGCAGGTCGTGTTCCTGTCACCGCAGAAAATTTTCCTTCTTTTTTGTGGTCGTGTCTGCCTTCCTCGATGCTTTACCGGTACCGCCGTTTTTTCTTTCTTTCTTTCTTTTCTTAAAAAAAAAAATTCTTAGTACTTTTTTCCCATTTTTTTTCCAGGTGCACGCGCCATTTTGGGCCTTAGGCCCAAGATTTTTTCCACAATGAAAAAACCCTCTAAGGGTTTTAAAAAGTGCACCAAGTGTGGCGGTACCATCTCCGTCACCGACACCCATGAGTGGTGTCTGAAATGTTTAGGTCCTGACCATTCCATCTCGGAATGTATGGCCTGTGCCATGATGTCCAAGAGAGGTCGACAGAACCGAGCTGCCAAGCTCAGTACCCTGTTTCCCTCTGATGCAGCTTCAGTGGCATCGACGTCTTCCAGGGCTTCATCTTCCTCCCATGGATCTCAGGTAACTAAACATAAGTCTAGCCGGTCCTCAAAGGGTAGATCTCCTTCTAAGCATCGAGATGCCTCTGGCGTTGCCCTTGAGGATTCTGCACTGACAAAATTGCCCCGGCGGGAGGCTTCGGCTTCCAAAGCATTATCGGGGCTCCAGGACATTCTCGAGGCCTCAACCTCGGCAGAACTACTGGTGCCATGCTCTGGGGTACCGGCGGTCTTCTCCGGTACCAACATCCAGGCATCAGCAGCGTCGATAGACCAGAGGGTCCTGGCTATTGAACGCAGTCTGGCGGCTCTCCTTGCTGCATCGACACCTTCGGAACCGCATCAGACACTTCAACCGGTACCGGCACCGACTCCAGCACCGGTATCGGTACCAGTACCGATGGCATCGACATCGGTGTCCGTATTGCCGGTACCCAGCCATGCGATGCCTTCGGGTACCGTTACACCAGTACCGATTCCCCTCGGTAGCGACTTCGGTCGGTACGGGTATCGGGCTCTTCAAGAGCATCCCGACAGAAGGTGCTTCGAGTCCTCAGAGGAATCTGAGGATTCTGATAGTTCTGTCGATGCGGGAATAGTTCTCCCGGAGGAGCCTTCCTCCCCTAAACGCAGGATGTCTCCTCCAGAGGACATTTTCATCAAGGAGGTGGCTCGGAGTCTGTCCATTACTGTGGCCCCTGAAACAGAGCCCAGAGCAAAGGAGTTGGAAATTTTACAATATCCTAAAACTCCCAAGAAGGCAGCTACCTTGCCCATTCATGAGATCTTGCATGATCTTATGCTAAGAATGTGGGAGACACCTCTTACCACCTCTCCTCACTCTCGTAGACTGGATACTCTGTATCGAGTCCCTCCTTGTCCTGGTTTCCAGAAAACTCAGCTTCCTCACCACTCTATTGTAGTGGAGTCAGCTATGAGAAGGATCAAGAGTGCAAAGAGACATGCCTCTAATCCTCCAGGACGTGAGTGCAGAACTTTGGATGCTTTTGGACATCGTGTCTTCCAAGCTTCCATGCTTTCTGCCAGGATCAGTTCCTATAGTCTATATATGGGAATGTTCCTGAAGGAAGTCACAGGTGATTTAGAGGCTTTGAGCCTTCTTCTTCCTGAGGATAGAAGACAGGATTTTCTCACATTGGTCAAACATGCCTAGGATGTTTCTAAATTTGTCAACCGTGCAGCTTTTGACTGTTTTGAGTGCATAAGCAGAACCTCTGCCATTGCCATAGGTGCACGTAGAATTGCTTGGCTGCAGGCATCTGATAAGGAGCTCTGGGTACAAGACAAACTCGGAAATATTCCTTGTACTGGTGAGAACCTGTTTGGTAAAGATTGGCGGGAAAAGGCCAATGAGTTGGATGCTGACAACTCCACCTTGGATAGATTATCCAAGTCCACAGCTGATCCTGCAAGAAAGAAATCTTTTAAGAAACCATTCTTTTCTAAAAAGAAAAGATTTTATCCTGCTTATTCTCAGCAGGGACTTTCTGCAGGTCAGCCTGTCCAACCACCCAAACAAAGGAAAGCAAAGACTGCTAAGCCTCAGCAGTCTCAGCCTCCACAAGGCCTTTGACTTTCAGCTAGAGAATTAGTCTTCCTGGCTCTCAATGGACCAGAGCCTTCCACCATTCCAGGAAGGTTGTGCCATTTTGCCCCCAGATGGGGACAGATAACAGCAGAGCATTGGACACTCTCCATCATAAAAGAGGGGTACAAGCTTCATTTTCCGAGCATGCCCCCTCCCACAATGATAAGGCAGTTCAATTCTCCGACCTCTCTCATCAACCTGTTAGGTCAGGAGGTCACTATGCTTCTTGCCCAAGGAGCAATAGAAGAAGTACCCATCCATCAGCAGGGTACAGGGTTTTACTCCCCTATTTCCTTATCCCAAAGAAAACAGGGGGATACAGATCTATCTTGGACCTCAGAGAATTGAACATATTCCTTGTCAAAGAGAAATTCAAGATGATTTATTTATTTTATTTATTTAGTAAGGACTTATATACCGCTCCTTCCAGCGATCAGAAGCGGTTTGATTACAATTACGGGATTTGTCATAAATTACAGACAGAATTATTTGGGGATTAGATAGAGAGAGCAGGGGGATACACAGCACACATATGCGGGTCCATATAAAGACCTTAGCTATTATCATACATTTACACAGGCACTAACCACCATCTATTTACATTTGTACATACTGCAATTCAATTTCTTTTGTCCTTTTGGATTTTCATCTGGTATAATGACAATTGAACAGGTGCGTCTTCAGTTGTTTTCTGAAGTTGCTTATGTCTTTAATTTCTCTCAGCTCGTGTGGGAGCTGGTTCCATAACGTGGGGGCAGATAAGGAGAACGCTCTGCGACTAGTACTGACCTTTACGTGCCTAAAGCTGTTTGGAACTCTTAGTGTGTCAGAGTTCATGGTTCTCCTGCTTCTGGTTGTAGGTTGCATGGAGATCAGGGTGGAGAGGAATGAGGGGGCCAGGTTGTGAATTAACTTGAATGTAGTTACCAATGTTTTGTATTGAATCCTTGCAACGACTGGTAGCCAGTGTAGTTCCATCAATACAGGTGTGATATGTTCGGTGACGCTAGTTCTCATGATGATCCTTGCTGCTACGTGTTGGGCCATCTGTAGTATGTTGGTTGTTTTCCTTGGTAGCCCCTGCAAGATGGCGTTGCAGTAGTCCAGGTGGGGCATGATGAGAGCCTGAGCAACTGATCGGAAATCGCACGGATCTAGTATGTTCCGCAGGGGTCGTAGCACTTTAAGCTTGTGGAAGATGGCTTTGTTGGTGTTGTTGAGGTGTTTTTCCATTTTCAGTTTGTTATCAATTGTGACTCCCAGATATTTTATTTCTTTCTTAGTATTGTATGTATTGTTGCACAATGTGATTGTTGGAGGTGGTTCGAAGCCCAAGGTATTTGATATAAACATTACTTCGGTCTTCTTATGATTAATCGACATGTTATTTTGTTGTAGCCATCCCGACATCTCTCCCATGCAGGTTTCAAGCTGGGCGTAGTTCGGGTCGGTGGTCTCTAGTTGGGTGTACAGCATGATATCGTCTGCGTATATGTGGTAGTTTATGCCATATTTCCTGAATATTTCACTGAGTGGTTGCATGTAAATGTTAAAAAGTAGCGCCGAGAGTGCCGAACCCTGAGGAATGCCTTGTGTTTGGATGAACGGTTCAGCTTTCTCTCCGTTTCTCTGGGAACTCTGCTGCCATACCTTCCGAGTCAGGATTGGCTATGTTCTCTAGATCTCAAGGATGCGTACACCCATATTCTCATCCATCCAACTCACAGAAAGTTCCTTCAGTTCCTTTTTCAAGGAGAGCACTACCAATACAGGGTGCTTCCTTTTAGCCTGGCCTCAGCACCAAGGGTGTTCACGAAATGCATGGCTGTGGTAGCAGCATTTCTCCGCACTCTAGGGATATTCGTCTTCCCCTACTTAGACGATTGGCTCATTCGAGCCCCAACAGAGTCACAGGCCAGGACTTCTCTATCCTGCACAATGCGTATCCTTCAGTATTTGGGTCTGGTAATAAACATCCCAAAATCCAGTCTAACTCCCACTCAGTCTTTATTTATTTATTTACATTCTCTTATATACCGCGCTATTTTCCATCAGTGCGGTTTACATGGAACCATTTACATACACATTTCAAACTAGTTGGTCTGTGTTTACAATTAACAGGTATAAGAACTTGGAAAGAAACATGGGTAACTATTTACATCTGTACAGTGCGAACTGCATGAACCTTTTGTATTGACTTAGCTGGTTAGCTAAGTGGAGCTTTCGTCCGGGTAATGCAAGAGGAAGAGGTAATGTTTCAAAGCTTTCCTAAACTGGGTTAGCTTGGTGATTGACCGGATGCTAGGTGGGAGGGTGTTCCAGCACTTCGGGGCAGAGAACTTAAAGGCTGTGTTCGCTGTTGTCTTGTTGCACTTGGTCATTGCTTTTGGGACTACTAGTTTATTGGTAGCTAGAGATCTTCTAGATCTGTTAGGGGGGTTTATCTGTATGAGGTCCGTTAAGGATGATGGGGGCAAGCCCATTTATGATTTTGAAGGTGGTTATTAAGGTTTTGAATGTGATTCTGCCTTTTATGGGGAGCCAGTGGAGCTGTTTCAGGATGGGTGTCATGTGTTCCCACATGGAGGCACCTTGGAAAACTCTTGCTGCTGAGTTCATTGCAATCTGTAACAGAAGCAGAGTGGATTGTGGGAGTCCATGGAATATAGCATTTGCATATACTTTAGAGTTAATAGGAGCTTTGCTGGATACCAGAAAGGCAAGGGCCTATCTCCCCCAGGCCCGTTGCCTTCGCATGGTGCAGTTAGCTTCTCAAGTAGTGCTAAAGTCTCATCTCACTGCCCGAGAAATGCTACAACTACTAGGCCACATGGCATCTACCGTACATGTGGTTCCCTATGCTCGCCTCCATATGAGGGCGGCCCAGTGGACTTTATCCACTCAGTGGACCCAGGCATCAGGATGCCTGTCAGACAAAATAGCAAACACAAGTCGCCTTGTTTTGTCCCTCCAGTGGTGGAAGTCCACTCAAAACCTGTTGCTGGGGTCCCCTTTTCAACAACGGGCAACTCTCACAACAGATGCTTCTCCGATGGGTTAGGGAGCTCATCTAGAAGACCTCTCCACCCAAGGCACCTGGTCTCCACAGGAGACCCATCTACATATCAATCTCCTGGAGCTCAGGGCAATCTTCCTTGCTCTTCGAGTGTTCCACACCCTGCTCAGCTACAAGACAGTCCTCATTCATACAGACAATCAAGTAGCCATGTTCTACGTGAACAAGCAGGGGGGAACAGGCTCTCTGTCACTTTGCAACGAAGCTTTGCGACTATGGGCCCTTGCCAGAGAGCATCAGATTCATCTCCTGGCAGTGTATCTTCCAGGTATCCAAAACTCTTGGGCAGACAGACTCATTCAAGTTCTGCTTCCACATGAGTGGTTTCTGCATGCAGACCATGGTAACCAAGATTTTTCAAATTTGGGGAACCCTGGACATAGACCTCTTTGCAAGTCCGTGGAATGCCAAACTTCCCCGGTTCTGTTCCAGAACCCCGGCTCAGGGGGCTCAGGCCAGGGATGCTTTCCTCCTTTACTGGGGTCAAAACTTCCTGTATGCCTTTCCACCCATTCCCCTAATTCCCAAAACCCTGTTCAAGCTTCAGAGAGACAGAGGCCGTATGATTCTTATAGCTCCACATTGGCCACGGCAAGTGTGGTACCCTCTGCTTCTGCATCTCTCTCAAGCTCCCTCCCTGGAGTTAGAGTCTGCTCCAGATCTCCTATCTCAGGAGGACGGACTGTTATGGCATCCCAATCCCCAGTTTCTGCATCTCAGGGCTTGGTTGCTGAAGGCCTAGATCTCCATGATCTTAACCTCCCTCAGCAAATAAAGGATATCTTTTATGCTTCCAGGAAGCCTTCCACAAGACGCTCTTATGCTTTCAAATGGAAAAGGTTTACCATATGGTGTTCGCAGAAGGGTCTTAACCCCATTGCCATACCTCTGGAATCATTACTGGAGTATCTCCTTCATTTATCCAATGCAGGACTTAAGACTATCTCAGTGAGGGTCCATTTGAGTGCTATTGCAGCTTCCTTCAAGCCCCTAAATGGCCAACATATCTCCTCCCATCCTCTTATAGCAAGATTTATGAGAGGCCTTCTGCTAACTGAGCCTCCCATAAAGCCACCACCTGTGGCATGGGACTTAAATTTGGTTCTTGGTCAGCTCATGAAGCCACCTTTTGAACCCTTAGCTACTATCTCCTTGAAATTCCTTTCTTGGAAGGTTATCTTTCTCATTGCAATCTCATCAGCACGTCGCATCGGTGAGTTGCAAGCACTAGTAGCTGATCCACCTTATACAAGGTTCCATCATGACAAGGCAGTCCTTAAGACTCATCCACGCTTTATGCCAAAGTTGGTCTCACCTTTTCATCTAAACCAAGCGGTCTACCTACCTGTGTTCTTTCCAAGGCCTCATGCATCAAATGCAGAAAGGAACCTTCATACTTTGGACTGTAAAAGAGCTTTAGCCTTTTATTTACAAAGAATACAGCAACATAGAAAGTGCTTTCAACTCTTTGTTGCTTTTGATCTTTCTCATTTGGGACTTCCAGTCTCCAAGAGAACACTATCTAACTGGATTGCTCAGTGTATATCCTTTGCCTATCAGAGTAAGAATCTTCCTCTGGAGGGCCATGTCACAGCTCACAATGTGAGAGCCATGGCAACTTCAATGGCTCATCTGCACTCTGTGTCTATCAAAGACATCTGTCGAGCGGCCACCTGGGCCTCGGTTCATACCTTCACAGCCCATTACTGCTTGGACAAGGACTTCCGCCAGGATGCCTTGTTTGGTCAGGCTGTTCTCTAACACCTGTTCCATACCTAATCAACTCCTACCCACCATCCCTGGTAGGATGCCAGAGATCCATGGGGGGAAGTAGAGCCCTTCTCAGGGATGCACAACTTCTGGGGTCTCTTCCTGGCATCTAAAGCCATATGTGATGACTACATTCCTGCTTGTTCCTGGAGATAGCATAGTTACTCACCTGTAACAGGTGATCTCCGGGAACAGCAGGAATTTAGTCCTCACAACCCACCTACCTCCCCTAGGAGTTGTATCTCTCTATCTATCTCTTTCCCTTTCCCTCTCTCTCTTTGTTTCAGCTTTAAAACTCAACTGGAGAGAGGCAGTTGGGAAAGGCGGGAAGGCAGCAAGCAGGTGCTGTGCGATGCTCCCAAAAGCTTTCTAATTGGACGCTGGGGAGCGTTCCCACGCAGGCTCCGTCGGTACCGACGATACCCATATGTGAGGACTAAATTCCTGCTGTTCCCGGAGATCATCTGTTACAGGTGAGTAACTATGCTTTCTGTGCAGCTCCTCATTACACAATTAATGCAGTGTCTTCTGCTCTCTAAGCCTCCCATCCGCCTGCCTCTGGTGGAATGGGATCTCAATGTGGTTCTGATGCAGCTTACCAAGCCGCCTTTCAAATCTTTCGCGACCTGCCATTTGTGCTACCTATCTTGGAAGGTCGTCTTGCTGGTGGCACTCACCTCTGCCCGCAGAGTCAGCAAGCCTTGGTAGCTGAGCTACCTTACACCAGGTTCTGCAAGAATAGGGTCTTGTTTCGCACCCACCCAAAATTCCTTCCAAAGGTGGTATCAGCCTTTCACCTCAACCAGGAGGGAAAGATCCCAATCTTCTTTCCACTGCCCCACGCCGACAAGGCAGTGACCGTTCTCCATACTCTGGACTGCAAGAGAGCCCTGCTCTTTTACCTATAATTTACCCAGTGCCACCGTAAAGCCTTGCAGCCTTTTGTTTCATACAACCCCAGTCGACTGGGGGAAGCTGTGACCAAGCAGACCCTGTCCACCTGGGTGAAAGACTACATCGCCTTCACCATGATCAAGCTGGGCTCTCATTGGAGCACTGGATCACGGCACTCAATGTCAAGGGCTTTGGCGACCTCAGTTGCCAGCTTACACTCTGTCCCTATGGCAGACATCTGCCGGGCCGCCACCTGGTCCTCAGTTCACACCTTTGCAGCTCACAACTGCCTGGAGAGGGAGTCCTGATGGGACAGTGCTTTCGGCCAGGCCGTACTCCCTAATCTGTTTGGGGTTTAGGCAACTCCTGCCCTCCGACCCTTCTGTATTCAGGCTACCAGAGTGATAGTGTCACTAGATGCTAGGGTCTCTCAGTGGGACTCACCTTCTGCATTTCACAGCTACCCGATTGGTCGCTGTGGTGCTGTCTTGGTTCGGTCCCTGAATTCTGGGGTCCTTAGACTCTTTCCTCAGATTCGCTTGCAGCTGCTCACAGCTGGACCTTGTTTTTTTACAGGTTCTTGGTAGCCTGCAACTAGAGAATCCCATATGTGAGAACTGACTTCCTGCTTGTTCCTGGAGAAAGTGTAGTTTCTCACCTGTAACAGGTGTTCTCCAGGGAAAGCAGGAATCAGTCATCACAACCCTCCCTCCTCCCCTTGGAGTTGCTATATAATTTTTGCCATCTTTTTGGCTCTAGCTATGTCATTTGACTGATTAAGATGGCACCCTTGAGCAGGAAGGAGACCACGCATGTGTGGTGGCATCTCCCAAAGGCTTTCTTTGAAAGCTGGGGAGATGCCTCCACAGGGCTCCGGCAGCACCGACGTCACCCATATGTGAGGACTGATTCCTGCTGTCCTTGGAGAACACCTGTTACAGGTGAGTAACTATGCTGTATTCATTAGGGACATCCTGAAAACCAGGCTGGATTGTAGTGCACCAGGACTGGAGCTGGCCACCCCGATCTAATGCTTCATCTGGCTCTCTCACAGCTGTTTTGCTATGAGTATACTTGAAAAAAGGTTTTATTATGTGCTTTTGTTTCCATGGTAAGCTTCTTTTCAAATTCTCTTTTTTCCTGCTTTATCAATGCCTTGCATTTAACTTGCCAGTTTATGTTTCATGTTTTTGTCATTTGGCTCTTTTTTCCATTTTCTGAATGATTTTCTCATAGCTATAACAGCCTCGCTGATTTCACCTTTAAGCTGTCCACCTTTCTGGTCTGGGTTAAATAACGCCCAGGCCTTTGGAGTTGTTCCTTTTATTTTTATTAACCATTTTCCTCATTTTATCATAATCTCCTTTTTGAAAGTTAAATTCTAGCATGGTAGATTTCTCCAGGAACAAGCAGGAAGTCGGTCCTCACATATGGGTGACGTTGACGCTGACGGAGCTCGCAAGGAACATTTCCCTAGCTTTCAAAGAAAGCCTTTGGGACATGCTACCACACATGTGTGGTCCCCTTCCCACCCAAGGGTGCCATCACTCAGTCTCCTTTTTTCCACAGAGCCCAATGGACGAATGTCCTGTTTCCCCAGAAAAATCCTCTAAAAATTATCCTTAAAAGTTGTTTTTTTCCAGGTTCTCATACTGGTTCCTCTTCCTGCCTCGAGCCAGTGCTGTCCCTTGATGCCATCCTCAGCTCTTCCTTTCTTTTTTGATGAGGCTGCCTTGACCAGCATTCACGCCCTTTTTCGCCTGGGGTCATCGACCCTGGCTGGGTATCTCCCACCATGTCCCCAGGTGGGTTCAAAAAGTGTGACTGCTGCAGTCAGACCATGTCTGTTACAGACACCCATGACTGATGCTTGCACTGCCTCAGCCTGGACCACAACAGTGCCCCTTGCGAACTGTGCCAGGCCATGACTCCGAGAACCAACAGGAAACAGTCGGAGTTGCAGGAGAAGCTGTTCCCGTGGTCCAACTCAGTACCTGCTTTCCCGACGCTGAGCCCCAAGCTGAGCACATCCAGTGAGGCCTGGGCATCTTTGGAGTTTTGCGGTGGCAGCTCCTCCATAAAGACGCCAGACCCTGTAAAGAAAAAGAAAAAATCCTCAAAGCCAGTCGAGACCCTTGGTGCCCATGCCGAAAGCTGCAGAGCCTCCTGGTATCGAGTCCAAGATGGCACCCTGGAGCAGAATATCTCTGCCATCCTAGCCTTGCAGCAAGCAATGATGTCAGGTTTGTCTGCATCATCTGCCCCGACAACCAGGCCCCTGATTGTGGGGGAGTCCCCGGGCATTGAACCAGATCCAGGTCCTGGGTCCCAGTCTTCAGATGTCCGGTTCTCCCTGACCAGTTTTCAGGAGTCCAACCTGAGACCCACTAGGCGATTCTGGTTCCTTGGAGCCGGCCTCAAGGCACGAGAGCCCCAAGCCTCGGAATCCTCGATGCCCTCCGACTCCGACTGGGAAACCGATGTCGAAGCCTCCCTGAGACCTCTCGACACCGAGATGTCTCTAAGGAGCTGTCCCTTCCAGAACCCCAGCGCCACTCCCCAACCGAGGACGTGGCTTTCCACGACTTTGTACGGGATTTGGCCCAGGCCCTCTCGGTCCCGAGTCAGAGGAGGTCCCGTGTACCGAAGAACTGAAGATCTTCCAGTATGAGTCCCTGCCAAAGGAGATTCTGATGGTGCCGGTACAGCCCATCCTCAAACGGCTTCTCCTGTGAATGTGGGAGACCCTGGCCTTGGTGCTGGTATTCAGCCGACACCTTGATGCTATCAACAAGGGACGAGGTGAAATACCTAGTCATCATCCTGGACAAGAATCTGAACTTACAATCGCATATAAACAAAACCGCTGCGAAGGCATATCACCGTTTAAAGATCATCAGGAGGCTCTGACCCATCCTCAATCAGGACAACTTCCGCACCGTGTGTCAGGCGGTAATCACCCCAATACCGTACTACAGAAACTCTTTATATCAAGTGTCATGCCGCCACCACTCGCCTCTAGCTAAGAGGGGCGTGGTATTTAGAGGAACTTTCTGTTGACTGCTTTTTCAGCTTTTTCAAACTTTTCCCCGAAGTGCCTTATGGGAAAAGTAGTTTTTGCTTGGCTATATGTGTGCATCAAACAGAAAGCTGTAGTCGGGCTCCAAGGGGTTAAGGCAAATGACAGAAATGTATTTATACACAGAGTTTCGTTCATACCAAGTACAGGATATTTGCTCAGGGACTCTGTGCAGCAAAGCACTCTCGAAAACAAAACCCAAAAAAATGTCTGTTTAAAGTTTATCCATAGTGTGAGATACACAGTCTTTAACAGCAAGGATAATTCCCTTTTTAGCCTTGCTGGGTAAAGCACAAAACAAAATCATATTCACTGTCCGTGATAATATAGCTTCTCTCAGTTTCAAAACGTTCAAGCAACAAATATACTTCAGGGCACAAGAAAGCTTCGTTATAACAGGTACTTTCTTACCCCAGTGTCCTTGTTCCAGCAGCAGGAAATTAACAAGCTTATTTCAACTTCCAGGCTTGCTCCTTAGTCCCTGTGGCCTTTCCCTTTACCAACACGAGGGACTCATGGCCACCCAGCCTGTGGACTATGGGTTTCTTTCCCTGGCAAAACTCTCTCTCAAGATTGGCTTGTTTTCTCCCTGTTCCTCAGGTGTAAAGCTTGGCACAAAGAACAGTCCATGGGAGTGTCCTCCTCATTTAGCTTTACCTCAGGCTCTCCCAGCTGCATAGGCTCTGACTCCTCGTCCTGCTCACAATGCTCAGCTAGCCTCTCGGAGGATCTTGGAGTCTCTCCTGTTCTTGGCTCCAAACTCTCCTGCAGACGTGCTATGTGCCAGTTAGCACTCTCCTCTCTTGGAAGCTCAGTTCCTCTGCACTGCTCAGCACCAGTTAAGCTTCCCTTGCTTGCAGCTGTGCCTCGGCTCTTGGCAGTTTGGCTTCCTGCTTCTCCTTCTCCCTCTGCCCCCTCTCATACTCTGGCCTATGTATATACTTCCAGGGCTCTAGCTTCAACCCCTCCCTACTCAGGTGATGGCAATCAGCCTGACTTCGGGCACCTGAGTATTTGGAGCATTCCTTGCCTAAGGGGTTCTGGGCTCTGTATCCTCTCCCCTTTCTTCCACTAGGGGGAGCATGAAATGTGTGCCATGTGGAAGTTTTCTGATCCCTGGAGGTGTTTGTGACTTTCCTACCCTGCCCTGGTAAAAGGGGGCCCTTTACTAGGGTGAATTCCCTGTCTCTTTGTCCTCCCCCAGACTCCGGATAGGCCTCCTTGCCACATACCCCCCTACTTAAGAAATTACTGGCTGGCAGAGGTTGTTGCGGCTCCTCCGAACAGTCTGTAATTCTGGATAAGGCATCTGCATTGTGGTGTAGCTTCCCTGCTCGGTGCTCTACCTTAAAATCAAAAGCTTGCAGGGCCATGTACCATCTGGTAAATCGTTCATTGTGGTTCTTCATCTGTTGGAGCCACTTCAAGGGTGCGTGATCGGTAAAACTAGTAGGAATTTTCGTCCGGTGAGGTAGAACCAGAGGGTCTCTATTGCCCATTTGATGGCGAGGCACTCTTTCTCAATCGTAGAGTAGTGTTGCTCTGCCGAGGACAACCTCCTACTAAGGAACATCACGAGATGCTCATTTCCTTCATGCTTTTGGGACACGGTGGCCCCTAAGCCTATCTGCGAGGCATCCGTCTGCACAATGAAGGACTGCGTGAAATCCACCCCGCGTAATACTGGGGCCGTGCATAGCCGCCCTTTTAATCTGGTGAAAGCCCTCTCCGCCTCCGGGGTCCAACGGAGTTGATTTGGGCAATTCTTTTTTAACATGTGTGGTGAACAGCGCCCTCCTGAGCCTATGGAAACGGATGAAAATCCTGAGGTTCAGCAGGATTTATGCCTATTTGAGAAACCAAGGAGGAAAGAGAGACTCTATTCCACAGAGCTGAGCATGGAGACCAGCCCAGGGGAGGAGTCCTGCAGTCCTGATTGGGCACACCCTGCCCTTTGAAGGGGCGTGTCCAGGAGAGAACGTGGTTTTAAACCAGAGCATGGCTTTGCTAGTCAGAGTGAGATTAAGAATGAGGAGAAGGAGAGGAGGATTAAGAAGGAGAGACGCATAAAGAAGAAGCAGGAGAATGATTGGAAGTCCAGAAGACAGTATGCTGATACTTGGGAACCTGGCATTGGAAGGAGACCTGTAAAGTTCTATTCAGAGGCAGTGAGTAGAAGTCCCAAGGAGAGAGGACCTAGCCCTGAATTAGACAACCGTTGGAAGGCACAGCCCTGGGAAAGGAAGCCTTCAAGGCAGGCACAAGAAAGAAAACAATCATTCTGTGAAGTACCGTTTGAGCCAGAGAGCAACAAACATTCTAACAGCTGGAGAACGTTGGAGCCATCTGAAGTCAGAACGGCATGGCAACAAGTAAGTGAATTGCCACCAAGTTTCCAGGCTGAACGTAAAGCCAACTCTCCTGTGTGTGAAACATTAGCAAAAGAGACTAGCAATTACTCTGATACAATTAATCTAAGAGAGGAGAAAATAAACAGCCTTAAGCCAGAGGGAAGTTGTATAGCTGATAGCAATTCCCTATCTCACAAACAGCAGGCTGAATTGCTCCTACAGAGTTTTAAGCAGTTTTTAGAGTTGCAAGCTAGAAGACAGCCAGTGTTACCAGAAGCCAGTAATTCCATACAGCTTGAAGAGTTAACACAAGATAATACAGACTTACCAGATTGTGAGAGCATGGATTGCACGGTCTGCTGTGTAGAGATGCCAAGCTGAAGGAAACTGCTTTTTACCGTATGTGAATTGAATGCTACGGAGCTGTTGTATTGCCTTGCTGAGAAAGCTCTAATTATGTGCACCTGATTCCCCAGCACTGTGAAGGTAACAGTGGCTGAAAGAGGCTGCAGTGAATCTAACTGACCTCTTGGAGCAAAGTGAGTAATTTGCTTAGAAGTGAAAAGAAGCAGTTATACTTTAAGTTGCCTTTTTCCTAAGTTTTCCTGTTAGCATTTGAAGCACCTATTTTGTTTGCATTTATTTGCCATGTGATGGAACAATATCCTTTACTATAATAAATATTCTGGAAACCCCATAACTACAACTCTTTATTTCGGAGTGAGAGGAGCAGGAACTACAATACCCAGCATTCCCTGGATACAGGTTACTCTCCTTCCTCACGAAGCATCATACCGCCGCTCCTGTCTTTAGCCCCAAGGCCGGGCAGGAGCGCCGCATATGTCATAAGAACATAAGAACATAAGATATGCCATACTGGGTCAGACCAAGGTCCATCAAGCCCAGTATTCTGTTTCCAACAGTGGCCAATCTAGATCATATGTACCTAGCAGTTTCCCCAAGAGACACAAGTTCCACAATGCTTGTACTGGGTCAAGCATTGATATCTTCGGTCACTTCTTAATAATGGTTTATGGACCTTTCCTCCAGGAACTTGTCCAAACCTTTTTTAAACCCAGCTACACTAACAGCCTTTACTACATCCTCCGGTAACAAATTCCAGAGTTTGATTACACGTTGAGTGAAAAAAATATTTTCTTTTATTAGTCTTAAATAGTTTACCCTGTAGCTTCATTGCATGTCCCCTAGTCCTTCTATATTCTGATAAGGTAAACAATCGATCTACGTTTACCCGTTCCACTCCGTTCATTAATTTATAGACTTCTATCATATCTCCCCTCAGCCGTCTCTTTTCCAGGTTAAAGAGCCCTAACCTTTTTAGCCTTTCTTCATAGGAGTATCCTTCCATCCCCTTTACCATTTTGGTGGCTCTTCTCTGTACCTTTTCTAAAATCGCTATATCCTTTTTAAGATACGGTGACCAGAATTGCACACAATATTCAAGGTGCGGTCTCACCATGGAACGATATAGAGGCATTATAATATCTTTTGTTTTATTTTCCATTCCTTTCCTTATCATACCTAGCATTCTATTTGCTCTCTTGGCCGCCGCTGCACACTGGGCCGAGGGTTTTAACATGGTATCCACAATGACGCCTAAATCTTTTTCCTGGGTGGTGGTTCCTAATGTGAAGATGGAGCTTTCTTCCGCAAAGCGTGACAGGAACCTCCTGTAATAGCCAATCAGGCCTAGAAAGCTTCTTAATTGCTTCTTTATTGTGGGGCGGGGAAAGTTCTTGATGCTGTCCACTTTGTCAATCAAGGGCTTAAACCTTCCTCATCCTACCATATGCCCCAACTATTTCACTTCTCGCTTGGCGAATGCACACTTGCTCGGGTTCAGGGTGAGACCTGCCTGCCTCATAGATCGCAGGACGGCTTCAACCCTCGGGATATGTTCTATTCAACTGCAGCTGTGGATAATAGTATCGTCCATGTGTGTGAAAGCATATTCTTGATGCGGCCGCAGGACTTGATCCACCAGTCTCTGACAGGTTGCCGTGGCGCCGTGAAGGCCAAAGAGCATCCTCTTAAACTGGAATAGCTCAATCGGGGTGCTGAAGGCAGTCTTCGGCCGTGATTCCCTAGTCAATGGAATCTGCCAGTACCCCTTCATCATGTCTAGGGTGGTCAAAAACTGAGTCTGCCCCAAGCGGTCCAAAAGCTCCTCGATAAGGGGCATCGGGTAAGCGTCGAATACCAAGATGGCATTCACCTGTCTGAAATCTATACAGAAGCATAATGTACCATCCGGTTTTGGAACCAGAACAATGGGACTGCACCACGGGCTCCTTGATTCTTCAATGACACCCATCGCCAACATCTCGCGCACCTGTGCCACGACCTCCTGCTTTTTAGCTTCTGGTAGGCGGTAGGGTCGTTGTCTGACCACCTTCTCCGGTGACGTCAGGATCTCATGTGCCACCAGTCGGGTTTCACCAGGGATCAGGGTCAGTACATCTGGGAACCTCTCCAACAGTCGAGTCAGATCCCGTCTCTGGACAAACGATAGTTCTTTCACTACTTGGGGCTCCAGGTTCTTCCTGCAGTCTGCCACTTGAGGTCCCAGGTTGTCCTTCTCAGCCTCCTCCATTCTCTCTCCACAGGTGGCTGTCAGGCTTTTCATCCTGGCCCCTCCAGAGGAACCAAATCCAGAGGCTCCTCGTTCCGTAGGAGACAACATGGGACCTCTTCCAGCGGGGGAAACCCCACTCTCTCGCACAGTAGCTGGGCAATCTGGTCTCCCACCTTCACATGGTAATCTTCGTTGCCAAAATTAAACAGCAATACCTTTACACTCCCTCTATAATCAGGGTCGATCACCCCAGCCCCGACATCCAGGAAATATTTCAGAGCCAGACCTGATCGCGGTGCTATCCGACCATAACATCCTACGGGCATCTCCATCTGAAGGCCAGTATCAATGAGAGCCTTTCCACAGCTGGGTATCACCCGATCTTCGGCGCTGCATAAATCATATCCCGCGGCTTGTGGTGACGCCCTCCTGGGAGCCTGGGCCTTCTCAGATACCTTACAAAATTTCAATACAAACTTCCGTTTAAGGGGAGCACCACCTCCCAGGGTTTTTTTCTCTGGGTTCTCTCTTGGCTTTCAGGGGTTCTCAAAAAGAGGGCCAGGGACCATCGTCATCATCCCCTCCCCTTTTCTCCCAAGGCCTTTCTCTAATCCTTCTCTAAATTGAGGCCAATCCCTTCCTAATACTAAATCATAGGGTAGTTTTGGAACCACTGCCACTTGAACTTCTTTCTGCGCCCCCCAACCCTTTTATCACTACTTTGTACACAGGGTAGAAATAAGCAGCTCCATGTATGCACCTAATTTGGACCTGCCCCTCTGGCTTCCTCTGGCGAGACTCATCCTGGGCCTCAATTGCCTGCCAAAGCTTTCATGACACCAAGATTTGGTCAGCCCCGGAGTCGAGCAGAGCATGGGTAGAGACCCCCTGTATGTTAACATTTAAGAGAAATCCCTCTCCTAGATGTTTCACATTGGTACCAGTTAATCCAATGCGGACTAAAATATCCCCTCTGCAGGTGTCCCATCACCTCACAGCGATAACATTTTTTCTCAGCCCACTTACCCTCTTGAGCAGACACACAAGTTTTCATACATTTTGCATTATTTCCCTGTTTCTTTTCTGATAAATCAAAACTGGCCTCTGCCCCTACTTTTGGAGGGCCCGCCTTTGGGAGAAACGTCAATTCAGCTTTCATGTAGCGTTCCGCCAAAAGGGTTGCCTCTCCTGTGCTCTGGCAGTTTTGATGAATCAGAAAAGATTGTACCCTTTTTGGTACTGCAGTCATAAATTGCTCCAATATCACCATATCCACCACCGTATCCATAGTTTTCCCCTCCGGGGCTAGCCACTTTAAAGCTAGACCTCGAATTCTCTGGCTTAAGGCCTTAGGTGTTTCTTCGGCCTTTAAAGCTGTGGCTCTAAACATACAGTGATACATTTTCGTTAATCCTAATTGGTCTCTAATTACATTTTTCACTGCATTATAGTCCTTGGCCTGGGCAGCTGGCATAGCCCTATATGCAGCTAGTGCTTCTCCTGTTAAGGAGGTTGCCAATCTCACCGCCCACTGGCTATCTGGCCAACCCACAGTTTGAGCCACCCTCTCAAATGACTCCAAGAAGTCATCTATATCATCATCAGGAGAAAGTTTTCCAAAGTTAAACGCCCCGCTGGTGTGTGGGCCTGCCAAACTGTCCATTTGCGGCATCGCTGGTCCCTCCAGGGTTAGTGTTCCTCCACTTCCTTGCCTCTGGGAAGTAATAAGGGCTTCCACTAAGTCCAGGACAGGCTTTTGCTACTCCCTCATAGCCACCACCGCCTTCTCTTGCGCTAGCTGGGCCAACTCCTGCTGGCATTGAAATTGAGTGGCCATCCATTGCACCACCTCTTTTGGATCCATCTCCGGCGATACCTTGCTCAAGTTGACTCTCGAAGAACAAAAATTTGTCTTTTCCGCCAACCTTCTGTGCTCTCACTCTTGTAAGTGTTTATCCTGGATGGCAGAAAATCCTGAATAGTAGAAAATCCTGAGTGGTAGAAAATCCGCACAACTACGCCACTGTCACACCGCCACCACTCGCCTCTAGCTAAGAGGTGCATGGTTTTTAGAGGAACTTTCTGTTGACTGCTTTTTCGGCTTTTTCAAACTTTTCCCTGAAGTGCCTTATGGGAAAAGTAGTTTTTGCTTGGCTATATGTGTGCATCAAACAGAAAACTGTAGTCGGGCTCCAAGGGGTTAAGGCAAATGACAGAAATGTATTTATACACAGAGCTTTGTTCATACCACGTACAGGATATTTGCTCAGGGACTCTGTGCAGCAGAGCACTCTCAAAAACAAAACCAAAAAAAATGTCTGTTTAAAGTTTATCCAGGATACACAGTCTTTAACAGCAAGGATAATTCCCTTTTTAGCCTTGCTGGGTAAAGCACAAAACAAAATCACATTCACTGTCCCTGATAATATAGCTTCTCTCAGCTTCAAAACGTTCAAGCAACAAATATACTTCAGGGCACAAGAAAGCTTCGTTATAACAGGTACTTTCTTTGTCCTCCCCCAGACTCTGGATAGGCCTCCTTGCCACACAAGGTCTGCCCAAGCAATCTACCCACCTAATTCAAATGGTGCAAAACACTGTAGCACTCATCATTACGGGCACAGCCAAACACAAACACATCACACCTGTACTGCAGCAACTGCATTGGCTACCTATAATAGCACGAGCAAGATTCAAAATAACTCTAAACATTTTCAAAATCATACATCAATGCTCAGTAAATGTCCTGTACAACACATTGACCAGAGAAACAAACAACCAGTAGACCTAGATGAGCTAACAGCAATAATAGACTCCACACACCCACGGGATACCAGAAGACAAAACAGGCTACCTCCAACAGAGCTATCTCTTTCTCGGCGCCAGCTCTTTGGAACTCCCTCCTGGATGAACTAAGAGCCCTAAACGACATCAGGGACTTCTGCAAATCCCTCAAAACCCTCCTGTTCACAGAACAGTTTGCACTTATAACATAGAGAACCTACACCCCACCGGCATGCATAGAGGAGAACTAGGAACCAATTGATTAAAGTCTGTATATATGTCTTGTCACCCCTCCCCTCTCGTTCAATGTAGACCTGCTGTGTTGTCAACCACTTTGATTGAAGGATAAAGTGGTATAAAAAACTGGTTAAATAAATAAATCAATAAATCTACTGCATCAAGAAAGGTCCTGGCTTCTAGAAGACCCATCTCCCACATAACTCCATGGTCTTGGAGCCCTCGATGCAAAAACTCAAAAGCCAGAAGAGCTACTCTTCTGTCCCCCTGGGCAGGGAAGCCAGAGCCCTCAATGCCTTTGGGCGCAAGTGCTTCCAGGGATCCATGCTGGTCTGCCGAGTACAGGCCTGGGATGTACATAGGTATGTACCTCAAGAGCCTCATCCAAGAGCTGGCAGGCTTTTCTGCGGGCCTTACCGGGGAACCCCTTTAGAGGTTCCAAGCCCTGACTGCTGGGATCTGGGACTGTTTAAAGTTCCTCTCCGGTGCTGCCTAGGATGGCTTTGAATCTGCAGCCTGGGTAGCGGCAGCAGGCATCAGGGCCCAGCGCCAGGCCTGGTTGCAAACCTCCAACCTCCAAGGGGTGCAAGAAAAGTTACTTAATATTCCCTGCAGCATGAAAGACTTGTTTGGCAAGCCAATGGCCGACAAGGCGGCTGAAATAGAGGCTGAGGTAGTGACCAGGCAAAGGCTTTTGAGAAAAACCTTGACCCTTCCCCGGAAGAGGTTGTTGGGGAAGAGACCACCCTTCCCAAGAAGAAGAGGTCTTTTCACCAGAGCCACTACCAGCCCTTCTCAGGGCAACAGCGACACCGCCCCCAGTCCAAGAACCAGAGCCATGGGCCGAGGAAGCCCAAGGCTCAGAAGCATAAGACTTCAGCTCCCACCCAGCATGGGGGGGAGCCTTTGGCTCTCCGGGTAGGGCCTCCTCTCCCTGGGAGACCTCCCCAGTCCACATGGGGCTGCCTGGTGCTTTTTGCCGCAGGTTGGCCAGGGTCACCATGGACCAGTGGGTCCTACAAGTGGTACAGGAGGGCTCTCTCCTCAGGTTCCAACAAACCTCCAGTGTTCTTCCCAGGAGAGCCAGTGTGGCCTTTCCTTCACCAGAGCTTGCTCCTGTCAGAACTCGTGGGTTTGCTCAGGGACAAGGGGGTAGAGCCTGTACGCAGTCAACTGTAGGAAAAATGTTTCTACTCAAGGTATTTCCTTTTCCTCAAAAGAATTGGGGGCCTCAGGCCCATACTAGACCTGCAAAACCTGAACAAGTTTCTTTTGAGGGAGAAGTTCAAGATGGTTTCCCTTGGAACTTTGCTGCCCTTCCTCCACCAGGGAAAGTGGCTGTGCTCCTTAGACCTAAAGGATGCATATACCTACATCCTGATTCACCCCTCCCACAGATAGTACCTAAGGTTCATGGTGGGAGGAGAGCACTACCAGTACAGGGTACTTCCATTTGGCCTCCTCACTCAGAGTCTTTACAAAGTGCCTGGTAGTCATGACCGCCTAAGTGCTCCTGCAAGGGGCCTTCGTCTTCATGTATATGGACGGCTGGCTCATCAGAGGCAGCATGGCCCTCAAGGCCAGCAAAGTCATAGGGCGAACAGTCTGCCTCCTGCAACACCTGGGGTTCATCATCAACTATCCCAAATCCCATCTCTCTCCAGCCCAAAACCTGAAGTTCATAGGTGCCCAGCTGGACACGCTACATGTCAAGACCTTCCTCCAAAAGGAAAGGGCATTTTGCCTCCTGCAGCAGGTAGGAGAGGTACAGACATGCTGGTGGGTACCGGCTCGCCGCCTCCTTCGGTTACTGAGCCACATGGCCTCAACAGTTCTTGTCATGCCCCTAGCCCGCTTGCACATGCGGGTGGCCCAGTGGTGTCTCTGCTCCCAGTGGACTCAAGTCATGGGCAGGTTGCATGACAGGGTCAGAGTCATCCGCCAACTGGCGAACTCTCTCAACTGGTGGCAGTCCCTACGCCACTTCCAAGAAGGGATGCCATTCCAGGCACCTGCACCGCAGATGGTCCTAACAACGGACGCCTCCCTTCTGGGATGGGCAGCACACTGCAGAGGTCACCACACTCCAGACAGCTGATCGCAAGAGGAGTTGCTCCTGCAGATCAACCTCCTGGAACTCAGGGCCATTATCCTGGCCCTTAGAACGCTCCGCCACCTCCTGTGCAATTGTCCTGTGCTGATCCAACAAGAGGGCATGGGTTTGTACTCCCTCTGCCAGGAAGTGGTGGGCCTCCTCTCTTTTGCAGTACACCATGGAATGCTCCTATGAGCAGTATACCTTCCCGTCCAGGACAATTGCTTAGCAGACAAGCTCAGCAGAGTCCTCCGCCCACATGAATGGTGTCTGCACCCTGTCAGACGGCTGCCTGGGTGAGAATCTTCACAGTCTTGACAATGCATATATTTATATGATTTTTGCAAGGTATTGTGGGAAATGTAGTTCATTCACACCAGACACAGCTGCTGACAATAATTTAGTTGTGCACAAGTGTTAAAGCCAATAAGATACTTCTTTATTTATGGGGTTATTTCTCCCAGCACAGATATGCTTGGTAGCACATAAATTAGGTTACTTGCTTGCAGTGTTTAACTTGGTAAAACAAAGTCAAAAAATCAAAATCAGGAAAACAACCTTCAAACTTGTCAGGCAATTAGCTAATGTTTTCTTAGCATATCTCTAACAAACGAAAAGCCACAAAGAAAGAAATAAACTGTTCTTGTAAGGTTAACTTCTGATTACTTTCCACACAGATACAGAAGTAATTCTCTCCTAGCTCACAAGCAATTAGGTGCAGCTCAATTGCTATCAGTTATCCAGCTGAAACCCTTTAGCAGGCTGGCTTTCTACTGTGTCAGTCAAATCCTGCTTCAGGAGCTTTTCTTAGTGGAATAAAGAACAAATTTATATTTCTTTGTGATGGCTGCTGTGCTTTATCACAGAAAGTTACCAACGGAGTTTGGATAGAGAGCAGTCCATATAAACAATATCTTGATCTGCTATTATTTCCCCTTCATCAACAAGCATAGGGTCACTATCATGAATTGGCACAGATGAATCTTTCAATGGATCACTTTCAGGAGAACACTTATTTCCCTGCTGTCTTTCAAGGTTATAGCTAGGGCATAGATCAGTGTTCATACCTGAGCTTCCATTGTTGCTATAGTTCCTCTCTATATAGCCTGGCCAGTATGTAGTCCAGTTCTTATGTCCAGCCTTCCAGTCCTGATCCCTGGACACTGGATTTCTCTTCACATACCTTCTGGCATAGGTCTTAGAGTCCCTTCCACGTGCAGCCGTCTCCCTCACAGGTAGCCTCTGGTGATTCCTTGTTCTGCAGCACCATTCCTCTGGTTTTCCCCAGTCCAATGGTCTATGCTGGCCCTTGGAATACCTCCCAGTATACGTACTGCCTTGGACTCTTCTAGACCTCTCAAAGGCTTTTCTCCTCTTCCTTCCAGAGGGTTTCTTTCCTTCTCTGTCCGTCCGGTTTGGCTTCTGCTTCTGCTGATTCTTCAGATGAAACTGATGATCCTTCTCTGCATATCCAAAGTGATCATGAAGCTGGTCATCTGTAGAATAAACTCTACTCTTATTCTGCCTGGATGAGTGCTCCTCCCTAACACAGCGCAGCTGTGCTGAATCAGGCCCTGCCCTTTGAGATGAGTGCTTAGGGATTACCTCATAGCCCTCCTGATTGAACACACGTTTCCCCACTTCAGCTCCTCTAATGGCTGTTGGAAACCTGGTGCATTCTGGGACTGGTAGTCTTTTATGGCAAAATTATGTTTTCTCATTTCTACCAGCACTGACAGGTTGCTTGTTCAGAGACACTTCACCTTTTCTATAGCCCCTTCCTGAGCTATGATAAGCTTCCTTATCACAACCCCAAAATGGCGGAAGGACTCTTCCATCTCTTGGGCAGGCCTGAGATGGACCTGTTCATCTCCCCAGACAATATGCAGCTGCCACGCTTCTGCTCACACCAGCCGCACCCAGGGAGAGTAGCAACGGATGCCTTCATGATCCAATAGTCTGAAGGCCTCTATGCCTTCCCATCAACTCCCCTGGTGGCCAAGACCCTCTTCAGAATCCAGAGCAAGCGGGCATCAGTGGCCCGGCAACCCTGATTTCCTCTGTTGTCCTCCCTGTCGGTGGCATTCCCAGTCCCGCTGGGTCGTGACCCAGACCTTCTGTCCCAGGAGCAGGGCTACCTCCTGCACCCCAATCTGGGATCCTGCTGGCCTCCTGAAAACCCTCTACCAGATGGACGTACACCTTCAAATGGAGAAGCTTCTCTGTCTGGTGTATGGAGATAAGGGAGAACCTTTTCTCCTGCCGCGTGCAACTAGTGCTACAATACTTACTGCACCTCTTGCACATCAGCCTAAAGTCTAATTCAGTGAGGGTCCCCACCTTTGCCCTCACTGAATTAGACTTCCTTGTCTAAAGTCATGTTGACTGTCTCCCATTAAACCATGACTAACTACATGATGAGTAATTTTGTTCTTTATAATGGTTTCTACCATTTTTCTCGGTACTGACGTCAAGCTTACCAGTCTGTAGTTTTCCGGATCACCCCTGAAACCCTTTTTAAAAATTGGCATTACATTGGTGATCATCCAATCTTCAGGTATTACAGATGATTTTAATGATAGTTCACAGATTACTAATAGCAGGTCTGCAATCTCATATTTCAGTTCTTTCAACACCCTTGGATGTATATCATCTGGTCCAGGTGATTTGCTACTCTTCAGTTTATCAAACTGTTGCAATACATCTTCCCGGTGTATCGATATTTCTTTCAATTCTTCTGCAGTATCACCTTTAAATACCACTTCAGTCATGGGTAACATCCCTACATCTTCCTCAGTAAAGACCGAAGCAAAGAATTCATTCAGTCTCTGCGCTATAGCCTTTTCCGCTTTTAGTGCCCCTTTTACCCCTTTATCATCTAATGGTCCAACTGACTGTCTCACAGGTTTTTTGCAACAAATGTACTTGAAAAAGTCTTTATTGCGCGTTTTTGTTTCTACGGTAAGTTTCATCTCAAATTCTCTCTTTTCCTGCCTTATCAATGCCTTGCATTTAACTTGCCAGTGCTTGTGCTGTTTCCAGTTTTTGTCATTTTTCTCTTTTTTCCATTTCCTGAAAGATGCTTTTTTTTTGGCAACAACAGCCTCTCTGACATTACCTTTAAACCATGCTGGCAGTTTTTTGGACTTCCTTCCATTTTTCTTAAAGAGTAGAATACAGCTTGTCTGGACTTCCAAGTATTTTTCAACAACACCCAAGCTTGATATGTCTTTGACTTTTGCAACTGCTCCTTTTAGTTTTTTCTTAACTATTTTCCTCATTTTTTTATAGTCTCCCTTTTGAAAGTTAAAAGGTAGTACTATGGATTTCCTTACCATCCTTCCTCCATTAATTAAATCAAAAGCGATCATGCCAAGTGATCCCAACATCCTTATCTCTTGCACCAGATCTGGTATTCCACTAAGGACTAAGTCCAAAATGGTTTCTCTTCTGGTCAGTTCATAAACCAGCTGCTCCAAGAAGCAGTCGTTTATTTCATCTAGAAACTTTATCTCCCTATCATGTCCTGCCATGACACTCACCCAGTCAATACCAGGGTAATTGAAATCACCCATTATTATTACTGTGCGGTAACATTTTTTTTTAGCTTCCCTGATTTCTTTGAGCATTTTATCATCCATTTATTCGTTCTGGCCAGGCAGTCGATAGTACACCCCCACTGCCATTGTCTTCCCCTTTTCACATGGAATTTCACTCCATAGAGATTTTACAGTGAGTTTCCTGCAAAAATGTAATCCTTTGTGACAATGCCCTCTAACATAGAGTGCAACCCCTTCACCAATTTGATCAGCTCTGTCATTATGATATAGTTTGTACCCAGGTATCACAGTGTCCCATTGGTTGTCCTCCTTCCTCCATGTCTCTGAGATACCAATCATATCTAACCTCTCATTTAGTGCTATATATTCTAACTCTCCCATCTTCTTTTTTAAACTTCTAGCATTTGCATACAAGCATTTTAGAGACTGTATTTTATTCATATTAATCTTGTTATCTGTAGGCAGGGGCAATTTGGAATCTTTAAGCTCTGTCTGCTCTATACTCAAGGGCATTTGGGCTACCTTTGTCTTTAATGGAACCTCTCTGCTGATGTGCCCTAACTTCATTTTTCTGGTAGTATCCTTCAAGGCTACATTGTAGTGTTTGGAGTGGAGGAGTGGCCTAGTGGTTGGGGCAAGATACCTCAGGCAGGAAGGTCGGGTGTTGAAATCCCACTAGAGGACAGCAACCTTGGGCTGGAAGGACTTGGGTTTCTAGTCCCACAGGTGCTCCTTGTGGCCTTGGGCAAGCCACTTAACTCTCCATTGCCCATGTTCCCTGTTAAATAGTTATCTCCATGTTATAATGCCTTGTTCATTGAAATTTCAGTTTGTTCAATTTAAACCACCTTGATATCATGAAAGGGAGTATAAAAGAAATGTTAAATAAATTGTTCTGAAACATGCACTCTTGGGCTCTCCCCTATTAGCTAGTTTAAAAGCTGCTCTGTCTCCTTTTTAAAGGTTAACGCCAGCAGCCTGGCAGATGAAATTTAATGTGGACAAGTGCAAAGTTATGCACCTAGGAAAGAACAACCCACACTATAGTTACACGATGCAAGGCTCCACATTAGAAACCACCGCCCAGGAAAAAGATTTAGGAGTCATCGTGGATAACATGTTAAAACCCTCCGCCCAGTGTGCAGCGGCGGCCAAGAAAGCAAATAGAATGCTAGGTATCATAAGGAAAGGGATGGAGAATAAAACAAAGGATGTTATAATGCCTCTGTATCGCTCCATGGTACGACCGCACCTTGAATATTGTGTGCAATTCTGGTCACCGTATCTTAAAAAGGACATAGCGTTATTAGAAAAAGTACAGAGAAGAGTCACCAAATTGGTGAAGGGGATGGAAGGCTACTCCTATGAAGAGAGGCTAAGAAGGTTAGGGCTCTTTAGCCTGGAGAAGAGACGGCTGAGGGGAGATATGATAGAGGTCTATAAATTAATGACTGGAGTGGAACGGATAAACGTGGATCAATTGTTTACGCTATCAGAGTATAGAAAGACTAGGGGACATGTAATGAAGCTACAGGGTAAACTATTTAAGACAAATAAGAGAAAATATTTTTTCACTCAACGTGTAATCAAACTCTGGAATCTGTTACCGGAGGATGTAGTAAGGGCTGTTAGTATAGCTGGGTTTAAAAAAGGTTTGGACAAGTTCCTGGAGGAAAGGTCCATAAACCACTATTAAAAAGGGACCCAGGATATCAATGCTTGACCCAGTACAAGCATTGTGGAACCTGTGTCTTTTGGGGATATTGCTAGGTACGTATGACCTAGATTGGCCACTGTTGGAAACAGGATACTGGGCTTGATGGACCTCGGTCTGACCCAGTATGGCATGTCTTATGTTCTTATGTTCATCCCGGTTAAGGTGAAGCCCATCCCTTATTGAAGAGTTCCTCCTTTCCCCAGAATGTTCCCCAGTTCCTAACAAATCCAAAACACTCATCCTTGCATTGAGACTCTGGAGCTCTGCCTGCCTTTTGGGTCCTGCACGTGGAATGAGAAGCATTTTGGAGAATGCTACCCTGGAAGTTCTGGATTTCAACTTCCTACCTAAAAGCCTCAAGTCAGTACCGGGAAAAATGGTAGAAACCATCAAAAAGAATAAAATTACTCAGCATGTAGATAGTAATGGTTTAATGGGAGACAGCCAACATGGTTTTAGACAAGGAAGATCTTGTCTTACTAATCTACTATGTTTTTTTTAAGTGTGAATAAACAGGTGGACAAAGGTGAGTCGGTTGATATAGTGTATCTGGACTTTCAGAAAGCCTTTGACAAGGTCCCTCATCAGAGACTTTTGGTAAAACTAAAGAGTCATGGGATAGGAGGCAGTGTACTACTGTGGATCGGGAACTGGTTAAAAGATAGAAAGCAGAGGGTTGGGCTAAATGGCCAATTTTTCCAATGGAGAAAGGTGAATAGTGGTGTACCCCAGGGATCTGTGCTGGGTCCGTTGCCTTTTGACATATTCATAAATGACCTGGAAAGTGGAATAACGAGTGAGGTTATCATATTTGCAGATGACACAAAACTATTTAAAGTTGTTAGAAACCCAAGAGGATTGTGGAAAATTGCAAGAGGATCTTGATAAATTGGAAGACTGGGCTTCAAAATGGCAGATGAAATTTAATGTGGACAAGTGCAAAGTTATGCACCTAGGGAAGAACAACCCAAACTATGGTTACACGATGCAAGGTTCCACATTAGGAACCACCACCCAGGAAAAAGATTTAGGCGTCATTCTGGATAACATGTTAAAACCCTCGGCCCAGTGTGCAGCGGCAGCCAAGTGAGCAAATAGAATGCTAGGTATCATAAGAAAAGGAATGGAAAATAAAACAAAAGATATTATAATGCCTCTATACCATTCCATGGTGAGACCGCACCTTGAATATTGTGTGCAATTCTGGTCGCCGTATCTTAAAAAGGATATAGTGTTATTAGAAAAGGTTCAGAGAAGAGCCACCAAAATGGTAAAGGGGATGGAAGGATACTCCTATGAAGAAAGGCTTAAAAGGTTAGGGCTCTTTAACCTGGAAAAGAGACAGCTGAGGGGAGATGTGATAGAAGTCTATAAATTAATGAACGGAGTGGAACGGGTAAACGTAGATCGCCTGTTTACGTTATCAGAATATAGGAAGACTAGGGGACATGCAATGAAGCTACAGGGTAAACTATTTAAGACTAATAAAAGAAAATATTTTTTCACTCAACGTGTAATCAAACTCTGGAATTTGTTACCGGAGGATGTAGTAAAGGCTGTTAGTGTAGCTGGGTTTAAAAAAGGTTTGGACAAGTTCCTGGAGGAAAGGTCCATAAACCATTATTAAGAAGGGACCCAGGATATCAATGCTTGACCTAGTACAAGCATTGCAGAACCTGTGTCTTTTGGGGAAACTGCTAGGTACGTATGACATAGATTGGCCACTGTTGGAAACAGGATACTGGGCTTGATGGACCTTGGTCTGACCCAGTATGGCATATCTTATGTTCTTTGTCCCAGTTCGTGGATCATTTCCTGTGACCATTTGTTCTGCTGGGGAAGACATTTTTTAAAGATTCCACTCACGTTATCCAATTTTTGGAGAGTTTAACCATGCCAACAATTAATGACCTTCTTGTGACCGCAGAAATATTGGCCTTGTATACCAACATACCGCAGTCTGCTGTGGATATGGATCGTCACGTGGATAAGAGAATTCATACCTGTTTTTTTACAGGATTTGACATGTTTGGCTTTGATAAAAAAATGTTTTATGTTTAAGTCTGAGTATTGTTTTTTTTTTTTTACAAGTGAAGGGCATGGCCATGGGAGCTACGATGGCTCCAGATGGTGCCAATGTATATGTGGATGCTTTTGAAGAATTCTGGTTGCTACTACTACTACTGAGCATTTGTGTAGCACTACAAGACATACACAGCGCTGCACAGACATGTAAGAGACAGTCCCTGCTCATCAGAGCTTACAATCTAGTCAAGACAGACAGCACAAAGAAAACACAAGGCGATTAGGTGAGTCAAGATCTTAAAGTGGCAGCGAAGAGGTGAGTTTTCAGCCTGGATTTGAAAAGGGTCAGAAAAGGTTTCTGACGTACAGACTCTGGTAGTTTGTTCCAGGCATAAGGTGCAGCGAGGTGAAAGGAGTGAAGTTCGGAGTTAGCAATAGAAGAGAAGGGCACAGATAGAAGAAATTTGCCTAAAGAGCGGAGTTCCTGAGAGGGGGTGTAGGGAGAGAGAAGAGAGGAAAGGTAGTGAGGAGCTGCAGAGTAAATGCACTTATAGGTCAGCAGGAGAAGTTTGAACTGGATGCGGAAATGGTAAGAACATAAGATATCCAACTTATCAAAAACAAACCCCTTGGGCGGTGGTATTTGTGTGTATTAAGAACATAAGATATGCCATCTGGGTCGGACCAAGGTGCATCAAGCCCAGTATCCTGTTTCCAGCAGTGGCCAATCTAGGTCACAAGTACCTAGTAGTTTCCCCCAAAAAACACAGGCTCCATAATGCTTGTCATGGGGCAAGCAGTGGATATCCCAGGTCCACTTTAATAATGGTTTATTGACTTTTTCTCCAGGAACTTGTCCAAACCTTTTTTAAACCTGGCTACACTAACAGCTTTTACTACATCCTTCAGTAGCAAATTCCAGAATTTGATTACATATTGAGTGAAAAAATATTTTCTCTTATTAGTCTTAAATAGGTTACCCTGTAGCTTGTCCCCTAGACTTTCTATATTTTGATGGTGTAAACAATCCCACCCCATTCATTAATTTATAGACCTCTATCAAATCTCCCCTCAGCCATCTCTTTTCCAGGTTAAACCTTTACAACTTGCTATGAACACCGCAGCTAGGGTCCTTCAGGGAGTCGCCAGATTTGAGCACGTGACTCCTATATTAAAACAACTCCACTGGCTCCCCATACATGGTAGGCTCACTTACAAGACCATACTGCTGACCTTTAAGGCCATCCACGGACTTTCATCCTCCTCACTCTCAAATCTCATCCATGTAACTCCATCAACTAGATCCAGAAGACCGACGGCTATAAACACACTAACACTTCCTAAGGCTGTAACAAAATGCACCCAGATAACGGCAAGCAGATCTTTTATATTCTACGCCCCAAGATGCTGGAACGCCTTACCACCAAGCGTTCGTGCCATTACCGACTTAACCCAATTTAGGAAAGGACTTAAATATCACCTTTTCCTCATATACTACACACCAAACATTACCCCTAGCAAAAGCCCCCCCAAATAAGAGACACGCCTTATCTTCAAATAGCCTCTCCCACTTTCTCAGTAAGATTACTAGGACTTTTGTGTTGTCATGATACCTTTTATATAATCATGTTTGTAATAAGTTATATGTTACCCAAGTTTATATACCTGTTTGCTGTAAACACGGAATAGCCTGTTATTCTGTTGATGTTTTATGTGAACCGCGCTGAATCAGCTGTGTGTGTTTGTTTGAGCTGCGATTGAGGAAAAACCTGCCACCAATCACTGCTCTTTACAACGGATTTAGAACTGCCTCAGCAAAGGCTTCTCAGCGATCGGGGAAATCAGAGAGAGAATCAGCTGTGTGTGTTTGTTTGAGCTGCGATTGAGGAAAAACCTGCCACCAATCACTGCTCTTTACAACGGATGTAGAACTGCCTCAGCAAAGGCTTCTCAGCGATCGGGGAAATCAGAGAGAGAATCAGCTGTGTGTGTTTGTTTGAGCTGCGATTGAGGAAAAACCTGCCACCATTCACTGCTCTTTACAACGGATTTAGAACTGCCTCAGCAAAGGTTTCTCAGCGATCAGGGAAATCAGAGAGAGAATCAGCTGTGTGTGTTTGTTTGAGCTGCGATTGAGGAAAAACCTGCCACCAATCACTGCTCTTTACAACGGATTTAGAACTGCCTCAGCAAAGGCGCGCCCGCGCCTTGCGGGCCGGCGCCTGAGGGCCTTGCAAGAGGGCCCTTTGGCGTGACCCTAGGCGAAGAACAAGAATTTATATGCATGAACACGAAAAACAACTTTCAACCAAGTGCAAGTATAGCCTTTTAGCGTCGTCTCTTAAATATATGCAGTGCTGTTATTACCATTCTACCTCATCTGTTTACAAGGTTTCCCTGTAATCTTACAGCAGCAATATAGCCAAAGCAAGTATACTTGGCTACCCCCTTTCACTTGGATAGTGTTATACAAATACGTTTTCTTAAAACCGCAGCCACGGCATTATGGCACTTGTAGTAATCCTAGTTCAGATAGGCAATCGCACTTAAATGAAAAATCTCATGTCAAAACAAAAGTAATTCAAGCGTTATCCAATTCAGAGAAGCTAATTAGCATTGAATTAATTAACGCTAGATCTGTATGTAATAAGATCCAAACTATAGTTGATCATATAGATGAAGCACAACCAGACGTGCTCTGCATCACAGAATCTTGGTTACATCCGTCTGATAATGTAATTCTCAATCAACTTGTCCCAGATTCTTACTCTGCTTATAGCTGCTCTAGATCTGTCAGACGTGGAGGAGGTGTCCTTATAATCGCAAAAAAGAGTTTAAGATTCAAAGTACAATGTTTTTTAGAATAGCAACAATGTAATTCCATTAACATTGAGAATAAGCACATGGCAATCAGTTTACATTATAGAGCACCAAAAGCGTCTTCTGCTGAACTTGCCTCAACACTTGAGACTATTTGTTCTATCACTTCCCCGTACAAACCCTCAATAGTGTTAGGTGACTTCAACCTTAAATCGATTAACTGCAGAGACTCCGAGACTTTTCTTCAAGCAATGGGCTCACTACATTTCACACAAAATTGGCATTACATTGGCCTCCTCCAATCTTCAGGTATTACAGATGATTTTGATGATAGTTCACAGATTACCATCCAGTTCAGGTGATTTGTTACTCTTCAGTTTATTGAATAGTTGCAATACATCTTCCCGGTGTATTGATATTTCTTTCAATTCTTCTGCAGCATCTCCTTTAAATACGATTTCAGTCATGGGTAACATTTCTACATCTTCCTCAGTAAACGCCGAAAATAAGATGGGAGAGTTATGTATTTATATACTGCTTTTCACCGGGTCAAAGCGGTGTACATTCAGGTACAGTATATATTTCCCTTGTCCTCAAAGGGCTCACAACATACATTTTTTCTTTATATCTGAGGCAACGGAGAGTTAAGTGGCTTGCCCAAGGCCACAAGGAGTGCCTGTGGGACTAGAAACCCCAGTCCCTCCAGCCCAAGGTTGCTGTCCTTCAGTGGGATTTGAACCCCCAGCTTTTCCCATCCTGCTAATGACTCCTTAAGGTAAAGTTAGTTTTCGTAAAGTCTAAGACCTTTGCTTTTGAATGGATTTTATGAGCCCTAGTCGTAATACTAAACCACACCATCTGGTGATCATTGGATGTGTGATGATCTCCAACCATGACATCAGAAACACTTTCCCCATTGGGAAGCACCAAGTCCAGTATGGCCCCTTCATGTGTGGTAAGCTGTGACCAACTTCTTGGGTGATTAACAGTCCTTGCTTGGATAGAACAAGTCTTTCAAAATGGCTTTTTGACCTGCCATCTGGTGTTAACACCTATTGAAAACGTTTCACAGGTCTCTTGCCCCCTAGGTAGAAGGCCTCTTTGTAAAGGTCTCTAGAAGACTTTATTTGTTGCTCAAAAAATACTGAGCCTGTTTTGCCTTTTATGCTAAGTTAAATTCTGATTTGATTTAAATTACAGCTCTTTGCTGCTGCTAGGCTCTGACTTATTATGAAATTTAAACTACAAGCTCTCTGATGGGTTCTAAATTTAACCAAAAAGCTCTCTTCTGTGTTTTAAATTTAAACTAGAAGTACTTTGCTGATACTAGGCCTTGAGTGAGTATTAAATTTAAACTACCAGCTCTCTGCTGGGTATGAAATATAACCTGAAAGTTCTCTTCTGTGTTTTAAATTTTAATTTAAACTTAAACTGCTGCTACTAGGCCCTGACTGATTTAACAAAAACACTGGATTCACAGATGAATTAGTTTTAATCCAAAGAAGTCCCTTCAGAAAATTCCCAGAAGTATATACTCACAATTGCAGATCTCTCTCCAGTCCTTAGCAGCTCTCCTGGCGGCATCGATACCCCTGACAACGACAGCCCCAGAGAGTTGGACAGTAGTACCGTCCTCAATGCCTGAATAAATGTCCCCGATGGTTCCATAGGCATCAATGCAGGGGCCTCGAGACAACGAAACTTCGGTACTCGTACCGATACATCCACCACCCACCGATCCCTCATGGTCGGTGGAGGGCTTTGACCCCGGAAACATCAAGGCTCAGCAACGTGACACTGGGCATCAACATTGTCAATACTCACCGGAATCCGATACCGATACATCCGATCACCGATCACTAGACTCCGATGATCTTCGAGACTTCGCCTCGGAACCCTCACCACCATCGGTTGTAACATGCAGAAAATCCCCTCCTGAGGACATGTCCTTCCAGGAATTTATCAACGACATGGCGGAGTTTCTGTCAATCCAGGCGGCATCGGAAACGGAACCAAGGGCAGAGGAACTGGAGATCCTCCAATTCCCCATGGCACCGAAGGAAGCCACCATCCTACCGGTGTATCGCATCCTGCACAATTTGATGCTACGAATGTGGGAGACTCCACTTACCATCTCACCTATAAGTCGTTGACTCAATATCATTTATCGAGTACCTGAATGCCCCAGCTTTCAAAAATCATAACTTCCTCACCATTCCATGGTGGTGGAATTGGCGATGTGCTGGATAAAGAGCGGGAAGAACCATGCTTCCATCCCACCGGGCTGCAAAACAAGGAACCCTGATTCTTTCGCCCAGTGCTCTTTTCAGGCATCAATCCTGGCTTGTAGAATTAATTCCTACATCCTCTGTTGTTGTTAAGTGCCGTCGAGTCGGAGTCGACTCATGGCGACCCTCTGGATAGCTATCCTAAATTGTGTTCGATCTTCAGTCAGGTGGCTCATTGTTGACAGACTGGTACCCGTAGCTGCTGTTATTGTATCGATCCATCTCATTGCTGGCCTTCCTCTTTTGCGTTGACCTTCTATCTTGCCAAGCATGATGTCTTTCTCTAACAATCTCTCTCTCCGCATGATGTGTCCAAAGTATGAAAGTCAAAGTCTTGTCATCTGAGTTTCTAAAGAAAGCTTAGGTTTGATCTCCTCTAGTACAGACTGGTTTGTTCTTCGGGCAGTCCATGGTATACACAGTATTTGCCGCCAGCACCATAATTCAAAGGCATCAATTTTCTTCCTGTCTATCTTTTTCACTGTCCAGCTTTCACATCCATATGATGTTATTGAAAATACCATGGCTTGAACAAGTCAAATCTTTGTATGGAGAGAGACATCTCTGCTCTTGAGAATCTTATCTAGGTCTTTCATAGCCATTCTGCCAAGAGCAATGCGTCGTCTGATTTCTTGACTGCTTGTTGCTTCTTTATTGATAGTTGATCCAAATAGGTTAAAGTTATTCACGATTTCAATTTCTTCTCCTTCGACGATGAACCTGTTGATTATGCCAGTTGTCATGATCTTTGTCTTCTTTACATTAAGGTGCAGTCCCATTTTGAGACTATGTTCTTTGATTGTGAGAAGCAAATGTTTCAGATCATCTTCACTTTCCGCCAGTAATGTGGTATCATCAGCATAGCGAAGGTTGTTGATGAGTCTTCCACCAATCTTCACACCTCTGTTGTCTTCATACAATCCTGCTTCTCTGATGATTTGTTCTGCATATAAATTAAACAGGTAGGGGGAAAGTATGCAGCCTTGTCTAACACCTTTGCTTATTTTAAACCATTCTGTTTTCTCCTTGTTCCGTTCGAACTGTTGCTTCTTGATCAATGTACAGATTGTGCAAGAGAACGATCAGGTGTTCTGGTATACCCATGCTTCTTAATGTGGCCCAGAGTTTCTCATGGTTTACACAGTCAAAAGCTTTGCTATAGTCGATAAAGCACAAATAGATATCCTTTTGGTATTCTTTAGTCTTTTCAAGGATCCATCTCACATCCGCAATGATGTCTCTCGTTCCTCGCCCTTTTCTGAACCCTGCTTGCACTTCAGGTAATTCTTGTTCCAGGTATGATTGTAGTCTCTTTTGAATAATTTTCAGTAGAATTTTGCTGGCATGTGGGATCAGAGCGATTGTGCAATAATTTCCACAGTCAGTTGGATCACCTTTCTTTAGTACTGGTATAAACACAGATCTTTTCCAGTCAGTTGGCCATGATGCTGTCTTCCATATTTCTTGGCAGAGCCTTGTAAGTATGGTAACAGCTGCATCAGATTGCTGTAATACTTCTATGGGAATGCAATCAATGCCTGGTGCTTTGTTCTTTGATAAGGCTTTCAATGCTGCTTCAACTTCTTCTTTCATCACCAATGGTTCCCGATCATAAGGTACAGGTTGAAACGGCTGTTGGTCCACTTGATCTTTATCATATAAAAACTCTGTATATTCCTTCCATCTTCTCTTGATCTTCTCAGCATCATTCAACATAGAACCTTGAGCATCTTGTAACATTCCAATTCGAGGCTGGAACTTTTTCTTTAACTCTCGTAGCTTTAGGAAAGCTGATCTTGTTCTTCCTCTAATAGTTTCTGCTTCTATTTCCTTGCATGCGTCATTGTACTACTTTTCCTTGTCCTGTCTTGCTGCACGTTGGAAATCTCTGTTGAGTTCTGTGATTGTCTTTCTTTCTCCTCTGGCTTTAGCTTCTCTGCGTTTCTGGGCAATTTTCAGAATTTCTTCCGTCATCCATTTTGGCCGTTTTTTCTTTTTTATCTTTTGTAGAGACTTCTCGCTTTCTTCCAACACAACCTTCTTGATGTCATTCCATAACTCTTCTGGAACTCTATCATTTGTATCTAAAGCAGCAAATCGATTTTGCAGGCAGTCTTTAAATTCCAGTGGTATATTCTCAAGGTCATATTTTGCTGCATTCATGAGTGGTTTGCTCTTTTTCAGCTTTAGCTTGAGTTTGCATACTAATAGTTGATGATCTGTACCACAGTCAGCTCCAGGTTTTGTCTTTGTTGATGTTATAGAGCTTTTCCATCGTTGACTTCCACAGATGTAGTCAATTTGATTTTTATACAATCCATTGGGTGAAGTCCATGTGTACAGTCGCCGCTTGTGTTGCTGGAAGAAGGTGTTCGAGATGAATAGATCGTTGGTCTTGCAGAATTCTATCAGTCTTTCTCCAGCTTCATTTCTGTTGCCAAGTCCATGTTTTCCAACTGCTTTGTCTTCTTCTTTGTTGCCAACCTTTGCGTTCCAATCACCCATGACTATCAGGATATCCTGTTTGCATGTTCTGTCAATTTCAGCTTGTACTTGTTCATAGAACTCTTCAATTTCATTCTCTTCTGCAGCTGTTGTTGGGGCATATACTTGAATTATAGTTGTGTTGATAGGCATTCCTCATAGACAAATAGAGATTAAGCGTTCGCTGACTGCATTGTATTTCATTACAGTTCTTGCAAGTTTCTTCTTTATTATAAATGCAACACCATTTCTTCTTTGTCTTTCATTTCCAGCATAGTAGACCATGTGATCATCTGATGCAAAGTGCCCGATGCCAGTCCATTTCAGTTCGCTGGCACCCAACAGATCAAGTTGTACACGTTCCATTTCATTCTTGACCACCTCCAACTTCCCTTGGTTCATGCTTCGTACGTTCCATGTTCCAATGTGTAAGACATCTTTACAGCTTCTGACTCTCGTTTCATGCGCAGCTACATCAGCAGTCAGACGTCCCGAGGGCTTTGATCCAACCACATCATAAATGCTGGCTTTACTCTGAAAAGTCTTCAGCTCTTCCCCAGTAGCTAGTTGAGTGCCTTCCAACCTGGGGGTCTCATCTTCCAGCACTACAGCACTCTATATGGGATGTTTTTTAAGGAACTTAACAAGGACTGGGAGGGATTTCTCCCCTTCCTCCCAGAGGAAAAACGACCAGCTGTCCTCTCCCACAATCAAAATATGTCAACAGAGCCGCCTTTGATGAGTTTGAGTCATCCAGCAGGGCATCTTCAATAGCTATAGAGGCAAGACGTCTGGCTTGGCTGCAGGCCTCGGCTTTGGAACAATGGGTCCAAGAAAAGCTTGGCAACATCCCCTGCGTGGGTGAAAACCACTTAGTAAAAACTGGCGGGAGAAGGCAGGGGAACTAGAGACTGATGATACCACCCTCAAATGGCTCTCTAGGAATACATCTGACCCCTCCAAAAAGAAGGTCTTCTACCCCAAGAAGAGAAAATTCTACCCTTCTTATTCCCAACCAACCTATCACCTGCAGCAGAAGCAGAAGGGCCCCAAGCAGGCCAAGAAGCCCAGACTCACCAAAACTCAACCAGCTCCTGCTATATCAAGTTTTTGACTCCCAGATAGGGAACACAGCCGGTCCCCCAACATACTCTGCAGGATCAGATACTCATTCCAGGAAGGCTCTAGTTCTGAGCCAGAGATGGCATACCATCACCACAGAGAATTGGACTCTCACCATTATACAGAAAGGGTATCAACTCAACTTTCGAGAGCTTCCCCCTCATCATTTCAGAGGGGACTATCCTTCCAAACCCCTCTCCCCCCTGCAGACCCTACATCCAGCACAACATGAACCTACGGGCAGTTTACATTCCAGGAGAGACAATTCTCCTGGCAGACCGCCTGAGTCACATCATCCAACCCCATGAATGGGTCTCGATCGGACAAGGACAACACAGTTGTTCCACCTATGGGAACTCTATTGATGGATCTCTTTGCCACTCTGCAGAACTCCAAGCTTCCCCAGTTCTGTTCCAAAATACCATCAGAACTCAGTCTGGCATTGGATGCATTCATGATACATTGGGGTCAGGGTCTCCTGTATGCCTTTCCCCCCACCCCCCTAATCTTGAAGACGCTCTTCAAACTGAGAGCAGACAAGGGCTCCATGATACTCATAGCCCCACACTGGCCTAGCCAGCCATGGTTTTCCCTCCTACTACACATGGTTCAAATCTCTCCAATTACACTAGGATCCAGGTCAGGTCTCCTCTCACAGAACAACGGACAACTCCTCCATCCCAATCTCTGAGCCCTTCGCCTAACGGGCTTGGCTCCTGAAAGCATAGTTCTTTGGGATTTTCCTCTCTCTACAGAGGTCAAGGACATTCTCCTTTCCTCCAGAAAACCCTCCACCAGAAGAGCTTATTCTTACAAGTAGCAAAAATATGCTACATGGTGCTCTCAAAATGCTCGCAACCCATTTGAAGCATCAGTTCCAAAGCTGTTGCATTACCTCTGTCATTTATCCTCGGTTTTAAATCAAACTCTGTCTGAGTACACCTTAATGCTATCTCAGCTTTTTATAACCCTGTGGATGGCAAACCCATCTCCACAGCTCCTCTAGTAGCACGATTCATGAGGGGTCTACTTCTAACCAAGCAACCTACTCGCTCACCACCAGTGGCACGGGATCTCAATATGGTGCTCGTTCAACTCCTCAAACCACACTTTGAGCTGTTAGTAACCACACACCTCCACTATTTATCATGGTAGGTGCTCTTCCTAATCACCCTGAACTCAGCCAGACACATCAGTGTGTTACAAGCCTTGTTGGCTCACATTCCTTATACGTGTTTTCACCACAACAAAGTAATCCTATGGACGCACCCCCACTTCCTCCTGAAAGTGGTCTCCCATTTTCATATTAATCAATCCATCATCCTTCCAGTCTTCTTTCCATGGCCGCATGCCTCATGTGCAGAAGCAACTCTGCATACCCTCGACTGCAAGAGTGCTCTAGCCTTCTACCTCCAAAGAACACAAAACCCTTAGGAAAACCTCTCAGCTGTTTGTCTCCTTTGACCCAACACACCTAGGTCTTCCAGTGACCAAATGCTCCCTATCCCACTGGATAGCAGACTGTATATCTTTTTCTTATGACAAAGCAGGACTTTCCCTCGAGTGGCATGTCATGGCTCACAATGTCCGAGCTATGTCGACCTCTGTGGCCAACTTACATTCGATACCCGTTGCTGAGATTTGCCGAGCTCCTACATGGTTCTCCATCTATACCTTTGTGGCCCACTACTGCTTGGACAAGGACTCTTGCTGGATGTGGGCTTTGGCCAGGCAGTCCTTCAGCATCTCTTTGGATTGTAGATACAACTCCTACCCTCCGTCCACTCTGACAGATCTCCATGACAACGACCTTGTCAGACGTTAATTGTGTCCTCTGAGATCTGGGAGTAGGGATTACCATATGTGAAGACTACATTCCTGCTTGTTCCTGGAGATAGCATAGTTACTCACCTGTAACAAGTGATCTCTGGGAACAGCAGAGGTTTAGTCTTCACAACCCGCCCACCTTCCCATGGAGTTGAAGGGTTCTCTCTATTCTCTCTTCTCTACTTTCCTTTTCTTCAGCTGTATACTCAACTGAGGAAAGTACATTGGAAGAGCAGGAAGGCACCAGTGCAGGCACGGTGTACTGCTTCCAAAGGCTTTCCTATTGGTATCTGGGGCGCTTCCCACTTGGACTCTGTTGGTACCCAATGTCACCCATATGTGAAGACTAAATTCTTGCTTTTCTCGGAGATCACCTGTTACAGGCGAGTAGCTATGCTTTATAGTGGATAACATTAGAGCAGTGCAAAATGCCGACAGAGAGGCATTACATACTTAGCAGATCTAATTCAGTTCCATACTTCTAGCCGTGCACTCCGATCACTACACATCAACCGCCTTTACCTCCCCTCCCCGTCACATGCTCACTTACAATCTACACGCTCCTCTGCCTTCTTTTTTATCGGCCCTGCACTCTGGAACTCCTTACCCACCTCCCTTAGACTTGAACAGCAATTCTCCACCTTCAAGAAGAACTTAAAAACTCACCTGTTCTCTTCCGCCTTTGACCTCCCTCCCCCTCTTGTGTGAAACTACTCCTTCCCCCTTCTCTCTCACTCCTTTTCTTCTTGGTTACATGTTGAGTGCTTTCCTGTCATCCGCCAAGGATACCCATAGTTGGTGCCTACAGTACTTGGAACCCAATCATCAGCCCTCTTCTTGTAATTTGTGTTTGCAGATGACAAGAAAAGGACTCAAGACTCATGAGAAACAGCGCTATTTACTCTTTTGAGTGCCAAACTCTGATCCATCGTCTTCAGCATCGGTCTCTACGGCTACCAAGGATGCAGCAGACAGTGGTCGTGCATTGACATTGAGGTACTCTCAAGCTCAGTCAGAGCCAAGCACCCAGAGTGGAGGAGTAGCCTAATGGTTAAGAACACTGGCTTGGGAACCTAGAGACCAGGGTTCAATTCCCACTAGCACTCCTTAGGCAAGTCACTTAACCCTTCATTGCCTCAGAAAAATCCAAGTTATCAATGCCCCTGTTTAATGTACATTACCAAGTTTAAGTTTCAACGTAAACCACTTTGATTGAAACAATCAAGTGGTATATAAAACCTAATAAATAAATAAATAGTGCCTTAGACATCAACCATTGATTGATCTCCACCCAAAGACGAGAAAGGATTCAGCCTCACCTTCATCAATGTCAAGGGGTGACCATGCCAAATACTGAGTGAAGACTCTGGTGCACTGACATTGGAGCCTGTTGAGGCATGGAATCAAGAGCAATGAGGTTCTGAAGGGGCACCAATAGCCTACCAACAGCTGAGATCAGGCTGCTGATAATCCTGTACAGAACTGTTTCATTGATGTCTCCAAATGACTTCAGGTGAATAATCTTGCAATCAACCTCAAAAAGACAGAAGCTTTATTGATTACAAAAGGCCATACCTTCACCGCCCCCCCCCCCCCAACGCACCTCACCCTGGCATCAACTCAAATAAAAGTTCAACCCCACATAAATTATCTAGGTGTCACTCTTGATCAAACACTCTCCCTCAAGCAACAGATTGCAAGAACAGCAAAGACAATATTCTTCAAAGCCATGATGTTGCAGTGCCTCAGACCACTTATAGACCCACAGGACTTCAGGGCAGTCATGCAGGCAATGATTCTCCTCCACCTGGACTATTATAATGCAATTTACCAAGGTCTCCCGACCTCCAACCTCAACCCACTTCGGACAGCCAGGATTATCCATAGAGGTAGGAAGTACGACCACATCACCCCCATTTTGAGAGAGCTTCACTTCCTCCCCCTTGAGGCGCTGGTCAAGTATAAAATATTGGTACTAATCCATAAAGTAGTTCATCAGAAACAATCCTCTCATATGAGGACCCAGTTACAACGACTGATCTCCAAAAGACCAACACGACAGGCCACAAGCAATCTCCTGTCAGTGCGGCACCAAAGGTCTAAATACAACCAGCAAAGTTGCAACTATGCATTTGATCTATACGCCCCTTCTCTATGGAACACTCTCCCAGCCACACTTTGGAACAACAAAGATCTCCCCTCATTCAGGAAACAACTGAAGACACATTTGTTCAGAGAAGACCTCAAAAAGGAATAGAGTCCCGCCCAGCGGCCTCATGATCACTCCGACCATTGAACAAACTGATACTCCAAGCCAGATTATTTTGCGGATAAGTCACTTAGACCTGATACATACCAAATTCACAAATGTAAATATGTTTACCCTCCCATGGTGATGGGTCCCCCCCCCCAGTGAGATACAATTTCCTATTAATTGTAATCCCTTGGGTTTGTGTATTATAAACTGCTTTGACCTGGTGAAAGGCGGTATATAAGTACAGCTAAATAAAATAAATAAATACTGGGTACATCAGTTCAAGGTGCTCGGGCTTGGCAGCCTTCAGAATAGTCAGCCATAGAGAAGTGCCTTCTGCAAGCTCTTGAGAACCACATCACAGCACTGCTGGTGATGCAGCATACCATAAGAACATTGGAAAAGCCATACTGAGTCAGACCAAGTTCCATCAAGCCCAGTATCCTGTTTCTAACAGTGGCCAATCCAAGTCGCAAGTACCTGGCAGGTTCCACAATACTTGTCCTGGGGTAAGCAGTGGATTTCTCAGGTCCTTTTTAATAGTGGTTTATGGACCTTTCTTCAGGAACTTGTCCAAACCTTTTTTAAACCAAGTTACAGTAATGGCAACAAATTCCAGAACTTAATTATGTGTTGAGTAAAAAAATATATTTTCTCTTATTACATTTATTTATTTATTTATTAACATTTCTTATATACCACACTATTTGACATCAGCGCAGTTTACAAAGAAAAAAAACATCCGACAAATTGCATATGTCTGGTCATTACAATTAACAGGATATGGAACTTGGATAACCAGGTAAACTATATACATAAGAAGGGTTACATTGTAGTTTCATTACATGTCCTCTAGTCTTTCTACTTTTTGATATAGTCCTGAAGTCCCACCTCCAGTCTGGCAGCACCCCTGTTGCCATGGAGGAGAGAGGTCACGTGACAGGAGAGCATCACCCTGGTGTGGCAGGAAGTGATCCTGTAACTAGGACCTGTCCTCCAGGTGATGTAAAACCCTCTCGCACCGAGGAAGTTTCTCCAGGGCCATGTGCCCATGAGGGAAGGGTTAGGACAGCCGTTATAGTTGTTGATTCGATCATTAGGCATGTAGATAGCTGGGTGGCTGGTGGACGTGAGGATCGCCTGGTAACATGCCTGCCTGGTGCGAAGGTAGCGGACCTCACGCGCCACCTAGATAAGGTCTTAAATAGTGCTGGGGGAGGAGTCTGCTGTCTTGGTACATGTTGGTACCAATGACATAGGAAAATGTGGTAGGGAGGTTCTGGAGGCAAAATTTAGGCTTTTAGGTAGGAAGTTGAAATCCAGAACTTCCATGGTAGCATTCTCCGAAATGCTTCCTGTTCCACGCGCAGGACCCAAAAGGCAGGCAAAGCTCCAGAGTCTCAATGCATGGATGAGACAATGGTGCAGAGATGAGGGTTTTGGATTTGTTAGGAACTGGGGAACATTCTGGGGAAAGGAGGGGCTCTTCCGAAGGGATGGGCTTCACCTTAACCGGGATGGAACCAGGCTGCTGGCATTAACCTTTAAAAAGGAGATAGAGCAGCTTTTAAACTAGATATTAGGGGAAAGCCGACAGTCCCCCAAGAGCGGATGGTTCGGAAGAATGTATCCTTGAAGGATACTACCAAAAGCAGAGAGGTTCCACAAAAGAGTAAAGTAGCCCAAATGCCCTCAAGTATGGAGCAGACAGAGCTTAAAGATCCCAATTTACCCATGTCTAACAATAGCCAAATTAACATGAATAAAATACATTCTCTAAAATGCTTGTATACAAATGCTAGAAGTCTAAAGAATAAGATGGGAGAGTTAGAGTATATAGCACTAAATGAAAGGTTAGATATGATTGGAATAGCAGAGACATGGTGGAAGGAGGACAACCAGTGGGACACTGTGATACCTGGGTACAAACTATATCGTAATGATAGAGCTGATCAAATTGGTGGAGGGGTTGCGCTCTATGTTAGAGGGGGCATTGACTCAGAAAGGATTAAAGTTTTGCAGGAAACGAAATCTGCTGTAGAATCTATATGGATTGAAATTCCATATAAAAGGGGGAAGGCAATGGCAGTGGGGGTGTACTATCGAGCACCTGGCCAGAATGACCAAATGGATGATGAAATGCTCAAAGAAATCAAGGAAGCTAACAAAAGTTACAGCGCGGTAATAATAATGGGTGATTTCAATTACCCCGGTATCGACTGGGTCAGTGTCACGTCAGGACATGCTAGGGAGATAAAGTTCCTAGATGAAATAAATGACTGCTTCTTGGAGCAGCTGTTTCATGAACCGACCAGAGGTGAAGCCATATTAGACCTAGTCCTTAGTGGAACACCAGATCTAGTGCAAGAGATAAGGGTGTTGGGGCTACTTGGCAATAGTGATCATAGCATGATCGCCTTTGATTTAATTAGTGGAGGAGGGATAGTAAGGAAATCCACAGTACTACCTTTTAACTTTCGAAAGGGAGACTATGATAAAATGAGGAAAACAGTTAAGAAAAAACTAAAAGGAGTAGTTGCAAAGGTTAAAGACGTACATCAAGCTTGGGTGTTGTTGAAAAATACTATCTTGGAAGCCCAGACCAGCTGTATTCCACGCTTTAAGAAAAGTGGAAGGAAGTCCAAAAAACTGCCAGCATGGTTTAAAGGTGAGGTCAGAGAGGCTGTTGTTGCCAAAAAAGCATCTTTCAGGAAATGGAAAAAAGAGCCAAACGACGAAACCTGGAAACAGCACAAGCACTGGCAAGTCAAATGCAAGGCATTGATAAGGCAGGCAAAGGGAGAATTTGAGAAGAAGCTTGCTGCGGAAGCAAAAACGCAAAATAAAGAACTTTTCAAGTACATTCGTAGCAAAAAACCTGTGAGAGAGTCAGTTGGTCCATTAGATGATAAAGGGGTTAAAGGAGCACTAAGAGGTGACAAGGCGATAGCGGAGAGACTGAATGAATTCTTTGCTTCGGTCTTTACTGAGGAAGATGTAGGGATGTTACCCATGACTGAAGTAGTATTTAAAGGTGCGGAAGAATTGAAGGAAATATCGATACATCGGGAAGATGTCTTACAACTATTAGATAAACTGAAGAGTAGCAAATCACCTGGGCCAGATGGTATACATCCAAGGGTGTTGAAAGAACTGAAATATGAGATTGCAGACCTGCTATTAGTAATCTGTGAACTATCATTAAAATCATCTCTAATACCTGAAGATTGGAGGATCGCCAATGTAACACCAATTTTTAAAAAGGGTCCTGGGGTGATCCGGGAAACTACAGACCGGTAAGCCTGACGTCAGTACCAGGAAAAATGGTAGAAACCATCATAAAGAATAAAATTACTCAGCATGTAGATAGTCACAACCTAATGGGAGACAGCCAACATGGCTTTAGACAAGGAAGATCTTGTCTTACTAATCTGTTATGTTTTTTTGAAAGTGTGAATAAACAGGTGGACAAAGGTGAGTTGGTTGATATAGTGTATCTGGACTTTCAGAAAGCCTTTGACAAGGTCCCTCATCAGAGACTTTTGGCAAAACTAAAGAGTCATGGGATAGGAGGCAGTGTACTATTGTGGATCAGGAACTGGTTAAAAGATAGAAAGCAGAGGGTAGGGCTAAATGGCCAATTTTCCCAATGGAGAAAGGTGAATAGTGGTGTACCACAGGGATCTGTGCTGGGTCCGCTGCTTTTTGACATATTCATAAATGACCTGGAATGTGGAATAACGAGTGAGGTTATCAAATTTGCAGATGACACAAAACTATTTAAAGTTGTTAAAACCCAAGAGGATTGTGAAAAATTACAAGAGCATCTTGATAAATTGGAAGACTGGGCATCAAAATGGCAGATGAAATTTAATGTGGACAAGTGCAAGGTTATGCACCTAGGGAAGAACAACCCAAACTATGGTTACACGATGCAAGGTTCCACATTAGGAACCACCACCCAGGAAATAGATTTAGGCGTCATTGTGGATACCATGTAAAAACCCTCGGCCCAGTGTGCAGCGGCGGCCAAGAGAGCAAATGGAATGCTAGGTATGATAAGGAAAGGAATGGAAAATAAAACAAAAGATATTATAATGCCTCTATATCGTTCCATGGTGAGATCGCACCTTGAATATTGTGTGCAATTCTGGTCGCCGTATCTTAAAAAGTATATAGCAATTTTAGAAAAGGTTCAGAGAAGAGCCACCAAAATGGTAAAGGGGATGGAAGGATACTCCTATGAAGGAAGGCTAAAATGGTTAGGGCTCTTTAACCTGGAAAAGAGACGGCTGAGGGGAGGTATGATAGAAGTCTATAAATTAATGAACGGAGTGGAACGGGTAAACGTAGATCGATTATTTACGTTATCAGAATATAGGTAGACTACGGGACATGCAATGAAGCTACAGGGTAAACTATTTAAGACTAATAAAAGAAAATATTTTTTCACTGAACGTGTAATCAAACTCTGGAATTTGTTACCGGAGGTTGTAGTAAAGGCTGTTAGTGTAGCTGGGTTTAAAAAAGGTTTGGACAAGTTCCTGGAGGAAAGGTCCATAAACCATTATTAAGAAGTAACCGAAGATATCAATGCTTGACCCAGTACAAGCATTGCGAAACTTGTGTCTCTTGGGGAAACTGCTAGGTACATATGACCTAGATTGGCCACTGTTGGAAACAGAATACTGGGCTTGATGGACCTTGATCTGACCCAGTATGGCATATCTTATGTTCTTATGATGATGTAAACAACCAATCTATGTTTACCTGTTCCACTCCATTCATTAACACATGTACACTACCAAAAAACTGCCTCCAGTTTTGCAACTGATTCCTATAGATTTTGGGGTGCTGAATCCAGGAAAAATAGCCAAAATGTTCCATCACGTCACGTTTTCTTGCAAAATTAGATTTCTTACCCATATAAGGAATGTTCACATAATTTCTTTTTAGCCGACTGCAGTTTATTTTCTTGGCCCAAAATAGAGGTTGTAATGGTTAACTAACTAGAAACACTCCCTCATGATATTTTAGAGTGTTTTGTATTCATTTTATACATTAACAGGAGAATTGGGAGGCGGGGGGCTAAATCCAGTACTCGCGCTGGCGCATGTTCTTTCCTGTTCGCCTCACCTCGTTCGCTCGCTCAAACACGGTGGTTGCGACATGAACGTTCCTGTCAAATTTCAGTTTCTTGCAAGTTCATTATTACCTTTTGTTTGCTCAGTCGTAATCCAGCTTTATTCCGAAGTGGTTCACTACAGTTGTAGTTTGCAGTGCTGTGTATTTGTGATGGCTCACAGAGCCAGAGGTTGCGTCAACTCTCCGGACAGTTTTTGTTTTATTTGTGGGGAATATACCGTGAGAAAGCGGCAGAGGAACATTTCTGCATTTATTAAAAAAGTATATTTCGCCTATTTCGGTTTGAAGTTAGGCGATCAAGACAAACCGTGGGCTCCTCACAAAGTGTGCAAGACATGTGAGGAAGATCTACGCTTATGGATGAAAGGTAAAAAACAAGCATTTCGTTTCGGAATACCTATGATGTGGCGTGAACAAAGAGACCACAGCAGTGACTGCTATTTTTGCTCTTGCATTGTGAAGGGATACAACTTCAAAAATAAGAACGTAATAAGTTACCCCAACCTTCCCTCAGCAATTAGGCCTATGCCTCATAGCAACGAAGTACCTGTGCCTGAACCACCAAAATCTTTGGATCATATTTGTGTGGACGGTTCTGATCATGATGAGACTCATCAGATGGCTTTTCCCGATGAGTCCAGTACTTCCGAGTTTGAAACTGAACCAGATCCGAAACCTGAACTTTTCTCTCAAGCTGAATTGAATGATTTAGTCCGGGATTTAGGACTCCCAAAAGATGCTGCCCAACTGCTAGGTTCTCGGCTTAAACAGAAAAATCTATTGTCACCAGGAACAACTTTTATTGGTACCGCAACCGCGAGACACAATTTTTGAAGTATTTCAGCAAAGAGGAAGATTTGGTATTTTGCAACGATATATACAGAGTGATGGAAAAGTTTAAACTCAAGTATGATCCTGCTGAATGGCGGCTGTTCATTGATTCGTCAAAAGACAGCATAAAAGGTGTTCTTCTTCATAATGGCAACACATTCGCTTCAGTTCCTATTGCTCACTCTGTTATTCTCCAAGAAAAATACGAGAATTTGGCCCTGATTCTTCAGAAGATTCGTTATGATGAGCATAAGTGGATGTTTGTGGAGACTTTAAAATTCTATCCATGCTATTAGGGCAGCAATCCGGTTTCACCAAATATCCCTGCTTCCTTTGCTTGTGGGATAGCCGGGCCCGCGACCTACACTGGGGGAAAAAAGACTGGCCAATTCGGGAATATTTGAGACCCGGTGAGAAAAATGTTCTTCGTGAGAGCTTGGTACCTCGTGATAAAATTCTATTACCACCTCTCCACATTAAGTTGGGTCTCATTAAGCAATTCATCAAGTCCCTTCCAAAAGATGGTGAGTGCTTTCGGTACCTTTGCTCAAAGTTCCCCCGACTTTCTGAAGCAAAGCTAAAGGAAGGAGTGTTTGTTGGCCCTGATATAAGGAAACTCATTTCAGATGGAGCATTCGCTGAAACGATGTCTGAGAAGGAAAAAGAAGCCTGGGATTCCTTCAAGGATGTTGTTCTCAAATTCTTGGGGAACAGGCGGGATGAGAACTATAAGGATATTGTTGCCAGGATGCTCAATGCCTTCAAAGAACAAGGCTGTAACATGAGCCTGAAAGTCCATTTCTTGCACTCCCATGTGAACTACTTTCCCGAAAACTTGGGGGCGTACAGTGAAGAACAAGGTGAAAGGTTTCACCAGGACATCAAGGACGCAGAGAGAAGGTACCAAGGAAGATGGAACACCACTATGATGGCTGATTTCTGCTGGTTGCTGCTGCGGGAAACCCCAGATGAAAAATACGCCAAGCAGCGCACCAAGAGAAGCATTCGGGGGAAGAAGAAACGGGCCCACCAGGAGATTGATTGACCCAAGAATGACTTTAAAATCTAAACTGTGTTGACAAATATCGTGTTTTTACTAAACTTTGAAATAAAAATTTGCTAGTTATTACCACAGTGTCGGATCTCATTTATTAGAATTTTATTTTCACACCATCGGGTGTTTGTCTTCATGTATTGCAATGGTGCGGTTTGCGTTTTCTATTCTTACATACATACCTGTACAACATTTTTTGCACATTTCTTTGCTTTGCTTTGTGTCTAACCTCGCTCTTATATGCTCAATGTTTGTGCACATGTATGTGGCTGTTTTAAGTGCAGACAATTTTGCTACCATCACAGTGTGTTTTGTTGACATTACTCTATTCTTATGTGCTGCCTTGTTACAATTTTCTTTATTCTTATTTGAATAACTACTAAACAATTAGTATAAAGAATTCATCCAAGAAACTTTTATCTCGATCGCACTCAATCTGAAACGTTCACCTCAAACTGCTAACCCAATGTAGCAAAAAATCTGTACGTGATGGAGCAAATTGGTTACCAGATTTGGATTCAGCGCACCAAAAAACGTAAAAATCAATCGAAACATTAGAGGCAGTTTAAAAAAATTTTTTTTTAGTGTATCTGTGTAATTTATAGACCTCTATCATATCCCCCCTCAGCCATCTCCTTTCCATGTTCAAGAACCCTAACCTTTTAAGCCTCTCCTCATAGGGGTATTGTTCTATCTCCTTTACAATTTTGGTGGCTCTTCTCTGTACCTTTCCTAATTCTGCTATATCTTTTTTAAGATGTGGCGACCACCTTACACAGAATTCCATCATAATAGAATGGTCCTCCGTACTTATCCTAAATTCCTTCCAAAAGTGGTATCAGATTTCACCCTTAATCAGTCAGTTGTTCTCCCAGCATTTTTCCCGAGACCTCATGCCCACAATGGGAAAGCTGCATTGCACATGTTAGACTGTAAGCGAGCCTTAGCCTTCTATTTGAAGTGGACAAAAGCCCATAGAAAGTCCATCCAGCTTTTTGTTTCTTTTGACCCCGGGAAACTAGGGTTGCCGTTTCCAAATGCTCTTTTTCAATTTGGCTAACACTGCATTTCTTTTGCTTATGCCCAGGCAGGCCTGAGCCTTTATGGTCATGTCACTGCTCATAATGTCAGAGCAATGATTGTGTCAGTGGCCAACTTGTGCTCAGTCTCCATGGAAAAGATCTGTAGGGCTGTAATGTGGTCTTCAGCCCACACATTCACATCTCACTAATACCTATACAGAGCTTCCCGACATGACAGAAACTTCAGCCAATCTGTACTAGGGAATCTGTTTCAGAATTAAAATCCAACTCTATACCCCCTGTGCTCATTCTGTTCTATCCAGGCTACCCAAAATAAAAAAAGGGAAAAGAGAAATTCACTCATTTTGTACATAGTTGGTAGTTCAATTGTTTTGGCCTCTCGCTGTTTTGCAGTTGAGTTTGACCCCGTTGTGCTTCTTGGTGGCCTTCTAGTTTTTCATTAGCCTGTGCTTTGGAGTCCCATATGTGAGGACTCATTCCTGCTTGTCAACGGAGAAAAGGTAGTTACTCACCTGTAGCAGGTGTTCTCCATAGACAGCAGGAATAGTTCCTCACAACCCTCCCACCTCCCTGAGGTATTGTCTTTTGCTACAGCTATGTTATAAGACTGAATCAAGATGGTGCTGTGGCAGCAGGCGGGAAGGAGACGTACAGATGTGGTGAAGCTTCCCAAAAGCTTCCAATAGAACCTGGGAAGCGTTCCCATGTGGGGCTCCATCGGTGACATCACCCATACGTGAGGACTAATTCCTGCTGTCCATGGAGAACACCTGCTACAGGTGAGTAACTACCTTTTAATCACTTTATCATTTGAAAATCAGCACTACAGGTCCCGTAATATGTCAGGATAGGAGGTTGTCATAAATCTAGGACTGTTTTAAAATCTCCCTCCTGGAATTGAGTAGGTTAGCTGCGCTACTTTCAAAGGCTGTGCATTCTTCACAGATTACACAGCAGCTAGCCCTGACATCTTGCTGAGGATTATAGAAGTGGAAGAGCCAGACTGCATGGATGAGCAAATCCCTGATGGAAGAGAGGATCAAAGTGTTCCTGGCAGAGGTGAGTTGCAAGGGGCACTGAAACTCCTGTTTGTTTAGACAAGCCTGATTTGTGGGGCTGACAATGAATCCTGACCTCTTATCTCATGTCTCGCCAATACTGATCCTTCTAAAATCCCTTTTAAATACCACTTGATTGACAGTTGTATGACCTACAATCTTTTACTGGCTGGTCCTGGTACTGCTCCTCAGGGTATCAGAGGTAGTGATTGCAGTCTGCAAAGTGGTGTCATCCTTTAGCAACACCTGGCATCTGTACTGAGATCTGAAAGGGGCTTTTGCTCATAGTACTTAGTTGAAGATGAGTCTAGCTACAGAAACATGGTAACATAGTATATGATGGCAGATGAAGATCAGCATGGTCCATCTAGTCTGCCCAGCAAGGTGGAAAAAGTAGGTGCACTTGCCTCTCTATGCAGGTCACCCCTCCCTGTGCCTTTGTTTAGAGGTGTACCCACCGCCCTGTGCAGGTCACTCCTATTTGTTGAGATATAAGAGATAGTTAAGTTTATTTTGATTTTATCCTGTTGCTATAAAGGGATCCACTGTGTCTGTCCCATGACATTTTGAATTTTGTCACTGTATTTGTCCCCACCACTTCAATCGGGAGGGCATTCCAAGCATCCACCACCATTTCAGTGAAAAAGTATTTCCTGGTGTTGCCTTTCAGTTCACCCCTCGCAGCTTTATGTTATGCCCTCTAGTTTTACAGCATCCCCATTTTTGAAAAAGGCTTATTTGTTTATTAATACTTTTTAAGTATTTAAAGGCCTGTATCATATTTCCCCTGTCCCTCCTCTCTCTAGCATATACATGTTTAGGTCTTCAAGTCTCTTCTCATACGTCTTCTGGTGCAGGCGCCAAATCATTTTGGTCGCCTTCCTCTGAACTGTTTCCAGTCTTTTTATATCCTTTGTGAGATATGGTCTCCAAAAATGAGTACAATATTCCATGGGGGCTATAAGTGAAGGTTGATGACACCATGATCTCTCACCTTCTTCCTTCAGAATATCCTTCAAAGATCTTTGGGGCGGTCATTTTGGGTAATGCCTGTGGTGAATCTGGGGGAAATGTCTCCAAATGGATTAGTTCTTTGCATACTGTGACAGTCATGAACCTCATTCCTGAGCTACAGTTTGTAGAACATAATCTTAGTCTCTCAAATTTACTGCTAATGCTCATTGTAGTACTTGAATCATACCAAAGAGAGCTTCCTTCTGGAGTTCATAAGATTGAACATGTATAGGCAGCTTTATAAGGCGCAAAAAGAAATTCTTCTTTATCAGATCCGTGGGTTCCAATACGATGGGAAATAGTTCTATGAACGAGGTGATTCTGGAAATCGTCAGAGTGATTTTCAGGTTGGGATCTGGAGGTAAGTTATGGGCAGGAGCCATTGAAAAATGTCCTCAGTGTACAACTTTTTAAAGGTTGGCACTCTGCATTAAGAAAACATCCTAAATATATGAAGGCCAATATTCAGCGGTGCTATGTCTGGTTAAAGTTAACTAGATAATATGCCTGGATATTCACTTTGCACCACTGAATAGAGCAGCTTAAGGTTAAGTAGATATCTTATTTGGTTAACTTAGACATGCTGTTTATGTAGTCTGATTTAACCAGTGGTATCCAATTAGTTTTAACCTATTTCCAGCAAGCCTCCAACTCCTCCTTTCTTTTTATGTTTAAATCTTTTTATTCGTTGTAAATAGCAGACATAGTAAAACATTGTAATCTGCTTACACATTGGAACATTGTAAAATTAGCTTACATGATAGAACATTGTTAATTACAGACCTATGGATACATTGTAAGCTGCATACATTGCGAAACATTGGAAACAGCATACACATTGCAACATAGCGTACATGTGTAAAGATAGTAAGCAACAATCTTCTATCCCACTACGGGGAATATTCCTTACGTTTATGCTGAAACCAATTTATTCAAACCAAATAACAAGGATACAACTTAGGGACTTAAACATGTAATCGTACAGACCCAAGCCCCCAACAAACATGCAGGTCTGTCAGACTCCCCACCTCAAAAGGCGTGTTTCACTAAGCAAGAAGCCCCCAGAGAAGAAGGAGGAAGAGCCGAAGAAGAAGAGAAGGGAAATTAGAGACGAGACATAGTAGTACAAGGCCAAAAGTCCTCTTGGATGAGCTACCGCAACAAACCACCCTGCAACCCTTCCATCCCAGGAACCCCCCCTTTTTCACCCCCCCTTCCCTCCCTAAACCCCCCCAGTACCAAGCCGGTATGGGTTCCACCCCGCCCACTCGCCCTGCGGCTATCCAAAAGCATCAGCACCTGCAGACCCAGGGTTAAGTCTTCTCCTGAGCCTAGGCACCCCTCAACGAGTTGGCTAGGTCGGAATGCACCCACCGTGGTAACTCCCTACCTATCCCCCCCTACTATCCCCCCCCCCCCCAGGAAACCAGAAATAAGGAAGTGCAGCCGAGTGTGACTATCCCGTTGACGCATGAGACCAAACCGACATAAACAAATCAACAGCCCCTTTAGCCTAGCACCATAGCCAACCCCATGAGTTCAAGGTTCCCCCAGAATGCGTCGGCGTGCCCCTGCAGGTAATAATTGCACGTGGGGTCCCCACATCTGTAGAAAGCGAGCCCATCTACGCCCTGCCCCAGCAGCACACAGCCGGTCCATAAGCAGAACTTCATGAAGCCGGAGTCTCCAAATCCCATAAATGGGCCCCCGCTCATCCAGCCACTGTTGCAGCACCGTCATACGCGCAGTCATCAGCACCAAACGCAACCATCGCAGTCCCATTGTCCCCAGCACACCCCCCCCCCATTCATCCTCCCACACATCCAGCACAGCATTCCGCGCATTGAGGGGCTCCAACTGTGATAGGCACCGACGAAGATGACCAAACACCCGTCCCCAGAAAACCTGGACCCTAGGACAACACCAAAACATGTGACCCAGAGTCGCCCGAGCTGCGCCACATCGAGGACAGCAGTGACTCGTACCTACCCCCGCTCTCCAGGCCCGCACAGGGGCAAAATATAGGCGGCGCATGATCCGATACTGGGTGTCCCGATGTAGAACCTGCACACTTAATGACGGGATTGCCGCCAGCGCTCCCAGGAGCTGCTCCACCCCGACCTCCTCCCCTAACTCTGCAGACCAGGCCGTCGCCAAAGCTTCTACCTCCAGAGGCAACACTCCATCCCATAACATTTTATGAAGCCCGGACACCCGAACTCCCGTGTCCCCCCCCAGCAATGTCAGTTCAAGCTCCGAACAGACCTCCCCACGCAGTGCATCCACAGGAACCGTGCGAAGATAACTCCGAAGCTGGGTATATTGGAAAACATCTCGGTCCCTTAACAGATAGTGGCGACGTAGTTCAGAGAAAGGCACCATAGCCCCCTCCGGGGTCAACACATGCTCCAGATTTACCATCCCGAGAGTCTCCCAGAACTGGAAGTAAGACTGCCCCATACCCGGTTTGAAGTCCGCGTTACCCCTGATAGGAAGATAAGGCGTGTAAGACGCCGAGATCCGACGTCCAGCGCAAAAGGATCGCCAGGCCTGCCGAATGGGCTTTAAGAGACATTCCTGAATATCCACGGGCACAGTCCGAATCGTCTTAGCGTGTAACAAGTAGCGCAAGCGAAGAGGTACCAGCACAGCCTCCAGCATCACCATCGGGGAACAATCCATCAAGTCCCACAGCCAGTCTCGGACATATCGCAGCAGACATGCCACATTATACCGCCTTATGTCCGGGAAACCCATGCCCCCCAGACCCCAAGGTTGCCGCAATATCGCCAGATGCACCCGAGGCCGTCGCCCCCGCCAAAGAAGCCGATTGAACAGTCGCTCCAGTTGTCTAAGATCTGAGCGCCTTAAGAGCAACGGAAGAATCTGAAGCGGGTATAGTATTTTAGGAAAGATCGTCATCTTGCATAGGGCTATTCGGCCCCCCAGAGACAGCGGCAAGTCCCGCCATCTATCTACACAGGCCGACACCTCCCCCAGTATCTTAGACACATTGAGATGATAGAGATCCCCCAACCGCGCCGGCAAGTGAATGCCCAGGTACTTAAAGTGCCCCATCGCCCACTTCAAAGGAAATGGACCCTGCCACCCCGGATGCCCTTCGGGAGCTAAGAACATCGCTTCCGACTTATCTAGATTGAGACGGAGTCCCGAGGGTTCCCCGTATTCCTTAATAAGCTGCAACAAACAAGGCAGTCCGGCCAGGGGATCTCCCAGATGAACTAACAAATCGTCCGCGAAAGCAGCAAGGCGAAACTCCTCCCACCCCATCCGAATGCCTCGAAAGTGGGGAGAGGCTCTAATAAGAGACAGAAGAGGCTCAATCGATAGAACGAATAGAAGAGGTGACAGCGGGCAGCCCTGCCGAGTCCCCCTCTGGATGTCGAAATCGGCAGACATAGTCCCATTAACCATAATAGCTCCAATTGGATGAGCATAGAGCAAACGGATCACATCCACAAAGAACCCAGCAAACCCCATTACCTCCAGGACCTGGTACATAAAACCCCAGTTGACCCAATCAAAAGCCTTCTCGGCATCAAAACTAATAAGTAGAGAAGGGTCCCCTGCCAGGCGCCCTGCTCCGAGAGATAACAAAATCCGCTGCAGACTGTATGCGACCTGACGCCCGCGCACAAAGCCCACCTGGTCCCTATGGATCAAAAGTGGTAGATAACTCGCTAACCGATCCGCCATTATTTTAGCTAAAAGTTTAATATCCACATTAAGCAAAGAGATGGGACGGTAAGAGCTCGGCAGAAGGGGATCCCTCCCTGGCTTGGGTAAAATAGTAATCAAAGCTTTGTTGGCTTCAAACGGGAACCTACCCTGCTGTACCAGGTCCTCAAAGTACCCCAATAGGGGGGGCACCACAGCATCACCCAGGGCTTTATAAAACTCACTACGGTACCCGTCAACGCCCGGAGCCCTTCCCTTCTTCAATTTCCCTATGGCGGCTTGTACCTCCTGTCCTGTAAGAGGTTGATTAAGAGACTCCAGATGCTCCACTCCAAGCCATGGTAGCCCACACCTCTCGAGAAAGAGACGTCCCTCTAGTTCCTTATCTCCATCGCTAGCATAGAGTCGCTGAAAAAAATCAGCAAATACCTTTTCTATTGCTGCAGAGTCTCGGGTGATGGTACCATTTGCCTGCCGAATAGCCCCAATCTGCCGGGGCCCCCCGGCCGGTCTCAGCAACGAGGACATCAACTTACAAGCTTTATTCCCGAACTGATAAAGCTTGTACCTGTAGTACAGCATCGATTTCTGGGTCCGCCGATGAAGTAGCATCTCTAGTTCAGCCTGCACCTCCCGAAGCCTACGCTGATTTACTGCAGTCCTGGAACCCGCCACCACCCTGCGCGCTTTACCAAGTCCCGTTCCAGCTGAAGTATCCGCTGGTTCAACCGCTTGCGCCGCTGACTTTGATAGCTGATTATATCCCCACGAAGCACAGCCTTTCCAGCCTCCCAAAAGAGGGCCGGATATATGCCCGGTGTCGCATTCAATGTCTCATACTCCTTCCATCTCTCCCGCAGATACGTTTCAAAGTGGACATCCCCACACAGCTCCAGTGGGTATTTCCACATTCTACCCAGTGGTGGGCTGCTCCCCTTCAGCTCCAAAACCACCATCGCATGATCAGATATAACAAGAGACCCAATATCCGCCCTCGAGACCCAGCTGAATAACGAGTCCGTAATTAGAAAGAAATCAATGCAAGACCAAGTCCCATGTGCTCGGGACAGGTGCGTGTAATCCCGGTCTCCAGGATGCATCACCCTCCAGATGTCTAGTAAGCAGTAAGCTTCACACAGCCCCCACAAACGTTGTCGCGCCCGGCGACTCCCACTCCCCACCAGACCTGACCGGTCGAGACCTACATCCAAAACTTCATTGAAGTCGCCACCTAATATAACCTGATACCCACCCGTATCCGCAAGCAGCTGAGAAAGATTCTGAAAAAAGCGAGCCTCGTAGACATTCGGTCCGTACACCGAGCACAACACCACTTTTCTCCCAGCGAGTCTCCCCCATACCCCCACATACCTGCCCTCTACATCAGAGACAACCTTTTCTTCGACCCAGCTAACAGATTTGGCGACGAGGATGGCCACTCCTCGCTTCTTCCCCACCGCCGGAGCCCCGTATACATGAGCGATTCGACCTGAGCCCAACTTCATATGCTCTGCAGCCGACTGATGAGTCTCCTGCAGCATGATCACATCTGCCCGCTGATGCTTCAAGTACTGCAAGACTTTATAACGCTTCACCGGGGATCCCAACCCGCAAACGTTCCATGAGGCTACTCGCAGACCTCTATCCACAGCACATTGAGAGACCACAGTACCACAGAACAAGATCCCATTTCATACCTGAGCGGCGACCCCCCCAGCCAAGGGCCCCCCTCCATAGCATCCAGACCAGGACAGCCCAAAGGAACCAGACATCCATCTTATTCAAGACAGTCCCACACACACTATCAAGCACACACCCATCCCCAGCACTTTGGCTAGTTTCCTTTCCCCCCCCCCCCGCCCTCCCCCCCTGGACCAACTAACACCCCCCCTCCCATCCTCTCCCCCCTCCCACCCTCCCAACCGTCCCCCCACTCAGACCATCCACCAACCCACTGCCAGCTAGTCCTGGCCCCACCTAGCCTTCCTGAGCATGCAGCCCCCCCTGCTCCCCCCCCCCCCTTTGCTATCGCTCCACCGCCTCTCCCCTCCCTCCCCTCCACTAGTCCGGATAAATATTGAGGGAAAAAGAAAAAAAGGAAAAGGGAACCCCACCCTTCCCCGCCAATCCAACAGATCCCAACAGACCGCCGCCCAATTGCCCCCCACCATCCCTAGCCACATTCCTCCGTCTCCCTTAATAGCTAGATGCCGCCACCTAGAATCCTTCCACCTATAATAGGGGCGCAGCCAAATTAGGAAAACAGCGGGTATTCAGCATCCTCATAAGGGATAGTGAGAATTCCCCATGTCCCAAGAAGGTGAAAAAGTTTAGAACAGGAGAGGCCCATTAATACTGGGGTCGACGTCCCGGACACCTAATCCCGGCCTCCAACCTTCCCCCCCCCCCCCCCACCTCATACCACCCCATCCACTTTACAGACCCACTAGCCCAAACCCAGATGAAAGAAACACAGTCCTGGGAGGTATGGAGAAGGCCATAAACACCCTGTGTTCCCCCCTCGGACATTCGTCGGGAGGGGCCTTCTCCATACGCATAGGCCTAGTAGGGGATTAAGCAGTTCCACCAAGCCCGGAAGCAAGCTCCACCACCGGGATTACCAGGTCTCCAAGAGGAGAGGGAAGAGAAGAGAAAACAAGAATGGGAGAGCACCTTTCTGAGGTCTGACCTGGGTGCCAAAGGTCTGGCAAAAATCTACAGTAATCGTAGATATTGATATCAAGCTATACAGGATTACCCCTATCGATAATCCATCGAGATTTAACATATTTGGCCTGTTGTACCTTCTCAGGAGCACCATGAGAGAACAAAGGGAAGTATACACTGAGAAATAAACAATTCTGAAAAATGGGAGATTCTGAAAATTAAGAGATTCTGAGAAATAGGAGAATCTGCGAAATAAGAGATTCCGCCCCCCTCCCCCCGAGACCCGAAAGCAAGAGCCGTCGCATTACGGCCCTCAGCCCACTATCAAGCCCTAGTCACTGGATGCTTTGTTGCCCAGGGAATGCGGGGCAAAGCAGTTCCCTGTACAAACTAACAGTGACCTAACCTGTAATTACCATTAATGAGTAAGTGAAATATTGTAAAGTCATGCTGAAAGGCAAATACAATTGTAAGAAGCAAGCATTAAACTCTACCATAGTAACAGTGTTCATGAACAGATGAATAGGACCTACTCATTCCTAAAGCGCCTAGGGACACTATACAGGCCTCCTTGGCAAAAGGTTTACTGGGTAGGAAACATCCCACCGGGCCAGTACTTCAATATCCCGGCCCAGGGCTCTCTGCCCCAAGATGAATGAGGCAAGAGGGCCCAGACCGCCTGCATCCCAGCGTGGCCCCGGGACCCTGAGACAGCCCCGCACAACAAGCCTCTCCTCCGCATGTCTTTCCTTAGCCAAGACCATTACAATAGTCTCTCGCTTCTTCAGGGGAAGAGAACACTCTATTCCCCCCTTCGTTGTGCACCAGCAAGAGCGCGAGATATGCCAGAGTGAAGCGGATCCCCCGCTCAATCAACTTTTTGCAGATGTCCTGGAAGGCCTTGCGCTTCAGGGATACCCCGGCCGAATAGTCCTGAAAGATAAGGACTTTACATGTGGTGACTCCAGAGCGTCTCAGTTGCCGCGAAGCCCTCAGCACTCCATCTTTTTGAGCAGCATTGAGAAAGCGGGCGATTACTGCCCTGGGTCTGTGATCGCCTGACCGATAGGGCCCCAGCCTGTGCGCCCTTTCCACCACTACTTCCCCCACATCAGCAGACAATGGAAGGTTAGCAGGCATCCACTGCTCTAAGTGCCGCCGGAGATCTTTTTCAGGCACGGACTCCTCAATACCTATAAACCGCAGATTATTCCATCTACTGCGGTTCTCTAGGTCCTCCAGTTTATCTTGATGTTTCCGTAGGGCTTCCTCTAAGCTTTTGATCCGAGCCACATCTCGTGCTCTCATATCTTCCAGGGAGCCTATGCGGTTCTCCGCATGCTCGACCCGCCGAGTGAACTCAGAGACTGCTTGGACAACCTCCTGCATCTGCGTGGACAGCCCCCCGAACCAGTCTTCCAGAGCCACTACCACCGCTTTGGATACCTCTGCTACTATCGACGAGGCCTCCAGCGGTCCCGGGGTCTCCGGCATGCCGTCCGCCATTTTAGGCTCTCCACCTCGTGTCCGGTCCCGGCGGGGGATTTTCGTGGCCATACGACCCTGTCGCCAGGAGTTGAGGTGTGGGAGAGAGACAGCGATCACTCACTCTGTCCTCCCCACTTTGCAGCGGTAACTGAACAAATATTGCTTGATAATGTCGGTGGGGGGAAGGAGCAGGCTCCGGAGCCAAGAAGTACGCGACCTCTCAGCTCACCATGCCACCGGAAGTCCCCCTCCTTTCTTTTTTAACATAACGTTTGGATGGCTGTGTTGTCTTGACAAAAGTTATCCCTTCATTGGCCTGGTAAATTAAAAAATGGTGCTTTCTTTGTTTAATTCCAGAACTCAAATGGATAAATTATTTGAATATCGGTCCTTCAGTTTTTTGGGTTTATCCTGTCTAATCAATGTGTGTTTATACCTCAAAACTTTCCTGTCATGATTTGACAATTTCCAATCTGTAATCAAAAAAAACCGCTGCTGATCGCTGGAAGTAGCGGTATACAAATGTATACTAAATAAATAAATTCATTTTGTTTAAGGGTTGAATCTATGTGTAATTGAGGAATTCACAGTAACATAATTGTCTTATGTTAACAGAGCTCCCAATGATCACACCTATCCTTTCAATAAACATTAAGGAGGAGGCAGAGATATATCCCCTAGGGGATCAAGACTCAGAGAGAAAAGACCCCACAACAGGTGAGCAATGTCCTGAAGAACCTCACTCTTGAGCATGTGGGCTTCCTGCTCAGAAAGCAGGGCCATGTCTGCATCCAAAGAAATTCCAAACCTTCTCTTCTTTGGTATTCCCTGACAGAATCTATGGCCCCTTCTCCTTGCTTCTCTCGCTTTCTCTCTCCCTTTTGCTTCTGATCCACTGGTAGCTTCTGGTTCACACAAATACAATTCTTAGCTGTCAGAGTGCATTCACTCTTACAATAGCCCAATGTCTGGAGCAATGTTCCCTCTAATTTTTTGTAGGCTGTGTGTGCATAAAATATCAGCAGTGTGCAGCTTTTGAAGGAAGGTGCTGGGAATGCCACTAACAGTTACTGTGGAGGTTTTTCAGTTGTCAAGGCCTAACTATTGCAGTCAACTTACATTAATTGCAAAATCTTAAAACACTTTAGTAAATAGGGGCCTGAATGAAACAACTAGACCCAGTAGACTGAACATATTCATCAAATACCTCACAGGAAGAGGTTACTGTAAAGCTCCCTTGAAGTGCACAGAGCACAGGAAAGCTGCTAGCAGATCAATAGTGAAAGAATGGAGAGAGATAAAGAAGGAGTGATCTGGCTTTTGAGATAGTGGCCTGAAAACAAGAGAAACAGGGTTCAAATTCTACTTTTCCCATTGACTCATTTTGGACAAGGCACACTCTCTCCTGTTGCCTCAGCTAGCCACTTAAATTGTAGACTCTTTGGAGCAGGAGTCTTATAGCAAATGTTATAAGCTGCCTTTCAGTATTTTTTTGGAAAGGCAGATTCATAAAAGTTTCTGCATCATTTTCTGAAGAAACTAACACCTCACCAGTAAGCTGCTTGCTGATCGTTTTCTCCTTAACATTTGACCATGCAGTCCTATACCATGGCTTTCATTAAATAAAGAAATGTAAAAAATCCCCTCATCTGAACTACATGGCTCTGGAGTCTCTAAGATTTTAAATTAATAAAACACAGTTGAAAATCCTTATCCTTTCTGTGACAGTCGACCTAGGCCTGTCTAAAAATTGCAAACAATTGTAGATAAAGTAATCTGAGAATTGATGGCTAAATGACGTCAGCTGATGATCTGATAATAGTAACAGAAGAACAAAGCCTGAGCTTGAGAGTCAGTGCTTTCTCTGCCGTAGCTTAGTGTGCTATAAAATGGATTTGCATATAGCATGATACAAGAATGGGCTTGAAGACTCCAATAGGCAGTTCCCAGTTTTAATTGTCATGTTTGTAATTGTTTAATTGCAGGCAATTCAATTCCCAGTCCTGGCATTCTGTTGAAGGAGGAGGAAGACGCTTATGCTCAGCATCAGAGCTGCGATAACAAAAGCCGTAAGAATAGCTTCACATGTAAGTTAAAAGAATTGGGCTATTGAGTGACCCTGCTCAGCTGGTGATAATCCACTGCAACCAGCTCAACTTTCCTTTTTTCTGCTTAGCAAGTCCTCAGTGATATCACTGATTGATCCCGGCATGGGAACGTTGTTACAGATTCGATTATTCTTGAAGCTTTTGAACTGCCTCATCACACATGCACGCACATTCTGCCTACCACTATTGCAGAGGAACATCTCATCTTCAGTTTTCCATGGGGCTGAACGGACACATCAATATAGCTCCTTGTCGAGACTTAGTGTTCTAATAATTTTTCCTAGTAGTATCTTAAGTAAGTTTATGGCCACTTAGGTTTCCTTTCTTTTATTGCATTCACTTAGACCAGGCCTCAGTTGGGTACAGCTCTAAAGATCAAGTAATTTAATTCCACTGTAGCTGATTTTTTTGACAATATGTCCTAGAAAAAAGTCCCGAGTGGCTTTAAATAATGCACCCAGTGCAGCAAAACCATATCCATACAGATAAAAACGCTTAGGCAGAAGAGTGGAGTTCACGAGGAAGAGTGTAGGGAGATATAAGAGGAAAGGTAGCGAGGGGCCGCAGAATGAGTGCATTTATAGGTCAGTAGGAGAAGTTTGAACTGGATACTGAAATGGATAGGGAGCAGTGAAGAGACTTGGGAAGAGGGGTTAAGTGAGCATAGCAACACTGGTGGAAGATTAGCCATGCTGCAGAATTTTGAACAGATTGAAGGGAAGAGACATGATTCAGGGGGAGACCAGCGAGGAGCAGGTTGCAATTGTCTAGACAGGAGGTGACTAGAGAATGGTATGATGAAAGGACCTAGATCCCTTATCCTGTCTTACACAAAAACTGCTTGAATACCTTCTGTATTTGTCTGAACCAAGTTTAAAAACCAACTCCATTAGGATATACCATTTGCTCCTGGTTCCTGCTTGGGAGAGGCTTGCAAACCTTGTATGCTCTCTTCAGGCATTCTTCTGTGCCTGTTTAGAATTTAGCTTGTTGTTTATTGTTCTGTCTGAATTTCTGTTTTGTCGCTGTGTCCTCCTATCTTCTGTCCAGCTCCTGCCCTCTGCAATGCTGTGTCTCCATTCTCAATTCTTTATTGCCTCTGTTCTCTGATTAGTATTATCTGACTGCACATTTAGGAGTGCTTTTCTGTCTTTCTCTCTCTCCCTATTTCTCTACAAAGCCTGTCTTGTAGGTATGTAAAGCCTTACGTTTTTCTTACCTTGCTTGAATTTTACTAGGGCACTTCCGGTGGAAAATGCCTGCTTCCACTTACTTGCATATTGCACTAGTCTCACCCCTCCCCCTGCTGAGGCTTTGTTCAGAAGCTTTTTTTCTCTGAACACATTTGCCCCCGGTTCCTGCTTGGGAGAGCACACTCATAGCTGAGACTTGCAAACTTTGTATGCTCTGTTAAGGTGTGCAGCTGTGGTCTACCTTATTGGCACCCTTGCAGTTCAACCCTTTAATGTCAAATATCTCCTAAAAAAAAGTGGCCAGTGAAATGCTTTGGATTATATATATGCACACATATTTGACACAAAGAATCAAATAAAGCATCACCAATTAAAAAAGGAAATAGTATAAAAACTGGAACATTGCCAGGACATGATTATTTGCACCGTTATAAACTATTCAAATCAGTTTGATCTGAACCACATTCTCATTGCAGTAAAATTAGATGCACCTGTGAACAATTGTCACTACTCAGGTAACTTGAATCAACCAATGAATGATGGCTGTAATTTTTAAAATGGCCACATTCACTCCCTGCTTCATTTTCACAAGAGATCTGCCTGAGACGGTCAGAAAAACCAGTATCATCAAACTTCAAAGGGCTACAAAGCCACCTCCAAAGAACTTGGGATTCCTGTGTCTAAAGTTCATAATGTTATTAAGAAGTTTTCTGCTCATGGAACTGTCCGGAATCTCCCAGAATGTGGTGGGAAGAGGAAAGTTAATCCAATAAGTCTTCAAAGATTAATGCGAACTGTTGGACAAACACAACATACAACATTTAAAGAGCTTAAGGCTGACCTGGAGCAATCTGGAGTGGTGGTTTCAGCCCAGACCATATGCTGCACACTAAACAAAGAAGGACTTCATGGGCGAAGGCCAAGGAGGACCTCACTGCTTAAAGACAGACATAAAGAGGCATGCCTGATCTTTGCCCAAACCCACCTTGAGAAACCACAGCCCTTCTGAGAAAATGTCTGTGGACAGGTGAAATTAAACTTGAATCAAGAATCCTTTATGGAGCCTCCAAGAGAACTCACATCACTCCAATACTGAAACAGCTACATTGGCTTCCGATGCAATCCAGGATCTCTTTCAAGATACTAACCTTGACTCACAAAGCGATTAATAACAACTCCGCATCTTCCATCACCGACCTGATATCAATTACACCCCCTAATCGTGCAAGGAGATCAACTGCCTCTAACTCCCTTGTATTACCTAAGGCAATCACGAAGTGCTCTCAAGCCACTAGATCCAGAGCCTTCTCTTACTTCGCCCTACCAACAGACATCAGAACCATCAGTGACCTTTCTCAGTTCAGGAAGGCACTGAAGCACCACCTGTTCTTGCTTCACTACAATGTTTCCGACACCGTCTCACACCAACCCACCTCTACATCCCAGGTCAACACGTTAAACCCATGCGCTCTATAGTCTTAACACGAAGAGCCGCAATCTCACCTGCTTCCGCTCTCATCAGGAATCATATAGCTGCACTTAGCGGCTTTGTATATAGTTGCCTTTTGTACATAGTTTATTATGTTCGCTGTTAAGAAACCTGTTTAATGTAAACCTGTTTAATGTATTGCCCTGTCTACATAGTTTATTATGTTCGCCGTTTAAGAAACCTGTTTAATGTAAACCTGTTTAATGTATTCCCTGTTCATTGTAAGCACTGATCAATGTTGTGAAGTGTAATTTCTGTTCACTGTAAACCGCGCTGATGTCGAATAGCGCGGTATAAAAGAAACTTTAAATAAATAAATAAATAACTCTTTTTTAATGCAGACCAGGATACATTTACAACCAACAAACTAAGCATATGAGGTAAAATCACACTTCCTACACTTAAATATGGTGGAGGTTCCATAATATTGTAGGGCTCAGGAACTGGTGGTCTGGAACTTATTAAAAGAATCATGAAGTCAGAGGACTACCAAGGTATTTTGGAGCAAAATGTGCTACCTAGTATCAGAAAGCTAGGTCTACATTGGAGGTCATGGGTCCTCCAGCAGGACAGTGACCCAAAACATGCATCCAAAAGTAGAAACATAGAAATATAACTGCAGATAAAGACCACATGGTTTATCTAGTCTACCCTTCCAAATCAACTACTACAATGATCCTCTTTTTTCCTTTAGAGATTCTCTGTGTATGTCCAATGCTTTTAGGAATTCAGATACTCTCCTCATCTCTACCACCTCCACTGAGAAACCACGCATCTACCACTCTTTCCGTAAAGAAATATTTCCACATATTACTCCTGAGTATATACCCTTTTACCCTCAGCCTATGTCCCCTCATAGCAAAGCTTGCTTTCAATTGAAAGAGGCTCTCCTGTGCATTTATGCCACGGAGATATTTAAATGTCTCTATCATATCTCTTCTATCCTGCCTTTCCACTAAAGTATAGATATGAAGATCTTTAAGTCTATCCTCATATGCTTTATAAAGAAGATCACTAACCATTTTAGTAGCCACTCTCTGTACTGACTCAAGCCTTCTTATATCCTTTTGAAGGTGTGGTCTCCAGAATTGCACACAGTACTTCTTTTTTCTGCTGGCCATTCCTCTTATTGTGCACCCAAGCATCCTTCTAGCTTTCGCCGCTGCCTTTTCTACCTGTTTAGCTACATTAACATCAGACACGATCATACCCAGGCTCCACTCTTCTTTTGTGGACAGAATTACTTCATCCCTTACACTATCCTACTCCATTGTTTTTGCAGCCCAAATGTATAACCCTGCATTTTTTAGCATTAAATCTCAGCTGCCAAATTCTAGACCATTACTCAAGTTTAGCTAGATCCCACCTCATGTTATCTATTCCTTCCTGGGTGCCTATTTTATTGTAGATTTTGGTATCATCTGCAAACTGGCAAACCTTACCTGACAGCCCTTCCTCAATATCACTAACCAAGATGTTAAAAAGAATCGGGCAAAGAACAGATCCCTGCGGCACATCACTGGTAACCATCTCCTCCTTAGAGTGAACTTCATTTACCTGTACCCTTTGGTGCCTCCCACTCAATCAATTTCTAACCCAATCCGTAACTTTAGGGTCCATCCCTAGGCTGCTGATGTTGTCTGTATGGAACGGTGTCAAAGGCTTTACTGAAATCTAAACCACATCTAGGGCTTTCCCTTGGTCCAACTCCCTGGTCACCCAGTCCAGAAATCAATCAGATTTTTCTGACAAGACCTTCCTCTGGTAAACCCATGCTGCCCCGGATCCTGCAATCCATTGGGCTCCAGAAACTTCACTATTCTCTCTTTCAGTAGCTATGGTTACAAACCCAAACTATGGTTACACGATGCAAGGTTCCACATTAGGAGCCACCACCCAGGAAAAAGATTTAGGCGTCATCGTGGGTAACATGTTAAAACTCTCCGCCCAGTGTGCAGCGGCGGCCAAGAGAGCAAATAGAATTCTAGGTATCATAAGGAAAGTAAAGGAAAATAAAACAAAGGATATTATAATGCCTCTGTATCGTTCCATGGTGCGACCGCACCTTGAATATTTTGTGCAATTCTGGTCACCGTATCTTAAAAAGAACATAGCGTTATTAGAAAACGTTCAGAGAAGAGCCACCAATGGTAAAGGGGATGGAGGATACCCCTATGAAGAGAGGCTAAAAAGGTTAGGGCTCTTTAATCTGGAAATAGACGGCTGAGGGGAGATATGACAGAAGTCTATAAATTAATGAACGGAGTGGAATGGGTAAACATAGATCGATTGTTTACGTTATCAAAATATAGAAAGACTAGGGGACATGGAATGAAGCTACAGGGTAAACTGTTTAAGACAAATAAGAGAAAATATTTTTTCACTCAACGTATAATCAAACTCTGGAATTTGTTACCGGAGGATGTACATAAGAACATAAGATATGCCATACTGGGCCAGACCGAGGTCCATCAAGCCCAGTATTCTGTTTCCAACAGTGGCCAATCTAGGTCATACGTACCTAGCAGTTTCCCCAAGGGACACAGGTTCCACAATGCTTGTATTGGTTCAAGCATTGATATCCTGGGTCCCTTCTTAATAATGGTTTATGGACCTTTCCTCCAGGAACTTGTCCAAACCTTTTTTAAACCCAGCTACACTAACAGCCTTTACTACATCCTCCGGTAACAAATTCCAGAGTTTGATTACACGTTGAGTGAAAAAATATTTTCTTTTATTAGTCTTAAATAGTTTACCCTGTAGCTTCAGTGCATGTCCCCTAGTCTTTCTATATTCTGATAAGGTAAACAATCGATCTACGTTTACCCGTTCCACTCCGTTCATTAATTTATAGACTTCTATCATATCTCCCCTCAGCCGTCTCTTTTCCAGGTTAAAGAGCCCCAACCTTTTTAGCCTTTCTTCATAGGAGTATCCTTCCATCCCCTTTAACATTTTGGTGGCTCTTCTCTGAACCTTTTCTAAAATCGCTATATCCTTTTTAAGCTACGGCGACCAGAAATGCACACAATATTCAAGGTGCGGTCTCACCATGGAACGATATAGAGGCATTATAATATCTTTTGTTTTATTTTCCATTCCTTTCCTTATCATACCTAGCATTCTATTTGCTCTCTTGGCCGCTGCTGCACACTGGGCCGAGGGTTTTAACATGGTATCCACAATGACGCCTAAATCTTTTTCCTGGGTGGTGGTTCCTAATGTGGAACCTTGCATCGTGTAACCATAGTTTGGGTTGTTCTTCCCTAGGGGAATAACCTTGCACTTGTCCACATTAAATTTCATCTGCCATTTTGATGCCCAGTCTTCCAATTTATCAAGATCCTCTTGCAATTTTCCACAATCCTCTTGAGTTTTAACAACTTTAAATAGTTTTGTGTCATCTGCAAATTTGATAACCTCACTCTTTATTCCACTTTCCAGGTCATTTATGAATATGTCAAAAAGCAGCGGACCCAGCACAGATCCCTGGGGTACACCACTATTGGGAAAATTGGCCATTTAGCCCTACCCTCTGCTTTCTATCTTTTAACCAGTTCCTGATCCACAATAGTACACTGCCTCCTATCCCATGACTCTTTAGTTTTGCCAAAAGTCTCTGCTGAGGGACCTTGTCAAAGGCTTTCTGAAAGTCCAGATACACAATATCAACCGACTCACTTTTCTCCACCTGATTATTCACTCCTTCAAAAAAACATAACAGATTAGTAAGACAAGATCTTCCTTGTCTAAAGCCATGTTGGCTGTCTCCCATTAGGTCATGACTATCTACATGCTGAGTAATTTTATTCTTTATGATGGTTTCTACCATTTTTCCCGGTACTGATGTCAGACTCACCGGTCTGTAGTTTCCCGGATCACCCCTGGAACCCTTTTTAAAAATTGGTGTTACATTGGCGCTCCTCCATTCTTCAGGTATTAGAGATGATTTTAATGATAGTAAAGGCTGTTGGTGTAGCTGGGTTTAAAAAAGCTTTGGACAAGTTCCTGGAGGAAAGGTCCATAAATCATTATTAAAAAGGGATCCAGGATATCAATGCTTGACCCAGTACAAGCATTGTGGAACCTGTGCCTTTTGGGAAAACTGCTAGATACATATGACCTAGATTGGCCACTGTTGGAAACAGGATACTGGGCTTGATGGACCTTGGTCTGACGCAGTATGGCATATCTTATGTTTCCAGTAATTTACTCACCACAGAGGTTAGACTATCCGGTCTGTAATTTTCAACCACATCCTTACTTCCGCTTTTGTGTGAAGGGAACACATGTACCTTTCTCCAATCCTCTTTCACCACTCCCGACTCCAAAGAGGCATTGAAAAGGTCAGTGGAGCTGCTAGAATGTCCCCAGGCTCCTTCACTATTTTCGGATATATCTCATCCGGTCCCATCACTTTGTCCACTTTAAGTTTAGCTAGTTTCTCACAAACACAGTCTTTTGTAAATCATTCGAGATCCCCGTTGCTACTGTTCCTATTTGTGGGTGTTTTCTGAGGTCCCACTCCTGGCCCTTCATCTGTGAACACAGAACTGAAATATTTGTTAAGCAATTCTGCTTTATCCTAATCAGCTTCATATTCCTCTCCTTCACCCTTCAGTCTGACAGTATCACCTTTCCCCTTCCTCCTCTCACTAACACATCTTATCCCCCCATTTTATTGCATTGGCTATTTCTTCTTTTTCTATCTTTGCTTTCCTGACTACTTTGCTAGCTTCTCTAAGTTTTTCCAAATATGATTGCCTGTCTTCCTCTCTCTGTGATCTCTTGTATTTCATGAAGGCCTTTCTTTTTTTGTCACCTTTTCAGTTACTCCTTTTGAGAACCATAGCAGCCTCCTTTTCCTTTTACCTTTAATTACCTTTCTAACAAAAATGTTGTTTGCCCTTAAAATATCCCCTTTCAGGTTTGCCCACTGTTTTTCTACATCCCCCAGCTATTCCCATCTTGCTAACGACTTTTTGAGGAATTGGCCCATCTTGTCAAAGTTAGTTTTCCTAAAGTCTTAAGACCCTCGCTTTTGAATGGATTTTATCAGCCCTAATACTAATACTGATGCGAGATGTTCTCCCACTGTGATATCAGAAACACGTTTCCCATTGGTTAGCACCAAGTCCAATATGGCCCCATCACATGTGAGTTGTGCTACCAATTGCCTGAATAGTTCTCCCTGTAGGGAATCCAGGATCCCCTTACTTCTAGATGACACCACAGCAGGGATGTGCCAATCAACATCTGGCATATTGAAATCACTTATCAGTAGCACTTCTCTTTTCCTTGCAATGCTGCATATGTCTTCTATTAAATCTCTGCCCACTTCTATTAAATCTCCATCCACTTTGTCTTCTTATGAGGGGGTCTGCATATCACGCCACTGCAAATGGATTTCTATTTTCCTCTTTCTAATTTAACCCACAGTGCCTCCTCTCTCTCTTTTAAGCCCTGTGATTCTAGAACTTTAATATATTTTTTACGTATAGTTCCACTCCTCCCCTTCTTCCTACCCTATCCTTGCTGAATAAAATATAGCCTGGTATAATTATATCCCAGTCATGGTTGTCTGTGAACCATGTCTCTGTAACCACCAGTAAGTATAAAAGAATGGTTAAAAAAGAACAAATGGAATGTTTTATATTGACCAGCAATGAGTCCTGATCTCAGTCCAATCCTTTGGAAAGAACTGAAATCTGCCATTGGTAAAAGCAATCCTGGAAGCATTCATGGGCTGAAACAAATCGCAGTTGAAGAGTGGGAGAAACTACCAACAGACAGATATAAGAAACGTATTGATGGCTATAAGAAACGTTTGGAGGCTGTCATCACTGCCATGGGTTGTGCAACCAAATATAAGTGAAGGGTACCATTAATCCTGTTCAGGTCATATTTTGTTTTTTTTCTCAGAAATTACTTTCTCTAAGTTGCACAGACATCTTTTTTTGTTGTATATCTTTGAACATACTATTAAAATTTTATGATGACATACAGTTGGAATATTTCCAACTATTTCTGTAGATATTGTACCCAGCATACCTAAAATGCAAAGGTGCCAATAATGTTGACCACAACTGTACTTCTGTGCCTGTTTAGAATCTAGCTTCTTTATTTTTCTGTCAATATTTCTATTTTGTCGCTGTGTCTTCTGTCTGTCCTTTACCCAGGTCCTGCCCTCTGCAGTGTTGTGTCTCCCTTCTCAATACTTTATTACCCACCCACCCCTGGTCTAACATTCTTTTATAGCCTTCCTCTGTTCATTGATGCAATTACTCAGGTGCACCTGAAGCCACCATGACTTTATCCCCCCTCTCTACCTGTATCTCCTTTGATTTGCATTCTCTCCTCTTCCCCCTCTGATATGGCTCCATATTATTTTGTGTTTTTGATGTTAACTCTCCCTAATCTTTTCTGCTCATTCCCACAGTTCCATGGTCCTTCTCATTATCCACTCCTTATTGTCCCCACCTCCCCTAACATTTTGTCTTCTATATTATCATCTGCCCTTCAGCTTCACCTTTTTCTTCCTCTCATTCAGCCATCTCCAGTCTCACTGAGGGAACCCTCACCCTCGCTTCCATCTTTCCCGAGTTCTCTCCTACTCCTCCTCCTCCTTCTCCTTCTCTCATCTGGAGATGTCAACCCCAACCCTGGCCCCCCTAGACTTTTTTCATACTCCTGGGGCAGATCAATGCGTAACCTTTCTAATCTTGTTCATATCCCTCTCCTTTCTTCCTCTTCTCTCCCTTTGGAATGCACATTTCCTGAGCGGTCCTCCAGTTTAGTCCTCCACATCCGGGTAGTGCACCTCCTCCTGCAGCACGGAGACTGGACCAATCAGAATCTTGCTCTCCTGATGTATCCTGCTAGAGCTCCCATCAGCCCCCCAATGTGTCCAGTCTCCGTGCAGCAGGAGGACTTGTGAGCCTGGTGCTGGGCTCACTTAGTGACTTTGAGGCAACACTAGTTAGCTTTCCTTGGGGTTTGTTGTTTATTTCCATTCTGTCTATTTTTCTTTTATTTGGTGGCTATCCCTTTACATTTTTATGCTACAAGTGCTTAAATGGGGGGCCGTTTGAGGAGCCGAGTCTGCATGCTCCTTCTCCCAGTCCTCTGTGAGTGTGCTGCAGGCAGCGAGTTTTCCTGGATCTCCCTCCTAGACAGTACGGGGGTGAGATCTGGTGGTTGCAGCCCCGTTGCTGTCTTGTCACGCCGGCTGTATGATTTCCACGGCCCTGGCTGACTTCTACTGCAGGTGAGTTTTCTGTTGCTGATCGGGGCTGTCCCGCAGTGCTGCATCCGCTCAGCGGTTCTTCTTCGTTCAGCTTTCTGGCAGCCAGCGGGGAGTCGCAGAGCACCGGCAGTGCTTTTAAGCGTTCTAGTTCTCTTTAGTAGTTTTGTCGGGCTGCTGATCGCGCGGTCTACTTTATTGTTTTCCTGCCGTTTTTTCCTTCACCCGTTGGTGCCGGCGGCCATTTTACCGCGCCGGCGTCTTTTTCTTTTTCCCGCGTTTTTCTCCTGGTTGGGGACTGCTGCGGGTTAATGATAACGGTTTCGTTGGTTTTTTTCTGGCCTGAGGCCCTTCTCTCCATCGAATTGGTTTCTACTGACTACAAAAAAAAAATAATAATAAGGAGGAAAAAATTTTTAAACACTCTGTGGAGCCTTTTGCTCACCCTTCGTCGTTTCTGGCTCTAGACCCCTAGGACCCCTGTTTGGCCTGCTGGCTCCTTGCTTCTATGTCGGCAAGGCCACAGTGCTTAGTCTGCGGCTCTCGCAGGGGGGCTATATCAGAGTCCGGGGTTTGTAAGGGCTGCGCGTCAATCTCCTCTGACCTTGAACACCAGATGGAAGGCAAGGCTCTGTTGGACCTGGCTAGTCCGGCCCGACAGCCTGACAGGGAGCCGTCTCCAGGCTCTCAACCTCCAGTTTCTCCTGTGGCATCCAAGGAGCAGGGGGCCCCCTTGCCCAAGGCTGCGCCGGGTCCTTCCTCGATAGATTTCTCGCCTGATTTTGTTCTTTTGATGCATCAGGCTTTCCGCTTGGGCCGTCTGGGTAAGTTGCCAGAGGCCGGGGCCTCTCCGTTGTCCCTCCCCTCCCGTTTAGGTGAGGAGAGTCAGCGGACGGTCCAGAAGCCAGCTAAACGCTCTCGCTTCTCTTTTGAGAGTGAGGACGTCGACTGGCATTGGCATGAGCCTGAGCTGGCGGAGGAGACCGATGACATCGGTGAGGAGTTGGAGGAAGGGGAAATTCTGGATCCTGAGGATCAGGCACGGATCATTCGGGTGTTTCGGCGAGAGGAGTTAGTTCCGTTGATTACTGTGTCTCTTCAAACGCTTAATCTTGCCTCAGTTCCTTCGGCGGAGGAGGAAGCCCTAGAAGATCCCCTCATTCAAGCCGTGCGAGACTCTCAAGTCGTGTTTCTTGTGCATTGCGTGGTGGCTCAAATGATTCAGACTGAATGGGATCAGCCCGAATCCGGTCTAAAGGGCATTCGTACAATGAACCGGTTGTATCCTTTAGCTGACAAGGACAAGTTTAAATCGCCGCGCGTTGACGCCCTGGTTTCGGCGGTCACCAAGAAGACTACGATTCTGGTCGAAGGCAGTGCGGCTTTGAAGGATACGCAGGACAGGAAAGTAGATGGTTTGTTAAAACAGGCCTTTGAAACTAATGCCTTGTCTCTGCAAGCCTCTATTTGTGGGGCCTGGGTGGCTAGGGCATGTTTACGATGGGCTCAGCGTTTAGGGCAGGAGTCCACCTTCGATCAGCAGAAGTTGTTGGAAATGACCCGCTTGGAGTCTGGGTCGGCTTATTTGGCGGATGTTCATTATGATTTGATTAGAACATTGGCTAATAGTATGGCTTCCTTGGTTGCGGCGCGCAGGTCTATTTAGCTGAGGAATTGGGCTGCTGACGGTTCCTCTAAGTTGCGCCTCAGTAAATTACCTTTTAAGGGGAAATTGTTGTTTGGTGAGGATTTGGATAAGTTGGTGAAAGATTTAGGGGACTCGAAAGGTGGGAGACTGCCGGAAGATAAGCCTAAGCTCGGCAGAACTTCGTCGATCCCGCGAGGTCCGTCTCGGGACTTTCGAAGATTTCGGTCGTCCCGTTTGTGGAGTTCCCAACGTGGTCGCTTTGGGTTACCACTCTCAAGGGTTTCGCGGCTTCCGGGGAGCGGGCAGAGGATTTGCCCCTGCCGCCTCTTCATCTTCCTCCTCCTTTTCTCGCAAGCTGCAATGATGCCAGGCGGATTCCGGAGGGATGTCCAGTCATCGGTGGTCGCCTTTCGGGATTCCTGCCTGCATGGGCCCGGATAACTTCCGATCAGTGGGTGTTGGAGGTTATCCGGGAAGGCTATGCCCTCGAGTTTGCCTGTCCCCTTCGAGATTCCTTCGTTCTTTCTCCCAGCAAAGGCCAGCGCAAGGAGCAAGCGCTTCGCTTGACGTTGGATCGGCTCCTCGCCTTGGGGGCGGTGGTTCCCGTTCCGGCGGCCAAGCGCGGTCTGGGGCGTTACTCCATTTATTTCGTGGTGCCAAAGAAAGACGGATCCCTCCGCCCTATTCTAGATCTCAAGGGCGTTAATCGTTGTCTCCGGGTGCCTCATTTCCGCATGGAAACCCTTCGGTCCGTCATTGTGGCGGTCCGTCAGGGGGAGTTCCTGACCTCTCTGGATCTGTCCGAGGCTTATTTGCACATTCCTATCCGATCGGTCCACCAGCGTTTCCTCCGGTTCGCGTTCCCCTGGGGGCACTTTCAGTTTCAAGCTCTGCCCTTCGGATTAACGATGGCCCCGCGTACTTTCACCAAGATCATGGTGGTAGTGGCCGCAGCTTTGCGACGGGACGGCGTCCTGGTCCACCCTTATCTAGACGATTGGTTGATTCGGGCGAAATCCAAGGAGGAGAGCTTGCAGGCTACGGAGAAGGTGGTGACTTTCCTGCAATCTCTCGGCTGGGTGGTCAATGCGCAGAAAAGTCGGTTAGTGCCGACGCAGTGCCTCGAGTATCTCGGAGTTCAGTTCGACACGGCGAGAGGGTTGGTGTGCTTACCGCCTCGGCGTGTTCAGGCCTTGCAAAATCTAATGCGCACTTTCCTCGGGATGTCCGCTCCTTCTGCTTGTTGGTACCTGCGCATCTTGGGGACGATGGCGGCTACTCTGGAGGTTGTGCCCTGGGCCAGGTTTCACATGCGTCCCCTTCAGAAAGCCCTCTTACGTCGTTGGTCGAACCAGACAGAGTCGCTCAGCAAGCGCTTGCCTTGTCCGATCTGTGTTCGTCGAGCTCTACGGTGGTGGAGCTGCTCCCGGACGTTGCGAGTGGGACAGCCCCTGGAACAGCCTCGGTGGGTTCCGGTGATAACCGATGCCAGTCTGCTCAGCTGGGGTGCCCACTGCGAGGGTTGTTTCGTGCAGGGGACATGGTCGGCCCAGGAAACCTCCTGGTCGATCAATTGGCTCGAGCTTCGCGCGGTGCGGAGAGCGCTGGAGGCCTTCAAATCGACTCTGCAGGGCCGAGCGTTCCGGGTGCTCTCGGACAATTCGGCGACGGTAGCGTACATCAACCGGCAGGGCGGCACAGGAAGCGTAGCCTTGGAGGACGAGGCGGAGGTGTTGTTCCAGTGGGTCGAGCTCCATCTGTCGGCGTTGTCAGCGGCACATATCGCGGGAAAAGACAATGTCATGACGGATTTTCTCAGCAGGGTGCATGTGGATCCCGGGGAGTGGGAACTGCACCCACAGGTCTACGCGCAGATAGTTTGCCGGTGGGGTCCTCCACTAATGGACCTCATGGCGACGTTTCAGTCGGCCAAGACGGGCCGCTTCTTCAGCAGGCGGAGAGAACCCATGTCCGAGGGGATCGACGCTCTCATTCAGCCGTGGCCGAGAGGCGGTCTCCTCTATATCTTTCCGCCATGGGCGTTGATCGGCAGGGTGATCCAGCGCATCGAAGCGCATTGCGGTCAGGTGTTACTCGTGGCTCTGGATTGGCCCAGACGTCCCTGGTATGCGGATCTGGTACGCTTGATCGACGGGTTTCCCTGGCGGCTTCCAGATCGACCGGATCTGCTGCTTCACGGACCGCTACGGATGCCTCTGGTGGCTCGGTTCTCGCTTACGGTTTGGCCATTGAAAGGGCTCGCTTGAGGAAGAAGGGCTATTCTTCAGCAGTTATTTCTACCCTGCTGAGGGCTCGCAAATCCTCCACCTCCCTCGCTTATGTGTGCGTTTGGCGCATTTTTGAAGACTGGTGTTCGCGTCGTAGGATTCGTGCGGCGACCGCTTCTGTCTCCATGATTCTCAGTTTTTTGCAGGACGGCTTTGATAAAGGACTGGCCGCCAGTTCCTTAAAGGTTCAGCTGGCGGCTCTCGCGTGCTACAGAGGCAAGGTGCTAGGGGTTTCTCTGGGGATGCACGCGGACGTCCAACGTTTTCTGAAGGCAGTTTTCCGGCTGCGACCTTCGCGCAGGGTTATTATTCCTCCTTGGGATTTGAATCTGGTCCTGCAAGCTTTGGTTCGTCCGCCCTTTGAACCGTTGCGGCGAGCGTCGGTTAAAGATCTGACTCTGAAAAATGTTTTTCTCGTAGCCATTTGTTCGGCACGGCACATTTCGGAGCTGCAGGCGCTTTCGTGCAGGGAGCCGTTTTTATCTTTTTCTAGAGATCGAGTGGTGTTGCAGCCGGTGCCATCCTTTCTTCTGAAAGTGGTCTCTCCTTTTCATCTGAATCAGTCTGTCTTTCTTCCGGTGTTTCCCTCTGATGCAGCAGGTGATTTGGTGGCCGGATTGCATCTCTTGGATGTCCGACGGGTACTGCATCGTTATTTAAAGGTTTCGGAAACCTTCCCCAAGTCAGATCGCTTGTTTGTGCTCTTTGGCGGGGTGCGCAAAGGCGAAGCAGTGGCAAAGTCTTCTCTTTCTAGGTGGATTAAGGAAGCGATTTCCTCCGCTTATCTTGTGCAGGGGCGTGAGGTTCCGGTGGGTTTGCGTGCTCACTCTACTAGAGCGCAAGCGACGTCGTGGGCAGAGCATGCTGTGGTTCCGCCGGTGGAGATTTGCAAGGCGGCTACTTGGTCGTCCCTCCATGCTTTCAGCAAGAACTACCGCTTGGATGTGTTGGCCGCTCGGGATTCTTGTTTTGGGTCGGCGGTTTTGCGCGCCGGGTTACAGGTTCCCGCCCGATCCTAACTGCTCTGTTACATCCCGGATGTGGAGGACTAAACTGGAGGACCGCTCAGGAAATTGAAATTACACTTACCTGGTAATTGTAGTTCCTGAAGGGTCCAGTTTAGTCCTCCTTCCCTCCCTCTCTCTCTCTGTCCTTTTCGTTTTTTGCCGGCGCGATTGTTACTGGGCAACGGTGAGTCTGGTAAGAAATTTCTAGGGAACCCTTCTGTTAGGGGCTCCTCGGGCTTTTCCGTATTGCCGTGGAACGTCCTTTCCTTCCTTTTTCTCGATGGCTACCTGTGGTGTGTGATAAGGAAGCTTATCATAGTTCAGGAAGGAGCTGTAATAGAGGTGAATTGGCTCTGAACAAGCAACCTGTCTTTTCTGGTAGAAATAATAAAACAGAATGTTCTCATAAAAGACTACCAGTCCCAGAATGCACCAGGTTTCAAACAGCCACTAGAAGAGCTGAAGTGGGGAAACGTGTGTTCAATCAGGAGAACTATGAGGTAATCCCCAATCACTCATCTCCAAGGGCAGGGCTTGATTCAGCACAGCTGAGCTGTGCTAGGGTGGAGTATCCCTCTAAGCAAGTTAAAAGTAAAGCCTATCCTACACAGAATCAGCAGGAGCAGAGGCATCAGCAGTTGCAGACGGATTTGGAGCAGTGGAACCCAGAGCTCAAGGACAGAGAGAGCAAGAAGCAGCGTGGAAGAAAGAAGAGGAAAGCATCTTGGAGGTCTGAAGGAGTTCATAGCAGTACGTGTGCTGGGAGTCATTCCAGAGGCAAGCATACTCCATTGGACTGGGGAAAGCCAGAGGAGTGGGGTTACAGAGCCAGGAATCCCCGGACGGCACCTGTGAGGGAGACGGCTGCATTTGGAAGGGGCCCTAAGACCAGTGCAAGAAGGTATGTGAAGAGAGACCCAGTGTCCAGGGATCTTGATTGGAAGGCTGGACATAAAAACTGGACTACATACTGGCCAGGAGTTCTGGAGAGGAACCCTAATAGCAATGGAAGCTCAGGTATGAACACTGATCTATGCCCTAGCTCTTCACTTGGAAGACAGCAGGGAAACCAGTATTGTCCTGAGAGTGCTCCATTAAGAAATTCCCCTGAGCCAGTCCATGATATTGATTCTATGATAGTTGAAGAGGAAGGAGATATTATAAATGAACAGTGTGACTACATGGATTGCTCTCTGTCTAGGCTGCTGTGGTAATATACTTTCGCAAAATGCAACAACCATCAAAAAGAAATATATCTTGTTCTTTTATCTACCCAGAAAAGTTTACAAGAAAGCCTTTGGGTAGGATTTGAGCCACGTATAGAAAGTAAACCAGCCAAGAGGTTTGCAGCTGGTTAATTGTTAGCAATTAAGCCTTGCATAATTGCACGTGGGCTCTAAAAGGACACTTCTGGGTGTGTGTGAAAATACAAGAAGTTATCCTTGAAAAAGAACAGTTTTTGATTCCTTTCTTTTTGGGTTTTGTTTTGTTTTTGGAGCACTGCTAAAAGGTATTAGCAGGAGTCCACAGAAAGACCTTTCTGTTCCCATCAAGGTCTTTATTGTTTGATTTGATTGCTTAAGAAGTTCAGTTGTTGTTCCTGATTTATTTTTCCTAAGTTTAATACTGAAAGCAAGTATCCTTTTGTGCTACCAAGTAAATCTGTGTGGGAGAAATAACCCCATAAATAAAATATATTTTCTTTGCTTAACACTCGAGCAAGCACAACTCATTTATTTGTGAACGGCTGATTCTGGTATGAATGGACTACATTTTCCACAATCCTTTGCAAGTCATACTAATATTTGCCTTTGCCAAGACTGTGGATATTCTCACCCAGTGCCCCCGTTTACAGGTGTCAGGTGGACGAATGAAGCGCTGTGCATCGTCTTGGCTTCCTCGTTTGGGGAGGGGGTCGTTGTAACTGTTAAGGGGTTTCATAGGGATAAAGTTGCTATTACTACTTTCATGTGTTGCTTCTTTAAGTCTGCTTTGTTAATAGTTCACTGGGGGGCTGATGGGAGCTCCAGCAGGATACATCAGGAGAGCAAGATTCTGATTGGTCCAGTCTCCGTGCTGCAGGAGGAGGTGGAGGACTAAACTGGACCCTTCAGGAACTACAATTACCAGGTAAGTGTAATTTCAATTTTGTCTCCAATAAACTTGCCTTGATTCATGACTTCTTTATCTCTAATATTCTTCATTTCATGGCTCTCACTGAAACTTGGCTTCTTGAAAACTCAGCTTCGGTCGCTGCCCTTTGTCATAGAGGCTACCTATTTTCCCTTATGCCTTGGCCCATTGGCCATGGTGGTGGTGTTGGGTTCTTAATCTTTCATTCCTGCCAATTTCAGCCACTCCTCCTGCTTTCATCTAATTCTTTGCGTCCTTTGAAGTCTATGCCATTCACCTATTTTCTTCACTACCTCTCTGGATAGCTGTCATTTATCGACCCCCCAATAAGTCCACCTCAGCCTTTCTCACTGACTTAGACTCCTGTTTTCCTCCTTTCTGGATGTGCATCTTCTCCTTCTCTTATTCTTGGAGATTTTAACATTTACATTGACCATTATGCTGTAAAGCTCCTTTCCCTAATCTCCTCAGTCCATCTCTAGTTGTGCTCTACCACTTCTACTCAGAAGCATGGTCACTGCCTTGACCTTCTCTTCCAACTGCACACTCTCAAACCTCTCCACCTCAGTTCTGCCTTTATCTGAACATTACCTACTACTGCCTTCACCCTTAAGCATCCCCCAACTTAGATCTCCACCAACATATATTTATTCATTTAACATTTCTTCTATACTGCTTTTTGTGGTATCAAAGCAGTTTACATTGAACGAGTAAGTGTGGCAACATGAAACATATAGTAACATGAACATGTTTACATTGGGTTATAAGCTTAGATAAGGGTGTTCTGATTAAATCACAGTAGTGAAGGTAGTGGGTAAGGGGTCATATTTACATGCAAGAGATAGAACAGTACGTAATGTATGGTAAGAGGGTTGGGTGGAGGGTCGGGTGGAGGCAGGGCCAGCTTGTCCGCTGTGCAAGAATAATGTTCGCACAGGGCCCCACACTTCAGGAGGCCCCGTGCAAACTTCATTCTCGCATGGTGCTCTTTGAAATGCCGGCTTCAGAGGGAGCCGGGAAGGCCTGCTCGAGACCCTAACTCACCCCTGCACAGCTGCCAGCATGAAGAGCAATGTTCTCCCTCACGCTGGCAGCTATGTTCTTGTGAAGTGCGCGAGTGCCAGGAAGCGCCCTTTAATTTTTCCTGGCATTCAGCATGCTTCACTAGAATACAGTTGCCAGCGTGAGGGAAAACACCGCTCTTCACGCTGGCAGCTGTGCAGAGGTGAGCTGGGGCCTCAGGCAGGCCTTCCTGAAACCACTTAGACAGGCGCAGGACTCTTCGAGGGGGGGGGAGGAATCTAGATAGGACTGAAAATGGCTGGTTCCTTATCGTCACTCCAGTCCAGTCCCTTTACTTCTGGGTTACGCAACCCTTCCAGCAGCTTGGAGGCTGAGCCCAACCTTTTTGGAGGTGGGGCGGTATAAATACCACTGGGACCACCCCCCAACTCCAGTATTCTCAGCCTCCAAGCAGCTGGAGGGTTTGATACTTTTTTAAAACAAAGTTACATTCTTTTTGGTGCTTTTCGTTTGAAAGGAGAAATATTTTCTTTAGTTGGTTAGGTTTAAAACTCTGCTTTGGTAACTTTCTCAGCTCTTGGGAGCTGCTGACACCTAATCAGGAGTTCCTGTTCGGTATTCCAGTTTAGTCCTCCACAATCGGGTAGTGCTCCTCCTCCTGCAGCCTGGAGACTGGACCAATCAAATCTTCTGTAGTATATATGCAGACGGAGCTCCCAGAAGCCCCCAGTGTGTCCAGTCTCCTTGCAGCTTGAGGACGTGTGTGCCCTTGCTGGGCACACTTAGTGACACTTGAGGGAGCAACACTAGTTAGTTCTTTGGGTTTTGTTTTGGCTTTTTTCATTACCATTTATTTGCTAGATAGCTGTCTCTTTAAAAAAAAAAAAAAAAAAAAGGCATTACCACAGGGGACCTCCCGGGGGAAGCCAGTTCTGCATTGGGCATCTGCCTTCCTTCCTGGGGATTTCTATAGCCTGGGTTGAGCTCTCCCCTAGGCTGTACGGGGAAGAGCCATACCTGGTCCAGCATTGTCTGTCACTCTGAGAAGTTGGCTGAGATCCTTTGCTGTTTCCTGAGCTGGTAGGATTTGTCATTTATTTACCTTTCTCGGGTACTGCAGTTCCCTCCCGTTTGTATTTTCAGCAGTTCTGTCAGCTCCCCTGCCTCCCAATTTGCTGTTTTTCTTGATTTTTTTCACTTTGCCCTTCATTTGGGGTCGTTTTCTTTATTTTCATTTTTCTTTGGTTGCCTTTGTATTTTCGCGCCTTTTTTTACCGTGGGTGAATGAGTGCGGCGGCCATTTTGGATTTCTAAAGGGAACTTTTCAGAAGGGGCACTTTTTAACACTTGTGCACGGGTTCCCCTGGCATTTTTGGGGTTTCCTATGCTGGCGATTTTGCTCAGGGCACCCCAGAGATTCTGGGGAGTGGTTTATTTTCTGTAAAAAAAAAAAAAAGAAACGTTTTAAATTAAAGACAGTACTGTTTTGCATAGGGTTGGTCCCTTTGGTGTGGGCTTCCCTGTTTCTGATCCCCTTTATCCCGCTTAGCAGAGGTTGCGCTTACATGGCTGCCAAGCCACAGTGCGTGATTTGCGGGTCCCGCAGAGGTGCAGTGACTGACTCTGGCATCTGCAGGGGCTGCGCTTCAGTTTCTTCAGACCTAGACCCTCCTATTGATCTTAAGGAACTGCCTGTCCCCGGTGACACCTCTCTTTCGGGGGAGAGTGTCCCTTCGGCGGGCGTCCACCCGTCTGGGTCGGTACTGCCGTCCAATGGGTCTGCCCCTGAGCTGCAACATGCGGCTCTAGTTGCGCCGCCAGTGGATTTTTCCCCAGATTTCGTTCTCCTCATGCATCAGGCCTTCCGCTTGAGCCGGTCCGGTCAGTTGCCGGAGGCTTGGCCCGCCTCCCTCCCCTCTTGCTCCTCAGGGGAGGTTCAGCGGTCTTCTCAGCCCGCCGTCAAGAGGCTCAGGTTGGTGGAACAGGATCAGGGCACCCTCTGTTTTCCGGATGCTGAAGCGGAGGGTGATCCTGACACGGAGGCTGAGGAGTTGGAGGACGGGGAAATCCCTGAGCCGGAAGATCAGGCTCGGATTATTCGCGTGTTTCGTAGGGACGAGCTGGTCCCTTTGATCACTGAGTCTCTTCAAACTCTAAACCTAGCTGTGGTTCGGCCTCTGGAGGAGGAGGGTCTCGAAGATCCTCTCATTCAGGCGGTCAGGGACGCCCAGGTGGTTTTCCCCGTGCACCGGGTGGTTGAGCAAATGATCCATGCGGAGTGGGATCAGCCAGAATCCGGTTTGAAAGGGATTCGGACCATGAATCGTCTTTACCCCCTGGCGGACAAGGACAGGGACTTGTTTAAGTCTCCGCGGGTGGATGCTGCAGTATCGGCAGTAAATAAGAAAACCACCATCCCGGTTGAGGGTGCTGCGGCCTTAAAGGATGCCCAGGATAAGAAGGTTGATAATTTGTTGAAGCAAGCCTTCGATACAAACGCCCTGGCTCTGCAAGCCTCTATTTGTGGGGCGTGGGTTGCTCGGGCTTGTTTACGTTGGTCACAGCATCTGCGCTTGGGTTCCGGTCTGGACCAGCAGGGGTTGCTGGAAGTTACCCGCATGGAGTCCGGATCGGCTTACTTGGCGGATCTTCTTTATGATCTGATTCGCTCCTTAGCTAACAGTATGGCCTCCGTGGTGGCGTCGCGCCGATCCATCTGGTTACGCAACTGGGCGGCCGACGGTTCTTCCAAGTCTCGCCTCAGTAAGCTGCCCTTTAAAGGCAGATTGTTATTTGGTGAGGCTCTCGACAAGTTGGTGAAGGATCTCAGCGAGTCTAAGGGTGGACGGCTGCTGGAGGATAAGCCTAAGCTCAACAGGTCGTCGACCTCGGCGCGCGGTCAGTTTCGGGATTTTCGCAGGTTTCGTTCCTCCCGACTTTGGACATCGCAGCGCGGTCGCTTCGCGACCCGTCATCAAGGATTTCGTGGTTTCAGAGGAGCAGGAAGAGGCTTCTCCGGAGCCGCCTCTTCCTCGGCCTCTTCCTTTAGTCGCAAGCCACAATGAAGCGAGGCGGGCTCTAGAGGGAGGCCCGGTTATCGGGGGTCGTTTGCGCAACTTTCTTCCTTCTTGGGCCCAAATTACGTCAGATCAGTGGGTGCTGCAGATTATCAAAGAGGGTTATGCGCTGGAGTTTGCCTACCCACTTCGAGATTCTTTTGTTATGTCACCCAGCAAGGGAGAACAAAAGACGCGGGACATCCGCGTGACTCTCGATCGGCTACTCTCCTTGGGTGCAGTAGTTCCGGTCCCTCCTTTGGAAAGAGGCGCCGGTCGCTACTCCATCTATTTTGTGGTTCCCAAAAAGGGCGGTTCTCTTCGTCCGATCTTAGACCTCAAAGGCGTGAATCGCGCTCTCAGGGTGCCGCACTTCCGTATGGAGACCCTGCGGTCTGTCATTGTCGCGGTACGTCAAGGGGAGTTTTTAACATCACTCGATCTCTCCGAGGCCTATCTGCACATTCCCATCCGGCCGTCTCATCAAAGGTTTCTCCGCTTCGCTCTTCCGTGGGGCCACTTCCAATTTCGGGCCATGCCGTTCGGTCTCGCCACGGCTCCCCGCACCTTCACAAAGGTGATGGTAGTGGTCGCGGCGGCCTTGCGCAAGGAGGGCATCCTCGTCCATCCGTATCTCGACGACTGGTTGATTCAAGCAAAGTCCAGTCAGGAGTGTGTGCAAGTCACGAGCAGGGTGGTAGCTCTGCTGCGGTCCCTCGGCTGGGTGGTGAACGAATGCAAGAGTTGTCTGTGCCCGACTCAGGATCTCGAGTATCTGGGAGTGCGCTTCGACACAGCACGGGGCTTGGTGTGCCTGCCGGAGCGCCGCATTCTGGCGTTGCGGTCTCTTGTCCGCCTCTTCAGGGGGATGCCCGCTCCGTCCGCGTGGTGGTACCTGCGGCTCCTCGGTACGATGGCGGCGACCTTGGAGGTGGTGCCTTGGGCGCGTTTCCACATGCGTCCGCTACAGAGTGCTCTGCTGCGCCGTTGGTCCAACCAGTTCGACTCGTTGAACAAGAGATTGCCTTGCCCAAAGGCGGTTCGCCGATCGCTCCGGTGGTGGCTCTCCTCCGAGAACCTGACGCGGGGGATTCCCTTGGAGCCTCCACTTTGGGTTCCGTTCACAACGGATGCCAGCTTGACCGGCTGGGGTGCTCACTGCGAGACACGCTTCGCTCAGGGGGAATGGTCTCCCCTGGAGGCTTCTTGGTCGATCAACCGTCTCGAATTACGGGCGGTGCGACTAGCCCTATTGGCCCTCGAAGCCCTAGTTCTCGGCCGGCCGGTGCGAGTCCTCTCGGACAATGCGACCACCGTAGCTTACATCAATCGACAAGGGGGCACCGGCAGCATAGCCCTGGCATCGGAAGCGACGGCCTTGTTCAATTGGGTGCAGACTCGTCTTCCGGCCATCTCGGCAGCGCATATTGCAGGCGCAGACAATGTTCAGGCAGATTTTCTCAGCAGAGTGCGGGTGGACCCCGGAGAGTGGGAGCTAAACCCACAAGTTTACGCGCAAATAGTTCATCGGTGGGGTCCGCCCATCATGGATCTCATGGCGACATTTCAGTCGGCCAGGACGGGACGCTTCTTCAGCAGGCGGAGGGAGCGCATGTCCGAGGGGCTCGACGCTCTCATTCAGCCGTGGCCAACGTCTGGTCTTCTTTATGTCTTTCCTCCGTGGGCTCTGATCGGCCGGGTCGTTCAGCGCATCGAGGGCCATCAGGGTCGAGTGTTACTGGTGGCCCCGGATTGGCCCGGAGGCCCTGGTATGCCGACCTGGTCCGGCTGCGCGACGGCGTTCCTTGGCTCTTGCCCGCGCTGCCAGATCTTCTTCTTCAGGGGCCCTTGCGGATGCCCCAAGTGGATCGATTCTCGCTTACGGTTTGGCCATTGAGAGGGCTCGGGAAGACTGGTGCTCACGGCGTGGAGTCCGTGCAGCGACGGTTTCCGTGTCCGTCGTTTTAAGTTTTCTTCAGGATGGTTTTGATAAGGGCCTTGCAGCTAGTTCCCTGAAAGTCCAGTTGGCGGCTATCTCTTATTTTCGAGGCAAAGTTTTAGGCCGTCTCCTCGGTTCTCATCCGGACGTACGTCGTTTTCTTACAGCTGTTTTTCATTTGCGACCCTCCCACAGGATTTTCGTTCCTCCGTGGGACTTGAATTTAGTGCTGCGGGCCCTGGTTCGTGAACCTTTTGAGCCTCTGAGTAGGGCGTCCCTGAAAGATCTCACGCTGAAGACGGTTTTTCTTGTAGCCATCTGTTCGGCGCGGCGTATTTCGGATCTACATGCGTTGTCCTGCCGAGAACCTTTTTTGTCTTTTTCTCCGGATCGGGTGGTTCTCCGTCCGGTTCCCAACTTTTTTCCAAAGGTGGTTTCTCCTTTTCACGTGAATCAAGCAGTGTTTCTTCCAGTTCTTCCTTCGCACTCTGTCGCGACGGCGGACAAGGATCTTCATCGTCTCGATGTGGGTCGTGCGCTTCGTCGTTATTTGAAGGTTACCGAATCTTTTCGGAAGACTGACCGCCTATTTGTGCTTTTCGGTGGTGCACGTAAAGGGGACGCGGCGGCTAAGGCCTCCATTGCAAGATGGCTCAAAGACGCGATCGCGTCCGCGTATCTGTTGCAGCAGCGGCCTATTCCGGAGGGGATCCGAGCACATTCCACTAGGGCGCAGGCGACCTCTTGGGCGCAGTATAGCCTAGTTCCGCCAGCAGACATCTGTAAGGCGGCCACTTGGTCGTCTTTGCATGCTTTCAGTAAACACTATCGGCTGGATGTGTCAGCAGCTCGGGATTCCTGTTTTGGTTCGGCGGTTCTGCGCGCGCCGGATGGCAAGGTCCCGCCCGGTCTTGACTGCTCTGTTACATCCCGATTGTGGAGGACTAAACTGGAATACCGAACAGGAAATGGAAATTACACTAACCTGGTAATTGTAGTTCCTGGAGGGTCCAGTTTAGTCCTCCTTCCCTCCCGACTATCTGCTAATGTAGTGCGGCGCGCTTTTCCGAACGGTTGATAATAAGACGGTTCCTCCTTTCCGTTCGACCCTTTTTTGCGACCGCGCTTTTTGCCATGGCTCTTCCCTTTCTTCGATTTTCAGTCAGCTCGTATAAGATTTCTCACTGTGGGCTGTATTTTTGCTGCCGGAGCGTTGTTGGTAGCGCAATGCAGTGTTCTGACTTCCTCGTTTGGGGAGGGGGTTGGATATTTTCTTGGGGGGAGCGAGTTTGTTCTTTAAATATGCATTTTTTTATATTAATCTAATGTGTTGCTTCGTTAAGTATGCTTTGTTACTAGTACACTGGGGCTTCTGGGAGCTCCGTCTGCATATATACTACAGAAGATTTGATTGGTCCAGTCTCCAGGCTGCAGGAGGAGGAGCACTACCCGATTGTGGAGGACTAAACTGGACCCTCCAGGAACTACAATTACCAGGTTAGTGTAATTTCCATTTAGTGGACCTGATTTGTTGTTGTTAAGTGCCGTTGAGTCGGAGTCGACTCATGGCGACCCTCTGGATAGCTATCCTAAATTGTGTTCGGTCTTCAGTCAGGCGGCTTATTGTTGACAGACTGGTACCCATAGATGCTGTTATTGTATCAACCTGATTAGCCTGTGAAAAAGCTGAGAGCAGCTGAGGCCTGCATAAAAGACTTCAGAGCCCTGCATTGTTGAGGCATTCCTAACAGGGGCTATACATTTCAAACAAAGGTAAGAATTTGTGGGGGGGGGGGGGTTAAATTGCTAGCTCTCTGACTGGGAGCTCTTAAAAGGGTTTTGGTACTTTTTTAAAACAAAGTTACATTCTTTTTGGTGCTTTTAGGTTAAAAGGAGAAATATTTTCTTTAGTGGGGTAGGTTTAAAACTCTGCTTTAGTAACTTTCTCAGCTCTTGTGAGCTGCTGACACCTAATGAGGAGTTAGTTCCCTCCTTACTCCCCCAGCTCCCACCCACCCCTAGTGAACAGCCTTGCTTTATAGGGCACCTCCCCAATTAACAAAACACAGGGACTTCAAACAGCACTTCCTTATCGTTCCTCCAGTGCAGTCCTCTACTTCTGGGTTGTCAATCTCCTCCTGCAGCTTGGAGACTGGTATGTCAAAACTGATGACATCACTGGATATAGCCTGCTGTACTCCGCCTTCCATCCCAGTGTTACCAGTCTCCACGCAGCAGGAGGACTTGACGAGCCTTGTAGCAGGGCTCTCTGGAAGAATGGATAAGGAGCTGTTGGTATAGTGTAGCTAGGGTTAAATTCATTATTAACATTATTATTCTTTGGGTACTATCTCTTTAAAAAAATATAAAAATAAAGTCAAACAGGGAAAGCACCTCTGCTTAGTCCGGCTCTTTTGCTCCTTGCCTTGGCATAAGAAGTCTTTTGGGGGTTCGGGCTCAGGAATTTTGAGTTCCCCCCCCCTTGGAGCAAGGAGGTCTCTCCCCCAGGACTTTCGGGGGAGCGCCTCTTTTGACCTCGGCGGCATTTTTCTGTTCGTCGGCATTGCCGCGGCTCCCCTATCAGCTGCAGCAGCCGTCGGGGAACTTTCAGGCCGGTGCGGTAAGTTTCCTGCAGGTCCGGTTTTGTCCGGGCAGCTGCGGGGAACGCCGGTAAGCCTTTTGTCGGCTTCGGCCTGTTTGACTGCAGGGGAACGTCTTCCATTCAGGGAGGCTTCACGCGGTGTGTTTGGCGCCCTTTTCTTGCCGGCGCGGCGTCTCTCGGTGGCCATTTTCTGAGTCGCGGGAGAGACCGCGTGTAGGAGAGCCGCCGGCCGTGCAGCTGTGGGTAGCAGGACAGTCAGCTTCGGGGGCCCATTTTCCTTTGTTTTTCTTTATTTGCTTTTTGTTGCTTTTATTTTGGGGTTGCTTAATTTTAGTTTTAGGGGTCTCCTTCATTGTTGTCTCCTCTTCCTTCAGTTTCCCACAAGAAGGGGGGGGGGGCAGCTGGCTGACAGGAATTTTTTCTCCTGGTGCTGATAGTCTGTTTAAAAAAAAAAAAAATTATATATATATATAAGGTACATAGCAGAGGTCCCTCTTCAAGTAATCTGTTATATTTAAAAAAAAAAAAAAAAAAGGCAGTTGGGCCCTGCGGCCTGGGCTAGTTGACCTTATGGCGGCCAGACCCCAGTGTCTTGTGTGTGGCGTCAGAAGAGGGACGGTGGCGGATACTGGCGTTTGTCGGGGTTGTACAACGCTATCATCTGCTGTGGAACAGCAGATGGATCTGCAGGAGTCCACTGAGACGCGGGGAGCGCCTGCTGATGGCCGGGCTGTGTCCCCACGCTCTGTGTCACAAGAGGCCCCAGTAGAGGAGTTGCCAGGGCCTTCTGGACTCTCCCTACCCATACCGTCGCCGGCCCTCGGTGAATTTAGTCCGGAGTTTGTGCTGCTCATGCATCAGGCCTTTTGCCTAAAGCGACAGGGGGCAGCAGTGGGCCCTGCGTCGCTAGCGTCGCCCTTTCCGCAGCTAGAGGCCGCAGAAGATTTGGGTGAGGATCCTTCGGTGACTAAGCAGGCGAGAACCAGGGACCCTGCGCTGCCTGAGGTATCTTGGCCTGAGGTTTCCGTCCCGGACTGGGATCCGGAAGAGGGTACCCAAGATCTCGAAGAAGGGGAGATTCCTGAACCTGAAGATCAAGCTATGATAGTTAGGGTCTTTCGTAGAGAGGAGTTGGCTGCCTTGATCTCGGAAACGTTGCAGATGTTGCATCTCGCACCACAGGTAGCGGTGGAGGAGGAGCTGGAGGACCCGGTTATCCAGGCAGTCCGACAGACTCAGGTGGTGTTTCCAGTACACAAAGTGGTGGACAAAATGATTCAAGATGAGTGGGACAAGCCGGAAGCGGGCCTGAGGGGCTTGCGGACCTTGAAGAGATTATATCCCCTTGCCGATAAGGATAAGGAGCGGTGGTTTCGGCGGTTACAAAGAAGACCACCATTCCGGTGGAAGGCAGTGCGGCCTTGAAGGATAATCAGGACCGTAAGGTGGACGGTTTGCTCAAGCAGGTTTTTGAGGCAGATTCTATGTCGCTGCAGGCGTCCATCTGTGGGGCCTGGGTAGCCAGTGCTGCTCTACGTTGGGCTCAGCGGTTACGTCAGTCTCCTCATTTAGATCTCGAGGAGCTGAAAGAATTGGATCGCCTGGAGTCAGGGACAGCTTACTTGGCTGATGTTCATTACGATTTGATCAGGGCACTGGCTAATAGTACTGCATCCACAGTAGCTGCCCGGCGTTTACTGTGGTTGAGGAATTGGGCGGCGGATGGCCCGTCGAAGTCCCGTCTTAGCAAGCTACCCTTTAGGGGAGGTTTGCTCTTTGGTGATGACTTGGATAAGTTGGTGAAAGAAGAGGTCACTTTACTTCTTGCCCAGGGGGTAATAGAAGAAGTACCCATTTCCCAACAGGGTACAGGGTTCTACTCCCCCTATTTCCTTATCCCAAAGAAAACAGGAGGACACAGACCCATTTTGGACCTCAGAGAATTGAACAAATTCCTGTTCAAGGAGAAGTTCAAAATGATTTCTCTGGGAAACTCTCTGCTGCCATACCTTCAGAGTCAGGATTGGCTTTGTTCTCTAGATCTCAAGGATGCATACACTCATGTTCTCATCCATCAAACTCACCAAACGTTTCTTCGCTTTCTATTTCAAGGGAAGCACTACCAATACAGAGTTCTTCCTTTTGGCCTGGCCTCGGCACCAAGGGTGTTTACAAAATGCATGGCTGTGGTGGCAGCATTTCTTCACACCCTGGGAATATTCGTCTTCCCTTAGATGACTGCCTCATTTCGAGCCCCATCAGAGCCAGAGGCCAGGATTTCTCTATCTCGCACAATGCGTATCCTTCAGTATTTGGGACTTATCATAAACTTCCCAAAATCCAACCTAGCTCCCACTCAGTCTCTAGAGTTTATAGGAGCTCTGCTGGATACCAGACAGACAAGGGCCTATCTTAAGAACATAAGATATGCCATACTGGGTCAGACCAAGGTCCATCAAGCCCAGTATTCTGTTTCCAACAGTAGCCAATCTACATCATATGTACCTAGCAGTTTCCCCAAGGGACACAGGTTCCACAATGCTTGTACTGGTTCAAGCATTGATATCCTGGGTCCCTTCTTAATAATGGTTTATGGACCTTTCCTCCAGGAACTTGTCCAAACCTTTTTTAAACCCAGCTACACTAACAGCCTTTACTACATCCTCCGGTAACAAATTCCAGAGTTTGATTACACGTTGAGTGAAAAAATATTTTCTTTTATTAGTCTTAAATAGTTTACCCTGTAGCTTCATTGCATGTCCCCTAGTCTTTCTATATTCTGATAAGGTGAACAATCGATCTACGTTTACCGGTTCCACTCCGTTCATTAATTTATAGACTTCTATCATATCTCCCCTCAGCCGTCTCTTTTCCAGGTTAAAGAGCCCTAACCTTTTTAGCCTTTCTTCGTAGGAGTATCCTTCCATCCCCTTTACAATTTTAGTGGCTCTTCTCTGAACCTTTTCTAAAATCGCTATATCCTTTTTAAGATACGGCGACCAGAATTGCACACAATATTCAAGGTGCGGTCTCACCATAGAACGATATAGAGGCATTATAATATCTTTTGTTTTATTTTCCATTCCTTTCCTTATCATACCTAGCATTCTATTTGCTCTCTTGGCCGCTGCTGCACACTGGGCCGAGGGTTTTAACATGGTATCCACAATGACGCCTAAATCTTTTTCCAGGGTGGTGGTTCCTAATGTGGAACCTTGCATCGTGTAACCATAGTTTGGGTTGTTCTTCCCTAGGTGCATAACCTTGCACTTGTCCACATTAAATTTCATCTGCCATTTTGATGCCTCTTGCAATTTTCCACAATCCTCTTGGGTTTTAACAACTTTAAATAGTTTTGTGACATCTGCAAATTTGATAACCTCACTCGTTATTCCACTTTCCAGGTCATTTATGAATATGTCAAAAAGCAGCGGACCCAGTACAGATCCCTGGGGTACACCACTATTCACCTTTCTCCATTGGGAAAATTGGCCATTTAGCCCTACCCTCTGCTTTCTATCTTTTAACCAGTTCCTAATCCACAATAGTACACTGCCTCCTATCCCATGACTCTTTAGTTTTGCCAAAAGTCTCTCATGAGGGACCTTGTCAAAGGCTTTCTGAAAGTCCAGATACACAATATCAACCGACTCACCTTTGTCCACCTGATTATTCACTCCTTCAATAAAACATAACAGATTAGTAAGACAAGATCTTCCTTGTCTAAAGCCATGTTGGCTGTCTCCCATTAGGTCATGACTATCTACATGCTGAGTAATTTTATTCTTTATGATGGTTTTCTACCATTTTTCCCGGTACTGATGTCAGGCTCACCGGTCTGTAGTTTCCCGGATCACCCCTGGAACCCTTTTTAAAAATTGGTGTTACATTGGTGATCCTCCAATCTTCAGGTATTAGAGATGATTTTAATGATAGTTCACAGATTACTAATAGCAGGTCTGCAATCTTGTATTTCAGTTCTTTCAACACCCTTGGATGTATACCATCCGGCCCAGGTGATTTGCTACTCTTCAGCTTATCTAATAGTTGTAATACATCTTCCCGATCTATCGATATTTCCTTCAATTCTTCCGCATCTTTAAATACCACTTCAGTCATGGGTAACATCCCTACATCTTCTTCAGTAAAGACTGAAGCAAAGAATTCATTCAGTCTCTCCGCTATCGCCTTGTCGCCTCTTAGTGCTCCTTTAACCCCTTTATCATCTAATGGACCAACTGACTCTCTCAGAGGTTTTTTGCTACGAATGTACTTGAAAAGGTCTTTACTTTGCGTTTTTGCTTCCGCAGCAAGCTTCCTCTCAAATTCTCCCTTTGCCTGTCTTATCAATGCCTTGCATTTGACTTGCCAGTGCTTGTGCTGTTTCCAGGTTTCGTCGTTTGGCTCTTTTTTTCCATTTCCTGAAAGATGCTTTTTTGGCAACAACAGCCTCTCTGACCTCACCTTTAAACCATGCTGGCAGTTTTTTGGACTTCCTTCCACTTTTCTTAAAGCGTGGAATACAGCTGGTCTGGGCTTCCAAGATAGTATTTTTCAACAACAGCCAAGCCTGATGTACGTCTTTAACCTTTGCAACTGCTCCTTTTAGTTTTTTCTTAACTGTTTTCCTCATTTTATCATAGTCTCCCTTTCGAAAGTTAAAAGGTAGTACTGTGGATTTCCTTACTATCCCTCCTCCACTAATTAAATCAAAGGCAATCATGCTATGATCACTATTGCCAAGTGGCCCCAACAACCTTATCTCTTGCACTAGATCTGGTGTTCCACTAAGGATTAGGTCTAATATGGCTTCCCCTCTGGTCGGTTCATTAACCAGCTGCTCCAAGAAGCAGTCATTTATTTCATCTAGGAACTTTATCTCCCTAGCATGTCCTGACATGACACTGACCCAGTCGATACCAGGGTAGTTGGAATCACCCATTATTATTACTGCGCTGTAACTTTTGTTAGCTTCCTTGATTTCTTTGAGCATTTTATCATCCATTTGGTCATTCTGGCCAAGCGCTCGATAGTACACCCCCACTGCCATTGCCTTTCCCCTTTTACATGGAATTTCAATCCATATAGATTCTACAGCAGATTTTGTTTCCTGCAAAACTTTAATCCTTTCTGACTCAATGCCCTCTCTAACATAGAGAGCAACCCCTCCACCAATTTGATCAGCTCTATCATTACGATATAATTTGTACCCAGGTATCACAGTGTCCCACTGGTTGTCCTCCTTCCACCATGTCTCTTATATTCCAATCATATCAAACCTCTTATTTAGTGCTATATATTCTAACTCTCCCATCTTATTTTTTAGACTTCTAGCATTTGCATACAAGCATTTTAGAGAATGTATTTTATTCATATTACAGGACATGGGTAATTTGGGATCTTTTAGCTCTGTCTGATCCATACTTGAGGGCATTTGGGTTACTTTACTCTTTTGTGGAACCTCTCTGCTTTTGGTAGTATCCTTCAAAGATACATTCTTCCGAACCATTCGCTCTTGGGCGACTGTCGGCTTTCCCCTAATATCTAGTTTAAAAGCTGCTCTATCTTCTTTTTAAAGGTTAATGCCAGCAGCCTGGTTCCATCCAGGTTAAGGTGAAGCCCATCCCTTCGGAAGAGCCCCTCCTTTCCCCAGAATGTTCCCCAGTTCCTAACAAATCCAAAACCCTCATCTCTGCACCATTGTCTCATCCACGCATTGAGACTCCGGAGCTCTGCCTGCCTTTTGGGTCCTGCGCGTGGAACAGGAAGCATTTCGGAGAATGCTACCCTGGAAGTTCTGGATTTCAACTTCCTACCTAAAAGCCTAAATTTAGCCTCCAGAACCTCCCTACCACATTTTCCTATGTCATTGGTACCGACATGTACCAAGACAGCAGACTCCTCCCCAGCACTATCTAAGCGTGAGATCCGCTACCTTCGCACCAGGCAGACATGTTACCAGGCGATCCTCACGTCCACCAGCCACCCAGCTATCTACATGCCTAATGATCGAATCACCAACTATAACGGTTGTCCTAACCCTTCTCTCATGGGCACATGGCCCTGGAGAAACTTCCTCGGTGCGAGAGGGTTTTACATCACCTGCAGGTCCTAGTTACAGGATCACTTCCTGCCACACCAAGGTGATGCTCTCCTGTCACGTGACCTCTCTCCTCCATGGCAACAGGGATGCTGCCAGACTGGAGGTGGGACTTCAGGACTATATCCCTGTAGGTCTCGTCTATGTACCTCTCTGTCTGTCTTATCCTTTCCAAGTCTGCTACTTTAGCCTCTAGAGAACAGACTCGTTCCCTGAGAGCAAAGAGCTCCTTGCACCTAGTGCACACGTAAGACCTCTCACCAACTGGGAGAAAATCATACATGTGACACTCAATGCAAAAGACTGGAAAGCCCCCATCCCGCTGCTGGACTGCTGTCTGCATCTTAGTTTTAAGTTTGTGTTCTTTACTTACTAAGGGTTGCTATGGATATTTATACTAATAAAGCTGTACCTAATACGTGTAATATACCTTGTTCACCTGAAGCTTAACTAATCTCAGGTCCTTAGTGTATGACTGATTTGGGTAATGAGCTTCACCTGAGAGCTCCTCCTGTCTTTTAAGATGTGTAAGTACCTATAAAGCTACGATTATCCCAGGGGTGGGTGGGTGGGTGTCGGGAGGGAGGGAGGGAAATAACACTTATTAAAAGAGGGCTGCTACACAGTACCCTGTCTTGTGCTGCTGAGGTAAGCTATATTCTGATTTGATTTAAATTATAGCTCTTAGCTGCTGCTAGGCTCTAACTTCTTATGAAATTTAAACTACAAGCTCTCTGCTGGGTTCTAAATTTAATCAGAAAGCTCTTTTCTGTGTTTTAAATTTAAGCTAAAAGTACTTTGCTGATGCTAGGCCCTGAGTGACTATTAAATTTAGACTACAAGCTCTCTGCTGGGTTCCAAATGTAACCAGAAAGTTCTCCTCTGTGTTTTAAATTTAAACTTAAACTGCTGCTACTAGGCCCTGACTGATTTAACAAAAATAGTGGATTCACAGATTAATTAGCTTTAATACAAAGAATTCCTTTTAGAAAATTACCAGAAGTATATACTGTGATGGCCAAAATGTTCCCGAGCCCTTAGAAGTGGGAAAAGAGCACACTTTTACCTTAAGGGAGAGAAGCAGGAGGCGGGGATGTGAAACACAAAATGTTTTTGAACAGGAAAAAACTCATCTAGTGCCTAGCTGCAAGCCACGCCCTAGCTCAGGAACAAGCTGTAGGGTTAATGAAGGCCAGCTGGGGAAGCAGCACGTGGTTACTTCTCAGACACGTGCAGGGAGAGTCCCTAGGGGATTACAAAAGGAAGGCGGCAGTAACAGGAGAAGTCTGAGTCTTCTTCCTGAGGCATATCCTGATGCATATGCTAAGGCTGAGGTGAATGCTAACCCTAACACTCACACTGATCAGGATCCGGACGCTGATGCAGGGGCTGAGGTTGAGAGGCAGCATCACAGGAGGAAAGGAGTTCCCAGGGGAGGAGCTACCCGAGACTCAGAACACAGCAGAAGTCCTAACGTGCTGGATGGAGGAAGAAGCTCCCGGGCAGCTAGAGTGAAAGGTATTTCCCAAGATAGCCCAGGGGAGGAGAAGGAACTGCTGAGACAGACTTCTAAGAGAAGCCCAGCCTTAGGGGACACTGTAGAAACTGCTGGAACACTCAAGGGAAAAAGCCATAAGCCAGGGAGGAATCCAGAATGCAGGAGAGTTGCTTTGGAGCCTGGAGGCAGGAGATTTCCTTCTGAGGGAGCCTTAAATGAGGACATTTTTACTGCAAGCCAAAGGCTTGGTGAAAGCTTATCTGGTACAAGGAGAACCGTGAGTAACCCTGTGTCCAACAGCAAGTTAAGCAAGCTGCAGACAATAAGCCAGTTAATGAGAGAGAGAGAATTGCCAGTATATGCTAAGAATTCTAGAGGCAAAGGAATCTCTGACTGGAAGGAAATTCTTAAGCTGTTGGAAAGGGCAGAGCCTGGGTTTACCCGGAGAGGTTTAAACCACGACACACAAGAGTCAGATATTGAGGAAATGGAGACAGAAAGTTATCCTTCTGATATTGATTCTGAGTGTGCAATGGAATGTGCTCTGTGTCAAAAACAAGTGTTTGAGCTCTATAGAGAGTGAAGCTCAGACAGCTGCATTTGCCAGTAAAGAAAAAGAAACAGGCTGGACAGTGTTTTAAAGCCCTGTTTACTTTTAGAAATGTCCCCTTGAATGAAGCCAGAAAGTGTTTGAATGTTGGGAAGTTTCAAGAAGGCAAACTAGCATTTATGTTTTAAAGGCTAGAAGAAATAATGAAGCCTGATTTGTGAATTCTGGAAGTGACAGAAGCAAATTGTGTTAGGAGAAGAAATCCTACCTTTTTTTTTTCTTTTCTTGCCTTTGCGTTGAGCTTTATAAAAGTTCTGTATGGAGGAGTAGTAAAAATCAATAAATTTCCTGTGCTAGCCTTAAAGCCTCTCGGACTTCAATTTATTTGAAACCCACAACTACAGAAAGAGTGCTCGCCCTACCTTAGGCAACCGCCTAGGGTGGCAACAGGTGGCAACAATACTCACAGTTGCAGATCTCTCTCCAGAAGTAACAGTCCCTTTTTCTAGTCCTTCGCATGGTGCAGTTAGCTTCCCAAGCAGTGCTAAAGCCTCACCTCACTGCTCGGGAAATGTTACAATTGCTAGGCCACATGGCATCCACCGTGCATGTGGTTCCTTATGCTCGCTTCCATATGAGGGCTGCCCAGTGGACTTTATCCACTCAATGGACTCAGGCATCAGGTTGCCTGTCAGACAAAATAACAAACACGGATCATCTTATTTTGTCCCTCCAATAGTGGCAGTCACCCCAAAACCTTTTGGTGGAGTCCCCTTTCCAACAACCCCCACCCCAAGCCAATGTGACAACAGATGCCTCACAGGTGGGTTGGGGAGCTCACCTGCAAGGCCTCTCTACCCAGGGTACCTGGACTTCACAGGAGACCTATCTACACATCAATCTCCTGGAACTCAGAGCAATCTTCCTTGCTCTTCGAGTATTCCACACCCAGCTCAGCTACAAGACAGTCCTAGTTCAAATGGACAATCAGGTAGCCATGTTCTATGTGAACAAGCAGGGAGGAACAGGCTCTCTGTCGCTCTGCAATGAAGCTTTGCGACAATGGGCCCTCGCCAGAGAGCATCAGATTCATCTCCTTGCGGTGTATCTTCCAGGCATTCAAAACTCTTGGGCAGACAGACTCAGTCGAGTTCTGCTTCCACACGAATGGTCTCTCCATGTAGACCAGATGGCCAAAATTTTTCAAATTTGGGGAATCCCAGACATAGACCTCTTCGCAAGTCCGCTGAATGCCAAACTTCCCCGGTTCTGTTCCAGAATTCCGGCTCAGGGTTGTCAGGCCAGGGATGCCTTCCTCCTCCATTGGGGTCAGGACTTCCTGTATGCCTTTGCTGGAGTATCTCCTTCATTTGTCTAATGCAGGGCTTAAGAACAATTCAGTGAGAGTTCATTTGAGTACTATTGCAGCTTCTTTCAAGCCTCTAAATGGACATCCTATTTCCTCACATCCTCTCATAGCGAGATTTATGAGAGGCCTTCTTTTAACTAAGCCTCCCATTAAGCTGCCACCGGTGGCATGGGATTTAAATCTGGTTCTTGGGCAGCTCATGAAGCCGCCTTTTGAACCATTAGCTAATACCTCTTTGAAATTCCTTTCCTGGAAGGTCATCTTTCTTATTGCAATCACATCAGCACATCGCATCAGTGAATTGCAAGCATTGGTGGCTGATCCTCCTTATACAAGGTTCCATCATGATAAGGTAGTCCTTAGAAATCAAACAAACCAAGGAGCGAGCAGGATAAGGGTCACTAGCACTTTATTAATGAAACACCCCAACGCGTTTCGGCTGGTGCCTTCATCAGGGGGTAGAAAGGACTGCAAATAAATTAAAAACATATAATCATACATCAATAAAAAACACAAGAAAAATATCTAAGATACAATAAAAATATAAATTATAAACATCCATTGTATGACCACAAGGTAAACTATACTTACTCATTATACTTCTAGTCATACATAAAAAAGCGCATAAGCAGTGTGTGACCAATAGTGCAATAGAAATAGCTGAAAAAGACACAATGAATACGTTAAATTGCAAGTAACATTTAAAGTCACAATGAATAAAAAAGAAAATGGGAGACCCAGACCAAAAACATATACAGCGTAATAAGTAATATATAAATAATGATACTAAGTAATCATAAAATATCCAATGATTAGGATAATAATATGAAATAAATAATAAAAAATATATAATGGTTAAATAATTTAAATACATAAATATAAGAGCACACAAAAAAAAAAAAATATATATATGCATTGACGGTTAAACCAATTAAGATACACAAATATAAGAACACATAAAAAATGTATATATATATATGCATCGTTGGTTAAAACATTAAATAAAATCATTAATAACCAATATAGATACATTAAAACAAGTATACAATAAAATAATTAAAAAATGCATGTAGCTATAAACAAACTCTATACAACAATGGCCAACTCTTAACAATCACCTCCAAAAAATCCTCAATAGGAGAAAAAGGCCACTCAAACCTTGAAATAATATAATCTATTATATTAAAAAAGAGTGGCTGTTCAAAAATGATGGCCAACTACGTTTGGATGAATGTGAGAATAAGCCTACGAATAATATAAATTGTAAAAAGAAAGAAACCATTTCCACAACTTATGTCTTAAAAATCTGAAAAAAACAGCTCAACAGAAGGCCCCAGGAATGTTTAAAGACGATGAGGAGTTTAAGGCCAGTTGGGTTAAGATAATGAATAAGTGTTCTTTAGACCTGATGATTCTTTTAATTCACACTTCGAAACGTAAATCTGTTGGTTTAAAAGCCAAGGTGGATGAGAAGATTACGTCTTTAAGAACTAATGATCACAAGTTTGATAAAGTGAAGAAGAATTTTGACAGAAATTCGTTATAGTAAAATTGTTAAAGATAGAAAGCTTGACAAATTTAAGCGCGATGACAGTGACTATAAAAATGGCACTGTGTATTATTGGATTAATGGGAAACCCAGACCACGCATCACATCCCACAGATGGGATGCGGATTCACCAAAACCAGGACCTAGTACCCATAATGTTAAATCTGGTAAAAGTAAAGCTAAAACTAGACTTTTTTCTCCTGATCCTTTTTTGGAACATGCCAATAAAAGAAGTCGTAGTTATGTTGAGGATACTGTAGAACAAGATTCCTCGGCTCCTCTGTTCTCTGCCGCTGGCACATCCCGGCATCCATCGGGTTTTTCAATGGACTCTCTTTGGAGAGGGGGTGGCAAGAAGTGGGTCCCGCCACATCACCAGGTGAAGTCACCTTATCACCAATACAAAACTTGGGAAGCACGGCCCACTTCACTCCCCAGAGGCAGGGGCAGAGGGAGAGGTCAGAGATTCCAGGATTAACCACCAATAGTGGTATCTTCAACCTGTCAGATTTTGTTTTAAGCAATGCTCAAGTTGAAGTTTTAGAGAAGGGCCTTTCGTTTGTACCCTATGCAAGACATGATCATTTTACGACTCGAGTAGAGCTTTACAAATTTTTTAGAAAATTGAAAATCATGGATTTCTTTTCTAATCAAAATGTTACCCCCGCAGATAATTCTGTTCTTCGTAAGCCCTCCACCTGGGTACCGCCTAATAATAACAATGTACTTATAGATGCTTTTGAGAAAGTAGTGTTATCCCAGGTGGAAGCACTTTATAAAAAGAAAGGCAGACCATTCCACAACCTTACATCTGACCAGACAATAGCTCTCCAAGAACTACAGAATAATTTGTCTATTATCATTAAGCCAGCCGATAAAGGTGGAGCGTTGGTTATCCAGAATAAGATAGATTATGTTCAGGAGATATTACGTCAAGTTAATGACACTGTTTTTTACAAAAAGATTTTTGATGATCCTACAACTAATCTTAAACATAGAGTAGACACTCTTATCTTCATCGGACAACAAGCAGGGTATTTGACCTCCAATGAAATTAATTTTCTTACTGTTCAACATCCGGTTATACCCACTATTTATGTTTTGCCCAAAATCCATAAATCCCTCAATAAGCCTCCTGGACGACCTATCATATCGGCGATTGGGTCATTGTTAGAACCTTTATCCAAGTTTCTGGATCATTTCCTTCGTCCGTTTGTTCCGAAAATACCATCTTATGTACATGATTCAACTCATGTCATTAATATATTGCAAGAATTTACAGATTATCATGATAACTTGATTTTGGCAACGCTGGACATTAATTCGCTTTACACTAATATCCCACAAGCAGATGCTCTCGAAGTCATAGCAAACACCCTTATTCAACGAGAACCACCGGTACAAATTCCGACGTGTTTTCTGACCCAGATGGCAGCCATTGCTATGTGCGAGAATTTCTTTTGTTTTCAGGGTATTTTTTATAAGCAGATTAAAGGGGTGGCAATGGGGTCTTCTATGGCGCCGGACGTCGCAAACTTATACGTGGCCAATTTTGAGAGCAAGTTTCTTCAGTTTCATCCCTTTAAGAAATACATTAAGTTATGGCTACGTTATATAGACGATGTTTTTTTAATTTGGGATGGTGCCGTAGATATTCTGCAGGCTTTTTTTCAATGGCTTAATTCCAGAGACGAGCATTTACAATTTGAAGGGTCCTTCAGCTCCACGCATATTTCGTACCTTGATATTAATATTAAAAAAGGTGTGAATGGTTTTGAGACTGACCTTTTTCGTAAACCAACGGATCGTAACTCTTTGCTGCGATATGATAGTTTTCATAACAAGTCTTTAAAGAACAATTTACCTTACGGGCAGTTTTTACGTGTTAAACGTCTATGTACTTCAGTCCATGATTTTGAACGACATTCTGCCAATATGGTCAATAGGTTCAAAGATAGGGGTTATCCGGTACATGTTATCCAAGATGCATACGGTAGGGCTAAATCTTCCAATAGAAATGAATTACTGCATAAGCGCGTACTGCCCAAAGAAGACCGGGTTGTATGCGCACTCACTTTTTCTTCATTCTCTAGAGACATATCTCAAATTTTGAGACGCGAATGGCACCTTCTTTCTTCTATTCCAGGACTGGCACGGAAGTCTTTGATGATTGCACATAAAAGAAATCGCAATATCAGGAATATTCTGGTCCCATCGGCCCTTGCAAAACCTAAGCCAATAGTTAGAGCCAAGGGGCATTTTACATGTGGACGATGTTCCGTTTGCCTGAATAGTTTGTCTATGAAAGATGTCTTTGTGCATCCCACTACGGCTCAAAAATTCTTTTTGAATCATTTTTCAAACTGCAATACGAGTAATGTGATATATGTTGTTATATGTCCCTGTAAGCTTTTATATGTTGGAAAAACCACTCGCACTATCAAGACACGTATTATTGAACATAAAAGTTGTTTGAACAGACGGGTGGAAGACAAACCTCTAGTACAACATTGGGTCAATAAAGGTCATTTAGTTTCTGACCTTAAGTTTTTTGTCATCAAGGTAGTACACCCACATTGGCGAGGAGGCGATGTTGACAGTATTCTCCTTAGGTTGGAGCAACGGTATATTTATGAGCTTCAGTCACTTGAGCCGATGGGTCTCAATCAAGAGTTTAATTTGTCCGTTTTTCTATGATTGTTTCTATTAAGGTTTTATACTTCTCCTTTCCTTCCCTCCTTCTTCCTCTCCCCCTCCTCTTCCTCTCCCCCCTCCCCTCCTCCCCCCTCTCCCCCTTCCCCCCCCTTCCCCTTCCCCCTCCCCCTTCCCCTTCCCCCCCCTCCCCCTTCCCCCTCCCCCTTCCCCTCCCCCTTCCCCCTCCCCCTTCCCCCTCCCCCTTCCCCCCCTCTCCTCCCGCTCCCCCCTCCCCTTCCCTCCCCCTTTCTTTCCCCCTCCCTCTCCCCCCTCCCCCCACCCCTCTCCCCTTCTTCCCTCTTCCTACCCCCTTCTTGCTTGTACACAGTTTATTGCGGTTGGCAATGTTTTATTTCACTATTTGTAGATAGGTTCATTTTATTGCATAATATTATATTTATTTATTTATTTTGAATCGTGTACATAGCTTATAGGGTGTATTTGTGCAGGAGCCTTTTATAAATAGTGGTTTCGTTTTATGATTACAGAACAAGATTAAAAGATGCGATGTCTCCCCTTTTTGATGGTTCTCCGATTTTATGCAGTTCTGTTTTTTATGCTGTTTTATGTGTGCTATTAGTGTGGTTCAGAAGCTTCAGACTGTGTTTTATGTAATATACTATACATGTCATTTGCATGCTTGAGGTTTCCGAGTCAGGTATCAAAGAGGACACTAAACGTTTTGTCTATGTATTCAATTTGTATACATAGTCCAGAGATCTATGAGTTATTTTCAGTAAGAAATTTTCATTCATTATTCGTTGCCATTATGTTCTGCATGCATATGTATTTTTGCATAATCTTGTTTTGTTTCTTCTCTTTCAATTGCGCTAAATTTCAGCGCGTCTATCTGAAGCTGGTTCCGGTCTGTTGCCGGGTTTGAGGGATGTGTGGGTCGTTATTTTGAGTTTATGTTTATTCCTTGGTTTTTTCTATGCCGTTCGTTTTTTGTGTGGTTTAGATTTTATCATTTGCCCTCATATAGTACCTACCACATGTTGCTTAAGTGTTTTGGTTCCAGTTGAGAAAGTACCTAATGTCTGGTTCATTCATTTTGTTTGACATATTCTTGCACACACATTTTGGGTTTTGTTTTGTTTTTTTGGACATTTTTATCACTATTGATGACATCATGTCCCGAATGCATATGCAGTTATGCAAAGTCTTGTTTTGTGATCCCTTTTAATCGCGCCAATATTCTAGCGCATCTCTTTCAAGCCGATTCGATTTTCTGCCGGTTTGATGACATCATGTCCTGAATGCATATGTAGTTATGCAAAGTCTTGTCTTGTGATCCCTTTAAATCGCGCCAAAATTCTAGCGCATCTTTTTCAAGCTGATTCGGTTTCCTGCCGGTTTGAAGGTATATTATGTATATAGTTAACCCAGTTATCCAAGTTTGTACTCCTGTTCAATGTAAAACCTGACAGTTTGTCGTAATGGTCGTTTTGTTATGATGTAAACCGCGCTGATTCTAAATAGCGCGGTATATAAGAAACTGTAATAAATAAATAAATAATAAATAAATGTGTATTTTCTGCAACAATGGCTTTTCTGATTTCAGTTTGGTTTCATTGACCCTGCACATTTCATTTTCTACAATTAGTTCATGCAGCTTTTTTATGTGAGATTGAATTGTCCTCCTCCTTTATTTCAATACATTTTTTTCTACATAGTTTATTATTATTTTTATTAGGTATATGCCCACATGATGCTAAACTTATTTTATGAATTTAGTTCGTTTGATTTTCTCCTCCCCCCTTTCCCCCCCCCCCTTCCTTTCCTCCTCCTTCCCTTCCCCTCCCTCCCCCCCCCTTTCCCCCCTCTTTCCTTCCCCCCCTCTTTCCTTCCCCCCCTCTCCCCCTTCCCCTCCCCCCTCTCCTCTCTTTTCCTTCCCTTTCCCTTCCCCATAAAATTGAAGCAAATGCTTTTTCATCTCTGTTGAGCTGTTTTTTTCAGATTTTTAAGACATAAGTTGTGGAAATGGTTTCTTTCTTTTTACAATTTATATTATTCGTAGGATTGTTCTCACATTCATCCAAATGTAGTTGGCCATCATTTTTGAACAGCCACTCTTTTTTAATTTAATAGATTATATTATTTCAAGGTTTGAGTGGCCTTTTTCTCCTATTGAGGATTTTTTGGAGGTGATTGTTAAGAGTTGGCCATTGATGTATAGAGTTTGTTTATAGCTACATGCATTTTTTAATTATTTTATTGTATACTTGTTTTAATGTATCTATATTGGTTATTAATGATTTTATTTAATGTTTTAACCAACGATGCATATATATATATACATTTTTTATGTGTTTTTATATTTGTGTATCTTAATTGGTTTAACCGTCAATGCATATATATATATATTTTTTTTTTGTGTGCTCTTATATTTATGTATTTAAATTATTTAACCATTATATATTTTTTATTATTTATTTCATATTATTATCCTAATCATTGGATATTTTATGATTACTTAGTATCATTATTTATATATTACTTATTACGCTGTATATGTTTTTGGTCTGGGTCTCCCATTTTCTTTTTTATTCATTGTGACTTTAAATGTTACTTGCAATTTAACGTATTCATTGTGTCTTTTTCAGCTATTTCTATTGCACTATTGGTCACACACTGCTTATGCGCTTTTTTATGTATGACTAGAAGTATAATGAGTAAGTATAGTTTACCTTGTGGTCATACAATGGATGTTTATAATTTATATTTTTATATTTTTATTGTATCTTAGATATTTTTCTTGTGTTTTTTATTGATGTATGATTATATGTTTTTAATTTATTTGCAGTCCTTTCTACCCCCTGATGAAGGCACCAGCCGAAACGCGTTGGGGTCTTTCATTAATAAAGTGCTAGTGACCCTTATCCTGCTCGCTCCTTGGTTTGTTTGGTCTTCTTGCGAGTTTGGTGCTCCTTTTGTGTCCTTAGGAATCATCCACACTTTATGCCAAAGGTGGTGTCACCTTTTCATTTAAATCAAACGGTTTACCTTCCTGTATTCTTCCCAAGGCCTCACGCCTCAGATGCAGAATGGAATCTTCATACTTTGGATTGTAAAATAACTCAGCAACATAGAAAGCCCTCTCAACTTTTTGTTGCTTTTGATCCTAGTCATTTGGGACTTCCAGTCTCCAAGAGAACACTGTCCAACTGGATTGCACAGTGTGTTTCTTTTGCCTATGAAAGTAAAAACGTTCCTTTGGAAGGCTATGTCACAGCTCACAATGTGAGGCCATGGCAGCCTCTATGGCTCATCTTCACTCTGTGTCTATCGACGATATCTGTCGAGCAGCTACTTGGGCCTCGGTTTATACCTTCACAGCCCATTACTGCTTAGACAAGGACTCCCGCCTGGATGCCTTGTTTGGTCAGGCTGTTCTTCAACACCTGTTCCATAGTTAATCAACTCCTACCCACCATCCCTGGTAGGATGCCAGAGATCCATGGTGGGAAGTGGAGCTCTTTCACAAGGGCACACAACTTCTGGGGTTTCTCCCTGGCATCTGCAGCTAGGGAGTCCCCATATGTGAAGACTACATTCCTGCTTGTTCCTGGAGATAGCATAGTTACTCACCTGTAACAGGTGATCTCTGGGAACAGCAGGAATTTAGTCTTCACAACCCACCCACCTCCCCTAGGAGTTGTATCTGTCTATCTCTCTCTTTCTCACTTTCCCTCTCTCTCTCTGTCTCAGCTATAAACTCAACTGGAGAGGGACAGTTGGGAAAGGCGGGAAGGCAGCACGCAGGCGCTGTGGGATGCTCCCAAAAGCTTTCCTATTGGACACTGGGGAGCGTTCCCGCGCAGGCTCTGTCGGTACCAACGATACCCATATGTGAAGACTAAATTCCTGCTGTTCCCGAAGATCACCTGTTACAGGTGAGTAACTATGCTTTATAGTGGGAGATCATTTTGCATCCGGTGATCAACAGATGGAGTGTGGTTCAGTATTAGGACTAGGTCTGATAGAATCCATTTAAAAGTGAGGGTCTTAGACTTTAGGAAAACTAACTTTGCCAAGATGGGCTAATACCTCAGGGAGTTGTTAGAGGGATGGGAACAGCTGGGGGATGTAGAAAAACAGTGGGCAAAACTGAAAGGGGATATTTTAAGGGCAACCAACCTTTTTGTTAAAATGGTAAATAAAGGTAAAAGGAAAAGGAGACCGCTATGGCTTTCAAAAGAAGTAGCTGAAAAGGTGAAGAAAAAGAGAGAGGCCTACATGAAATACAGGAGATCACAGACAGAGGAAGGCAGGCATTTATATTTGGAAAAAGAGAAGCTAGCAAAGTAGTCAGGAAAGCAAAGATTCTAAAAGAAGAGGAAATAGCCAATGCAATAAAATGGGAGGATAAGACATTTTTCAGATATGTTAGTGAGAAGAAGAAGGGCAAAAGTTGTATTGTCAGACTCAAGGGTGAAGGGGAGGCATATGTAGAAGCTGATGAGGATAAAGTGGAATTGCTTAACAAATATTTCACAGATGAAGAACCAAGAGCAGGACCTCAGAAACACCCACAAACAGGAACAGAAGCAAAGGGCATTTTGAACAATTTTCAGAAGACTGTGTTCGTGAGAAACTAGCTCAACTTAAAGTAGACAAAGCAATGGGACCGGATGGGATACACCCTTGAATACTGAGGAAACTTGGGGACGTTCTAGCAGCTCCACTGACTGACCTTTTCAATGGCTCTTTGGAGTCGGGAGGATTACAGGATCCGAGGCAGCATGGATTCACCATAGGCAGGTCTTGTCAGACAAATGTGATTGATTTCTTTGACTGGGTGACCAGGGAGTTGGACCGAGGGAGAGCCCTAGATGTGGTGTATTTAGAATTCAGTAAAGCCTTTGACACCGTTCCTCACAGGTGACTTATAAACAAACTGAGCACCGTAGGGATGGACCCTAAAGTTACTGCTTGGGTTAGAAATTGGTTGAGTGGGAGACGACAGAGTACAGGTAAATGGAGCTCACTCTGAGGAGAAGGAAGTTACCAGTGGTGTGCCCCAGGGATCTGTCCTTGGTTTGATTCTTTTTAACAGCTTTGTTAGTGATATAGCGGAAGGGCTGTCAGGTAAGATTTCTTTGCAGATGATTCCAAACTCTGCAATAGAGTAGACACCAGGAAGGTGTAGATAACATGAGGGAGGGATCTAGCTAAGCTTGAAGAATGGTCTAGAATTTGGCAGCTGGGATTTAATGTTAAAAAATGTGAGGTCATACATTTGGGCTGCAGCAATCCAAGGGAGCAATATAGTATAGGGGGTGAAGTACTTTTGTCCGCTAAAGAAGCGTGGGACCTAGGCATGTTTGTGTCTGATGATCTTAAAGTAGCTAAACAGGTAGAAAAGGCGACAGCAAAAGCTAGAAGGATGCTTGGGTGCATACAGAGAGGAATGGCTAGCAGAAAAACAGAGGTGGTAGTGCCTCTGTATAAGTCTTTGGTGCGACCTCATTTGGAGGATAGTGTGCAATTCTGGAGACCGCACCTGCAAAAGGATATAAACAAGATGGAGTCAGTACAAAGGGTGGCAACTAAAATGGTTAGTGATCTTCATTATAAAGCATATGAGGACAGACTTAAGGATCTTAATATGTACACCTTAGAGGAAAGGCGGGATAGAGGTGATATAATTGAGATGTTTAAATACCTCCGTGGCATAAATGTTCAGGGAGAAAGCCTCTTTCAATTGAAAACAAGTTCTGCTACGAGGGGAGATGGGATGAGAGTGAAGGGAGATAGATTCAGGAGTGATATGCGGAAATATTTCTTTACAGAAAGAGTAGTGGATCCGTGGAATAGTCTCCCAGTGGAGGTGGTAGAGATGAGGACAGTAACTGAATTCAAAAAAGCATGGGACCAACACAGAGGATCTCTAAAGGTAAAAAGTGGACTGTTGTAGTTGTTGATATGGAAGGACAGACTAGATAGGCCATGTGGTCTTTTTCTGTCGTCATATTTCTATGTTTCTTAAGACTGGAAATGAGCTGATGGGGTGGGGTTTGGACTGGAAATAGGCTGATAGGGGGCTGGAATAGGACTGAAAATGGCTGATGAGGGGCTAGGACTGGAAATGGGCTGATGCAGGAGCATGGGAGAATGGGACTAGAAGGAAGCGGATGCTGGGTGGGGCTGTAACTAGAAGGGTGCTGATGTTGGGGGAGGACTAGAAGGGGATGGGGCTCTGGGAATGAGGATGGAGAGGGGAAAAGATTTTGTGTGGAAGGGAAGAAAAATCTGATTAGCTGGGTATTGGGAGAGTAAGTGGGGACTAAGGAAGGAAGAGTGAAATTTGAGTGGATGATAAAGAAATAAAAAAAGAAATGGAGGAAAGAGCAAAAAAAGGAAAGATCAGTATGTTAAAGCAAATGTAGAGAGAGAATAGAAAAAATCTATTAGAGAGAAGAAAGGACAAATGGACAGCTAGCAGAAGGCACGAAGAAACCAGAAGAAAGTGACTGGAGCAATTGTAACTGGAAAATAAAATGCCCAAACAGGCAGAAAAAGGTAAAAAAATACTTTTTTATTTTGAATTTATTAACTGGAATATGTCAGCTCTGGGAAATGTGTATCGCTAACGTCTTTGCGTTTTTGTTTAGTAGAAGAGGAAATTAATTTATAGTTTTATTTCTCCAGTGTTGTTGTACATTCCAAGTTTGGTTTTTGGGGTTCCCAATTTAATTATTGTCTTCCCATTTCTAAATTGTGATCCCTTGTTCTTTGGTGACGGTCTATGTTCTGCATGTGTAACCAAGCTGAGGTATTCTGGTCATGTAGTTTCTATTTGACAGTGCCACTTGTTTTCTTTCCCCAGTAGGAGATGTATTGGTTTAATATTTGCAGTGTTGCCTTTTGATAGGTAGGGTTTGGTGCTTTGTGAGTACTGGTAGTGCTGTTATGATATGGGGGTTTGCTATGGGTTCTAAATGGACAGTGATTGTAGTACTTCTTAATATGCCTGGCGATTGGCACTGGAGTATAGTAATGTAGAAATCTGGTAGTCTTTCTTTATCCAGACACTCATTAAAAGGCATGTTTACTAAAAGTTAGTGCATGTTAACATTATGCAAATGAGGCTTCACAATGAGTCTCCGCACATATCCCCACATCCCCTTTGGGCCACCTCTAAGTGGAGGGTCTACATGACAAGTCAAAGAATTTTTCAAAGAGGTGTATTTTCAACTTTTTACGGAAATCAGTTTAGTTCTGGGTGGTCCGTAGTGTAGTTGGCAGCGAGTTCCATGATGTAGGGTCATAGTATGAGAATGCCCTTTGGCATACTATTTGAGAACTTTTTTGAGGTGGGATATTGAGAAGATTTAGGTGTTGTCATCGTCATAGTCTTGTGTCTGGGTTCTTCTGAATGAGTGGCTGTAGACCGGCTGCAGTAAGATTGTGTATCGATTTGAAGGTGGTCATGGTTGCTTTGATTTTTACCCTCGTTTTTACTTAGGAATGTTCATATTGTTGACCTTTCATGGAGTGGAGGAGTGGCCTAGTGGTTGGAGCAAGGTACTTCAGGCTGGAAGGTCGGGGGTTCAAATCCCACTAGAGGACAGCAACCTTGGACCGGAAGGACTGGGGTTTCTAGTCCCACAGGTGCTCCTTTTGGTCTTGGGCAAGCCACTTAACCCTCCGTAACCCATGTTCCCTGTAAAATAGTTATCTCCAAGTTATAATGCCCTGTTCAATGTAATTTCAGTTTGTTCAATGTAAACCACACTGATGCAGAATAGCGTGGTATATAAGAGAATGTAAATAAATAAATAAACTCTCTCCAGTGCTGTCTTTTCATCTTTTTCTTCCACTGTGTAATGAGTCTGTTGATGAGGGAGTATCCTCCTATAACACTATACTCTCCTCTGCTCTGGATGCACTGGCTCCTCCCATTCCACACCTCAAACCCTAGCTGTTCACAACAACCTGCTACCTTCGTTCCTAGGCCTGCTCAGCTGAACACCTTTGGCTTAAATTACATATCCTTACTGACTACCTACATTTCAAATTCATGCTAACCTCTTTCCAGTCGGCCATAGCAAGAGTACTATGTCCATCTAACTTACTGTCTTGCTTTTGACCCTCACCATCTCTTTGCTACACTCAACTCTCTCCTCAAGGTCCCTCCTCCCCCAGTCCCACTTTCACTGTCTTTCCAGACCTTAGCTGACTACTTCCATGACAAAGTCTAGAAGATTAGCCTTGAATCCTCTGCTGGGTCACCTCTACTTCATCTTACCCCTCTTTAATCCATTATCCTTTCCTCACCTTCAGTCATCTTTTCTTCCTTTTCTGAAATCACTGAGGAGGAAACGGCAAATCTTTTCATCCAAACTGACTGTTTGCTCTTCTGATCACATCCCCCACCTGTCTGCTAAGCTCTCTCTCTTCTGCTGTCATCCCTTCCATCTGTCATATCCTTAACCTATCGCTTTCCACTGCAATTGTTCCTATTGCCTTCCAACATGCTGTGGTTACACCTCTCCTCAAAAAGCTTTCACTAGATCCTACCTGCCTTCCAGTTATCTACCTATCTCTCCCCTCCCCTTTCCTTCCAAACTACTCTAAAGAGCGGTTCACCACTGCTGTTTTGACTTTCTTTCTTCTCAAGACCTTCTAGACCCACTGCAATCTGTCTTTTGTTCTCTACATTCCACAGAAACGGCTCTTGCCAAAGTCTCCAGTGACTTGTTCCTCACCAAATCCAAAGGCCTCTATTTGATTCTCATCCTTTTTAACCTTTCTGCTACTTTTGATACTGTTGATCACCACCTTCTCCTCAATGCCCTATCTTCGCTTGGATTTAGGGGCTCTGTTCTGTCTTGGTTTTCTTCTTATCTCTCCCATCGCACTTAGCATTTGTTCTGTTAGTCCCTCCTCTGTCGCCATCCTCCTCTCATTTAATGTACTTCAGGGCTCTGTCTTAGGGCATCTCCTTTTCTCTCTCTACACTCAGTCCATTGGTGCAGTTATTTCCTCCCATGGTTTTTAGTACCATCTTTTTGCTGATGACTTTCAGACCTACCTTTCTGTGCCTGACATCTCTCCAGGAATTCAGGCCCGGATCTCTGCCTGCTTATCTGACTTTGCTGCCTGGATGTCTCACCACGATCTGAAACTGAACATGGCCAAAACTGAGCTCCTTAACTTTCCCCCTAAACTCACTTCCCCTCTTCCTCCCCTTGATTTCTGCGGATAACACTACACTCCTCCCTGTTTCCTCAGCTCAGAATCTTGGGGCCATCTTTGACTCTGCTCTCTCTTTCTCTGCACACATCCAACACATAGCTAAAACCTGTCGCTTCTTTCTCTATAACCTTGGCAAAATTTTCCCTTCCTTTCTACGCACACTACTAAGACACTTATCCACTCTTTAGTCACCTCCTGTTTAGACTATTGCAAACTTCTCCTTTTTGGTCTCCCTCGGAATCATCTCTCTCTCCTTCAGTCTGTTCATAACTGAGCTGCGCGGCTAATCTTCCGCCAGCCTTGATACGCTCATATAACCCCTCTTCTCAGATTGCTTCACTGGCTCCCTATTTATTTCCATATCCAGTTCAAACTTTTCCTACGAACCTATGTGTACTCATTCTGTGGCTTCTCACTACTTTCCTCTCTTGTCTCTCCCTACACCCTTTCTCGGGAACTCGCTCTTCTGGCAAATCCCTTCTACCTGTGCACTTCTCTTCTACTGCTGACTCTAGACTTCGATCCTTCCATCTCTCTGCTTTTTATGCCTGGAGTCTGTATGTCAGGCTTCATTTCGGGCCCTTTAAAAATCCAGGCTGAAAATTTACCTCTTCAAGGCCGCTTTTGGATCCTGATCCATTTAGTCTCCTTTGTGTTTCCTTACCATTCCCCTAGATTTATCCTTCCCCTCAGCTGTTGTATTGTCTATTTTGAGTAGACTGTAAGCTTTGATGAGCAGGGACCGTCTTTTCAATGTGTCTATACAACGCTGCGCATGTCTTGTAGTGGTGTTTTTATCCTTTACCACCATGTTGGGTTTCCTTGCATCCAGTTTCTTATTCATCAGAATGGGAATATCCCAAGTGATCATAATCTCTTCACTCTCTGTAATTCTCTTCTGGGGTAGTTTCTCCAAATGGGTTAGTTTTGAGCACACTATGGCAGTCGTGAACCTCACTTCTAAGCCAGGAATTCTCTCCCGCCATGTGGGGCTCCCTCTGATATCATGAGACCTCAACATTGTCTTAACCCAGCTGATGAAAGCCCCTTTTGAGACACTGGATACCTGCAACCTGAAGTACCTGACCTGGAAGGTCTTGTTTCTCGTGGTGGTAACTTCAAAACGCATGCATTCTGCTGCTCCTCACTACCTTTAGAACATAAGAACATAAGATATGCCATACTGGGTCAGACCAAGGTCCATCAAGCCCAGTATCCTGTTTCCAACAGTGGCCAATCTAGGTCATACATACCTAGCAGTTTCCCCAAAAGACACAGGTTCCACAATGCTTGTACTGGGTCAAGCATTGATATCCTGGGTCCCTTCTTAATAATGGCTTATGGACCTTTCCTCCAGGAACTTGTCCAAACCTTTTTTTAAACCCAGCTACACTAACAGCCTTTACTACATCCTCCAGTCACAAATTCCAGAGTTTGATTACACGTTGAGTGAAAAATATTTTCTTTTATTAGTCTTAAATAGTTTACCCTGTAGGTTCATTGCATGTCCCCTAGTCTTTCTATATTCTGATAACGTAAACAATTGATCTAAATTTACCCGTTCCACTCCATTCATTAATTTATAGACTTCTATTATATCTCCCCTCAGCCATCTCTTTTCCAGGTTAAAGAGCCCTAACCTTTTTAGCCTTTCTTCATAGAAGTATCCTTCCATCCACTTTACCATTTTGGTGGCTCTTCTCTGAACCTTTTCTAATATCGCTATATCCTTTTTAAGATACGGCGACCAGAATTGCACACAATATTCAAGGTGCGGTCTCACCATGGAACGATATAGAGGCATTATAATATCTTTTGTTTTATTTTCCATTCCTTTCCTTATGATACCTAGAATTCTATTTGCTCTCTTGGCCGCCGCTGCACACTGGGCCGAGGGTTTTAACATGGTATCCACAATGACGTCTAAATCTTTTTCCTGGGTGGTGGTTCCTAATGTGGAACCTTGCATCATGTAACCATAGTTTGGGTTGTTCTTCCCTAGGTGCATAACTCTGCACTTGTCCACATTAAATTTCATCTGCCATTTTGATGCCCAGTCTTCCAATTTATCAAGATCCTCTTGCAATTTTCCACAATCCTCTTGGGGTTTAGCAACTTTAAATAGTTTTTTGTCATCTGCAAGTTTGATAACCTCACTCGTTATTCCACTTTCCAGGTCGTTTATGAATATGTCAAAAAGCATCAGACCCAGCACAGATCCTTGGGGTACACCACTATTCACCTTCTCCATTAGGAAAATTGGCCATTTAGCCCTACCCTCTGCTTTCTATCTTTTAACCAGTTCCTGATCCACAGTAGTACACTGCCTCCTATCCCATGACTCTTTAGTTTTGCCAAAGGTCTCTGATGAGGGACCTTGTCAAAGGCTTTCTGAAAGTCCAGATACACTATATCAAATGACTCACCTTTGTCCACCTCTTTATTCACACCTTCAAAAAAACATAACAGATTAGTAAGACAAGATCTTCCTTGTCTAAAGCCATGTTGGCTGTCTCCCATTATTTATTTTATTTTATTTATTTACATTCTCTTATATACCGCGCTATTCTGCATCAGTGCGGTTTACATTGAACAAACTGAAATTAAATTGAACAGGGCATTATAACTTGGAGATAACTATTTTACAGGGAACATGGACTATGGAGGGTTAAGTGGCTTGCCCAAGACCACAAGGAGCACCTGTGGGACTAGAAACCCCAGTCCTTCCGGCCCAAGTTTGCTGTCCTCTAGTGGGATTTGAACCCCCGACCTTCCGGTCTGAAGTACCTTGCCCCAACCACTAGGCCGCTCCTCCACTCCATTAGGCCATGACTATTTCCATGCTGAGTAATTTTATTCTTTATGTTGGTTTCTACCATTTTTCCCGGTACTGACGTCAGGCTCACCATCTGTAGTTTCCTCGAAGGCACACATTGCATTGCATTACATTGGCGATCCTCCAATCTTCAGGTATTAGAGATGATTTTAATGATAGTTCACAGATTACTAATAGCAGGTCTGCAATCTCACATTTCAGTTCTTTCAACACCCTTGAATGAATATCATCCAGCCCAGGTGATTTGCTACTCTTCAGTTTATCTAATAGTTGTAATACATCTTCCCGATGTATCGATATTTCCTTCAATTCTTCCGCACCTTTAAATACCACTTCAGTCATGGGTAACATCCCTACATTTTTCTCAGTAAAGACCGAAGCAAAGAATTCATTCAGCCTCTCCGCTATCGCCTTGTCGCCTCTTAGTGCCCCTTCAACCCCTCTATCATCTAATGGACCAACTGATTCTCTCACAGGTTTTTTGCTAAGAATGTACCTGAAAAAGTCTTTATTTCGCATTTTTGCTTCCGCAGCAAGCTTCTTCTCAAATTCTCCCTTTGCCCTTTGCATTTGACTTGCCAGTGCTTGTGCTGTTTCCAGGTTTCGTCGTTTGGCTCTTTTTTCCATTTCCTGAAAGATGCTTTTTTGGCAACAACAGCCTCTCTGACCTCACCTTTAAACCATGCTGGCAGTTTTTTGGACTTCCTTCCACTTTTCTTAAAGCGTGGAATACAGCTGGCCTGGGCTTCCAAGATAGTATTTTTCAACAACACCCAAGCTTGATGTAAGTCTTTAACCTTTGCAACTGCTCCTTTTAGCTTGTTCTTAACTATTTTCCTCATTTTATCATAGTCTCCCTTTCGAAAGTTAAAAGGTAGTACTGTGGCTTTCCTTACTATCCCTCCTTCACTAATTAAATCAAAGGCGATCATGCTATGATCACTATTGCAAAGTGGCCCCAACACCTTATCTCTTGCACTAGATCTGGTATGGCTTCCCCTCTGATCAGTTCATGAACCAACTGCTCCAAGAAGCAGTCATTTATTTCATCTAGGAACTTTATCTCCCTAGCATGACGTGACACTCCCTAACATTTATTTATTTATTTATTACAAGCTCTTATATACCGCTCTATTCAGCATCAGCGCGGTTCACAATATAACAACAGACCAGAACAACAAACTGTTTGGTTTTACAGAGAACAAGGTCAGAGAACTTGGATAAAACATGGGACGGCATTTCTGCAACTATTTACATGAGTATTTACAAGTATACACAACAGAAGTTGTTATTAGTTATAGGGTAAGGATCGAGATTGGTTAGCTGGTCAAGTAATATTGGGGGAAAAGGTGGGATTTGAGAGCCTTTCTAAAAAGGGATAGATCAGTGATAGCACGAATCTCTGGGGGTAGGGCATTCCAGCACTTGGGGGCATAGAATCTGAAGGCCCTGTTAGATGTCGTTGATAGGCATTTTGTCGCTGCTTTAGGGATAACATGACGTGACACTCACCCAGTCGATACCGGGGTAATTGAAATCACCCATTATTATTACTGCGCTGTAACGTTTGTTAGCTTCCTTGATTTCTTTGAGCATTTCATCATCCATTTGTTCATTCTGACCAGGCGGTCGATAGAAAACCCCTACTGCCATCGCCTTCCCCTTTTTACATGGAATTTCAATCCATAGAGATTCTACAGCAAATTTTGTTTCCTGCAAAACTTTAATCCTTTCTGACTCAGTGCCCTCTCTAACATAGAGCGCAACGCCTCTACCAATTTGATCAGCTCTATCATTACAATATAGTTTGTACCCAGGTATCACAGTGTCCCACTGGTTGTCCTCCTTCCACCATGTCTCTGATATTCCAATCATATCTAACCTCTCATTTAGTGCTATATATTCTAACTCTCCCATCTTATTTTTTAGACTTCTAGCATTTGCATACAAGCATTTAAGAGACTTAATTTTATTCATATTAATTTGGCTATTGGTAGACAGGGGTAATTTGGGATCTTTAAGCTCTGTCTGATCCATACTCGAGGGCATTTGGGCTACTTTACTCTTTTTTGGAACCTCTCTGCTTTTGGTAGTATCCTTCAAGGATATATTCTTCCGAACCATCCGCTCTTGGGCGTCTGTCAGCTTTCCCCTATTATCTAGTTTAAAAGCTGCTCTGTCTCCTTTTTAAAGGTTAATGCCAGCAGCCTGGTTCCATACCAGTTAAGGTGAAGCCCATCCCTTCGGAAGAGCCCCTCCTTTCCCCAGAATGTTCCCCAGTTCCTAACAAATCCAAAACCCTCATCTCTGCACCATTGTCTCATCCACGCATTGAGACTCCAGAGCTCTGCCTGCCATTTGGGTCCTGCACGTGGAACGGGAAGCATTTTAGAGAATGCTACCCTGGAAGTTCTGGATCACAACTTCCTACCTAAAAGCCTAAATTTAGCCTCCAGGACCTCCCTACCACATTTTCCTATGTCATTGGTACCGACATGTACCAAGACAGCAGACTCCTCTCCAGCACTATCTAAGACCTTATCTAGGTGGCGCGTGAGGTCTGCTACCTTCGCACCAGGCAGGCATGTTACCAGGCGATCCTCACGTGCACCAGCCACCCAGCTATCTACATGCCTAATGATCGAATCACCAACTATAACGGCTGTCCTAACCCTTCCCTCATGGGCACATGGCCCTGGAGAAACCTCCTCAGTGTGAGAGGGTTTTACATCACCTGGAGGACAGGTCCTAGTTACAGGATCACTTCCTGCCACACCAGGGTGATGCTCTCCTTTCACGTGACCTCTCTCCTCCATGGTAACAGGGATACTGCCAGACTGGAGGTGGGACTTCAGGACTATATCCCTGTAGGTCTCATCTATGTACCTCTCTGTCTTTCTTATGTTTTCCAAGTCTGCTACTCTAGCCTCTAGAGAACGGACTCGTTCCCTGAGAGCAAAGAGCTCCTTGCACCTAGTGCAAATGTAAGACCTCTCACCATCTGGGAGAAAATCATACATGTGACACTCAATGCAAAAGACTGGAAAGGACCCATCTCGCTGCTGGACTGCTGTCTGCATCTTAGTTTTAAGTTTGTGTTTATATCTTTTAAGTTCTTAACTTACTAAGGGTTGCTATGGATATTTATACTAATAAAACTGTACCTAATACGTTTAATATACCTTGTTCACCTGAAGCTTAATTAATCTCAGGTCCTTAGTGTATGACTGATTTGGGTAACGAGCTTCACCTGAGAGCACCTCCTGTCTTTTAAGATGTGTAAGTACCTATAAAGCTACGATTATCCTAGGCGTGGGTGGGTGTTGCGGAGGGAGGGAGGGAAATAACACTTATTAAAAGAGGGCTGCTACACAGTACTCTCTCTTGTGCTGCTGAGGTAAGCTATATTCTGATTTGATTTAAATTATAGATTTTTGCTGCTGCTAGGCTCTAACGTATTATGAAATTTAAACTACAAGCTCTCTGCTGGGTTCCAAATTTAACCAGAAAGCTCTCTTCTGTGTTTTAAATTTAAACTAAAAGTTCTTTGTTGATGCTAGGTCCTGAGTGACTATTAAATTTAAACTGCAAGCTCTCTGCTGGGTTCCAAATTTAACCAGAAAGCTCTCTTCTGTGTTTTAAATTTAAGGTACTTTGCTGATACTAGGCCCTGAGTGACTTTTCAATTTAAACTACAAGTTCTCTGCTGGCTATGAAATGTAACCAGAAAGCTCTCTTCTTTGTTTTAAATTTAGACTTAAACTGCTGCTACTAGGCCCTGACTGATTTAACAAAAAATAGTGGGTTCACAGATTAATTAGCTTTAATACAAATAATTCCTTTCAGAAAATTCCCAGAAGTATATACTCACAATTGCAGATCTCTCTCCAGAAGTAACAGTCCCCTTTTCTAGTCCTTCAAGACTGAGGATCACAGAGCTCTGGTTGAGCTATTTGTTGAACCCTCACCTCAGGGCCTGCCCTCCTTCAAATGAACCTGCATTCTTTAGTTAATTATCTGAAACCTTCTAACAGGAAGGAAAGATAAGAGACACAATTATTTAATTAATTATCCCAGAGCTCTGATGAAGGGAGGCAGCGTGCCAAAATCAGGCCTTCTGTCCTTTCTCCGTTCAGAGATTTCTCAGCCAGAGTTCCAGTTTTTATTGAGGATTATCAGCTGACACAGTTAATTTTTAATCAACATCTGGTGATATTTATGTTACATAAGCACAAAATCTGAAATAGAATATGCTGATGTCTTTGCCAAACAACATGAGACTGCAGACGTTACAAGGTTATAACTCTATTCACTAGACACAGTAGGTGTCGCTATATTTCTGCCATGAAGTACAAGATGATTAGTTACACTTATAATATTTGCTGAGTTTCTATTATATCTCCAGGAACAAGCAGGAATGAGTCTTCACATATGGGTACGTCGGTACCGACGGAGCCTGCACGGGAATGCTCCCCAGCATCCAATCAGAAAGCTTTTGGGAGCATCCTGCGCACTGCCTTCCCGCCTTTTCCACTGCCTCTCCTCAGTTTTTGTTTTTCCGCGGAGCCGGCAGGACGTCCTCCTGTCACCGCAGAAACGTTTCTCTTAAATTCTTTATTTCTTGTTTTCTTGTGGTCGCGGCTGTTTTTCCCGCCAGCACCGGTACCGCCGGTGGGTTCTTCTTTTCTTTTTCTTAAACTCAGGGAGATTTTTCCCTCAGTTTCTGTCTTAATTTTTTTGTGCCTGCAAGGCCTCTCCATCATGGAGCCTTCTTCTCCTAAGAAGTGCCTTTACTGTGGAAACACAGCGTTCTTTTTAGACTCCAATGCCTGGTGTCTAACCTGTTTGGGTCCTGACCCTTTTTCCCCTGATCAATCAGGCTACAAAACTGTGAGAAGAACTTCTCTCTTTCGAGTTTCCCTCGATACCGTTTTCCCTCCCGGAGTGAGGGCACCGGCCTTTTCTTCTCTTCAGGATCAGGTAACCCACAAACAGTCTGTTAAGACTAGCCAATCCTTGAGTGGTAAGTCTCATACCAAGCATGATGACGGCTCCGGCCTTGCCCTCAAGACCCCATTGGCATTAAAACCCCGGCGGGAGTCTCTGGGCTCCAAAGCATTTCAGGGGTTTCAGGTTGTTCCTGGGGCTCACCCCTCACAGAACATACCTGAGCCATGCTTGGTGGTGGCATCCGCTTCGAGCGGTACCGGTACCCCGGCGTCGGCACCGGTGTTGAGTGATCCACTCTTCACCAGGGATCGTCATCTGGCTTCCTCGGTACCTTCGGGACCGATCGATATGGCCAAGATTGGCTTTCCTGTATCGGCGCCGATACCACCACCGACATCGGTACCCTCTAGACATGCATCGATAGACTCGCTCCCTTCGATGCCGAGTCTGGAATCGATTTCTAGTCTAGATGACTGGGTACCGACGCGTCTCGGAACCGACCCGTATCGGTTCCGGATACGCAGTACCGAGGATATTCACCAAGCGCTTCTGGTTCCCTCGGTATCGCTTGAGCAGCCTCCGATGACTGTTTCGAGAGCGTTATCGTCTCTTGTTCCGACTCAGCTACCGGTATCGGTATCGATGTCGGTTCCTGCAGTTACATCGGTACCATCGATCCTTTCTATGCCTAGTTTGAAATCGATACCTGGCATGGACGATGCAATGCTGACTGCCTCTAATTGTGTCTGCCAGTACCACTATCCATCTAGTGGGATTCTTTTTCGGCACCAGACCAATACATCTTCTGGTGCTCAGGCTGCTCCTTCAACATTAGCCTACCCAGGGATAGTTCCCATTGGAGATCCCTCTTTTCAGAGATTTCTCCTTGACATAGCAACCTTTCTTGCCATTCCTATCCCTGGCTGTGATCCTACTCGAGGTTCTCCTGCAGAAAAGGAAAATATAATGCTTCCTTTACATCATTCTTTGCAGGATCTTCTTTTGAGAATGTGGGAATCCCCTTTAAGGGTTCCCTCACCTTCTACTGCAACTGATGTTCTGTATCAGGTGCCCCCCTCTCCAGGCTTTCAAAAAACTCAACTTCCCCATCATTCCATTGTAGTGGAATCAGCAATGAGGAAGGTAAAAAGCAAGAAGAAGCATTCTTCTTATCCGCCAGGTCGTGCATCTAAAGCACTGGATGCCTTTGGACGTCAAGCCTTCCAAACATCTATGCTGGCATCAAGGATTATCTCTTATATTTTTTATATGAGTCTATCTCTCCAGGAGGTCACAAAGAAATTATCTCTTTTGACTCCTTTTCTATCAGAACCTAAGGCTTCAGACTATTCCTTGCTTCTTAGTCATAGCCAAAACATCTCTTGGTTTCTTTCTCGTGCTTCTCTAGACTCTTTTGAGTCTGTTCGCAGATCCTCTGCTATTGCCATAGGAGCACGTCGTAGAGCCTGGCTCCAAGCTTCAGACTTGAGCAGATGGGCACAACACACACTGGGTAATTCTCCTTGTACTGGAGAAAATCTCTTCAATAAAGAGGCTTTACGTCAGGGGGCTCATTGCTCCACTGACTTCCCTAGTTCTAGGGACCATCCTAAGCCGCCTTCTTCCCCAGGAGGTAGGAAATGTCCTACCAAACCTTCTTTCCCTAAGAAAAGAAGGTTTCACTCTTCTCCTGCCCATCATCCAGATGTACCCAAGCAAGGAGACACCTTGTCCTGGTCTGAAGAATCCAAACTCTAGCCAGTCTCAGCATACCCAACAACCTACAGTTTACTTCTTCTTAGCAGAAGTTTGTTCACTGTTTTTTTTTCTTTAAAGTTCTACATGTGCTTTCCTTTCTTCAGGATAAGCTAAGCTGTCAGGATATTCTTGTCCATGGGTTACAGATTTCTCCTCTTTCTTCCTACCAAGAAGAGAAGTTAACAACTATCCCATGATAGTTCCTGTCCCACCATGGACATTTTTTCCTTCAGCTGACACCATATGGTAAGTCACCCTTCAATTACATGTTTTTTCTGTACCCTCTCATCCAGGGGGTTCCCCTGAATGAGTGGTACCATACTGGTCATTCCAGTATAGAAAATTTTCCTAGAATAACTTCTCTGGACAGCTGTCAGACAGGGACAGGAATACTCCTCTCCTTTGGTCTGTTTCTCTCTGTTGCACACAGGAACATTCTCTCTGCTGTCTTGTTCAGCACTGTTCATGCAGGAGTTCTACTGACTGAACTACTGGTACTTCCCACAAGTTTCCAGTCTCTCTTACACTATTTTTGTCTAGCTTTAGAAGTGATTCCAAGATAGTCCTCATCTATCTTGGATAACCCTACTCACTTCAGGCTTCTCACCTTATCTTCTTTCTGGCCATTTCCATTTACCTGGATGTGGCAGCACAGCTGACCTACAGTCAGTTTTATATCCTAATTCTCCTGCATAATGCTCTCTGCAATCTTCAGAGAAGCTTTCTACTATGGGCCCTTGCTAGAGAGCATTGAACTTTGTCTCTGGTGGCTATTCTATATAGTAGAAAAGGCTTATCAGTCCTTTTCCATGACTGTGAGGGTTCCCACACCCTCTTGTCTCCTGTTATAATACAGGATATAGGCTTTTTCTGCGTGAATGTCCACGCAGTTTTTCCAATCCTGCGGGATTAAGCCCTTTTTTCTTTACAGATTGGCCTTATGCTATCCTACTCCTCATGGACAGCACATATTCTACTAGTAACGCATAATACCCCTGTGTCCCTTCAGTGGGTCATCCTGGTATCTCCTTCTATGCGTTTCTGTCCATTACCATGTCAGAGTTCTACAGAACTCCCGCCTTGCTCTCTACAGACTGATATTATCCTCTGTTTTTTCACGCAACCATCCTGGTTATTTTACTGGATAGCATTCCTGCACCCTCTTAGCCCAGAGGAATAGATTTTCTATATATCTTTCAAGTAGATTCCACCTTCTTGTTATTAGATGAATCTTCCTCTTTCACATCTCTCATGTGAATATTCTTATGGGGCTTAGTTGCAGACAGGTATCTTCAGAATTATATATTCATGTCTGTATATATCTCTATATATTCTATACATACATATGTCGGTCAGCTGTGTGTGCATAAGTTATGCCCTATATGTATATTGTCACCAGCTCTCCTTAAACCCAAAAGGCAGGCAGAGCTCCGGAGTCTCAATGCGTGGATGAGACAATGGTGCAGAGATGAGGGGTTTGGATTTGTTAGGAACTGGGGAACATTCTGGGGAAAGGAGGGGCTCTTCTGAAGGGATGGGCTTCACCTTAACCGGGATGGAACCAGGCTGCTGGCATTAACCTTTAAAAAGGAGATAGAGCAGCTTTTAAACTAGATGATAGGGGAAAGCCGACAGTCGCCCAAGAGCGCATGGTTCAGAAGAATGTATCCTTGAAGGATACTACAAAAAGCAGAGAGCTTCCAAAAAAGAGTAAAGTAGCCCAAATGCCCTCAAGTATGGAGCAGACAGAGCTTAAAGATCCCAAATTACCCATGTCTACCAATAGCCAAATTAATATGAATAAAATACAGTCTCTAAAATGCTTGTATGCAAATGCTAGAAGTCTACAAAACAAGATGGGAGAGTTAGAATATATAGCACTAAACAAGAGGTTAGATATGATTGGAATATCAGAGACATGGTGGAAGGAGGACAACCAGTGGGACACTGTGATACCTGGGTACAAACTGTATCGTAATGATAGAGCTGATCAAATTGGTGGAGGGGTTGCGCTCTATGTTAGAGAGGGCATTGAGTCAGAAAGGATTAAAGTTTTGCAGGAAACAAAATTTGCTGTAGAATCTCTATGGATTGAAATTCCATGTAAAAAGGGGAAGGCGATGGCAGTGGGGGTGTACTATCGTCCGCCTGGCCAGAATGAACAAATGGATGATGAAATGCTCAAAGAAATCAAGGAAACTAGCAAAAGTTACAGTGCAGTAATAATAATGGGTGATTTCAATTACCCCGGTATCGACTGGGTCAGTGTCACAGCAGGACATGCTAGGGAGATAGAGTTTCTAGATGAAATAAATGACTGCTTCTTGGAGCAGCTGGTTCATGAACCAACCAGAGGGGAAGCAATAGTAGACCTAGTCCTTAGTGGAACACCAGATGTAGTGCAAGAGATAAGGGTGTTGGGGCCACTTGGCAATAGTGATCATAGCATGATCACCTTTGATTTAATTAGTGGAGGAGGGATAGTAAGGAAATCCACAGTACTACCTTTTAACTTTCGAAAGGGAGACTATGATAAAATGAGGAAAATAGTTAAGAAAAAACTAAAAGGAGCAGTTGCAAAGGTTAAAGACGTACATCAAGCTTGGGTGTTGTTCAAAAATACTATCTTGGAAGCCCAAGCCAGCTTTATTCCACGCTTTAAGAAAAGTGGAAGGAAGTCAAAAAAACTGACAGCATGGTTTAAAGGTGAGGTCAGAGAGGCTGTTGTTGACAAAAAAGCATAAGAACATAAGATATGCCATACTGGGTCAGACCAAGGTCCATCAAGCCCAGTATTCTGTTTCCAACAGTGGCCAATCTAGGTCATATGTACCTAGCAGTTTCCCCAAGAGACACAAGTTCCACAATGCTTGTACTGGGTCAAGCATTGATATCTTCGGTCACTTCTTAATAATGGTTTATGGACCTTTCCTCCAGGAACTTGTCCAAACCTTTTTTAAACCCAGCTACACTAACAGCCTTTACTACATCCTCCGGTAACAAATTCCAGAGTTTGATTACACGTTGAGTGAAAAAATATTTTCTTTTATTGGTTTTAAATACTTTACCCTGTAGCTTCATTGCATGTCCCCTAGTCTTTCTATATTCTGATAATGTAAACAATCGATCTACGTTTACCCGTTCCATTCCGTTCATTAATTTATAGACTTCTATCATATCTCCCCTCAGCCGTCTCTTTTCCAGTTTAAAGAGCCCTAACCTTTTTAGCCTTTCTTCATAGGAGTATCCTTCCATCCCCTTTACCATTTTGGTGGCTCTTCTCTGAACCTTTTCTAAAATCGCTATATCCTTTTTAAGATACGGCGACCAGAATTGCACACAATATTCAAGGTGCGGTCTCACCATGGAACGATATAGAGGCATTATAATATCTTTTGTTTTATTTTCCATTCCTTTCCTTATCATACCTAGCATTCTGTTTGCTCTCTTGGCTGCCGCTGCACACTGGGCCGAGGGTTTTAACATGGTATCCACAATGACGCCTAAATCTTTTTCCTGGGTGGTGGTTCCTAATGTGGAACCTTGCATCGTGTAACCATAGTTTGGGTTGTTCTTCCCTAGGTGCATAACTTTGCACTTGTCCACATTAAATTTTATCTGCCATTTTGATGCCCAGTCTTCCAATTTATCAAGATCCTCTTGCAATTTTTCACAATCCTCTTCGGTTTTAACAACTTTAAATAGTTTTGTGTCATCTGCAAATTTGATAACCTCACTCGTTATTCCACTTTCCAGGTCATTTATGAATATGTCAAAAAACAGCGGACCCAGCACAGATCCCTGGGGTACACCACTATTCACCTTTCTCCATTGGGAAAATTGGCCATTTAGCCCTACTCTCTGCTTTCTCTTTTTTAACCAGTTCCTGATGCACAATAGTACACTGCCTCCTATCCCATGACTCTTTAGTTTTGCCAAATGTCTCTGATGAGGAACCTTGTCAAAGGCTTTCTGAAAGTCCAGATACACAACATCAACCGACTCACCTTTGTCCACCTGTTTATTCACTCCTTCAAAAAAACATAACAGATTAGTAAGACAAGATCTTCCTTGTCTAAAGCCATGTTGGCTGTCTCCCATTAGGTTTTGACTATCTACATGCTGAGTAATTTTATTCTTTATGATGGTTTCTACCATTTTTCCCGGTACTGACGTCAGGCTCACCGGTCTGTAGTTTCCCGGATCACCCCTGGAACCCTTTTTAAAAATTGGTGTTACATTGGCGATCCTCCAATCTTCAGGTATTAGAGATGATTTTAATGATAGTTCACAGATTACTGATAGCAGGTCTGCAATCTCATATTTCAGTTCTTTCAAAACCCTTGGATGTATACCATCCGGCCCAGGTGATTTGCTACTCTTCAGTTTATCTAATAGTTGTAAGACATCTTCCCGATGTATCGATATTTCCTTCAATTCTTCCACACCTTTAAATACCACTTCCGTCATGGGTAACATCCCTACATCTTCATCAGTAAAGACCGAAGCAAAGAATTCATTCAGTCTCTCCGCTATCGCCTTGTCGCCTCTTAGTGCTCCTTTAACCCCTTTATCGTCTAATGGACCAACTGACTCTCTCACAGGTTTTTTGCTACGAATGTATTTGAAAAGGTCTTTATTTCATGTTTTTGCTTCCGCAGCAAGCTTCTTCTCAAATTCTCTCTTTGCCTGCCTTATCAATGCCTTGCATTTGACTTGCCAGTGCTTGTGCTGTTTCCAGGTTTCGTCATTTGGCTCTTTTTTCCATTTCCTGATAGATGCTTTTTTGGCAACAACAGCCTCTCTGACCACACCTTTAAACCATGCTGGCAGTTTTTTGGACTTCCTTCCACTTTTCTTAAAGCGTGGAATATAGCTGGTCTGGGCTTCCAAGATAGTATTTTTCAACAACACCCAAGCTTGATGTACGTCTTTAACCTTTGCAACTGCTCCTTTTAGTTTTTTCTTAACTGTTTTCCTCATTTTATCATAGTCTCCCTTTCGAAAGTTAAAATGTAGTACTGTGGATTTCCTTACTATCCCTCCTCCACTAATTAAATCAAAGGCGATCATGCTATGATCACTATTGCCAGGTGGCCCCAACAACCTTATCTCTTGCTCTAGATCTGGTGTTCCACTAAGGACTAGGTCTAATATGGCTTCCCCTCTCGTCGGTTCTTGAACCAGCTGCTCCAAGAAGCAGTCATTTATTTCATCCAGGAACTTTATCTCCCTAGCATGTCCTGACGTGACACTGACCCAGTCGATACCAGGGTAATTGAAATCACCCATTATTATTACTGCACTGTAACGTTTGTTAGCTTCCTTGATTTCTTTAAGCATTTCATCATCCATTTGGTCATTCTGGCCAGGCGCTCGATAGTACACCCCCACTGCCATTGCCTTCCCCCTTTTATATGGAATTTCAATCCATACAGATTCTACAGCAGATTTTGTTTCCTGCAAAACTTTAATCCTTTCTGAGTCAATGCCCTCTCTAACATAGAGCGCAGCCCCTCCACCAATTTGATCAGCTCTATCATTACGATATAGTTTGTACCCAGGTATCACAGTGTCCCACTGGTTGTCCTCCTTCCACCATGTGTCTGATATTCCAATCATATCTAACATTTCATTTAGTGCTATATATTCTAACTCTCCCATCTTATTGTTTAGACTTCTAGCATTTGCATACAAGCATTTTAGAGAATGTATTTGTTCATGTTAATTTGGCTATTGTTAGACATGGGTAAATTGGGATCTTTAAGCTCTGTCTGCTCCATACTTGAGGGCATTTGGGCTACTTTACTCTTTTGTGGAACCTCTCTGCTTTTGGTAGTATCCTTCAAGGATACATTCTTCCGAACCATCCGCTCTTGGGCGACTGTCGGCTTTCCCCTAATATCTAGTTTAAAAGCTGCTCTATCTCCTTTTTAAAGGTTAATGCCAGCAGCCTGGTTCCATCCCGGTTAAGGTGAAGCCCATCCCTTCGGAAGAGCCCCTCCTTTCCCCAGAATGTTCCCCAGTTCCTAACAAATGCAAAACCCTCATCTCTGCACCATTGTCTCATCCACGCATTGAGACTCCGGAGCTCTGCCTGCCTTTTGGGTCCTGCTTGCGGAACAGGAAGCATTTCAGAGAATGCTACCCTGGAAGTTCTGGATTTCAACTTCCTACCTAAAAGCCTAAATTTTGCCTCCAGAACCTCCCTACCACATTTTCCTATGTCATTGGTACCAACATGTACCAAGACAGCAGACTCCTCCCCCAGCACTATTTAAGACCTTATCTAGGTGGCGCGTGAGGTCCGCTACCTTCGCACCAGGCAGGCATGTTACCAGGCGATCCTCACGTCCACCAGCCACCCAGCTATCTACATGCCTAATGATCGAATCAACAACTATAACGGCTGTCCTAACCCTTCCCTCATGGGCACATGGCCCTGGAGAAACTTCCTCGGTGCGAGAGGGTTTTACATCACCTGGAGGACAGGTCCTAGTTACAGGATCACTTCCTGCCACACCAGGGTGATGCTCTCCTGTCACGTGACCTCTCTCCTCCATGGCAACAGGGGTGCTGCCAGACTGGAGGTGGGACTTCAGGACTATATCCCTGTAGGTCTCGTCTATGTACCTTTCTGTCTGTCTTATGTTTTCCAAGTCTGCTACTTTAGCCTCTAGAGAACAGACTTGTTCCCTGAGAGCAAAGAGCTCCTTGCACCTAGTGCACACGTAAGACCTCTCACCAACTGGGAGAAAATCATACATGTGACACTCATTGCAAAAGACTGGAAAGCCCCCATCCCGCTGCTGGACTGCTGTCTGCATCTTAGTTTTAAATTTGTGTCTAAATCTTTAAGTTCTTACTTACTAGGGGTTGCTATGGGTATTTATACCAATAAAACTGTACCTAATACGTTTAATATACCTTGTTCACCTGAAGCTAAATTAATCTCAGGTCCTTAGTGTATGACTGATTTGGGTAATGAGCTTCACCTGAAAACACCTCCTGTCTTTTAAGATGTGTAAGTACCTATAAAGCTATGATTATCCCAGGGGTGGGTGGGTGTGGGGAGGGAGGGAGGGAAATAACACTTATTAAAAGAGGGCTGCTACACAGTACCCTGTCTTGTGCTGCTGAGGTAAGCTAAATTCTGATTTGATTTAAATTATAGCTCTTAGCTGCTGCTGCTAGGCTCTAACTTCTTATGAAATTTAAACTACAAGCTCTCTGCTGGATTCTAAATTTAACCAGAAAGCTCTCTTCTGTGTGTTAAATTTAAACTAAAAGTACTTTTCTGATGCTAGGCCCTGAGTGACTATTAAATTTAAACTACAAGCTCTCTGCTGGGTATGAAATGTAACCAGAAAGTTCTCCTCTGGGTATTAAATTCAAACTTTAATTGCTGCTACTAGGCCCTAACTGATCCAACAAAAAAAACAGTGGGTTCACAGATTAAGTAGCTTTAATACAAAGAATTCTTTTTAGAAAATTACCAGAAGTATATACTCACAGTTGCAGATTTCTCTCCAGAAGAAACAGCCCCCCTTTCTAGTCCTACAAGACATCTTTCAGGAAATGGAAAAAAGAGCCAAACGACGAAACCTGGAAACAGCACAAGCACTGGCAAGTCAAATGCAAGGCATTAATAAAGCAGGCAAAGGTAGAATTTGAGAAGAAGCTTGCTGCGGAAGCAAAAACGCGAAATAAAGATTTTTTCAAGTACATTCGCAGCAAAAAACCTGTGAGAGAGTCAGTTGGTCCATTAGATGATAGAGGCGTTAAAGGGGCACTAAGAAGTGACAAGGTGATAGCAGAGAGACTGAATGAATTCTTTGCTTCGGTCTTTACTGAGGAAGATATAGGGATGTTACCCATGACTGAAGTGGTATTTAAAGGTGCAGGATTGTTGAAGGAAATATCGATACATAGGGAAGATGTATTACAACTATTAGATAAACTGAAGAGTAGCAAATCACCTGGGCCGGATGGTATACATCCAAGGGTGTTGAAAGAACTGAAATATGAGATTGCAGAACTGCTATCAGTAATCTGTGAACTATCATTAAAATCATCTGTAATTCCTGAAGATTGGAGGATAGCCAATGTAACACCAATTTTTAAAAAGGGTTCCAGGGGTGATCCGGGAAACTACAGACCGGTGAGCTTGACGTCAGTACCGGGAAAAATGGTAGAAACCATCATAAAAAATAAAATTATTCAGCATTTAGATAGTCATGGCCTAATGGGAGACAGCCAACATGGCTTTCGACAAGGAAGATCTTGCCTTACTAATCTGTTATGTTTTTTTGAAGGTGTGAATAAACAGGTGGACAAAGGTGAGTCGGTTGATATAGTGTATCTGGACTTTCAGAAAGCCTTTGACAAGGTCCCTCATCAGAGACTTTTGGCAAAACTAAAGAGTCATGGGCTAGGAGGCAGTGTACTACTGTGGATCAGGAACTGGTTAAAAGATAGAAAGCAGAGGGTAGGGCTAAATGGCCAATTTTCCCAATGGAGAAAGTTGAATAGTGGTGTACCCCAGGGATCTGTGCTGGGTCCTCTGCTTTTTGACATATTCATAAATGACCTGGAAAGTGGAATAACGAGTGAGATTATCAAATTTGCAGATGACACAAAACTATTTAAAGTTGTTAAAACCCAAGAGGATTGTGGAAAATTGCAAGAGGATCTTGATAAATTGGAAGACTGGGCATTAAAATGGCAGATGAAATTTAATGTGGACAAGTGCAAAGTTATGCACCTAGGGAAGAACAACCCAAACTATGGTTAAACGATGCAAGGTTCCACTTTAGGAACCACCACACAGGAAAAAGATTTAGGCGTCATTGTGGATAACATGTTAAAACCCTCGGCCCAGTGTGCAGCGGCAGCCAAGAGAGCAAATAGAATGCTAGGTATGATAAGGAAAGGAATGGAAAATAAAACAAAAGATATTATGATGCCTCTATATCGTTCTATGGTGAGACCGCACCTTGAATATTGTGTGCAATTCTGGTCGCCGTATCTTAAAAAGGATATAGTGTTATTAGAAAAGGTTCAGAGAAGAGCCACCAAAATGGTAAAGGGGATGGAAGGATACTCCTATGAAGAAAGGCTAAAAAGGTTAGGGCTCTTTAACCTGGAAAAGAGACGGCTGAGGGGAGATATGATAGAAGTCTATAAATTAATGAACGGAGTGGAACGGGTAAACGTAGATCGATTGTTTACGTTATCAGAATATAGGTAGACTACGGGACATGCAATGAAGCTACAGGGTAAACTATTTAAGACTAATAAAAGAAAATATTTTTTCACTCAACTTGTAATCAAACTCTGGAATTTGTTACCGGAGGATGTAGTAAAGGCTGTTAGTGTAGATGGGTTTAAAAAAGGTTTGGACAAGTTCCTGGAGGAAAAGTCCATAAACCATTATTAAGAAGGGACCCAGGATATCAATGCTTGACCCAGTACAAGCATTGTGGAACCTGTGTCTTTTGGGGAAACTGCTAGGTACGTATGACCTAGATTGGCCACTGTTGGAAACAGGATACTGGGCTTGATGGACCTTGGTCTGACCCAGTATGGCATATCTTATGTTCTTATGTTATGTTCTTATGTTCTTATGTAACCCCCGTATACAAGTGTGTAGAGGTTAAGTGAGTGGGTCTTCCCCACTGAAGCAGCTACTTTACAAATCCTGAAGCTGGGCTTTTTTGGGAAATGTAGTCCCTTCACCGAATCAATGAGGAGCAGTTGTGGAAAAGTGGTTTAAGCAACCAAAGGATTTTATTTCCCCTCCCGGGTGGATTTCACCATGAACAAAGTAACACAAACCAGGTATTTACTGGCATAAGGACAAATCAAAGGTTCTTTAACAGAAATGGCTTACTTCAGCAATAAACAGGTTGATATCTAGCATTCCAATGTAACAATGCTGTTTCTTCACAGCTCTCTGCTTCCCAATGCTAGTAGTGCTGTACTTTCTCTTTCAAAACATGCCTTCAGCGTAATGAGATTATTTCATTAGCAAGCGATATCGTAGAGTCCATGATATCTTCATCAATATTCACACACTCAGGTTCAAAGTCCATTAACTCTTCCTGGCTAGAAGGAGATGTTTGTAACAGCAATCCTGATGCCACGCCCTTTCTAAATGCTTCAGGTTTCACCTGATATTCCTCAGTTAAATACTGGCTTTCACAAACGTTATCAGCACAGGTATTCTCTTCCCAACTCCAACCCTCTGGGTAAATACAGTCACTGTAACTATTTTTATACCAGCCTTTTGGCTTACCTTTTAGCCTAGCTGGTGGAGGTTTTCTTTGTGGCTTTGGACTGGCTGTAAGTTCCCATCCTAAGCCTTGCACAGAAGATTTCACTTGCCTTCCTGGCCTCCTTTTACTTCTGTGTTCCCCTGGATACTGCAGGTAATCCACTCTGCCCTTATTATATCTTTCCCTTGGGGTTTCTTTTCTTTTCCTGAAGAAAGACTCTCTCTCACACTTCCACAGAGACTCTGGCTTTTTCCTGGCACTGCTGTCTTCACCGTAGCTCTCATTAGCTTCCTTATCCAGCACACATGCCTCAGCTCCTACTCCTTCTTCTTCTTCCAACCCTTCTTCTCCTCCTAACTCCATAAGCTCAACTGAACTCTCTTTATCAGGGTGAATTCTCGGGCAGTGCTCAACTCCACCTCCTAGCAGGTGTCCTGCATTAGCTCATGACTCATTCCCTGAAAGGTAGCACGGGCGTTTCTCTTGCCTCTGTGCTTGGTTTCTAAGGTAACCAGGAGCCATGTGCTTTTGTTTACAACTCAGCCCTACTCCTGTTCCTGGCTTTTTAGCCTCTTCTACCGGGCTGGAAGGACCCACTATGTCACAGATCCCCCCCCTTAAAATATTATGGGCTGCCAAAGCCTGTGACGGACAGCACGTAATCCCTTGTGTAGGGTTCCTGTGGTGTTCCCTCATAGCTAATTGTACTGTGGCTACCCTTTCTTGCCAGGGTTTTAAAACATTAATGTGATATACCTGGCGCCGGCCCTTACTATTCTCTACCCGGTATGAGACGGGACCTACCCTCTCCACTACTGTACAGGGCCCCTTCCATCTGGACTCGAATTTTGGTCCTACCTCGGCCACCATAATCACCACTTTATCGCCTACTGCTAATTGACGGGGTTTTGTTCCCCGGTCGTAGTACTTTTTCTGCCTTTTTTGGCTAGCCTGTAAGTTTTCTAAAGAGGCTTGAGCCGTTCTCTTCAAACGACTCCTTAAGTCTTTGAGGAACCTGGGTACTTCTGTCTCCCCCCTATCTGGTTCCACCCATTGTTCTCTGAGTATATCAAGAACTCCTCTGGGGGCTCTACCAAATAACAGCTCGTACGGGGATGCCCCTAGGGACGCCTGTACACGCTCCCTACACGCATACAATACAAAGGATAACAATGTATCCCACTCGGACATCTGCCCATCTAGTCCCCTCCTAAGCATTTGCTTTATGGTCTGGTTTGTTCTTTCAACCATCCCATTGGACTAGGGGTGGTATGCTGCAGTCCGCACATGGTGTATGCCAAAGGCATCCCACACAGTGGCTAAATATTTTGACAAAAAGTTGCTCCCTTGGTCAGTGAGCATCTCCTGAGGGAAGCCAACCTCACAGAACAAATTTATCAGTTCCAAGGCTATTGTTATGGCGGAGGTATTTCTCAGGGGTATGGCCCATGGGAAACGTGTAGCTTGGTCCACGATCACTAACACGTACTGAAAACCCCGGGGAGTCCTAACGAGTGGCCCTATGATGTCCATTGCCATTCTCCTAATGGGTGTGGATATGGCAGGTGTGGGTATCCTAGGCACTGCTCTCGGTTTCGAGGCAGTAACCCGTTGGCAGGTGGGACACGCTTCACAATAGCGGGAAGTTTCCTTGTAGACCCCTGGCCAGTAAAAATGGGCCAAGACCTGGTCCAATGTCCCCTGAATCCCCTTGTGGGCTCCTATTGGGTGGTCATGGGCTAGACGCATTACTATGGCCTTAAATGTAGTCAGTACTACCAACTGCTTTCTTACCTCACCGGTAAGCGGGTTATTACTCTCCCTGTACAGGATATCCCTTTCTAAAAGGAATCGGGGCAGAGTATCCCTTTCTTCTTGCGCAAACATAAAGGCTCATTTCAAAGCGGGATCCGCTTTCTGTTCCCCTGGGAAGGACGGGAATTTCTTTACTAACTCCGAGGGTACCCATGGTAAGCCCTCGCCGGCTCCCAAATCAGCCTTTCCTTGGGTCCTGTGTTGCCTTTCTTGTTTTTTCTTGGCCTTTCCTTTCCTCACCTCCTTGGGCATGGTATCAAAAAGGTCAGTCTGTGCGGGCAATGGGTCGATTGCTTCCTTATCATATTCCCTTTCTAAGTCAGGGGAATCTTCCCTAACTCGTGATGGACCTGCCACTTCTTCAGTGGGGTCCTCCTCCCTATGAGGGGTTCTTGCCTGGGAGCGGGTAGAGACATAGCCTGTCCTCTCTTCTATACCCTTTTCAATTCCCCGGCAAAATGGGGGCCAATCATTTCCCAGAATTACATCGTGTAACAGCTGTGGGATTATTGACACTTTTACTTTCTTGGCTGATCCTAAACCTTCTATCATGAGGTCATATACAGGGTAATAGGAGGCTGATCCGTGCAAACACTGTACTTTCACCTGCCCCACTGCTGGACTCGGCGCTACTTGAGTTTGTATGGCTTCCCAGAGCTGTTGGGACACCATACTCTGGTTAGCGCCCGAGTCTAGTAACGCTTGGGCCTTTATGCCCTCCACCTGGACTGGTAGTAAAAAGCCTGCTTTGAAGTTTTCCCCATTACCAGATACTAAGGCAGTGCGTATAATACAGTCTTTTTGCAAGTGCCCAACATTTCCACACTTGAAACATTTTCCCTTAGTAAAGGAAAAACCCCTATTTTCACAAGGTGCTTTACATTCAAAATTCTTACTTACTTTATCAGCCTGTGTCATGCCCAGAACGCCGGATTTTGAGGTCCTTGAGAATTCAGCCTCAAAATACCGTTCTGTCATGGCAGCTGCTTCACTTGTTGTCTTACAGTTCTGTAGCATAAGAAACTTTTTAACCTCAGCAGGTACAGCTTCCATGTACTGTTCCAACATTATTTCATCTAACATAGACTCTACATTTTGCTGCTCAGGTTTGAGCCATTTACAGGCTAATCCCTTTATTCTAAAATACAGGGCTTTAGGGGTTTCTCCAGGCTTTAACTTTGCCTCCCTAAACCTGCGCCTGTAGAACAGAGGGGTGAGCCCTAACCTGTCTCGTACAGCATTCTTTACTGTGTCATAATTCATTGCTAAGGTAGCTGGCATTGATTTGTATGCCGACAAAGCTTCACCAGATAAAGACATGGCAAATCTTATAGCCCACTGCTCCTTAGGCAGTTTGACGGCTTCTGCAATCTGTTCAAATGCATCCACATAATCATCTAAATTGTCAGTAGGAGATAACTCTCCCAGCAAAATTGAAGCGGTTCCATTTAGTCCTACCCCTTGGGTAAATCCTGGAAAAACTTCCGCTGGCTCCTGCTGTTGCTTTGCTAAATGTTCTATGAGAGCATTTACTGGTCTCAGCTGTTCTTGCAAGGCAGTCATCGCTTGGTCATACACTCTTCGCGACATTTCCAGCTGCTTATCCCATTGCAGGGACATCCACCTTAGTATTTCTTGCAGGTCCATTCTGGATCTCCTGGTATCTGCAACAGAACAACAAAAAAAAACCAAGTATGGCCCAAAAAAGAGAGAGAGAAAAAAAAATTCCCCTTCTTTTTTTTTTTTTTTCAACGCCGTGCACTATTCCTGTGCACCACCCTTTCTCCTTTGTATCCTCCTCCACCCGTGCCCAGCTACAATTACCTGGCACCAGTGCAGAGTCAGGCACTGAGAAAAGGGAACTCCCCAGTCTGACCGATCGTCAGCCGAGCTCCGGATCTTTTCCTCCTGGCTGTCAGCTCTTGCTGCAGGAACGTCGTCCTTGTGGTGTCCTCAAATCCAGGTAAAAATCCAAACTACTACGCCATTTGTCACCAGCTCTCCTTAAACCCCCGTATATAAGTGTGTAGAGGTTAAGTGAGTGGGTCTTCCCCACTGAAGCAGCTACTTTACAAATCCTGAAGCTGGGCTTTTTTGGGAAATGTAGTCACTTCACAGAATCAATGAGGAGCAGTTGTGGAAAAGTGGTTTAAGCAACCAAAGGATTTTATTTCCCCTCCCGGGGTGGATTTCACCATGAACAAAGTAACACAAACCAGGTATTTACTGGCATAAGGACAAATCAAAGGTTCTTTAACAGAAAAGGCTTACTTCAGCAATAAACAGGTTGATATCTAGCATTCCAACGTAACAATGCTGTTTCTTCACAGCTCTCTGCTTCCCAATGCTAGTAGTGCTGTACTTTCTCTTTCAAAACATGCCTTCAGCGTAATGAGATTATTTCATTAGCAAGCGATATCGTACAGTCCATGATATCTTCATCAATATTCACACACTCAGGTTCAAAGTCCATTAACTCTTCCTGGCTAGAAGGAGATGTTTGTAACGGCAATCCTGATGCCACGCCCTTTCTAACTGCTTCAGGTTTCACCTGATATTCCTGAGTTAAATACTGGCTTTCACAAACATTATCAGCACAGGTATTCTCTTCCCAGCTCCAACCCTCTGGGTAAATACAGTCACTGTAACTATTTTTATACCAGCCTTTTGGCTTACCTTTTAGCCTAGCTGGTGGAGGTTTTCTTTGTGGCTTTGGACTGGCTGTAAGTTCCCAACCTAAGCCTTGCACAGAAGATTTCACTTGCCTTCCTGGCTTCCTTTCACTTCTGTGTTCCCCTGGATACTGCAGGTAATCCACTCTGCCCTTATTATATCTTTCCCTTGGGGTTTCTTTTCTTTTCCTGAAGAAAGACTCTCTCTCACCCTTCCACATAGACTCTGGCTTTTTCCTGGCACTGCTGTCTTCACCGTAGCTCTCATTAGCTTCCTTATCCAGCACACATGCCTCAGCTCCTACTCCTTCTTCTTCTTCCAACCCTTCTTCTCCTCCTAACTCCATAAGCTCAACTGAACTCTCTTTATCAGGGTGAATTCTCGGGCAGTGCTCAACTCCACCCCCTAGCAGGTGTCCTGCATTAGCTTGTGACTCATTCCCTGAATGGTAGCAGGGGCGTTTCTCTTGCCTCTGTGCTTGGTTTCTAAGGTAACCAGGAGCCATGTGCTTTTGTTTACAACTCAGCCCTACTCCTGTTCCTGGCTTTTTAGCCTCTTCTACCGGGCTGGAGGGACCCACTATGTCACAATATATATCTCTATATACACATATCTATATACATATGTTTCTATATATACATATATATATATATCCCTCTATATATATATATGTATCTCTCGAGATGCTTTTTATAGGTAGATATGTATCACATTCTATCTCCATAACTGTCTATGCTATAAAGGTTTTTACCTTCTTATAGGTTCCAGACAGTGCTCTTGCATATCTTCATACTCTCGGTATGTGGGGGCTGTTATGCATGCAACCACTGTTGTGGTACTAACAGCTTCCACTTTACTCTAGGTCTCGCTATCCCTGAAGCATCATGCTTCAATATCTTTCCGATCTCTCACCAGCTAGGAAAGACAGTGTTGCTCTTCAGTAGTCCTGAGGTTTCAACCTTTCACTCATCTGTCCTCCTTGGGAATACGGGCTTTTCTCAATACCCCTTCTTCCCTTCAGGACTGGGCTAGTTGTCCAAATCGGTCAGTCTTCCTCTTTTACTCCTAAATGTTAATGACTCTGTAGCTAAAAGAGTTTTCAGCTTTTTTCCATGAAGCTTTCCACTGAAGACCTGCCGTTCTGATACTACCCCAGTTGACACCTGGGTCACCTGCCAATTCCAGATTTGGACCTTCACCCTCACTGCTGTGAGGTCACCGGAGATCCCTGTGTGGGCTGCAGTCCTGATCCAGGAACACGCATTTTATGGGATCTCCCTCTGGCATCTACAGCTAGGGAGTCCCCATATGTGAAGACTCATTCCTGCTTGTTCCTGGAGATAGCACAGTTACTTACCTGTAACAGGTGATCTCTGGGAACAGCAGGAATAAGTCTTCACAACCCACCCACCTCCCCTAGGAGTTGTATCTCTCTATCTATCTTCCTTTCCTCTTTCTCTCCTTTTGTCTCAGCTATGAAACTCAACTGAGGAGAGGCAGTGGAAAAGGCGGGAAGGCAGTGCGCAGGCGCGAGGGATGCTCCCAAAAGCTTTCTGATTGGATGCTGGGGAGCATTCCCGTGCAGACTCCGTCGGTACCGACGTACCCATATGTGAAGACTTATTCCTGCTGTTCCCAGAGATCACCTGTTACAGGTAAGTAACTGTGCTTTATTCAAGCTTTGTTTAATTTCAAGTTACATGTTGACCTAAGGTCTGATTCTCTAAAGTACAAGCTGCCCTAGTTGCTAACTGTCAACCAATCATCTTGCAAAGATAAAGGGGAAGCAAGGTCTATTTTCATAGATTTTTTGGAGAAGTTGGCCTGTGACCCAATAACTGTGTACTCAGGTCTGTTAGCTAATTCTCTGTTGCAACTGCTGACAGTAATGAACAATCTAGCAGAGAGAGAGAAGCTTTTTAATAGTTCAGTCTAACTTGTGAATCCAATAAGCATATGTTTCACCTGTAGCTATCTAGCTTTACAGTCCTGTTTCGTGATCTCCTGTAGAGTCACTGCCAGTTCCTATTCCATAGGTAGACTCCTCGTCACTGCTGTCCACCAAATCTAAATTACCATATACTGGATGGTCCATAGTTGTATAGATTACCTTGTCACATGATAATTCATCTAGTTCCCTTATAGTATCCAATTTAGTTTTGAGACCTGGGTTAGGTGGCCCTTTTCCACACTATTTATGCCTGTGCTGCAGAGGTAAGCTGTGACCAACTTCCTGGGTGATTAACAGTCCTTGCTTGAATAGAAGGAGTCTTTCAAAATGGTCTTTTGACCTGCCACCTGGTGTTAACACCTATTGAAAACGTTTCACAGGTCTCTTGCTCCCTAGGTAGAAGACCTCTTTGTAAAGGTCCCTAGAAGACTTTATTTGTTCTCAAAGAGTACTGACCCTGTTTTGCGTTTTGTGCTAATCTATATTCTGATTTGATTTAAATTATAGTTCTTTGCTGCTGCTAGGCTCTAACTTATTATGAAATTTAAATTACAAGCTCTCTACTGGGTTCTACATTTAACCAGAAAGCTCTCTTCTGTGTTTTAAATTTAAACTAAAAGTACTTTGCTAATGCTAGGCCCTGAGTGACTATTAAATTTAAACTGCAAGCTCTCTGCTGGGTTCCAAATTTAACCAGAAAGCTGCAAGCTCTTTGCTGCTGCTAGGCTCTAACTTATTATGAAATTTAAACTACAAGCTCTCTGCTGGGTTCCAAATTTAACCAGAAAGCTCTCTTCTGTGTTTTAAATTTAAACTAAAAGTACTTTGCTGATACTAGTCTCTGAGTGACTATTAAATTTAAACTACAAGCTCTCTGCTGGGTATGGAATGTAACCAGAAAGCTCTCTTTTGTGTTTTAAATTTAAACTTAAACTGCTGCTACTAGGCCCTGACTGATTTAACAAAAAATAATGGGTTCACGGATTAATTGGCTTCAAGACTGAGGATCACAGAGCTCTGGTTGAGCTATTTGTGCCTGTGCTGCTGAGGTAAGCTATGACCAACTTCCTGGGTGATTAACAGTCCTTGCTTGGATAGAAGGAGTCTTTCCAAATGGCCTTTTGACCTGCCACCTAGTGTTAACACCTATTGAAAAGATTTCACAGGTCTCTTGCCCCCTAGGTAGAAGACTTCTTTGTAAAGGTGTCTAGAAGACTTTATTTGTTGCTCAAAGAGTACTGACATTGTTTTGCCTTTTCTGTTAAGCTATATTATGATTTGATTTAAATTATAGCTCTTAGCTGCTGCTAGGCTCTAATAACCTATTATGAAATTTAAACTACAAGCTCTCTGCTGGGTTCTAAATTTAACCAGAAAGCTCTCTTCTGTGTTTTAAATTTAAACTAAAAGTACTTTGCTGATGCTAGGCCCTGAGTGACTATTAAATTTAAACTACAAGCTCGCTGATGGGTTCCAAATTTAGGCAAACAGAGCGGAAGCTAAGGACCACGGCCAAACACAAGGAGTAGTATAAAATTCTTTATTAGCAGACCCTCTTCTGTGTTTTAAATTTAAACTTAAACTGCTGGTACTAGGCCCTGACTGATTTAATAAAAAATAGTGGGTTCACAGATTAATTAGCTTTAATGCAAAGAATTCCTTTCAGAAAATTCCCAGAAATATATACTCACAATTGCAGATCTCTCTCCAGAAGTAACAGTCCCCTTTTCTAGTCCTTCAAGACTTTCCTCTCTTATCTCTCCCTACACCCCTCCTGGAAGCTCTGCTTTTCTGGCAGATCCCATCTGTGTCCTTATCTTCTATTGCCAACTCCAGTCTTTGATCCTTCCATCTTGCTGCTCTTTATGCCTGGAACAAATTACCTGAGTCTGTGCGTAAGGCTTCATCTCTGGCCCTTTTCAAATCCATGCTGAAAGCTCACCTTTTCGAGACTGCTTTGGATCCTGATTCGCTAGTCACCTTTGCGTTTCCTTACCATTCCTTGTCCTCAGTTATTGTGGAGTGGAGGAGTGGCCTAGTGGTTGGGGCAAGGTACTTCAGGCCGGAAGGTCGGGGGTTCAAATCCCACTAGAGGACAGCAACCTTGGGCCGGAAGGACTGGGGTTTCTAGTCCCACAGGTGCTCCTTGTGGTCTCGGGCAAGCCACTTAACCCTCCATAGCCCATGTTCCCTGTAAAATAGTTATCTCCAAGTTATAATGCCCTGTTCAATGTAATATCAGTTTGTTCAATGTAAACCGCACTGATGCAGAATAGCGCGGTATATAAGAGAATGTAATAAATAAAATAAAAAAATTGTGCTGTCTGTCTTGAGTAGATTGTAAGCTCTGATGAGCAGGGACCGTGTTTTACATTTATTTATTTTAATATTTCTTATATACCGCACTATTGTCATCAGCGCGGTTCACATGGAACAAAACATATACATACAGGATAACTGTAGTACATTTTACATGTAACAGGGATTTGAAAACTTGGAAGAAACAGGGTAGTCTATATGAATCATATACAATAAACTATATACATTAAACGCAGTCAAAATTCACTAGAACTGAACATGGTGTGACTATTTCTCTTGGAAGGTTTATACTGGAAAATAACTTAGGAATAGGTAGTGCTTAAGACTTTTCCTGAATTGTGTTAGACTGGTTATGGCTCTCAATTCTGGTGGGAGGGTATTCCATGCTACTGGGGCATGAATGCTGAAGGCTCTTTTAGATGTTTCCTTGGTGTATTTTGTAGTAGCTGATAAGAATGCAATAAATAATACCCGGAGTCAGGCAAAGATTCAAGCCAATTTAATGTGCACAGACTCAGATTGCAGTAGCATTCAAAATGGTCTGAGCACAGAGCTCAGAAAAATGACAGTTTATATACTTTTCTTCTCCATTCTAATACAGGCAAAACTCCTCATTGGCCACAGTGGCCCACTTACTCTCATCCAATAGACATCTCTGACCGGGCCCAGGACTCGCTCCCCCTGCTTGGGTCTTACTAGCCACGGGTCAGCAATTAGACATAACACTAAACATAATACTTTTACTACAGTATATTTTGCTACTTCTGCAAGGTCAGTTAGCTTGCAAAGATAGTGGAAGGCATATCAGAAGCATTCTTAACAAAAGCAAAACAAAGCAAGGCCAAACAAAGCAAGGTTAAGACGTATCTCTAGCCTTGGCCCAAAACACTAAACAATCTTCAATAATGCTAGACAAAATATTCTTACACTGTTCAGTTTCTCTGCTATATTTTTATCCTAATTACGAGGTCAGTGCACAATCAGCAAAGATACAGTGGCTCGGCATTCTACTGAAAGAGACATCTGACTTACCTAAACAATAAACAGTACCAAGGTTTAATTCTCTTATCTCCAGGAGAGCAGAACATGTTATCAAACCAGAATAGAACAGTATTTCTTTCTAACAGCTAACAGCATTCTGCAATTTTCCAAAATCAGCAATAACATTTTAAAGCAGGAAAAAGGGCTTCAGACCTAGCTCTGCTACATACTAGGCCATCGCCTATCACATTCCCTCCTTTTGATTATTCACACCCGCAAGTGAGGAAGGGTGAGAATCTAATCACACAAATAGCAAAAATACTTCAGACCATAGTAGAGGGATCACTGTGTGGTATAGGGTAATAATTCCATGAGACTAATATATGTGCCGCTGCCTTGCGGTCAATAGTACTATCGATAATAGAGTTCAGCATGCGCAAGCATAAGGGCAGGAAACAGGGGATACATATGCAAATAGCCACAATCAAAAATACATTTGATACAAGTGTCTTTGTCAAATCATATAGCATGCCTAATGTATAAGCGGAGGGGCAGGAGACATAGGAGGAACAAATGACATATATACTGTTCATCATAGCAATAGGCCCGTTCTCATTGTTCCATCGCAGTTCCCATAACAGGAGAGGAAAGATTCTGGCGGGGGGTTGAGACGTCCGGGTATTCCCTGTTGTGCAAATACTAGGTTTGCAGGCTGCACAGGGAAGCAGGGCAAGAGTCAATTCAAAGCACCCCAAGGCTGCCGCCAGAACGAAGCAATAATAAGAATTCATAATGAGCATAGTCTCTGGAAAATTGGTGGAACTGTCGGCTTCCACAACAGGTAGCAGACGTAGAGTTGATTGTAGGTCCTCAAGCTTCTGCCGTACGTAGACCTACCAGCTTTGTGGCAGGAGTAGGGCTGTAGATTCCAAAGTATCACTGTCCTCTGGGATGTCTCAGGTTCTTAAAATATCATAGTACAGTCTCTCAGGCTATTATTGCCTCCTTAGAGCAGTTCACTTTTTAGGAGATCAAAACAGTTTTTTCTTTTTCTTTTTTTTCAGAGCATTTGAACACAGTCTCGTAGAGGACTCAATTTCTTAACACAACACAGTCTATTTCTGATGATTTCAGCTTTCTCCAGATGCGAGGCTTACCTTCGGATAAACAAACAGTCTTGAAATAGTGCAGTTTCCGAGGGACCAATAAGTCTTAGGTCCGTGGCTGTTGTCGTAGGGTGAGGCGCAATGGAGTCTCAGGATCATTTATGGAAGTCCACAACCAAGTTCAGAAGCGGCTGCTGGAATGCGAAACTGGAGGACGTCTGTTCCCTTGACGTCCAGGAGCAGGTTGGTAAAGTTCTTACGATGACGGATCTTTTCTTCACAGTGTGGTCGCAACGGTGATGCAGGATTAGCAAGCCAAGTCCAGGGGCAACTCTCAGGAACTGTGGCTGGTTTCACTCGACTGTGGTGGATCCAGGAGTCGATCTCGGCCACTTTAACTGCTGTCGGGGTTGATAACAAGACGACATATGGCCCTTTCCAATACGGCACCAGCGGTGTCGTCTTCTACTCTATCACCCACACCGAGTCTCCAGGCTTGAAAGGATGCAGGGGCCTGGATGGGCTGATCTCATACCCACACATGAAGACCCTGCAAAACAGAACTTAAAACCAATAGTGCTTATCTAGTAATTTCAGATCCTATCTGTCACACATCTCCTTTTACTCTCTATACAATAGGCTACAGAATCTCAGAATCTCAAAAGGGGAAACTCCTAAAGACTTAGCAGGGGCTAAGTATATCCTATGAAGGGCTATAGGAAGAACCTGGGGCCAGGGCTGAGGACTTAACTACTAAATCAAGGGTCACCACTGCATATTTAACACAGCTATGTCCAGTAATGATGACAAGACTGCTTTCATCCACAAAGAAAGTTTTGTCTGGGCGGTCCAAGGGGATATCAGTTGAGTCTAGGCAACTTGAGCACACAATGTCCATTACTTCCAAGCAATCATGGTCAGGAGGGCCTGGACCGACGGGCAATAGGGTGGCTGGGTTTAGAGTTTGGCTGACACTTAATTGCAAGTTAGGATTCTCACATAACATACTTTGATATTTTAACATTCGAGCGTTGGTGAGCCAATGGCTTTGGGTTAAAACAGAGTGTGGTACAGTAACTTGAAGGTTTTGTCCTAAGGTGAGCTTATCTGCTTTGCTCACTAAGAGGGCTGTGGCTGCTACAGCTCTCAGGCAAGGTGGCCAGCCTTTGGCAACAGGATCCAATTGTTTCATCAGGTAGGCCACAGGTCGCTGCCAAGACCCAAGAGGCTGGGTCAAGACTCCCAATGCATTTCCACTTGATTCATGGACATACAGACGAAATGGTTTCTGCACATCTGGTAGTCCCAAAGCTGGGGATGACATCAATGCTGTTTTCAGTGATTTGAATGCTTTATCTTGTTCTGAGCCCCATTCCAGGGGAGATTGTTCCATTCGTTGTGTGACTTGGTACAAGGGTTTCGCCATGAGCGCAAAATTTGGTATCCATATTCGGCAGTAGCCTGCAGCTCCCAAGAAAGCTCGCACCTGTTTCCTAGTAGTGGGGGTTGGGATGCAGCATACTGCTTCTTTTCGCTCAAGTCCTAATTTCTGGATTCCTTTGGACAGGTGGAACCCTAAGTATTTCACTTCTGTCTGGCACAGCTGCGCCTTGGCTCTGGAAACCTTGTAGCCAGCTTCATTCAAATGGTGCAAGAGGTCACTTGTAGCTTGTATACAATCAGATTTGTTGTTGGTGGCTATGAGCAAATCATCTACATATTGGAGCAAAATTCTTTTTCCCAAAATCACAGAGTAGCTTGACAAATCTTGACTGAGGGCTGCACTGAAGATAGTGGGTGAGTTCTTAAATCCTTGTGGTAATCGAGTCCAAGTAAGTTGCCCTCGCCGTCCTGTGGTAGGGTTTTCCCATTCAAATGCAAACAAAAACTGACTGGCCTCTGTCAGGCGTATACAGAAAAAAAAAGGCATCTTTTAAGTCCAAAACAGTAAAGTGAGTGGCTTCTGCTGGAATCAGTCCCAGGAGGGTGTAAGGATTTGGTACTACTGGATGTATGGTTTCAACTGCGCTGTTCACTCGACGTAGATCCTGCACTGGGCGGTAGTCACCTGTCCCCAGGCTTCTTGATTGGGAGAAGGGAGGTGTTCCAGGGTGACTGGCATTCTCTGAGAAGTCCATACTGCAATAATTTCTTCAAATGGCGATGAATGCCTTCAATTGCTGGTCTCGGGAGGGGATACTGACGCACATGCACTGGTTCTGTTTCTGGCTTAAGGTAACAAGTACAGGAGCTATATTCTTTGCTAGGCCAGGTGGATTATTCTCTGCCCATACTCCAGGTGGGGCTGCAATGCTGGTAAGTATACAGGAACTTGCTGGCCTGATTGGAGATGCACTATAGAACCGCTACTCTTCTTCTCGGGGAACAGTCAGCACTATCAATCCAGCTCCTTCGATTAGGAAAACTTCCTCCACATCATTCAACTAAAGTATCAGCAAGAAGAACTGCTCTCTTCGCCATCTTACATTCACTTTCTCTGTCACATTATCTCCACAATTCACAGACATTCTAAACAACTTAATCGTGCTGTATTCATGCCCGCAAATCCATCCCGTTTCTGCAAGTTCTGTTTTATATCTCCCTGGGACTGACTTGACAAAAACTGCATTTACCAGGCGCAAATTCTCCTGGGCTGCTGGATTGCATGGGGCATATAGTGAGGGCTGCCTGCACTATTTGGATTCCACTTCATGTTCTCGGGCGCTGACTGTGGGTGACTCTGAACTGGTAAAATGAATCCCTGCCTGCAGTGTCAGCGGTGGACTGTAGCCCCCACATGTGCTTGTCAACAGACAGAGGAACAATCTAGATAGAGTCCTTACAATAGAAAACTACACTTCTGCAACATGTTATAATAACAAATCCTAACAGAAAGAACTATAGTTCATAACATGACGACTACATAGCTGTTACGTATAACTGGAATAAAATTACTTGGCAAAAAACTAACTGCCAGCCGTAATCAGCTTGGCTTTACAAAAGAAATTACTTTCAATTTTACAGTTTCTAGGAAGCAGAGATTCAAAAAGACATTCATTCTGGATACATTTTCCATAAAGCGGGTGGACATCTAAAATACATATACACATTTTCCTTCCTAGTTCGTAGGCTTCGTAGGGCAAAGGGAAAATACAAGCATCCTTCCTATTGAAACCTGAGCCCTACAAGATTTCTGCTCACTTGATCTGCACAGGAATTCGAGTAGGAATGTAACCCTTTCCAGGCTAAGTACAATACTATCGAGATCCACAATTCTGACTAAACATTCTTATTAAATGATATATAATACATGACCATAGCAGAAGGCACATCACTATTACAAAATATTGAATAAAAACAGGTATAATTCCCTAAAATAAGCACCCATTAGCCCAGCAGCAGAACGTTGAAAACATGCCTTCATAGGGTTAAAACATTCCTCTGCACAAACACGTCTCTTGTCAGTTTCACTCTGCGCTGCAAGACAGCTGAATGAGAGAGAGACAGCTTCGTGATTTTACAGTGACTCTAGGGGTTCGCAGTCTGCTTAACTATACTTTTACTATTACATATGCGGTAAAGTGTCACAAATTACCCAACGGAATATAATCCTACCCTTATACTAGAAGGGAAACTCGTGGTTTCAACAGATAACAAAGACAAACTCCCAACGCTTCCTCCTTTTCACAAGCATTCTTCACACAGACAAACATGCTAGCATTTTCCAAATTCCGAATTCCCGGGCTCACTGACAAACCAGAATTACTGAAACCGAAAGGGCTGATGGTTTTGCCCCGCACACTACTTGCAGGGGTACTAGGATCGCCCGTGGAAGTTGATCAGACTTCCTTTACCTGTTACTGTACCAGAAGTGTCTCGAGACTTTCCCAAAGCTATCTGACTAAGAACCAGAAAAATCAATACTCACTGGATCCGGTAGCTAATGCGCTGCGCAACCAATCCCTCCTTGGGTTGAATCCCGGACCCCCCTCGGGTTCGAGGTGTTGGCCGGCCAGAAACAGCAACCTGCGGAGGCAAGGAGGAGTCTCTTCTGATACAAAAGGACCAGGGGCGCCAGAGACCCTCCTGCGGTCAGGCAGGTTCGGCTCTAGCCGGACCAAACCTGTGAGGCGAGATGTCGGGGCATATTCACTTGCATACCATCCCCCACTCACACATTCCCGGCCAACGCACCAGAAATATGTAGTAGCTGATAAGAATGCAATAAATAATACCCAGAGTCAGGCAAAGATTCAAGCCAATTTAATGTGCACAGACTCAGATTGCAGTAGCATTCAAAATGGTCTGAGCACAGAGCTCAGAAAAATGACAGTTTATATACTTTTCTTCTCCAGTCTAATACAGGCAAAACTCCTCATTGGCCACAGTGGCCCACTTACTCTCATCCAATAGACATCTCTGACCGGGCCCAGGACTCGCTTCCCCTGCTTGGGTCTTACTAGCCACGGGTCAGCAATTAGACATAACACTAAACATAATACTTTTACTACAGTATATTTTGCTACTTCTGCAAGGTCAGTTAGCTTGCAAAGATAGTGGAAGGCATATCAGAAGCATTCTTAACAAAAGCAAAACAAAGCAAGGCCAAACAAAGCAAGGTTAAGACGTATCTCTAGCCTTGGCTCAAAACACTAAACAATCTTCATAATGCTAGACAAAATATTCTTACACTGTTCAGTTTCTCTGCTATATTTTTATCCTAATTACGAGGTCAGTGCACAATCAGCAAAGATACAGTAGCTCGGCATTCTACTGAAAGAGACATCTGACTTACCTAAACAATAAACAGTACCAAGGTTTAATTCTCTTATCTCCAGGAGAGCAGAACATGTTATCAAACCAGAATAGAACAGTATTTCTTTCTAACAGCTAACAGCATTCTGCAATTTTCCAAAATCATCAATAACATTTTAAAGCAGGAAAAAGGGCTTCAGACCTAGCTCTGCTACATACTAGGCCATCGCCTATCACAATTTGACTGTTATTTTCGGGACGATTAGGGTATTTATTGCTGATGTTCTTCTGGCTCTGTTGAGGGCTTGGGTGTGTAGTGATGGTTGAGGGTGCTTGGTTGTTTAAGGCTTTGAAGGTGGTGATTATGATTATGTATTGGATTCTTGCATTTATTGGTAGCCAGTGGAGTTTTATCATGTGTTTGTACAGCACTGTCTACGCCTGGTAATGCTATAAAAATGATAATGTATTTATTTATTTAACGTACATTTTGTGATGTAGCAGGCTCTTATGAAGCAAGAGAAACTGATAGTGATCCGGTGGAGAGAGCCGGTACTGCAGGGGAATGCAGGATTTTCTCTTTTGAGAGGAAAAAAGAATGCAGAGCTAATCAGGAACCACTCCTCACTTCAAGGCAGGTGAAAAGCCAAGTCTCTGATTGGGCACGCCCAAGCAGGAGGCGGGCAGTGCAGTACTTAGCCTGCTTGTTAAAAACCCAGAAACAGAAACAGTTAGACAAGCAACGTGAAAGGGAAGAAGGACACAAGCACCTGGACGAGGACAGGTCAGATGACCAGGAACAGGAACCGTGGGAGAGAGAACCACTAAGCAGCTGTGATCCAAGAAGGAGCAGACAGGAGCTGGGAGACTCAGGGGCAGAGAAAGATTTCTGGAAGCAGAAGAATTCTAAGGCACTGAGAGACCCAAGGCTGCAGCTCAGGAGTTTAAAGGACCCAGATGAACCTTGGAATAGGAGGCAAAGGGATAAGGAATTACCCTGGAAGAAGTCCAAGCACAAGGTATCTGGTGGGTGTGGCACGGCTAGCAAGCTTAACAGTGGAAAGCCAGAAAGAGTGAATTTTAATTGTGAAAGACAGGATAAAGGCAGAAAGTTTGATACTAACTGGTTAAGTCAAGAAAAGCCTGACTGTTTTCTTTTTAACACTCTGAGAGACTCGCCAAGGACAGCTGAAGTGTTTTACCCTGCACTGCCATGTGGAGATAGGTGGGGGAAGGGAAATGCTTGCACGCTGAAATGTTGTCCAAGTAAAAGCACTGATAATTGCCTAGAGATAAGAAATATAAACAAGCATTTACCTGAAGGAGGATTTGCTCAGCCTAGCTCAGAAAATACACAGGCTGAATTACTTCTCACTGAATTCAGAGAGTTCCTTAAAAGCAGAGCAGTTTCTACTCAGAACGTAGCAAAGCCATTGATCAGCTGGGAAGAAGAAATGCCTTTAATTTCTTTGCCATCTACAGAACAGGAAGTCCCGATGGATTGCTCTACTTGTATGATTCCAAAGGACATTTAAGTGATTTGCTTGTCAGTATTGTATGTAAGAAAATAGCAAAGTTAGCTCACTGTTTGCTGTGATAAAAGAGCTTATGTGAAGGGAATAAGTGGAAGCATATTCTGTGCAATTCAAGAGCAGTGCTGGTATCAGAGCTTTCTGTTACCTTAATGAAAAGGAGATCACATGACAGGTGAATGTGATCAGTAATGGACATTCAGTCAAGCAGTGAAAAAAGCCTTGTTTAAGTTCAGTTTCTTATCCTTGTTTTGTACCACATTATTTCATTTACGTCTGCTGCATTTGAACTGCGAAAGCGGGAAATAAACCTCACAAAAAAAAGAAATATTCTTTGCCTTGCCTTATCACTTGAGCACCAACACAACTACAACTTTAACCCTCAAGGGCATTCAAAGCCAGCCCCTCCCTTAACCCTCAAGGTCCAGGGAGTGGGTGGGTGGCAATTTGTATCCCGCTGCTTCCAGTGATCAGCAGCGGTTGCTATACATGGGAGAGTTGGCTGTACTGGCCGGTAATTAGAGTATATACATTTCAATTAGGGAGGGGAGATAGTGCACAGCAAGCATGGGGTTACAGGATTTACAGTTGATTGAAATTTGCAGCTACATACAGGGTACTTAAAAACATATTTACAATTTATACAAAGGATCCTTATATACATATTTACATACGGCTTGGTGCATTTCATGAGATTAGTGTATTTCATGAGGTTAGGTTGAAATGTGATCGGAAGAGGTGCGTCTTAAGTTGTTTTCAAAAGTCTTTCAGATCACAGACTTCACCTAGATCACTTGGCAGCCGGTTCCAGAGTGCCGGAGCTATAAATGAGAAAGCTCTGTTGCTGGTGCATGCATTAACCTTTGTGAAGCATCTCGGGATACAGAGGGTATTTAGGTTCGGTGTTCGTCTACTTCTGTTGTTGGGTAGATTGGATATTAAGCTGTTGAGGTGTGAGGGCGCTATGTCATGGATGAGTTTGAAAGTTGTGACTATGATTTTGTATTGAATGCGGGCCGTGATTGGGAGCCAGTGAAGCTCAATTAGCGCGGGCGTAATGTGGTCAGAGAGTCCTTTTTGCATAATGATTCGAGCCGCTACATTTTGTGCCATTTGTAGAATATTTGTAGTTTTTCTTGGCAGGCCTTGCAGTATGGCATTGCAATAGTCCAAGTGTGGGATGATGAGGGCTTGAGCGACAGATCTAAAGTCAGTATGATCGAGGATGCTACGTAGGGGCTGCAAGACTCTTTAATTTGTGGAAAATAGCCCGATTGGTAATTTGAAGGTGCTTGTCCATATGCAGGTTGCTATCAAGCATCATCCCCAAATATTTTATCTCTGTTTTGATGTTGTAGTTATTACTGTTCATGGTGACCATTGTGGGGGGCTCGATCCTGGTTTCCTGGAGATACACATTGCTTCTGTTTTCTTGTGATTTATGGACATATTGTTGCGTTGGAGCCAGACTTGAAGTTCGTGTAGGCAGTTTTCTAGCTTGTTGAGGTTTGGGTTATTTACGTCTAGTTGTGTATAGAGCATTAGGTCATCTGCGTAGATATGGTAGTTGATGTCGTGGCCCTGGAAAATATTGCATACTGGTTGAAGGTATAAGTTAAAAAGGAGGGAGGAGAGGGCGGAGCCCTGTGGAATGCCTTGGGTCTGGGGGAAGGGGGTTGCTTTGACATTGTTGAAGTTGACCTGCTGCATTCTGTTTGTTATATAGGAGGAGAACCATTTTAGTGGAGTTCCTGAGATACCTATGGACTCGAGTCGTTCTAAAAGTGTGGGGTGATGCACTGAGTCGAAAGCTGCTGAGATGTCTATGAATATAAGCATGTACATCTTGCTCTTGTTTTCCAGACCCTTGAGTAGTTTGTCCATTAGGGCTAACAGGAGGGTTTCTACGCCGTGATGTTGCCGAAACCCGTATTGATGCACATCAAGGGCGTTTGTGTCATCAATGTGGTTTTGCAGCTGCCGCTGCACTGCCTTTTCAATGATCTTGGCGAGGAAGGGTATGCTTGAGATAGGGCGGTAAGAGGTAGGGTCGTCCTTGTTGAGCACTTTGTTTTTCAAGATGGGACGTATAAGAGACTTCTTGAGAAGTGATGGCATGAGGCCTTGTTGTAGTGAAAGGTTCACTATGTGTGGAGATGTGTTGCGCTATTTCCTCTTTGGTTGCCTTGATCCAGGAGGCTGGGCATGGGTCAAGAGGGGAGGTAGTGGTTCTTAGGTTGGTGATGATGTCTTTTATCTGCTGGTCATCCACTCTCTGGAAGGTTGACCATTTTCCGCCCTGGTCAGGACTTCCCCGGGTGTTGATTACTTGAAGGGAGTTGGCTGAGTCCAGTTTTGGAGCGGGGAGGGCAGGTGCTGTGGGATTGAGCTTGCTGGCATAATGATCCGCTAGCCGTTGGGCTGTTATGGAACCACTAGGGTTGGTTTCTTGCGGAGCCTTGGTGAGGGATTTGACGAGAGCGAAAAGCTCCCTAGGCCTGTTGAGGGCCTTATTGAGTGTGCTTGTGTGGTGTGTTTTCTTTGCTTGGTTGACCTCATTCTTGTATGTTGACAGGAGGTTGAGGTAAGCCTTTTTGCGCTCCTCGGTTTTGTGTTTTCTCCATTTTCGTTCTTGCTTTCTCAGGTCCTTCTTGAGGTCTCGTAGGGTTACAGAGTACCAAGGTTCAGACTTGGATAAGGTTGAGCTCTTAGGGTGACTCCAGGTGGGTTTTGAGGTGGCCTCGATCCCCATGTTCCAGAGGTTTGTCAGCAGCTCAAGGTCCGAGAGATCCGTGTATATGTGGTTTGCTACGGATTCCAGGAGAGCTTCTTTGTTGAATTTTTGGCAGCATCTTCGCTGGTGAGATGCTTGGTCTGGTTGTGATTGGTCAGGTGTTGTAGGGAGCATTAGGGTTAGCTCGATTAGATGATGGTCTGACCATGGTACTTGAGTTATTCATGGTTTGGATTTCAACAGACTAGGATGTTTGTTGGGTAGAAACACCAAGTCCAGGGTATTACCCTTGATGTGGGTTGCGTTTTGGATGATTTGTTCATAACCCAGTTGTTCCATAGCTTCATGGAAAGTGTCTGATTGCACTGTGGATGTAGAGGCTAGGTTCAGGTCTCCTAGGATGATCTGATTCTTTTTGGGCGCAGTAGCCGAGATGGTTTCTAGAGCTGCTGCCAGGGATTCCGGCGGGGAAGCTGGTGGTCTGTAGATAAGACATATGGATAAAGTTCTGTTTTCTATTTTGAGTATGTCAATGCCATCGAGCACGCTTAGTGGTGTGCTGGTTAGAGTTAAGCCTGATTTGGCCATGATTAGGACTCCTCCTCCCCTTCTCTTGGAGTGGGGACAGTTATAGGTTGTATATCCTGGTTTGCTTATTTGATTGATGATTACTGGGTCAGTTTCGGTTATCCATGTCTCAGTGATGCATAGTATATCAGGCTTTGAATCCGTGATGAGGTCATGTACTATGTGAGTTTTATTTCTTATTGACCTGGCATTTATTAGAATGATGGAGATAGTGGACTGATGTGGGAAATCAGTTTGTGGGCTCTTGACCAAGTTCTTGCCTGGCTTGGTGTTTCTTAGTTTCTCCAGACGGTGTTCCTTTTTTGATTTGGGGTTGTGGCGGGGTCGCTGTTTTCTATTGGGAACATTATTGGGCCCATGAATGGGTTGTGTGCTTACTTGCGTGCGTGGGTTCAGGTAAGAGTTGTGAAATACAAGGACAGGTAGTGGGTTGCATACAAATAGTGGTTTCCATGCATCAGGGGTGTATAGGTGGGGGATGGGGTCTCCTATGCAGCTGGCTAATGCTAGGCAAAGGAACCAAAGTACGGAGATGTTAACGGGATCCATTTATCTTTCTCGTAGGGTACCTTGAGTATCTTTCTAGTTGTGTACCTTGTGTACCTTATATTGACTTAATTACCTTTAAATTTAAAGGCTTCAGTGTATATACAGATAAGTAGTAGAGAAAGTGATCTCTTCCTACCCTCAATGATGAAAGTGCATGCACATATTGGATTATAAGAGAGCCTTATTTTTCTACTTGGAGTGGACTGAAGCCCTGAGAAAATCCATCCAAGTATTTTTTTGCTTTTAGTGCTAATAAATTTGGGACTGTCATTAACAAATGTATTCTATCCAGATGGCTAGCAGGCTGTATTTCCTTTGCTTATGCCCAGTCAAGGTTGACCCTTGAAGTCATGTCACAGCTCATAATGTCAGAGGTGTGGCTGGATCTGTAGCCCACTTGAATTTAATCCATGGAGGAAATTTGCAAGGCTGCAACATGGACTTTTGTCCGTGCATTCACATCATGCTTGTGTCTAGAAAGAGACTCCCAGTGCAATAGTAGGATTGGCCACTCCATCCTCCAGAATCTGTTTGGGAATTAGAATCCAACTCCATCCTCCTTAGGTCTATTTTTATTCATCTCCAAATGGCCTTTCCCAAAAAAAAATATATATATATAAAAAGGGTCGTTGCCACCAAAAAGATGTTTGTATGTGCCTGTTGTAGCACCTTGCATATTTGTTATTTTCCCCTTTTGCTTGTGATGGCAGTCTCTAGCTAGACAGTCCCGTGTTGTGCAGACTTATTGTTACTTACCTGTAGCAGGTGTTCTCTGTAGACAACAGGAAACAAGTCCTCACAACCACCCACTCACCAAAGAGTTGTATTCTGATCCTGTTTTTGTTTTAAGTGCTGTCAAGTCAATGCTGACTCCTGGTTATCCAGCAGCTCCTGGGTTTTTTTGGCAACGTATGAATGGAAATAGATTGCCACCCCTTTTTTTCTGAGATGGTGGAAGGTAAAGTGACTTGCCCACAAGGAGTACCAGTGGGAATCCATCCCAGATCTCTTAGGTACTAGGCTGTTGCTTTAACCACTAGGCTACTCCTCTACTCTGTATTCTGTTCTAACCTATATTATTAGACTGAGATATTCCAGTACAACAGCAGGAGGTGGGAAATGGCACGCATGTGCAGTGAGATTGTTCAAAAGCTTCTAGAATAATCAAAGTTGCAATAGAAGTCCCATGCCAGGCTCCATCAGTGATGTCACCTGTGTTGTGAGGACTTGTATCCTGCTGTCTAGAGTATACTTGCTACAGATAAGTAACTTTATTTTATGGGTTCTGTCCATTGTGCACTGTCATTGGAAGGCCCAGGATTAAATGTATTTATTTCAGAGTTAAAATGTGAGCGCGTACATTTACACCAGTTCTGGAGCTTGTGTAAAATATATGTGGCTGAAGTAGGCACATGGGTATTTTATAAACTATGCACATACTTCATTGTGCTTCATCCAAACTCCTCCCTGAACCTGCCTACCTTTGGGTGACATACAAGTATGCACCTTCTTGTCAGAATGCATACTTTTATACTTGGGATAATTTTTTAAGAAGCCTTTTGCATATGTACAACAGGATTTATAGACGAAAAATCCTTTATAAAATTACTCCCAATGTGTCACAGTGACACAAAGAGATCTTTCTTATGTCTGGCCCATGAATCACTGATATCTGATTATTATAACCCAGCAGGTGAGCCACTGATGAGCAGAAAAAATGAAGGTTTCCGTGCTCAGGCACTAACGCTGCAAGCACTGCTGCTGGCTAAAGATGGGGACACAATGCTTCAGTGCTCTGACAAGGAAAAGAGTCAAAGTGAACAGCCTCCAACTATCCTGCACCCAGCAGCTGCATGCAGCAACGGAGACAGAGACTCTGTCCCTCAAACATACCAAGCCACAGTAGAAGCAGGACACAGAAGAACATACATGAATGTGGAGTGGGAGACCAATGCTAATTCACCAGAAGAGTTCACAGGGGAGCTGAAAGATCCTATGGAATGGAGGTCTGAGAGTGGGGTATTATTTGGGGCTCCAGAAAAGCTTGATTCAAGAATTCACAAAGCTGAAATGTCATCAGACTATGCATCCTCGAGAAATGAACATAGCTTTGCTGACTATTCCAGTGCTGCTTCTCAGCAGAAGTCCTGCCAAAGCACAAGACCATTCGCATGCACCGAATGTGCAAAATCCTTCAATGATTACTTCACAGCTATGGCACACAAGAGGCTTTGTCTAAGTAAAAGACCATATGTGTGTACTGAATGTGAGATAAGTTTCAGTGACTGTTTAAGTGCAGTTACACACCAGAAGTCTTGCCTGGGGAAGAAGCCAGTCAAGTGTCCTGACTGTCAGAAAAGCTTCAGTGACTGTTTAACTGCCCTTGAACATCAAAGGTCTTGCCCAGGTAAAAGACCATTCACATGTACAGAATGTGCAAAACGTTTCAGTGATTATTTCACCGCAGTTACACACCAGAGATCCTGCCCAGGTGATAGACCTTTCAAGTGTCCTGAATGTCAGAAAACTTTCAGGGAAAAGAGAAATCTTATTAGACACCAGAGAATCCATATGAAAGAGAGGCCATACAAGTGTGCTGACTGTGAGAAAAGCTTTAGTCAAAATTCAGATCTCAAAATTCACCAGCGGACACACACAGGAGAAAGACCTTTCAAATGCACAGACTGTGAGAAAAGTTTCACTGATAACTCAAGTTATATTAAACATCATAGAATCCACACTGGGGAGAGACCATATAAATGTACAGACTGTGAGAAAAGCTTCAGTGACTGCTCAAATCTTAGTCGTCACAAGAGAACTCACAGGCGAGAGAAACTGTTCAAATACTAAACATAAGCTCTAATGCCAACAGTGCACTGCACAAAAAGAACCCTATAAAGGACAGACAGAAGATACAACCAAAGATGAGGAAAAATAGTATTCCATGATTTTTAGGTACACTGGGGGTGGTAAAGATTTACAGACAGACCTTTGTATATAAGCTTCCAACAACAGCGACACCATAGAGGCTGCAGAAAAGACGCTCTTTTTGCATTGATGGAATTATAAAGAAGCATCCTGGCAGCAAATCTGAGAGAGTTAGTCTAAATCCTGCATACCTTGGCCTTTTTATATATGTGTGAAAAGCAAACACAGTATGGCGATTTCACAGAGACAAACAGTTGCATCTATCTTAGGTGCTGTACTTAGTTAATAAAGAAGTAAAACTAGCTTAAAACTAAGGCTATGCCCACCAGCCTATGGCTTAAGGATGATGTCTACTGTTGTTGTGGTATGCACAGAAATGACTGGAAGATGCTGAGACAGGGAAGACTATTATCAACCCATGGCAACTGAGAACAGAAACAAGAAAGAACACAGACAAGGGAACTGAGGATCACAAAAGCACTTGGACTAATCAAGACTGAAATGTTATTGAAATGAAAATGGAATATTCTTAAGAAATATGGAAACAGATAAGAACTGTAAAGCCCATCTAATTCACCCAAATTACTTCCTTATGCACCACCATAGACCACAGTTAAAGAAAAGCAAACTCTTCCTCTTCTCTGGCCAAAAAGGTGTTCTCATTCTTGACTTATTTTCCCCGTTTCCAATGTATTTAACAGCATATTAAGACATCTGCCCCACAAAAATCTCCCTAAGATCCATCAGATGTTGGTGTGTGATGTTTTTAGCTACACAAAGGGATATGTTTACTAAAGGGCATAAGGGAGCAGTGGATATCAAGCAATAATGGCACGTTAAGGGTGTTTGCGTGCGATAAAGGACAGGGCGGGTAGTAGGCATTCCTGCGGTAAAGGTGCTGTGTTCCGCATAGCGGGAACTAACAGGACACCGGGTGTTAAGTTGCAATGCATGCGCCTTAATGCCCGAAAATGGCACTCACTGTAACGCTGGTTAAGGGAGTCCTTGTGAAAGTCAGTAGTGGTAATGGAGGAAGAAAGTGTAGGAGCAGCAGGACATGGCAGAGCCATGTGTAGCCTATGTGTCAATAAGTGGGATGACGATGTGGAACGCCCTATGATTGTATCTGAGGTGTGCGCATATAATCAGCTGTACTATCAGTTTGTGGCATAGGATAGGCAAGAAGTGTGCCTAGGTGGAGCCAGCATGTTCTTGATGTGGGCAGCAAAAGGAGGACTGAGCATGAGTGGTGACACTGATCAGTCACAGGTGATGTGGGTGTGATATATTCAAATGTAGCAAATGTTCCATTGTGGGCCATGGTATAACAGCTGGCTGGAGAATACATGACTGCACATGATGGGCATATGGTGGTCTGTGGGATGGATGGTGGTAGCCGAGAGTGCAGTATGTCTGTGCTGGCCTAATGTACCTGATGTGACCACACAGATGCAGTGGAGTTTGTACATAAAAAGAGTAGCTGTGCCATGGGGTACCTCAAATACCATCTGTGTGGGTAGGATAGCTGCCTCAGCTGGCCCAAACACTATACAAGCAACCTGACACAGTCTCTCTCATATTGGTTATATGGAGCAAGTAAGAATGTGTGATGATTGCAGCGGATGGTCATCCAAGGAGTAGGATGTGCCTACATGTAGAGCATATTTGTGATGGAGTCAAAGATGGGCATGATTGCAATGTGCATGGTTGGAATATATAAAAATAAACAAGGACCTGTGTCCACCAGTCAATACAGTCCCTGGACTGTTCCTGCCAGTATATTGGGGTACGTTCCACACAGCCCAGAGGGGGACACAAAGACAGTGCTCCAACCAATATGCTACATGCCCACACCTTTTGCCACAGGAAGTTTATTTGTTTATTTATTTAGTTTTTATTTAACAGGTTTTATATACCGCTTTATCAATCAAAGCAGTTTACATTGAAACTTAAACTTAGTAATGTACATTAAACAGGGACATTGATAACTTGGATTTTTTTTCTGAGGCAGTGGAGGGTAAAGTGACTTGCCCAAGGCCACAAGGAGTGCTAGTAGGAAGTGTACTGATAAAGAGACTGTAGGTACCTGCCTGCATAGTTTGAACAGGTTTGCAGCTCACTATGCATGTGGCTGCATGTCGCGTAAACATGTGATGGAGTCAAAGATGTGCAGTCACAGGATGAAATATTCCAATCATGTCCACTGCATGTGTCATACGTCTGCTGGGTTCACATCGCCAAACCTCTGCAATGACCTACAGCTGAGCCAATAAAATCATGCTGTCAGATAGGCATGATTGCAATAGGTTAAAATAAGCAGGGACATTTGTCCATTAGTCAGTGCAGATCCTGGACTTTTTCTGCCAGTATATTGAGATGAGTTCCACACAGCCCAGAGGGAGAACATGTGGGGATCAAAACATGGTCTGCTGTGTACAAAGACAGTGCTCCAGCCATTATGCTACATGTCCACACCTTTGGCCATAGGAAGGTGTACTAATAAAAAGACCATTGGTACTTGCCTGCATGGCTTGAACAAATTTGCAGCTCACTATCACTCGAGTGGGATGTGGCTGCATGTTGTGTAAATGATGGAGGCAAAGATGTGCTGTCACAGTTAAGGTGAAATATTCCAATTATGTCCACTGCATGTGTCATATATCTGCAGGGTTCAAATCACCGACTCTCTGCAGTGGCTACAGCAGAACCAATAAAGTAATGTTGTCAGATGCGCATGATCGCAATGTGCATGGTTGGAAATACAACAAGAAGTAATGACATGTGTTGTCCATTCAATGCAGATGCAGGACTGTGTCTGCTAGTATATGGGACATGAAATGTGTTCTGCTGTGTACAAAGACAGTGCTCTAACCATTATGCTACACCCCCACACCTTTTGCCACCAGAAAGTTGACAAAGATGCTGCAGTTCTCCGGGAACAAGCAAAAAGTCAGTCCTCATGTATGGGTGACATCATGCCTGCATGGAAGCATCTCCCCAGCATAATCCCCTTCCCTCCCAAGGGTGCCATCTTGCTCAGTCTCCTTTTTTCCCACCGGACTTGTGTCTGATTTCCTCAGAAAAAGCATTTGGTTTCCTTCATCTAGTGGTTGTTTTTATCTCCAGGAACAAGCAGGAATGTAGTCTTCACATATGGGTATCATTGGTATTGACGGAGCCTGCGCGGGAACACTCCCCAGCGTCCAATTAGAAAGCTTTTGGGAGCATCCCACAGCGCCTGCGTGCTGCCTTCCCGCCTTTCCCAACTGCCTCTCTCCAGTTCTTCATTTTCCGCGGAGCCAGCAGGTTGTTGTTCCTGTCACCGCAGAAATTTTTCCTTATTCTTTCTTTTTATGGTCGCGTCTGCCTTCCTCGATGCTATACCGGTACCGCCGGTTCTTTTTTCTTTCTTTAAAAAAAAAAATATAAATATATATACTATAGGTTTTTTTTCCAAACTTTTCCCTCCAGGTGCACGCACCTTTTTTTGGGCCTTAGGCCCAAAATTTCCTCCATTATGGAAAAACCCGCTTCGGGTTTTAAAAAGTGCACCAAGTGTGGCGGTACCATCTCCGTCACCGACACCCATTAGTGGTGTCTTAAATGTTTAGGTCCTGACCACTCCATTTCAGAGTGTATGGCTTGTGCCATGATGTCCAAGAGGGGTCGACAGAACCGAGCTGCTAAGCTCAGCACCCTTTTTCCCTCCGATGCAGCCTCTATGGCATCGACGTCTTCCAGGGCTTTGTCTTCCTCCCATGGATCTCAGGTAACTAAACATAAGTCTAGTTGGTCCTCAAAGGGTAGATCTCCTTCCAAGCATCGAGATGCCTCTGGCGTTGCCCTTGAGGGTTCTGCACCGGCAAAATTGCTCCGGCGGGAGGCTTCGGCTTCCAAAGCATTATCGGGGCTCCAGGATGTTCTCGAGGACTCGACCTCGGCAGAACTACTGGTGCCATGCTCTGGGGTACCGGCTGCTTTATCTGGTACCGATACCCAGGCATCGGCAGCATCGATAGACCAGAGGTTCCTGGCTATTGAACACAGTCTGGCGGCTCTCCTTGCGGCATCGACACCCTCGGAACCGCATCAGACAGCTCAACCAGTACCGGCACCGACTCTGGCACCGGTATCAGTACCGGTACCGACAGCATCGACATCGGTGTCTGCTTTGCCAGCACCCAGTCTTGCTATGCCTTCCGGTACCGATACACCAGTACCGATCCCCCCGGTACCGACTTCAGTCGATATGGGTATCGGGCTCTACGAGAGCATCTGGACAGAAGAATCCTCAGAAGAATTTGAGGATTCTGATAGCTCTATCAGTACCGGAGTACTTCTCCCAGAGGAGCCTTCCTCTCCTAAACGTAGGATGTCTCCTCCAGAGGATATCTCCTTTCAGGATTTTGTCAGGGAGGTGGCTCGAGGTCTGTCCATTACTGTGACTCCTGAAACAGAGCACAGGGCAAAGGAGTTGGAGATTTTACAATATCCCAAGGCTCCTAAGGAGGCAGCTACCTTGCCCATCCATGAGATCTTACATAATCTCATGTTGAGAATGTGGGAGACACCTCTTACCACCTCTCCTCATTCTCGCAGACTGGATACCATGTATCGAGTCCCTCTTTGTCCTGGTTTCCAGAAAACTCAGCTTCCTCACCACTCTATTGTAGTGGAATCAGCTATGAAAAGGATCAGGAGTGCAAAGAGGCATGCCTCTAATCCTCCAGGACGTGAGTGTAGAACTTTGGATGCCTTTGGACATCGTACTTTCCAGGCTTCCATGCTTTCTGCCAGGATCAGTTCCTATATTTTATATATGGGAATGTTCCTTAAAGAAGTCACAGGAGACTTGGAGATTTTAAGCCCTCTCCTTCCTGATGACAAGAGGCAGGACTTTCGAACACTGGTTAAATATGCCCAGGATGTTTCTAAGTTTGTCAATCGTGCAGCTTTTGACTGTTTTGAGTGCATAAGCAGAACCTCTGCCATTGCCATAGGTGTACGTAGAATTGCCTGGCTCCAGGCATCCGATTTGGAGCTCTGGGTGCAGGACAAACTGGGCAATATCCCTTGTACAGATGAGAATCTATTCGGCAAAAATTGGCAAGAGAAAGCCAATGAGTTGGATGCTGACAACTCCACTTTGGATAGGTTATCCAAAGCCACAGCTGATCCTGCAAGAAAGAAATCTTTCAAGAAACCATTCTTTTCAAAAAAGAAGTGGTTTTATCCCTCTTATTCCCAGCAGGGACGTTCTGCAGGTCAGCCTGTCTGAAAGAATCAGCAACCACCTAAACAAAGGAAAGCAAAGACTGCTAAGCTTCAAACGTCTCAGCCTCCACAAGGCCTTTGACTTTCATCTAGAGAACTTAGCCTTCCTGGCCCTCAATGGACCAGAGCCTTCCACCATTCCAGGACGGTTGTGTCACTTTGCCCCCAGATGGGGGCAGATAGCAGCAGAACATTGGACACTCTCCATTATAAAAGAGGGATACAAGCTTCACCTTTTGAGCATGCCCCCTCCCACAATGGTAAGACAGTTCAATTCTCAGACCTCTCTCATCAACCTCTTAGATCAAGAGGTCACTATGCTTCTTGCCCAAGGGGCAATAGAGGAAGTACCCATTCATCAACAGGGTACAGGGTTTTACTCCCCCTATTTCCTTATCCCAAAGAAAACAGGGGGAAACAGACCTATTTTAGACCTCAGAGAATTGAACAAATTCCTGTTCAAAGAGAAATTCAAGATGGTTTCTCTGGGAACTCTGCTGCCATACCTTCAGAGTCAGGATTGGCTTTGTTCTCTAGATCTCAAGAATGCGTACACTCATGTTCTCATCCATCCAACTCACAGAAAGTTCCTTCGGTTCCTTTTTCAAGGAAAGCACTACCAATACAGGGTGCTTCCTTTCAGCCTGGCCTCAGCACCAAGAGTGTTTACGAAGTGCATGGCTGTGGTAGCAGCATTTCTCCGCACTCTAAGAATATTCATAAGAACATAAGAACATAAGATATGCCATACTGGGTCAGACCAAGGTCCATCAAGCCCAGTATTCTGTTTCCAACAGTGGCCAATCTAGGTCATACGTACCTAGCAGTTTCCCCAAGGGACACAGGTTCCACAATGCTTGTATTGGTTCAAGCATTGATATCCTGGGTCCCTTCTTAATAATGGTTTATGGACCTTTCCTCCAGGAACTTGTCCAAACCTTTTTTAAACCCAGCTACACTAACAGCCTTTACTACATCCTCCGGTAACAAATTCCAGAGTTTGATTACACGTTGAGTGAAAAAATATTTTCTTTTATTAGTCTTAAATAGTTTACCCTGTAGCTTCATTGCATGTCCCCTAGTCTTTCTATATTCTGATAAGGTAAACAATCGATCTACGTTTACCCGTTCCACTCCGTTCATTAATTTATAGACTTCTATCATATCTCCCCTCAGCCGTCTCTTTTCCAGGTTAAAGAGCCCCAACCTTTTTAGCCTTTCTTCATAGGAGTAGCCTTCCATCCCCTTTACCATTTTGGTGGCTCTTCTCTGAACCTTTTCTAAAATCGCTATATCCTTTTTAAGATACGGCGACCAGAATTGCACACAATATTCAAGGTGCGGTCTCACCATGGAACGATATAGAGGCATTATAATATCTTTTGTTTTATTTTCCATTCCTTTCCTTATCATACCTAGCATTCTATTTGCTCTCTTGGCCGCCGCTGCACACTGGGCCGAGGGTTTTAACATGGTATCCACAAGGACGCCTAAATCTTTTTCTTGGGTGGTGGTTCCTAATGTGGAACCTTGCATCGTGTAACCATAGTTTGGGTTGTTCTTCCCTAGGTGCATAACCTTGCACTTCTCCACATTAAATTTCATCTGCCATTTTGATGCCCAGTCTTCCAATTTATCAAGATCCTCTTGCAATTTTCCACAATCCTCCTGGGTTTTAACAACTTTAAATAGTTTTGTGTCATCAGCAAATTTGATAACCTCACTCGTTATTCCACTTTCCAGGTCATTTATGAATATGTCAAAAAGCAGCGGACCCAGCACAGATCCCTGGGGTACACCACTATTCACCTTTCTCCATTGGGAAAATTGGCCATTTAGCCCTACCCTCTGCTTTCTATCTTTTAACCAGTTCCTGATCCACAGTAGTACACTGCCTCCTATCCCATGACTCTTTAGTTTTGCCAAAAGTCTCTCATGAGGGACCTTGTCAAAGGCTTTCTGAAAGTCCAGATACACAATATCAACCGACTCACCTTTGTCCACCTGTTTATTCACTCCTTCAAAAAAACATAACAGATTAGTAAGACAAGATCTTCCTTGTCTAAAGCCATGTTGGCTGTCTCCCATTAGGTCATGACTATCTATATGCTGAGTAATTTTATTCTTTATGATGGTTTCTACCATTTTTCCCGGTACTGATGTCAGGCTCACCGGTCTGTAGTTTCCCGGATCACCCCTCGAACCCTTTTTAAAAATTGGTGTTACATTGGCGATCCTCCAATCCTCAGGTATTAGAGATGATTTTAATGATAGTTCACAGATTACTGATAGCAGGTCTGCAATCTCATATTTCAGTTCTTTCAACACCCTTGGATGTATACCATCCGGCCCAGGTGATTTGCTACTCTTCAGTTTATCTAATAGTTGTAAGACATCTTCCCGATGTATCGATATTTCCTTCAATTCTTCCACACCTTTAAATACCACTTCAGTCGTGGGTAACATCCCTACATCTTCCTCAGTAAAGACCGAAGCAAAGAATTCATTCAGTCTCTCCGCTATCGCCTTGTCGCCTCTTAGTGCTCCTTTAACCCCTTTATCATCTAATGGACCAACTGACTCTCTCACGGGTTTTTTGCTACGAATGTACTTGAAAAGGTCTTTATTTCGCGTTTTTGCTTCCGCAGCAAGCTTCTTCTCAAATTCTCTCTTTGCCTGCCTTATCAATGCCTTGCATTTGACTTGCCAGTGCTTGTGCTGTTTCCAGGTTTCATCATTTGGCTCTTTTTTCCATTTCTTGAAAGATGCTTTTTTGGCAACAACAGCCTCTCTGACCTCAGCTTTAAACCATGCTGGCAATTTTTTAGACTTCCTTCCACTTTTCTTAAAGCGTGGAATACAGCTGGTCTGGGCTTCCAAGATAGTATTTTTCAACAACACCCAAGCTTGATGTACGTCTTTAACCTTTGCAACTGCTCCTTTTAGTTTTTTCTTAACTGTTTTCCTCATTCTATCATAGTCTCCCTTTCGAAAGTTAAAGGGTAGTACTGTGGATTTCCTTACTATCCCTCCTCCACTAATTAAATCAAAGGCGATCATGCTATGATCACTATTGCCAAGTGGCCCCAACACCCTTATCTCTTGCACTACATCTGGTGTTCCACTAAGGACTAGGTCTAATATTGCTTCCCCTCTGGTCGGTGCATGAACCAGCTGCTCCAAGAAGCAGTCATTTATTTCATCTAGGAACTTTATCTCCCTAGCATGTCCTGTTGTGACACTGACCCAGTCGATGCCGGGGTAATTGAAATCACCCATTATTATTACTGCACTGTAACTTTTGCTAGCTTCCTTGATTTCTTTGAGCATTTCATCATCCATTTGTTCATTCTGGCCAGGCGGACGATAGTACACCCCCACTGCCATCGCCTTCCCCTTTTTACATGGAATTTCAATCCATAGAGATTCTACAGCAAATTTTGTTTCTTGCAAAACTTTAATCCTTTCTGATTCAATGCCCTCTCTAACATAGAGCGCAACCCCTCCACCAATTTGATCAGCTCTATCATTTCGATATAGTTTGTACCCAGGTATCACAGTGTCCCACTGGTTGTCCTCCTTCCACCATGTCTCTGATATTCCAATCATATCTAACCTCTCGTTTAGTGCTATATATTCTAACTCTCCCATCTTGTTTTGTAGACTTCTAGCATTTGCATACAAGCATTTTAGAGACTGTATTTTATTCATATTAATTTGGCTATTGGTAGACATGGGTAATTTGAGATCTTTAAGTTCTGTCTGCTCCATACTCAAGGGCATTTGGGCTACTTTACTCTTTTTTGGAACCTCTCTGCTTTTTGTAGTATCCTTCAAGGATACATTCTTCCGAACCATGCGCTCTTGGGCGACTGTCGGCTTTCCCCTATTATCTAGTTTAAAAGCTGCTCTATCTCCTTTTTAAAGGTTAATGCCAGCAGCCTGGTTCCATCCCGGTTAAGGTGAAGCCCATCCCTTCGGAAGAGCCCCTCCTTTCCCCAGAATGTTCCCCAGTTCCTAACAAATCCGAACCCCTCATCTCTGCACCATTGTCTCATCCACGCATTGAGACTCCGGAGCTCTGCCTGCCTATTGGGTCCTGCGCGTGGAACGGGAAGCATTTCGGAGAACGCTACCCTGGAAGTTCTGGATTTCAACTTCCTACCTAAAAGCCTAAATTTAGCTTCCAGAACCTCCCTACCACATTTTCCTATGTCATTGGTACCAACATGTACCAAGACAGCAGACTCCTCCCCAGCACTATCTAAGACCTTATCTAGGTGGCGTGTGAGGTCCGCTACCTTCGCACCAGGCAGGCATGTTACCAGGCGATCCTCACGTCCACCAGCCACCCAGCTATCTACATGCCTAATGATCGAATCACCAACTATAACTGCTGTCCTAACCCTTCCCGCATGGGCACTTGGCCCTGGAGAAACCTCCTCGGTGCGAGAGGGGTTTACATCACCTGGAGGACAGGTCCTAGTTACAGGATCACTTCCTGCCACACCAGGGTGATGCTCTCCTGTCACGTGACCTCTCTCCTCCATGGCAACAGGGATGCTGCCAGACTGGAGGTGGGACTTCAGGACTATATCCCTGTAGGTCTCGTCTATGTACCTCTCTGTCTGTCTTGTGTTTTCCAAGTCTGCTACTCTAGCCTCTAGAGAACGGACTCGTTCCCTGAGAGCAGAGAGCTCCTTGCACCTAGTGCACACGTAAGACCTCTCACCAGCTGGGAGAAAATCATACATGTGACACTCAATGCAAAAGACTGGAAAGCCCACATCCCGCTGCTGGACTGCTGTCTGCATCTTAGTTTTAAGTTTGTGTTTAGATCTTTAAGTTCTATATGTACTAAAGGGTGCAATGGATATTTATACCACTAAAACTGTACCTAAGAAGTTTAATATACCTTGTTCACCTGAAGCTTAATTAATCTCAGGTCCTTGGTGTATGACTGATTTGGGTAATGAGCTTCACCTGAGAGCACCTCCTGTCTTTTAAGGTGTGCAAGTACCTATAAAGCTGTGAGTTTCCCAGGGAAGGGTGGGTGTGGGGAGGGAGGGAGGGATATAACACTTATTAAAAAAGGGCTGCTACACAGTACCTTGTCCTGTGCTGCTGAGGAAAACTATATTCTGATTTGATTTAAATTACAGCTCTTTGCTGCTACTAGGCTCTAACCTATTATGAAATTTAAACTACAAGCTCTCTGCTGGATTCTAAATTTAACCAGAAAGCTCTCTTCTGTGTTTTAATTTGAAACTAAAAGTACTTTGCTGATGCTAGGCCCTGAGTGACTATGAAATTTAAACTACAGCTGTCTACTGGTTATTAAAGGTAACCAGAAAGTTCTCTTCTGTGTTTTTAAATTGAATCTTAAACTGTTGCTACTAGGCCCTGACTGATTTAACAAAAAAAAAATAGTGGGTTCACAGATTAATTAGCTTTAAAAGAAAAAAAATTCCTTTCAGAAAAATTCCCAGAAGTATATACTCACAATTTCAGATTTCTCTCCAGAAGTAACAGCCCCCCTTTCCAGTCCTTCAAGACTTCAAGTCTTCCCCTACTTAGACAACTGGCTCATTTGAGCCCCATCAGAGTCAGAGGCCAGGTTTTCTCTATCTTGCACAATGCGTATCCTCCAGTATTTGGGTCTGGTCATAAACATCCCAAAATCCAGTCTAACTCCCACTCATTCTCTAGAGTTCATAGGAGCTTTGCTGGATACCAGAAAAGCAAGGGCCTATCTTCCTCAGACCCGTTGCCTTCGCATGGTGCAGTTAGCTTCTCAAGCAGTGCTAAAGCCTCATCTCACTGCCCGAGAAATGTTACAACTACTAGGCCACATGGCATCTACAGTGCATGTGGTTCCTTATGCTCGCCTCCATATGAGAGCAGCCCAGTGGACTTTATCCACTCAATGGACCCAGGCATCAGGGTGCCTGGCAGACAAAATAGCAAACATAAATCGCCTTACTTTGTCTCTCCAATGGTGGAAGTCCACTCAGAACCTGTTGCTGGGGTCCCCATTTCAACAACCTTTACCCCAGGCAACTCTCACAACAGATGCTTCACCAATGGGTTGGGGAGCTCATCTGCAAGACCTCTCCACCCAAGGCACTTGGACTCCACAGGAGACTCATCTACATATCAATCTCTTAGAACTCAGAGCAATCTTCCTTGCTCTTCAAGTGTTCCACATCCTGCTCAGCTACAAGACAGTCCTCATTCATACGGACAATCAAGTAGCCATGTTCTATGTGAACAAGCAGGGGGGAACAGGCTCTCTGTCGCTTTGCAACGAAGCTTTGCGACTATGGGCCCTCGCCAGAGAGCATCAGATTCATCTCCTGGCAGTGTATCTTCCAGGCATACAAAACTCTTGGGCAGACAGACTCAGTCGAGTTCTGCTTCCACACGAATGGTCTCTACATGCAGACCAGGTGGCCAAGATTTTTCAAATTTGGGGAACCCTGGACATAGACCTCTTTGCAAGTCCGTTGAATGCCAAACTTCCCCGGTTCTGTTCCAGAATTCTGGTTCAGGGCTCTCAGGCCAGGGATGCTTTCCTCCTTCACTGGGGCCAAGACTTCCTTTATGCCTTTCCACCCATTCCCCTAATTCCCAAAACCCTGTTCAAGCTTCAGAGAGACAGAGGCTGTATGATTCTCATAGCTCCACATTGGCCACGGCAAGTGTGGTAGCCTCTGCGTCTACATCTCTCTCAAGCTCCCTCTCTAGAGTTAGGGTCTGCTCCAGATGTCCTTGGGCGAGCTCCTTGGGGCGACTCCTGGGGCAGAAGTACGGAGTTCTCTCGGGTGGCAAATCTCTTCCCAGCACCTGCAACCGCACCTGTATGCCTCCCCTTCCTCTTCACTATTGGCGTTCCCGTCTCTTGGGTTCTCTCTTCCGCTCCTCGTGGTAAGTCACACTTTGGCTCTAAGCTTGCACTTTTTTCCCTCCTCTTAGCTTGGTTTCTTCTTACCATGTCTGCTATGCCAGTACATTGGAACTGGCGTCCCCCTGTTTCTTCTGTACCTGTCTATTCCGACCTCCCTTCTCAAAATCTCTCTAACCTGGTTCCCTGTGCTAGTCGCTCTCCAGGTTTGTCTTCCCCCCAGCCCCTTTTGCTTCTCCAGCTTGCCCTTCTGAACTGCCGCTCTCTCCGCTCTAAATCTGTCCTAGTTCATGATCTTCTCTCTCAACATGCTTTCGATGCATTTTTCCTTACTGAAACCTGGTTAAGAGATGGTGAGGAGCCACTCCTTAACCGCTGCCTGCCCCCGGGCTACTCCGCTTTATCTACCACTCGCCGGGGCAGGAGCAGCGGAGGGATTACAGTACTATTTCGCTCCTCCCTCCCTTTCCAGGAGCTCTCTATCCCCCATCTCTGCACTACCCTGAGTCTCTGCTTCTTCGTCTAGGCTCTTCTCCCCCCCCCCCTCTATTTCCTCCTTGTTTATGTTCCACCCTCACTGTCTTCCCAGCTCTGGGATACCCTTCTCACCTCTATCTCAGAAGCTACTCTTCTTTATCCCCACTTCCTGATTTTAGGTGATTTTAATATCCATGTGGACTCTCCTTCTACTTCTCGGGCTCGTAATTTCTTGACTTTTTTATCTGATCTCTCTCTTGTCCAAGCCGTCTCTTTTCCCACTCATTCCGCCGGCCACTCTCTGGACCTACTTATTTTCCCTCGATCCTTCCCTTTCCCTCCCTCTTCCCTTCTCCCCCTTTCCCTTCCATGGACCGATCACTCTTGTCTTCTTTTCTCCCTTCCCTGTCCTCCTCCTTCCCCGATCTCCTCCTTAAACTCTCCTTCCCCTCCATCTCGTCTTATTACCCCCGCTACTCTCCATCAGTTCCCCGCGTCTGACTCTCTGTTCCCTCCAGATTTTCATCTTCTTTCACCTGACTCCCAGGCTAACTCCTGGTTCACGACCCTCTCTACTGCCCTTGACACCATTGCTCCTCTACGACCCCCCCGTCACTCCCGCCAATCTACCCGTCACCCTTGGTTTCACCCGGGGCTTTTTCTCCACCGTAGGTATCTTCGTCGAGCTGAGCGTTTATGGCGCAAACATCCAAATCCCTCTACTCTATCTTGTTTCCGTTCTGCTCATCGTCACTATCGTTCCCTTCTTTATTCTGACAAACAGAACTATTTTTCTAATCTCATCACTATTTCTTCAAACTCCTCTCGCCAATTACATTCCATCCTCCGCTCTCTTTCCGCCCCTCATTCCTCCCCTATCCCTCCTTCCTCCCTTTCTATTTCTGATCCCTCCTCCCTGGCTACCTATTTTGTCTCCAAAGTTCAGTCCCTTCGTCTCTCTTTTCCGTCCTGCCCTCCCCCTCTTTCCCCTCCCCCTTTGGTAGCACCCCCTTCTCCTGTTCCTCTCCCTCTACCCTCCCTCCTCTCTCACATCACTGGTCCACCTTTGAGCCTATCACCTTTACTGCTCTTACTAAAGTTTTCTCATCCACCCGTAAAACCTCCTGCCCTGCTGACCCCATTCCCATGCTGCCCTGCTGGAATCTTCCTTCGCTCTGTCCCCCTTTATTCTTTCACTCTTCAATTCTAGTCTCTCTTCTGGTATTTTTCCTACTCCCTGGAAGCACGCCTCTGTCCGTCCTATTCTTAAGAAAGGTTCTCTCGACCCTTCTTCTCCCTCCAGCTGGCGTCCCATCTCTAACCTTCCTTTCCTTTCTAAACTCTTGGAAAAATTGGTCTTCTCTCAGCTTTCTTCCCACCTCGAGGTCTTACTCTCCATCCTCATCAATCAGGTTTCCGCCCGGGTCATAGCACAGAATCTGTTCTTCTCTCTCTTCTTAACGATCTGCACATTGCTCACGACCATGGTTTACTCTCTCTTGCTGTCTCTCTAGATCTCTCTGCTGCTTTCAACTTGGTTGATCACCGTACTCTCTTATCTCGTCTTCAGGATGCCAGCCTCTCCGGTCTGATTCTTCGCTGGTTCCACTCTTTTTTGTCTAGTCCAGTCTCTGCATCTCAGGGCTTTGTTGCTGAAGGCCTAGATCTCCATGATCTTAACCTCCCTCAGCAAGTAAAGGATATCCTTTATGCTTCCAGGAAGCCTTCCACAAGACGCTCTTACGCTTTCAAGTGGAAAAGGTTTACCATATGGTGTTCGCAGAAGGGTCTTAACCCCCTTGCGATACCTCTGGAATCATTACTGGAGTATCTCCTTCATTTATCCAATGCAGGACTTAAAACTAATTCAGTAAGAGTCCATTTGAGTGCTATTGCAGCTTCTTTCAAGCCTCTAAATGGACAACCTATTTCCTCCCATCCTCTTATAGCAAGATTTATGAGAGGCCTTCTTCTAACTAAGCCTCCCATTAGGCCACCACCGGTGGCATGGGACTTAAACCTGGTTCTTGGTCAGCTTATGAAGCCACCTTTCGAACCCTTAGCTACTACCTCATTGAAATTCCTTTCTTGGAAGGTTATCTTTCTCATTGCAATCACATCAGCACGCCGCATCAGTGAGTTGCAGGCACTAGTAGCTGATCCACCTTATACAAGGTTCCATCCAGACAAGGTAGTCCTTAGGACCCATCCACACTTTATGCCAAAGGTGGTCTCGCCTTTTCATCTAAACCAAGCGGTCTACCTGCCTGTGTTTTTTCCAAGGCCTCATGCATCTAATGCAGAAAGGAATCTTCATACTTTGGACTGTAAAAGAGCTTTAGCCTTTTACTTGCAAAGAACACAGCAACATAGAAAGTCCTCTCAACTCTGTTGCTTTTGATCCTTCTCATTTGGGACTTCCAGTCTCCAAGGGAACACTATCCAACTGGATTGCTCAGTGTATTTCCTTTGCCTATCAGAGTAAGAATCTTCCTGTGGAGGGCCATGTCACAGCTCACAATGTGAGAGCCATGGCAGCTTCAATGGCTCATCTGCACTCTGTGTCAATCGACGACATCGGTCGAGCAGCCACTTGGGCCTCGGTTCATACCTTCACAGCCCATTACTGCTTGGACAAGGACTCCCGCCGGGATGCCTTGTTTGGTCAGGCTGTTCTTCAATACCTGTTCCATACCTAATCAACTCCTACCCACCATCCCTGGTTGGATGCCAGAGATCCATGGGGGGAAGTGGAGCCCTTTCACAGGGACACACAACTTCTGGGGTCTCTCCTTGCCATCTAAAGCTAGGGAGTCCCCATATGTGAAGACTACATTCCTGCTTGTTCCTGGAGATAGCATAGTCACTCACCTGTAACAGGTGATCTCCGGGAACAGCAGGAATTCAGTCTTCACAACCCACCCACCTCCCCTAGGAGTTGTATCTCTCTATCTCTTTCTCTCTCTCTCTCTCTTTGTCTCAGCTTTAAACTCAACTGGAGAGAGGCAGTTGGGAAAGGTGGGAAAGCAGCACGCAGGCGCTGCGGGATGCTCCCAAAAGCTTTCTAATTGGACGCTGGGGAGAATTCCCGTGCAGGCTCTGTCGGTACCGACGATACCCATATGTGAAGACGAAATTCCTGCTGTTCCCGGAGATCACCTGTTACAGGTGAGCAACTATGCTTTTCCCGGCTGCGACCTGTTCCTTTCCTGCCTCCGAGACCCTTTGCTTTGGCATTGCATCTCGGACCATGATTTTTCTCTAGTCTTATTTTTTTTCCCTGGTGTGACTTTACGCCTTTTTTCTACAGGCTAGCAGTTCCTCTGGTCTTCAACCTCGCTGGGGTAATTTTTCCCCCAATGTCCAGCAGGTTTAAAAAGTGTGATTGGTGCTCAAAAAAGAAGCCCCTCACCGACACACATGATTGCTGCTTTGGCCCTGACCATAACCCGGAGGCCTGTGGATTTTGTAAGCAAATGTCCACAAAAGCCCTTAAACTCCTTCAGCAGAAGCATGACCACATTTTTTTCCAGGTCAGACTCTTCCCCTGAGTCCCTGATGATGCCAAGCTCCAATCAGAGACCCCAGAGTTGCATAGTGACCCCACGGTGACTGACTGGGCACGTAGGTCCTCCGACAGGGGCTCCCCAGACTAGGAATGTAAGAGGAAGAAGAAATCCTCGAGGACCTCCTCACAGGACTTGACAGCAGTGGACAAGTCCCGTGCCGGATCCCTCAGTCACCGCAGAAGACCCATAGAGTCAGAGTGGGAGTGGCCATCCAAGCTCCCCTGGAGGGAATCGTCAGCCTCCAGCGATTGGACTTGGCCTGCCGAGGCCATCTTAGTCGAAGATTCCCCCTCCTCGCCAGCACTAGACCCAGGCACACCAGCATCTGCACCAAAGGCTTTGATGCCATCTGGGCTGGAGTCCAGTTGAGTCCCTCGAGTGCAGCATAGCTACCATCCAGTTAAGTCCCTCGAGCGCAACATAGCTGCCTTCTTGGAGATGCAGTGGGTGCAGTTGTCTGGCTCGGCTAGTTCATCCGCCCAGATCACTGGGATCTCAACATCGAGGACTTCCCCGGTTGTTGAGTCAATCCTCGTGAGCTTGCAGCCTCGAGTCGATCCTCGACAGTGGTCTTGATCACAGTCCTGTTTCTCGGGCCATTGATCATCCTCAGCCAGTGCTCAGGGCCTCGTTGTCTCTAAGGACTGTGATCCACTGGCACTGGGGCCATCAGTACCACAATCCACTATCAAGTCCTCCACTGAGTACTCCAACTGGAAGTCTTAGGACAAGACATCCCCAGAAACTTGCAGGCATCACGATGTGCCATCAAACCAGTCTCCCCACAAGGCAAGGCATCGGTCACCGCCCGAGGACACAACGTTCCTCGACTTCATGCAGGACATGTCGAAGGCCCTGAGGTCACCGACTCGGAGGAGGACCCTTGTTCAGAGGAACTCAAGATCCTCCAGTATGAATCCCCTCCCAAAGAGTCCCTCACGGTACCGGTCCCAGACATCCTTAAGCAACTATTCCTCTGGTGTCCCCGGGCAGGGAAGCTAGGATCCTCAACGACCTCAGCCACAAACGCTACCAGGGCTCGATGCTGGCTTGTCGGATCCAGGCATACCAACTTTATATGGGTATGTACTTGAGGGATCTGGGGAAGGAGCTTGCCGGGTTCTCCGTCAGTCTCTCTGAGGAACTCCAAAGCCTGGTCAGGGGCATCGGAGACTGCTCGAAGTTCATGTCTCAAGCAGCCTACGATGGCTTCAAGTCCACAGCACAAGTGGCCACAGCTGGCATCAAAGCCCGATGCCAGGCTTGGTTCCAGTTCTCGGACCTTGAGCATTGGGTCCAGGACAAGCTTATCCTTCCAGGGAGAAAACCTCTTTGGAAAGCTGATGACAGATAAAGCGGTTGAGCTCAAGTCCGAGTTCATGACCCAAAACCCAGCTCTTTAATAAGACTACCACGCTCCCAAAGAGGAAATCCTCGAGGAAGAAGCCATCTTGTCCAAGGAAGGGCCCAAACTACAGTACTTAGGCTACCAGCATTATCAGCCTCCCCCGGCTCCACAACAGGGGCACAGGCCAAGGGGACTTCTCAGGGTCCCCATAAGCAAAAGACCCCCAAGGACCACCATCTGGGGGAAATTTTGACTCCTTGGGCATAACCTCTCTACCTTCAGGAGGTCAGGTGCCCATAGGGGGACACCTGGTCCACTAAGCCCACAGGTGGCCATACATCACCACCAATGTCTGGGCCCTCCAGGTGGACAGGGAGGACTACCTTCTCCACCTGGACCAGACACCCCTCTCCTTCTTTCCTGGAGAGCCTTCCAGGACTCCCCTTTACCAGACCCTGCTCTGGCAGGAGCTCATAGATCTTTTTGAGGACATAGCTATGGAACCAGTGCCCCATTACCAAAGGGATAAAGGGTTCTATTCCCGGTACTTCCTCATGCCGAAAAGAATCGGGGCCTCAGGACCATTCTGGACCTAAGAAACCTAAACAAGTTTCTGGTGTGGGAGAAGTTCAGGATGCTTTCCCTTGGAACATTGCTGCCTTACCTCCAGCAGGGAGACTGGCTATGCTCCTTGGATCTAAAGGATGCCTAAACTCACATCCTCATCCATCCCAGTCACTGGCAATACCTCAGGTTCATAGTTGGAGGCGACCACTACCAGTACAGGGTGCTTCTCTTTGGGTTGGCATCTGAACTCAGGGTCTTCACCAAGTGCCTAGTGGTGGTGGCTATCTCTGCTTTCAAGGGGCCTTCGTCGTCCCTTATCGAGATGACTGGCTCATATGAGGGGAGACAGCCACCGAGATGCTGCAGGCCACAGGCTGCACCATCAGTGTCCTGGAACATCTGGGGTTCGTGATAAATCGCCCCAAGTCTCATCTCATTCCTATGCATAGCCTGGAGTTCATAGGGGTGCAACTAGATACCTTTCACGCCAAGGCCTTCCTTCCCCTAGACAGAGAGAGTCGCCTCAGAGCCCTGGCCACAGAGGTACAACATCAGACCTTGGTGCCACCCTGCTCCATGCTCCACCTACTCAGCCACATGGCATCTACGGTGCATGTCACACTGAACACCCATCTCCACTTGAGGATTGCCCACATGTGCCTCCAGTCACAGTGAACACAGGCTACCTGCCATCTCAGGGACAAAGTGCATGTAATTCACCCACTGACAGAATCCCTCAACTGGTGGCAGATGATGCAGTACCTACAGGCGGGAATGCCCTTCCAGACCCACATTCTCCAGCGGGTCCTCATTACAGATGCCTCTCTACTGGGTTGGGGAGCCCATTGTGCAGAACTCCGCATGCAGGACACCTGGTCCTGGGCAGAAAGCAAACAGCAGATCAACTTCCTGGAGCTCAAGGCCATTTTTCTGGCCCTCCAGGCCTTCCGCTACCATTTACAGCACCAGCTGGTGATGATTTGAATGGACAACCAGGTAGCCATATTTTACTTGAACAAGCAAGGTGGCATGGGAACAGAGTTGCCCTCTGCTCAGATGCATCAGCCAAGAAATGCTCCTGAGAGCGGTGTACCTGCCCGGGCAGGACAATGCCCTCACGGACAAGCTGAGCAGAGTCCTCCAGCCGCACGAATAGTGGCTAGATCCCAGAGAAGCCCAACAGCTGTTTTGGCTCTGGGGATCACCTCTTTGCCAGCCCAGCCAATCCCCAGCTGACACACTTATGTTCCCACCAGCCTCACCCTTCCAGGGAGGCAGCAGATGTCTTTCTCATTTCATGGTCAGAGCGCCTGCTATACACCTTCCCGCCCATGTCTCTGGTCACCAAGATCCTCTTCAAGGCCCTCTAGGACAAAGCAACGTTAATTCTGGTGGCCCAAGCAGCCATGGTTCCTATTGCTTCTTTGTCTAGTAATGGAGCCCCTGGTCCCTCTAGGGAACTCCCTGGGGCTCAGGAGGATGGCACTCTCCTCCCCCCCAACCTAACAGCTCTAACAGCTTGGCTTCTGAGCAGTTAGCCTTAGCTCCCTTCAACCTCTCAGGGGAAGTAGAAGAGGTACTACTGGCCTCACACAAGACCTCCATATGGTATGCCTATGCCTTCAAGTGGTATGGATTCTCCATGTGGTGCTCGGAGAGACAGACCAACCCGTTCTCCTGCACAGTGCAGATGGTGCTGAAGTACCTGCTCCATATTTCGCAGGCTGGACTCAAGTCTAACTCTTGACATCTGAGCACTCTTGGTGCACCACCACTTTATCGAGGGCAAGCCTCTTTCGGCACAGTCCCTTGTCTCTCGCTTCCTATAGGGGCCTACTGCTCTCTAAGCCCCCGATCTGCCCACCACTGGCTGAGTGGAATCTCAATGTGGTACTAATGCAGCTCACGCGGCCGCTGTTTGAGCCCCTAGTGACCTGCCACCTATGGTACCTATCCTGGAAGGTTACCTTCCTGATGGCACTCACATCTGCCCGCAGAGTCAGCAAACTTTAAGCTCTGGTGGCAGAGCCATCCTATACCAGGTTCTACAAGAACAGGGTCGTGCTACGCATACACCCCAAATTCCTTCCGAAGGTGGGGTCCTCTTTTCACCTCAACCAAGAGGTGGTGCTTCCCACCTTCTTTCCCTGGCCTCACACCAGCAGGGCAGAGACCATCCTGCATACTCTAGACTGTAAGAGAGCTCTGTCCTTTTACCCACAGTGTACTCAGGGCCATCACAAAGCCTTCCAGCTTTTCATTTCCTTTGATGCCTGTCAGCTGGGGGAGGCAGTGACCAAACAGACCCTGTCCACCTGGGTGACGGACTGCATTGCCCTTGCCTACGAACAGGCTGGGCTCCCGCTGGAGCACCACATCATGGTGCACGGCGTCTGGGCTATGGTGACCTCAGTGGCAAACTTGCACTCTGTCCCGATGACAGACATCTACTGAAGCTGCCATCTTGTCTTCAGTCCACACCTTTGCAGCTCACTATTGCCTGGAGAGGAAGTCCCGATGGGACAGCACCTTTGGCCAGGCTGTACTCCGTAATCTCTTCAGGGTCTAGGCAACTCCTACCCTCAAACACTTCTGTGTTCAGGTTACTAGAGTGAGGGTTATCCCTGGACACTGTGGTCCTTCCAGAGCCTGTCCTTCGGACTCACTTGCTACTGCTCATGGCTTACCATGGTTTTCTACAGGTTCTCGGTACCCTGAGGCTAGGAAGGCCTATATATGAGGACTGACTGCCTACTTGTTCCCAGAGAAAGTGTAGTTACTCTCCTGTAACAGGTGTTCTCCAGGGAAAACCCTCCCTCCTCGCCGTAGAGTTGCCTTAATTATACTATTTTTGCTTTCTTAGCTATGTCATTTGACTGAGCAAGATGGCATTCTTGGGTGGGAAGGGGACCCCGCATGCATGGTGCATCTCCCAAAGGCGTTCTTTGAAAGCTGGGAAGATGCTTCATGCAGGGCTCCATCGGCATTGATGTCACCCATATGTGAGGACTGTCCCTGGAGAACACCTTTTACAGGTGAGTAACTATGCTGTCCCTGCCTGCAATGTGTGAACTTATTTGCAGCTCACAATCATAGGAGTGGGATGTGGTGGTGTGTTGTGCATACATGAGAAGGAGGCAAAGTCCATGGACTGCAGCTATCATGCGCTGTCAATGACATGTCAAAATCAGATGTCCATGAGAAATAGGCTGTAGGAGCATGCCAAATTGCATTCTGCTGCATTCTTTGCCATACAGTCATGCAGTCTGCAGGCCCTAATTGTGATGTCCATACTTGTATACACATTGTGCTGTCCAAACAATGAATCCAATTAATCAAAAAAAAACTATCGGAATTACTTAAACACCCGTATATCAAAAGATTCCAACATGCATTTAACCCCTAAAGAAAGCTATTTTTGTTGGAACTGGTCGTCAAAGTGAATAGTGGACACCCTATGCACCACTGCGACTTCTCCTTTTTATTATTAAATTTATAAAACTGCACACTTAGGCTAAGTGTGCAGTTTTATAAATTTAATAATAAAAAGGAGAAGTCGCAGTGGTGCATAGGGTGTCCACTATTCACTTTGACGACCAGTTCCAACAAAAATAGCTTTCTTTAGGGGTTAAATGCATGTTGGAATCTTTTGATATACGGGTGTTTAAGTGATTTAAGTGATAGGGTGTCCACTATTCACTTTGACAACCAGCTCCAACAAAAATAGTTTTCTTTAGGGGTTAAATGCATGTTGGAATCTTTTGATATATGGGTCCAAACAATGAAGGCAATACCTAAAACATATGTGTGCGCTGATGTTGCTAAGGAATCCCGCAGATGACCCTGTCCCTCACCAATATCTAGAATGTGACAGAATAATTTTTCATCTCCCCAAATGCAGTAGAGGTCAATTAATGTGGTCTGTGCACACCATGAGTACCACTGAGAATCCATTATGTGTCCCAGGAGTGAAACAGCCTGTGCAGAAACAGAGGCACAGCAAAATATGAGATCCTTGAATTATAGACATACATGATCACAGTGACATCATTGTAGGGAGCCTGGACCTTTTCTCTGCAAAGAAAAAATACCATGTCAGACGACAGTAATGCCAGCTGTGTTGGCTCATGATCTGAGAAAAAAGATGAGCCTCGAATGTTGCATCTCAGAAATACACAGTTCAAAGAGGAACTGTGTAGCACTGTGCATTGCTGAGCTGAAGGCAGTGAACAGATTGCCAATACATTATGACAAGAGCGATGTGCATTTCTCTACACACATCCTGTCATATGGAGGTTATGCAACAACTCAAAAAAAATGGTCACTTATGGAGCAATAGCTACTCAGCAGACATTATCTCACCAGAATTTATAGTACAAACTGAGGAGCATAAAATGTGAGAAAAAGGGGAGCAGGTGTCAGAAAAACAAGCGTGCCACTGAACCACAAAAATTTCAAACTTGTAGCCACTGTCCCAAATATCAATGACTATTGCTTACCTTCATAATTTTACACTTTCACAACTTTCAAAAATATATAATTTCCACATCTTTTATTTCAAACGAGATATTGAGCTATGAGACAACTTCAGCAAAATCTTCAATGTCTCATGTGTCAATACAGCAACCCCAATGCCTCTTCCTGGTGCCCACTTAGCATTTTGCTCCAAATGCTTCCTCAGGGGGATAAAAATGGACTCTACTGAAAAAAACACATGATATACATTTCAAAAACCCGCTCTCTACACATACTATAAAACTACTGGCAAACCGTTTATTAGTTCACCCAAACCTTAAAACCCTCAAAAACATATACCAACGGATTTAGGTCCATCACACATCATTCTCTTCCACAAAACTCACAGACCTCTAAAAAAAAAGACACCGCACATTCAAGTTTATATATATATAGTGTGATGGAGCTGAAGCCATTGAAGCGATGGATGTAGAAAAAAACTCTCTTATGAAACAACTGAGTTACAGAGGGTGCAATTACCTAGAAGTGCAGCTAGAGGGAGCAAGCACGAAGCTGCAGAAGTTAAGCTGACACACCCAATTTGTAGTAATGCAGTAGCTAATCAAAGGCACCTGAGCAGAAAGCCAGGAAACTCAGTTGGGGAATGCCTTTTCAAGCAGACAGAGAGGATCTAAGGAGGAACTCAAGAGAGGATCTAAGAAGGAACTTGAGGGAGGACCTTTGAGAGAGAGAGAGAAAGGATCTATGAAGGAAGGACCTGAGGAAGGAACCTTGTACACTGCAAGGCAGAGAAGCTTGGATACCTGGAAAAGCAGAGCTAAGTTCCAGGGAGGACAAGCCCAGCTTAGAAAGCTCCAGAAGCCAGTCTTCAAGGAAGACGGTGACAAAAGGAGAGTCTCTGGTGGAGAGAACACCAGCAGCAAACGCTACAGAGATCCAAGATACAGTGATACTTCATTTGTTAAATGGATGCCAGGTCCTAGGAAGGCTGATAACCTAAAAAGCCATTCTGAGAAGAAACAAAGCTGGAGGAAGTTTTGTAACCCTGTACAGAGAGGTATAAGAAAAAACCCTAACAGTTATTTGCTAAACCCAGGCCAGCAAGGCTGGGAAGTGGGGGAAAGAAATACTGAACTGCAACCTGTGTTAACCAGGGAAAGCTCAGGATTAGAAGACACCACGAGTGAGCTAGAACCCATGCAAATTGAGTTTGCAGAACCAGAACCGTTGATGCTTGAACCAATGAACTGTTCTCTGTGTATTACCAAGAGCCTGGAATCTCTTACCGAGATATAACAGCAGCACGTGTTTTAAAGTACCTTTTGCTTCTGTTAAAACTGAAGGAAGAAGTTTTGTCTTGTTTTTCTTGCTGTTTGAGAAACTTGCTTGGATACAGAGAACTGTGAAGCATGTGTAACAGTTGCTGACCTTTCGTAAATATTCTTGGCACTAAACCTGAAGTAAGGTAAATTCTACTTTGTTTCCTGAAGAACCTTTTGCGTAATAAGGGAATAAAAACCTTTTTGTTTCACCCTGCTCAAGGTTCACACATCTGTTTTCTTTGTGAAGAGGGACTACAAGGACCAGAATGCACTTGGTCTAAAAGTTTTTCTTTCTTCAACAAAATTAAAATGTCCACCCTGACCCTTCTGCGCACTGCCACTAGGAGGGGCTGTGACAATATACTATCAATATCACTTTTCCATTCAAACATTTAAAGAAAGCCACACTTCTAACCAATGAACCCCAGTCATCCAGCCTATATACTGTAATGGGAAAGAGACATCCTGTGCTATGGAAACAGAGGAACCTGAAAGCAGTAGGTCTGTTGCTGGCAGGAAGGAAAAGCTCAGGACTCCCAGTTGCCAGGAGCAACATAAACAATGCCAGCCACGAGGGCAGGAACCCCTCCCAGCTAGCAAACAATCCCCATCTCCTGGGCCCAATAGCTTTCACCTGGGAGGGGGAAGGGCTAGATTAGCTCCCAAGCAAACGTATAAGAAACGTTCATTAGAGTTTGAAAGAGAGAAGGGAGAGAACAGGGAGAACGGAGAGAACTAGCAGAAGAGAGAAGACGAGAGAGAGCAGAACCAGCTGGAAGGATTGTGTGAGCTGAAGTCTGGGTCTTGGAAACAGCGTCTGTCTCGGTGTGAAAGGAAAACATATGTGAATGACTCAGTGGATTCTGATTCTGAGTGTGAGAGAGAAAGACAGAAAGTAACTGGCAGGAATAACTGGAGGAGCAGGGCACAAAAACCCTTTGACCAGAACTCCAGGCAATTATCCTATGGTGAAGGCACCCAGAGGGAAAAGTTACCAGTAAGGATAGCTGGGAAGCACTTACAAGCTCCAAGGAATGAAAAGTATACGGTGCAGGACATTTGTATGTCAGAAGAAGAGGGTGAGCAGCCAGAATACAGAGAAAAACCTCTGAGGTTTAAACCCCGTCTTGATAGAGCTCTGCACGGACTTTCCCCTGCCTCAAAGCCAGAAGGTAGGCTGTCTAATTATTATAAAAGTGGTTATAAGAACTTCTCTCATAAAAGCCATAAAGGGTATGACTCTCCTATAAGCTATACCAAGAGATACGGTAGGGCTGAACCCTATCTCACAGAGGCAGTAATAGGGAAGCCTCAGGAACAGGCAGAGGAGGAAAGTCTGGAAACGTTATATACAAAGCAGAAGTTGTATTCAGCTGAGAACCAGCATGAGTCAATGCTAATTGATCCTCCAGAGGAAGAATTGTCTGATAACCAAATGAACTGTACATTAACAGTGACTGATGATGTGATTTCATTGTGCTGAGCCAGATAATCTGAGGAAGCTGTTTAACTGGCAATTGAGAAGCACAGGAGTTTATTTTGCTTATAAGAAGTGACTGTATGCTGTGAATACCGTGCCACTTTTGAGTTAAGTTTGGAAGCTATTATTAGTTCTTTTTCTTACCTTGTGCCAGAGTGTATGGCCTTTCTGATCCTAAGTTACATTGTGTTTGAATCCGCCCCGGGAGGGGAATTAAAAGCCTGTCTTTGCCTGAACCACTCATTTTGCAACTACATCTTATTGAAAAGGGATACAACTACAACTCCCAGGAGGCAATGCAACCATAAAGCATTGACTCCAACCTTTCAATAAAGGGTCTCCAGGCTATCTACCCCGTACGCTGAGGCTACGGGCTGATTACTGGTGACAATACACACTCTCCAATCAATTTGTAAATTTAACCCCTCTGGAATCACAGTTTTCAAACGAAAAATCCACCTTTGCTCACATAGGATCAAGGCTTGTTCCCTAGACTGTCCCTTCCTACCGCCCATCACTCTTATCAGGTTTCGTAGAAACTGCTCGAATGTGAATGATTTTAAAATTAAATCTAAGTGGTTGATGAAGGATTTCAGGGACAGGGGTATCAGGCTTACCGTCAGGCTTTGTTTAACAATAAGGATCTATTACTATATCCGTCCAGTAGGGAGAAGGGGGAGAATAAGGGGAGTGTTAATTGTATCTCTAGGTTTTCCTCTTTGAGTTTTAAAATTCAATGGACTATTTCTAAACACACAAATGTGTTGTGGGCCATACCTGGGTTAGACAGATGGCAGACTCGATATGTCTGGTCTAGAGATCAGCATTTAAAGGAGGTGTTAAATCCTGCTAGTTTGCAACATTAGCCCCTGATGTTATTGAAAGACCAAGTCATTGTTCTGTTTCCTGTGAGCTGCTGCATTCTGCTATAAGGGGACGGAATATAAGTTAAAGAAATGTACTACGTGTGAATCCACTTATGTGCTATATGGTATTTTGTGTCCATGTGAATTAATGTAGGTTGGGAAAACTATAAGTTATTTTAAGACATGACTTGGGGAACATAAGAGTAGATTACGATGCAGGAGACGTGAGGCTCCTATGGTACAACATTGTGTGGAAGAAGGGCATGAATTTGAGGATTTGCGGTATTGATAGAGTGATGGGCGGTAGCAGGTGATGGACTAAGCAAAAAGCCTTGATCATATAGAAACATAGAAAAATGACGACAGAAAAAGACCACATGGCTTTTCTAGTCTGTCCTTCCATATCAACAACTACAACAGTCCCCTTTTTTCCTTTTGAGAACCTCTGTGTTTGTCCCATGCTTTTTTGAATTCAGATACTATCCTCATCTCTGCCACCTCCACTGGGAGACTATTCCACGGATCCACCACTCTTTCCATAAAGAAATATTTCCGCATATCACTCCTGAATCTATTCCCTTTCACCCTCATCCCATGTCCCCTCGTAGCAGAACTTGCTTTTAATCGAAGGAGGCTCGCCCCCCTGTGCAAAGGAGAGCAAAGGTGGATTTTTCGTTAGAAAACTGTGATTCCAGGGGTGTTAAATTTACAAATTGATTGGGGAGCGTGTATATAGGCTGGATGACTGGGGTTCATTGGTTAGTGGTGTGGCTTTCTTTAAATGTTTGAATGGAAGGGTGACATTGCTGGTATATATAAACTCACATGCACAGCGGTTTTTTGGAGGTCTTTGGGTTTTGTTGAAGAGAATGATGTGTGATGGACCTAAATCTGTTGGTATGTGTTTTTGAGGGTTTTAAAGTTTGGGTAGACTAATAAAAAGTTTGCCAATAGTTTTATAGAATGTATAGAGGACGGGCTTTTGAAATTTATATCATGTGGGGGTTTTTTTGTTTGTTTGTTTTCTGTAGAGTCAATTTTTATCCTCCTGAGGAAGCATTTGGAGCAAAATGCTAAATGGGCACCAGGAAGAGGTGTTTTTTGTTGTTCTTGTTTCGTGCTGTCAAGTCAGTGTCGACTCATGGTGACCCTCTGGATAGTTGTCCTAAATTGTGCTTGGTCTTCAGTTAGGCGGCTCATTGTTGACAGATTGGCACCCATAGCTGCTGTTATTGTATCGATCCATCTCATTGCTGGCATTCCTCTTTTGCGTTGACCTTCTACTTGCCAAGCATGATGTCTTTCTCTAATGGTCTCTCTCTTCGCATGATGTGTCCAAAGTATGAAAGTCGAAGTCTTGTCATCTGAACTTTTAAAGAAAGCTTAGGTTTGATCTCCTCTAGTTTATTACTGGTTTATTCTTCGAGCAGTCCATGGTATGCACAGTATTCGCCGCCAGCACCATAATTCAAAGGCATCAATTTTCTTCCTATCTTTCTTTTTCACTGTCCAACTTTCATATCCATATGATGTTATTGAAAATGCCATGGCTTGAACAAGTCATATCTTTGTATGGAGAGAGACATCTCTGCTCTTGAGAATCTCGTCTAGGTTCTTCATTGCCACTCTGTCAAGAACAATGAATCTTCGGATTTCTTGACTGCTTTTTCCTTCTTTATTGATAGTTGATCCAAGTAGGTTAAAGTTGTCAACTATTTCAATTTCTTCTCCATCAACAATGAACTTATTCTTTTTGCCAGTTGTCAGGATCTTTGTCGTCTTAACATTAAGGTGCAGACCCATTTTAAGACTATATTCCTTGATCTTGAGAAGCAAATGTTTCAAATAGTTTTCACTTTCATCCAGTAATTTTATTTATTTATTTAACCAGTTTTCTATACCGCCTTATCCTTCAATCAAAGTGGTTTTACATTATGTAATTACTACAAACAGGTACTAAATATATTCCCTTGTCCCCAAAGGGCTCACAGCCTTGTGGTCTTGGGCAAGCTCAAAGTGGCTTGCCCAAGACCACAAGGAGTGTCTATAGGACTAGAAACCCCAGTCCCTCCGGCCTGAAGTACCATGTCCTAACCACTAGGCCACCCCTCCCTCTAATGTGGTATCATCAGCGTAGCATAGTAACATAGTAAATGATGGCAGATATAAACTAGTACTACTACTAAGCATTTATATAGTGCTACCAGGCACACACAGCGCTGTACAGAGAGAAAACACACAAGAGACAGTCCCTGCTCAAAAGAGCTTACAATCTAAAAAGACAAAAACAAGAAGAGGAGAGGGAAAAGATAAGAACAAGGGCAAAGAGATGAGAGTGGTAGAGACAGGACAAAGGAAGGAGGTAAGAACAAGTGTAAGAGGAAGTAGGATAATTGAAACAAAAGAGGGGAAGCAAGGAGAAAAGCAAAAATCAAGAACCAAAGGCAGAGGTGAAAAGATGAGCTTTTAACTTAAGTTTGAAGAGGGGCAAAGAAGATGCCTGACGTATAGACAAAGGAAGTTTATTCCAAGCGTAAGGTGCAGCAAGGTGAAAAGAGTGGAATCTGGAGTTGGCAATAGAGGAGAAGGGCATAGCAAGAAGCAGCTGGCTAGAAGAACGGAGTTCACGAGGGGGGAAGTAAGGAGAAATGAGAGATGAAAGGTACTGAGGAGCCACAGAGTGAATGCACTTAAAGGTCAAAAGAAGAAGTTTAAAGTGAATACGGAAACGGATAGGGAGCCAGTGAAGAGATCTGAGGAGAGGAGTGAAATGGGCAAAACGAGGCTGACGGAAAATCAAACGTGCAGCGGAGTGCTGAATAGACTGAAGGGGGGAGAGATGAGTCTGTGGAAGACCAGCAAGAAGCAGATTACAATAATCAAGACGGGAGGTGATTAGGGAATAGATGAGGGTTTTAGTAGTGAGTTCAGAGAGAAAGGGGCGGATTTTGCCAATGTTGAAGAGAATGAAGCGACAGGTCTTAGCAATGAGTTGGATATGAGAGGAGAAAGAGAGTGAAGAGTCAAAAATAACACCCAGGTTGCGAGCGGATGAAACAGGGTGGAGAACAGAGCCATCCACAAAGACTGAAAAAGAAGAAGGAGAAAGGGAAATTTTAGGAGAAAAAACGAGAAGTTCGGTCTTGGCCATGTTCAATTTCAAGCAACGATGGAACATCCAAGCAGCGAAGGTAGAGATCCGGGACTGGAATGTGGAAAAAGATCAGGAGTAGAGATATAGATCTGGGAGTCATCAGCATAGAGATGGTACTGAAAACCATGAGAGGAAATGAGCGCACCAAGAGATTGTGTGTAGAGAGAAAAAAGGAGGGGACCCAAGACGGAACCTTGGGGGAAACCAACCGAGAGCGAGGTAACAGAGGAAGAGGAGCCACCAGAACATACGCTAAAGGAGCGATGAGAGAGATAGGTGGACAACCAGGAAAGAACAGAGTCCCTAAAACCAAGCGAGGACAAAATGTCAAGGAGAAGATCATGGTCAACAGCATCAAAAGGAGCAGAGAGGTCAAGGTGGGTAAGGACATAAGAACATAAGAACATAAGATATGCCATACTGGGTCAGACCAAGGTCCATCAAGCCCAGTATTCTGTTTCCAACAGTGGCCAATCTAGGTCATACGTAAAGGCCTTTAGATTTAGCCAGGAACAAGTCACTGGAGACTTTGACAAGAGCAGTTTCAGTAGAGTGTATGGGACGAAAACCAAATTGTAAGGGATCAAGGAGAGCATGGGAAGAGAGGAAGTCAAGGCAGCGGTGATAAACCGCACGTTCGAGCAGTTTAGAAATGAAGGGAAGGAGAGAAATGGGATGATAATTAGAAGGACAAGAGGGATCAAGTGAGGGTTTTTAAGGAGAGGTGTGACCACAGCATGTTTAAAGTCAGCCGGGACAGTAGCAGTGGAGAGTGAAAGATTGAAGATATGAGAAATGGAGGGGATAACGGTAGAGGAGATAGAGGAGAGGAGATGGGAGGGAATAGGATCAGAGGAGCAGGTGGTGAGCTTGGAGGAGGAGAGAAGATGAGCAGTTTTGTCATCAGAAATAGGAAAGGAAGAGAGGGTGGGATGAGAAGGGGGAGATTGAGAGCAGGAAAGGGAAATAGAGGACTTAGAGGGAAATTGGAGAGTAATCTTGTGGAATTTATCATAGAAGTAATCAGCCAGGGTTTGGGCAGAAAGGGAAGGAGGGATCAGAGGCGGAGGCACTTTGAGGAGAGAGTTAAGAGCAGTGAAGAGACGGCGAGGATCAGAGGCATGAGAATTAGTCAGGTGAACAAAGTAATCTTGTTTGGCAAGAGCTAAGGCTGAATTGGAAGAGAAAAGCATAAATTTGAAAAGAAGGAGATCTTCAGGGGAGCGGGATTTGAGCCAGACACGCTCAGCAGAGCGGGCACAGGAGCAAAGATAGCGAATAGTGGGGGAGAGCCAGGGCTGAGGTAAGGAACGCCTCACAGGACAAGGGGTGAGAGGAGCGAGAACATCCAGAGCTGAGAGGAGTGCAGCATTGGAGGACATCACTACCATATCAACAGAGTTGGAGGACAAAATAGAAGACAGAAAAGGAGAAATGGTAGAGGAGAGAACCAGGGGATCAATGGCATGGTCCATCCAGTCTGCCCAGCACAATGGCAAGAGTAGGCGCACCTGCCGCTCCGTGCAGGCCACCCCTCCCCATGTCTTTGTTTAGGGGTGAACCCACCACTCCATGTAGAACACCCCTATTTGTTGAGAAATTAGATGGTTCCGTTTATTTTGATTTTATCCTGTTGCTGTAAAAGTGGAGTGGACGAGTGGCCTAGTGGTTGGGGCAAGGTACTTCAGGCCGGAAGGTCGGGGGTTCAAATCCCACTAGAGGACAGCAACCTTGGGCCGGAAGGACTGGGGTTTCTAGTCCCACAGGTACTCCTTGTGGTCTTGGGCAAGCCACTTAACCCTCCATAGCCCATGTTCCCTGTAAAATAGTTATCTCCAAGTTATAATGCCCTGTTCAATGTAATATCAGTTTGTTCAATGTAAACCGCACTGATGCAGAATAGCGCGGTATATAAGAGAATGTAAATAAATAAATAAATAAAAGGATCCACTGTGTAGCGAAGGTTGTTGATGAGTCTTCCACCAATCTTCACACCTCTGTTGTCTTCATACAGTCCTGTTTCTCTGATGATTTATTCTGCATATAAATTAAAGAGGTAGGGGAAAGTATGCAGCCTTGTTGTACACCTTTGCTGATTTTAAACCATTCTGTTTCTCCTACTTCCATTCGAACTGTTGCTTCTTGATCAGTGTACAGGTTTGTGGGTCCATTCAGCTGGAGAACATCATGTGCATGGACTCTGTAGCCTCTGTGATGGACAAAGTCTCATGTGCGTAGGTGTCCTTGGAGCAGGGTTGTCAACAGTGCAGCAAACATACATCACAGGAGCAGACCTGTGGTATGTAAGTGTGTCATGATGATGTACATCACTTGGATGTCTATCCTGTTGTGTGGGGTGATGGTGCCTCTGCTTACTAAAGAAAATCCTGGAGATAGACCAGCTGGGACTCCCAAATTAAAAATGGGAACGAAGTAGATACCACACTATTCACAGAAGATGAGGTGTTGGAACAACTTGCTAAACTGAAAGTGGGCAAAGCCATGGGACCGGATGGGATATATCAGTAAAAGAGCTCAGAGAAGTTCTAGCAGGGCCGTTAAAGGATGTATTCAACAGATCCTTGGAAACAGAAGAGATTCCTCAGGACTAGAAAATGGCTGATGTCGTACCTCTACACAAAAGTGGTGACAGGGAAGAAGTGTCAAACTACAGACCCGTGAGCCTTACCTCGGTGGCGGGAAAAGTAATGGAGGTGCTCCTGAAAGAGCAAATAGTGAACTTTCTCAAAACCAACAGGTTGCAAGATCCGAGGCAACATGGTTTTACTGAAGGACGGTCTTGCCAAACTAATCTGATTGAGTTCTTTGACTGGGTGACCAAGGAACTAGATCAGGGGCATGCGATGGATGTCATCTACCTGGATTTCAGTAAAGCCTTTGATACTGTTCCTCATAGGAGGCTTGTCAATAAACTCAGTAGCTTGGGGATGGGTACCAAGATAGTAAATTGGATTAGAAATTGGTTGACTGACAGACGACAGAGGGTGATGGTACATGGAGCTCACTCTGATGAGGGGAAGGTGATTAGCGGGGTGCCCCAGGGTTCAGTCCTGGGCCCGGAACTGTTCAATATATTTGTGAGTGATATTGCTGAAGGACTGACCCCTACATCAGTAAGCTCCCTGATTACTCAGGTGCCAGAAAGCAGAGTGATCTCCGTCACTTGGGAAGAGAGGAGGTGGGGCTAGAACCCTGGAGATATAAGCCTATGCTAGATTATAGAGCAGGAGAAAGAGAGAGGGTGGAAGGAACGCCAGAAGCAAGGGCAGAGGCAAAGGCAAGAAGAGAAGGAGAGAGAGAAGCTGATACGAGCCGAGGCACAGGTACGAGTCTAGGAAGCCTGATTAATACTGAGCAGAGCAGGAGAAACCTGACTAATGCTGGGCAATGCAGAGGAGCAGGAGACACTCTCAGCTCTAACGAGAGGCTGTTAGCCGAGCCCAGTGAGCCAGAAGAAGAGTCAGAGTCTATGCAGCTAGGAGAGCCTGATGCTGAGCTGAATGAGGAGACACCCTCATGGATTGTTCTTTGTGCCAAGCCTTAGCCACAGAAGGGTTGAAGGAAAGCCAGCCCTGAGAGGAAGCCCTCCAGAGAAAGGTAACCATAAGAAGCAGGGAGATGGATTGTAAATTCCCACGTGGTAAAGAGGGGACGTTTTACTAAGACGTAAGAACAAGCTGGAGTTGTGAATTGTGCTTGTTAACCACTTGCTACCTGTGAAGTGAGACTGCAAGAAGCCAAATTAACTATGAGGAAAAAGCTTTCTTTTTACTCTTGAGTTTTCCTGAGAAACCTCAATAGAACTTTGCTTGCATGTTGAAAGTTTGTTCCTGTTTGGAGTTTTTGTTTTGCTTGTTAATTGGAAAACAGCCTGGAAAGGTTTGAGAATGGAAAAGAAGGCAAACTGCCACAGAAGAAAGCCTGTTTTGTGCTTTAACCAGCAAGGCTAAAGGAAGCTGGTAGCCTTGCTGTTAAATGCTATATTTTTCTGAGCTGAAAAATACTTTAAGCTGCCACTTTGGTTTTGGGTTTTTGTTTTGCTTATAACCTGTTGTACTTTGAAAAAGCCTGGAGAAGTATGCCTGAATGTGGTATTTATGAACCTTTTTTGTGCTCAATAAATTTCTGTCATTGCCTTATCCCAAGGAGCCCGACTACAGCTTTCTACCTGAAGCCCATATATAGCGCAATTAAATTACATTTCCCAGAAAACATTGCGGGGAATTAGTCAGTTAAGGCTGAAAGGGGAAAGTTCCTCATACAATCACGCCCCTCTAAACTAGAGGCGAGTGGTGAGGGCGTGACAGTGGCGTAGTTGTACGGATTTTTAGCCTGAAGGTTGGTGGAAGCGGCAGCAGGACTTCGCTGGCAGAGTCGGCCAAACGAGGGAGCGGTCCAGGTTGGAGCACCAGGAAAAGGACACCCTTTTGAAGCGAGAGTCAACGCCTGAATAAGGTAAAGGGGTACCAAGGCATGGGCTGGACCGGATTGAAGGGAAAAAAAAGTGAATGCTTTTGGATAAAGGGGGCATAAAAGGCTGTTGAGTGGTGCCGCCCTTGGTGTTTTCCTTTTCTCTTACAGGTATCCCAAGACATGGATCCAAAAGAGCTGGTACAATGGATGGCCACTCAATTTCAACGCCAGCAGGAGTTGGCACAGCTGGCGCAGGAGAGTGCGATTGCAGCCATGGATCAGCAAAAACCTGTCCTGGACTTAGTGGAAGCCCTTATTACACTCCAGAGACAAGGAAGCGGAGGAATACCGGCACCAGCGGGACCATCTATGCCTCAAATGGACAGTCTGGTAGACTCACACAACAGTGGGGCATTTAATTTTGGAAAGTTTTCCCCTGAGGATGACATAGATGACTTTTTGGAGTCATTCGAGAGGGTGGCTCAAGCTGTAGGATGGCCAGCTAGCCAGTGGGCAGTGCGATTAGCAACCTCCTTAACAGGAGAAGCACTAGCTGCATATAGAGCTATGCCAGCAGTGCAGGCTATGGACTATAATGCAGTGAAAAATTAGGGTTAACAAAAATCTTGTATCACCGCATGTCTAGAGCCATGGCCCTGAAGGCCGGAGAAACACCTAAGGCCTTAAGCCAGAGAATTCGTGGTTTAGCCTTAAAGTGGCTGTCTCCGGAGGGGAAAACTATAGATATGGTGGTGGATATGGTAATATTAGAGCAGTTTATGGCTGCAGTACCAAAATAGATACAATCCTTTCTGATTCAGAAAAACTGCCAGAGCACGGAAGAGGCAACCCTTTTGACTGAACACTACATGGAAGCTGATTTAGCTCATCAGGAAAAGGGGGGTGCTCCAAAAGCAGGGGCAGAGGTCGGTTTTGGTTCATCAGAAAAGAAACGGAAATAATGCAGAGTTTGGGAAAACTTGTGTGCCTGCTCAAGAAGGAAAGTGGGCTGGAAAGAAATATTATCATTGTGGGAAGATGGGACACTTGCAGAGGGGTTGCAAAGCCTGCACTGGCCTAATGGGTACAAGTGTGAAACAGCTAGGAGAGGGTTTTCTCTTAACGGTTAGCATACAGGGGATCACTACCGATGCTCTGCTTGACTCTGGGGCCAACCAAAGCATGGTATCACAGAGACATTGGCGGGCAATTGAGGCCCAGAATGAGTCTGAACAGAGGAGGCCAGAAGGTAGGGTTCAAATTAGATGCATTAATGCCCCTCTAAACTAGAGGCGAGTGATGAGGGTGTGACAGTATTCATCCCCTCTGTGTTTGTTTTGTTTTCTCGCATTACAGCCTGGAATTAAAGTGGAGTTTTGGGGGTTAACACCATGTGATATACACAACATGCCTATGACTTTGAAGGTACAAAATATCCTTTATTATGACACAAACAATGCTTAAGACAAAAAAAACTGAAAGCAGGAGTGTGCATATGTATTCACCCCCCAAAATCAATACGTTATAGAGTCACCTTTTGCTGCAATTACAGCTGCAAGTCTCTTGGAATATGCCTCTATTAGCTTATCACATCTAGCCACTGGGATTTTCACCTGTTCCTCAAGGCAAAACTGCTCCAACTCCTTGACGTTAGATGGGTTGCATTGGTGTACAGCAGTCTTCAAGTAATGCCACAGATTCTCAATTGGATTGAGGTCTGGGCTTTGACTAGGCCATTCCAAGAAATTTAAATGTTTCTCTTTAAACTAGCTTTAGCAGTATGTTTAGGGTCATTGTCCTGCTAGAAGGTTCATTCCAATCTCAAATCTCTGGCAGACTGAAACAGGTTTTCCTCAAGAACTGCCCTGTATTTAGTGCCATCCATTCAGTCCTGACTAGTTTTCCTGTCCCTGCCAATGAAAAACATTCCCACAGCATGATGCCGCCACCACCATATATCACTGTGGGAATGGTGTTCTCAGGGTGATGGGAAGTGTTGGGTTTATGTCACACATGGCATTTCTCATGATGGCCAAAAAGTTCAATTTTTGTCTCATCTGACCAGAGAACTTTCTTCCATATGTTTGAGGGGTCCGCCGCATGCTGCTCTGCAAACTCCAAACATGTTTTCTTATTTCTTTCTTTAAGCAATGTTTTTTTTCTGGCCACTCTTCCATAAAGACCCGCTCTGTGGAATATATGGCTTGAAGTGGTCCAATGGACAGATACTACCATCTCCGCTGTACATCTTTGCAGCTCCTTCAGTGTTATCCTTGGTGTCTTTGTGGCATCTCTGATTAATGCCCTCCTTGCCAGTTCTGTGAGTTTTGATGGGCGGCCTTCTCTTCTCAGATTTGTAGTGGCGCTATATTCTTTTCATTTTGTTATAATGGATTTAATGGTGCTCCATGGGATATTCAGAATTTGAGAAATTTTTTATAACCCAATCCTGATCTATACTTCTCCACATCTTTGTCTCTGACCTGTTTGGAGTGCTCCTTGGTCTTCATGTTGCATGAGTCAGGGACCTTTCAGAACAGGTATATTTATACAGGCATCATGTGACATATAATGTGACACTGATTGCACACAGGTGGACCCTAATCAACTAATCACAGGTCTGCGACTAAAAAGCTGTTTGATTATTTTCATCTAATTTCCATGTATTTTGGTGTGCTGAAAACAAATAAAATATTGAAAAAACTCCTAGACGTCATGATTTGCCACAACATGCAAAATTGACTTCAAATTTATCAATTTTTTTCAAATTACTATTAATTAATTCAAATTACTATTAATTAATTCACATAAGTGCATTTAAGATATAAAATGCCAAAAAAACCTTAAAGGGGTTGTCCGAGTTATGTAAAAAAAAATATAGCATTGTAAATCTGATGGTCACAATATATACATAAGCTAAGCAAGTTTTAAGTCCGTGCTTCTAATGGTAGAAGGGGTTAATCTTTCCTGAAGAATCCAGTGGGAGGGAGACACAGGGCAGATAGCAGCAGCTTCGGTCAGTGCAGGGGGGCGTGGCCAGCACTGTGACGTCTCTCGTGTACAGACACAGAGCTGCTCTCTCCTGCATGCCACACTTGTGCACGAATCATCATCAGGTTCTTGGTTCTAGGCTGTTCACACTTTTTCATCGCAATTCGTGTTAGCTCGTCATTCTTCAACCGTTATGTTATGGCTCCGCGAAAGTGTATTAATTTGCCAGACAGTTTCTGTTTCATCTGTGGTGAGTATACAGTGTTGAAGCAACAGCAGAATATTACAGACTTTGTGAAAAAAGTATACTTTGCATACTTTGGACTAAAAATTGGAGATCAAGATAAAGTCTGGGCGCCTCATAAAGTGTGCAAAGGGTGTGTTGAGGACCTCCGAAACTGGTTCAAGGGTAAGAAAAAATCTTTCCGTTATTGGATTCCTATGGTATGGCGAGAGCAAAAGAACCATAGTGACGACTGTTACTTTTGTTCATGCGATGTGAAAGGGTTTAATTCCAAATGGAAGCATTCCATTTCATACCCCAATCTTCACTGGGCAATTCGTCCCATCCCCCATGGCACAGATATACCAGTACCCAAGCCCCCTGCTACCTTGGAAGAGATACCTAGCTCCAATGAAGGTGAAGTCATACCTGAACCAGATGATAAATCAAGTTCTGACTTTGAAGATGATACAAGACCAAAATTGTTTTCTCAGGAGGAGATGAATGATTTGGTAAGAGGCTTGAATCTTCCCAAAGATGCCGCTGAGTTACTCGGATCAAGGCTGAAAAGCAGGAATTTATTGTTGCCAGGAGTGTCATCTTCATGGTTCAGACATCGTGAAAAGGAGTTCGTTCCTTACTTCGCCCAGGAAGACAAGTTGGTTTATTGCATCGATGTCGAAGGTCTGATGGGTCAATTTAAAATCCAATATGATTCAGAGCAATGGCATCTTTTTATAGATTCTTCAAAAAGAAGTCTCAAAGCAGTTTTACTCCACAACGGTTTTTACGCTTCCATACCTGTAGGTCATTCCGTACACTTGAAGGAAACCTACGAGAACTTGGAATTGGTTCTTCGTAAATGTAAATATGAAGACTATGGTTGGCAAGTGTGTGGGGACTTGAAGGTCTCGTGCATGCTGCTCGGGCAACAAGCTGGGTATACCAAATATCCTTGTTTTCTGTGTCTATGGGACAGTCGAGACCGACAAAATCACTGGATCAAGAAGAGTTGGCAGCCGAGGGGGCTAACAGTCGGTGAAAAAAATGTCCTCCGAGAAACTTTGGTACCTTCCCATAAAGTTCTTCTACCACCTCTCCACATAAAATTGGGATTGATGAAGCAATTCTTAAAATCACTTCCAAGAGATGGAGAATGCTTCAAATACTTGATCACCAAGTTTCCAGGCCTGTCGGAGGCAAAATTGAAGGAAGGTGTGTTCGTCGGACCAGACATTAGAAGGCTTATAGTTGATCAAGAGTTTGTCAATACCATGACGGATCCTCAAAAAGAAGGGTGGATTGCATTTAAAGAAGTCATACAGAAATTTTAGGCAATAACAAAGATCCTCACTACAAAAAGATTGTCGGACGAATGCTGAAAGCATTTCAAGCTTTAGGTTGCCTGATGAGTTTGAAAGTGCATTTCCTCCAGTCCCACCTTGACTACTTTGCTGAAAATTTTGGGAGCTGTGAGTGAGGAACAAGGTGAACGATTCCACCAAGACATTAAAGAGATGGAAAGGAGATACCAGGGAAAATGGAGCATTACAATGATGGCAGACTACTGTTGGATGCTTCAGAGAGACATTCCAGATGCTACTTACAAGCGTAAATGCACCAAGAGGAGCCTCACAAGGAAGAAGAATCGAGTTTAGTGTGTGTAGGTGAGCTCATTTCAGTTCAAAAAAGGATTTTCATGAAAATATTGTAATAGACTTATAAAATTAAAGTTTTATTTCCATTTATTTTGAGGTATTGCCTTATTTAACATAGTTACCTAAATTGTCAGGAAACGTGATGTCCTATGACAAAATGGAGGTCATTTTCGGATTCAGCGCACCAAAAAACATAAAGATTACGTGTAATAACCAAAACAGCTCTCGAAAAAAAAAGTTTGCAGACCTGTGAATTATGTGACTTCTGAGGTTGGTTGGACCAGATCTTATTTAGAGGTTTCATAACAAAAGGGATGAATATATATGCACTCGCATCTTTTCAGTTTTTACTTGTTTTTTATATATACAAGGTATTTTATTGTCATTTCACTTCACCAATTTGGACTATATTGTTAGGTCCATTACCTAACATCCCAAAGAACCTCCATTTTCATTTCAGGTTGTATGTAATGCGACAAAACAGGACAAAAACCAAGGGGATGAATACTTTCGCAAGTACCTGCAACAACCCATGAGGATTGTGACAGATTGCACAAGGACCCTGATAACATGGATGCCTGGATGGTCAAATGCCAGATGACATATAATGTAGGGAAGTACAAAGCTATGCACCCACAAAACAACAACCCAAACTATGGGGACACGATACAAGGTGCCACATTAGGAACCACCATGCAGGAGCAAAATGCTGGTGTCTGTCTGATCACCCTGAAATCCTGTTACTGGTGTGCAGTGGTGGACAAAAATGCCAAGAAAATGCCATGTATCATAAGGACAGGAATGGAGAATAAAACAAAGGATATTTTTATGCCTTGACATCATTCTCTGCTGCGACTACACCCTGTATAATGTGTGCATGTCTGTCTGCCATATCTGTACAAGGATATGGAGGAGTGGCCTAGTGGTTAGGACATGAGAGCTGCCAGGAGCAGATGGAAATAGAAGAAAACAATCCTAGTGCCTTTAAAATGAGTGACAGACCAGCTTTGCACAGAGTTTGCAAGGCAAGCTTGAGAAAAAATCCTGTTTCTGCTGAGGCTAAGCCACACCCAAGCTCTGACGTGGGGACAGGCTTGGGCAGTGATTGTAAACACCTGTGCAGAAGCAAGGGTGTGGCAAGCAAGAAATGGTTTTTAAAACCTGAGTCAGACCAGAGAAGAGAGATTCAGTTGGAGATTCAGAGGGAGATCCAGAAGGAGTCTCAGGAGGAGAGAGGATCCCAGGAGAGATTCCAGGAGGGAGTCCAGGAAAGAAGGAGTGGAGAAAGGCATAGGAGCTGCTGAATGAAGCCAGTAAGAAGGGAAGCAGTTTGTGCCTGAGAAATACTCCCAAGCTTGAGGCTAGCAGACGTATAGCTGGAAAGCTTACAGACAAGGTGGAACAGTTTGCAGTGTCTAGTGTGCAAGAGCCACTGTTGAGAACTTCAACTGCTAGAAGGTGGGTGGATACACTTGGCTGTGGAAAGAGCAGGAGCCCAGCTGGGAGCAGAGAAGCTGAAGCAAGCACACTCAAAACATTAAGGCAAGTGTTCCCAGGGAGAAAAGCTTACTCTCCCAACATAATTAATCCTTACCAGAAAGAACTGCTGTGGAGTGAGTTTCAGAAGTTTTTACAAGACAGGAAGTCTGAAGAAGCTTTTGAAACAGTAGCAAGGGATAAGCATTCTGTAGCCCCAGAAGATATGCAGATTGATTCCTTTGAGCCAGAGTATGACCAGGGGGAATCCCCGATGGATTGCTCTTTTTGTCTGAAGGAAGACTAGAAGCTGATAAGCACTGCTAAGAAAGAAAAGTAAAACTTGGTGAGAAGCAATGTGTGCATAACTCTGTAACTGATAAAAGATTCTTCTGAAGCAAAGAAGGTTTTGTTGCTTAACCCAGTGTTTTGAAAAGTGAAGCATTTGTTATAAGAAGTTTACCTTTTTGTTCAATGAATACCAGAGACTACGCTGTGCATGCTAATTTGTTTGTTGAGAACAGCTGCCAGTGTTAGAAAGACTTTTGTTCAGCATTCTTTTCCAGTTATCCATGTTTTCATCTTATGTTTGGAGAAATATCCTATTGCCTGTGTTCTGAAATTAATGCTTATGGAAATCCCACAAAAATAAATATTCTTGTGCCTTAAACCCACGGTTTCACACTACAATTTTGTCCTTGGATAAAAGAGCCAAACCACCAGTCCCAGAATTCTTCACTGGAGACAAATACAGTAAAGCTTTATTTAAGGACATAACAAGGTGGCCCTATGCCTGTAAGCCCCAGGGCCCAGGCTAGGGTATCACAAACTACAACAGTCCCCTTTTTTCCTTTGGAGATACTCTGTGTTTGTCCCATGCTTTTTTGAATTCAGATACTGTCCTCATCTCTACCACCACCACTGGGAGACTATTCCATGGATCCACCACTCTTTCTGTAAAGAAATATTTCCACATATCACTCCTGAATCTATCCCCTTTCACTCTCATCCCATGTCCCTCGTAGCAGAACTTGCTTTTTATTGAAAGAGGCTCTCCCCCTGTGCATTTATGCCACGGAGGTATTTAAACGTCTCAATCATATCACCTCTATCCCACCTTTCCTCTGAGGTGGACATATTAAGATCCTTAAGTCTGTCCTCATATGCTTTATAATAAAGGCCACTAACCATTTTAGTAGCCACCCTCTGTACTGACTCCATCTTGTTTATATCCTTTTAAAGGTGCGGTCTCCAGAATTGCACACAATACTCCATAGAAACATAGAAATATGACAACAGAAAAAGACCACATGGCCTATCTAGTCTGTCCTTCCATATCAACCACTACAACAGTCCCCTTTTTTCCTTTAGAGTGTGATGAGGAGAGCCCTGCTGAACCGATGGAAATAGAAAAAGATAGTGAATATACCTTTAAGGAAAGAGACATTCCTGAAATTCACAGGTTCCAGACTGCAGTCAAGGAAAGAAAGCACGGAGTTGAGAGAGCCAGTTTGCCACACCCAAGCTCTGCTGACGTAATGCAAGCTTAGGCAGTAATGGCAAACACCTGTGCAGAGACAGAGAAAGGCTAGCTAAGAAGCAGCCTTATAAACCCTGCTCAGAAGGGGAGAAGGGGGTTCAGGATCAGGTTCCGGTTCAAACTGTTTGTGTTCCAGTCCAGAATTGTGGGCAAGTTCAGAAAGCTCAGCGTGTTTCAGCAATTCCAGGAGTTAAGAGAGAGGAATTCAGAGGAGGAGACATCAGGGGAAGGAGAAGGACGTGGAAGGAGCCTGAGAGCCAAGAAACCACATATGCTTTGCATAGAGAAAGAAAGCAGGGAAGTCTTCTACCTCGGGTCTCGGACCGGAGGGTTCAAGCTGCTCAAAGGTGGGTGAAGAAGGCTATAGCTAGAAGTAACCAGAACCCAACCTGGAGCAAGGAACCGTGGCTGAACAGCGGAGAGGAACCAAGGCAACTGAACCAGGGGGAGATATCCCATACTAGAGGTACAGACATTCCTTACCGGGGAAAACAGTGCTGGAGGGAGGTTCAGGGATTTCCCCAGAGCATTCAACCAGGAGCAGATTGTGGGAGTTCAGAGACAGACGTATATGCTTTAGAACAAGAGGATATGCAAGTGAACTGTGCTGAGCAAAACTCCATATCAGGTGAATTGCCAATGGATTGTACATTATGCCAGACAGAAGCTGTGAAAGTCTGTTGATAAGAAATGCTTGATAAAGAAAGCTTTTAAGAAGCACTGTGAATGAATCTAGCTTTCTTTTGCTAAGAAATACCTACTAACTCAAGAGAATGTTGCCAGCTTCCATATTTTTGTGTTTAAAGAAGCAGAAGGTAAATGAGGACATTTAATTTTGCTTAAACAGAGAAATTATCGCACACAATCGCCCTACCTGTTTAATTTATATTCAGAACAAATCATCAGAGAAGCAGGATTGTATGAAGACAACAGAGGTGTGAAGATTGGTGGAAGACTCATCAACAACCTTCGCTATGCTGATGATACCACATTACTGGCGGAAAGTGAAGATGATCTGAAACATTTGCTTCTCACAATCAAAGAACATAGTCTCAAAATGGGCCTGCACCTTAATGTAAAGAAGACAAAGATCATGACAACTGGCATAATCAACAGGTTCATCGTCAAAGGAGAAGAAATTAAAATTGTGAATAACTTTAACCTACTTGGATCAACTATCAATAAAGAAGCAACAAGCAGTCAAGAAATCAGACGACGCATTGCTCTTGGCAGAATGGCTATGAAAGACCTAGATAAGATTCTCAAGAGCAGAGATGTCTCTCTCCATACAAAAATTCGACATGTTCAAGCCATGGTATTTTCAATAACATCATATGGATGTGAAACTGGACAGTTCTTAGCCCGCACTTGCCTTGTCTAGCCTGCTAGTTTTGTCTTTGCTTGCTTTGTATTTTTCAGGTCTCTTGCATTGTTTTTACCTCCTGTTGTGCCTCCGGACCTATTTCCCGCGACCGGAAGTGATGCGACCACGCTCCCGTGGTCACGAGCCCTCCAGGTACTCCAGCACTGCATAAAATCAAGCTGCCAACGGCGTTCCGTGCCGTGGCGTCGCACGCCGAAGGAGCAGGTCCTGCTCCTTGGGCGAGCTCCTTGGGGCGAGCGAGGGGCGCAGCCGCAGCTTATCGCTCCCTCTGTGGTCCTTGGTTTGTTGCTTGTGTGGGCATGCTATTCCTCTTTGGGTAATCACTTCGGGGATTTCATCCAGCAAACAGGTATGTCGGCCATCCCAGTGCTCTGGGGTCGACGCTCCTTGCCCCTAATTAGCTCCCTCTCTGGTTCTCGGACTCGGTGTTATGTTAATCTAATTCTCTGCAAACCCACTAGGACTTTCCCGCGGCAGTCCTTTCCTTCCCATGTGTCTGCTGCCTTGGCTCCCACTACTGTGCTCCGGGTCTCTCTATTGAATTGTTCTCTTAAGTCCAAATCATTATTGGTGTCTGATCTGATCACGCAAAATTCCCTTGACCTCTGCTTTCTTACAGAGACCTGGCTTAAGGAGGGCAATGGCCCTACTCTCGCTAGCTCTCTACCCGTTGGATATTCAGCTCTTTCTTCCCCCAGGCTTGGCTGGGGGGGGGGGGGTTGCATTGCTTTACCGTACAGCTATCATTCTTGAGGAAGTAACGTCTCCCTCTGTTGTACTCTCTGAGTCTCTCCTTCTCTGCCTTCACTCCTCCCCCCCACTTTACTTTCTCCTTCTTTATCTCCCACCCTCCCTTACTGCGGAGCGCTGGGAGGGTATTCTACAGTCTCTCTCCGATATTGTCCTGCAGTTTCCTGGCCTTGTTATTTTGGGCGACTTTAACATCTACGCTGAAAACCCCAGCAGACCAAAGGACTTTGCCTTTTTGAATTTCTTTCAGGATATTGCCTTTCATCAATATGTTACAGGTCCCACTCACATTGCCGGTCATACTCTGGACCTCGTGGTATCCTCTCCTGCGTTGTCCGCTGAGATCTCCTCCCCTTCCTTGTTGGACATCCCTTGGTCCGATCATCGTTGTGTCCTTTTTTCAGTCACTTTTTCTTCCACTGTGGCAACTCCTCTCTTGGCGTCTTCTTCGCCTCCTCCTCTTCGCCGCCGTCTGACTCCGGATATTCTATGTTCCTTTCCCCCCGCTCCCTCAGTTTTTCCCCTGGATTTTGCATCACTATCTCCTGACAGCCAGGCCTTCCTTTGGGATTCCCTCCTTAAAGATGCTTTGGATCAACTAGCACCATTACGACCTTCCACCGTCTGTCCAAACTTGGTCACTCCTCTTGGTTCCATCCAGCATTGCGGCTGCAAAGGGCTCAACTTTGTCAGGTGCAACGTCGTTGGTCCCGCCATCACTACCCTGATTTACATGTCCATTTTAAGCAGCTTTATGCTGCTTACCGTTTGGCTATTCAGTCTGCCATGCGGGCTCATTATGAGGCTGAAATCACAGCAGCGGCGAACTCTTCTCGCCAGCTCTTAAAGATTCTGCATAAACTCTCCACCACCAGTTCCCCTCATGTCATAAGAACATAAGAACATAAGATATGCCATACTGGGTCAGACCAAGGTCCATCAAGCCCAGTATTCTGTTTCCAACAGTGGCCAATCTAGGTCATATGTACCTAGCAGTTTCCCCAAGAGACACAAGTTCCACAATGCTTGTACTGGGTCAAGCATTGATATCTTCGGTCACTTCTTAATAATGGTTTATGGACCTTTCCTCCAGGAACTTGTCCAAACCTTTTTTAAACCCAGCTACACTAACAGCCTTTACTACATCCTCCGGTAACAAATTCCAGAGTTTGATTACACGTTGAGCGAAAAAATATTTTCTTTTATTAGTCTTAAATAGTTTACCCTGTAGCTTCATTGCATGTCCCCTAGTCTTTCTATATTCTGATAACGTAAACAATCGATCTACGTTTACCCGTTCCACTCCGTTCATTAATTTATAGACTTCTATTATATCTCCCCTCAGCTGTCTCTTTTCCAGGTTAAAGAGCCCTAACCTTTTTAGCCTTTCCTCATAGGAGTATCCTTCTATCCCCTTTACCATTTTGGTGGCTCTTCTCTGAACCTTTTCTAAAATCGCTATATCCTTTTTAAGATACGGCGACCAGAATTGCACACAATATTCAAGGTGCGGTCTCACCATGGAACGATATAGAGGCATTATAATATCTTTTGTTTTATTTTCCATTCCTTTCCTTATCATACCTAGCATTCTATTTGCTCTCTTGGCCACCGCTGCACACTGGGCCGAGGGTTTTAACATGGTATCCACAATGACGCCTAAATCTTTTTCCTGGGTGGTGGTTCCTAATGTGGAACCTTGCATCGTGTAACCATAGTTTGGGTTGTTCTTCCCTAGATGCATAACCTTGCACTTGTCCACATTAAATTTCATCTGCCATTTTGATGCCCAGTCTTCCAATTTATCAAGATCCTCTTGCAATTTTTCACAATCCTCTTGGGTTTTAACAACTTTAAATAGTTTTGTGTCATCTGCAAATTTGATAACCTCACTCGTTATTCCACTTTCCAGGTCATTTATGAATATGTCAAAAAGCAGCGGACCCAGCACAGATCCCTGGGGTACACCACTATTCACCTTTCTCCATTGGGAAAATTGGCCATTTAGCCCTACCCTCTGCTTTCTATCTTTTAACCAGTTCCTGATCCACAATAGTACACTGCCTCCTATCCCATGACTCTTTAGTTTTGCCAAAAGTCTCTGATGAGGGACCTTGTCACAGGCTTTCTGAAAGTCCAGATACACAATATCAACCGACTCACCTTTGTCCACCTGTTTATTCACTCCTTCAAAAAAACATAACAGATTAGTAAGACAAGATCTTCCTTGTCTAAAGTCATGTTGGCTGTCTCCCATTAGGTCGTGACTATCTACATGCTGAGTAATTTTATTCTTTATAATGGTTTCTACCATTTTTCCCGGTACTGACGTCAGGCTCACCGGTCTGTAGTTTCCCGGATCACCCCTGGAACCCTTTTTTCAAAATTGGTGTTACATTGGCGATCCTCCAATCTTCAGGTATTAGAGATGATTTTAATGATAGTTCACAGATTACTAATAGCAGGTCTGCAATCTCATATTTCATTTCTTTCAACACCCTTGGATGTATACCATCCGGCCCAGGTTATTTGCTACTCTTCAGTTTATCTAATAGTTGTAAGACATCTTCCCGATGTATCGATATTTCCTTCAATTCTTCCACACCTTTAAATACCACTTCAGTCATGGGTAACATCCCTACATCTTCCTCAGTAAAGACTGAAGCAAAGAATTCATTCAGTCTCTCCGCTATCACCTTGTCGCCTCTTAGTGCTCCTTTAACCCCTTTATCATCTAATGGACCAACTGACTCTCTCACAGGTTTTTTGCTATGAATGTACTTGAAAAGGTCTTTATTTCGTGTTTTTGCTTCCGCAGCAAGCTTCTTCTCAAATTCTCTCTTTGCCTGCCTTATCAATGCCTTGCATTTGACTTGCCAGTGCATGTGCTGTTTCCAGGTTTCGTCGTTTGGCTCTTTTTTCCATTTCCTGAAAGATGCTTTTTTGGCAACAACAGCCTCTCTGACCTCACCTTTAAACCATGCTGGCAGTTTTTTGGACTTCCTTCCACTTTTCTTAAAGCGTGGAATACAGCTGGTCTGGGCTTCCAAGATAGTATTTTTCAACAACATCCAAGCTTGATGTACGTCTTTAACCTTTGCAACTGCTCCTTTTAGTTTTTTTTTTAACTGTTTTCCTCATTTTATCATAGTCTCCCTTTCGAAAGTTAAAGGGTAGTACTGTGGATTTCCTTACTATCCCTCCTCCACTAATTAAATCAAAGGCGATCATGCTATGATCACTATTGCCAAGTGGCCCCAACACCCTTATCTCTTGCACTAGATCTGGTGTTCCACTAAGGACTAGGTCTAATATGGCTTCCCCTCTGGTCGGTTCATGAACCAGCTGCTCCAAGAAGCAGTCATTTATTTCATCTAGGAACTTTATCTCCCTAGCATGTCCTGCTGTGACACTGACCCAGTCGATGCCGGGGTAATTGAAATCACCCATTATTATTACTGCACTGTAACTTTTGCTAGCTTCCTTGATTTCTTTGAACATTTCATCATCCATTTGTTCATTCTGGCCAGGCGGACGATAGTACACCCCCACTGCCATCGCCTTCCCCTTTTTACATGGAATTTCAATCCATAGAGATTCTACAGCAAATTTTGTTTCTTGCAGAACTTTAATCCTTTCTGACTCAATGCTCTCTCTAACATAGAGCGCAACCCCTCCACCAATTTGATCAGCTCTATCATTACGATATAGTTTGTACCCAGGTATCACAGTGTCCCACTGGTTGTCCTCCTTCCACCATATCTCTGATATTCCAATCATATCGAACCTCTCGTTTAGTGCTATATATTCTAACTCTCCCATCTTGTTTTTTAGACTTCTAGCATTTGCATACAAGCATTTTAGAGACTGTATTTTATTCATATTAATTTGGCTATTGGTAGAGATGGGTAATCTGGGATCTTTAAGCTCTGTCTGCTCCATACTCGAGGGCATTTGGGCTACTTTACTCTTTTTTGGAACCTCTCTGCTTTTTGTAGTATCCTTCAAGGATACATTCTTCCGAACCATGCGCTCTTGGGCAACTGTCGGCTTTCCCCTATTATCTAGTTTAAAAGCTGCTCTATCTCCTTTTTAAAAGTTAATGCCAGCAGCCTGGTTCCATCCCGGTTAAGGTGAAGCCCATCCCTTCGGAAGAGCCCCTCCTTTCCCCAGAATGTTCCCCAGTTCCTAACAAATCCAAACCACTCATCTCTGCACCATTGTCTCATCCACGCATTGAGACTCCAGAGCTCTGCCTGCCTTTTGGGTCCTGCGCGTGGAACGGGAAGCATTTCGGAGAATGCTACCCTGGAAGTTCTGGATTTCAACTTCCTACCTAAAAGCCTAAATTTAGCTTCCAGAACCTCCCTACCACATTTTCCTATGTCATTGGTACCGACATGTACCAAGACAGCAGACTCCTCCCCAGCACTATCTAAGACCTTATCTAGGTGGCGCGTGAGGTCCGCTACCTTCGCACCAGGCAGGCATGTTACCAGGCGATCCTCACGTCCACCAGCCACCCTGCTATCTACATGCCTAATGATCGAATCACCAACTATAACTGCTGTCCTAACCCTTCCCTCATGGGCACTTGGCCCTGGAGAAACCTCCTTGGTGCGAGAGGGGTTTACATCACCTGAAGGACAGGTCCTAGTTACAGGATCACTTCCTGCCACACCAGGGTGATGCTCTCCTGTCACGTGACCTCTCTCCTCCATGGCAACAGGGATGCTGCCAGACTGGAGGTGGGACTTCAGGACTATATCCCTGTAGGTCTCGTCTATGTACCTCTCTGTCTGTCTTATGCTTTCCAAGTCTGCTACTTTAGCCTCCAGAGAACGGACTTGTTCCCTGAGAGCAAAGAGCTCCTTGCACCTAGTGCACACGTAAGACCTCTCACCAGCTGGGAGAAAAATCATACATGTGACACTCAATGCAAAAGACTGGAAAGCCCACATCCCGCTGCTGGACTGCTGTCTGCATCTTAGTTTTAAGTTTGTGTTTAGATCTTTAAGTTCTTTACGTACTAAAGGGTGCTATGGATATTTATACCAGTAAAACTGTACATAATAAGTTTAATATACCTTGTTCACCTGAAGCTTAATTAATCTCAGGTCCTTAGTGTATGACTTATTTGGGTAATGAGCTTCACCTGAGAGCACCTCCTGTCTTTTAAGTTGTGCAAGTACCTATAAAGCTGTGATTATCCCAGGGGAGGGTGGGTGTGGGGAGGGAGGGAGGGATATAACACTTATTAAAAGAGGGCTGCTACACAGTACCCTGTCCTGTGCTGCTGAGGTAAGCTATATTCTGATTTGATTTAAATTATAGCTCTTTGCTGCTGCTAGGCTCTAACCTATTATGAAATTTAAACTACAAGCTCTCTGCTGGATTCTAAATTTAACCAGAAAGCTCTCTTCTGTGTTTTAATTTGAAACTAAAAGTACTTAGCTGATGCTAGGTCCTGAGTGGCTATGACATTTAAACTGCAAGCTCGCTGCTGGATTTTAAAGTTAACCAGAAAGCTCTCTTCTGTGTTTTAATTTGAAACTAAAAGTACTTTGCTGATGCTAGGCCCTATCCTATTATGAAATTTAAACTACAAGCTCTCTGCTGGGTTCTAAATTTAACCAGAAAGCTCTCTTCTGTGTTTTAATTTGAAACTAAAAGTACTTTGCTGATGCTAGGCCCTGAGTGACTATGAAATTTAAACTACAAGCTCTCTGCTGGATTCTAAAGTTAACCAGAAAGCTCTCTTCTGTGTTTTAAATTGAAACTAAAAGTACTTTGCTGATGCTAGGCCCTGAGTGACTATGAAATTTAAACTACAGCTCTCTACTGGGTATGAAAGGTAGCCAGAAAGTTCTCTTCTGTGTTTTAAATTGAATCTTAAACTGTTTCTACTAGGCCCTGACTGATTTAACAAAAAATAGTGGGTTCACAGATTAATTAGCTTTAAAAGAAAAAAATTCCTTTCAGAAAAATTCCCAGAAGTATATACTCACAATATCAGATTTCTCTCCAGAAGTAACAGCCCCCCTTTCTAGTCCTTCATGGCTGTGAAGGCCCCGGATCCCCATTCCCTAGCTACCTTCTTTTCTGATAAAGTTCTTACCCTCCGTGCCTCCTTTTCTACCCCTTTACCGCCCCCTCTCTCCCCACCTGTTTCCCCCTGCAACCCACTTACTACTGATCATGCGTTGCTGTCGTCTTCTCCTCTATCCAATCGGGCTCTTGCCCACACTTGGTCTTCATTCCATCCGATTCTTCCCGCCGAACTTCTCTCGATACTATCCACCTCCCGTAAGACCACATGTTCCCTGGACCCAATCCCTTCTCGTTGGCTTTCTGATCCCTCACTACAGTTGGTCCCCATTATCACCACCATCATTAATACAAGTTTTTCCTCTGGTTTGTTCCCCTCCCCATGGAAGTCAGCCATTGTTCATCCACTCTTAAAACAACCTTCCCTTGATCCATCTGTCCTTGCCCATTGGCGCCCTGTCTCTAACCTCCCCTATCTGGCCAAACTCTTGGAACGTTTTGCATTTATTCAGTTGTCCTCTCACATTGAGTCTACGAACACCCTTCACCCTCGACAAGCTGGTTTCCGACAGGGTCACAGCACTGAGACTGTCCTTTTGGCTGTTTTGAATGAATTACACGTTTCACATGATCGCGGTGATGTTACTCTCTTGGTGTCTCTTGACTTATCTGCGGCTTTTGATTTAATTGACCACACTCTTCTTCTCACTCGTCTTGCTGAGGTGCGGTTACGTGGTGCGGTTCTTCTTTGGTTTCGTTCCTTTCTCACTGCTCGTTCCTTTTCTGTTACCTTATACATGTAAGTCATCTAGTTCTTTTCCTCTCACTTGCGGTGTCCCTCAGGGCTCTGTACTGTCCCCTTTGTTGTTTAACATCTTCCTGGCCCCCCTGCTTCTTGTGCTTCAGCAACACCCAGTGTCCTGTTATGTTTATGCTGATGATATTATTCTGCTCTATCATACCTCTCCACTTTCACTGGATCTCACCCCCCTCAACTCTTGTCTTTCTCATGTAGCCTCTTGGCTTTCTCAACACCTCCTCCGTCTTAACCCATCTAAGTCTACGGCTATGTGGGTTTCTCTGAGCGGGTCTTGTCCGTCTGTTGCCCCCAGAATTGATTCTGTCCCCATCCCTCTGGTATCTTCTTTTCGGTATCTTGGGGTAATTCTTGATTCCTCCCTTTCTTTCCATGATCATATCTCCTCCCTCACTAGGTGTTCCTTTGCTATTCTCCGTCAGCTTAGGGCTGTCCGTTCACTTCTTCCTTTCGGGTCTTTGGTTACTCTCGTCCTTGCTCTTATCATCAGTCATCTCGATTACTGTAATATTTTTCTGGCTAACCTTCCCAAGTATCAACTTCACCGCCTTCAGCTCATTCAGAATACTGCTGCCCGTATTATCACCTTCGCCCGTCGTTTTGATCACATCACCCCCATTCTTATCCACCTTCACTGGCTCCCCCTCTGTATTCGATTTCATTACAAACTTCTTATCCTCACTCACCGTGCAATTTACACAAATAATCCTCTGTACCTGGCTGATTTAATTTCTCTTCATACACCCTACCGCCAGCTCCGTTCCCTTCACGCTAATCGTCTGGTCTTACCATCCCCGTCTCACGCACATCTTGAAAAAACCCGCCACTCTGCCTTTTTCTTCCTTGGACCCCGGTTATGGAATGCCCTGCCCCCGTCCCTCCGTTTAGAAGCCTCCTATTCGCAGTTCAAATCCTCACTTAAAACCCATCTGTTTCAGAAATTATTTGATCTCCCTCCTGTTTGCCCTCCATGATGCTTTCCCAGATCGTTGTCTTGTCTTACCTTAGTTTGGTCCTGTTACCCCCTTGTCTGTCTTGCTGGTCTTGTTCATTGTCCTTTACCTGTGTTTGGTTGTTGACTATTGCTTATTGTTTGTATAGTTTTGCTACTCTTTTCTTTCTTTCCTATTATTTTTGGCGTTCCTTTTTCCGTAGTTTGCAGTGCTGCCTTTTATTTTTATTTGTACACCGCTTTAATGTTTTTGACGTAAGCGGTCTATCAAGTGTATAATAAAGTAAAGTAAATTAAAGAAAGTGAAAAAGATAGACAGGAAGAAAATTGATGCCTTTGAATTATGGTGCTGGCGGCGAATATTGTGTATACCATGGACTGCCCGAAGAACAAACCAGTCTGTACTAGAGGAGATCAAACCTAAGCTTTCTTTAGAAGCTCAGATGACAAGACTTCGACTTTCATACTTTGGACACATCATGCGGGGAGAGAGAGATCATTAGAGAAAGACATCATGCTTGGCAAAATAGAAGGTCAACGCAAAAGAGGAAGGCCAGCAATGAGATGGATCGATACAATAACAGCAGCTACAGGGAACCAGTCTGTCAACAATAAGCCACCTGACTGAAGACCGAACACAATTTAGGATAGCTATCCAGAGGGTCGCCAGAGAAGCTGTATTTTGGTTTGCTGATTACTTTATGAAAACAACCGCACATGTTTTAAAAGCTTATGAAGCTTCCTCAGTTCCAGCTTATTTATAATTTCTGAAGTATTGCTTGGAGAAGAATATTCTGATGTGTGTTTGAACCTTAGTGCATTTGGGGAAAAATAAACTTTTGTCTTTGCCTTTAACCCTTGGCTTACACGACTATCCTTGAACGAGGAAAAACTACAAGTCCCAGAATGCCTCACTGTGGACAAGAATAGTGTTCAGTTCCTTTATTAGAGGACTAAAATTGGCAGCCCTATGCCTCTAGGCCCTTGGCCGGGGCTGGGGTCACGACAAGTGGCGCAGTTCTTGGATTTTTCCATGCATGCGCCAGGATTTTCCAAGCACCTCAGGATTTTCACAGAAGACAAATGCACTGCTGAGCTGCACAGAGGATTACAGTGGGAAAACGCAGGCAGGTCAACTGAATCACAGAGGACAGCTGAGACCTTCACTTTTGAGAGGTTTGAATCAACGCCTGTTCTCAGGTAACCTGTAGATAATTGGGCTAGTAAAGGATTCAAGTGCAAAAGTGCAGGAATCCCAAACAGCTTAAACCAAGAGACTAGCTGAAGTGTTGTTGCCGTACTGCACTTGGTGGTGTTTTCTCTTTCTTTTCTTCCTTACAGAAAACTACGGCTATGGAGTGCAAGGACGTACTGCAATGGATGGCAGCTCAATTTGAGAAACAGAGGGAGATGTCATACCAGGCCCAGGAGCAGGCCGCAGCAGTGATGCAAGCACAACAAAAACCTGTGTTGGACATGATGAGGCGTGGCTGGCTAGCCAGAAGAAGACGGCAGAAGCGGCACAAACCCCTCCAGGCTTTGCAGAGACAGTACATACCTGTGGGGTAGGACCACAGTCTTGTGGGATATTTACTTTTGGACAGTTGTCTGCCAATGATAACATAGACGATTTCTTGGAATCGTTTGATAGGGTTGCACACACAGTAGGCTGGCCAAAGGAGCAATGGGCTGTACGCCTGGCCACATCCCTCACTGGTGAGGCATTGGCGGGGTATAGGGCCATGCCCACGGCACCTGTTAATGATTATGATGAGCTAAGAAAAGCCATAAGGGATCGCCTAGGATTAACCCCGATGGTTTATCATCGCTTGCTAAGAAGTACAAAATTAAAACCTGGTGAGATGCCAAAGGCTCTTTGCCAGAGGATCAAAAGCTTAGTAGAAAAGTGGTTGATGCCAGAGGGTAAAACCATAGAATCTGTTATAGATAATATTGTGTTAGAACAATTCATGGCCTCAGTCCCGAGGGACATACAAGCCTTCCTGATATTGCAAAACTGCTGGACCGCAAATGAAGCAACCTTGCTGCCGGAACGCTATATAGAAGCGGAATTGGCGGGTCAGGGGAAAAGGGACGCTTCCAAAGCGGCAGGTTTTGAATTATCAGAAAGGAAGGTAGCGCCAAAAGAGGATGCTATGAAAGTGTGTATGCCTATGCAAAGAAGCCATTGTATAAAGAGAAAATGTTTTCGGTGTGGTGTTGAAGGGCATTTGCAGAAGGATTGCAAAGCACGAACAGCACTGAAAACTGCTGATGGAAAAGGAATCAGGGAAGGTTTTCTCCTGTCTGTAGAAGTGCAGGGTATTGCTACTGATGCTTTACTACACTCCGGAGCAGACCAGAGTATGATTTCTAGAAAACTCTGGCAAGTGGTAGAAACCCAGGGTGAGGCAGTCCTGAGCCAACCTGAAGGAAAGGTTAAGATTAGGTGCATTCATGGGGCATCGTCCTTTTATCCCGTACACAAAGTGATAGTGAAAGGCTTAGGGATGAGAAAGGAAATCCTGATAGCAGTAGTCCCAAGGTTACCATATGACCTGGTGCTGGGTAGAGATTGGCCCCAATTTAAGAGGGGATTAGAGAAGGGTCTGCATCCACGGGCAGGTTTGGTATCTACACGCGCCCAATCAGAGGCTTTAGATAGAGAGGAAGAACCGCCTTATGAGTCAGTATGTGATCTTCCCTCTCATGAGGACCTAATAACTTTCCCTTCGGATAAGAATCAGAAAGGAAGAATGGGAAAACCCTGTGAGGGACCGCCTAGATAGGATCATAGATAGTGCTGGGGAGGAGTCTGCTGTCTTGGTACATGTTGGTACCAATGACATAGGAAAATGTGGTAGGGAAGTTCTGGAGGCTAAATTTAAGCTTTTAGGTAGGAAGTTGAAATCCAGAACTTCCAGGGTAGCGTTCTCCGAAATGCTTCCTGTTCCACGTGCAGGACCCAAAAGACAGGCAGAGCTCCGGAGTCTCAATGCGTGGATGAGACAATGGTGCAAGGATGAGGGTTTTGGATTTGTTAGGAACTGGGGAACATTCTGGGGAAAGGGGGGGCTCTTCCGAAGGGATGGGCTTCACCTTAATCAGGATGGGACCAGACTGCTGGCATTAACCTTTAAAAAGGAGATAGAGAAGCTTTTAAACTAGAAAATAGGGGAAAGCCGACAGTCGCCCAGGAGCACATGGTTCGGACGAAGGTATCCTTGAAGGATTTATTTATTATTTATTTATTTATTTACATTCTCTTATATACCGTGCTATTCTGCATCAGTGCGGTTTACATTGAACAAATTGAAATTACATTGAACAGGGCATTATAACTTGGAGATAACTATTTTACAGGGAACATGGGCTATGGAGGGTTAAGTGGCTTGCCCAAGACCACAAGGAGCAGCTGTGGGACTAAAAACCCCAGTCCTTCCGGCCCAAGGTTGCTGTCCTCTAGTGGGATTTGAACCCCCGACCTTCCGGCCTGAAGTACCTTGCCCCAACCACTAGGCCACTCCTCCACTCCAAAAGCAGTGAGGTTTCAAAAGGGAGTATAGTAGCCCTTGAGTAAGGAGCAGACAGAGCATAAAGATTCCAAATTACCCATGCCTACCAATAGCCAGATTAATATGAATAAAATGCAGTCTCTAAAATGCTTGTATGCCAATGCTAGAAGTCTAAACAATAAGATGGGAGAGTTAGAATGTATAGCACTAAATGAGAGGTTAGATATAATTGCACTCTCAGAGACATGGTGGAAGGAGGATAACCAGTGGGACACTGTGATACCTGGATACAAACTATATCGTAATGATAGAGCTGATCAAATTGGTGGAGGGGTTGCGCTCTATGTTAGAGAGGGCATTGAGTCAGAAAGGATTAAAGTTTTGCAGGGAACAAAATTTGCTGTAGAATCTCTATGGATTGAAATTCCATTTATGAAGGGGAAGGTGATGGCAGTGGGAGTATACTATCGACCGCCCGGCCAGAATGAACAAATGGATGATGAAATGCTCAAAGAAATCAAGGAAGCTAACAAAAGTCACAACAGAGTAGTAATAATGGGTGATTTCAATTACCCCGGTATCGACTGGGTCAGTGTCACAGCAGGACAAGCTAGAGAGATAAAGTTTCTAGATGAAATAAATGACTGCTTCTTGGAGCAGCTGGTTCATGAACCGACCAGAGGGGAAGCCATACTGGACCTAGTCCTTAGTGGAACGCCAGATCTGGTGCAAGAAATAAGGGTGTTGGGACCACTTGGCAATAGTGATCATAGTATGATCATGTTTGATTTAATTAGTGGACAGATAGTAAAGGAATCCACAGTACAACCTTTTAACTTTCAAAGGGGAGACTATGATAGAATGAGGAATATAGTTAGGAAAAAACTAAAAGGAGCGGTTCCAAAGGTTAAAGACTTACAGCAAGCTTGGGTGTTATTTAAAAATACTATCCTCGAAGCCCAGACCAGCTGTATTCCACGCATTAAGAAAAGTGGAAGAAAGTCCAAAAAACTGCCAGCATGGTTTAAAGGTGAGGTCAGAGAGGCTGTTGCTGCCAAAAAAGCAACCTTCAGGAAATGGAAAAAAGAGCCAAATGATGAAAACTGGAAACAGCACAAGCACTGGCAAGTTAAATGCAAAGCATTGATAAGGCAGGCAAAGCGGGAATTTGAGAAGAAACTCGCTATGGAAGTAAAAACACGAAATAAAGACTTTTTCAAGTACATTTGTAGCAAAAGGCCTGTGAGAGAGTCAATTGGACCATTAGATGATAGAGGGGTAAAAGGGGCAGTAAGAGGAGACAAGGCTATAGCGGAGAGACTGAATGAATTCTTTGCTTCGGTCTTTACTGAGGAAGATGTAGGGATGTTACCCAAGACTGAAGTGGTATTTAAAGGTGATACTGCAGAGGTATTGAGAGAAATATTGCTACACCGGGAAGATATATTACAACTATTTGATAAACTGAATAGTAGCAAATCACCTGGACCAGATGGTATACATCCCAGAGTGTTGAAAGAACTGAAATATGAGATTGCAGACCTGCTATTGATAATCTGTGAACTTTCATTAAAATCATCTGTAATACCTGAAGATTGGAGGGTCGCCAACGTAACACCAATTTTTAAAAAGAGTTCCAGGGGTGACCCGGGAAATTACAGACCGGTGAGCCTGACATCAGTACCAGGGAAAATGGTAGAAACCATCATAAAGAACAAAATTACACCACATGTACTTAGTCATGGCCTAATGGGAGACAGCCAACATGGCTTTAGACAAGGAAGATCTTGTCTTACTAATCTGATATGTTTTTTTGAAGGTGTGCATAAACAGGTAGACAAAGGTGAGTCGGTTGATATAGTGTATCTGGACTTTCAGAAAGCATTTGACAAGGTCCCCCATCAGAGACTTTTGGCGAAGCTAAAAAGTCATGGGATAGGAGGCAGTGTACTATTTATTTATTTATTTTATTTATTTATAGTTCTTTTATACCGCACTCTTTTTCGTCAGCGCGGTTTACATTAAACAGAATACTCATTGCACGCAACAGACTATAATGAGTTTACATATAACAGGCAAATACAACTAGGAATTTAACCATGGGAAACTTTGTACATATTTGTAAAAACTTTGTAAAACTTAGTACATATTTGTAAAGAACTTTTATACTTTGAGAAACTTTGTACATATTTGTAAATAAGAATCTATATACAAAGGATAGAATTTCTTAGTATGAGGTATTTACAATTTTACTGTGCATTTTAGAATGATGATAATGAGCCTTGGATCGGGAACTGGTTAAAAGATAGAAAGCAGAGGGTAGGGCTAAATGGCCAATATTCCCATTGGAAAAAGGTGAATAGTGGAGTACCCCAGGGATCTGTACTGGGTCCGCTACTTTTTGACATATTCATAAATGACCTGGAAAAGGGAATAACTAGTGAGGTAATCAAATTTGCAGATGACACAAAACTATTTAAAGTTGTTAAAACCCAAGAGGATTGTGGAAAACTGCAGGAGGATCTGGATAAATTGGAAGACTGGGCATCCAAATGGCAGATGAAATTTAATGTGGACAAGTGCAAAGTTATGCACCTAGGAAAGAACAACCCACACTATAGTTACACGATGCAAGGCTCCACATTAGAAACCACCACCCAGGAAAAAGATTTAGGAGTCATCGTGGATAACATGTTAAAACCCTCCGCCCAGTGTGCAGCGGCGGCCAAGAAAGCAAATAGAATGCTAGGTATCATAAGGAAAGGGATGGAGAATAAAACAAAGGATATTATAATGCCTCTGTATCGCTCCGTGGTACGACCGCACCTTGAATATTGTGTGCAATTCTGGTCACCGTATCTTAAAAAGGACATAGCGTTATTAGAAAAAGTACAGAGAAGAGCCACCAAATTGGTGAAGGGGATGGAAGGCTACTCCTATGAAGAGAGGCTAAAAAGGTTAGGGCTCTTTAACTTGGAAAAGAGACGGCTGAGGGGAGATATGATAGAGGTCTATAAATTAATGAATGGAGTGGAACGGATAAACGTGGATCAATTGTTTACGCTATCAGAATATAGAAAGACTAGGGGACATGTAATGAAGCTACAGGGTAAACTATTTAAGACTAATAAGAGAAAATATTTTTTCACTCAACGTGTAATCAAACTCTGGAATCTGTTACCGGAGGATATAGTAAGGGCTGTTAGTATAGCTGGGTTTAAAAAAGGTTTGGACAAGTTCCTGGAGGAAAGGTCCATAAACCACTATTAAAAAGGGACCCAGGATATCAATGCTTGACCCAGTACAAGCATAGTGGAACCTGTGTCTTTTGGGGATATTGCTAGGTACGTATGACCTAGATTGGCCACTGTTGGAAACAGGATACTGGGCTTGATGGAACTCGGTCTGACCCAGTATGGCATGTCTTATGTTCTTATGTTCTTATGAAGAGGGCGCAACTAAAGGCTGAGGCCAAGGTAACTGTGGTCCCCAGTTCGAGAAACATCAGAAGCATGACCTGAACCCAAGGAAACAGCTTCCGCAGGAGGATTCTGCAAGTAAGCCAGAATTTGTGTTAAAGTATTGCAGAATGTCCCCAAAAGCGCAGAGTCCGAGGAGAGCTTCATCCCAAGCAGCTGGCTATGACTTGTTTAGCGCAGTTGAGCAAGTAATTCCAAGACAAGGAAAGGCCTTGGTGGACACGGGCCTCCAAATGGAAATACCGTTGGGGTGTTATGGGCGTATCGCCCCACGCTCTGGTCTGGCTTTAAAACATTTCTTAGATGTGGGGGCAGGTGTCATTGACCCCGACTATAGGGGAGCAATAAAAGTACTACTCTTCAATTTTGGGAAGGAAGACTTCGAGGTAAAGGTGGGAGATCGAATAGCACAACTCATTTGTGAGAGAGTATGCTTTCCTCCCCTAGAAGAAGTGCCCATGATGACCTCTACAACCCGAGGAACCGGAGGATTCGGATCTACCGGGAGGACAGTTGTGAAAGGACTGTCGGCTACCTTGGAAGAAAGAATAGAAGGAGATTTGGGTCCGCAATTGGCAGACTGTAAAACAAACCCAGAGCCTAGGGTCGGAGAAGAACTTTCCCTGTTGCAAAAACAAGAATTAGCCAGAGTACTGGAGAGGTTTTCATATGTTTTGACACCGATTCCCGGGGAGACAAAGCTAGTAGCCCATGAACTTGTCACCCCACCTGGTGAGGTCGTTAGGCAGAGGCCCTATAGGCTCCCTGAAGCCAAAAACAAGAGGTAGTGGCCCAGGTACAAGAGATGCTAGACATGGGAATTATTGAAAAGTCCAAAAGTCCCTGGAGTAGCCCCATTGTGCTAGTACCAAAACCTGACGGCACGCAAAGGTTCCTCATAGACTTTAGGCAAGTGAACGCCATCTCTACATTTGATGCATACCCAATGCCGCGTCTTGAAGAATTATTGGATCGATTGGGGCAAGCCAAGTTCCTTACTACCTTAGATATGACTAAGGATTATTGGCAGATTCCCTTAACACGGGAGTCCCATCCGAAGACTGCATTTAGCATGCCAATTGGACTCTTCCAGTTTATAAGGATGCCCTTCGGCCTGCACGGTGCAGCAGCAACCTGTCAGAGGTTGGTGGACCTTGTCCTACGGCCACACCAGGAATATGCCCTCGCCTACATGGACGATATTATCATACACAGTTCCAGTTGGGATCAGCATTTGCCTAGGGTGGAAGCGGTGCTACAGGCGATGAGACGAGCAGGCCTGACCTTGAACCCGGGAAAGTGCATGTTTGCCGGACAAGAGGTGAAATATCTTGGTCATATGGTCGGGCGAGGTACAGTCAGACCTCTAGTAAACAAGGTAGAGAGTGTCAAAAATTTTCCAAGGCCAGTCACTAAGAAACAGTTAAGAAGTTTTCTGGGCCTAATAGGATATTATCGTCGCTTCATTCCGCATTTTGCCGAAGAGAGTGCATTATTGACGGATATGTTGAAGAAGAACGCTCCAAACCAACTGAAGTGGACCATCGAGGCTGACAAGGCTTTCATTTTATTGAAGGAGAGGCTCTGTAGAGGACCTTTGTTACGTGGCGTAGACTTTGGGTAACCGTTTATTGTCCAAACGGATGCCTCGGAGACAGGTTTAGGTGCAGTGTTATCACAGAAACATGAGGGCACGGAGCATCCATTAATGTTTCTCAGCAGGAAACTTTCCCCAGCAGAAAAGAATTACTCAACTATAGAAAGAGAGTGTTTAGCTATCAAATGGGCGGTGGACGCTCTCAAATTCTATCTCACAGGACGAAGATTCTTTTTGGTTACGGACCATGCGCCCCTGAAATGGCTAAACCAGATGAAAAATCATAATGCCCGTCTGACACGATGGTACATGGCTTTGCAGGCCTTTGACTTTCGAGTTGAACACAGAGCGGGGAAGATGCATCAAAACGCGGACGCCCTATGAAGAATTACGAGCTGTGTGGGTAAAATGTCGCCAGCCCGTAATATCTTAAGGAGGGGATATATGATGAGGAGAACCCTGCTGAACCGATGGAAATAGGAAAAGATAGTGAATATACCTTTAAGGAAAGAGACATTCCTGAAATTCACAGGTTCCAGACTGCAGTCAAGGAAAGAAAGCACGGAGTTGAGAGAGCCATTTTGCCACACCCAAGCTCTGCTGACGTAAGTGCAAGCTTAGACAGTAATGGCAAACACCTGTGCAGAAACAGAGAAAGGCTAGCTAAGAAGCAACCTTATAAACCCTGCTCAGAAGGGGAGAAGAGGGTTCAGGATCAGGTTCCGGTTCAAACTGTTTGTGTTCCAGTCCAGAATTGTGGGCAAGTTCAGAAAGTTCAGCGTGTTTCAGCAATTCCAGAAGTTCAGAGAGAGGAATTCGGAGGAGAGGACATCAGGGGTAGGAGAAGGACATTGAAGGAGCCTGAGAGCCAAGAAACCACGTATGCTTTGCATAGGGAAAGAAAGCAGGGAAGTCTTCTACCTCGGGTCTCGGACCGGAGGGTTCAAGCTGCTCAAAGGTGGGTGAAGAAGGCTATAGCTAGAAGTAACCAGAACCCAACCTGGAGCAAGGAACCGTGGCTGTACAGCGGAGAGGAACCAAGGCAACTGAACCGGGGGGAGATATCCCATACTAGAGGTACAGACATTCCTTACCGGGGAAAACAGTGCTGGAGGGAGGTTCAGGGATTTCCCCAGAGCATTCACCCAGGAGCAGATTGTGGGAGTTCAGAGACAGACGTATATGCTTTAGAACAAGAGGATATGCAAGTGGACTGTGCTGAGCAAAACTCCATATCAGGTGAATTGCCAATGGATTGTACATTATGCCAGACAGAAGCTGTGAGTCTGTTGATAAGAAATGCTTGATAAAGAAAGCTTTTGAGAAGCACTGTGAATGAATCTAGCTTTCTTTTGCTAAGAAATACCTACTAACTCAAGAGAATGTTGCCAGCTTCCATATTTTTGTGTTTAAAGAAGCAGAAGGTAAATGAGGACATTTAACTTTGCTTAAACAGAGAAGCTGTATTTTGGTTTGCTGATTACTTTATGAAAACAACCGCACATGTTTTAAAAGCTTATGAAGCCTCCTCAGTTCCAGCTTATGTATAATTTCTGAAGTATTGCTTGGAGAAGAATATTCTGACATTGTGTGTTTGAACCTTAGTGCATTTGGGGAAAAATAAACGTTTGTCTTTGCCTTTAACCCTTGGCTTACATGACTATCCTTGAACGAGGAAAAACTACAAGTCCCAGAATGCCTCACTGTGGACAAGAATAGTGTTTAATTCCTTTATTAGAGGACTAAAATTGGCAGCCCTATGCCTCTAGGCCCTCGGCAGGGGCTGGGGTCATGACAAGAGATCCTCTGTATTTGTCCCATGCTTTTTTAAATTCAGTCACTGTCCTCATCTCTACCACCTCCATTGGGAGACTATTCCACGGATCCACCACACTTTCCGTAAAGAAATATTTCCGCAAATCACTCCTGAATCTATGCCCCTTCACCCTCATCCCATGTCCCCTCATAGCAGAACTTGCTTTCAATTGAAAGAGGGTATCCCCCTGAACATTTATGTCACAGAGGTTTTTAAACATCTCAATCATATCACCTCTATCACGCCTTTCCTCTAAAGTGTACATATTAAGATCCTTAAGTCTGTCCTCATATAAGAACATAAGATATGCCATACTGGGTCAGACCAAGGTCCATCAAGCCCAGTATCCTGTTTCCAACAGTGGCCAATCTAGGTCACACGTACCTAGCAGTTTCCCCAAAAGACACAGGTTCCACAATGCTTGTACTGGGTCAAGCATTGATATCCTGGGCCCCTTCTTAATAATGGTTTATGGACTTTTCCTCCAGGAACTTGTCCAAACCTTTTTTAAACCCAGCTACACAAACAGCCTTTACTACATCCTCCGGTAACAAATTCCAGAGTTTGCTTTATATCGAAGAACACTAACCATTTTAATAGCCACCCTCTGCACCGACTCCATCCTGTCCACATCCTTTTGAAGGTGCGGTCTCCAGAATTGCACACTATACTCCAAATGAGGTCGCACCAAAGACTTATACAGAGGCACTTTCATCTCCTTTTTTCTGCTAGTCATTCCTCTCCGTATGTACCCAAGCATCCTTCTAGCTTTTGCTGTCGCCTTTTCTACCTGTTTAGCTACTTTAAGATCATCAGACACAACCACGCCTAGGTCCCGCTCTTAATTAGTGGACAAAAGTACTTCACTCCCTATACTATATTGCTCCCTTGGATTGCTGCAGCCCAAATGCATGACCTTACATTTTTTAACATTAAATCCCAGCTGCCAAATTCTAAAATCCCAGCTGCCAAATTCTAGACCATTCTTCAAGCTTAGCTAGATCCCCTCCTCATGTTATCTACACCTTCCTGGGTGTCTACTCTATTGCAGATTTTGGTATCATCCACAAAGAGGCAAACCTTACCCGACAGCCCTTCTGCTATATCATTAACAAAGATGTTAAATATAATCAGACTAAGGACAAATCCCTAGGGCACACCACTGGTAACTTCCTTCTCCTCAGAGTGAGCTCCATTTACCTGTACTCTTTGTTGCCTCCCACTCAACCAGTTTCTAACCCAAGCAGTAACTTTAGGGTTGATTCCTAGGGTGCTTAGTTTGTTTATAAGTCGCCTGTGAGGAATGGTGTCAAAGGCTTTACTGAAATCTAAATATACCACATCTAGGGCTCTCCCTCGGTCCAACTCCCTGGTCAACCAGGCAAAGAAATCAATCAGATTTGTCTGACAAGACCTGCCTCTGGTGAACCCATGCTGCCTCAGATCCTGTCATGCACTGGACTCCAGAAACCTCACTATTTTCTCTTTCAGCAGCATTTCCAATAATTTACTCACCATCGAAGTTAAACTAACCAGCCTGTAGTTTTCAACCACATCCTTACTTCCACTTTTGTGTAAAGGCACCACATGAGCCTCTCTCCAGTCCTTTGGCACTGCTCCCATCTTCAACGAGGCATTGAAAAGGTAAGTCAGTGGAGCTACTAGAATGTCCCTAAGTTCCCTCAGTATTCTAGAGTGTATCCCATCCAGTCCCATCACTCTGTCTACTTTGCGTTTAGCTAGTTTCTCACGAAAACAGTCTTCTGAAAATTGTTCAAGATGGCCCTTGCTTCTGTTCCTGTTTGTGGGTGTTTTCTGAGGTCCTGCTCCTGGTTCTTCATCTCTGAACACAGAACAGAAATATTCATTAAGCAATTCCGCTTTATTCTCATCACCTTCTACATATTCCTCCCCTTCACCCTTGAGTCTGACAATACCACTTTTGCCCTTCCTCTTCTCACTAACATAATATAGGGTCTATGTGTAGGATGTAGCATAGGGCAGCAAATGAATCCAGGTCCCCCTACTAATAGATGTCTGTCAGGTACCCTGGGACAGGGCCACTGCTTGGAATGCTCCATTACACAGCCCCCTCATCACAGCAGTCCCATCCCAATGAGTGGACCTGGAGGAGGATCATGTATGGTAAGAGGTGACGGAAGACATTACAGGCTGTGGTGCATGATGTACCTCAGTGTGACATAATGAAAGTGAGTCAGCCTGAATGAGATTAGATGCTGTGTTCAAGCATGCACAGATCTTGGTATGTGCAGGTGCCGTGGAATGTGAGCAGATCCCTAATCTCTCTAGGCTGGTGACACATGGCAGTATTTACCATGATGCTCCTATCCACCAATCAGTAAGAAGCACTGATAGTTTGCACCATTACTGCAAGCCTGTCAAGGGATCATGTCACATGGTAAACATGTAACAGACATGTGCTACAAAATTTTATTTTATTTATTTATTTAACAGTATTTCTAAACCGCCTTATCTTATTAATCAAGGTGGTATCACAGCAAACAATCGGGTAAAGTGAGCATGTTATTCATGCAGTGAGGGTGAAACTTCGACTTGAGTGTATGTTGTGTTGTGTGCGAGATTAGTTTGAGCTATGTACAATGTGCGCTATATACATTGGGGCTATAAAACATTTTCTATACATACAGTGTTAGGAGGTATCATGTGCTGTTATACATTCTCTGAGGTTATGTGATGTGTCCATAGTGTTCTATGAACAGCATGGTCTTCAGCTGTTTTCTAAAGTCTTTGAAGTCTGTTGTTGCCCTCAAATCGTCCGGGAGTTTGTTCCATATTGTTGGAGCAGCCATGGAGAGTGCTCTGTCTGTTGTGTCCTTGCGTGTGTGTGTTTGAATTCACTTGGGGTGCTGACTCGGTTGTGTGTTTGTTTTCTTCTTGGACGTGTGCTGGTGTCTGGTTGTATGAGGGTGTGCAGGCTGTTGGCTGATGTGTGCTGATTTATCTTAAAATAACTCTCTGTGTGTGACCTGAAAGACATTGCACATTTTGGCTTCAAGACGACAACTGACAGATGTAGACCAATCAAAACAGAATCTGCCTATGTGCTCGGATGATGGGTGCCCCAAGCATAACTGCTGTCAGTACTGTGTGACATGTCTGTCTAACTAGCCAATATATCAAACATGTCATTGAGGTGATTGTGGATGTGAAAGGTGGTCCAACTCGGTACATCACAATCAGGCCAACCCAACTGTAATACTGTAAAGATGATACCTGTAATAGATACCCAGTGTATATAACCTGTACATAGTTACCCCCGTTGGTCCAAGTTATCACACCCTGTTCATTGTAAGTTCAGTGTAGGCCCACCTGCACTGTATAATTATTGTTGAATGTAAACCGCACTGATCCCAAAAAGCATGGTATAGAAAAGACATTAAATAAATAACTAAATAAATAAACTGTGAGCTTTAATATTTTTATTAATAGTATAATTAATCAATCATAGAGCATCCCAAGGCATATGCAGCACTGTACAGATATGTAAGTAGACAGTACCTGTGCATCGAGGCAATGATTTAGAATACAAAAATACAGTACTATACAATATATGAACTAAGGGCAATATGGTGATGAAACACAAGGAAGGAGAATAGGAACCAAAGGTGGCCTCAAAGAGGTGAGCTTTGAACATGGACTTGAAGAGGGAGTAAGAGGAGATGTGACATAGGGACAGAGGAAGCTTGTTCCAGGCATAAGGAGAAGCAAAGGAACGAAGTCTGGAGTTGGCACAAGAACAGGAGGGCTCAGAGAGAAGGAAGGCAGAGGAGGAATGGCTTTTTAATCTGTTATGTTTTTATGAAGGTGTGAATAAACAGGTAGACAAAGGTGAGTCAGTTGATATACTGTATTTGGACTTTCAGAAAGCCTTTGACAAGGTCCCTCATCAGAGACTTTTGGCAAAACTAAAGAGTCATGGGATAGGAGGCAGTGTACTATTGTCGATCACTGGTTAAAAGCAGAGGGTAGGGCTAAATGGACAATTTTCCCAGTGGAGAAAGGTGAATAGTGGTGTACCCCAGGGATCTGTGATGGGTCCGCTGCTTTTTGACATAGTCATAAATGACCTGGAAAAGGGAATAACGAGTGAGGTTATCAAATTTGCAGATGACACAAAACTATTTAAAGTTGTTAAAAACCAAGAGGATTGTGGAAACTTGCAAGAGGATCTTGATAAATTGGAAGACTGGGCATCCAAGTGGCAGATGAAATTTAATGTGGACAAGTGCAAAGTTATAATTAGGGTTAGGGTTTAGGGTTAGGGTTAGCCACATTAGGGTTAGGGTTAGGGGTTAGGGTTGGGTTAGGGTTAGCCACATTAGGGTTAGGGTCAGGGTCTAGGGTTAGGGTTAGGGTTGGGTTAGGCTTAGGCTTAGGTTTAGAGTTGGGATGGAGTGTTAGGGTTAGAGTTGGGACAGAGGGTTAGGCTTAGGATTAGGCTTAGGGTTAGCGTTGGGACGGAAGGGGAGGGTTAGGGTTAGGCTTAGGCTTGGGGTTAGAGTTGGGATGGAGTGTTAGGGTTTATTTATTTATTTAAACGTATTTCTATACCGTCTTATCCTGCAATCAAGGTGGTCTGAACAGCAAACAATCAATAAGATACAGTGTCTAGTGTGCACATGCAGTGAGTAGTGTATGCGTGTGAGTGTGTCTGGACGTTGATTCTCGGGGTGCTATTTACAGCGTGCGCTATTTACAATGCTATGGGTATCAGTTCCTTGCTTAATTACAATTATAGTGACATGTGGGGGGAATTGCATGGTTTAAGTAATGTCACCGTAGTGTTTTATGAAGAGGGTTGTCTTCAGTATTTTCCTGAACTCCTTAAGATCTGTTGTTGAACGCAGTTCGTCGGGGAGGGCGTTCCAGATCGTTGGTGCCACCTTTGATAAGGCTTGTTTTTCGGTGTTGATATCTTTAGGTGTGTTGACACGGTTGGATGCGCCTCTTCTTCTCGGTCTTGTGCTGTTGTCTGGTTGTATGAGTGGGTGTAGGCTGAAAGCTGATGATTGATTTTGAAAATGTTTATGATTGTCTTGTATCTAATGTGGACACTGATAGGCAGCCAGTGGAGCTCTTTTAGGGTGGGTGTGATATGTTCTTGTCTTGTGGTGCCGGCAATTATGCGTGCTGCAGTGTTTTGTGCCAGTTGCAATGGTCTTAGTGTCTGTTTTGTTAGGCCCAGATAGATTGGGTTGCAGAAGTCTAGGATTGGGGTTATTAGTGCTTGACAAACTGTGCGGAAGTGTTCCTGAGCGAGGAGGGGCTTGACGCGTCGTACTAGTCTCATCCTGTGGTATGCATTTTTGGTGGTTCTGCGATGTGGGACTGAAGGTTAAGTTCTTTGTCCATTGTCACTCCGAGTTATTTCACTTCTGATTGTATGGGTATGGTTGTGGTGCCTATTTTGATGTCGCAGAGGGGGGGGGATGAAGTCGGAGTTTCGTGTGATGATTAGCGCCTTGGTCTTGCTGTAGTTTATGGTCATGTTGCTGTCTTGAAACCAGGTGTTCATATGTGTGAGACAGTCTGTTATCTTGGTGTGGTCTGGGTTGTTGAGGGTGATTGGTGTGTATATCATTATGTCGTCCGCATAGATTGTGTATTTTATCCCGTGCTCTTTTATGATGTTGCATATTGGTTGTATGTAGATGTTGAATAGGAGAGCTGATAGTGCGGATCCTTGGGATACGCCTTGCATGACTTTTATGGGTCGGGATGTGTTGGGCCCAATCTTGACCTGTATCTGTCTGTCCGTTAGGTAAGAGTGGAACCACCTCAGTGTGGCTCTGTGTAGTCCGATGTTCTGTAGTCTTGCTAGTAGTGTTCCGTGGTCGACTGTGTCAAACGCTGATGATAGGTCAATGAAGATCATGATTATTCCATTCTTGCTGTTGTCTATGAGGTGTAGTATGTCATTAAAGAGGTATAGCAGGAGTGTTTCAACTCCATGGTTGGGGCGGAAAGGTTTAGAGTTGGGAGAGGGTTAGGTTTAGGCTTAGGCTTAGGGTTATTGTTAGGGTTAGGATTAGGGGGTTTTTTATTACCCACCCCCCTTTTTTTTGACAGTACCCCCATAAAATTCTCAGAGCTTATGTATAATCATAATTATTTTTCTTTATTTAATCAACATGCATAATATTCTACGATCGCTAGCTTGTCAGTGCAAAGATAAAGCAGAACAGCCTGAGGATTAAGAGATGATGCATCGTGTCATACTCTAAAGGAGAACTAATAATAAAAGTGCAAGCCTTGCTACTTATAATGTACGTATTGTCAATTGTTGAGGAAGTAGTAGTCTAGTAGTTACAGTACATATAGTATTCGGCTTATGGTTAGCGTGATTCATCTCCAAGCCCTACCTGTTGGGTGTATCTGTGATCCGTCTCTTGGGCCCGCTTGGCCTAACCCAGCCCTAACCCTTGGGCCCACTTGTCGGGCGAATCCGAGATTTGGGTTGGGGTTCAAGTGAATGCTGGCTCCTGCTGATCCGGCTTCTCCGGGTTTTATTTTGTCAGCATAATCAAACTATATTGCCTGGCCTTTCTGCCGAGACAATAGACGGTTACGTGACTCGCCCAGAGACACCAGAAGGCAAAATCTGAGTTCAATACAAACTAATCTGATCTAAGGGGAAATAAAATGTGGTATCTAAATACTGATAAAGAAAGAAAGAAAGAAAGAAATGAATGAATAAAACGAACAGCAACGGTTGGTGCATCCAACAACACAATATGAGCAAAAAAAAAAACTTATCGGCCCTGAGCACTTAGGGTTGTCATATAATATAATATGTGTTCTTTGAAGTCAATGCTGCTGGCTCCTGCTGACCTGGCTTCTCCGGGGTTTTTTCTTGTCAGTGTAACCAAAGTGAGTGGAGGAGTAACCTAGTGGTTAGAACACTGGCTTGGTAACCAAGCAACCAGGGTTTGATTCCCACTAGCACTCCTTGTAGCCTTGGGCAAGTCACTTAAACCTCCATTGCCTTGGAAGAAAGGCCTGGCAATCTACTTCCAGTCACAGTCACACTGCCAAGAAAACCCAGGAGCTTCTGGGTCACCAGGAGTCAGGACTGACTCAAAGGCACACATTGCATTGTAACCAAAGTACATTGCCAGACCTTTTTTTTGTTGACACAATGGATGGTTTATATGACTTGCCCACTTCAACAGAGAGAGTGTAGTGTAGAAACTAAACTCTGTTCTTTTATATTACAAAGTTACTGCTCTTACTACTCTGTTACTGCTCACTCCAATGATTACGGTTAGAGTTATAGTGTTAGGGTTACAGTGATACATCTCAACGCCCCGCATGTCGGGTGGATCCATTTTGACGCCCCCCTCGTTGGGTGCATCCAAATATTCTAGATGACAAAGGCATTCTACAACCTCAGAATTGCCTGACCCCCCCTACATGTGGCAAAATTAATCACCATAAGGATGCATCATAGGTCTCGAGCCTCATCATCTCGACGCCCCGCTTGGGCGCATCCGTCTCGACGCCCCACTTGGGCGCAGCTAAACATTCTAGATGAGAGAGGCATTTTATGACCTCAGAATTGCCTGACCACTACATGTGGCAAAATTAATCACCATAAGGATGTAACAGATGCTTGCATCATAGGCCTCGAGCCTCATCATTTCGACGCCCCGCTCAGGCGCATCTGTCTCGATGTCCCGCTCGGGCGCATCCATCTCGACGCCCCGCTCGGGCGCATCCGTCTACTGGCCTAGTGAGTCAGGTGCATCCGTCTCGATGCCCCTCTCGGGCACAGCCGTCTACTGGCCCAGTGTGTCAGGTGCATACGTCTCGACGCCCCGCTTGGGCGCATCCGTATCGACGCCCCGCTGGGGCGCGTCCATCTACTGGCCCAGTGAGTCAGGCGCATCCATCTCAATGCCCCGCTCGGGCGCATCCATCTACTGGCCTAGTGAGTCAGGTGCATCCATCTCCCGTCCCAGTGTGTCAGGCGCATCCGTCTCAACGCCCCACTTGGGCGCATCCATCTCCTGGCCCACTTGTCAGGCAGATCCATCCCCTGGCCCACTTGTCGGGCAGATGGCCCCACTTGTCGGGCAGATCCATCCCATGGTCCACTTGTTGGGAGATGGCCCCATTTGTCGGGCAGATCCATCCCCTGGCCCATCTGTCGGGCAGATGGCCCCACTTGTCGGGCAGATGGCCCCACTTGTTGGGCTGATCCATCTCCTGGCCCACTTGTTGGGCGCATCCATCTCGACTCCCTACTCAGGTGCATCCATCTCTTGGCCCACTTGTCGGGCAGATCCATCCCCTGGCCCACCTGTTGGGCAGATGGCCCCACTTGTCAGGCAGATCCATCCCCTGGCCCACTTGTCGGGCAGTGGCTCCACTTGTCAGGCAGATCCATCCCTTGGCCCACTTGTCGGGCAGATCCATCTCGTGGCCCACTTGTTGGGCACATCCGTCTCGACGCCCTGCTCGTGCGCATCCATCTATTGGCTCAGTTTGTCAGGCACATCTGTCTTGACACTCCGCTCGGGCGCATCCATCTACTGGCCCAGTGTGTCGGGCACATCCGTGTCAACACCCCGCTCGGGCGCATCCATCTTGATGCCCCGCTCGGGCGCATCCATCTACTGGCCCAGTGTGTCGGGCGCATCGGTCTCGACACCCCACTCAGGTGCATCCATCTCCTGGCCCCACTTGTCGGGCAGATGGCCCCACTTGTCGGGCAGATCCATCCCCTGGCCCACTTGTCGGGTAGATGGCCCTACTTGTCGGGCAGATCCATCCCCTGGCCCACTTGTCGGGCAGATGGCCCCACTTGTCGGGTAGATTCCTCTCGAGGTCCACTTGTCAGGCACATCTGTCTCGACGCCCCGCTCGGGCACATCCATCTACTGGCCCAGTGTGTCAGGCACATCCAGCTCGACGCCCTGCTTGGGCGCATCCATCTCAACGCCCCACTCGGGCACATCCGTCTCGACGCCCCGCTCAGGTGCATCCATCTCGACGCCCTGCTCGGGCGCATCCGTCTTGACACCCTGCTCGGGCACATCCGTCTCGACGCCCTGCTCGGGCGCATCCGTCTTGACACCCCACTCGGGTGCATCCGTATCGACGCCCCTCTCGGGCGCATCCAAATATTCTAGACAACAAAGGCATTCTACGACCTCAGAATTGCCTGACCTTACATGTGGCAAAATTAATCACCATAAGGATGTTACAGACTCTTGCATCATAGGTCTCAAGCCTCATCATCTCGATGCCCCGCTCAGGCGCATCCGTCTCGATGTCCCACTCGAGCACATCCCTCTACTACCCCGCTCGGGGCAGATCCATGACTCGAGTCAGGGTTGGGATGAGGGTCAGGGTTATATTATTTCAACATACGCTCCTCATTCTTCCTTCATGGTCCTACTATATATGAGTCCAGTCTATTTCTTACCTTATCGTCTCTAACCTCTTGCATCAAACATCAGTCCTGCCACACTTCAGACGAAATCATCATTGGCGAGAAGTTACTCTCTTGACTTTTTTTTCATCTCCGTCCCTAATCTCTTAATTCTTTGTTCTGATTATAACCTTCTTCAAACCTTTATTGATATGCTTAACTCCTATAATATGGAAAGATGAGTTGCCTCTAGTACTTAGAGAACTGGGTTTAAGTAATACACAGGACCAATGCTGACTCGATGCCTGCGCGCTCTGCGGCACCGGATGAGTCATGCGACCTAACGTTGCAAACAAAACCCCATCCCTTTGCCAAGTGGACTTGATATCACACGCTTGTGATGTAGCAGGCTCTTATGAAGCAAGAGAAACTAATAGTGATCCGGTGTAGAGAGCCGATACTGCAGGGGAATGCAGGATTTTCTCTGTTGAGAGGAAAAAAGAATGCAGAGCTAATCAGGAACCACTCCTCACTTCAAGGCAGGTGAGAAGCCAAGTCCCTGATTGGGCACGCCCAAGCAGGAGGCGGGCAGTGCAGCACTCAGCCAGCTTGTTAAAAACCCAGAAACAGAAACAGTTAAGCAAGCAAGGAGAGGACCACCAGGATTGGGAAGAAGGACACAAGCACCTGGACAAGGATAGGTCAGATGACCAGGAACAGGAACCGTGGGAGAGAGAACCACTAAGCAGCTGTGATCCAAGAAAGAGCAGACAGGAGCTGGAAGACTCAGGGGCAGAGAAAGATTTCTGGAAGCAGAAGAATTCTAAGGCACTGAAAGACCCAGGGCTGCAGCTCAGGAGTTTAAAGGACCCAGAAGAACCTTGGAATAGGAGGCAAAGGGATAAGGAATTACCCTGGAAGAAGCCCAAGCACAAGGTATCTGGTGGGTGTGGCACAGCTAGCAAGCTTAACAGTGGAAAGCCAGAAAGAGTGAATTTTAATTGTGAAAAACAGGATAAAGGCAGAAAGTTTGATACTAACTGGTTAAGTCAAGAAAAGCCTGACTGTTTTCCTTTTAACACTCTGAGAGACTCACCCAGGACAGCTGAAGTGTTTTACCCTGCACTGCCATGTGGAGATAGGTGGGGGAAGGGAAATGCTTGCACGCTGAAATGTTGTCCAAGTAAAAGCACTGATAATTGCCTAGAGATAAGAAATATAAACAAGCATTTACCTGAAGGAGGATTTGCTCAGCCTAGCTCAGAAAATACACAGGCTGAATTACTTCTCACTGAATTCAGAGAGTTCCTTAAAAGCAGAGCAGTTTCTACTCAGAACGTAGCAAAGCCATTGATCAGCTGGGAAGAAGAAATGCCTTTAATTTCTTTGCCATCTACAGAACAGGAAGTTCCGATGGATTGCTCTACTTGTATGATTCCAAAGGACATTTAAGTAATTTGCTTGCCAGTGTTGTATGTAAGAAAATAGCAAAGTTAGCTCACTGTTTGCTGTGATAAAAGAGCTTATTTGAAGTGAATAAGTGGAAGCATATTCTGTGCAATTCAGGAGCAGTGCTGTGATCAGAGTTTTCTGTTACCTTAATGAAAAGGAGATCACATGACAGGGGAATGTGATCAGTAATGGACATTCAGTCAAGCAGTGAAAAAAAGCCTTGTTTAAGTTCAGTTTCTCAATCTTGTTTTGTGCCATATTTCATTTACGTCTGCTGCATTTGAACTGCGAAAGCGGGAAATAAACCTCACAAAAAGAAATATTCTTTGCCTTGCCTTATCACTTGAGCACCAACACAACTACAACATTAACCCTCAAGGGCATTCAAGGCCAGCCCCTCCCTTAACCCTCAAGGTCCATTGAGTGGGTGGGTGGCACGCTATATTAATTTCATATTTAAAAAAAGCACAATACTGTGCATCGGTAAGACTTGTCAGATATGTATTTTTTATAGCATACATCTGTACATTTTTGATCTTCTTACGGGTTACTGTATTACAGCAGTTTTTTACTAAAAAAAAAAACCATTTATGGTTTTGGTTTGTTTCTAGACATTGTCAAATCTTCTTTTTTCATTTTTAGTCTCTCAAACAACTTTTTGAGAAGAAACGGGCTTAAGTTTTTCTTGCCGAATATATACACGTACACGGTGATGAAACACAATTTCACGATTTTGTATTTTCCCCAGTAGCAGGGGCATGTTGCGTGGTCGAAGCCGTGATTCGCCCGACATATTTCACACACGTGTTTGCAATCGTCACACCAAGGACAGAACAAGCAGGTGGCCTTTGGGAACTGCTCTTTTTATTTATTTATTTATTTATTTGCAGTCTCTTTTATACCGCGCTATTCGACATCAGTGCGGTTTACAATGAACATAAGAGTTGCACATCTCAATTTCGTGATTTGTGCTTACAGTGAAACAGGTATAATTTCTTTTAATTTCAGATCGTGCAGACTGCTACAATTGATGTTCATCAGAGTGGCCACTACTCTCACATAGCCTTTCTTCGAATTCATAAAACTTCACTTGTCACTTCCATAGATTTCTAACAGTTTCATAGGCCCTAACATTATTTATTTATTTATTTATTTATTTACATTCTCTTATATACCGCGCTATTCTGCATCAGTGCGGTTTACATTGAACAAACTGAAATTACATTGAACAGGGCATTATAACTTGGAGCGCTTCAGTTTCTTTAGCAAAACATCATAGCACACCTCTCCTTCCACCACAAATTTAGCCGATGCACATAACACGGACAACAGATCTTCACACACGGTTTTTACAGGATTGACAAAGAAGGGTCTCATGATATGCCAAATGGAAGTGCGTGAAAATTGAGGTATAAATATATGGGCGGTGCTGTGAAACAGAATCATACAGTACACGTCCTGGTAAGTGTCCATAGTAAGGGACAGCTCTCGCTTATAGGAAGCGGTCAGTTCGGAAACCCCTTCTGTTTTTTAAGAACTTCTATTTTTTTCTCTGAAGAGTCTAGCATTTTCTGGAGTTTTCTCGGCAATTCCTCTGCTCTGGCAGTGCCCTTATAGATAGTCTTGTAAGAAGAGATTGATGTCACGTTGGACTGTGCGCACATGGCTCGCTGTGTGAGCGTGGGACCGTTTTTGATTCGATGTCTCTTTGCCTCTCGCTGCTTGTCCCTGTCTGTTGATCCATTTAAGTTTACTCTTTCCTTTGGGCTGCTGGATTTCCATTTGCCTTTCTGAGTTTCTTTATATCTGCCAACTTTATGTTCACTTTGTTTTGTTTCGTCCTCGTCTCTACGCCTCTCAACTTCTGCTGCTTCGGAGTTCTCAGAGTCACAGTGAACAACTTTTCTGTTCTTGACTTTATGTGTAAAAGTTGAAACTTTGCACATTTCGTGATCTGTCATAGCGTTATTGCCCCGCGGTTCACAGTCTGATAACATTCTACTATTCTCGCTAATTATTTCTAGACGTGATAATGAGTGGGAGCTGGAGTGGGAGGAGGAACATGAAGAGGAAGAGCTGCTGGAGGAGGAGGAAGAGGTGCGGTAGAAGGAAGCCCCGTTGTCTCTTGTTTGTGTACCTGAGGCTGAGGACGATGCGAGACAGTGAGAGCGTTTCCTTGATATTTCATTATTATCATTGTTGTCGCTATCAGAAGAACCGCCTATGCGTGGTGATGATGATCCTCTACGTTCATTGTCAAGGTTCCCGAGGAGGATCTGGCATGGTCGCTTCTGAGGAATAGGTCTCTTCCCTCGCAAAGCGATTTGATTTTCTGCCACGGAATGCTCGTGGGTACTTGGGTCTGTATCTTGAATAGTGGCTTGAGCGATTTGTAAACCACAAGATAGCATGGCTTCCTGCAACGAGTCTTCCGGATTTGCTTCAAACGACATTCTTTCGTCCATACCGGGTTCGAGAGTATTGGGAGCATACCTTATTAGTTCGTCTTCCACGTGCATCAGAGATTCCAAATTCTGACCGGTTACCGGGACAAGCTCTTCTGAAACAGTTACGATATGGTCTTGAATCAGGGACTGAGGCACGGTTATAGTAGTCCAATGATCATCGCGGGTGGTGGTGGTGGAAAACACCGGAGACGATACTGCCACGGTACCACAGTTTCTTTCTACGCTCGAGCGGGTGATCGTCGCCATGCAGTCCACAGTTGACGTGGGCACAGCAAGACTCGAACTTAAACGTTCGCATTCTCGCAGAGTCGCGGCGGTGGCACTGTCATAATCGGTTTCTGTGAAAATCCCTTATCGTCCCCGGGCGTGTGCATCCTGCGGTAGTAGTGCATTTTTTAGGTCCATGAACTGTTGAAATTGAGATCTGTAGTGCCCGCTGTAGGATGGAGTTTCGCTGCTTCGCAGATCGTCTACCCACAATTGAAGCTCTCTGACAAATCCTTCCTTGTAGTCTCGACAGTTTGCGCACGGCGTCCTCAGGCTCCAGACGATTATCAGGCTCTACGCAGGCACCGCGTTCCTCTCGTTTATCACGCGAGCCAGGCACGATTTATCGTGCTCTATGGCCTTCTTGTAGAGCTCGTCGATCAGTTCCTTTAAAGAAACATCGCCCCCTCCGATATGCTCTCCTCCTTCCAGTTCTGCAAGATGTCTCTGGCAATCGCTGTACAGGTCCTCTTTCTCTCTGATCGCCTCTCCCAATTCTGAGAGAACACACTTACTGTCTTCACATAACTTGCACATCTCCTTGCTTATCGTCTTGTATGCCTCATCCTTTTCGTTCGACTCTGCTTGCGCCTTTGCGACCGCTTCCTTCAACCGCTCTAGTCGTTTCTCGGTATTATTCCGAAAGGTCTACCGTTTATTTTCTGCGTGCTTCAATTTTATCAAGTATTTCCTCTTTAAATCTCTTTCACGTTCCTGCGCTCTTCTTTCTCCGTCCTGTTGGGCTTCTTCTAGTCTCTTGGTCAAGGTAAGGCGACTGTGTTTCCGCAAGGTCAAATATCGGTGAAATAACTTCTTCATTTCATTTTGGTCCTGGTAATTTTTATCCGCTTCCCATGTCACCTGCTTATTATGCGTGTTCGAAGAGCATCCTTTTTGCCGGCCGCTTTCTTCATTTTCATCGACCAGAGAGGATTGCAGAAATAAAGGATTATTATGTAAGGCAGAAGCAGAACAACGACTTCTTCTCATTCTATCTTCCGTCTTGAGATCGGGTCCTCTCTGTAGATATCACCTTTATTATTTCTTCTAATCTGTCGTTTTCTATCTCCGTCTCTGACCCCACCAGCGTCATCGGCCGCAGCGTTCTTCTTATCTGCAGACCCGATGAGGCTCGATCTAACTATCGTGTTTCTCTGGGGTGTGATAAATCTTTTACCTGTGGGCCTGTTGGTTGCAGGGTACCGATCCCATTCTTCATCATAATATCTGTCTCTGGACCCTACTATGGAGTGACTGTGGCGCCGGCTCCGTCTCCCCTCGGGACCACTGTCTCCGGGCCTTACGGAGGGACTGCGGTGGCAGCGGCGGCCCTGTCTCTTATCGGGACCGCTACCGTCTCCGGGCCCTACTATGGAGGGACTGCGGCGGCGGCGGCCCCATCTCCTATCGGGACTACCACCGTCTCCGGACCCTACTGCGGAGGGACTGCGGCGGCGGTGGCCCTGTCTCCTATCGGGACTACCACCGTCTCCGGGCCTTACGGAGGGACTGCGGCGCCGGCCCCGTCTCTCATCAGGGCCACTGTCTCTGCGGCTTTGTATTTTTCTCTGGCACGGAACGAGTCCTCTCTCTCCACGTCTATCCTTAGGATTGGTCAAGATACCCCAACAATGAATAGTTATTGTAAAAATGTAAATATGTTAAGAAGAATCTCTTTTGTAAATTATGTAAATATGTTAAGACCAAGCTTGAGACCCTATCCTGTGTGCTGTGTTTTACCTCTGAACTAGTGTATATATGCCCCAACCTTTCTGTCTTGATTTTTGACAAATCCCAAAAAAGTAATCAAACCGCTTCTGATCGCTGGAAGTAGCGGTATATAAGTGTTTTCTAAATAAATAAAATAAATAAACAGTCTTGCTCTCTATTGCCACGGCCGACAAAGATATTCCAGCCAGTCTGTTCTTTATCTAAGCTTCCCTCTCTGGATCCGCAGGACGGACTTCTGTTTATGCGTTGTTTAGGGGAGTTATTTTCCTCACAGATATCATCCACGCTCCCATTTGTCATTGTGAAAGAGCTGCGTCGCTTTTGTGTAAACAACACAGGTCTCTCAATAAGCTGACTTCTTTCTTTCCATCTATTATCTCTTTGGCTAATGTTCTCTCCTTTATCTTGGGTCAGATTATTGTTTATAATTTCATCATCATCATCATCTTTATTGACATAATCATCATCAACAGTATCATCTACATCTCCAAGATCATCAAGACTGTCATCATCGTCGATAATAATAATTTTATCGTCCGTTTTTTCATACACGCCTGACGATGACGAACATGGATGCAGGGAGTTTTTAAGATGCCAACCACGCCTTTGTTCTCCGTCGTCTTATTTTCTAAAATAAATAAATAAATAAATATTATTAATCGTTTGTGGCAAAGTCAACCATTTTGAGCACGGGGGACGTGAACAGCATAAAGAACTCACCTTAATCAAGGGGCCTCTGTTAGGTGTGCAGGGTCAAAAGGCCAGAGCCACAGTTCAAAGGCAGAAAAAACCCAGCTGGAACAAGTTCCAAGAAATGCTTGACAGTGTAAGAGGGATAGATTGCAAGCACGAGGACAAAAACCCTCACTCTAGTAACTGCACTGATTATTCTGATGTCAGAAGGCAGGGGGATTAAAACACCTGGGACAGAAAGAGGTGGGGTTCGATCCTAGTGAGTATAAACCTTGGTTAAACTATGGAGAGAGTAGCAGTAGCTGGAGCAGGAGAAGGAGGAGTGATTGGAGAAGGAGCAGAGGAAGCAGCAGAGAAGAGACTTCAGAGCAGCAAGGACGAAGGAATGCTGGAGAAGCCAGAGCAGGTGCTAACTTCTGGAGACAGGCTGAGCTACCCATTGCTGAGAGAGGTGATTTCCCTGAATCATGTTTGCAACAAAGGTGGGAGCCTGGAAGGAGAGAAGCTTTCAGACCACCAGAGAGGTTGTCTGTCAGCAGGGCACTCTGATCAAGTGGGTGAGTCAGAACCTATGCAATTGGGAGAAGCAATGTCAGAGCTAGGGGCAGAAGAAGATATGTTGATGGATTGTTCTTTATGCCAAGCTCTAGACTTGAAGGGTTGAAAAGATCCAGCCTTGAAAGAACTGTTCCTCTTGCTGAAGTAACCTCAGAGCTAAGCAGTGAGAAAGTAAATTCCTGTGTGTTTTGAAAGGAGGAATTTACTGCAGCATAAGCTAGTTGAAGTAAGGCTGTGATTCATGCTTCTGTGTCAGCTGTGTTGAAACTCTACAACGGAGAGAAAGTTAATTGGCTGCTAGAAGTGTTTGTGCTTTGCTCCTGTCTTATATGAAAAAGCCTGCTATAAGAGTTTGTGCTTTGTTCCTGTTTATAAGAAAAGCCTGCTATAAGAGTCTTGAGGACACTGTGAATGCTTATTTCATAACCTAAGTTTGGTTCTTCACCTGGAAGTGCAGCCTAGAGAAAATTATGGCTGAGTGAAGATAAATTTGCCATAGAAGAAGAAAAGTTTGTTTTTCTATTGCTCTGACTGACAAAGGACAATTAAGAAAAGTGGCATCTTGTTATATGTGGAAAGGCTAAGCTTCTGCAGTGAAGAGGACTTTAAAAGCCAATGTTGAGTTCTGTTTACTTTGCCACCAACTTGCTGAACCTTAAGCAAAAATCCTATAATTTAAAATTGTGTAAATGGTACCAGGAACCTGATCTGTTCTATTGTGTTCAAAATAAATTCTTTTTTTGTCATAAGCCTTACCCTTGGTTTAACATGACTACAATCCTTCTACTTAAAGCATAAATGTAACAGCTGATAGAAGAAGGTTCTCAACCACCACGCCCTCAACAACTAGAAGACTAGTGGTTTTGGCGTTGTGCTTGTGACACGTTGTATGTTTGTAACGTATTAAGTAATACGAATTATTAGTAATACAAAACTGGTTTTATGAGAGATACCTTTCCTCACAGACGCAGATTCAGAAATAGAGGTCTCCTTTTCTAATATAACAGCGTCACCGTAGTTGTTATCGCCATCCCCCGCAAAAGAACGAAAGGCCGGTTCCAGACGATGCAGCTTCTCTTTTCTTTTTCCCTTTCTAACACCATCTTGATCACAGTCGCCCTCCATAGTTCTCGCCGTGTGAGTTGTAAACAAATCTCTGACAAAATTTTTAAATTCGAGTTGCGAATATTCTAAGATAGAAGTATAGAAACAAAAAACCCCATAACATCATAAGAGATGCTTCTAAAGAAAATACCATTGTGCGGTTAAAGTATATACGCAGATTCACGTACCGTTCATATATAATCTCTTCTTTTGTTGCTTCAAATTTTAAATCGCTTCAATGTCATCCCCTGCAGAAGAATGAAAGGCCAGTTCCTGATGATGCAGCGACGCGTGCCTGAGCATAAGCTGACGTAATTGTAGTAAATACTCTGATTATTCTTTTAACACATGTTAGACAGTAGTTTTTTATCTTCTTTAATTTATTGATCTTTTTTTTAAAAAACAATTTTTCAAACTGTTTATCACAGGTGAAAGAAGTAATTCCCGACGCTCAACTGCAGCGTCTCTATAGCGTTTCAGTATTACACTTTCTTCAGGAGATTCTTCTTTGTTTCTATAAAAATAAAACATAATACACTTACAATGTCCACCTATGTTACCTACCTATTTCATTTTTAAACCTTACTCTGTTATTCCAAAATGTTACTTTCTAAAAACTTCGCTACTACTTACTATTGTTGTCGCTGCCCACGTCTCCATCCATTTCTTTTTCTCAATTTATTTATTTATTTATTTATTATTTATTTATTACAAGTTCTTATATACCGCACTATTCGGCATCAGCGCGGTTTACATTATAACATAAAGACCATAACAACAAGCTGTTTGGTTTACATCGAACAGGAGTACAAACTTGGAGAACCGGGATAAACTATATACATGAGATAATTACATAGAACAGAATAGAGTCTTAATAATATCAAGAACGGCATGGTGTGTTCATGAGTGAAAAGACGCCGCGCATGCGGGATAGAGATATGTCTCCATTTTTAAAGAGAAACTCTCTTCTCTCTCTCTCAAGATCAATAAATTAAAGAAGATAAAAAACTACTGTCTAACATGTGTTAAAAGAATAATCGGAGTATTTACTACAATTACGTTAAGTTACCATTGAACGTGTGACTTCATACTAAAGTGCTAGATATACGTTCAGAGAAACACCATAACAGAAGACGATGAGCATAAGCTCTGAGCTCATGACCCACAGCTCTGAGAACTCGGATGCGTGCCAAAGCTACTATCTGAGCAGAAGCAGAAGCCTGATTCACGCGTTACACACACACACACGCAGGCCCGGCCGGGGTTGTTGTAGTTGCGGATCCTCTTTTTGTTAACATAGGGGAGTAGTTGTGGGGTGAGGCAATGATTTCTCTTGGTGAACTATCTACAGGATGAGCTATATACAGTATACAAGTGGCTGTATATAGGAGGGAGCTCCATGGGGGGGGGGGGAAGGCAGAATGTTAGGGTATCCATGGGCTAAAGAACAGGTGGGGGTTTTTTTAATGCGATGTCACTATAATGTTCAATTTAAAAAAGCGTAGTTTTTGACCCGCTTCCTGAAGTCCTTGATATGGCCCCGAACCCCCGGAGCTCCCCACCTATGTCTTGCAAGATTCTCACTTCACCTCTTATATTTTTCAGCAGCAGCAGAAGCAGCAAATTTCTTCCCTCCACGGGTATGCGCAGCCTCTCCCATTAGACGTGGTTGCCCACTCGTTCCAACCCGGAGATTGGAGCCCGATTAAAGCCTACTAACAACAAGCACTACAGATACTGTGAGAAGAAGGGCCCTTCCAAGCGCTGCTAACCACCCCGATTGCGGTCAAGGAAACGTTAGACTCGTTATATACCCTCTGTAAGCACACCCCGCCTCCTCAAATCCCCGGACCAGGGCCAGGACCAGGACGAGAAGAAGCTAGCTGACATTGGGGCAGTCAAATCCCTACTAGGGTCCCGAAGAAAAGAAGAGGCTCTCAGAGAGGCCTGTCAGGCCTTGGCCTGAAGGCAAAGCTTAACAGACTGCTATAATACCTTTTTTTAACTTAAAATTGTATTTTTCTCTATGCCTATCTGTTTATTATCCTTTCGGGGAAGGAGGCTTTGACCAGCGTTTCAAAGTAGAGCCTCAGAGAGTGACTGTGGCGGAAACCGAGGATTTATCGCATGCTTCTTGTTTATCTTTGCGATATTTCGTGTAGGAGTTCTCCTCGTTTCCTGGTTTATCATGAAATGGCCAGTCCCCTCCGGTGTAAGCCCCTTACAATAACGTTTGTTTGTGTTCTCTACTTTGCTTACCTTTCTGTGATAAATACCGGCCCTGTTTCACTAGAATTGGGTTGGGGACGGTGCCAGTGTCCTTGGAATAAGGATTACTCACACTGCCCCCGCAATTTGATAAGCATTGAATATTATCCTGTCCGTTCCCGCACCAAGTGGTTTAAAGAGGAACTCATAGGCCTTTTGCGATTTAACTCCCGCAGTGTCTTCACATGCGTAGCACCCAGCTCCCCTTGTGGGAAGTCCATAATTAAGACCCTGAAATTTGATAAGCAAATTGTAAAAAGGAACATTAAGTTAATCGATCCCCGTAAGGTGGCGGCAGTGGATTATGTCCATAAACTCTGAACTCATTTCGGCCACCAACAGGAACATATGAAGTTGATCAAGGACGACTCGGAATTGTTATGCTGCGTGTTCCTTCGCATCACCAAGCTGGCGCTCCCTTAATAACTACAGAGGTTTCTATAATGTTATACCGTCTTCTCTCCACCAAAAGCCTTTAATACCTCTTTTGCCTTCATTTCACCAAATAACCATCAGGTTTTTTTTTCCAATAGAATATGCGTCGTCGATACCGCGTCACTCGTGAAAACTCAAACTTTTTTTTTCCTTTTCTTTTTTTTAAATTCTGCCGCTAATATTTTTTTTTTTTTTTTTTTATACGCCGCTCTTTAGAATCAGTGCGATTTACATGTATGCTAACTGGTACTTTTTTTTATTCCCTTGTCCCCAAAGGCCTCAAAATCTAAGTGTACCTGAGGCGATGGAGGGTTAAGTGGCTCGCCCAAGGCCACAAGGTGTGACCGTGGGACTAGAGACCCCGGTCCCTCCGGCCTGAAGTTGCTTGTCCCCACGTGGGAATTGAACCCCCGGCCTTAGGTAACCTGTCCCAGCCACCGAGCCTCCCTTATTCTTTTTATATTCTTAGTACCTCTACCGTGTCATGTCCCCTCTCTTCTTTGCTCGTAAGTAGATAAACCACTCCCAGGAACGTTATCATCGGGTATGTGGATTCCGTGCTTTCTCTATTATTTTGTTTCGTTTTGTTTTCCTAGGGAGGGATAGCGGCCTCTGTTTTATTGGCCTAGGTGTTCCAGGTCTACCTACCCTCCCTGAGGAATCGTAGATCAGCTGGAGAGGATCACAATAAGCTCTTCACCAAAATAACATCCCGGTCTGATGGGGATTCTGTAGGTCGTATTATTATCACAGGTATACTGTACAGTACATAGGGGTGATTACACCAACAGCGGTTATTAATCTCTATCCCCGAACTCTCCTGATTCGAGGCTGAGGTGTACTCATGTGGTAGACTATGGCCTGTAAACTAGACCTAGATCCTAGCCCCCACCTGGGAGTAGTGCTGAGAAGAACCAGAGTCTGAGAAACTGCCTTAAACTGCTTTTGAAAAGTCTGTATAATTCCTTCATGCTGATGATAGAACTGTCTTGCATTCTCTGAGCTACAACCTGTCTCTGTAACAAAAAAAAAGTAGAGCGGGTTTCTCGTCTCTAATCAAGTCCTTGATGATTGGTATTTTGTTTTGTTTTTTAAATCGATCGTTCCTATGTTTGTAAGGATGCATTTTTTTAAAGGCTGGGGTGTTGAGGGACTCATGTGTAATATTCCGTTGGAGATGGCGGTGTATTTGAATTAGTCTGGAGCAGGATTTGTTTGAGTGGAGCAGGAGGACCTCTGTTTAGGCCCAGGGCTTTTTGGCTCTAAGAAGCAGAGACAGATTGGGAAATGAGTGGGGCAGCAGGATGGAAGCATTTCACAGCTTCTCAACTCCAGGTTCACCACAGTGTTAGTTAGCTAGCTAGCTAAAGTTGCTGCAACGAAGTGTAATCAATGAATAAATCCAGGAGTCAATTGACAGGGTCCAAGCCAGTTTATTGTGCACAAGGCCCAGTTAGTCAAAGCTTCAAAAAAGGAACTGAGCAAAGTTTTTACAGAGACATACTCATTTATACCTCTCTTTCAGTTTGATACATGAGATCTTTCTATTGGTTCCAGCCTGATACATGCAAACTTTCTATTGGTTCCAACGTCCCCTGCACCTGTCCAATCAGAGATCCCTCCTGGGCCTAGCACCCAGCTCCCCCCCTTAGGACTGTTCTAACAATGGTGCAGTTTCTAGGTTTGATACTTCTCTACTGCAAGGTCATCCCTAGCTCTAGGAATGCATGTATTTGAAAGGCTTATGAATTCATGTAAAACTTCTGATTAAGCAGTTTAAAACAGTTTTCTCATTTTTCACAGATTTTTGGTTCTTTTCTAGCTATAATGGGGGTTGGAATCCAGGCCTAACTTACAGGCCTTTCATATTTGCAGACTATTATAGGCCATAGCCTGCCACAAAGTCAGCCAAGTTATATGACTGATCTATTGGCACCCACACACACACAGTGCTCCAAACTACCGTACAGGAGGATACATTTTTTTTAATATCAAAGGTAACATATGGAATCAGCTCCTATCCCGACTAGGAGCTTGCAGCTTAAGTGACTGATCACTGTCTGTTAGACAGGAGAGAGGATGTTGGGCTTTGGACTGCTAGTCTGGCCCAAGACAGCAAGTTCTTATGTGTATTAAGAAAAAAGCACATGCAATACAACTGCTAAAGAAAACAGAGGCTCTTTGCCATATACCGTGGTACATACGGTGGTAAATTCAGGCAGACTAGTAGGGTAGGGTGGGGTGGGAGGGGGGCAGAGTTCTGAGGTCAGAAGAATGACAGCTAAAAAAAATATATGCTATTTTTCAGCTCATTTGTTAACATGAGATTCCCCGGTAATATAACTAACATCTCATCATGGCCCTACTCTGGTTAGTTACCAGGAAGGGTCTGGGAGTAGATCAGGCTATATTTACTGACTATGTCAGTACTGCTTCAGAAGACTTTGCTTTCCAGAATTAGTTCAAGCTACTGGGATCAGAAGGGAAGTCAAGGCCCAGCTGCCGATCTAGAAGCTGAAAGGCAAGCCCTGAAGAAATAAAGGTCAAATCAAGTTATTGTCAACTTTCTAGTCTTAAAAAAAAAAATCAAAATTTATTCTGTGGTAGGCTATGGCCTAGCATGGTCTGCGACTATGAAAGGCCTGTAAGTTAGGCCTGGATCCTAACTCCCATTATAGCTAGAAAAGAACCAAAAATCTGTGAAAATTGAGAAAACTGTTTTAAAATGCTTAATAAGAAGTTTTTATGAATTCATAAGTCTTTTATTATTCTCTTGTGTGTGAAAGAACAGAAATGTTTCAGAATATGCATTCCTGAAGCCAAGGTTAGCCTTGGAGTAGAATTAAGAACTGTACCATTGTTCGAGCAATCCTAAAGGAGGGGGCCGGTTGCTAGGCTCCAGAGGGATTTCTAATTGGACAAATAAAGGGAATGTATAACCAATGAAAAGTTTGCATGTATCGAGTTAGAACCAATAGAAAATTCTCATGTATCAAACTGAAAAAGAGGTATAAATGGTTATGTCTCTGTATAAACTTTTGCTCAGTTCCTTTTGAAGCTTTGACTGACTGGGCCTGTGCACAATAAACTGGCTTGGACCCTGTCAATTGACTCCTGGACTTGTTCATTGATTGCACTTTGCTACAGCATATTCCTGGTGCATTGGCCAGGAAGTGCGAGTGGTAAATGGTATTCAAGTGAATAATCCACGTAATTCGCCTTGAGGTTTGGCCCGGTTGGAACCGTGTCTGTCCGACTGTGGGGGAAACCTCAGGCGCCGCCGGCCCCTTTGTGCCGGAGAGGGTTTCGCCTGCCTCAGCGGGCCACCGGGTCCAGCTGGCCAACACCTCCGACCCGGGGAAGTCCAGGTTCCAACTCAGAAGCTGGTGAGGTATCGGGGACCGGATCCGGTGAGTAGACATTTTTGTGATTTAATAGTCAGAGAGAACAGCCTGGGACAGCGTCTTGCGTGCGCAATACTGGTTTGGTATATTTGGTATAGACTAACTGGGAAATCTCGCATGAGTGTGGGAGAGACAAGGGAGCCTGATCACCTCCCATAAGGGCGGTCCTAGTAAGCTCCGCGTAAGGAAAGCGGAAGCTGAAGCCATCGACCCTTCTTGTTTGGAATAGTCAGTTAGTCAGAAAACCTGGGCACTTGAAATATTAAAATATGATATTTTGTTGAAATATGCTTTCGTGTGTGAGTGAGAGGTCTTGAAATACGGACCGAGCGAGAGCGGACTCCTAAGTAGCGCAGTTCCTGGCCTGGCGACCGCGCCCTGGTCGCGAACAGGAGGAAGCAAATGGTGTTTGTCCCCCCCAGTGTTCTGTGGGCTGTACGGACCCCTTACCTGCAGCCATACTACCTATCCTTATTGTTTGTTGTCTTCTACGTCATTACGTGTACGTAGGGACGTAGGGTACGTAACGTACGCAGGTATGTTGAGTATGTAGGTGGTGTAGGTAGGTATGTTTAGATTATGGGAGGGACGGAATCCACGCAAACTCCGTTGGCATTTATGATCAAGAATTTCCGTAAAGGATTTTCGGGCCATTATGGTACGAAAATGACTCCATCCAGATTAAAAATGTTATGTGAAAGGGAGTGGCCCGCATTAGCTGCTTCATGGCCCCGAGGGGGCACCTTTGATTTTGAGACAGTTTTACGACTTCATCAGCTCATATTAAGAGTGTATCCTGACCAGTTCCCTTATATGACCAGAATGACCAAATGGATGATGAAATGCTCAAAGAAATCAAGGAAGCTAACAAAAGTTACAGCGCAGTAATAATAATGGGTGATTTCAATTACCCCGATATCGACTGGGTCAGTGTCACGTCAGGACATGCTAGGGAGATAAAGTTCCTAGATGAAATAAATGACTGCTTCTTGGAGCAGCTGGTTCATGAACCGACCAGAGGGTAAGCCATATTAGACCTAGTCCTTAGTGGAACACCAGATCTAGTGCAAGAGATAAGGGTGTTGGGGCCACTTGGCAATAGTGATCATAGCATGATCGCCTTTGATTTAATTAGTGGAGGAGGGATAGTAAGGAAATCCACAGTACTACCTTTTAACTTTCGAAAGGGAGACTATGATAAAATGAGGAAAACAGTTAAGAAAAAACTAAAAGGAGCAGTTGCGAAGTTTAAAGACGTACATCAAGCTTGGGTGTTGTTGAAAAATACTATCTTGGAAGCCCAGACCAGCTGTATTCCACGCTTTAAGAAAAGTGGAAGGAAGTCCAAAAAACTGACAGCATGGTTTAAAGGTGAGGTCAGAGAGGCTGTTGTTGCCAAAAAAGCATCTTTCAGGAAATGGAAAAAAGAGCCAAACGACGAAACCTGGAAACAGCACAAGCACTGGCAAGTCAAATGCAAGGCATTGATAAGGCAGGCAAAGAGAGAATTTGAGAAGAAGCTTGCTGCGGAAGCAAAAACGCGAAATAAAGACCTTTTCAAGTACCTTTGTAGCAAAAAACCTGTGAGAGAGTCAGTTAGTCCATTAGATGATAAAGGGGTTAAAGGAGCACTAAGAGGCGACAAGGCGATAGCAGAGAGACTGAATGAATTCTTTGCTTCGGTCTTTACTGAGGAAGATGTAGGGATGTTACCCATGACTGAAGTGGTATTTAAAGGTGCGGAAGAATTGAAGGAAATATCGATACATCGGGAAGATGTCTTACAACTATTAGATAAACTGAAGAGTAGCAAATCACCTGGGCCGGATGGTATACATCCAAGGGTGTTGAAAGAACTGAAATATGAGATTGCAGAACTGCTATCAGTAATCTGTGAACTATCATTAAAATCATCTCTAATACCTGAAGATTGGAGGATCGCCAATGTAACACCAATTTTTAAAAAGGGTTCCAGGGGTGATCCTGGAAACTACAGACCGGTGAGCCTGACGTCAGTACCGGGAAAAATGGTAGAAACCATCATAAAGAATAAAATTACTCAGCATGTAGAAAGTCACAACGTAATGGGAGACAGCCAACGTGGCTTTAGACAAGGAAGATCTTGTCTTACTAATCTGTTATGTTTTTTTGAAGGAGTGAATAAACAGGTGGACAAAGGTGAGTCGGTTGATATTGTGTATCTGGACTTTCAGAAAGCCTTTGACAAGGTCCCTCATCAGAGACTTTTGGCAAAACTAAAGAGTCATGGGATAGGAGGCAGTGTACTATTATGGATCAGGAACTGGTTAAAAGATAGAAAGCAGAGGGTAGGGCTAAATGGCCAGTTTTCCCAATGGAGAAAGGTGCATAGTGGTGTACCCCAGGGATCTGTGCTGGGTCCACTGCTTTTTGACATATTCATAAATGACCTGGAAAATGGAATAACGAGTGAGGTTATCAAATTTGCAGATGACACAAAACTATTTAAAGTTGTTAAAACCCAAGAGGATTGTGAAAAATTGCAAGAGGATCTTGATAAATTGGAAGACTGGGCATCAAAATGGCAGATGAAATTTAATGTGGACAAGTGCAAGGTTATGCACCTAGGGAAGAACAACCCAAACTATGGTTACACGATGCAAGGTTCCACATTAGGAACCACCACCCAGGAAAAAGATTTAGGCGTCATTGTGGATACCATGTTAAAACCCTCGGCCCAGTGTGCAGCAGCGGCCAAGAGAGCAAATAGAATGCTAGGTATGATAAGGAAAGGAATGGAAAATAAAACAAAAGATATTATAATGCCTCTATATCGTTCCATGGTGAGACCGCACCTTGAATATTGTGTGCAATTCTGGTCGCCGTATCTTAAAAAGGATATAGCAATTTTAGAAAAGGTACAGAGAAGAACCACCAAAATGGTAAAGGGGATGGAAGGATACTCCTATGAAGAAAGGCTAAAAAGGTTAGGGCTCTTTAACCTGGAAAAGAGACGGCTGAGGGGAGATATAATAGAAGTCTATAAATTAATGAACGGAGTGGAACGGGTAAACGTAGATCGATTGTTTACCTTATCAGAATATAGAAAGACTAGGGGACATGCAATGAAGCTACAGGGTAAACTATTTTAGACTAATAAAAGAAAATATTTTTTCACTCAACGTGTAATCAAACTCTGGAATTTGTTACCGGAGGATGTAATAAAGGCTGTTAGTGTAGCTGGGTTTAAAAAAGGTTTGGACAAGTTCCTGGAGGAAAGGTCCATAAACCATTATTAAGAAGTGACCGAAGATATCAATGCTTGACCCAGTACAAGCACTGTGGAACTTGTGTCTCTTGGGGAAACTTCTAGGTACATATGACCTAGATTGGCCACTGTTGGAAACAGAATACTGGGCTTGATGGACCTTGGTCTGACCCAGTATGGCATATCTTATGTTCTTATATAGATTCCTGGTTAAGTGTATGTGAACAGCAGCCCTCATGGATGAAGCGCTGTTATGAGGAGCACTGTAAAATATTTGTAGCTACTACTAGGGGGAACCAAAAAGGCTAAGGAAGAGAAGCCGCCTGTGTATTCTGACCCAGAGTCCCCAGATATTCTGGATAGGTTACCCCAGCACCCATAGAAGTTAGTCCCCACAGCACCACGAGCTGAAGTAGAGCCAGAAGAGGAGCCCCAGAGAATACCGATGCAACAGCCCAAGAAGCGCCCTACCCCAAGTGAAAGTCCCGAGTCAGGCCCAAGCACAGCAAGGGGACTCGAGTCCTCTGATGAGATAGAAAGCGGAGGCTCTCCTGCCAGTTCAGGGTCACTCACCAAGGAGATTCGTGCCCGGGAGCCTTATGATTTAAGAAGCGTAACTCCCAAGAAGAAGGAGAAAGCAGGGCACCTAATGCCATTGCGCCAAGTGCCTGGAATGCCTGTTTTAAATGATCAGGGCCAGATGGCGCCAGGACCAACCAGCTTAGTTTATGTACCCTTTTCCACCACAGATTTATTAAACTGGAAAACGCATTATGCTTCCTTCACAGTCAAGCCTCAGGAATTAACAGAATTAATGTCTAGCATTATGCAAACCCATCAGCCTACCTGGGCTGATTGTCGCCAGCTCCTGTCCTCCCTCTTCACCACTGAGGAGCGAGGCTGGATCGGGCAAGCAGCCCTCCGGTGGTTAGAAGAGAACCCTGTAGAAAGGGAGGGAATAAATCCCCCGCAAGCAGCTGCTGCGGAATATCCCAACGAAGAACCCGGGTGGGACCCGAATGAAGAAAGGGGACGGCAGCCCTAACCAGATTTTGCCATGCCTTAGTGCAGAGCCTGAAGAAGGGAGGCCAGAGGGCCATGAATATCGGGAAAGTATCGGAGGTTCTCCAGGGTCCAGATGAGAGCCCAGTGGCTTTTCATGAGCGGTTGTCTGAAACTTATAGATTGTATACCCCATATGATCCCGCCGCTCAGGAAAATTTACGCATGGTAAATGCGGCCTTTGTTAGTCAGTCCCAGAGAGACATAAAGCGAAAATTGCAGAAATTGGATGTATTTGCGGGCATGAATACAGCTCAGTTAATGGAAGTCGCTCAGAAAGTATTTGTGAATCGTGAAAATGAACAAGACAGAGAAAGTGAACGAAAGATGAAGAAGAAGGCAGATCTTCTTGCTGCTGCTATAACCGAACGATGTGGAGGAGGTTTTCCTAATCAAAGGACCAGAGGATGTGGAAGAAGCCGCGGAAGCGAAAGGCCTCAATTAGGTGCAAATCAGTGCGCCTACTGCAAGGAAGAAGGACATTTGAGAAATGAGTGCCCGCATCTGGACTCCGCCCCTGCGAGGGGAGGAGGGAGTCCCTGGAGGCCCGGAGGAAGATTTCAAAGGAGGGGAGGAATGAACCGAACACAGTTCCAGCAAGAGAGGGAGGAAGCCATTGAGGGAGTGGCAGTAGCAACGGGCTATGACCTGGACGACATAGATGAAGACTAGGCCAGACCGGGCTCCAAGTTCACTCTGGGTCCCCAGGAGCCTATGGTCAGTTTAAAGATAGGGAACCAATACATGGAATTTATGGTAGATACAGGAGCAGAACATTCAGTAGTAGCCAAGCCAAGTAGTAGCCAAGCCAGTAGCTCCACTGTCCTCACGATCTGTCACCATATATTAATGTACAGAATAGTAGATACTGTAAATAGTTACCCTAGTTGAAATCCAAGTTTTCGCTCCTGTTCGATGTAAAGGCATAACAGATATCTGAGATGCTTGAATGTTACTTGTAAACCACGCTGATTTTAAAGAGCGCGGTATATAAAAACAATAAAAAAATAAAAATAAATTATAGGAGCCACTGGAAATAAAGCCACAAATCCATTCTTGCAGAACCGCATGTGTGAACTAGGGGGACAGAAGATAACGCACCAGTTCTTGTATATGCCTGAGTCCCCTATACCACTACTGGGCCGAGACATGCTTGCCAAGCTCCAGGCCCAAATATCCTTTGCTGAAGGGGGAGAAATGAAAATGACTGTGAACCCAAAGCCTGCTGGATTGATGGTGCTTACTGTTCCCCGAGAAGAAGAAGGGCAGTTCTATAGTGCACCTCCAATAAAGTCACCCAGTCCCTGTATACCTACCAACCTCATAGCCCCACCTGAAGTATGGGCAGAAGATAATCCACCTGGCCTAGCGAAGAACATAGCCCCTGTCATTGTCACCCTCAAGCCAGGAATGGAATCAGTGCATGTGAAGCAGTATCCTCTCCCTCGACAAGCCATAGAAGGAATTCACTGCCATTTGATGAAACTGCTGAAGTATGGACTTCTCAAGGAATGCCAGTCACCTTGGAATACCCCCCTTCTCCCAGCAAAGAAGCCTGGGACAGGGGACTACTGCCCAGTACAAGATCTAAGGCGAGTAAATGATGCAGTTGAAACTATACACCCAGTAGTACCAAACCCTTATACTCTCTTGGGACTGATCCCCGCTGAGGCTACTCACTTCACCGTCCTGGACCTGAAAGATGCCTTTTTCTGTGTGCGCCTAGCACCCACCATTCAACTTCTATTTGCCTTCGAATGGCAAGATCCCACAACAGGAAGGCGGGGTCAGCTCACCTGGACTAGATTACCCCAAGGATTCAAGAACTCACCAACTCTCTTCAGTGCTGCCCTGAATCAAGATCTCTCAAGTTATCCAGTGGACCTAGGAAAAAGGGTTCTTCTTCAGTATGTAGATGACTTGCTCATAGCCACCAACTCAGAAAGTGAATGCCTACAAGCTACTAGTGAACTTTTGTACCTTCTCAAAGATGCTGGATACAAAGTTTCCAGAGCCAAAGCACAACTATGCCAAACTGAAGTCAAGTATCTAGGATTCTAGTTGTCCCGTGGGATCCGACGTCTAGGACCGGAATGCAAAGAAGCTGTATGTAATATCCCCACTCCAACCACTAGGAGGCAAGTGAGAACCTTCCTGGGGGCTGCGGGATATTGTCGCATATGGATCCCCAACTTTGCCCTGATTGCAAAACCACTATACCAAGTCACCAAAGGGATGGAAAAATCCCCACTAGATTGGGGACCCGAACAAGATGTAGCATTCCGGACTTTGAAGAAGGCCCTGATGTCATCTCCAGCTTTAGGTCTTCCAGATGTTCAGAAGCCTTTCCATCTTTTCGTCTATGAGTCACAAGGAAATGCATTGTGATGATTGACCCAATCTCTTGGATCCTGGCAACGACCAGTGGCTTATCTGTCAAAACAATTGGATGTAGTTGCAAAAGGATGGCCCCCTTGTTTGAGAGCTGTTGCAGCAACAGCCCTCCTGGTGGGTGAAGCAGACAAACTCACACTAGGACAAACTCTTCAAGTCACCGTGCCACACTCTGTTCTGACTCTCATGGAACACAAAGGAAACTTCTGGCTAACCAATGCACGAATGTTGAAGTATCAAAGCATGTTGTGTGAAAACCCTCGGATACAGTTGAAAGTTAGTCAAGCCCTGAACCCTGCTACCTTGTTTCCAATTGGTCCTGGGCCACCTGATCATAGTTGCTTAGAAACCATGGACACTGTATTTTCAAGTCGCCCTGATGTGACCGATGTCCCTCTAGAGGACCCAGAATGGCCTTTCTTTGTAGATGGAAGCAGTTTGGTCATCAATGGACATCGTTGTGCTGGATATGCAGTGGTGACCCTCGATCTGGTAGTTGAGTCCTCAGCCCTGACCCCAGGAACTTCTGCACAGAAAGCTGAATTGATAGCCCTCACCAGAGCCTTGACGCTAGGAGAAGGACTCCGCATAAATGTGTACACAGATTCCAAATATGCTTTCACTACTTTGCACGCACATGGACCCTTGTATAAAGAGCGAGGGTTAATCACCTCAGGGGGTAAGGACATTAGGTATGGGCCCGAGATATTGATGTTATTAGATGCTGTACGGGCCCCCAAACAAGTGGCAGTCATGCACTGCCGAGGTCATCAGGCAGGAGCAGGAGAAGTTGCACGAGGGAATAGATTTGCAGATGCCACAGCCCAAAAGGCAGCCACCACAGGACAAGTCAGGACCCAAGATACCGTAATGCAAGCAGCCCTATTCCCTGTGCCCCTTAGTTCCTGGGCACCCAGATACACTACAAGAGAGTTAGACTATTATTGTGAAAAGGAGGGAGGAGTCTTGACAGAACAAGGTTGGATAGTGCTGCCACCCCCAGAAGGTAGTCCACCTCCAGGTCCTACAGTCATCCCTGAAGCAATAGGGCCAGCCGTTGTCCAAGCTTTCCACCAAGCCACACATTATGGAAAAACAGCCATGGAGAAAGCCCTGAGACCCCATTTCTGTATTTCACTGCTAGGATCCCTGACCGCCTCAGTGGCACAGCAATGCCTGATATGTGCCAAAAATAACGCCAAGCAAGGTCCTGTTCCACCCCCAAGAGTTCAGTCAGTAGGGGTGACCCCCATGAGTGATATTCAGATAGACTTTGCTGAAATGCCCCGTGTAAATGGATATCACTATATGTTAGTGTTAGTCTGCACATTTTCAGGGTGGGTAGAAGCCTACCCCACCCGAACTGAGAAAGCCCGAGAAGTCACTAGGGTATTACTCCATGGGATCATTCCCCAATTTGGAATACCATCAACTATAGGGTCAGACAATGGTCCATCATTTGCATCCCAAGTGACCCAACAGTTAGCTCAAGCTCTGTGAATAAAATGGAAATTGCACACTGCTTACAGACCCCAGAGCTCAGGGAAAGTAGAGCGTATGAATAGAACCTTGAAAACTCAGTTATCCAAGCTCTGCCAGGAAACACACCTGAAGTGGCTCCAAGTCCTCCCCATAGCCCTTCTTAGGATACATTCAGCTCCCACCAGATCCTTAGGAGTCTCCCCTTTTGAGATTTTGTATGGGCGACCTCCACCCATAGTGCAGGGAATAAAGGGAGACATGAGACAGATAGGATCTGAAATAACTAGACAAGAACTATTAGCTTTAGGTTCTGTTTTGCAGAAACTCCAAACGTGGGTGCAAGACCGATTTACCCATCAACCTGACCGAGCCTCTGCATCCCTTCAAGCCAGGAACATCCATGTGGGTGAAAGAGTGGAGAAAGACCCCACTGGCGCCGCATTGGAAGGGACCATACGTTGTCATCCTGTCAACCCCCACCGCAGTGAAAGTTGCAGAATTCGAACCCTGGAATTCGAACAGTCGAGTGAAGCCGGCAGCTGCTCCTGATCCTGGCCAATGGACGTCAGTGAATGATCCTGAGACTCCATTACGACTCACCTTGAGGAGACAGCCAGCTCTATAGAGAATCTTCAGAATCCATCTACGTCACACGAGAGTGACCATCACAGCGAAAACAGCAGAAAACTCAGCAAATTCATCATACTCAACTTTCCAGTTAACCTCCAGAGACTGTAATCACAATGTTCTTCCACTATTGCCTTGTGGGAGTGGTGATCCTGAGAATCCTGGAAAAGGCTTTTGTTCTACCCCCTTGTGCAGCCTGCATAACCACCACCCAAACAGGACAAAAGATTACTCAGACTTTGCTCTATCATTCCTACTATACTTGCACTGGAACAGTCAGCCAGTGTGTTTATAATGGCACCGAACTAAACATTTGCACAAAAGACTTGTTATAACCCGCGACAAAACCCATCATACTATACATTTGAGATACGTTGGAATGATGAAGATGGAGCCATCCTGAATGCGACAAAACCCCTCACCAACCCCACAAAACCTATCACCTTGAACTTTGACGCTTGTGATGCAATCAACAGAAATGCTTACCACAGATGTGGGTCATGGGAGCGAGCATACTACCATGATGATAAATACATGTGTCCAGAAGGAGCCTACCGATGGGGACGATGTACAGGAAAAAGTACTGCAGCCACCATTTACACCGCCTCATCTAGACATGATTACTTTTGCCCAAAATGGGAATGCACCGATGGGACGAGACGGAGATCATCGCAAAGGCAGCTTAACGAAGAACAGATTACCAGAACCCAAGAAATGCCAGAAAGGTGCCTGTAATCCTCTACAACTCTTCATAGCCAACCCCAGCCACTGGAAGCAAGGATACAAGTTTGGGTTGCGTATCGCAGGAGGAGGTATAGATCCTGGGACTATTTTATACCTGCAATTAAACATTAAAACCCATGTATCCTCACCCTATCGCATACATCACTCCTTCTACGAAGCCATGAAATCAGAGTTTGAAATTCCTCCTGCCTCCCAGAACTTATTTCTTGAATTAGCGGGAGCAGTTGCATCTAGCCTCCATGTTTCAGACTGTTTGTTTTGTGGAGGAACAACAATGGGAGACCAATGGCCTTGGGAAGCACAAGAACTGAACTATTCTGTTCCATATAATCAGACTAATATACACAATACCACAAGTGAATGGGTATTGGCCCACTCCATTGTGGGTAATTTATGTTTTTCTCGCTATGGACCAATGTTTAATATGGAAGTGGGGCAGCTGGTCTGTCTCAATCAGAGGTTTTACAACAGTACCACTAAGAAAACGTCTTGGTGGTCAGGAGTCAATGCTACTGAACCTTCCAATCCTCTAGTCCAGTTCCCCAGACTTGCCAGCATCTGGACTAACTTAGCAGCATATAACTCCTGGCAAGCACAACCTGGACTGTACTGGATCTGCGGAACCCGAGCATATGCCAGACTTCCTCATCACTGGGGAGGCGCATGTGTATTGGGAACCATACGACCTTCCTTTTTCCTTCTGCCTACATCCCAGGGAGAACAGCTGGGATATCCTGTATACAGAAGTCGACAGCTGAAGGAGGCCAATGGGACAAATGGGATGCGTCATCTGAAGAATGGCCCCCAGAAAGAATCATTTCATACTATGGACATGCTACTTGGGAGCAGGATGGGACTTGGGGATATCGTACTCCTGTTTATATGATTAATCGAATAATACATTTGCAAGCTGTCGTTGAAATAATAACCAATGAAACTAGTAAAGCACTAACCCTTCTGGCAAAGCAAAGTACGCAAATGCGCACAGCCATTTATCAAAATCGTTTAGCTTTAGATTATTTGTTAGCAGCTGAAGGTGGGGTATGTGGGAAGTTGAACCTAAGTAATTGTTGTTTACAGATTGATAATAATGGGCATGTAGTTGAAGATTTAGCCACCCAGATGAGGGAGCAGACATTTGTGCCTGTCCAGACTTGGCACAGTTTAAAGATGGATGGGTGGTTTGGTTCATTGTTTTCCTGGATTGGTGGTCTGAAAGCCCTTATGTTTATTGTACTATTCATATTAGCCATGTGCTTATTGCTCCCTTGTCTCCTATCCCTTTGCTTACGCATGATAACATCATCCATTGATAACACTATAGTGTGGCAGGTGAAGGCCTGTGATCCACAGTGTCTGACATAAGCAGGCAGGCCTAACTAGCTTGACCTGTAAATGAAGCCTGTAAAGAGGCCCATAGGAATTGCACATCCCCCAACATGCTGCTATTGTAGAATTAGAACTCAGTAAAAGTATTGGATTAGCTTAGACAAGCAGAACTGAAAGATGGAAAAATACAGAAAAATATGTTTAAAAGCCACTGATAAGAGAATACAGCTGTAAGGGATTTAATTAAAACTGCTGACAGAAAGGTTACAGAGCCCTGCTTCCCCGCACGTATTAACTAGCCCAGTGGCCTTGGAAATAGGAAAGTAACAAGTTGGTGAACTGGCCATTGTAATTGGGACTAGAAGGGGGGTGAGCAGGTGCTGAGCCCACTCAAAGAACATAATTGGATAATCATATCAGTACCGGGACCAATAGAGGAGGTACGGGAGGTACGGGAGGTTACCGGGACCAATGAAATGTTTTCCTATACCTAGAATGGAGCAAAAGTCTATAAAAGTTGTTGTATTGCCAGAGAACATTGCTCAGCCATTTTGAAATTGACTTTGCTTGAGACTTGTGCACAAATAAATGATTTGGACCTTCTGAACAGACTCCTGGTATTATTGGTTTGTCTGCGCTCTGCTGCTACATATTCTTGGTGCGTTGGCCGGGAAGGTGTGGTATTAGAGGGTATATAGGGCAATATACCACGACTTTCCGCCTCTACAGGCTTGGTCCTGCCGGGATCGCGCCCTTCCGACGGGACTTTGCTCTCTGGCGCCACCGGTAACTTGTATCGCAGGGAGCTGGTCGGACCTCGGCGGGTGCCGAGCCCGGCTGGAGCCAACGCCTCGAACCCGAGTGAGGGGAGTCCGAGGTCCAACTCATGCGCCTGCTTGGGAAGTTTGAGGACCGGATCCGGTGAGTAGAGTTTTGATTTTGTAAGTCTAGACAGATAAGAGAGAGCAGTACTGCCACTTGAATCTTGCTTGAACTTGGAACTTGGTAAGAGAGCTTGATCACCTCTCAAAGTCGGGCCGATTACCCCTACGTAAGAGAAGTAGGGCGAAACCCCCGTCTTTCTAGTATTTGAAACTTGCTTGAGACTAGTCAGAATAGATAGAAATGAATGCATTCTGGGATACGTTGCTAGCATGATTGAGTGAATGAAGTATGAATGAGAGGTCTGGCAGCACGGACCAAGCGAAGGCGGACCCCTGATTAGCGCATTTCCTGACCGGGCGACCGCGTTCAGGTCGCAAAAAGGGGGAAGCGATTGTCGTCTTGTCTTGTTATTTGTTTTCCTTATATGATTCCAGGGCCGTAAGGACCCCTTACCCACGGTCCGCCCTCCTTTTCCCTTTTGTCTGTTGTTGCGCGCACACATCGAAATGGGAGGGGCGGGGTCTACTAGGAACACTCCGTTAGAATGTATGATCGCACATTTTAAAGAAGGATATTCTGGAGATTATGGTATTATAATGACTGCAGCCCGTTTACAGATTTTGTGTACTAGGGAGTGGCCCGATCTAGACCCTACCTGGCCCCAAGAAGGAACCTTTAATGTAGGAATTATTCAGTTAGTGCACCGTAGAGTGCGAATAGCGCACCCTGATCAGTACCCCTATATAGATTCCTGGTTAAGTATTTGTGAAGATCCGCCCCCCTTGGGCGAAGCGCTGTTATGAAGAGCAGTGCAGAATAATGTTAGCAAAGACAGATTATAGTCAGAAAATAGAACAGCCTAGAAAGAAAGGGAAAGGTGAGAAATCCAGGAAGAAACCCATCCTGGTAGATCCTGATTCCCCAGAAATGATTACCCGACAGCCCCAAACTCAGCGCCCAGTGAGAGTAGCCCCACGTCCTGCCCCAGAGCCCCGGAGACAGCAGGAACGGGACCCAACCCCTGAGCCATTACCCAAAGAGCAGGTAGATGAGCTCCCTTTAATTGAAGAAGATGATTCTACCGAGACAGAAAAAGGAGAATCAGATACAGAAACAGAGAAGGAAGAAGCTGAAAATTCCCCGAGTGATACTGACAGTGTAAAAGTGGCTGCTAGGGTTAGCTCGCCAGTGAAAAGTAAATCTAAAATAAAGCATGAAGAAAAGAAGAAAATAACCCCTGACAGGACAGTTACGAGAATATCTCTCAGATCCCAAAAGACATCTACTGCCAAGATGATGCCTTTACGGCAAGTCCCGGGAATACCCATAAGAAATGAAGATAATGAGGTGGTGGCGGGACCCCTAAATTATGTGTATGTCCCCTTCTCTACCACTGATTTGTTAAACTGGAGGACACATTATGCCTCCTATACCAATAAGCCCCAAGAGCTTACAGAATTAGTGAATACTATTATGGAAACCCACCAACCAACATGGGCAGATTGCCGCCAGCTCCTGTCCACCTTATTTACTACAGAGGAGCGGACACGAATTAGAAAAGCAGCTATAGACTGGCTGGCAGATAACCCGGTAGCTCCAGGAGAAAGCGGGGAGGAAAGAATAGATAATCGGGAAGCGGCCCAAAGAGAATTCCCGAATGAAGACCCCCGATGGGATCCAAATACAGAAAGAGGATCCAGAGCCCTAGCCCGTTTTCGCAAAGGCTTTATACAAGGCCTGAAAAGGGGGGGCCAGAAAGCTATGAATCTTTCCAAAGTTACTGAAGTTACCCAAGGCATAGATGAGAGCCCAGCAGTGTTTTATGAAAGATTAACTGAAGCATATAGAATGTATACTCCCTATGATCCCGATGCACCAGGAAGTTTATGCATGGTGAATTCTGCTTTTGTAAATCAGTCACAACCAGACATTAGACGTAAATTACAGAAATTAGAAGGGTTTGCGGGCATGAATGCAACTCAGTTATTGGAAGTCGCTCATAAAGTGTATGTGAATCGTGATAATGAAAGGCAGAGAGAATGTGATCGAAAGATGAAAAAGAAAGCTGACTTTTTGGCTGCGGCCATAGTTGAACAGAAAAGGGGAGGTATCCCTAGTCGACGGAGCAGAGGAAGGGGGCGGGGCCGAGGTGTAAGCCGGTCCCAGCTAGGCAGGAACCAATGTGCCTACTGCAAGGAGGAGGGACATTGGAGAGATGCATGCCCACAACTCGAAGACGCCCATCAAGATGACGAAGACAATTATCAATGGAGAGAAGAAAGACGAGGCCGTCCCCGGAACCGCGGAGGAGCCAATCGAGAGCAATACCAGCGAGAAAGAGGAGAAGCCATACAAGCATTGGCTACGACAGCCCATGATGAAGATGACGTGGATTAGGACAGACCGGGCTCCGAATTTGCTTTAGGTCTCCAGGAGCCTATGGTCGGAATACAAATAGGAGACCAAGTTATGAACTTTATGGTTGATACTGGAGCAGAACATTCAGTAGAAGACAAGAAGATAGCCCCATTTTCTACAAAAGCAGTCACCATTGTAGGAGCAACTGGTGCCAAAGCTACAAAACCTTTTCTTCAGAATCGCATGTGCAGTCTAGGAGGACAACAAATAACTCATCAATTCCTTTACATGCCTGAATGTCCAGTGCCACTACTGGGACGAGATATGTTAGCCAAGCTACAAGCCCAAATATCCTTTACTGAAAGAGGAGAAATGCAAATGACAGTAAATTCTCAAGCCAAACCAGCAGGAATAATGCTTCTTACAGTTCCCCGAGAAGAAGAATGGAGATATTACAGTGATGAATCTGCCCAAGACACCTATTTTGAACAAACTTTAAAAAGCATTGATGCACCACCTGGAGTATGGGCAGAAGGCAGTCCTCCAGGCCTAGCCAAACATATAGCTCCAATAATTGTAACTCTCAAGTCTAGTGCTACACCAGTACATGTCAAACAGTACCCTCTCCCAAGGGCTGCAATTGAAGGCATCCACCGCCATTTGCAAAGATTACTAGAGCATGGCCTACTGAAAGTATGTCAATCCCCATGGAACACTCCACTTCTGCCAGTGAAAAAGCCTGGAACAGATGACTACTGCCCAGTGCAAGATCTAAGAAGAGTGAATGAAGCAGTTGAGACCATACACCCAGTTGTACCCAATCCTTACACTCTTCTAGGACTGATACCTGCTGAAGCTACCCACTTTACTGTACTAGATTTAAAAGATGCATTCTTTTGCATAAGATTAGCCCCCGTAAGTCAGATATTGTTTGCATTTGAATGGCAGGACCCTATCTCTGGAAGAGGGGGCCAACTTACTTGGACACGATTACCCCAAGGATTCAAGAATTCGCCTACCATCTTTAGTGCTGCACTGAATCAAGACCTTTCAAGCTATCCAGTGGCCCCGGGGAAGAGAGTGCTTCTCCAATACGTGGACGATCTGCTGATAGCTGCTGTATCAGAAAGTGAATGTATACAAGCCACCAAAGACCTCTTGCAGTTACTAGATGAAGCTGGATACAAAGTTTCCAGAGCAAAAGCACAACTATGCCAAAAAGAAGTGAAATACTTGGGCTTTCGTATAACCAAAAGAAGCCGAAAACTAGGCAGAGAAAGAAAAGAAGCAGTATGCAGAATTCCAATCCCAACTACCAGAAAGCAAGTCAGAGCCTTTCTGGGAGCGGCAGGATATTGCCGAATTTGGATTCCCAACTTTGCCCAAATTGCCAAACCACTGTATGAAGCCACAAAAGGAGAAGAAAAGTCACCACTGGAGTGGGGACCTGAGCAGGATACAGCCTTCAAGACGTTAAAGGAAGAATTGATGTCATCACCAGCCCTTGGACTACCAGATGTTCACAAGCCTTTCCACTTGTTTGTACATGAAGCACAAGGAAATGCCTTAGGCATGTTGACTCAGAAATTGGGAAATTGGGAGCGACCTGTAGCATACCTATTGAAACAATTGGACACTGTGGCCAAAGGATGGCCACCTTGCTTGAGAGCAGTTGCAGCTACAGCATTGTTAGTGAGTGAAGCAGACAAGCTCACACTAGGACAGAATCTACGAGTCACTGTGCCACATGCAGTTCTTGCCCTTATGGAACAGAAAGCAAATCATTGGCTTACCAATTCCCGAATGTTGAAATATCAGAGCATGTTATGTGAAAACCCACAGATACAACTGGAAGTGAGCCATGCCTTGAATCCAGCCACATTGATACCTATTAGTGAAGAACTCCCAGAACATGACTGTATAGAAGTCATGGACACTGTATTCTCAAGCCGACCTGACCTGACAGATGTGCCCATAGACAATCCTGACCAAGTCTATTACGTAGATGGAAGCAGTCTCATCATCAATGGACGACGCTGCACCGGATATGCAGTAGTCACTCAACATGAAGTCGTTGAATCATCAGCTCTAGCCTCAGGTACATCAGCCCAGAAAGCAGAATTGATAGCACTTACTCGAGCACTACTGTTAGGTGCAAAATTTGTGCTAAATGTATATACAGACTCTAAATATGCCTTCACTACCCTACATGCCCATGGAGCTCTCTATAAAGAACGAGGGCTCATCACGTCCGGAGGAAAATCAGTCAAGTATGGCCCCGAGATACTGATGTTACTTGATGCAGTATGGGCCCCAACTCGTGTAGCTGTCATGCATTGCAGAGGACATCAAGCAGGAAAAGGAGAAGTTGCCCGAGGAAATAGGTTTGCAGATGCCTCAGCACGACAAGCAGCTATGACAGGACAAATTACACCACAAGCCATGCCAATGCAGGCAGCGTTGTTTCCAGTACCCTTGTATTTGACCACTTTGTATTTATCTCACATTGTTTGACTGTTTACTTATAATATGATGTTCCTTGTAAATATGTTCTGTTATAATATGACGTTCCCTGTAAAACAAATTTACTTTGTTAATTGTTGTTCATTGTAAACCGCAACTGAACTCTGGAAGATGCGGTATATAAATATATATAAAATAAATAAATAAAATAAATTATGGACACCACGATATACCACCAAAGAATTAGATTACTACTGTAGCAAGGAAGATGGAGTACTGAAAGATGGGTGGATTGAGCTGCCACCAGCAGAGGGCAGTCAACCCCCAGGACGAATAGTAATTCCCGAATTGTTAGGTCCATCCTTTGTCAAAGCCTTTCACAAAGCCACCCACTATAGAAAAAGTGCTATGGAAAAAGCACTCAGACCACATTTCTGCATTACCATGTTAGCAGCCCTATCAGCTTCAGTGGCACGCCAGTGTCTAATTTGTGCCAAAAATAATGCTAAACAAGGACCCACACCACCACCCCGAGTTCAGTCAGGAGGTGTAACCCCCATGCACCACCTGCAAATTGATTTTACTGACATGCCAAAAGCCAATGGATATCACTACCTATTAGTATTAGTTTGTACATTCTCTGGGTGGGTAGAAGCCTTCCCAACCAGAACTGAAAAAGCTCGAGAAGTCACCAAAGTTTTACTGAGAGAGATTGTCCCTAGATTTGGAATTCCAGCAGTAATAGGGTCAGACAATGGGCCCTCATTTGTTTCTCAGATTACTCAACAGTTAGCAAAAGCTTTGCAGATACAATGGAAGCTTCACACTGCATACAGACCCCAGAGTTCAGGGAAAGTTGAGCGAATGAATCGTACCTTAAAAGCCCAAATGTCTAAGCTTTTCCAGGAGACACGCCTGAAGTGGCCCCAAGTGCTCCCAATAGCTTTACTCAGAATACGCTCAGCTCCTGTGAAGTCAACAGGATTTTCCCCTTTTGAAGTTCTGTATGGTAAACCCCCACCAATAGTGCAGGGAATTAAAGGAAGTCTAGCCCAAATTGGTTCAGAAATAACCAGGCAAGAACTCCTAGCTCTTAGTTTTGTTCTGCAGACTCTCCATGCGTGGATCCAAGACCAGTTGCCTATCAACTTGACGGAACCCTTGCATCCCTACCAGCCTGGTACCTCGGTGTGGATCAAAGACTGGAAGAAGACACCGTTGGAACCCCATTGGAAGGGACCATACACCGTCATCCTGTCTACCCCAACTGCAGTAAAGGTAGCAGAGATCGATTCCTGGATCCACCACAGCAGAGTCAAGCCCGCAGCTGATCCAGAACCTGAGCAGTGGACAGCAGAACAGCATCCTGATGCACCTTTGCGAGTTACTCTGAGACGGCAACCAGCAGCTTAGACACTTTGTCACAGTGCCCTGTAGTAGCCAAGTCTTTCGAAGAGGATTGCTGTTTTCCATACAGCAAGAGTTTGTTTCAACGAACCTCATGTGTGTGATTTTACACACTGCTTTGATGCTACATTGATTGACCATATTTCAGAAGCCAACTGAAATTGATAAGTTGGTTAATGTGTGATGGACAACTTGAGGATCTTCAATCAACACTCAGCACCCGTTGAATTGCTTCATTAGCAAACGGGACGAAGAAAAGAACGTCGTGATCAAGATTTTCAAGCTGAGGATTCAGAAGAACTCCAATCAACATGTATCTTTACCTTTGCTTTGCCCTGGTTGCCTGTTTTGGAGGCTTTGAACTGACTCATGCCTTACCTCCTTGCACTGCTTGCATTACTTCTACTCGAACTGGACTGAAAATAACTCAGACTTTGATTTATCACTCTTACTATTCCTGCACTGGTAAAGTGACTCGGTGTATTTATAACACCACTGAACTGAATGTCTGTACCAACGGTAAATCTAAAGTATGCTTTAATCCGCATCAGAATCCATCCTATTACACCTTGGAAATGCGATGGAAAGATGCAGATGGACCTTTGATCAATGCCACACGCCCACTCACAGATCCTAGTCAACCTGCTGTTTTATCTTTTGATGCTTGTGAAGTAATCAACAGAGATAGCCGTTCTAAGTGTGGTAGTTGGGAAAAATCATACACATGGAATGACAAGTATATGTGTCCAGAAGGGACCATTGGATGGGGAGCATGCACAGGAAAGAAAGTCTCAGCCGATGTATATAGTACAGCCCCAGAGTCAGATTACTTCTGCCCAAGGTGGGAATGTGTCTTCTATGCCACCTGGGTTGGTACGAGAGAGAATGTTAACAAAGATAATCGCATAGCTGCATTACGGAGGCCATATGTCAAAGGTATAGACCAATGCAAGAAAAACGCTTGCAATCCCTTAGAATTGGTTATTCGGAGACCCGAATATTGGAAACGAGGATCCCGATTTGGTATACGAATAGCAGGGACTGGATCAGATCCAGGAACCATAGTATATATAAGATTAAATACCCAGGCCCATAAATCATCCAAGTACCAAATCCATGACACGTTCTATGAAGCCATGCATGTAAATAAGTTTGAAATTCCCCATCCCTCCCAGAACTTATTTTTAGAATTAGCTGGAGCAGTAGTGTCCAGTCTAAATATCTCAGATTGTTACTTTTGTGGGGGGACACAAATGGGTGACCAATGGCCATGGGAAGCCCAAGAATTGAATTACTCTATGACTTACAATCAAACTGAACTACATAAGACTACCAGCGAATGGGTGTTAGCGCACTCAATAATTGGACGTCTTTGCTATGCCCGAACTGGACCCCAGTTCAAACAACAGGTAGGACAGCTGGTCTGTCTTAGCCAAAAGTTCTATAATGACACTACCAAAAAGACGTCTTGGTGGTCAGGAATTAAAGAACCTGAACCACCTAACCCATTAGCTAGATTTCCTGAGCTTTCTCATTTATGGACAAATCTTGCCAAGCCTGATGCCTGGCTAGCCCCACCTGGCCTATATTGGATCTGTGGAAACAGAGCATATGCCCGACTTCCCACATACTGGGGAGGGGCGTGTGTCTTAGGGACCATCAGACCTTCTTTCTTCCTTTTAAACACGGAACATGGAGAACAATTAGGATACCCAGTATACACAACCAATCACAGACACAAAAGAGCACTGAGACAGAAGAGAGCACCCCTCCAAGTAGGCAAGTGGGAGAAGTGGAAGGGTGATGATTGGCAACCAGAAAGAATCATTGAATATTATGGGCCTGCCACCTGGAATGATGATGGTATGTGGGGCTATCGAACCCCAGTCTATATGATTAATCGTATTATTCGCTTACAAGCAGTAGTTGAAATAATAACCAATGAAACTAGCCAAGCTCTTACGCTTTTAGCTAGACAAAGTACTCAGATGCGCACTGCTATATATCAGAATCGCTTAGCACTTGATTATTTGTTAGCAGCTGAAGGAGGAGTATGTGGTAAGCTGAATTTAACTAATTGTTGTTTAAAAATAGATGATAAAGGTCAAGTAGTTGAAGAAATTGCTGAAACTATGCGAAAGCAAGCTTATGTGCCAGTACAAACCTGGCATTCACTAAAGTTTCCTAACTGGTTTGCTAACCTTTTCTCATGGCTGGGAGGACTTAAAACTTTCCTTATATTAGTACTAATAATTATTGCTGTTATTTTACTGTTACCATGTATAATCCCATGTTGTATGCGTTCTATTCATAGTGCTGTTGAAAGTACAGTAGAGCGGAAGACCGCAACTAAGATTATGGCCTTATATCAACCTAAACCTCCTGCATATAGTCGAAGACCTCTGACCATGATATAACCATTTTAAGTGATTTAATTCTCACACCTTATTAAATAATAGGGTGAGATTAATCAAAGGGGGGAATGTGGCAGGTGAAGGCCTGTGATCCACAGTGTCTGACATAAGCAGGCAGGCCTAACTAGCTTGACCTGTAAATGAAGCCTGTAAAGAGGCCCATAGGAATTGCACATCCCCCAACATGCTGCTATTGTAGAATTAGAACTCAGTAAAAGTATTGGATTAGCTTAGACAAGCAGAACTGAAAGATGGAAAAATACAGAAAAATATGTTTAAAAGCCACTGATAAGAGAATACAGCTGTAAGGGATTTAATTAAAACTGCTGACAGAAAGGTTACAGAGCCCTGCTTCCCCGCACGTATTAACTAGCCCAGTGGCCTTGGAAGTAGGAAAGTAACAAGTTGGTGAACTGGCCATTGTAATTGGGACTAGAAGGGGGGTGAGCAGGTGCTGAGCCCACTCAAAGAACATAATTGGATAATCATATCAGTACCGGGACCAATAGAGGAGGTACGGGAGGTTACCGGGACCAATGAAATGTTTTCCTATACCTAGAATGGAGCAAAAGTCTATAAAAGTTGTTGTATTGCCAGAGAACATTGCTCAGCCATTTTGAAATTGACTTTGCTTGAGACTTGTGCACAAATAAATGATTTGGACCTTCTGAACAGACTCCTGGTATTATTGGTTTGTCTGCGCTCTGCTGCTACAATAGAGCGAAAGGCAGCTGCGAAAGTGTAGCAGCAAAGCGCAGACAAACCAATGATACCAGGAGTCTGTTCAGAAGGTCCAAATCATTTATTTGTGCACAAGTCTCAAGCAAGGCAATTTCAAAATGGCTGAGCAAAGTTTTCAAGCATTACAACAACTTTTATAGACTTTTGTTCCATTCTAGGTATAGAAAAACATTTCATTGGTCCCGGTAACCTCCCGTACCTCCCGTACCTCTTCCATTGGTCCCGGTACTGATAAGTTTATCCAATTATGTCCCTTCTGTGGGCATGACACCTGCCTGCCCCCCTTCTAGTCCCAATTACAATGGTCAGTTCATCAACTTGTTACTTTCACACTTTCAAGGCCATAGAACCAATCTGTGCATGCAGAGGAGCTAGGCTCTGCAACTCATCTGTCAGCACTCCCAATTATTTCTCTGCAGATGTACTTTTTCTTATCAGTAACTTTTAAACATGTCTTTTCTGTATTTTTCCATTTCTCAGTTCTGCAGTTCTGCTTACCTAAGCTAATTCAATACTTCTACTGAGTTCTATCTTACAATAGCAGCATATTGGGGGATGTGCAATCCTATATGCCTCTCCACAGGCCTCATTTACAGGTCAAGCTAGCCATGCTGGCCTGCTTATGTCAGACACCGTGGGTCACAGGCCTGCACCTGCCACATTCCCCCCTTTGATTAATCTCACCCTATTACTCAATAAGGTGTGAGAATTAAATCACTTTTTTTGAAGAATCACATCATTGAAGGATTTCTACTAGGACTAGCTTTGTATAAAGCCATTATTTTAGTTGCGGTCTTCCGTTCTACTGTACTATCGATAGCATTATGAATGGAACGCATACAACATGGAATTAAACATGGTAATAAGAAGATAACAGCAACAAGGATTAGTACTAAAACAATGAAAGTCTTAAATCCTCCCAGCCAAGAGAAAAGGTTAGCAAACCAGTTAGGAAATTTCAATGCGTGCCAAGTCTGTACTGGCACATAAGCATGTTTTTGCATATCTTTAGCAATTTCTTCAACTACTTGACCCTTATCATCTATTTTCAAACAGCAATTGGTTAAGTTCAGCTTACCACATACTCCTCCTTCAGCTGCTAGCAAATAATCAAGTGCTAAGCGGTTCTGGTATATAGCAGTGCGCATCTGAGTACTTTGTCTAGCTAAAAGTGTAAGAGCATGACTAGTTTCATTAGTTATTATTTCAACTACTGCTTGTAAGCGAATAATACGATTGATCATATAAATTGGGGTACGATAACCATACATACCATCATCATTCCAAGTGGCAGGTCCATAATACTCAATAATTCTTTCTGGTGGCCAATCATCACCTTGCCACTTCTCCCACTTGCCTATCTGTAAGGCTTCTCTTTTCTGTCTCAATGCTCTTTTGTGTCTGTGGGTAGTGTATACAGGGTATCCTAATTGTTCTCCATGTTCAGTGTTTAACAGGAAGAACGAAGGTCTGATGGTTCCTAAGACACATGCTCCTCCCCAGTGTGGCGGGAGTTGTGCATATGCTCGGTTCCCACAGATCCAATATAGGCCAGGTGGGGCTTGCCAGGCTTGGACTTTGGCAAGGTTAGTCCATAAACCAGCAAGTTCAGGAAATCTGGCTAATGGGTTAGGAGGTTCAGGATGTCTGATTCCTGACCACCATGCTGTCTTCTTGGTCGTGGCATTATAGTACTTCTGGCTAAGACAGACCAGCTGTCCTACCTTTTGGGTGAACTGGGGTCCAGTTCTGGCATAGCAAAGACGTCCAACGATTGAGTGCGCTAACACCCATTCACTGGTAGTCTTGTGTAATTCAGTCTGGTTGTAAGTCATAGAATAATTTAATTCTTGGGCCTCCCATGGCCATTGATCTCCCATTTGGGTTCCGCCACAAAAATAGCAATCTGAGATCTTAAGACTAGATACTACTGCTCCGGCTAATTCTAGAAATAAATTCTGTGAAGGGTGAGGGATCTCAAACTTATTTACATGCATAGCTTCATAAAAGGTATTATGAATATGATATTTAGATGACTTGTGGGCTTGGGTATTCAATCTGATATACACAATGGTCCCTGGATCTATTGCTCCTCCAGCAATACGTAAACCAAACTTGTATCCTTGTTTCCATGCATGGGGATTGTGTATACGTAAATGTAAGGGGTTGCAAGCATCTTTCTGACATTTATCATTAGTGGTTGGCTTGGTTAGAGTAGCCATCCGTTTATCTATTTTCTCATCAGTTATACCAGTGTTCCAGGTAGCATAAAAAACACATCCCCAATACGGGCAATAGTAGTCTGCTGCTGTTGCAGTACTATAGCCTGACCCTGTTTTACCTGTACACTTCCACCAGTTTGTGGCACCTTCTGGACACATATACTTATGGTCATTTCGATACGCTTTCTCCCATGTACCAAAGGTGGACTGACTATCTCTATTAATGGCATTACATGCATCAAAATTCAAAACAGCAGGTTTAGTAATGTCTTTAAGTGGTGGTGTAGCAGCTAATATAGGTCCATCTGCATCCTTCCACCTTATTTCCAACGTGTAATAGGATGGATTCTGATGCGGATTATAGCATGCTTTGATTTTGCCATGAGTGCAAACATTTAGTTCAGTGGTGTTATAGATACACCGAGTTATTGTTCCCTTGCAGGTATAATAAGAATGGTAAAGCAAAGTCTGAGTTACTTTCAGTCCAGTTCTAGTAGAAGTAATGCAAGCAGTGCATGGAGGTAGAGCATAAGTCAGTTCAAAACCTCCAAAGAAGGCAACCAAGGCAAAGCAAAAACAAAGATACATGTTGATGTTGATTGGAGTTCTTCTGAATCCTCAGCTTGCTGATCTTGATCACGACGATCTTCTATTCTTCGTCCCGTTTGCTAATGAAGCAATTTAACGGGTGCTGAGTGTTGATTGAAGATTCTCAAGATGTCCAGTACACATTAACCAACTTAGCAATTCAGCTGGCTTGTGAAATCTGGCTTAGTCAATGTAGTCTCAAAGTAGTGTGTTAAATCACACACAAATCGGGTTAGTTGAAACAAAACTGTTGCTGCATGGAAAACAGCAATCCTCTTCGAAAGACTTGGCTACTGCAAAGCACTTGTGATGAAGTGTCTAAGCTGCTGGTTGCCGTCTCAAAGTAACTCGCAAGGGTACATCAGGATGTTGTTCTGCTGTCCACTGCTCTGGTTCAGGATCGGCGGCGGGCTTGACTCTGCTGTGGTGGATCCAGGCGTCGATCTCGGCTACCTTTACTGCAGTTGGGGTAGACAGGATGACGGTGTACGGTCCCTTCCAATGGGGTTCCAACGGTATCTTCTTCCAATCTTTGATCCACACCGAGGTACCAGGCTGGTAGGGATGCAAGGGTTCCGTCAAGTTGATAGGCAACTGGTCTTGGATCCACGTATGGAGAGTCTGCAGAACAAAACTAAGAGCTAGGAGTTCTTGTCTGGTTACTTCTGAACCAATCTGGGCTAAACTTCCTTTGACTCCCTGCACTATTGGTGGGGGTTTACCATACAAAACTTCAAAAGGGGAAAATCCTGTTGACTTTACAGGAGCTGAGCGTATTCTGAGTAAAGCTATAGGGAGCACTTGGGGCCATTTCAAGTGTGTCTCCTGACAAAGCTTGGACATTTGGGCTTTCAAGGTACGATTCATTCGCTCAACTTTCCCTGAACTCTGGGGTCTGTATGCAGTGTGGAGTTTCCACTGTATCTGCAAGGCTTTTGCTAACTGCTGAGTAACTTGAGAGACAAATGAGGGTCCATTATCTGACCCTATTACTGCTGGGATTCCAAATCTGGGGACAATCTCTCTCATTAAGACTTTGGTAACTTCTCGGGCTTTCTCAGTTCTGGTTGGGAATGCTTCTACCCACCCAGAGAAAGTACAAACTAATACTAATAGGTAATGATATCCATTGGCTTTTGGCATTTCGGTAAAATCAACTTGGAGGTTGTGCATGGGGGTGACACCTCCTGACTGAACTCGGGGTGCCGTAATAAGGCCTTGCTTGGCATTATTTTTGGCACAGGTTAGACATTGACGTGCTACTGAGGCTGATATGGTTGTCATCAGCGGGATGTAGAAATGTGGTCTGAGTGCTTTCTCCATAGCACTCTTTCCATAGTGGGTGGCTTCGTGGAAGGCTTTGACAAAGGTGGTCCTAACAGTTCAGGAATTACTATTCGTCCTGGAGGTTGACTGCCCTCTTCTGGTGGCAGCTCAATCCATCCATCTTTCAGTACTCCATTTTCTTTGTCACAATAGTAATCCAATTCTTTGGTGGTATATCGTGGGGTCCATAGATTCAAAGGTACTGGAAACAATGCTGCTTGCATTGGCATAGCTTGTGGGGCAATTTGTCCTGTCATAGCTGCTTGTCGTGCTGAGGCATCTGCAAATCTATTCCCTCGGGCAACTTCTCCTTTTCCTGCTTGATGTCCTCTGCAATGCATGACAGCTACACGTGTTGGGGCCCAGACTGCATCAAGTAACATCAATATCTCGGGACCATACTTGACTGATTTTCCTCCAGATGTGATGAGTCCTCTTTCTTTATAGAGAGCTCCATGGGCATGCAGGGTCGTGAAGGCATATTTGGAATCTGTATATACATTTAGCACAAGGTTTTCTCCTAACAGCAATGCTCTGGTGAGTGCTATCAATTCGGCTTTCTGGGCTGATGTGCCTGAGGCTAGGGCTGATGATTCAACTACTTCGTGTTGAGTGACGACTGCATATCCGGCACAGCGTCGTCCATCAAGGATGAGACTGCTTCCATCAACGTAATAGATCTGGTCAGGATTGTCTATGGGCACATCCGTCAAGTCAGGTCGACTGGAGAACACAGTCTCCATGACTTCGATACAGTCATGTTCTGGGAGTTCTTCACTGATGGGTATCAAGGTGGCTGGATTCAAGGCATGGCTCACTTCAAGTTGTATCTGTGGGTTTTCACATAACATGCTCTGGTACTTCAACATTCGGGAATTGGTGAGCCAATAATTTGCTTTTTGTTCCATAAGGGCAAGGACTGCATGTGGCACAGTGACTCGTATGTTCTGTCCTAGTGTGAGTTTGTCTGCTTCACTCACTAATAGCGCTGTAGCTGCAACTGCTCTCAAGCAAGGTGGCCATCCTTTGGCCACAGGGTCCAATTGTTTCGATAGGTAGGCTACAGGTCGCTCCCAATTTCCCAATTTCTGAGTCAACATGCCCAAGGCATTTCCCTGTGCTTCATGTACAAACAAGTGGAAAGGTTTGTGGACATCTGGTAGTCCAAGTGCTGGTGATGACATCAATTCTTCTTTTAACTTCTGGAAGGCTGTATCCTGCTCAAGTCCCCACTCCAGTGGTGATTTTTCTTCTCCTTTTGTGGCTTCATACAGTGGTTTGGCAATTTGGGCAAAGTTGGGTATCCAGATTCGGCAATATCCTGCCGCACCCAGAAAGGCTCTGACTTGCTTTCTGGTTGTTGGAGTTGGAATTCTGCATACTGCTTCTTTTCTTTCTCTGCCTAATCTTCTGCTTCCTTGGGTGATACGAAAACCCAAGTATTTCACTTCTTTTTGGCATAGCTGTGCTTTGGCTCTGGAAACTTTGTATCCAGCTTCATCTAGTAACTGCAAGAGATCTTTGGTGGCTAGTATACATTCACTTTCTGATACGGCAGCTATCAACAGATCATCCACGTATTGGAGAAGCACTCTCTTCCCCGGGGCTACTGGATAGCTTGAAAGGTCTTGATTCAGTGCAGCACTAAAAATGGTAGGCGAATTCTTGAATCCTTGGGGTAATCTTGTCCAGGTGAGTTGGCCCCCTCTTCCAGAGATGGGGTCCTGCCATTCGAATGCAAACAATATTTGGCTTACAGGGGCTAATCTTATGCAAAAGAATGCATCTTTCAAATCTAGTACAGTGAAATGGGTAGCTTCAGCAGGTATCAGTCCTAGGAGGGTGTAAGGATTGGGTACGACTGGATGTATGGTCTCAGCTGCATCATTTACTCTTCTCAAATCTTGCACTGGGCGATAATCATCTGTCCCAGGTTTCTTTACTGGCAAAAGTGGAGTGTTCCATGGGGATTGGCATACTTTTAGTAGGCCATACTCGAGCAATCTTTGTAGGTGGCGATGAATGCCTTCAATTGCGGCTCTTGGGAGAGGGTACTGTTTGACGTGCACTGGTGTAGCACTAGGCTTAAGGGTTACAATCACTGGAGCTATATGCTTGGCTAGGCCTGGGGGACTGCCTTCTGCCCATACTCCAGGTGGTGCATCGATATTCTTTAGAGTTTGTTCAAAATAGGTATCTTGGATGGAATCATCAACGTAATACCTCCATTCTTCTTCTCGGGGAACTGTCAGCAGCATTACTCCTGCTGGTTTGGCTTGGGAATTTACTGTCATTTGCATTTCTCCTTGCTCAGAGAAAGATATCTGTGCTTGCAGCTTGGCTAGCATGTCTCGTCCCAGTAGTGGCACTGGACATTCGGGCATGTAAAGGAATTGATGAGTTACTTGCTGTCCTCCTAGACTGCATATTCAGTTTTGAAGAAAAGATTTTGTGGCTTTGGCACCAGTTGCTCCTATAATGGTGACTGCTTTTGTAGTGAATGGGGCTATCTTTTTATCTATTACTGAATGCTGTGCTCCAGTATCAACCATAAAGTTCATAATTTGGTCTCCTATTTGTATTCCGACCATAGGCTCCTGGAGACCTAAAGCAAACTTGGAGCCCGGTCTGTCCTAATCCACGTCATCCTCATCATGGGCTGGTGTGGCCAATGCTTGAATGGCTCCTCCTCTCTCTCGCTGGTATTGTTCTCGATTGGCTCCTCCTCGGCCTCGGGGACGGCCTCGTCTTTCTTCTCGCCACTGATGATCGTTGTCGTCATCTTGATGGGCGTCTTCGAGTTGCGGGCACGTATCTCTCCAATGTCCTTCCTCTCTGCAATAGGCGCATTGGTTCACGCCTAGTCGCTGGGTCCGGCCTCCGCCTTGACCCCGCCCTCTTCCTCTGCTCCTTCGACTAGGGACACCTCCCCTTTTCTTTTCAACTATGGCCGCAGCCAAAAAATCAGCTTTCTTCTTCATCTTTCTATCACATTCTCGCTGTCTTTCAGTATCACGATTCACATACGCTTTATGAGCGACTTCCACTAACTGTGTTGCATTCATGCCCGCAAACCCTTCTAATTTCTGTAATTTACGTCTAATGTCTGGTTGAGACTGGTTTACAAAAGCAGAATTCACCATACATAAACTTCCTGGTGCCTCGGGATCATAGGGAGTATACATTCTGTAGGCTTCAGTTAATCTTTCATAAAAATCTGCTGGGCTCTCATCTATCCCTTGGATAACTCCTGCAACTTTGGAAAGGTTCATAGCTTTTTGGCCCCCCCTTTTCAGGCCTTGTAAAAACCCTTGGCGAAAACGGGCTAGGGCTGTGGATCCTTCATCTGTATTTGGATCCCATTGGGGGTCTTCATTCGGGAATTCTCTCTGAGCTGCTTCCCGACGGTCTATTATATTCTGCCCTGGTCCCGGAGCTATGGGGTTCTCTGCCATCCATTCAATAGCTGCTTTCCTAATTCTTGCTCGTTTTCTGTTGTGAATAGGGTGGTCAGGAGCTGACGGCAATCTGGCCAAGTGGGTTGGTGGGTTTCCATAATACTAGTTACTAATTCTGTCAGCTCCTGGGGCTTACTAGTATAGGAGGCATAATGCGACCTCCAATTTAATAAATCAGTTGTAGAGAAAGGGATATATACATAAGTTAGGGGTCCCGCTACCACTTCATCATTATCATTCTTTACGGGCACTCCCGGGACTTGCCGTAAGGGAAACAGTTTGGCTGCCATGGGTGTCTTTTGGGATCTAAGGGTTATTGTCGTTGCCTTCGCAGGAGTCGCTTTCTTTTTCTCAACAGGTTTTGCTTTGGGTTTCTCTTTTACTGGCGTGCTAGTGCTAGCGCTGGCTTTCTCAATTATTTGTACACTGTCCTCCTCGTCTGGGGGATTCTCTCTTTCTCCTTCTTCTGTCTCCACTTCTGATTCACTTTTTATATCCTCCTCTTCTCTTTCCACTAATTCTCCCTCCTTCTCTCCTCCGGGAGGGCGATCAGGGGTTGGGTCCCGCCTCGGCTCTGGCCGTCTCTGGGGTTCTGGGGCCGGACGCCGGGCTACTCTTACTGGACCTGGGGTTCGGGGCTGCCTGAGGACTATTTCTGGGGAATCAGGATCTACCAAGATGGGCTTCTTCTTGGCTTTCTTATCCTGCTCTTTCATTCTAGGCTGTTCCGTTTTCTGTCTAGAATCTGTTTTAGCTAACATTATTCTGCACTGTTCCTCATAACAGCGCTGCGCCCAGGGGGGCGGATCTTCACAAATACTTAACCAGGAATCTATATAGGGGTACTGATCAGGGTGCGCTACCCGCACTCTACGGTGTATTGACTGAATAATCTCTACAGTGAACGTTCCCTCTCGGGGCCAGATGGGGTCTAGATCGGGCCACTCCCTAGTACACAAAATCTGCAAACGGGCTGCTGTCATTTTAATACCATAATCTCCTGAATATCCCTCTTTAAAATGTGCGATCATACATTCTAATGGAGTGTTTCTAGTAGACCCCGCCCCTCCCATTTCGATGTGTGCGCGCAACAACAGACAGAAGGGAAAAGGAGGGCGGACCGTGGGTAAGGGGTCCGCACGGTCCTGGAAACGTATAGGGAATACAAATAACAAGACAAGACGACAATCGCTTCCCCCTTTTCGCGACCTGAACGCGGTCGCCCGGTCAGGAAATGCGCTACTCAGGGGTCCGCCTTCACTTGGTCCGTGCTGCCAGACCTCTCATTCACACTTTGTTCACACAATCATGCTAGCAACGTATCCCAGAATGCATTCGTTTCTATCTATTCTGACTAGTCCTTTTCCCAATTACAAAAAGGAGGAGGGTTTCACCCAGCGAATTCCCATGCGGGGCTACTCGGCTCTTCCTTGAGAGTTGATCATGCTCTCTTACCAATTCCCAATATCTCGAGATTACAAATTCCAAATTCCAATGGCAGTACTGCTCTTTCTATTTCTGTCTAGACCCAAAATCAAAACTATACTCACCGGATCCGGTCCTCAAACTTCCCAAGCAGGCGCATGAGTTGGACCTCGGACTCCCCTCACTCGGGTTCGAGGCATTGGCTCCAACCGGGCCCGGCACCCGCCGAGGTCCGACCAGCTCCCTCCGATACAAGGGACCGGTGGTGCCAGGGAGCAGCCCTCGTCGGAAGGGCGCGATCCCGGCAGGACCAAGCCTATAGAGGCGGAAAGTCGTGGTATATTGCCCTATATACACTTTGATTCCACAACTTCCCGGCCAACGCACCAAGGAATATGTAGCAGCAAAGCGCAGACAAACCAATGATACCAGGAGTCTGTTCAGAAGGTCCAAATCATTTATTTGTGCACAAGTCTCAAGCAAGGCAATTTCAAAATGGCTGAGCAAAGTTTTCAAGCATTACAACAACTTTTATAGACTTTTGTTCCATTCTAGGTATAGAAAAACATTTCATTGGTCCCGGTAACCTCCCGTACCTCTTCCATTGGTCCCGGTACTGATAAGTTTATCCAATTATGTCCCTTCTGTGGGCATGACACCTGCCTGCCCCCCTTCTAGTCCCAATTACAATGGTCAGTTCATCAACTTGTTACTTTCACACTTTCAAGGCCATAGAACCAATCTGTGCATGCAGAGGAGCTAGGCTCTGCAACTCATCTGTCAGCACTCCCAATTATTTCTCTGCAGATGTACTTTTTCTTATCAGTAACTTTTAAACATGTCTTTTCTGTATTTTTCCATTTCTCAGTTCTGCAGTTCTGCTTACCTAAGCTAATTCAATACTTCTACTGAGTTCTATCTTACAATAGCAGCATATTGGGGGATGTGCAATCCTATATGCCTCTCCACAGGCCTCATTTACAGGTCAAGCTAGCCATGCTGGCCTGCTTATGTCAGACACCGTGGGTCACAGGCCTGCACCTGCCACAAAAGTATTAGCTATGTGGAAATATTATCCTATACCCCAAGATGATGATGCTATTACACCAGTATAATGTGTTAATTGACTAATGAGTGATTTAATTCTCACCCTTCCTCACTTGCGGGTGAGAATAATGGTAGGTTGTGGCCTAGCATGGTCTGCGACTATGAAAGGCCTGTAAGTTAGGCCTGGATCCTAACTCCCATTATAGCTAGAAAAGAACCAAAAATCTGTGAAAATTGAGAAAACTGTTTTAAAATGCTTAATAAGAAGTTTTTATGAATTCATAAGTCTTCTATTATTCTCTTGTGTGTGAAAGAACAGAAATGTTTCAGAATATGCATTCCTGAAGCCAAGGTTAGCCTTGGAGTAGAATTAAGAACTGTACCATTGTTCGAGCAATCCTAAAGGAGGGGGCCGGTTGCTAGGCTCCGGAGGGATTTCTAATTGGACAAATGAAGGGAATGTATAACCAATGAAAAGTTTGCATGTATCGAGTTAGAACCAATAGAAAATTCTCATGTATCAAACTGAAAAAGAGGTATAAATGGTTATGTCTCTGTATAAACTTTTGCTCAGTTCCTTTTGAAGCTTTGACTGACTGGGCCTGTGCACAATAAACTGGCTTGGACCCTGTCAGTTTACTCCTGGACTTGTTCATTGATTGCACTTTGCTACAGCAATTCTATTTGAAAAAAAAAACCCACCCCTCCTCTGTCTCCTGGTCATCATTACAGCCTCTGCTTCCTTTAGCTTTTCTTTGTGAAATAAGCTCTCTCTCTATCAGCAGGTACCTCAGTGATTGAGCCCCAGAAATAGGAACCCATAAATAAGAAACTCTGCTTGCACATGTTGATGGTGTCTGTGCCTGTAGGGTAAAATATAGGTGTTTATTTAATCTGCAATAACAGTTCCGTCTTTGGATAAAATATAGGGAGACATGATTTGCAGGAGCCACAGCTGGGGCTTGAACCTGTGACCTTCTGACCATGAACACACTGGCCCTGTGAACTGCACCACACTGTTGCCACAGAAACAAATCATTCCCTGGGGATACCATGACCGTCCCTCAGACAGATCTTGTTTGTTTGGTGTACAGCACACACCTAAACGGGGGCTTGAACACAGAGATTTTAAAGCACTTCGTTTGAACCCTACACAGCCGAGAAAGGGGAGAGGGGCGGGAGAAAAAATATTCCTTTACGTCTAGGGAGAGCTTCTGCAACCAATTGCAGCTTCTCATATACCCTTTGGCACATTCATTAATTCAGGCAGAGGGGCAGGGAGGGTGGAGTTAGCAGCCGGACAGGGGGACGGATCTCAGCAGGGAAGAGTGTATGCAAATAAGCTTCGGCACCCTTTCCATCTCACACACTGAAATTGAGTCGGAAAGAGGAAGAGGGGGGTGTGACCCGTGATGTTTGAAGCTGTAATGAAAGGTTTATACTATCACTACTGAGCATTTGTAAGCCATATACAGCGCTGCACAGAGGTTTTAAAGCAATTTCTTTGAATCCTACACAGCCCAGCAGGGGGAAAGGGGAGGGGGGGGAGGAGAATTACGTCTAGGAGGGTGTGTGTGTGTGAGTGAGAAGGGGGGGGGGGGGTAAGGGGCGGAGTTACCTGCCAGACAGCAGGGAGAAAAGCAAAATGCAGTTTTAGACACACACACACACACACACACACACACACGCTGAAGAACCCGGGGGGAGGGGGGGAGAGGGAGTTACCAACCGGGACAGAGCAGGGACTGTCTCTTGCATCTCTGAGAAAAGCAAAATGCACCTTTAGACACAGAAGCTGAATTTGTCAGTGACACATCACAATCTCTACCCTGTGCTGTGGCTCAGAGATCAATTCAGGCAGGCAGGGAGGAGGAGGAGAGTTGGAAACAGGAAGGGGCGGTGACTTGTGATGTCAGAAGCTGCTACTGAGTGTTTCTATTGCCTTACAACAAGTCATACACAGCGCTGAACAAACATTTTTTTTTAATCAATTCCTTTGAACGCTACATAGCCCAGCAGGGAGGGGAGAAAAAGCAAAATACAGCTTCAGACACACACACGCTGAACCTGTCAGTGAGACATCACGATCTCTACCCTGTGTGATGGCAGAGAGATGAATTCAGCTAGGCAGGGAGGAGGGGGGGGATACCAGTCGGAAAGTGAGAGAAAAAAAAGCTAATGCAACTTCAGACACATCTCTACCCTGTGTGATGATGGACAGGGAACATTATAATGTGTCCTATGGAGTGCCTTATATGGCAACCTTATGCGGCACCTTAGGGTTACGGCACTGTGAATTTGTTTCTGCTGGTAGCACTGCTTTAGATTAGAAAAGGAAAATGCCTCATTCAGCACTGATTTAAGTAAAAAAAAAGAAAATGTCTCATACCCCCTTCACAGTCATTGCATTAACCAGTGTGCTACATCTTTATAGCTGCTAGCACTGCGCTGGCTGGCTACAGAAAGACTGCAGGTCACCACACAAACTGCTGCGGTTACCAGGATAGGGTAAACCCACCTGTACCCCTGATGCACAGCACATGCAGATCAGCAGCCTACATCTGATCACAAGATGGGGTATGCACCTCTGTAGCACCCTGGCCTTAGGGTTGCCAACTTTTTCACCGAGAAAAACCCGACACCTGTGGCTCGCCATGCTCCACCCATTCTCCGCCCCTAGTCCCACCCCTGCCCCGCCCCCAGCCCCACCCACAAAAATTACCGAGGATACGTGTAGGCTAACTTCCTTGGTCAGATAATAATTAAACTGGGAACCCCAAAAGCCAAACATGAAATGTACAACACTGGAGAAATAAAACTATAAAGTAATTTCCTCTTGCACTAAACAAAAACGCAAAGATGTTAGCAATAGATACTTCCCAGACCAGACACATTCCAGTTAATAAATTCAAAATAAAAAGTATTTTTCTACCTTCTGTTTGTGCATTTTATTTTTCAGTTGCAATTGCTCCAGTCACTTTCTTCTGGTTTCTTTGTGTCTTCTGCAAGCTATCCATTTGGCCTTTCTTCTCTTTTAGATGTTTTCCATTCTCTCTCTCTAGTTCTGCTTGTGTCCCTTTTGCTCTTTCCCCCAATTCTTTCCTTATTCCTTTATCATCCATTTAAATTTCACCCTTCCATTCTCAAGCCCCTCTTACTCTCCCAATACCCGGCCCATCGTAGACTTTTCTTCCACACAAAATATCTTTTCCCCTCTCCATTCTCATTCCCCATCCATTTTAGTCCTCCCCCAAAATCAGTTCCCTTATAGTTCTAGACCCACCCAGCATCCACTCCCTTCTAGTCCCATTCTCCCATGCCCCCCATCAGCCCATTTCCATTCCTATTCCAGCTCTTCATCAGCCCATTTCCAGTGCTAGCCCTCACATCACAGGCCATTAGAAGTCCTAGTCCCCCCACCATCACAGCCCATTTGCAGTCCTAGCCCCCCTAATCACAGCCTATTTCCAGTCTAAGTTCCCCCTCCCTCCACCATAGCCCATTTCCAGTCCAAGTTCCCCCCCTCATAGCCCATTTCCAGTCCAAATCCCCTCCCCATAGCCCTTTTCCAGTCCAGGTCCCCCACCCCCGCCTCATCACAGCCCATTTGCAGTCCTAGACCCCCTAATCACAGCCTATTTCCAGTCCAAGTTCCCCCTCCCGACATTATAGCCCATTTCCAGTCCAACTTCCCCCCCTCATAGCCCTTTTCCAGTCCAGGTTCCCCCCCCTCATCACAGCCCATTTGTAGTCCTAGCCCCCCCCCATCAAAGCCCATTTGTAGTCCTTGGCCTCCCCCCCCCCCGACCAGCACTGCGGCTTCACCACCCCCCCTTAGTACAGCTTCGCCCCCCCCACCAGTGCAGCTTCACCCCCTGCCACTTAGTGTAGCTTTTCCCCCCTTAGTGCAGCTTCACCCCCTTAGTGCTGCTTCATTCCCCCCCCTTAGTGTTGCACCCCCCTTAATGCTGCTTCCACCCCTCCCCCCACTCCTCAGTGCTGCCTCTGCTTTGCCCCGTGCAGCTGCTTCTTCTGCTTTTTACAGAGCAGCAGCTGCAATAAACTTAATTTGAAAAGGAAGAGAAACCTGAGGAGCCCGCCGGATGTCCTTCTGCAGTCCCTGAGGAAGTGATGTCAGAGGGAGGAGGGCTCCTCAGGTTTCTCTTCCTTTTCAAATTAACTTTATTGCAGCAGCTGCTCTGTGAAAAGCAGAAGCAGCGGCTGCACGGAGGATCGATTGCGTTCGCGTTCGCGCTCGCGCACTGTGGAGAAAAGTTGTTGTTTTTTGCTCTGGCCGCTCCCGATCTCGTGGCCAGAGCAAAAAAATGGCTTTTCAAGGGCTGGTTCTATATCTGTGCCAGCAGTCGGCCTGGCCATGGAAAAACTGGCCAGGCCGTCTGAAAACCGGTCAGTTGGCAACCCTACCTGGCCTGGTAGGGGAACTGACCATGTGTGTTACTGGCACAGCATAGCTACAGACCATAAGAACATAAGATATGCCATACTGGGTCAGACAAAGGTCCATCAAGCCCAGTATCCTGTTTCCAACAGTGGCCAATCTAGGTCCAACGTACCTAGCAGTTCCCCCAAAAGACACAGGTTCCACAATGATTGTACTGGGTCGAGCATTGATATTGTGGTAGGCTATGGCCTATGATAGCCTGCAAATATGAAAGGCCTGTAAGTTATTTATTTATTTATTTATTTGCATCTCTTATATACCGCGCTATTACAATCAGTGCGGTTTACAGTGGAACAGAACATAAAACAATGTAGCAGTTACATTGGGTTTACAATAAAACATGGGATACAAACTTGGAAAAACAGGGGAAAAACTATGTACAGTGTTATAGAAGTGGAGGATTAAAGTTAGGCCCTGATTCCAACCCCTATCTTAGTAAGAACCAAAAATCTGTGAAAGTCTGAGAAAGCTGCTTTAAACTGCTTAATAAGACGTTTCTCATGAATTCATAAAACTTTCATTATTCTATTGTGTTCTGAGGATAGAAATGTTTCAATACTTGCATTCCTAGAGCTAGAAACGACCTTGCAGTAGAATTGTATCAATACCTAGAAACTGTGCCATTGTTAGAACAATCCTAGAGGAGGGAGCAGGGTGCTAGGCCCAGAAAGGGTCTCTGATTGTACAAATGCAGGGGGCATTGGGACCAATAGAAAGTCTGCATGTATCAAACTGAAAAGAAATGTATAAAATGAATATGTTTCTGTAAGAACTTTGCTCAGTCCTTTTTGAAGCTTGACTGTCTGGGCCTTGTGCACAATATATTGGCTTGGACCCTGCAATTGACTCCTGGATTTATTCATTGTTTGCACTTCGCTGCTTCATATTCTTGGTGCGTTGGCCGGGATTGTGCGGATAGTGAATGGTATTCAAGCGAATATTCCACGTAATTCGCCTCCAGGTTTGGCCCGGTTGGAACCGTGTCTGTCCGACCACAGGGGAAACCTTAGGCGCCACCGGTCCTCTTATATCGGGGAGGGTTCCGCCTTGCCTCGGCGAACCACTGGGTCCAGCTGGCCAACACTTCCGAACCTGAGGGGAGTCCAGGATCCAACCCATGAACTGGTTTGGTATCGGGAACCGGATCCGGTGAGTAGACATTTTCTTGTTCGATAGTCAGTAAAGCCTGGGGAAAGTCTTGCATGAGTATGTGAGACAAATTTGGTATAGACTAACTGGGAACGTCTTGCATAAGTGCGCAAAGACGAGAGAGCTTGATCACCTCTCATAAGGGCGATCCTAGTACGCTCCGCATAAGGGTTAGCGGAGCTGAAGCCACCAACCCTTTGGGTTGAGTTAGTCAGTAAAACCCTGGGCATTTGAAAATTAATTTCTTGTTGCTGGCATGATTGTGTGATTGAGAGGTCTTGAAATATAGACTAAGCGAGAGTGAACTCCTGAGTAGCGCAGTTCCTGGCCGAGCGACCGCGCCCAGGTCGCGAAAAGGAGGAAGCGTGTGGTGTTTGTCCCCCCCATTGTTCTGTGGGCTGTACGGACCCCTTACCTACAGCCATACTACCTACCCTTACTGTCTGTTGTCATGTACATCATTACGATTATGGGAGGGGCGGAGTCCACGCAAACTCCGTTGGAATGTATGATCAAGAATTTCTGTAAGGGATTTTCAGGAGACTACGGAATAAGAATGTCTCCGTCTCGATTAAGAATGCTATGTGATAGGGAGTGGCCTGTCTTAGCTACTTCATGGCCCCATGGGGGCACCTTTGATGTGGGAATAGTCTCCCGTGTTCATCAGCTTGTACAAAAAACGCACCCTGATCAGTTCCCCTACATAGATTCCTGGCTGGGTGTTTGTGAAAGGCAGCGCTGCTATGAGGAACAGTGTAGAATACTAGTAGCAACCACCAGGGGTACCCGGAAGTTTGAGGAGGGGAAGCCGCCTGTGTATTCTGTATCTGTATCTGGAGTCCTTGTTGATCTACTGATGTCCTACCTATGTATCAGGGTAACGTGCTGCTCCGTTGTCCTTCTCCTCCTCTTATCTGTAGACTGTTTCTGTCCTCTACTCTGTCCTATCTTATAAATGGCGTTCTTTTCTTGTTTCCCTAAATGAAGTAAACCGCTCTAATACCTTTGGGTCTGAGCGGTATATCAAATTCAATAAACATAAACATAAACATATTCTGCCTCAGAGTCCCCAGAAATCCTGGCCCGTTTACCCCAGTATCCATATAGGTTAGTTCCTCCAGCTCCACCACCTGAAGCTGAAACTGATGAGCTACCCCAGCAGTTACCGCTGCAGCAGCAAAAGAAGCCCACTTCCCCGAGTGATAGCCCCGAGTCTAGCCCAAGTACATCAGGGGGACCAGGCTCCTCCGACGATACTGGGAGCGGAGGCTCTCCTGCCAGTTCAGGGTCACCTGCCAAGGAAGCCTATACCCGGGAACCGTATGATTTAAGAAGTGTAACCCCAAAGAAGAAGGAGAAAGCAGGGTGCCTAATGCCATTGCGTCAAGTGCCTGGTTTACCTATCCTAAATGAACAGGGCCAGATGGCACCAGGACCAACCAGTCTAATCTACGTGCCTTTTTCCACTACTGACTTATTAAACTGGAAAATGCATTATGCATCCTATACTGAAAAACCCCAAGAATTGACAGAGTTAATGTCTAGTATAATGCAAACTCATCAGCCTACCTGGACTGATTGTCGCCAGCTCCTGTCCACTCTCTTTACTACTGAGGAGCAAGCGCGAATTTAGAAGAGAATCCCGTAGAGGCAGGGGAGATGAATCTGCCGCAGCTTTCCCAAATGAAGATCCTAGATGGGATCCAAATGACGAAAGGGGGGGGTGGCCTTAACTCGATTTCGCCAGGCCTTGCTGCAGGGCCTGAGGAAGGGAGGCCAGAGGGCCATGAATATCGGGAAGGTATCAGAAGTTATCCAGGGTCCGGATGAGAGCCCAGCGGCCTTTTATGAGCGGTTGTCTGAAGCCTATAGATTGTATACCCCATACGATCCAGCCGCTCAGGAAAATTTGCATATGGTAAATGCAGCCTTTGTCAGTCAGTCCCAGAGAGATATAAAACGGAAGTTACAGAAACTGGATAGATTTGCGGGCATGAATACAGCCCAGTTAATGGAAGTTGCTCAGAAAGTGTTTGTGAATCATGAAAACGAACCTAACAGAGAAAGTGAACGAAAGATGAAGAAGAAAGCAGATCTTCTTGCTGCCGCTTTAGTTGAACGACGTGAAGGAGGCTTTCCTAATTGAAGGAGTAGAGGACGTGGAAGGGGTCGTGAAAATAATTGGACCCCACTGGGTGCTGTGATAAGGAAGCTTATCAAAGCTCAGGGAATAATGACAAAAGAGGAGAATTTACTCTGATTAGGGGACTTGTGCTGGCAGGTTATAGAAATAAGACAGCTTGTTTCCCAAAAAGACTACATGTCCCAGAATGCACCAGTATGCAGAAAGTCCCTAGGGGAGCTAGAGTGGAAAAGCATGAGTCTAATCAGAGAAAGCATTATGTCATCCCTAATCAAACAGCCTCTAGGAGAGTGCTTAATCCACAACACCTGAAGAATGCAAGGGAGGAGTTGCAATCTAAGCCCTTTAAAACTAGGAAGACAGACAGAGAAGGAGAACAGAGGGGGTGAGAATCAGAACAGAAGGAAGAACAACCGGAACCTGAAGGAACAAGGACAGGGAAGCAGACGGTCCAAGAGAGGAGCTCAGAGAAGTACGTATGCCTGGAGAGATACCTGGGGGAAAGAACCTTCAGAGGACTGGAGAAAGCCAGAGGTCTGGAGATCCACAGCCAGGGACCCTCAAGCAACACCTAGGAAGAGGTCTGTTGCAGCTAAGGAGAAAAGGAGCCCAAATACCTCTTGGAGGACATCTGGAGAAAAGATCCTGAGGTCCAGAGATACCAACTGGAGGACAGGACACAGAAGCTCTATTACATACTGGTCAGAATACCAGAAGAAGCAGCCTGACACTTGCCTGGATTCAGGTATGAACTGTGAACGTTTCTGTAGCTTTGAGCAAGGGAACAGCAGGGAAACAGTTTCTCTCCGTATAGAGGTCAGTTCCTAAAGCCCTCTGAGTCAGACGGAGAAACTGAATCTATGCAATTTCAGGAGCAAGGTTTAATATCTGATGCAGAGGATGTTTATATGGACTGTTCTTTGAGTAGGTTGTTATTTTAGGAAAATCCTAAATATAAGAGCAAACATCAAAAGGAAACATTCTAAATATTGGCTTCCCATAAAGTTTTGTTGAAAAGAAAAAGCTTTTGGGAAAGTTTGCACATGTGCTGAAATCAAGCTACTGATTGCAGTTAATTGTCACCTGTTGGTAGAGGAGAGAGCCAGCACAAGCCGTGTGCACGTGGGATTTAAAAGTTCTTTTCTGTATGGAGAAAGTGAGCTATGTTTTTGTATAAAGAAGTTTTCCTCTTTGATTTGTTTTCACCTCAGCACTGCTAAGGAGTTTATTAGCAGTGGCTGTAAGAAAGCCTTTCTGTTCCATAAAGGACTTTGATACTTATTTGCATAAGCTTTTCAGTTGCCTTATTCATGTTGAATAAACCCTGGAGAAGTTATCTGTTTGGTGTTACCAAGCATATCTGTGTGTGGAATATTCACCCCATAAATAAACTCTAATTTTGCCTTACACTCGACCAACTACAAGTGTCTTCATTTATTTTAAAAGGCAAGCTTTGTGTGAATGGACTTCAATAACCACAATCCTTTGCAAGACAGTTAATTTACATACTTGCCAAGATGGTGGTACCTTCATAACAAGCACTCCCTTTTACAGTGCGAATCAGTGCGCCCATTGCAGAGAAGAAGGACATTGGAGAAGTGAATGCCCGCATCTTGACTCCACCCCCAGGAGGGGAGGAGGGAGTCCTTGGAGAACAGGAGGCCGATTTCAGAATCGTGGAGGAATGACTTGAGCACAGTTCCAGCGAGAGAGGGAAGAAGCTATTGAGGGAGTGGCAGTTGCAACGGGCTATGACATGGATGAAGACTAGGACAGGAGCCTATGGTCAGTTTGAAAGTAGGGGACCAATATATGGACTTTATGGTGGATACAGGAGCCGAACATTCAGTGGTGGCAAAGCCAGTGGCTCCTCTTTCCTCTCGATCTGTCACCATTATTGGGGCCACTGGGGCTAGGGCCACCATGCCTTTCCTGCAGAACCACATGTGTGATCTAGGGGACAGAAAATAACGCACCAGTTCCTGTGTATGCCTGTGTATGCCCTATTCCACTCTTTGGCCAAGATATGCTTCCTAAGCTTCAGGCGCAAATATCCTTTGCTGAAGGGGGAGAAATGCAAATGACTGTGAACCCAAAGCCTGCTGGATTGATGGTGCTGACTGTTCCCCGAGAAGAAGAGTGGCGGTTTTACAGCGTATCTCTGACCAAGCCAGCCAGTTCCTCTATACCTCCTAACCTTTTAGCCCCGCTTGAAGTATGGGCAGAAGATAATCCACCTGGCCTAGTGAAGAACATAGCCCCTGTCATTGTTGCCCTCAAGCCAGGAGCGGAACCAGTGCATGTGAGGCAGTATCCTCTTCCTCGACCAGCTATTGAAGGTATCACTGCCATCTGATGAAACTACTGAAGTATGGACTTCTCAAGGAGTGCCAGTCACCTTGGAACACTCCCCTTCTCCCAGTTAAGAAACCTGGGACAGGGGATTACCGCCCAGTACAAGATCTGAGGCGGGTAAATGATGCAGTTGAAACTATACACCCAGTGGTACCAAATCCTTATACTCTCTTGGGACTGATCCCCGCTGAGGCTACTCATTTCACCATCCTGGACCTGAAAGATGCCCCCACCAGTCAACTTTTGTTCGCTTTTGAATGGCAAGAACCCACAACAGGAAGGCGGGGCCAACTTACCTGGACTCGATTACCTAAAGGATTTAAGAATTCACCCACTCTCTTCAGTGCTGCTTTGAATCAGGATCTCTCAAGCTACTCTGTGAACCCAGGAAAAAGGGTTCTTCTTCAGTATGTGGATGACCTGCTCATAGCCACCAATTCAGAAAGTGAATGTCTACAAGCCACCAGTGAACTCTTGCACCTTCTAAATAAGGCTGGATACAAAGACTCAAGAGCAAAGGCGCAATTATGTCAAACTGAAGTTAAATATCTAGGATTCCAGTTGTCTAGCAGAATTCAACGTTTGGGGCCGGAACGCAAAGAAGCTGTGTGCAGTATTCCCACCCGTACCACCAGGAGGCAAGTAAGAGCCTTATTGGGGCCGCAGGGTACTGTCGCATATGGATCCCCAATTTCGCTCTGCTAGCAAAACCATTGTATCAAGCTACCAAAGGAATGGAAAAGTCTCCATTGGAGTGGGGACCTGAACAGGATGCAGTCTTCCGATCTCTAAAAACTGCTCTGATGTCATCACCAGCTCTGGGTCTACCAGATGTCCAGAAACCTTTCCGTCTCTCTAACAGTCCATGAGTCACAAGGAAATGCTCTAGGGGTACTGGCTCAATCTCTTGGATCTTGGCAACGGCCAGTAGCCTATTTGTCAAAACAGTTGGATGTGGTAGCAAGAGGTTGGCCCTCTTGTTTGAGAGCTGTTGCAGCTACAGCCCTTCTAGTGAGCGAAGCAGACAAGCTCACTTTGGGACAGAATCTTCAAGTTACTGTGCCACATTCTGTTCTGACCCTCATGGAACACAAAGGGAGTTTCTGGCTCATGAATTCACGAATGTTGAAGTATGCTGTGTGAAAGCCCCCAGATACAATTGAAGGTCAGTCAAGCTCTGAATCCTGCTACGTTGTTCCCAATTGGTCCTGGCCCCCCTGATCATGACTGTTTAGAAATTATGGACACTGTGTTCTCAAGTCGCCCGGATTTGACTGATGTCCTTTTGGAGGACCCTGAACGGACTTTCTTTGTGGATGGAAGCAGTCTCGTCATCAATGGACATCGTTGTGCCGGGTATGCAGTGGTGACCCTTGATCTGGTAGTTGAGTCCTCAGCTCTGGCCCCAGGAACTTCAGCACAGAAGGCTGAACTGATAGCTCTCACTAGAGCACTGACATTAGGAGAAGGACTCCGTTTAAATGTGTACACAGATTCCAAGTATGCCTTCACAACTTTCCATGCACACGGAGCCCTGTATAAAGAACGAGGGTTGATCACCTCAGGAGGGTCCGAGATATTGATATTATTAGACGCTGTGTGGGCCCCTAAGCAAGTGGCAGTCATACACTGTCGAGGTCATCAAGCAGGAGTAGGAGAAGTTGCCCGAGGGAATAGGTTTGCTGATGCCACTGCCCGAAAAGCAGCCACGACTGGACGAGTTGTGACCCAAGATACTTCGGTGCAGGCAACCTTATTCCCTGTGCCCCTCAGCTCATGGGCCCCCCGATACACTACAAGAGAGTTAGATTACTTCTGTGAGAAGGAGGGGGGTGTCCTAACAGAAAAAGGTTGGATAGTGCTGCCACCTCCAGAGGTTAGCTCACCTCCAGGTCCCACAGTAATTCCTGAAGCATTAGGACCGGCCTTTGTTCATGCCTTTCATCAGGCCACACATTATGGGAAAACTGCCATGGAAAGAGCCCTAAGACCCCATTTTTGTATCTCATTATTAGGACCCCTGTCGGCCTCAGTAGCTCATCAATGTTTGACATGTGCTAAGAATAATGCTAAGCAGGGTCCCACTCCACCCCCAAGAGTTCAGTCAGTGGGAGTGACCCCTATGAGTGATATTCAGGTGGATTTTACTGAGATGCCACAAGCAAATGGGTATCATTACCTGTTAGTTCTAGTCTGTACATTTTCTGGGTGGGTAGAAGCTTTTCCCACCCGAACTGAGAAAGCTCGAGAAGTCACTAGAATACTGCTCCATGAGATTATTCCTCGATTTGGAATACCATTGACTATAGGATCAGATAATGGACCCTCATTTGTGTCCCAAGTGACCCAACAGTTAGCCAGAGCTCTACAGATACAATGGAAGTTGCACACTGCCTATAGACCCCAGAGTTCAGGGAAGGTAGAACGTATGAATAGGACCCTGAAATCTCAGTGGTCCAAACTTTGTCAAGAAGCTCACCTGAAGTGGCTCCAGGTTCTCCCTATAGCCCTTCTTAGGATACGTTCTGCTCCAAGTCTTTAGGAGTTTCCCCTTTTAAGATTTTGTATGGGCGACCCCCACCCATTGTACAGGGAATAAAAGGAGATATGAGACAAATTGGATCTGAAATAACTAGACAAGAACTATTGGCTTTAGGTTCTGTTTTGCAGAGTCTTCACACCTGGGTACAAGATCGATTGCCCATCAATCTGACGGAACCTCTACATCCCTTCAAGCCTGGAGTGTCAGTGTGGATCAAAGAGTGGAGAAAGACCCCGTTGGCACCGCATTGGAAGGGACCTTATGTTGTTGTTCTGTCAATCCCAATTGCAGTAAAAGTTGCAGAACTTGAACCCTGGATCCATCACAGTCGAGTAAAACCAGCAGCCGCTCCTGAACTTGGTCAATGGACTTCAGTAAATGACCCTGAAACTCCATTGTGGCTTACATTGCGGAGACAACCGGTGTTGTAAGAGTCTTCAGAATCTACAATCCTACCCCTGTCACACAAGGGTGGCAGTCGATAGGTTTACATACAGCGGAAGTAAAGAAGAAGAAGAAGAAAAAGACTCTACAAGTTCATCGTACCCAATATTTCAGTTCATCTCCAAAGACTGTAATCATGATGTTTCTCTACTACTGTTTTATGGGGGCGGTAGCCCTGGGGTCCCTGGAAAAGACTTTTGCCTTACCCCCTTGTGCAGCTTGTATAACTACCACCCGAACTGGGATAAAGGTCACTCAGACTTTACTTTATCATTCCTACTATACTTGCACTGGTATAGTTAGCCAATGTGTGTATAATGGTATAGAATTAAATATCTGTACGAAAGGGAAGAGTAAAACCTGCTTCAACCCCTCTTATTATGTACTGGAGTTGTGCTGGAATGATAAGGAGGGAGCCCTCATAAATGCCACACGTCAACTCCCTGATCCTACGAGACCCGTTATCCTGAATTTTGATGCCTGCGATGCGATAAACAGAAATGCTTACTACAAGTGTGGGTCTTGGGAACAAGCCTACTACTATGATGATAAATATATGTTCTCCAGGACCAAGCAGGAAGGCCCCGCGGGGTCGGACCCAGACACCTCGTTGGACAAGTCCGCCTGGGAGACGGAGGATGAGGAGTCCCCCGATACCTTTAAGACTCGGTGCGTCCCGTCGGACTCACCGCAGTCTGAGCCCCGGAGTAGATCCCCTCCGGAGGACACTAGATTCTCGGAGTTTGTCCGGGATATGGCCTCTGCCTTGGCTATTCCGGCCGACCCCGAGGAAGAGCCTCGAGCCAAAGAGCTCAATGCTCTGAAGTACGACTCTCCTCCGAAGGAGGCCTTTACTGTCCCGGTTCCTCCGATGCTGGAGCGGCTCCTCTTCCGGATGTGGGAGGCACCGGCCTCGGCGCCGGTTTTAAGCAAGCGGGTCGATTCGATTTATCAACTCCAGAAAAGCCCTGGTTTTCAGAAGGCACAGCTACCACACCATTCTATGGTTGTGGAATCGGCCATGCATCGTCTGAAGAGCCAGAAGATGCACTCTGCGGTGCCCCCTGGCAGGGAGGCCCGGAACCTTGATGGTGTTGGTAGAAAGTGCTTCCAGGGGTTAATGCTTGCTTGCCGTGTCCAGTCTTACCAGCTGTACATGGGCATGTACTTGCGAGACCTGGCCAAGGAGTTGGCCGGGTTTTCGGCTGGACTCTCCAGGGAACCCTTGCAGAGATTCAAGTCCTTGTCCTCGGGGATTCGGGAATGCTCCAAGTTCATGTCCCACGCCGCCTACGATGGCTTTGAGGCCTTGGCCCGAGTTGCAGCTGCCGGCATCGCGGCTCGACACCAGGCGTGGCTGCAGTCATCAGACCTCGAGCCATGGGTTCAGGACAAGTTGGTCGATGTCCCTTGCCGAGGTGAAAACCTTTTTGGCAAGCCCATGACCGAGAAGGCCGCTCAGCTCAAGACCGAGCACCTTACCCGGACAAGGCTGTCTAGGAAGACCTCTGCCCCTTCACACAAGAAGAAGGGCTCGGGTAAGAAGTCCTTTTACCCGAGGAAGGGCACTGCCTACAAACAGTACCCTCAGTATCAGGCTGCCCCTCATGGTCAGCAAGCCAAGGGCCAGGGTAATGGGCCCCGTAGGCAGAGGACCCCCAAGCCTCCGGCCCCTGCTCCCACTCAGCAGGGTGGGGATTTTTGACTCCTTGAGCGTAGCCACTCCGTCCCTGTTCTCCCAGACCTGCACAGGCGGTCGCCTTGTTCTGTTTGCCCACCAGTGGCCCCTTATTACCAAAGACAGTTGGGTATTGGACATAGTCCAAAAGGGCTATGCACTGCATTTTCACCAGCTGCCTCCGCCTTACTTTCCAGGGGAGCCCCTGAGGCCTCCCCTGCACACAGACCTTCTCCTTCAGGAACTTCAAGGTCTGTTAGTGGACAGGGCAGTGGAGCCTGTGCCTCCTCACTTCCAAGGTCACGGTTTCTACTCCAGGTATTTCCTGGTACCCAAAAGAACCGGTGGCCTTTGACCCATTCTAGATCTCAGGAACCTCAACAAGTTCCTACAGAGAGAAAAATTCAAGATGCTTACTCTTGGAACACTTCTGCCCTACCTCCAGCAGGGAGATTGGCTATGCTCCTTAGATCTAAAGGATGCGTACACTCACATCCTCATTCATCCAGACCACAGAAAGTACCTCAGGTTCATTGTGGGAGGAAACCATTATCAGTACAGAGTACTACCATTTGGCCTGACCTCCGCTCCCAGAGTCTTTACCAAATTCCTGGCAGTGGTTGCGGCCTACCTGCAAAATCAAGGCATCTTTGTCTTTCCCTATCTGGACGACTGGCTCATCAGGGGTCAGACGTGCCAGGAGGCCAGACAAGCCACCCTCAGAACCATTGCTCTGCTTCAGAACGTGGGCTTTGTCATAAACTTCGCAAAGTCCACTTTGCTCCCCTCCCAGAACTTGGAGTTCATAGGGGCAAGGTTAGATTCTCAACTGGCAAAGGCATTCTTGCCAGTAAACAGAGCCCAAAGACTGATGGACGTGGCCAGACAGTTCCTAAGCAAGTCGCTGGTCTCCGCCAGACTCTGCCTGAGGCTTCTAGGCCACATAGCTTCGACTGTACATGTAACTCCCAATGCCAGGCTCCATATGAGGCCTGCACAGTGGTGTCTTCAGACTCAGGCAGCCTACGAGACAGGATCAGGGTGTCCAAACACTTTCTGACCTCCCTCAGCTGGTGGCTACATCCACCCAATCTGCTGAAGGGGATTCCCTTTCAGATTCCTGGGTACTCAGTGGTACTGACCACCGAAGCCTCCCTGCAGGGCTGGGGAGCTCATTGTCTAGACAAGTGCACCCAGGGCCTGTGGTCTCCTTGGGAGGCAGCCCAGCAGATCAATCTCCTGGAACTCCGAGCTATCCGCTTAGCTCTCAAGGCTTTTTCTCCTGCCCTGGCTCAACAGTCTTGATTCAAACAGACAACCAGGTAGCCATGTTTTACGTGAACAAACAGGGCGGGACTGGGTCCAGCTCCTTTGTCGGGAAGCTCAAGACCTTTGTTCCTTTGCCCTAAAGCACAACATGCTCCTCAGGGCGGTGTACCTTCCAGGCCAGGAGAACTGCCTGGCCGACAGGTTGAGCAGGATTCTGCAGCCCCACGAGTGGCAGCTGCATCCCTTGGTAGTTCAGAAGATCTTCCTGAAATGGGGTCTCCCTTGGATAGATCTATTTGCCAGTCCGCTGAACAAGCAACTGCCCAAGTTCTGCTCCAGACAACTGCATCCTTTGAGGATAGCACCAGATGCTTTTCTGATATCCTGGTCTCAGGGCCTCCTCTATGCGTTTCCTCACACACCCTTGGTGGCCCGAACTCTTTTCAAGATTCTTCAGGACAAGGCCTCGGTCCTGCTGGTAGCTCCCAGGTGGCCGAGACAGCCTTGGTTTCCACTTCTGCTTCAGCTGGCAGTGGATCCCCCACTGCCTCTGGGGTTGCAATCTGACCTTCTCTCTCAGGATCAGGGTTCCCTTCTGCACCCCAATCTCAAAGCTCTCAATTTGATGGCCTGGAGGCTGCAAGGGTAGTTTTGGCTCCCTGGGGCCTATCTCAGGAGGTTGAGGAGGTTGTCCTAGCCTCTAGGAAACAGTCCACTTGGAAAACCTATGCTCTGAAGTGGAAGAGGTTTTCTGTGTGGTGTCAGCTACGTACAGAAGATCCTTTCTCCTGTACTGTACCAGTAGTGCTTCAGTATTTACTACACTTATCCAATCAGGGGCTTAAGTCCAATTCTGTTTGGGTCCACCTCTCAGCTTTAGCAGCTCACCACTCACTGGTGGAAGGACATTCTCTGTCTGGGCACCCTTTGGTGTCCAGGTTTCTCAGAGGCTTGCTCTTACTCAAGCCTCCCATCCGTCCTCCTGCTCCTGAGTGGGAACTGCATGTGGTCTTGCAGCAACTGACTTGCCCACCTTTTGAGCCGATGGCTACTTGCCCTCTACGCTTCCTTTCCTGGAAGACTCTTTTCCTGATAGCCCTTACTTCGGCTAGGCGAGTGAGTGAGCTTCAGGCCTTGGTCTGTGATAGGCCTTACACCAGGATTTATAGGAACAGGGTAGTCCTCAGGACTCATCCAAAGTTCCTTCCAAAGGTTGTCTCCTCTTTTCACCTCAATCAGGAGGTGGTTCTTCCAACATTCTTCCCTAGGCCTCATGCAAGCCAGGCTGAAGCAGTCCTGCATACCCTGGATTGTAGGAGGGCCTTATCCTTCTACCTTGACCGTACGCAAGGGCATCGAAGGGCTACTCAGCTCTTCGTATCCTTTGACCCCCAATAAGTTGGGGTTGGCTGTGTCCAAGCGTACCTTGTCCATCTGGGTGGCTGACTGTATCACCTGGGCTTACAAGGCGGCTGACCTTCCTTTGCAGGGTCGGGTTACGGCCCACAGTGTCAGGGCAATGGCTGCCTCATTGGCTCATCTCCGCTCTGTGCCCTTGGTAGACATCTGCAGGGCTGCAACTTGGTCTTCAAGCCAGACATTTGCGGCCCATTACTGTCTGGAGAGGGAGTCCCGTAGGGATAGTGCTTTTGGCCAAGCAGTACTCCAGAATCTCTTTGAGGTTTAGGCAACTCCTGCCCTCCTGCCCTCTGTTGGGCTACCGGTGGAGGTTGTGTCCTTGAAAAGCCTTTCTTTGCTGCTGAGACTAGAGGGAGTTCTCTTGTTCAGCCTGGGTTCCTCAGTAGCCCAGAGCTGGGGAGTCACCCATATGTGAGGACTAACTTCCTGCTTGGTCCTGGAGAAAGAGTAACAGGTGTTCTCCAGGAGCAGCAGGAATCAGTCCTCACAACCCTCCCTCCTCCCCTTGGAGTTGCAGTTGTACATAGTTTAATTTTTTCATTTTTGTGTGCTGTTCTTAGCTATGTCATTTGACTGAGGTAAGATGGCACCTTTAGGCAGGAAGGGAACCACACATGCGTGCCAGCATTCCCAAAGGCTTTCATGGAAAGCTGGGGAAATGCTCCACTGGGGCTTCATCGGCGCCGATGACACCCATATGCGAGGACTGATTCCTGCTGCTCCTGGAGAACACCTGTTACAGGTGAGTAACTACTCTTGTCCTGAAGGAGCATATGGATGGGGACGGTGTACTGGAAAGCATTCCCCAACCGTCTACAGCAAGTCATCTAAAGATGCCTACTTCTGTCCAAAGTGGGAATGCGTGTACTATGCCACTTGGTCTGGTGGGCCTACTGGACGAGATGGAGATAAACGCATAGCCAGCTTGGAAAGATTATCACTACCTGAGCCTCAGAAGTGCAAGAAAGGTGCCTGTAATCCTCTACAGCTCCTCATGCTTAACCCTAGCCAGTAGAAGCAGGGGTTCAGATTTTGGTTACGTATAGCAGGAGGAGGCATAGATCCTGGAACATTTATATATATATACAGCTAAATACTAAGACTCATCTATCTGCACCTTATCGAATACATCACTCCTTTTATGAGGCCATGCAAGCGGAATTTGAAATCCCCACACCTCCCAAAACTTGTTCATTGAACTCGCTGGGGCAGTAGCATCTAGTCTCCACATCTCGGACTGTTTCTTCTGTGGCGGAACTAAGATGGTAGACCAATGGCCCTGGGAGGCGCAAAAAGTGAACTATTCCATTCCTTATAATCAGACTGCTTTACATAGTACTACTAGTGAGTGGGTACTGGCTCACCCTATCGTTGGTAACTTGTGTTTTGCTCGTACAGGACCACAGTTTACTATGCTGGTTGGACAGCTGGTCTGTCTCAATCAGAAGTTTTACAACAGTACCACTAAGAAGACGTCCTGGTGGTCGGGGGTCAAAACTCCAGAGCCCTCCAACCCTTTAGACCTCTTTCCTGATCTTGCCAGCATCTGGACTAGTTTGGCGTTTCATAGTACCTGGCAAGCTCCACCTGGACTATATTGGATTTGTGGAACTCGAGCATATGCTAAGCTTCCTCACCATTGGGGAGGAGCATGTGTATTGGGAACTATACGACCTTCCTTCTTCCTTCTACCCATTTCCCATGGAGAACAACTGGGTTTCCTTGTGTACAGGAGTCGACAGAAACGAGAGGTCTTGAAGATAGGCCAATGGGACAATGATGAGGAGTGGCCACCTGAGAGAATCATTTCATACTTCGGACCTGCCACTTGGACACAAGATGGGACATGGGGATACCGCACCCCTGTATATATGATAAATTGCATTATACGCTTACAGGCTGTTGTTGAAATAATAACTAATGAAACTAGTAAAGCACTAACTCTTTTAGCTAAGCAGAGTACACAAATGCGCACAGCTATTTATCAGAATCGTTTAGCTCTAGATTATTTGTTAGCAGCTGAAGGTGGAGTATGTGGAAAATTGAACTTAACCAACTGCTGTTTGCAGATTGATAGTTGTTGAAGATATAGCTACTGAAATGCGAAAACAAACATATGTGCCTGTTCAGACCTGACATGGTCTGAAGCTTGATGGGTGGTTTGGTTCAGCGTTTTCATGGTTAGGTGGTCTAAAGATCCTTGCGTTTATTGTATTATTCATATTAACTGTATGCTTGTTGCTCCCATGCCTACTACCCCTTTGCTTACGTATGATAACCTCAGTTATCGATAACACTATAGATAAAAGTTTTAGCTATGTGGCAATATTACCCTATACCCCAAGATACTGTTACACGAGTATAATATGTGATTTAATTTCCACCCTTTTTAACTTGCGGGTGAGAATAATCAAAGGGGGGAATGTGGTAGGCTATGGCCTATGATAGCCTGCAAATATGAAAGGCCTGTAAGTTAGTCCCTGATTCCAACCCCTATCTTAGTACGAACCAAAAATCTGTGAAAGTCTGAGAAAGCTGCTTTAAACTGCTTAATAAGACGTTTCTCATGAATTCATAAAACTTTCATTATTCTATTGTGTTCTGAGGATAGAAATGTTTCAATACTTGCATTCCTAGAGCTAGAAACGACCTTGCAGTAGAATTGTATCAATACCTAGAAACTGTGCCATTGTTAGAACAATCCTAGAGGAGGGAGCAGGGTGCTAGGCCCAGAAAGGGTCTCTGATTGGACAAATGCAGGGGGTGTTGGGACCAATAGAAAGTCTGCATGTATCAAACTGAAAAGAAATGTATAAAATGAATATGTTTCTGTAAGAACTTTGTTCAGTCCTTTTTGAAGCTTGACTGTCTGGGCCTTGTGCACAATAAATTGACTTGGACCCTGCAATTGACTCCTGGATTTATTCATTGTTTGCACTTCGCTGCTTCAATATCCTGGGTCCCTTCTTAATACTGGTTTATGGAACTTTCCTCCATGAACTCGTCCAAACGTTTTTATAAAACCCAGCTACATTAACAGCCTCTTTTATTAGTCTTAAATATTTGACCCTGTAGCTTCATTGCATGTCCCCTAGTCTTTCTATATTCTGATAACGTAAACAATCGATCTACATTTACTCGTTCCACTCCGTTCATTCATTTATAGATCTCCCCTCAGCCGTCTCTTTTCCAGGTTAAAGAGCCCTGACAACCCAGAAGCTCCTGCTAAAAGGTACTTCTATGAAGAAAATAAGAAACTGCTGAGCACATTTCCTGCACTGCAGGAGAGAGTGTTTTTAAACCTTCTTCTGTGGTTTATTTTGGAAATATACATTAGAGGTTAGTGATTTAGACAGGCTAACAACAATTAAAGCAAATTCTTTTCAGATCAGTGCCCAAAGGGGGGAGGAGGGGGGGAAGGGGCCTTTCTGAGAGACGACATGAGCTGGATGCCAACCCATTAAAAACGTACTTCTACGACCAGAATAAGACACCATATTTTCTGCACTGCTGGGTAATAAACTCTCTCAAACCAATTTGCTAGACATAGTGCTTTCTCACTATTTGCCCCTACATCTGGAAGTCCACTCTATCAGACTAATCACTGACTTATCCACTTTTAGAAAAAAACACAAGCCGACTAATAACAGATAGCTGAAGCTTAAATTCAAAAAGAATCTTGCCGTATATTAATTCTTTTCTATACATGAGACAATTCTGGAAAAAAAATTCACCATGTTATTACACCAAAGCATAATGGTAAAAAAAAAAAAATTAAACTCTTGCCTGGCTATGTTTTAGGTTGAAGAAAGACACACAGTTATTATGAGAACATTGAACTCTGAGATCACCTGCTTCATGGAAAAAGGACAGAATCTTTGTGCACCGATACCAGCATAAGCTCTCCCCTTCCCTGGGGATCGAGCCAACGCCAGCAGGAGGAGCCGCAGCACAACGAGGCCCAATCGGGGCAAAGAACAAAGCCTTTAAAGGCTGCACGCCGTCAGGAACCGGCCCTTTGTGCACCGATACCAGCATAAGCTCTCCCCTTCCCTGGGGATCGAGCCAACGCCAGCAGGAGGAGCCGCAGCACAACGAGGCCCAATCGGGGCAAAGAACAAAGCCTTTAAAGGCTGCACGCCGTCAGGAACCGGCCCTTTGTGCACTGATACCAGCATAAGCTCTCCCCTTCCCTGGGGATCGAGCCAACGCCAGCAGGAGGAGCCGCAGCACAACGAGGCCCAATCGGGGCAAAGAACAAAGCCTTTAAAGGCTGCACGCCGTCAGGCGTGCCCGCACCGGCGGACCCGCGCCTGTGGGCCTCGCCAGAGGGCCCTTTGGCGTGGCCCTTAGGCGGGGACCGTGAGAAGGGGCACTAGAAGAACCCTTGCCATCATCAGCAGCTCTCCGCAGTAGGGTAGCAGCACCAGCAACATTCGCAAAATCGAGGCTGCCTGCATAGACGTTTAAGGTTCGTTTTGAATGGTTGCATGTTGAGGCCTGGAGGAGGCATATAAGAAATGTAATCCCACAACACGTATACAACAACTAAAACAGTAGTAATCATTGTGAGATACTGTTGCCAGTAGTAATCATTGTCAGTAGTAATCATTGTGAGATACTGTTGCCAGTAGTAATCACTGCTAGTAGTAATTATTGTGAGATACTGCTGCCAGTGGTAATTACCTTTTCTTGAACTGTTATTGTGAGATACTGTTGCCAGTAGTAAGTACCCTCCCTTCACTGTCAGCCTGAGATACTGTTACCAGTAATAATCTCCCTCCATCTACTTCCCTAACACTCTTCCCTTTACCTCATAAAATGAACACAATGTCTCCTACTAAGATTATAAATCTCCTTTTCACTCTCTTCTTAATAACCCTCCTAACTCAACATATATACACTTACAAAACCAACCAAGGTCCATACAAAAACATCCCAATCATCCACAATCATAACCGGAACCCTTATAATAATTTCCCAATCACCTACAATCAGTACCAGAATCCAACATACAGTTCTACATACACAAACTCTCACAATCACCACTCGCGCCACACCTCACACAAACGCCATCACCGACTCATCCAAATAAAGCAACAACCCATAAGCGATAAAATAGACCAAAGTGACATTACAAACACCAAAATACAACTCATCCTAATAAACATCCGATCAATAAGAAATAAAATACCAATAATTAATGACATAATTAACGATACCTCCCCTGACATTATCTGTATTACTGAAACATGGCTCTCACCTACAGACACTATACTACTAAACCAACTAACCACATATCAATATGACATATTGAATTGCCAACGGAACATAAAAAGAGGAGGTGGTGTACTGATCCTCACCAAAAATGACTTAAAATTCACCCTTACAAACCTAAATAATATAGATGGAATGGACATTGTTAACATAGAAAATAAAACCATGGCTCTCACCCTCATCTACAGACCCCCCTCATCTGATCAGAAAAATCTCACCCCTATCCTAGAACTTGCATGCACAGCGTCACAAAGCAAACCATTTATACTCCTTGGTGACTTGAACCTTCCATCACTGAACCATTCCCAATCAGATAACTTCATAGATGCCATGTCACAAATGGGGTTCACACAGATAATACACGCTCCTACACACAAAAAAGGTAACATACTTGACGTAATTTTCCTCCCAGCCTCACTCTACAGTCATCTACTACATACCACCCTGAGTATAACCGAAGTACCCTGGTCAGACCACCATCTAATCACAATCCAGCTATCGGCACAAGTCCCAAAAAATAATGGGAGCACAACTCCGCATATATCACGCTTCAAACACTTTGACAAAGACACGTTCCTCGACAAAGTACTACCCAAACTAGACACAACCACACCAGACATGAACTCAACCATATCAAATTGGAACCTAACTATTCAAAAAGCAGCTGTCCACACACAAGTCTTACACAAACAAACAAAAAGACAGAAAAATGGTTCACGAAAGAGCTGACAAAACTAAAAAAGCAACTGAGGAGACAAGAAAAGAGATGGAGAAAACTAAAATCTGATGAAAACAAATCCCAATACATGCTCCTACTTATAGAATACAAAAACGCAATTAACAAATCAAAAAGAGACTACCACTCTAAAGTAATAAACTCATCCATCAACCGCCCAAGGGAGTTATTCGCGATAGTAAAAACATTAACCAAAACTAATAACAGCGAACCTAAACAACAAGCAATTAACATACAAACACTAGCAAAACATTTTGCAGAAAAACTAAAAAACAAGACCACTACCCCAACTCCTTTATTATCAAACACGAAAACCACGCATGAATGGACAAGTTTCCAGTTGGTAGAACAAAAACAACTTCTCAAAATCATAACAATGATAAACACCCCCACCTCCCCACTCGACCCATGCCCCGTTTCATGGATTAAGTGTGCGAAAGAGGAACTGGCGATAAATCTACAACACATAGTTAACCAATCCCTTTCACAGGGCATCATGCCTGATGCCCTAAAACTCACAACACTCAGACCAATAATAAAGAATAATAAGCTCGATTCAAAAGATCCGAACTCCTACAGACCCATAGCCAGCATTCCGTTCATAGCCAAAATTATAGAGAAAACAATTCAAATTCAGTTACAGGAACACATTGATGAATACAAACCCCTTGACTCACACCAATTTGGTTTCCGCCCATTCCATGGAGTAGAAACCCTCCTAATCACTCTTATGGACTTCCTCATCAAGGGCACAGATGACAAACAACAAGGCTACTTACTCCTATTTATAGATATCTCAGCCGCATTCGATAACATTAATCACCTGACACTGATCAACAGATTAGAAAACCTAGGAATAGGCGGGATTGTCCTTAACTGGTTCAAATCCTACATTTCACACCGATTAATACGCGTCCAAATTGACCAACAAGCATCAGAAACATTCCCCCAAGGACAGGGAATACCCCAAGGATCAGCCCTATCAGCCCTCCTATTTAACTTGTACCTGCAACCGATAACTAACATACAGTATTTAAAAAACACAAGATTAACCACTTTATATACGCCGATGACATCATGCTAGCTATCCCCATAACCATTAAAAACCCTACATATGACCCGCTATCCAAATGCATGGCTGAGACCTCCTCCTGGATGGAAACTAACCACCTCAGCATAAACTTCAAAAAAACCGAGGCAATGTTTGTGACAAGATTATCTATGACTGAGAACACCTACCCGGAAACAATCACTATCAACAAAACCTCCATACCTGTCAGAAAACAGGTAAAATACTTAGGAGTAATAATAGACCACACTCTCACCATGCTACCACACATAAAACAAACAGTAAAAGCCATTTTCTATAAACTCAAAACAATTCAACACCTAAGGCCACTCCTAGAAACACAAGACTTTAGATCCGTAGTAGGTACACTGATCACCCCTCACTTCGACTATTGCAATAGTCTCCTAATAGGCCTCCCACAAAAAAGCACATACCTTCTTCAAAGAGCACAAAACATCTGTGCAAAAGTGATTGCTAAAGCTCGCCTAACAGACCACGTAACCCCTATACTGCTAGACCTCCACTGGCTCCCTATAAACAGCCGAATTAAATATAAAATTATCCTAACAACCTATAAACTCATAAATGACATAACCCCCTCACTCTTATCCACATTACTGCAATCTCCAACTTCGACAAGGACCCTCAGACAAAACGCAGCCCACTCTCTCATCATACCAAAAACCATCCGCAAAACTAAGAACACCACTAGCTCCAGAGCATTCTCATTCACTGCTCCTACACTCTGGAACGACCTCCCTATTGAACTTCGTACCATAAGAGACCTCTTCCAATTCAGAAAAGAATTAAAGACCTACCTGTTCACTGAACACTTCGAAGTCCCCTACTACCCCAAAGCTAGCTCCACAACAAACGTGGTCACACATGCACAAACTCCCTTAATCCAAACAATGTAAACACAAGCCTGCCCCCCCTCCACACACACGCCCCAAGACGACATAAAAAGGAACTAAATTCCAACACCTACACCAATATCTGACCCACACAACACACACACCACACACTGTAAATATACATTTGTAAAAAGTTAGATGTGTTTGCTTTAATACCTACAAAGTTCTTGCTTTAATACCTAAAAGATGTTTCTGCTTTTTGTTTTTCCTTTAATACCTACAAAGTTTATATTACTGTTCAATGTAAATAGTTGATTTCTATTGTTCTATGTAAAATGTATACAAACTGTGTACAAGACTGTTAACCTGTTATATGTAAACCGCCCTTGATCTCTGGAAGGGGCGGTATAAAAGAAATAGTTAAATAAATAAATAAATAAATAAAATAAATAAATCTATCTAGTTCTGTCGTAATATATACCCTTGCTCGGGAAGGATATATTGGGGCAATCATCTCTAATTAGCTCATTGTTCTTCAAGCTCTTTGAATTGCCCCTGAGATCACCTTGCAGGACAACAAAAAAACACAAGTGTATCTGGTCCTGTCATAATATGTACCATTGATCGGGAAGGATATATTGGGGCAATCGTCTCTAAATAGCTCATGTTTGAGGGCTCATGTTTGTTATTCAATGGATATTTGTATTTCTCTGAAGGTTTTTGAAAACACTATATCTTCAGCTATCAGTCTGAGATTATCAAAAAAATATATACTGCTTCCTCCCTCCATTGCACACCTGGTTTTTCTCCTTCCCCACAGTTTCTAAATAAATATAATCTCTTCAACTCCTCCCTGTTCTTTCAACTATAGGGGGGAGACGCCAAGGTTATCAGCTTTTTCAGTTACATGGTAATAAAAATCAACTTACACTATGTCCTTCCTAAACATATTATTTTGTGGAGTTTTTTTTTGTGATAGGGTTGTAAGAGAAAGTTGTACATTTCTAATTTAAAGGACTGCTTAAATACAATGAATGCTTTTTTCAGTTGGGTTATTAAGACATAAGTATTTTTTTTTAATCTGCTGCTACAAACATAGCCGGGTAAGAATTTAAATTTTTTTTTACCGTTATACTATGGACAAATAACATGGCTGACTTTTTTTTTCAGAATCGGCTCATGTATAGAAAACAAAATTTATACTGCAAGATTCTTTTTTTTAAATTTAAACTTCAGCTGTCTGTTGTTAGTCAATTTTTAAGCAGTACATTTTAATGTTTCTTTTCTTTCCCCCCCCCCCCCAAAAAAAAAAATAAACACGCAACTTCTTATACGCTCTTTGGTCACTGATTAATTTTAAAAAAAAAAAGGTATCACAAAACTTTTGCAGTCTTTCTGTAGCCAGCCAGTGCAGTGTTAGCAGCTGTAAAGATGTAGCCCACTGGTTAATGCATTGACTGTGGAGGCAGAGATCATGGGTTGGATCCCCCACAGTGGTGTGTGATGTAAGATGGCATCTTTAAAAAAAAAAAGACATTCCCTTTTTTAACATAAATTAGTGCTGTCTGAGGCATTTTCCTATTTAATATAAAGCAGTGCTGCCAGCAAAAACACTCTCACAGTGCCGTAGCCTTAGGTAGCCTTATCCTGTTGGAGTCAGAGAAAATCGGGTATTAGACTTGGAGTCAGGTGGTTGTGTTAACTGCACAGAGTTTAGAGCTATCCACTTTTTTGGAGACTTCTGTTGAGGAAATTCCTGCTCGTGCCACTTTGTTAGTAACTTTTTTGTTAGAAAAAGATAAGGAGTTGATTTTGCGTTCTTACTTTAAATCTAGGCATGAGAAATTTTTTGGGCAGGCGATACAGATTTTCCCAGATGTATGTCGTAGTACACAACTAAAGAGGAAAGCTTTTCTTGTACTTCGTTCTCGTGTTTTGGCTTTAGGGGCTTCTTTTGTGCTGAAATATCCGTGCAAATGTGTTGTAGCTCTTCAGGGTAAATCGTATATTTTTTTCGACTCATCACAGTTGGAGACCTTTTTGAAGGGATCGACTTTGAAGTGATTTTTTTTTTCTTAAGTTAACTTTTGTGCTCTTGCTTAGTAAGAAGGGGTCTGTTTAATTTTAACTACACTCTGTATCGGGGTATTTTATTTATTTGTTTATTTCACACTCCGTATTGTGGGCTGGGAGTTTACAAAACGTGTGGTTTATTTATCGTATATGATTGTTTATTTTCTTTGTATTTCCTTGTTTTTCCTTAATAAAGAGGATTTAAATGAAAAAAAAAGCCCTGAATATAGTTTCCCCTGTGTCAGCTTAGGCCCTTCATATTTATTTTTATTTAATGTTTCTTATATACCGCCTTTCATGATATCAAGGCGGTTTACAACGAACAAACTAAAGTTATATTGAACGGGGCATTATAACTCGGAGATAACTATTTTTTTTACAGGGAACATGGGCAATGGAGGGTTAAGTGGCTTACCTAAGACCAGCAGGAGCACCTATGGGACTAGGAATACCAGCCCTTCGGGACCACACAACTTCTTATACGCTCTTTGGTCACTGATTATTTTTTTTTAAAAAAGAAACCATAATTAAAGGCATCGCAAAAGCTTTTTATTTTGTGTCATATTCAGGGTTTTTTTTTTTTAAAAAAAGAAGCATTATTTCTGCCTCCATTGATCGGCACGCGGCGCTGCACAGAGATGTAAGAGCACAGTGTGTTATCCCAGCCTACACCTTCTTCCTCGTCTGTCTTGACTAAATTGTAAGCTCTAAGAGCAGGGACTGTCTCTCGCATCTCTGGGCCGATCGAGGCAGAAATAATTCTTCTTTAAAAAAAAAACCAAAAAAATTGAACATTGTTGGGCCTTTCTTCTGAGGCAACGAAGGCTTGAGCGACTTGCGCAGGGCCACACAGAGCACAGGGGTAGTCCCTAGGATTAAGCTAGCTATCCTTTTCTTCTCGATGAGAGACAAAAGTTACAACAGTCCGTATTTACGTTTACATTATCTTTACAAGCATTATGATCGCTATAGAATACGCTTTTAATTGCTATACGTATCATAGACGATTACAGAGCATGGTGTATACCTCCGACACAAATAAATCCCTATTCTTCCACAACGCAGAGCATCGATGGAGAAGTCCAAAACACCGATGACTACCCCATCGTACTTAATAGGAGAGTCATCAACCGCAAAGCGTAGCCGTGATTCACCCATCAGACGGATCATCAACGTGAGTTCTTCGTGTGGTACAGGCTTGCACTCTGTTATTACTAAACAAGAAGAGGACCGGGATTTGCTCGATACTCCCAACCTCCACAGCCTCCATCTGCCAAAGCCAGTGCTCCTCTACGGATCATCGATGCGAGTTCATCACGCGGTACAGCCTTGCACTCTGTTATTACTAAACAAGACCAGGATTTGCTCGTTACTCTCTCCGTATCTGATCCTCATCTGTCGCAACGTGCACGTAGAGTTAGACCTCGTCCACATGCGCAACAACCCCCGCAGCCTCCATCTGCCAAAGCCAGCGCTCCTCCACGGATCATCGATGTGAGTTCATCACGTGGTACAAGCTTGCACTCTGTTATTACTAAATAAGAAGAGGACCGGGATCCGCTCGATTCTCTCTCCATATCTGATCCTCATCTGCCGCAACCTGCACGTAGAATTAGACCTCGTCCACGTGCGCAACAACTCCCGCAACCTCCATCCGCCAAAGCCAGCGCTCCTCCAGGCGTCTCGACACACAAAATTTGGTTTTTCCCCAATATTAAAACTCCACACAAGCACACGGTATACAGACCTGAGCCGATCATGTCTGCATCGCATCCACATCTAACCGACGATGAAAGATTGCAGTTGACATGTTACCAGAACATAGTCTCTGAGATCCTGAATCAGCCTCCCGGCAGCAACATACACCCACGCGAAGATGATGTATTCATTAGCACGAGGTTTGCACCACATTTTTCTCTGCAGAGATCAGATCCACACATCATGTCTCGTCCGTCCCGTAGTCTGATACGCAAAGATTGCGCCATCGTGGCTCCGCTCCATGCGCAGGAGACAAGACCCTCTATTAGTTCTGCCACCCCTAGTCACGAGCCTCTCTCACCGCAGACGGGGGATCCTTTGGAATTGCGTGCGGTCACGGAACATCATCATACATTGCGACAGAGGGGCTCGCCGTCAGCATTCAGTCCCATCAATTCTCAAGAGCTTTGGAACATATGCTCAAGCGAAGAAGCAGTCGTTACGCCGGCACATAGTTCGGATCCGCATGTCGTGTCTCGTCTGATGTGCGAAGATCGCGCCATCACGCCTCCGGTTCGTGCGGGGGAGGGAACAAGACTATTAATCCTTTTCCTGCTGCCTTTAGTGAAGAGCTCTTCTCACTGCAGATGACGGATCCCTTGGAAGCCTGCACGGTCACGGCGGATACATACCGACAGATGGGCTCACCGGCGGCGTTCAGTCCCATCGATTCTCAAGAGCTTTGGAACATACGCTTAAGCGATGAAGCAGTCGTTCCACCGGCGCATATTTCTCTGTGGCGTTCGGATCTGCACATCGTGTCTTGTCCGTACGGTAGTAGTAGTCTGATGCATGAAGATCACACCATCGCACCTCTGGTCTGTGCGTGGGGGGCGAGATCCTTTATTATTCCTTCTCATGCCGCCTCTAGTCAAGAGCTCCTCTCATTGCAGATGACGGATCCCTTGGAAGCACGCACGGTCACGGCGCATCAGCATACATCGCGACAGATGGGTTCGCCCATGCCCGGTCCCCACCCCACAACCTGTAGCCCTCCCGACGGGATCATGATCGAGGCTTTCACAGAGAAGAAGGTCACATATGCGGAGAGGAAGAATACTGGTACCGGCCCAAGTGCTGCAAGTGTCTCGATGTCCCGCGGCGTGGCGGTCCAACAAAAAGGACCTTTCTCATCCACTGCGTGCATCGCCTGTTGACGGTTTGGGCACGTGATTTTGGAGTGGAACATCCGCGCCGACTCTACGAGCGCATGTTACAGTACGACGTGTGTCTCAGCGACCAGTGCCTCATCTCCAGGCATACCTTCGACAACATTGAGACGGTTATGCTTTTCCACGCCGCCTGTGGGCAACTGATGCAAAACACGAGCTCGTCGGGAGTAGACGGTTGGCCGAGAATGTCGGACATGCTTTTGTTTGTCTGGTTCGGTTTTCAAATGAGAAAGCATCACTGGTTAGGGTGCCTTTAAAGGAGCTCGAATGAAATCAAGCTGCTTCATTGTACGTTTCAAGGTAGAAATGAACATTCAATGGAATATGCGCTCGACGCACGAATGCGTGACATGTCTCCAACCGGCCACGGGCACCACATCGACGCTGTCTGACACCTTAAAGCGGCTGGTTTCGGTGGCGGGTTTTAGCGTCTCACTTCCCAGAACAAATCACAGTCCGAGCAAACAAAAAGCGTCGGGCTTCGTAATAGATGGTGCCCTCATCGTAACCGAGGCGTGCGCCTTGCCCTTTTATTTGCAGAATCATGAAGATAGAGCCCTTTGCGCCTGTGTATACAAAAATATACTGCCACCGCCGCCGTGCAATACAAGTGCTTTGTTCTCACGGGGCCCTCGCTTTGAAAGAGTAAAAAAAAAATCAAGGGTAGCCCAAATCTGCGTCTTTTCTCCCCTGCCATCAAAGTGACACGTGCATCGTGGACGTTCGCACTGTCTTACACCTAGGGTCTAAAGACTGTCAACTACGAGTCCGAGTCCGAATCTCTGCATCTTTTCTCCTCTGCCACCGCCGTGACACGTCGTTCTGTGCATCGTGGACATTTTGCTCCCAGGGTCCGAAGACCTTTGACTGTGCCGATCTCCACAATGGGCTCTTTGGGCAGAATAGCAGTCTCCCTTCCTATGTATGCACTGCTGTAGAGCCAGCGATTCGACATGCAAGAATCAATGTCTGGCGCCATCTCGTCCGGAACGGGAGGGATGGTCACGGCGGCCTCTTCAATGAGCGCCGCGGAAGCGATTTCTCGCATCTTTAGCACTTGGATGCAAGCCAGTTCCCTGAACGTGATACGGTACAGGTGGTCCTCGGCATCCTGAGAATAAAGCAAGCACTGCCGCATCGGGTCGTCATCCATCGCACAGAAAGCATTCAGGATGTTTTTGAGGTAATCTCCCTTTCGTCCAGATGTGCGGCGGCGCCCAAGGGCTGCTTCGTCTGCCTCCAGAGGATGAATCTCCAGCCCGTCGCCCATCATGACGCACATAGCCATGGCCAGGGCAGAACGCAGGAGAATGGCCTTGTACTAAATGCTCTTGTCCTCGAACGTGCCCAGCACAAACACGGCATCCTGCAAAGTATGTCATGAAAACGCATTCAGGATGATCGAAAAAGAGCGTGTTTTCTTCCCACTCCCTACCTTTGTTTGAGGCGCACGCGTTTACGTTCTGGATCCTTACCCATCCACAGCACTGTCTCAACAGGGGTATCATGTCTGGCAGGCGCAATGTGCAGGATAGGTACCTGTCGACACAGGCAAGCATAAACTCGGCCATGCCGGCCTTCGTAACCGGCAGGTCAGATCCAAAAACAGGCGAGTGCACCAGATGCTTGGTGATGTATTTAGTGGATTGTGTAAATCGGCCAAATCGAGTCGCGTCTCCGCCCTTATAGCGCCGGTACATCTCCCTGGGCATGCGCGTCCTCCTCTCTTCACCGCAAAAGACATCATCCAACGTGTAGATGGTGGTGGGAGATATGTGGCGCTCTGCGTGCATGGCTGTGTTCCCTCTTCTGCCGCCGCCGCTCTTCCTAGAGTCTCCTCTGGAAGAAGACATTTCTGCCCTTTTGGCCGCTGTACCCACAGTTGTTTCCCCGGTAATCCACGAACTTGTGACCGCCAACACACCAGAATCTTCCGCCGCATTGAGGACAGAATCCAGGGTGTGCGCCGGGCATATTCTCTGCATCAGAATCATGATCCCATGCCTCATCTTCGTGTATTACGAGAGGATTTAAGAGAACATCACGGCGTCATGCTATAAGTAAGGCGACGGCATCGGCGGCTTACGACGTGAGACCCGGAGGAAGGACGAGATGACGACAGTGCCCGAGTCGCCTTACGATCATAATGAGCATGCGGATATCATTAGGCAACGACTGGAAGGATAACGAAGGCACACCTTGGAATATGGAATCGAGCCACCGTTTGAGATCGATGTGCCGCTCGAGCGATATGTGGAAGTTCCATGTATTTTCCTACCCGCCAGACATCAGGGCCATTGTTCTGGCACGAGTAGACCTGGCGCTCCCTCTGGGGCCCAGAGCGGCCCATCCTGTCCGGCCTCTGCCCTTCGAGTGTGCACGCTGGACCACACTGCAGCGTCAATGGTGTGCCAAATCCTTTAATACATTTCCCGACAGTGCAGCGGACCGTCAATACGTTATGTCCACGAGATGGATGCTGCTGTCCGTGAATGATTTTTCGTACGACAGGTTGCCTGGCAGCTGCGAGTACCTATGCCAAAGACTGCCATGCAGTGTCCGTGAGGGAGCGCTATTATATTTTCATGTCCATCATTGCCGGGGACTTTGGGGGATGGGGTATGTAACGCCCGACATGTCCCTGACACCAGAACAAAAGATGTTTGTGGAAATGGAACATTACATGCAAGACCTTGTCGAGGATGGGTGGCGAGGGAAAAGCATCACCACCGTATTTGAAAAATTCAGTTTCATGGACTTTATCCTGTGAAGTCAGTCTGCTGCATGGCACCACCTACCGGAACTGCATCTTTAGCAGGCACACGTGCGACGGACGTCTATGGTTTCTCGAAAACCCAGAAGCTTGCTGGGTCACCAAACAGGGTAGTGTGGGACGTTTGTCATGTGTGGCACCGCACGTGCGTCGGCACAATGCGATGGATGTCTATAGTTTCCTATAAGAACTCGGTCTGCGGCAGCCACGGTGCTCATTAGAGACCTAGACAGGCCTCCGCCAACATCGTCGTCCTCCTCCTCCTCCTCGTCTTCTTCCGTATGAGAGGTGGGCGGTTCTATGAGTATTGTTCAGGAACTGTACGAACCCGTGCTGGTGTACCTTTTGGACAGACTGACTATATCCGAGCACCCCGAGAAAGCAGGCGTGCCGTGTGACGATGGGCGACGGCAACAGCAGCGACGACAACAGCAGCAGCAACTATGAAAATGAATCTACTATGCTGGAATACGTTTCTAAGCTGATGGATCACGCGGCGGCGTCGTGGCTGTCGCAAACAATGGGCATGATGAAAGAAGAGAGACACCAAGTTTGCTTCTGTACTTCTCAAGGCAGCGGCGTCACGAGACGGTGCAGAAGGTGTGCCTCCCCTGTCGACGATGACCGGCTGTGTCCCGTGAGAAGAAGAGATTTTGCCGCATACACGTGGCGCCGCTTAAAGGACTACCTGATGTCCCTGTTGGGGCCCGCAGAAAGTTCTCTGTGCATGAAGAGATTAATGTCAACGGCGGATCTGGCGCTGAAGAACGTGCTGATTCACGAACCGTTTCACCTCAACTTGAACGCGATGCTGCTGTTCTATGCCATGATAAAGAGCAACGTCGTGTGCAACACCGTGCCTCACTCGCTGCCCCATCTGCAGTACCTTCTCCACGTAGCTCTCGTCACGACCATGGTCATTCACAACAAAGAGTCGATGTTCCGTCAGACATGGTTCTTTCCGAAACCGATCTCGGAGCATCAAAATTTCCAACAGACCGACAGCAAAAACATGCAGATAAGGTGCTTCGATATCATGATGCATCAGACTTTGAAGCGTGCCACGCTGTGTCTCGCCGAAGAGGCCCGCATGGAATTAACAGGATATGGTGATCACAGACACAGTCTGAGCAACGCAATGTTATGCGGGTGGTGGGAGCAGGAGGAGGAGGAGGAGGAGAACCAGGATACTGAAAGAATACTCTACACCTCCCCTCACCAGCAACACACCAGGTTCTTGGGTAACGGAACACACAAAGCAATCAGAAGAGAATCTGTAAAACTTAGTAAATAATACACAATACACTTGTATTATTAAAAACAACCAAAGCTTTGGGAGAGCAAACTAGGCTTCTGCCATTGTTTACTCTGACATCATAGCTTTAGGCCACTTTATTTATAGGTAAATATTTGACTATGCAGCATAATTCTCATTTTATTGTTCTAAGTCTAACATTACATATCCATACCATCATAGTTCAGTTCTTATTACATAGGTCATCATGTGAAGACATACACATATTCTCAGACATAACTATATAGGCATTAATTCTAATTAATTCTAATACTGACAGTTTGATATCTCTAACCCGAGACTGGGAGACAACTTGCCCTTTACTTATCTTATATAAACATAGACTAGTGTTTATATTACTAGGAACCTTTCAACTAATTATCCTAGCAGAGTCTTTCAAGGATGTTACTGAGTAAAAAGCTCTGAATGGTATTAACTCTTTCTTAGGGCTAGTACTATATTGTTGAGTGCCCTGGCAGTATACACAGCCCTGTACAGGCTAGCTTACTTTCAGTCCCTCCTCTGATTCTGTAAAGAATCATTTCAAAAGTAAGGCAACTTAGACAGTGATATTAAAGAAGGATTGTAACTAGATTCTGGGTCTATCGGTAACATCATTTTAGGGGTCAGTGAGTCCACTGATTTCTTACAGCAAGCAGATATTACACAGAGAATTTATGCTCCTAAAATGAGAGTGCCCAAAAAACCAAACAATGATGCTAACATGCCTTGCAAGGGGCCTAGATAATGAACTCCTGAAAGAAGAAACAAAATCAAAACTTCAGCAAAAGAACTTTCATAATTATTACTTAGAACAAAAGTACGATTTCTAAACTTATCTAGTAGGCCTCTCACTATTTTTCCTTCATTGTCAAGCATACTGCAACAGTGATTAAAAATTAATCCATACACGCCATTCCCCTTCGCTAGGAGATAATCTAAAGCCATGCGATTCTGGGCTGCATAAACAGACACCTTGTCCACTGCACCTTGTAACACACTAATTGCCTCAGTGAGATCCAGGGCTGTAAGTTCAACAACTGCCTGTAATCGCATAATCTGGGTACCATACTCTCTGGTGGGTGCTATGGCTCCAAACGTTGTGAGCCAAATAGTACCTGTAAATACATCTTTTTGAGATTCAGTTAAAGGACTTGTAGAGTCTACCAACTGCTGAGCTGTATCCTGAGGGGAAACATCCCTTTTTACTTCTTAAAGAATTATTCCAGGTTGATAATAAAGTAATATTTTGGCAAGGTAAAATACGCCACGGGGTGTCTAACTGGGCAACATAGCAAGTACCTGACCAACCTCTGGGAAATTCCGTATATGTAAGATTACCACACACAAAATAATCTCCTTTTAAAGCCACTAATCCATTTTCCCAAATTGTCAAATTGTGGGGACAAGATATATTCTGTGTACAATTATTCAGAGCCCACTGAGTAAAATGTTCATTTCTTTAATTCCAACAGATAGATTACGTTCCCAGGGATGGTAATACCCTAACAAAGGGAAACTCCAGTTAGCTATGTTTAGGTCTGAACTAGAGTCATTCAAAGGGTAGCCAGAACTATTATACTGTAACAAGTCATAATCATGCACTTGGTTCCCTTGAACTTGCATTAATTGTACTATTGAAATATACGTTTTTCTTACGTGGGACTTCTTATACCAGATAGAAGAATTATGTAGCATTACTATGCTACAAATGTTCCATGGAATGTCCCCTACCTTTTTCCCTGTACTTTGAGCCATAAAAACATATTGGAAGGGACTTTAAAGGCATAGAGCTAACTACTCTAGGTTCTGTGTTTGTATGAGACCATTGTGCAGTAGTTAGATTAAAAGCTATATCACGAAACTCTTTAAAGGCTTTAGGCCTAGCTCGTGGTAGAAACCCATGTTGAGTAGATGTAATAGTTGGAAGGCAAACAACACAATTTGACAGATTAAAATGTTTTGTGACTGAATGTAAATGTGACTCAAAAATATTTGAATATTCCCCATAACATTTCCAAGATTCTAAATGCAGTACTGCTTCATTAACAATATGCCACAGCACAACTAAGACCAGATAAGGAAACATTCTTGGCAAACCTTTAAATATCTGAAACTATAATAAATAAATAAAACTATAAAATAATAAATAAATAAATAAATAAAACTATAATAAATAAATAAATAATAAACTATAAATAAATGTTCTAATACAAAATGAAAATACACCTACTCTTCTTAATATGATGTAGGTATATATTATAGCTATAACTACCCTCTAATTCTCAATCTCTTCATGAAGTAGAGGTTAAATGACAAAAGGTCATTATATATCAGTAAAACACTAATTCAAACTAACTTTATCCACCTAAGCAGCAGTATAGATGCCGGAAGAAGGTGTTTTGCATAATTAGTCCATTCAAAAAGCACTTAAATCCTGATAGTCTTTTTCTGCAATATCACTGTTATTCAATGAGCCTCTGCGTTGTATTCTCTTGATTCACTGATGCAGGGAACCACCTTCTGGATCCTGTGAAGGAGCCGTTTTACACTGTGTGAGGTGTATCCAATGAGAATGTCCTTCCACTTTACAAGCTGAGTATCCCACCAGGAGCACACGGAATGGACCTAGGAACTTGGGAGCCAGAAGTGTCTTTGGATGCAATTTCTTAATCAGGACTCAATCCCCTGGCTTCACTTCTGGAAGCGATGATTCTTACGGAGCATCTCGTTGAGGATTCACCTGCAATAAAGAGGAAACAGACAGGACTGAGTGCAACCGTGAGCAATAAGTCAAAATATCGCTGCGCAAAAGTTAAGGATCCGGGATTACTGCCAATTCATGTGGAGAAGTAGCTGGACGTCCAGTAACTATTTCTTATGGTGTCAGGCGGGGGGAATTACACACTGCCATAAGGGCAAAAGGAAGGGCTTCTGTCCAATCTGTAGCCCAATCCTGTATCATAGTGCGTAAGTGACCTTTGAGTGTCTTATTCATCCGTTCCACTTGGCCAGAGCTTTGCGGATGATAAGGAGTGTGCAGTTGTCTCTTAATACCACACCAAATTTTCAATACCCTCCCAGACACTCGCAACGAAGGCTGGACCCAGATAGGAAGAAAGAACAAAAGGTACACCCCAAACAGGAATAAACTGAGTGAGCAGTAATTTGATGGCAACCCCAGCAGTCATACTGGTAGTGGGATAAGCTTCTACCCATCCGGAGAAAAGACAAGTGACCACCAAACAAATACCACCTCCCTCCTCTGGCACAGGGCAGATCTGCAAAACAAGCTGCAAAATCAAAAAGAGTTTGGAAGGCAGAAATCCTAATAACTGACCCTAAGCTGACCCTACTTTGCCAGTCTTGAAACAGTACAGACAAGCTGTGCCAAAGGAAAAAAAACAAAAGTCCAGGTGATACCGGAGAACCAAAATGGCATAATCCATAGCCACAGCGGTAAAGCTTATGATGCAGGAATAGGGCAAGCCGAAACAACAGACTGTCAGGACAAAGAAGTAGATGATCCTTTTCCAGGAGCCCTGAGCATCACAGGTTGCACCCCACGAAGTCCACAGGGTTTGGGTTTGCAAAGGAAGCAACTTGATATTGCTGCAAGAGAGACGAAAGGGAAAACAAAGTCATATTAGATGGTGTTAAATACAGCAATGTCGGTGACACCGATGCTTGAAGAACAGCTTGCCGTGCTTCTTGCTCTGCAAAAGGGTTGCCCTTTGCAAACACTGCTGCTAGCTGTGCACTGGTAAATGGCAAAGAAGCTGAGTCCACTACATCATTAACTGTTGTGACTGCATAGCCCACACAAAGTTTGCCCTTGTCATCTCTGAAAGCAGAACCATCCACAAACAAAGTTATATCCTAGTCATGGCACAAACTGAAAGAATACTCTACACCTCCCCTCACCGGCAACATACCAGGTTCTTGGGTAACGGAAATCCACACACAAAGCAATCAGAAGAGAATCTGTAAAACTTAGTAAATAATACACAACACACTTGTATTACTAAAAACAACCAAAGCTTTGGGAGAGCAAACTAGGCTTCTGCCATTGTTTACTCTGACATCATAGCTTTAGGCCACTTTATTTATAGGTAAATATTTGACTATACAGCATAATTCTCATTTTATTGTTCTACGTCTAACATTACGTATCCATACCATCATAGTTCAGTTCTTATTACATAGGTCATCATGTGAAGACATACACATATTCTCAGACATAACTATGTAGGCATTAATTCTAATAAATTCTAATACTGACAGTTTGATATCTCTAACCCGAGACTGGGAGACAACTTGCCCTTTACTTATCTTATATAAACATTGTTGTTGTTAAGTGCCGTCGAGTCGGAGTCGACTCATGGCGACCCTCTGGATAGCTATCCTAAATTGTGATCGGTCTTCAGTCAGGCGGCTCATTGTTGACAGACTGGTACCCGTAGCTGCTGTTATTGTATCGATCCATCTCATTGCTGGCCTTCCTCTTTTGCGTTGACCTTCTTTCTTGCCAAGCATAATGTCTTTCTCTAATGATCTCTCTCTTCGCATGATGTGTCCAAAGTATGAAAGTCGAAGTCTTGTCATCTGAGCTTCTAAAGAAAGCTTAGGTTTGATCTCCTCTAGTACTGACTGGTTTGTTCTTCGGGCAGTCCATGGTATACACAGTATTCGCCGCCAGTACCATAATTCAAAGGCATCAATTTTCTTCCTGTCTATCTTTTTCACTGTCCAGCTTTCACATCCATATGATGTTATTGAAAATACCATGGCTTGAACAAGTCAAATCTTTGTATGGAGAGAGACATCTCTGCTCTTGAGAATCTTATCTAGGTCTTTCATAGCCATTCTGCCAAGAGCAATGCGTCGTCTGATTTCTTGACTGCTTGTTGCTTCTTTATTGATAGTTGATCCAAGTAGGTTAAAGTTGTTCACAATTTCAATTTCTTCTCCTTCAACGATGAACCTGTTGATTATGCCAGTTGTCATGATCTTTGTCTTCTTTCCTAAAGCTACGAGAGTTAAAGAAAAAGTTCCAGCCTCGAATTGGAATGTTACAAGATGCTCAAGGTTCTATGTTGAATGATGCTGAGAAGATCAAGAAAAGGTGGAAGGAATATATAGAGTTTTTATATGATAAAGATCAAGTGGACCAACAGCCGTTTCAACCTGTACCTTATGATCGGGAACCATTGGTGATGAAAGAAGAAGTTGAAGCAGCATTGAAAGCCTTATCAAAGAACAAAGCACCAGGCATTGATAGCATTCCCATAGAAGTATTGCAGCAATCTGATGCAGCTGTTACCGTACTCACAAGGCTCTGCCAAGAAATATGGAAGACAACATCATGGTCAACTGAATGGAAAAGATCTGTGTTTATACCAATACTAAAGAAAGGTGATCCAACTGACTGTGGAAATTATCACGCGATCGCTCTGATCCCACATGCCAGCGAGATTCTACTGAAGATTATTCAAAAGAGACTACAACCATACCTGGAACAAGAACTACCTGAAGTGCAAGCAGGGTTCAGGAAAGGGCGAGGAACGAGAGACATCATTGCGGATGTGAGATGGATCCTTGAAAAGACTAAAGAATACCAAAAGGATATCTATTTGTGCTTTATCGACTATAGCAAGGCTTTTGACTGTGTAAACCATGAGAAACTCTGGGCCACATTAAGAAGCATGGGTATACCAGAACACCTGATCGTTCTCTTGCACAATTTGTACATTGATCAAGAAGCAACAGTTCGAACGGAACAAGGAGAAACAGAATGGTTTAAAATAAGCAAAGGTGTAAGACAAGGCTGCATACTTTCCCCCTACCTGTTTAATTTATATGCAGAACAAATCATCAGAGAAGCAGGATTGTATGAAGACAACAGAGGTGTGAAGATTGGTGGAAGACTCATCAACAACCTTCGCTATGCTGATGATACCACATTACTGGCGGAAAGTGAAGATGATCTGAAACATTTGCTTCTCACAATCAAAGAACATAGTCTCAAAATGGGCCTGCACCTTAATGTAAAGAAGACAAAGATCATGACAACTGGCATATAAACATAGACTAGTGTTTATATTACTAGGAACCTTTCACCTAATTATCCTAGCAAAGTCTTTCAAGGATGTTACTGAGTAAAAAGCTCTGAATGGTATTAACTCTTTCTTCGGGCTAGTACTATATTGTTGAGTGCCCTGGCAGCAGTCCTGTACAGGCTAGCTTACTTTCAGATTCTACAGACAGCGAGGAGGAGGAGGAAGATGAAGCCACCACAGAGAACGAAACAATCATGCCCAAAGCACAGAAGGGCACAGACAACTCTCGTCGGCATAAGGCCTACATGAGTGCCGCGGGGGCCGTTCATGGACCTTTTTATTCACCGGCGACGTATCGCAAGTTTTGCCACGCGGTGCAAACAGCCGCAGAGAAAATTATTCCTCCTCAGCCCGGTACGCCTGCGAGGATACGATGACGATGATGCAGAAAATGCCAGCGACGGCATCTGCGCAAACAAAGACGAGATACGATGGATGCAGCGGGCGCCAAGAGTTCCGGCATTTGGAGCGGATGGGTCACGGACATTACTGACTTTCCTCAACCGAACGCGTTTTCCAACCTCAGTACGTTCAAGCCTGCCTGCGCATCTGGAAGAATGCGCGCGAAGAGGGGCACGGAGCCAACAGCTACATGCCACCAAGACCTAACGTGGGGCTTTGTAAAATGCGGATGTCTATCTGCAAGGCAGCTCCGACATGGACCTGGTGTACCACTATTGTCTCAACCACAGGGAGGTGAAAGGATGTTCCAGCGCATCGTGTGCCGACACACCCGTCCCAGACAACTCAACGGACCTGGCGCATTACATGATGAGATGCTTCAGTAATTTCTTGGAATTTATTCTAACGAGAGAAAAGGCATGGGAATTGCTGGACATGCTCGTTGCCGTGGACTTTTTCGTCTCGCCCGAAAGAATCTGCTTGCTCTATGCGCTGTGTCGCATTATTCTGACTATGCACGTTGAACTCCATATCGACGACCCCGATGCTAAATTAAGTCTGGATGAACTGGCTGTGAGTGGCGCCTTCTGTCAGGCGCTTGAAATGTCTTTTCCTGATGCCTCCTCGTCTCGCATACAAGAATACGTTAAGACATGCACCAAACTGTCTGGCAATGACACCGTGCATTATTACTGCACACGCAGCGTGGCATTCATCAGAAAACAGTGCGTGGACGCCTTAGTCAGGAAGCATGCGGATGACTTCTGGATCTTCACTTGAGATGGAACAATGGCATCGTCATTGATTACGAGGACGATGTAGCGTGACGGTCTGAGGAGCGCGCCTTGTCTTTGCAGGAAGCGAGCGCATTTTGCTATGGCCATCCCGAGACTACGCATCCGTTGCCTTCGGAAGACGCAACGAACGTGGCCCATGATGGAATGGCGGCGTTTAAGAACATAAGAACATAAGATATGCCATACTGGGTCAGACCAAGGTCCATCAAACCCAGTATCCTGTTTCCAACAGTGGCCAATCTAGGTCATACGTACCTAGCAATTTCCCCAAAAGACACAGGTTCCGCAATGCTTGTACTGGGTCAAGCATTGATATCCTGGGTCCCTTCTTAATAATGGTTTATGGACCTTTCCTCCAGGAACTTGTCCAAACCTTTTTTTAAACCCAGCTACACTAACAGCCTTTACTACATCCTCCGGTAACAAATTCCAGAGTTTGATTACACGTAGAGTGAAAAAATATTTTCTTTTATTAGTTTTAAATAGTTTACCCTGTAGCTTCATTGCATGTCCCCTAGTCTATTTATATTCTGATAACGTAAACAATCGATCTACGTTTACCCATTCCACTCCGTTCATTAATTTATAGACTTCTATCATATCTCCCCTCAGCCGTCTCTTTTCCAGGTTAAAGAGCCCTAACCTTTTTAGCCTTTCTTCATAGGAGTATCCTTCCATCCCCTTTACCATTTTGGTGGCTCTCCTCTGAGCCTTTTCTAATAACGCTATATCCTTTTTAAGATACGGCGACCAGACTTGCACACTATATTCAAGGTGCGGTCTCACCATGGAACGAAATAGAGGCATTATAATTTATTTTATTTATTTATTTATTGAACGGTTTTATATACCGCCTTTCAGAAAAATCAAAGCGGTTTACATAGAACAAAACTTGAACATTACATTGAAACTTATTCAAACAATTGAAATTACAGTGAACATTAAATTGTATATAATAAAAATGGTAATTTGAGGGTTCCAATGATGAGTAAATGCTGATTAGCTATATAGATAGTTTAAACATATATACAGATTTAAATATTTACAAATTTCAAAAATCTTATCTTATCTGAGCAAGGAAAATGTATTGTAATTCACTAGAATTATTAGTGTAAAGAGTAAATGTGATAATGTGGAGAATTGGGTATTGTAAGATAGAGTAAGAAAAGGAAAAAGTAAGTTGTGAATTAATGAATATGAGTATACATGAGTTTAAGTGGAAAATATTTCATCTATTGGGAATGAGTCTCCAAAGTACTCTATAAATAAGTGAGTTTTAAGATCTTTTCGAAATGCTGAAAGATCTGTGATATCTCTATCCGGCAGAGCGTTCCATATTAAAGGAGCATTGAAGCTGAATGCCCTATTTGTTGTAGTTTTATTGAGTTTTGAAAAGTTGTTTGGAACAAGTAGTGTGTTCAGGTTCCTTTGTCTCACTGTTCTGGTCCTTGAATGAATTGTCAGTAGATCAGTTAGATATGATAGGGCTATATCTCTTATCCGTTTGAACGTTGTTATGATAACTTTATATTTTATCCTACTTTGTATAGGTAACCAGTGAAGTTTGTACAGTATAGGGGTTATGTGTTCAGTTGGACCTGCATTTATAAGCATTCTTGCAGCAACATGTTGTGCTACTTTTAGTTGGTGTGAAGCATGTTTTGGAATACCTTGAAGAATTATGTTACTAAAATCTAAGTGAGGCAGGATCAGGGCTTGAAGGACTGATCTGAAGTCCAGATTTGATAATAATGGTTTTAGATTTTTAAGATATCTTAATTTATTATATATTGTGTTTGTTGTATTCCTGCTGTGTGTTGTTAGACTTAACGTTCTGTCTATGATAACGCCAAGGTATCTTATTTCATCTTTTATGGGGATGCTTATGTTTTCAATTTTTATTTCTGTTGGAGGGGTAAATTTTTGATTTCTAGAAACAAATAATGCTTCTGTTTTCTTGAAGTTAATGTGTAGATTGTGTTCATTTAGCCATTGCGTCATTTTAGTGAAGCATGATTTGATATTGGAGAAGTCCAGGGAGTCCATAGGGAGATAAATCATAACATCATCAGCATAAATTGCATATTTTAATTTGCACTGTTGAATGATGTGGCATATAGGTTGTAAATATATGTTAAAGAGTAGAGCTGACAATGCAGAACCTTGTGGGATTCCTTGTTTTTGCATATAGGTTTTAGATGTATGGTTTCCTATTTTTACCTGTTGCGATCGATCAGTTAGATATGATTGGAACCATGCAAGAATAGTGCCATGTATACCAATCTGTTTGAGTCTTTCAAAAAGGATACAATGGTTAATTGAATCAAAGGCAGCCGATATATCCAAAAATATAAGTAATGCTGTTTGTTTTGATTTGTCAATGTATTTTAGACTATCATCAAAGATAACTGCAATAAGTGTTTCTACACTATGGTATGGTCTAAAGCCGTATTGGTGTGAATCTAAGGGGGCATGAAGTTCAATGTGATCCTGAAGTTGATTATATACTATTTTTTCTATAATCTTTGCCATAAATGGAAGGCTAGAGATAGGTCTATATGAAGAGGGATCAAGATTGTCTAATTTTTTGTTTTTCAGAATAGGTCTAATCGAGGCTCTCTTTAGGATGGTTGGCATAGTACCATGTGTGAGACAGAAGTTTGCTATATTTAGAATGTAGGGCACTAGGAGTGGTTTAGTATTTTTGATCCAGCTAACTGGGCAGGGATCAAGACTAGAAGTGGTTGTGTTAATATCTGAGATCACCTTATCTAGTTCTTTTAGTGTTACAGTATGAAATTTATCCCATATGTGATCAGGCTTTGGGTTGGAGTAAATTAGTGGAATTGGAGGGTCTGATAGTGGAGAGAGCTTAGTTATGTAATAGTCAGCAAGCGTTTGTGGGTTAATAGGGGTGACATCTGTATTAGGAGGGTTTGATACTTTTTTAACTATTTCAAATAATTTTCTGGGATGATTGAGGGAATTTGTTAGTAATTTTGTATGAAAGGCTTTTTTAGATGCATTTATTGTTTTTCTGTAGTAGTCTAGTTTCTCATTGTATAAATTTCTGTCATTATTTGAGTTAGTTTTCCGCCATCTTTTTTCAATCTTTCTAAGTTCCCTCTTTATTTGTCTAATTTCTTGCGAATGCCAAGGTTGGGAGTCTCTCTGTTTGGATCTGGATTTGTTTGTTTTAGAGCTAGGAAGCATAGCTGCTTTTTTTATAGTCTCGTTCCAGTTAGCAATACTGATATGGATGTCTGTTACTGTTTCAGGAATATGTGGTAATATCTGTCCTAAAAATTTTCCCTGTCAAATTTCCTGAACATTGTAGTTAGTCTTTGTTTCGGCTGTTGGGTTGTGATTCTATTGAAATGTGGGAGATTGAATCTAATTAAATAATATCTTTTGTTTTATTTTCCATTCCTTTCCTTATGATACCTAGCATTCTATTTGCTCTCTTGGCCGCCGCTGCACACTGGGCTGAGGGTTTTAACATGTTATCCACAATGACGCCTAAATCTTTTTCCTGGGTGGTGGTTCCTAATGTGGAACCTTCCATTGTGTAACCATAGTTTGGGTTGTGTGGTGGAGAAGCAGGCTCAGAAAGCAGTGAGAGAAAGAAAAAACAGACTTTCTTTCCTTTCCACAAAGAAACTGCGGGCAAAGGAAGGGTTAACTCTCAAACTAAGGACAGAGATTCCCTGCAGAGAAGTGCAGACCTAAGAACACACCCTGTTCCCATGGAGATAGAGGGAGGAGAAGGGAGTGGTTTGGAGGTGGAGTCAAGAGCCATAGGACAGCCCCAAACATTTAGGCAGGGAAGTTGCACTCACAAACAGGTTGGGATTCAGAAACAGACGGAGACGGAGGCTCAGTTTCAGATTGAGATTGAGAAGCAGCAGAAACAGACACGAGGGAACAAGCAAGGAAGCACAAGAGAGAAACAGTCATGGGCAGAGAAACAGAATTGGAAGGAAACACGGAAGCCACTTGCACAGAACCAATTGGGAAGTAAGAACAGAGAGCTGACAAGGCCAGTGGAGAACTCAGGGGAGGAGTCCTCAGAGGAGGAAATATTCTCCTGAAGTTCTTGGCTTAACTCTTCTCCTAGTAAGGAGTCTACAGGGAGGAAAAACATTACAAGCAAGGTGAGCCCTTTACAACTCTTAAAAGAGCTACTAAACAAAGAAGGTTTTTCCTGCCCTTCCCCCACAAGCTCACATAATGCTAAAGGTACCTGGGAGAAGCTCTTGAAGGCTGTACAAGACAGAAAGGCTTCTCAGGAGGATACCAGAGAAAGCAGTTACCAGAGAGAGTCTAGTGGGGAGGAGATGGACTTGGGGGACAGTGTGGATTCATGCAGTGTTTCAGACATGGAGATAGACTGTGCAATTTGTGCTAAAGAGGAGTAAAGGAACCAAATAGTGTTTGAAGAGCTGAAGGAATCTCAGCTGCTCCTAATCAGTGAATGTGTCTGTGTTACCTTGTGCTGGAGTAAAAGAACTGTATGAAGTTTATTACCTGGAAGAAACCAGAAGTTCTTTTACAAGGACATTTCAAAAAGCCCATTACTTTTAGCTCTGCTTTTAAAAGTAGCTTGCCTGATTAAAGCTGCTTGGAAAGAAAGCTGGGTAGAAGCTAAAAGCATGTAATATAAATTGAAGAAAATTCTATTGCTGTGAAAAAGTATCTGGGTGGACCAGGAAGCCTTGTTAGACCTGCTGTGAAAGTAACAGGGGTTTATAGCGCCTCCTGGAGACCAGGAACAGACTACCGATGTAAATAGAGTTTTATGAGAAAGAAAGATTCAAAGCTGTACCAAGCCAAGGACTGTACAATAGGCTTGTGTTGTATTCTATGGAGAAGTATCCTGAACTTTAATTTTGTATGCTTCAATCAATTCTTGTCAAAGAATTGAATCCGGTTAGGAACTCCTTATTTCTAAAATAAAGAAATATTCCTGCGACCTTTGGCACTTGGCTCCAATCCTTTCGGGGACGCAACTACACGCTATTGGGCTGATTCAAACAAAGGACGATCGGGCGCTCCCCATACCACTAGGCAACCGCCTGGCCACACGGGGGGTGTCCGACAGTTGTTCTTCCCTAGGTGCATAACTTTGCACTTGTCCACATTAAATCGCATCTGCCATTTTGATGCCCAGTCTTCTAATTTATCAAAATCCTCTTGCAATTTTCCACAATCCTCTTGGGGTTTAACAACTTTAAATAGTTTTGTGTCATCTGCAAATTTGATAACCTCACTCGTTATTCCACTTTCCAGGTCATTTATGAATATGTCAAAAAGCAGCAGACCCAGCACAGATCCCTGGGGTACACCACTATTCACCTTTCTCCATTGGGAAAATTTAGCCCAACCCTCTGCTTTTTTAATTTAGACACAATGATAATTAATAATCGTGTGTTTGTAACAAATGAGCACATCAGTCGCGCATTGTACCGACGAAACGGCTGTATTATTAATTAACAGATGGGACGATAATTTTTTTTAAACGTACACGTCGGTCGCGCATTGATTATTGTATCCACAAAACAAAGATCGATAATTGTGTCATTTGTAAATGTATATACACGTCAGCACGCAGCGGCGTATCAATAAATTTGTTTTTAAATAAATAAAATGTGCATAAGAAGAGCGCGTTATTATTATCATGAACCCTCTAAATATGTATATGTCTGTTGGTTAGTAGTAATCTGAGGTTTGTTGACCGGGGTTTTTTTTTATTTCCGCTAACTTGAGGCCCGCCACCATCCCACCCCACCCCCACCTGGCGAGTCAGCCACTCACTTAACCAACCAATCCACCCCACGTTGCTGCTGCTGCTGATGTCTGTATCTCCGGAAGAAGACCAACTTGCGCTGCTTGTGTTTACTCTAGCTAGCAAGCAAGCACCGTTTTGTGTATCGCAAGAAGTGCATCAAAGAGACACCGTTAGGGTACTACATACAGCACGAAGGTATTGTTGGAGCAATATTCACACTTGACGTGCGCGATCCTGTTTGTTTAACCTTCCGATTTGAGCAACATTTTGTGTGGGTATCGGCGGCGTACGTGCGCCTTGTACTACTAACTAGCTAGCTAGCTAGCTTGTGTTGCCGTGGCATAACAGACACAGCACGAACAGGCAGAGGATTAAGAGATGACGCATCATGTCATAATGTATATATGTACTGTATAGGAGAGAATGAATAATAAAAAAGTACAAGCCTTGCTATACTACTTATAAATAAATATACTTATTGTCAATTGCTGAGGAAAAAGTAGTCTAGTGGTTAGAACACGGATAGTATGGTTAGGACTTGTGTTAGGGTTAAGGGTTAGGTTTAGAGTTAGAGTTAGGGATAGGGTTAGGCTTGGGGTTAGGGATAGGGTTAGGGTTGGGACGGAGTGTTAGGGTTAGAGTTGGGACAGAGGGTTAGGGTTAGAGTTGGGACAGAGGGTTAGGGTTAGGGTTGGGATGGATTGTTAGGGTTAGGTTTTTTTATTACCCACCCCCCTTTTTTTTGGCGGTACCCCCACAAAATTCTCAGAACCTATGTATAATCATAAATTTTTTTTTATTTAATCCACATGCATAATATTCTTAAAAACACACTATATCATATAAATGTGTCTTTTCCATTCAAGGAATTGTCCATATCATATGTACAATCGCTAGCTGTTCACTACAGAGATAACACAGCTTTCTATGCGACACATATGTTCTGATTGTGCAATCTGTATATGTCTGTTAAGACACCGTGCAACCTGTTTATACAATCAATTGAGCAAACACATTTTCTTCAACGTATACTTCTCGGTATTGGAAAAAACACCGTAAGTAACGTGCTCAGTCACAGACAATATTCGCGTACGCGTATAGATAGAAACACAGGCCTTTCAATAGCCATTAACAATTCTGCCATATTATGCGTGATTACTGTGAGATTTTCATAATCGTCCTGGTGGCATTCCTTACACCAATACACATCGTATAACAAACTTGCGGTAAGCAGCTTGGTTGTACAGTATATATCGCATCCGTCTTTATCTCCATGTAGTAGATTCAGGCAACGACTCTCCAACATAGACCTCTGCGCGTATCGTAAATGAACAGCATCAAACATAGCGTGTGTACTTTCATCGTGAAACAGATGTACCATGTTGTTTATATCACTCCGATATCCCACCTTATCAACAGTTCCAGGTACTCCATCCACGAATGAGTAGGAACTGTAAAAGGGAGAGACGTTTCTATCGTGTTCGGGCCTTTTCGGAAAGGAGACAGACAGTAAGACAAATGAAGATATGCTTTGTGTTTTAACGCACGATACACGTACACGAGACTCACCGTCCAGCTTTTTTTGTATCAGATTCACCAATCTAGAATACAGTTGACAGAGTTCACCCAACAAATACATTCCGTCGCCGCACACTGTAAAGCCTTCTTCCTTTTGTAAGTAAAACAACAGTCTTTAAGGTGTCATTGTAATATTCATCACATATACTACGTGCACGTTTCCATAGGCAGATAACATCCGAAACAATTGTACATATAGGTTGGCTAGAGTCTCTGCATGAGACTCTGGTGTATAGTTAGAGTGCGCAGAGCATATCAGCAACTCATAAAATGGAGTATTCCAAAAGTATAACGGCTCACGTCCATCGTCTCTATTCAACACACGAAATAACCGTGTCCAATGCTGCGTCATGAAACGTAGTTGAGAACTGTTCAAAAAACACAATCCACTTTAAGATAGTATAGATGTTTCGAGGAATCTTCTCAAAGAATCACTGGTAAAATGCACATGTTCGCTCCTGCTAAAGAACCTCTTCAGCGTAGGTGAGGAAACACCGATAACAAACACGTACCGTGCCATGTTATTTTATAGACTAATCTTATCTTGACTCTCATGTTCTATTTATATCCTCCCAAAGGCAATCATCAATGCATATCAGGTAAGGAGTATATCATCGCGTGAATCTTTTTCTGTCCATCTACGCTTAATCTCTCGCCCAAGCGATGAGCAAAACAGGTAAATATTTTGTTAAGCTTCATGGTCTGTTCATGTGTGTACCTTTCGGTTAACAGATGGTTTGTGTGCATCGTATATTGTTGATACGTGTCGTTTACTTTTTTTTGGACATACATTTCTATATCTACACACTTTGACAATGTCTTCAACAAACGTACGGTCAAGTGCATCGTGTCACATAATTGTTTTTGTAAATGTGCCGTATATGGCACATAGCAAAAATACAAACACAGAAAACCGGTCGTCGGTAACTTGGTGCAATATTTGTGCATCAAAGACTCGTTATCAAGACACAGCAAAGACATGCATCTGGTGGTCAAGAGAAATAATTGCACGTAGCGACAACATAAAATGACCGACATGTCTTGAACTTCTGCAGCGGTAATCAACGGGTACATGTGTGTCATGTCATCATTGTAACCCGGCTCGTCGGTACATTCGTCGCAAATCTCAGATGAGAGCATCCCCTCGACAAATCGATAGGAACTATAAAATACAGAAGTTCTCCGTGAAACACAGCGCTGGGTAAAAGTCACTTCGGGCAGCTGAAGAGGAAGATCAGACTTAATGTGGACTGTGGATGCACACACATGTGGCATATCACATACGTATTTCAATAATAATATCATAAACTGCACATATACATCGTTGAGATCATACAGTAGTTCAAATCCATCTCTACACATGATGATGCTGTACTTGGTACAAATATATTTAAGTGTAGAGCGTTGCACTACCACAGGCAAGGCGCATATAATATGTATGTCATAGCGGACAGACAATCGTCGACACATCTCTTTACTTAAATTTGCTATCATTTTGATATGCTGTTGCCGATGCAATGGAATTGAGGCCACACTGTGCGCTAAACACAATAACAGTTCACAGGTCGGCATACCTTGATAGGTGACATTAGCGTTGCGTGATAAAAGTGTTGCAAACAACATAGTCCATGAACGTGTTATGTTCTGTAATTGTAGCATTTCTGAAAACGCTATCTGATTACCTAATGGAATCTTTAATGTCTGAAAAAATGCACATAACGATTCGTGCATCAGTAACGGTGTACAATGTCACACCCCCTTTCTCAGTGTATAGGCGGTTGCCTGGAAGAGTGGGAAATGTGCCAGATTATCCTTGTAAGTGCTGAAGCTTGGGATATCCCTGTAGTTGTGGCCCAAACGAAGACAGCCAAGGTTTTGTGTGATAACAAAAACTTTATTTGTTGCACAGGATTCTGTCATCTACCATCCCCTAACCAGAAACAAAAAGGTGGATACTTCTTATGCCAAAATAAAGTCCAAAAGGTGATAAAGTCCAACCTGATTCTTCTCAGGGTTTGTCAGTTTATATACAAGGTTAATTCAACTTCTCTTCACTTATGAACAGCTTTAGTTGCAGCTAATCACTTCCATAGCATTCACAATTCACAGCTGCTTAAAAGACGTTGAGTTTCACTCCAGCAGAACGCTGCTTCTCTCCATGCAAACTCAATAGCATGAAATAACTTCTCAGCACTTATCATATACATTAATATCAACAGCTTCACTCTTGGCAACACAAAGCACAGTCTGCCTCCATCTCAGAATAAGAGCTATCTGATTTAGTTGAACCCAACTGCATTGATTCAACATCAGAGTCAGACGTCTTATGATTCAATTCAGGGTACTGCAGATCAACAGGCTTCCATTGTTCCAAATGGTGTCTAAGCTGTTTCCACTTACTATTCCTTTCCCTCCGTGATATCTGATTGTAGCTAGAATCAGCAGCCTCCTTTTTAAAGTAGTGTTAAAGGAATTCAACCGGCTTAATCTTCTTCTAGTGGGTCTGGGTTGCAAAGGTTAGTAACAAGGCAAGTCTCTGTCTTTGCACTGCTCTCGTTTCACTGGCTTAGCAGGGGCTAGCTTTAGCTTCTGTCGGCATAGCCTACCATCAGCTGATGAGTTAAGAACAGCTGGGCTAGTTTCTAAGCTTCTGCTAGTATCAGGCTTCCTGCACTTGGAACGCTTAGGCAGCTTATCATACAGAACTTTATACTTGCTCAAACTCTCACCTTTGTTCACAGCTTCTAGGGAAGACTCTAGGGAAGTAATGCTATCTCTTCTGGGTAAGTGTTCCAGCCTCTCCCCATGAGAATAAAAGTAGCTTCCCACCTGCTTCTCCTGGCTGGTTCGTGGTGACCTCTCTCTCCCAGAGGAAGCTTTCTCCACTGCTTTCTCAGAGACCTCCGTGTCTCAAAGCAGTCTGGATGGCAACTCTCCAAGCACCGTGTGCTAGCCTGCCAATGGCTGCTCCTTCCTTTGCTTCTCTCTGCCACTTGGTCAAAGTCAGGTCCTGAGTCTCCTGCCTGAACACTTCCTGTTCTCCCAGGCACTCCTCCTGCTCCCACACGAACTCTCTTCCTTCCAAGATCAGTGTTTCTCTGACTCGAGCTTTCACCTGAACTGGCACGGGAACTTCTCCTCAGACTCCTTCTCCCACTCAAACTCGAACTAACTCTCTCTGTTACTTCCTGGTTAAGAGCATAGGGCTGTCCTATCCGGTTTGACTCCGCCCCCTTGCCTCTTACATCAGCTCCCCTGTTTGTCCTGGAGCTGGGGTGTGGCTCTCTCACTGCCTTTCTGTGCAGAGAGTTTCTCTGGGCTTGTGCTTTAACCCCTTCCTTGCCTGCCTTAATGTGAGCATTTGAGGAAAGCTGCAGTTTTAACCCCTTTTTCTTAGTGTTTAAACCCTCTGCATCATCATATAACCCCCCATTTAAGATATTTCGGGCTGGATGGACATCTCCAGAACAGCACGAAATCCTAGCTCTCTGACCGTAACTGACAAAAGCATTGCTCTTCCAAACACTAAGAAATCGATAGGAACTATAAAATACACTGACTGACCTTTTCAATGCCTCGTTGGAGTCGGGAGTGGTGCCAAAGGACTGGAGAGAGGCTCACGTGGTGCCTTTACACAAAAGCGGAAGTAAGGATGTGGTTGAAAACTACAGGCCGATTAGTTTAACTTCGGTGGTGAGTAAATTATTGGAAACGCTGCTGAAAGAGAAAATAGTGAGGTTTCTGGAGTCCGGCGGATTACAGGATCCGAGGCAGCATGGATTCACCAGAGGCAGGTCTTGTCAGACAAATCTGATTGATTTCTTTGACTGGGTGACCAGGGAGTTGGACCGAGGGAGAGCTCTAGATGTGGTGTATTTAGATTTCAGTAAAGCCTTTGGCACTGTTCCTCACAGGCGACTTATAAACAAACTGAGCACCCTAGGGATGGACCCTAAAGTTACTGCTTGGGTTAGAAATTGATTGGGTGGGAGGCGACAAAGAGTACAAGTAAATGGAGCTCACTCTGAGGAGAAGGATGTTACCAGTGGTGTGCCCCAGGGATCTGTCCTTGGTCCGATTCTTTTTAACATCTTTGTTAGTGATATAGCGGAAGGGCTGTCGGGTAAGGTTTGCCTCTTTGCGGATGATACCAAAATCTGCAATAGAGTAGACACCCAGGAAGGTGTAGATAACATGAGGAGGGATCTAGCTAAGCTTGAAGAATGGTCTAGAATTTGGCAGCTGGGATTTAATGTTAAAAAATGTAAGGTCATGCATTTGGGCTGCAGCAATCCAAGGGAGCAATACAGTATAGGAGGTGAAGTACTTTTGTCCACTAAAGAAGAGCGGGACCTAGGCGTGGTTGTGTCTGATGATCTTAAAGTAGCTAAACAGGTAGAAAAGGCGACAGCAAAAGCTAGAAGGATGCTTGGGTGCATACGGAGAGGAATGGCTAGCAGAAAAAAGGAGGTGATAATGCCTCTGTATAAGTCTTTGGTGCGACCTCATTTGGAGTATGGTGTGCAATTCTGGAGACCGCACCTTCAAAAGGATGTGAACAGGATGGAGTCGGTGCAGAGGGTTGCTACTAAAATGATTAATGGGCTTCATTATAAAGCATATGAGGACAGACTTAAGGATCTTAATATGTACACCTTAGAGGAAAGGCGGGATAGAGGTGATATGATTGAGATGTTTAAATACCTCCGTGGCATAAATGTTCAGGGAGAGAGCCTCTTTCAATTGAAAGCAAGTTCTGCTACGAGGGGACATGGGATGAGGGTGAAGGGAGATAGATTCAGGAGTGATATGCAGAAATATTTCTTTACGGAAAGAGTAGTGGATCCGTGGAATAGTCTCCCAGTGGAGGTGGTAGAGATGAGGACAGTAACTGAATTCAAAAAAGCATGGGACCAACACAGAGGATCTCTAAAGGTAAAAAGTGGACTGTTGTAGTTGTTATGGAAGGACAGACTAGATGGGCCTTGTGGTCTTTTTCTGTCATCATGTTTCTATGTTTCTAGGATTTTCATGTCTATAAGTTACAGGATCTTCCACCTCTTCCTGACTAGAAGAGAGGTTTAACAACTATCACATGATAGTTTCTCTGTACTAGCATGAATTTTTTCCTTCCAGGAACTTACCATGCGGTAAGTCCTTCTTCAGTTTCTATCTCTACCCTCTTCTCCAGGGTTTCCCCTGTAAGAGTGGTACCATACCATTGAAAGACTTTTCTTGTCTTTCTTTTCACTGTAGAGTTTCTTCTCCTGAGTAAACTCCCTTCTTTATTTGGGCAGCTCTGCAGACAGAGACAGCTTTCTCTGTTGTCCTATTCAGTAGCTGCCCATGCAGGAGTTCCAGTAATTGACTACTGGTACTTTTCCACAAGTCCCAGTCTTGTCTTCCACCACTTTGTCTGGCTTCAGTAGTGATTCCAAGACAGTTTTCTACATCTTTCTTGGATAATATTTCTCACTACAGGCTTCTTACACTATATTCTACCCTTGCCATTTCCAATCTCTGGGTTTGGCAACATAGTGGACTTGGCTGTGAGTTTTCTCCATCAGCCAGTTCTACATCCCAGTTCTCCTGCATAAAGCTCTCTGCAATCCTACTGAGAAGCTTTCCACTATGGGCCCTTGCTAGAGAGCATTCAGTTTCTCTAATGGCTATCCATCATGGTTGAAAACGGCTTCCTCAGTCATCCCCCATGACTGTGAGGGTTCTTTACACCCTACTATCTCCTTTTTAAAAAAAAAAAAAGAAAAAAAAGAAGAGGGAACAGGACATAAGCCTTCTCCACGTGAAAGTCTAGGAGTTATCCCATTCCTACAGGGAATATACTCTTTTTTTCTTGCAGCTTGTCCTCATGGTATCCTAATCCTTCAAGGACAGCACATATTAATCTGGAAAACACCCGATACCTCCTTTGTCCCTCACGTAGGTCAACCTGGTATCTCATTCTATGCGTTTCTGTCCTTTTACCATGCTGGAGTTCCACAGGACTCCGGACTTGCTGTTTACAGACTGATATTATCCTCTGTTTTTTCACGTAACCATCCTGGTTATTCACTGGATAGCATTCCTTTACCATCATCTCTGGGGGAATAGATTCTCTATATATCTAATCAAGTAGGTTTCACCTCCTTGCTCTTAGATGAATCTTTTCCCTTCACATCTCCATGTGAATGTCCTGATATGCATAGCTCTGTCTGCTTAGTTGCAGGCATCTATCTTTAGACCTATATAGTCAGGTATATATATCTATATATATATACCTATATACATCTCTGTAGATGTATCTGTCTGTCAACTAAGTGCGCATATGCTATGCCCTTTAGATCTCATTATAGATCTATATATATGTATATACCAATATATCTATATCTATATCTATATATATATATACACACATATATCTACTGTCATGGGGCAAGGCAAATAGTGCCTAGGGAAACAGAAGAAAATGTGCAGAGCAGTTTTAAAATGGGCGGCTCAAAGCGCATGGCTAGGCCCCAGAGAAGCATTACCTCATGGCTCATTAGAGGAGCAGGAACAGCTGCAGGGACTTGAGCTGATGAGGGACTCAAAGAATGACGCACTTAAAATAGAGTCAGCTTTGAGGAAAGAGAGAACCAGGACGCACGGGAAGGAGAGAACCAGGAAGCACGGGAAGGAGAGAACCAGGAAGTACAGGAAAGGAAAGAGCAGAAGACATGAGAACCAGGATACATACCTGAGTGCCTCAGAGGAGGATTCCAGCAGCACCTCAGAGGAGTTTGCCCAAGAAGGAATACCCAAGATTAGTGCCAGAGAGTTGGGCTGCACTGAACCAGAGTCCGGTTGGGGACGCAGAGGGATTCCTGTCAGCAAACGAAGAGAGGCTGTGAGAGGGACTTCCCACGAGAGCAGGTACCTGGGGAATAGAAGCTCTTATCCCAAGGAGATTCCTAGGCTCAAATAAACACGTCCTGTGAAGGGAAGAGAAAGGCTTTCGAGGGAGAAAGACTGTTTTCAGTTTCCCAGCCACAAACGTTCGGGCAGAGGTCAGCCTGAAGAAAGGCCATTTCCCTGGAATAGAGGGGCACTTGATTTTACATACGCTGGTTCTGAGTTGTATGGCCCTCTAGAGGGAAAATCCACAGTGCATGGTAACTTTCCACTCCACTATAATAGTGAGGAGAAGAGAAGCCCTGGCCAGAAAGAGGAGGGATTTCTGAATACCGGTGTGAGTTACAGGCCCATTGAGGAGAATTGCAGGGAAGCTCATGAGGCCATGGACTGTGATTTCTGTGGGGAAAACTCAGAGGATTTCCAGATGGACTGTACTCTTGTGTTCGCAGATAATGTGACCTCTTTCTGTTGAAGCGTGCAAGAAGTGTGAAAAAGGGAAATCTGTTTAAAGGAACAGATTTCCATCTATAGTACAAAGTTTGTTTTTCACCTTTTTGTTTTGCCTTAAAGCTGAAAAGAAGCATTTTCATTTGTTATTTTGTAGTTCCCTTTTGTGTTGTGCCAGAAGTATGGTTTATTTTCCTTTATGATTCCTGCCTGCAAAAGTTCTCCCGGGAAGGGAAATAAATACCTCTTTATCAGCCTAGCTACTCGTCCATTACTACACTCTTTTATTGAATAGCTAGTGGGACTTCAACTCCCAGGGGGCACTACTTTGTCCCTGCTACTAAAAGAAGAGGCCTCACTGAAACCCCAGGCCCTGTGCCTCCGGGGGTAAGTAGGTGCGTGACAATTGGCGACGTTTTTGGATTTTTGCACAAGGATTCAAAAGGACTGCACAAGGGACTACTGTCTGCTGGAGAAGACTGTGTTCCAGAGGGGGAGAGCCGTCTGAAGATTCCTGCTGCCAGGAGCTAGTCCTAGACAAACTTTCTCACAAGCTGATCCCTACATGAAGGCTCAGGTAAAAGTACCTAGTCATAAGTGGGGAGGATAAAAGTGAGAAAGGGGGCGCTGGTGGGCAGAGAAATAGGTGGTGGAAAAAAAAAAAAAAAAGGGAAGTTGCGGTATCGCACTTGGGTTTTTGTTTGTCTTTCTATCTCTCCGCAGGTACATCGAGGCTGAGGATGGAGCCACAAGATGTAGCACACTAGATGAAGACACAGGGGAACAAGCAGATGGAGCTTATTCACTACCTCCAGGAGCAGACTACATGGACCATACAGGAACAACAGAGGCCCTTGATGGAGACCTTGGACGCGCTTTTAAAGAAGCCGCTGGACGCCACAGCAGACGTCCCCATGGTATTCCAAGGATCAGGACTGAGTTTGTATGGTGCTTTTTCTTTGGGGCAACTAAAGCCGCATGACAATTTAGATGACTATCTTGACGCTTTTGAGTGGATAGCTACAACCCTGAAATGGCCAGAGGAGCAGTGGGCAACCAGGTTCGCCCTTTCGCTCACAGGCGAGGCCCTTTCAGCTTATAAAGCTATGCCAGCTGAGTTAGCTTCTAGTTTTATAGAGGTTAAAAAAGCAGTGAAAGATAGGTTGGGGCTCACACCTCTACATTACCACAGAATGTTCAGGGAGGCAGTAATTAAGCCTCAAGAGACCCCTAAAGCCTTGACGCAGCGACTGCAAAGTTTAGCCAGAAAATGGTTGCTGGCAGAGGGAGGTACACTGGAAACAGTCCTTGATAAAATTGTGCTGGAGCAATTTATGCAGGCTGTTCCCAGCGGTGTAAAAACTTTTCTGACACTCCAGCACTGCCAAACCTCGGAGGAGGCAGCCACTCTTGCGGAGCGGTATTTCGCCGCACAGAGGACTGACACCTCAGGGCAAGGTATCTGGACGGCAGCTGCTAAGAGAGATAGTGGCAGAAAAGGAAAATGTGTATATGATAAACTGTACAAGCCTGAAATGTCTAATGTTAATGTCTCTGATGGTAATAATGTCTTATCTATACCTAAAGGAAAATGTTTCCGTTGTGGGAAGGAAGGACATTTTCAGAGATCCTGCACAGAAAGAACAGTCCTGGTGACAGGGACAGAAGAGACAGATCAGGACGAATTCCTTATCCAGGTTCAAGTGGAAGGTATTCACACACTGGCTCTACTTGACTCGGGGGCTGACCAGAGCATGATTTCAAGGGAGCTCTGGGAAGCCATTCAGGGGCACCACCAGTCGCCCCTGAGTCAAGCAGAAGGCCAAGTACGGGTCAAGTGCATGCACGGCGCATTTGTCCCTTATCCCCTACACAAGGTAACAGTACAAGGGTTGGGCACCATCAGAGAGGTGAAGGTGGCCGTAGTCCCAAAATTACCAGAAGAGGTTGTATTGGGGAAGGATTGGCCTCCCTTTTATGAAGAATTGGGAAAAGACTTTGGTACCAAGTTAGGCTTAGTATCCACTCGCTCTCAAGCGGGACCCTCTGGGAGGGGAGAAGAGTCAGCAGAAAACACTGAGGAACCTGAAGGAGAGGAAAATTCCCAAAGGGAGGAGCCAGACGAGGAAGGGCTAGCTATTCTCCCTAAACATGAGGATTTAATACATCCCCCTGTTAAAGAAGGGAAAAAGGATAAACCCAGGAAACGTAGGGAGAGATACTCTAGGACCCAGGGGAGGGCCGAGCTAGGAGGTGCTGTAGGGTTGCCCTGGGTACCGGCAGAGGTAGTCAAAAAATTTCCATCATTCCCCATGGAGCAGAGAGCTGACCCAGCTCTTAAAAGAGCGTTCGAGTGGGCTGAGGAAAATAGACAGACCCTACCATGATTTTTCCTGGAAAATGATCTCTTGTATAGAGAATGTGTAAACCCCCACAATGATGCCATACGCAAGCAGCTAGTTGTACCCATAACATTTAAAGCTAGTGTGTTAAGATTAGCCCATGACCACCCAGTGGGGTGTCACAAGGGGATCCAGGGGACGCTGGACCAAATCCTAGCTAGATTTTATTGGCCCGGGGTCTTTAAAGAGACACGGCAGTATTGCGAGGCATGCCCTAGCTGCCAAAGAGTGACAGCTATAAAGCCTAAGGCAGTACCCATGGTGCCAACTCCCACCATAGCGGCTCCCATAAGCCGAATGGGAGCTGACATAATAGGACCTCTGGTGAAGACACCGAGGGGTTTTAAGTATATCTTGGTCATAGTTGACCATGCCACACGGTTTCTTTGGGCCATTCCCTTGAGAAACACATCTGCGAGAGTAGTGGCCTTAGAGCTAGTCAAACTTTTCTGCGAGGTAGGTTTTTCCAGAGAAGTACTAACTGATCAGGGCAGTAACTTCCTATCTAAACATCTAGCTATGGTCTGGGAAGCCTTCGGCATCCGCCATATACGAACATCAGCATACCATCCACAGTCGAACGGGCTCGTGGAGCGTATGAATCAGTCTATTAATTAACTGCTACGCAGAGGTTTGAAGGCAGGGGAAATGACTGAATGGGATACGTTGCTCCCATTAACGCTATATGCATGCAGGTAGCGCATACAGGCGTCCCTGGGGGCATCTCCCTACAAGTTGCTGTTCGGCCGCGCTCCAAGAGGAATCTTGGACATCCTACAGGAGCAATGGGCAGAGCCGAACATGCAAGAGATTGGGGTGCCCCAATTTCTGAAGGAGTTAAGACAACGCCTAGAGAGGACATCCAAGGCCTCTATAGAAAATCTACAGGCCAGCAAACGTGAGCAAAAATATTATTACGATAAGGGCACTAGACTGAGGCAGCTAAGCATAGGGGACAAAGTACTTATCCAAGTATCCGACCCCGGACCGAAATTCGAGTCCAGGTGGAAGGGCCCTGGTACAGTGGTAGAGAGGGTTAGCCCAGTATCCTATCGGGTGGAAAACGAGAGGGGCCGCCAACAGGTCTATCATGTAAATGTACTAAAGCTGTGGAAGGACAGGTCTGCCACTGCCAGCCTGGCTACTGTAGTACACCGAGATAGGTCCCATACTGTAGTACCCCGAGGTAGGTCCCATAAGGAAATTCCGGGCTGTCAGGAAAAATCTGCAGCCCGTAATATTTTAAGGGGGGGATCTGTCATGGCGCAAGGCAAATAGTGCCTAGGGAAACAGAAGAAAATGTGCAGAGCAGTTTTAAAATGGGCGGCTCAAAGCACATGACTAGGGGTTGCTATAGGCAACCAACCAAAACAATAGCACCGGGTGTAGGTAAACGCCCCAGAGAAGCATTACCTCATGGCTCATTAGAGGAGCAGGAACAGCTGCAGGGACTTGAGCTGATGAGGGACTCAAAGAATGACGCACTTAAAATAGAGTCAGCTTTGAGGAAAGGGAGAACCAGGACGCACGGGAAAGAAAGAACCAGGATGCACGGGAAAGAGAGAACCAGGAAGCACGGGAAGGAGAGAACCAGGAAGTACGGGAAAGGAAAGAGCAGAAGACATGAGAACCAGGATACATACCTGAGTGCCTCAGAGGAGGATTCCAGCAGCACCTTGGGAGTTTGCCCAAGAAGGAATACCCGAGGTTAGTGCCAGAGAGTTGGGCTGCACTGAACCAGAGTCCGGTTGGGGACGCAGAGGGATTCCTGTCAGCAAACGAAGAGAGGCTGTGAGAGGCTGTGAGAGGGACTTCCCACGAGAGCAGGTACCTGGGGAATAGAAGCTCTTATCCCAAGGAGATTCCTAGGCTCAAAGAAACACGTCCTGTGAAGGGAAGAGAAAGGCTTTCGAGGGAGAAAGACTGTTTTCAGTTTTCCCAGCCACAAACGTTCGGGCAGAGGTCAGCCTGAAGAAAGGCCAATTCCCTGGAATAGAGGGGCACTTGATTTTACATACGCTGGTTCTAGAGGGAAAATCCACCGTGCATAGTAACTTTCCACTCCACTATAATAGTGAGGAGAAGAGAAGCCCTGGCCAGAAAGAGGAGGGATTTCTGAATACCGGTGTGAGTTACAGGCCCATTGAGGAGAATTGCAGGGAAGCTCATGAGGCCATGGACTGTGATTTCTGTGGGGAAAACTCAGAGGATTTCCAGATGGACTGTACTCTTGTGTTCGCAGATAATGTGACCTCTTTCTATTGAAGCGTGCAAGAAGTGTGAAAAAGGGAAATCTGTTTAAAGGAACAGATTTCCATCTATAGTACAAAGTTTGTTTTTCACCTTTTTGTTTTGCCTTAAAGCTGAAAAGAAACATTTTCATTTGTTATTTTGTAGTTCCCTTTTGTGTTGTGCCAGAAGTATGTTTTATTTTCCTTTATGATTCCTGCCTGCAAAAGTTCTCCCGGGAAGGGAAATAAATACCTCTTTATCAGCCTAGCTACTCGTCCACGACTACACTCTTTTATTGAATAGCTAGTGGGACTTCAACTCCCAGGGGGCACTACTTTGTCCCTGCTACTAAAAGAAGAGGCCTCACTGAAACCCCAGGCCCTGTGCCTCTGGGGGTAAGTAGGTGCGTGACACTACATATATATGTGTATCTGTCCAGATACGTCTTATAGGTAGATATGTATTCCATACTTATCTCTCTACTTAAGGTTTTTACCTTCCTGTATGTTCCTGACAGTGGGCTTGCACAGCTTCATACTGTTCCACAGTATGTTTCCGATATTCTGCACACAACCACTGCTGTGGTACTGACAGCCCTACCATATCCTAGGTTTACGTTTCCCTGAAGCTCCATGCCCCAATGTCTTCCTACCTCTCACCAGTTAGGAAAGACATGGTGGATCTTCAGTGGATTTCAGATTCAATTCCTCAAACATCTGTCCTTTCTGGGAGTATGGGGTTCTCCCATACCCTTTCCTCCCTCAAGGACTAGGTCTGTTTGTCCAGATCGGTCAGTCTTCCTCTTTTGCTCCTACCTCTGAATACTTCTGTAGCCAAAAGAGTTTTCAGCTTTCTATGAAGCTTCCTACTGAAGACCTGCCGTTTTTGTGCTACCCCAATTGAATCCTGGGGTCACCTCTCACTTCCAGATATTGACCTCCACCTTCACTCCAGTGAGGTCACCTTGAACATTATTCTACTGGATCCCCAGTAGACTCCATCAGCCTCTCTACTTCCTGCAATCCAGTAGGTGAGCGTCATATGGTAATTGTTCATTTCAATATATTTTATGATAATGATCATACATACCAGGACTCCTTGTTGGTAGTCCTTTCTTAGGTTAGCTGTTTTTCTACAGCTCCTCTCTTTTCAACTCCTACCCTCCATCCTCAGGATGCCTGGCCATATGAGGTGTAGCATGTTTTAATCTCCAACATGTTAGGGCTCCAGGCATCTTAGCTTGGGAGTCCCCATATGTGAAGACTCATTCCTGCTTGTTCCTGGAGATAGCACAGTTACTTACCTGTAACAGGTGATCTCTGGAAACAGCAGGAATAAGTTTTCACAACCCACCCACCTCCCCTAGGAGTTGTATTTCTCTATCTATCTTTCCTTTCCTCTTTCTCTCTCTTTGTCTCAGCTATGAAACTCAACTGAGGAGAGACAGTTGGAAAGGTGGGAAGGCAGCATGCAGGCGCTGAGGGATGCTCCCAAAAGCTTTCTGATTGGACGCTGGGGAGCATTCCCGCGCAGGCTCCGTCGGTACCGACGTACCCATATGTGAAGACTTATTCCTGCTGTTCCCAGAGATCACCTGTTACAGGTAAGTAACTGTGCTTTACTGGTAGGTTTTCATTCGCGTTGGAATTCAGCTCTGAAAATCAGCGCGTTAGCCTCTCCCCACCCACTCTCTGCCCATTGACCCCTTCTCTCCGCCCTCTCTCCACCTTCTGCGGTGTTTTACCGCGCCGCGGAGCATTACGCTCGTTAGCGCGTGATAGCACGTGCTATAGCGCGTTTACGATTGTTAACGTCGTACAACGCACATTATTCACATTTACTGCAGTTTAGTAAACATACCCCTAGGATCGTTATTCCGGTCAGTATCTTAGTCAAAGAAGCTGGGCTGTTTTGGAAGCTAAACACAGGAGTGTATCTCCCCACCCCCACTTACAAGGGTTCAAGTCTCAGTTCTTCTCATGGAGATGGAGCATGGCTAAAAGGCTTCTGACAATCCTGTACTACCAAGGTCAGTAGAGAAAATTTATGGCTCTCTATTTCAGAATTTGCAGAAGCAAGAGAGATAGGAGGAGCTCTTTCTCAGAGTTAACCTGTTCTTCTAGTTGTTTCCCATTATCTGTAGTTACTGAAGAGCATAAGGAGTTAAAATCAGGCTCTGGCTGATTTCTAGCAGTCAAAGAAGCAGTTTCAGGGTTATCACACTATTTTACTGGCATGGAAACTGCAGGGTCCTCATAAGGAGGAGGGGCAGTGGGCTTTATTTTTATTCTGTATTTTCACCTGACTTAAAGAGCCTGCTGTTTGTGACATTGACAGACACCTAATGCATTTGTAAAAAGGGTAATGATATCCCAGCTGGTGCATTTTATATAATTATTTATTTATTTTGCTCTGTTAGGATGCGTCTTAAAGCGGAAAGAGTTAAAGATTCAAAAGATCCTTCCCGCAGCCGCCTTCTCTCTGGAGGGTCAGAAGCCATATAAGCTGGCCATGCAACTTGACATAATTTAGTCTGGGTACCTTTGAAGAGGCCAGCTGTATCTTCCTTCTGACCCCAATTACTTAATATGCATGTTAGAGGAGTGGGATCCCTAGATTTAGAATTTCCCATCCTGTCTCAAGTCCTTTTCTGGTCAAATCCCTAGTAACCTGGGTGGACAATACCTCTACACCCTTACATAGCAGGAAAGATTGTTTCCAAACAGCAGAACACTTATCCATTCATCATAATTCCTGCCTTACAAAATCTCCTCTCACCCGGTCTGTATATTTATAGTGGGATGACACCCTATAACAGTGATGGCTAACCTTTTTGAGCCCGAGTGCCCAAACTGCCGCACAAAACCAAAGAATTTCCTCAAAGTGCCAGCACGTCAATTTGCATAAATATTTGCATAATGCTAACATACACTAACTTTTAGTAAACATGTCTCTTAATGAGTGTATGGATAAAGACAGACTAAAAGATTTCTACATTACTATAATCCAGTGCCAACCGCCAGGCACATTAGGAACTACTACAAACACTGCCCATTTAGAACCAATAGCAAACCCGCCGTATCCTAACAGCACTACCAGGACTCACAAAGCACCATACCATACCTATCAAAAGGCAACACTGCAAATATTAAACCAATACATTTCAGAGAATAACAATACATGACCTACTGGGGAAAGAGAACAAGTGGCAATGTCAAAAAGGAATTACATAAACAGAATACCTCAGCTCAGTTACACAGTTGCAATTGCTCCAGCCACTTTCTTCTGGTTTCTTCATGTTTTCTGCTAACTCTCCATCATCTGCTGTCCATTTGTCCTTTCTTCTCTCTTCTAGTTTTTTTTTTTTTCCATTCTCTCTCTCTACATCCGCTTTAACATACTAATCTTTCTCCTTTTGCTCTTTCCTCATTCCTATTTCATCCACTCAAATTTTACCCCTCCATCCTCAATCCCCACTTACTCTCCCAATACCCGGCCAATTGTAGATTTTTTATCCCTCTCACACAAAATATTTTTCCCCTCTCCATTTTACTCTCCCAGCCCCATCCCATTCTAATCCTCCCCCAACATCAGCTCCCTTCTAGTTCCAGCCTCACCCAGCATCCATTCCCTTCTAGTCCCTGCATCAGCCCATTTCCAGTCCTAGCCCCCCATCAGCCCATTTCCAGTCCTAGCAACCCCCCAACCCAATACCAGTCCTAGCCCCCCCATCAACCCACTTCCAGTCCTAAACCCCCATCACCCCATTTTCAGTTTAAGCCCCCCTATAACCCATTACCAGTCCTAACCCCCCATCACCCCATTTCCAGACAGCCCCCATCAGCCCAAAGCCCATTACCAGTCCTAACCCCCCCATAGCCCATTACCAGTCCTAACCCCTCATCACCCCATTTCCAGACAGCCCCCATCAGCCCACAGCCCATTACCAGTCCTAACCCCCCTAGCCCATTAGCAGTCCTAACACCCCCATAGCCCATTAGCAGTCCTAACCCCCCCCCCATAGCCCATTACCAGTCCTAACCCCCCATCACCCCATTTCCAGACAGCCCCCATCAGCCCACAGCCCATTAGCAGTCCTACCCCCCCAGCCCCTTAGCAGTCCTACCCCCCCCCGCCCGCCCGCCCGCCCATTAGCAGTCCTAACCCCCCCAGCCCATTAGCAGTCCTACCGCCCGCCCGCCCATTAGCAGTCCTAACCCCCCCCATAGCCCATTACCAGTCCTAACCCCCCATCACCCCCATTTCAAGACAGCCCCCATCAGCCCAAAGCCCATTACCAGTCCTTACCCCCCCATAGCCCTTTACCAGTCCTAACCCCTCATCACCCCATTTCCAGACAGCCCCCATCAGCCCACAGCCCATTACCAGTCCTAACCCCCCCTAGCCCATTAGCAGTCCTAACACCCCCACAGCCCATTAGCAGTCCTAACCCCCCCCATAGCCCATTACCAGTCCTAACCCCCCATCACCCCATTTCCAGACATCCCCCATCAGCCCACAGCCCATTAGCAGTCCTACCCCCCCAGCCCCTTAGCAGTCCTACCCCCCCCGCCCGCCCGCCCGCCCATTAGCAGTCCTAACCCCCCCAGCCCATTAGCAGTCCTAACCCCCCCCATAGCCCATTACCAGTCCTAACCCCCCATCACCCCATTTACAGCCAGCCCCCATCAGCCCACAGCCCATTAGCAGTCCTACCCCCCCAGCCCATTAGCAGTCCTAACCCCCCCAGCCCATTAGCAGTCCTACCGCCCGCCCGCCCGTTAGCAGTCCTAACCCCCCCATAACCCATTTCCAGTCCTAAACCCCATAACCCCATTTCCAGACATCCCCCATCAGCCCACAGCCCATTAGCATTCCTACCCCCCCCAGCCCATTAGCAGTCCTTCCCCCCGCCCGCCCGCCCATTAGCAGTCCTAACCCCCCCCCTCCTAGCCCATTAGCAGTCCTAACCCCCCTAGCCCATTAGCAGTCCTAACCCCCCCCCCAGCCCATTAGCAGTCCTAACCCCCCAGCCCATTACAACTCCTAACCCCCCCCCCCCACCCCAATAGAAGTCCAAACCCCCCCCCCCTGGCAAATTTAAAAAAAAAAAAAGCTGGCTCTGGCTGCTGCCGCTGCCGCGGCAGAATGCAATGTCCCGCGGGGCCCCCTCTGCAAGGGCTTTCAGATTCGCGAGGGAGAGCGTCTCCCTCGCGTCTCTGTTAAGCCCGCAGGGGCTAATGGGAAATTTCCCATCAGTCCCTCGAAGGGGCTGATGGGAAATTTCCCATTAGCCCCTGCGGGCTTAACAGAGACGCGAGGGAGACGCTCTCCCTCGCGAATCTGAAAGCCCTTGCAGAGGGGCTTAGCGAGCGGAGGGGGCCCCGCGGGACATTGCATTCTGCCCTTGCCGCGTCCGCGGCAGCAGTCAGAGCCAGCTTTTTCTTTTTTGCGGACCTTCCCGCGTGCCAGCTGCAAGGCTTTCACGTGCCACAGCTGGCACGCGTGCCATAGGTTCGCCATCGCTGCCCTATAAGCTTCGTTCGGGTGACTAACTGTTTAACCTGGAGTGGAGTGGAGTGGAGGAGTGGAGTGGCCTAGTGGTTTAACTGTTTAACCTGGAGTGGAGGAGTGGCCTAGTGGTTGGGGCAAGGTACTTCAGGCCAGCAGGGCAGGGATTCAAATCCCACTAGAGGACTGCAACCTTGGGCTGGAAGGACTGGGGTTTCTAGTCCCACAGGTGCTCCTTGTGGTCTTGGGCAAGCCACTTAACTCTCCATAGCCCATGTTCCCTGTAAAATAGTTATCTCCAAGTTATAATGCCCTGTTCAATGTAATTTCAGTTTGTTCAATGTAAACTGCACTGATGCAGAATAGCGTGGTATATAAGAGAATGTAAATAAATAAATAACAAAATTTGCAGTACAGATGGTTCTTAATATAGGATTTCTCACTCACAGCCCCCAATCACAGGATCCCAGGATCTAGACAATTCCCTCCCCCCCCCCCCCCACCCCACCCATAACTACTGACCTTGTTAGGGCACGTGCATGCTGGTGTTGTCCATTTCTGAGATCCAAGGGGGAGGTAGGCTGCATGGGACTCATCTGGGGTGCCAAACTGTCATGGGAGTGGCTGGCTAAGTCTCTCTCAGGTCCTTTCTGCAAGCAAAGAATTAAGAAAATATACAAAACAACCATCTGAAATGCAAAAGCACAAGTCTTTATTTTTATCTATAATACCAAAGCAAAAGACTTTATTTCATAGGTTGCAACAGAGATCACACAGGCTAGTTAAGTGTGATAACCTCTCTCAGAAACAGAAGCTCTTCTTATATCTTTTCTGAGCTAGGGGTAGGTATAGGAATTAGGAGGGGGGTGGGGGAGAAGTATCCTGAAACTTTCTCATGGTTTGAAACCAGTTTATAGCTGACAGGCAGTTTCTTTGAGAATTAACAGAGAGACACATGAAGGAGATTAGATATGGGGGTTCTGGGGGACATGAAACAACACTGCCTTTGTGAGAACACAAGGACGGAAACTAGAGGGCATAAAATGAAGCTGCAAGGGAGTAAACTGAAAGGCAATGTCAGGAAATACTTTTTCACTGAAAGGGTGATGGATGCTGGGAATGCCCTGCCGATGGAAGTGGTGGGGGCAAACACAGTGATAGAATTCAAGATGGCATGGGACAGACACAGTGGATCCCTTTATAGCAACAGGATAAAATCAAAATAAGCATAACTATCTCTTATATCTGAACAAATAGGGGTGACCTACACAGAGCGGTGGGTACACCCCTAAACAGGCATGGGGAGAGGTGACCTGCACAGAGCGGCAGGTGCAACTACTCTTGCCGCCTTGCTGGGCAGACTAGATGGACCATACTGGTCTTTATCTGCCATCATTTACTATGTTACTATGTTGCTATTTCTGTGTTTACTCAAGGGGACAGGTATAGGAATGTATTCAGATCAGAGCTGACCTTAATGTATCAGAAACAATTAAATTTCTCTGTTTCTCTTGTATATTACAGAATGTAGCTCTTCCCTTCGAAGTCTCTGGTGTTCTAAAAAGGAAAACAAAATGTATCAACAGCTGCTCCAGGAATGTTCCCACAACACCCAGAACATAATTATTTCTTAAAGGAGCAGTCTCCTTTAAAGGATTTTTCTTACAAAACTAATATATCCTGAAACTGAGATTTCCAGAAACAACTATTAGAACTTATTAAAACTTACTGTTATTCTTAAATGAACCACAGGTAGGAGATATACATTTGCTGCTTATTCCAAATGGCAACTCTCTATGGGGTATGTTTACTAAACAGCGCTAATATCGCAGCGGCGACGTTATCGCGTGATAAGTAACGTTATCGCGCGATAATGAAACATTACCACGAGATAACGTCACTTATCGCGCAATAACATCTCCGGCGGCATTAAGGCACACAGAGGGTGGAGTAAGTCGTTCCAGAGGGCGGAGAGAAGGGGTCAAGGGTTGGAAAGTGTGTGGGGAGAGTCTCCAGGCACACTAATGCTGTGAAATCAGGGTCTGAAAATTAACGCCAGTGAAAACCTCACATTAGAGGAACATTTGCAGAAGAGAGAAACCATTTCAGTCAGCAATGTACAGCAAAGGCAGGGAGACCAAGAAACATGTGCAGCAACAGCATATTAGAAAAGGTACAGAGAAGAGCCACCAAAATGGTAAAGGGAATGGAAGGATACTCCTATGAAGAAAGGCTAAAAAGGTTAGGGCTCTTTAACCTGGAAAAGAGACAGCTGAGGGGAGATATGATAGAAGTCTATAAATTAATGAATGGAGTGGAACGGGTAAACGTAGATCGATTGTTTACCTTATCAGAATATAGAAAGACTAGGGGACATGTCATGTAAACTATTTAAGACAAATAAGAGAAAATATTTTTTCACTCAACGTGCAATCAAACTCTGGAATTTGTTACCGGAGGATGTAGTAAGAGCTGTTAGTGTAGCTGGGTTTAAAAAAGGTGGTTTGGACAAGTTCCTGGAGGAAAGGTCCATAAACCATTATTAAAAAAGGACCCAGGATTTCAATGCTTGACCCAATACAAGCATTGTGGAACCTGTGTCTCTTGGGGATACTGCTAGGTACGTATGACCTAGATTGGCCACTGTTGGAAACAGGATACTGGGCTTGATGGACCTTGGTCTGACCCATTATGGCATATCTTATGTTATTATAGTGCCCAAGTACAAAACGGCACTATGGTGAGGCTGCAAATGGGGTACAAGGGACTGCAGGCGGGACATGCAGTGGGGCAGCTGTGGCACAGGGTGTACGAGGCAGATGCCTAGGTGACACTTAGGAATGTAGAAATGGAAAACCAGCAGGACAGCACTTGACCAAGGGCAAACATATCCATGAGTGTGTGTCCCACAGTGCCCCAATAGACATTACCCAGCAAGTACCCCAAAGGGCACATAACATTGGCAGGCGGTGCCGGGGGGAAGCGTGGATGTCTATGCAGGCACCCCTACCCCATATCACGCACCATAGGCAGCCACCTACCGGCACACTGGATGGCCTGGGACTGCGCACCACAAGAACCACCGGCATAAGGGCATGTCAGCATGGTGGCAGAGGGGTGCTGGTGATGGAAGGGACAGGGGCATCTGCCCACAGCAGACCAAGGCCAAGCCCTGTTTAGGTGGGTGCCATGCATTGCAAAAAACAAAGTCTGTCTGACAAACAGTAATGGTATCCCCAGAGAATGACCTGCCTCTGTGGCAACAATTTGGTGCAGTACACACAGCCAGTGTGTCCACGGGCAGAAGGTCACAGGTTCAGGTCCCAGCTGTGGCTCCTGCAGACCATGTCCCTTTATTTTACCCAGTACTAAACCGTGGTACTAAAGAAGGAACCTTTATTGCAGATAAAATAAACACACCATAAACGCCTATATTTCACCCTACAGAGCACATACACCATAAACATGTGCAGTCCCTAGAGCAGAGGTTCCCAACTGCATTCCTGGAGGGCCAAACACCCTTCAGGATTTCATGCTGTCCCTAATAAATATGCATTGGTATGCAGTGCCCACATTGTATGCAAATTTACCTCATGCATATTCATTAGGGACCACCTGAAAACCTGAATCATTTTATTTATTTATTTTATTTATTTAACAGTTTTTTATATACCGCCCCTTCCAGAGATCAGGGGCGGTTCACATTGAACAAAAATCAATATACATCTGTATATTTTACATGGAACTTGTGTTAACTATATACACGTTTTGTTACATTGAACACGTTATGAACATTAACTAGAATAACACTTTTCAAACTATGTACAGGTCTTTGTCTGTAGGGTAAGGTAGAGTATAGTAAGTGTCTTTCTTATGTTTAATCATTTGTTCTGTCTTGAGAACTGTGTATGTGTTTCTGTGATTGTATTGGAGAGGTTTTTTGTTGGTAGGGGATCTCAAAATGTTTTGTAAAAAGGTATGTTTTTAGTTCTTTTTTGAATTGGTGAAGGTCCTTTATTGTGCGGAGGGTTAATGGGGTTTCGTTCCAGAGGGTCGGGGCAGCAAAGGAGAAGGCTCTATCACTTGTCGTTGCTTTGGTCCTTCTGAAATTAGTTTTTATGTTGAGGGAGTGGGTTGCGTTTTGTCTTCGTGTTCTAGTTTCTGATGGGGGTTGTAATAGGGTAGATAGTTGGGAGGGAGAGATGTTATTGATGAGTTTAAAGGTAGTCAGGAGGATTTTATATTTTATTCGGCTGCTTATGGGGAGCCAATGAAGATCTAGTAGTATTGGGGTCACGTGGTCTGTTAGTTTAGCTTTAGTGACCATCTTGGCACATATGTTTTGTGCTCTTTGGAGGAGGTATATGCTTTTTAGTGGTAGGCCATTTAGAATGCTATTGCAGTAGTCAAAGTGGGGGGTGATGAGGGAGTTGACCACTGATCTAAAGTCATGTGTGTTGAGTAGGGGTCTCAGGTGTTGTATTGTCTTGAGTTTATAGAATATAGTTTTTACTGTATGTTTTATATGTGGGATCATGGTGAGTGAATGGTCCAGAATTATTCCAAGGTATTTTACCTCTTTTTTAATAGGTATTGGTGTGTTATTTATTGTGATTGTAGAAGGGTAGTTGTGGTCCGCGTCAGGTTTTCTCGTTATGAACATTGCTTCGGTTTTTTTGAGATTGATGCTTAGGTGGTTGTTCTCAAGCCATATGGTGGTCTCATTCATGCATTGGAGTAGTCTATCGTATTTGGGGTTGTTGGTGTTTATGGGGATGGCGAGCATGATGTCATCCGCGTATATGAAATGGTTGATTTCATACTTCTTGAATATGTCTGTAATTGGTTGGAGGTATAAATTGAAGAGGAGGGCAGATAGTGCCGATCCCTGAGGGATGCCCTGGCCTTGAGGGAAGGTTTCTGATGTTTCTTTGCCTAATTGTATCTGTATGAGTCTGTTTGAAATGTATGATTTGAACCATTGAAGGACATTTCCACCTATTTTTAGGTTTTCAAGTCTGTTGATGAGTGTTTTGTGATTAATGCTGTCAAATGCAGCAGATAGGTCTATGAAGAGGAGGAGGAAACCTTTGTTATTTTCATTAGTACCACTGATGAGGAGGTCTGTCAAGGCGATTAGGAGGGTTTCCACTCCATAGAAGGGGCGGAATCCGAATTGATTTGCATCAAGGAGTTTTTGCTCATCTATGTATTCCTGTAGTTGGAGTTGTATGGTTTTTTCTATTATTTTAGCGATTAGAGGTATGCTGGCAATTGATCTGTAGGAGTTGGGGTCCTTTGGGTCAAGTTTATTGTTTTTTATTATGGGACGGATCGAGGAGAGCTTTAGGGTGTTGGGCATGGTTCCTTGTGTGAGAGATTGGTTTACTATGTATTGTATGTTTTCTGCAAGGGATTCCTTAGTATGCTTGATCCATGACACTGGGCATGGGTCAAGCGGGGAAGTTGTAGTGTTGATCATTGTTATGATGTTGAGGATGTGTTTACGATCAACCTTGTGGAATGTTGTCCATTCATAGTTACTGGTCCGTGTGTGTTCTATCATGATGGTCTTGGAGCAAGATTTTACCTTTAGTTTTTCAGCAAAATGTGATGCTAAGGTTTGGACGTTTATAGTGTCCTGGTTTGGTTCTGGGTTATGTGTTTTTGTTAGTGTTTTGACGATTAAGAAGAGTTCTCTTGGTCGGTTGAGAGCAAGATTTATTAGATTGGAATAGTAATCTCTTTTTGTGTTGTTGATTGCTTCTTTGTATTTATTAAGTAAGTTTATATATTTGGTTTTGTTATCATGTGATTTGGTGTTTCTCCAGGTTTTTTCTTGTTTACGTAGTTGTCTTTTTAGTAGGGCAATGTTTTTCGTGAACCATTTTTGTGATTCTTTCTTTTTCTTCTGGAATGTTTGGGTGGAAGTAGCTGCTTCTTGGATTGTTTGGTTCCAGTTCTCTATAGTTAGGTCGATGTCAGATAGGCTTGTAGTGAGCTTAGGTAATACCTTGTCGAGGAATGCATCATTGTCGAATCGGGTAAAACGTGAGCGGTGAGCTGTTGCGTTTGGGGACTGTGATGGTACTTGTGTTAGTAGGTGAAAGGTTATCAGGTGGTGGTCAGACCAAGGTACCTCTGTAGTTGTTGGGGGAGAGAGTAGTTGATGTTGGTTGAAGGGGGTAGGGAGGAAAATGAGGTCTAGCGAGTTTCCTTTATTATGTGTGGGGGTATTGATTACCTGGTTATATCCCATATGGGTCATTGAGTCTATGAAATTGTTTTTTTGGGATTGGTTTAAGGATGGGAGGTTAAGGTCACCTAGGATTATAAGAGGTTTTCTCTGGGGTGCTGTGCATGCTAGTTCAAGGATAGGAGAAAGATTTTGTGATCTGCTGATGGTGGTCTATAGATTAGGGAGAGTGCTAGTGTTCTGTTTTCAATGTTTATTATGTCCATGCCTTCAACATTGTTTGTGTTTGTTAGGGTGTATTGTAAGTCTTTCTTGGTGAGTATGAGTGTGCCACCTCCTCTTTTTATGTCACGGTGGCAGTTGAAAATATCATATTGTGATATGTTGAGTTGGTTTAATAATATTGTGTCTGTAGATGTTAGCCATGTTTCCGTGATGAAAAAGATGTCAGGCTGTTCATCTTTTATTATGTCATTTACAATTGGTATTTTATTTCGAATTGAGCGAATGTTTATTAGGATCAGCTTTAGTTTATTGTCTTCATTGGGGGAGGTTTTATTGTTTGTGTAGTTTTTGCAGTTTATCTGTATTAGTCTAGGGGAATGTTTGTGGGTATTGTTGTGTGGTGGCAGGTTGAATGTGTTATTGTGTATTGGGTATTGGGGGGTGTGCTAAATTGCGGTTTGGGTTATAAATGATGGGGATGCTGTTGCAAGGGGGATTGTTTAATCTGTATGTGTAGATTTGTTGGAGTAGGAGGGTTATTAGTAGGAAAGATGTTTGCAATGTTTTTGTTTTTAGGCCTGCCATTATGTTTAGAGTGATGGGAGGGTTTTATTGGTGGCTTTGCGATAGGACTGTTGTGTGGTGGTGTTGGGTTGGGGGGGGTTGAGTGGAGGGAGTTCTACAGGAGTAGCTGATCGCAGTATATTTATCTATTGGAGATAGTTTATATAGCTATGGCAACAGCGTGTATGAGTACTGGCAGTAGAGTGTATGAGCACTGGCAGCAGTGTTTTTAGCTACTGACAACAGTATAATTGGTTCTTGACAACAGTATATTTATCTTTTAGTGACAATATTATTGGCAACAGTATATCTGTCTCCTATTGATAGTCTATCTATCCACTGGCAACAGTATATCAGTCTCCTAGGGACAGCATTACTGGCAACAGTATAGATATAATTACTGGCAACAGTATCTATCCACTGGCAACAGTATATCAGTCTCCTAGGGACAGCATTACTGGCAACAGTATAGATATAATTACTGGCAACAGTATAAATATAGATACTAGTAAACCGTATAGACACTGGCAATGGTATAGATACAGGCAAATAGTATAGATAGCTGATGGCTACCTTTCCTGAGGGGGGAGTGAGGAATAGGGATTACTGACAGCAGTATATAGGGACAATATGAGTGAGTACTGACAACAGTATATACTAGTTATGGTTACAGTCCATGCAGAGTGGTTATTACAGTTCTAATTGCTTACTGCAATATGTATGGGTAGCCTTGTTCCTAGGTCTCCATCAGGTCTCCGCCTAAGGCTTCCACAAGTCCTTGGTGCGCCCCGATTGAGCGGAAGATGACTGCTGACATGCTTGGCCCACCAGGACCGGAGTTGGGAACCTCTGCCCTAGAACATCGACCAACAGGGGCACAAATACCCACACCCACAGGCTCCACTATCCAAAGCCTCATGGAGAGTCAGGCTGTTGGGCCCTGCGCGGAGCAGCAGCTACCAATACTAGTACCTGCATACCTTAGCAGTGCCTGTACTGTGCCCAGGACTGGTGTGGTGGCCATGGCTACCAACCACCTCTATCTTTGCACAATGCTGAAATAGGTGTGGGAGTGTGTGTATGTCTACCCAGTGTTTTGTGGCTGCCTACACCGTACTGAGTCCCCAATGCTTGCACTGTCTCCAGTGTTAGCCTGCCAATGTGCATGAGGAGCAAGGTATTGTGGGTATGACTTGGACACAGCGGTCTGGGCAGGATGCATCTGCACAGGGCATAGGGCAATGGCTGGGACATTGTAGTGCTCAACCACCACCTGCACGGACAGGGTGACCACAGCATGTCATGCTGGGAGGTCACTCTCACCCTGACTGAGCAGTGACCATGGCATGGCTGGGTTCCCCCATAGTGCTATACAATATTTCTCTCAAGTGATATCTGTGAGTTTCTTTTTCTGGGGCCCAATCACTGACTGACGTACTTGCTGTGTGTGTGTGTGTGTGTGTGTGTGTGTGTGCGTGCGTGTGCGTGCTCACATCCCACTTTTGGGTGCGCATGGTTTCTCCAGGCACATGCGCTATGTACTAGCTAGCAGACTGTCTGTAGTTAGTGTGTGTGTGGCTGGAACACCTTGTAGGATGGAGACTGACTGTGCCCTCTGCTGGTGAAGGTCAGATAGTGGTGGGGGGCAGCTGAGCTTTTCCAGGCCTACTGCCTGTCTGCCAGTGCCCTATGTGATGCATACAGATCTGCATTGACTGCCCTGTAGGGGTGCCTATTCCCCAGCAGGACTGGGGTTGATGGTCCTCTCTACTGCCACCATTGCAGAGATGTAGAATGCAGATCTGTTGGTGTTAGATCCTGTCCCCCACCCTGACCCACAAAAAGCAGGTTGGGTGGTGCTACATAATCTGCTTTTGGGTCCAAACACCACCCTTCTCTTATAACACGTGACCATGGCAACCACACAGGATATGCACTATTCTGGGGGCATCACAGTCCACAAAGGCTAGACGTAACTGGGAAATACAGATGGACACAGGTGCATCCTAAGTATGCCTGCAAGGACTACCTTTCACACACTAGCACTGAGAGAGACCTGCAGCACAGCCTAACTTGGCCAAACCAGGTGCTGCGGACCTGGTGCTGGGCACCCCACCTCACCCTCAGGGTGAGCACAGGAACCGCACAATGTCATGGTCTGTAGCTACTCTGTGCCAGTAACACACATGGTCAGTTCCCCCTACCAGGCCGGGGTGCTATAGAGGCACATAACCCATCTTGCGATCAGATGTAGGCAGATGATCTGCATGTGCAGTGAATCATGGGTATGGGTGGGTTTACTCTATCCTGGTAACCACAGCAGACAGTTTGTGTGGTGACCTGCAGTCTTTCTGTAGCCAGCCAGCGGTGTGTTGGATGCTTTAGAGATGTAGCCTACTGGTTACTTCAATGACTGTAGAGGCAGAGGTCATGGGTTTTATCCTACAGTGGCCTTATTTAATAAGGCTGTCTGAGGTTTTTCCTTTTAATTTAAATCAGTGCTGCCAGCAAAAACACCCTCACAGTGCCATAGCCTAAGGTGCCTCATAGGGCACCCTATAAAGTGCCCTATAAAGCACCCTATAAGGCACATTATAAGGTGCCTTGGCAGACAGGGCACTTTATATTGTGCCCTATGGAGTGCCTTATAGAGCGCCTGATGCAGCACCTTAGGTTATGGCACTGTGAGGGTGTTTTTACTGGCAGCACTGATTTAAATTAAAAGGAAATGCCTCAGACAGCCTTCTTACATAACACCACTGTGGGATCAAACCCATGATCTCTGTCTCCACAGTCATGGCAGTAACTAGTGAGCTACATCTTTATAGCTTCTAACATTGCACTGGCATGAACTTTAGAGTTAACGTGCATTAACGTGCCATGGCGCCCACTATCGCATGATACCGATTCCTTGCAACCTTCCCTCTGGAACGCCCACTACCTTATATGGCATGCTTCACATTAACGCTGCAACGAGTGCCGGTAACATTTAGGGGTATGTTTACTAAACCATCTTAACGTGCTCCCAGCGATAATGTGCAGGATGCCATAAAAGGAGTGGGCATTCCGGTCTTAAGATAGCAAGCACGGGTTATCGCGTGATAAGGTGTGCTGTGCTCATTATTGGGCGATAGAGGGAGCTATGCCTGTTAACGCATGTTAGCCTTAATTAGGCACGCTGACCTGCAAACACAGCAACAGAGCTGTAGCACAGTAGTTAATACATTGACTGATGATACAGGGCTTATGAGTTTGATCCCCCAGTGGGCTTGATGAGTAAGGCTGTCTGTGGCAGTGCCCTTTACTTTAAATCAGTGCTGTCTGAGGCATTTTCACTTTTAATTTTAATTTGTGCTGCCAGCAAACACACCCTCACAGTGCCGTAACCTAAGGTGCCACTCTATAAGGCACTCCAGAGGGCACATTATAAAGTGCACTGTCTGCCAAGGCACCTTATAATGATCCCTATAGGATGCCTTATAAGGCACCTTATAGGGCACCTTATAGGGCGCCTTATAGGGTGCTTTATAGGGCGCATTATGAGGCACCTTAAGGTTACAGCACTGTGAGGGTGTTTTTGCTGGCATCACTAATTTAAATTAAAAAAGGAAATGCCTCAGACAGCCCTAACAAATAACACCACTGTGTGATCAAACCCTTGCCCTCTGGCTCCACAGGCAGTGAAGTAACCAGTGGGCTATATCTCTATAGCTGCTAGCAAATCACTGGCTGGCTAGAGAAGGACTGCAGATCACCACACAAACTGTCTGCTGTGGTTACCAGGATAGGGTTAACCCACCCGTACCCATGATGCACTGTACATGCAAATCAGCAGTCTTCAGATGATCACAAGATGGGGTATGCACCCCCACAGCATCTAGGGCTGGTAGGGGGAACTGACCATGTGTGTCACTGGCACAGAGTAGCTACAGACCGTCACATTGTGGGGGTAGTGGGCTCACCCTGAGGGTGAGGTGGGGCCCCAGCACCAGGTCCGCAGCACCTAGCATGGCTAAGATAGGCCATACTGTAGGTCCCCACTAGTGCTGGTGTGTGATAGGTAGTTCCTGCAGACACACCTAGGATACACCTGTGTCCGTCTGTATTTCTCAGTCACATCTAGCCCTTATGGACTAAGATGCACCCAGAATAGTGCATATCCTGTATGGGTGCCATGGTCACATGATTTAAGTGAAGTGGGGGGGGGGGGGTGTTTGGACCCATAGGCAGATTATGTACCACCACCCAACCCACCCTCTGTGGTTCAGGGTGGGGAACAGGATCTCCCACCAACAGATCCACATTCAACATCCCTGCAATGGTGGTAGTAGAGGGGACCATCAAACCCAATCCTGCTGGGGAACAGACACCCTACAGGGCAGGCAATGCAGATCTGTACACATCCCTAAGGCAATGGCAGACAGACAGTAGGCCTGGAAATGCTCTGCTGCCCCCATCCCCTGACATTCTCCAGCAGCAAGCACAGTGAGCCTCCAGCCACTGCACCCTCCAAGGCATTCCAGCCATACACATACTAACTGCAGACAGTCTAAACTGGGATGTGAGCACACCCACCAAGCAGATAAGTCAGTGATTGGGCCCCAAACCCATAAATATCACGAGAGAGAATTACTATATAGCACTATGGGGGAACCTAGCCATGCCGTCGTCACTGCTCAGTCAGGGTGAGAGTAACCTCCCAGCAAGACATGCTGTGGCCACCCTGTCCGTGCAGGTGGTGGCCAGGCACTACAATGTCCCAGCCATTGCCCTATGCCCTGTGCAGATGCATCCTGCTCAGGCCGCCCTGTCAGGGCTATACCCACAGTACCTTGATCCTCATTATGCACATTGGCAGCCTTACACTGGAGACAATGCAAGCAGAGTGGGCTGAGTAAGGTGTTGGCAGCCACCACACACTGGATAGACAGACCCACACTCCCACACCTATGCCAGCATTGTGCAAATATAGAGGCTTTTGACAGCCCTGGCCACCACACCAGTTCTGAGCACGGTGCAGGCATGGCTATGGTACGCAATACTGTTGGGGTCACTCCCCGGGGTGGTAAACACTGTCAGAAACCAGAACTGAAACACACTCCACAGATATCAAAAAGGTTGCTATGATGCAGCTCATTCAGCGAATTGTGCTTAACTTAGGAATTGCTATCTGCCATTAATCATAGCAACCTTTTGATATTTGTGTAACGTATTCCCAGGTTTAGGGTGGCATTGCTAAGGTATGCAAGTACTAGTATTGGGAGATGCTGCTGCACGCAGGGCCCAACAGCCTGCCTCTCCATGAGGCGTTGGATACTGGAGCCTGTGGGTGTGGGTGTTTGTACCCCTGTTGGCCTCTGCTCTAGGGCAGAGGCTCCCAATCCGGTCCTGGTGGGCCAAACACTGTTCGGGTTTTCATGCTGTCCCTAATGAATATGCATGAGATAGATTTGCATACCATGGGGGCGGCGCATGCAAATGCAGCACAGGCATATTTATTAGGGAAAGCATGACACCTGAATGGTGTTTGACCCTCCAGGACTGGAGTTGGGAAACTCTGCTCTAGGTATTGCACATGTTTATGGTGTCTGTGCTCTGTAGGGTAAAATATAGGTGTTTCAGGCATGTTGATGTTATCTGCAATAAAGGTTATTACCATGGTTTAGTACTGGGTAAAATATGGGGACTGGGTTGGCAGGAGCCACAGCTGGGACTTGAACTTGTGACCTTCTGCTCCTGAACACACTGGCTGTGTGTACTGCACCACACTATTGCCACAGGGATAACTCATTCCCTGGGGATACCATGTCTATTCGTCAGACAGACCCTGTCTGTTGCAGTGCACGGCACCCACCTAAACAGGGCTAGGCCATGGTCTGCTGTGGGCAGATGCCACTGCCCTCTCCGCCACCATTCTGACGTGCCATTATGCCAGTGGTGCTGGTGGAGCACGGTCTCAGGCCATCCAGTGTGCCGGTAGGCAGCTGCCTATGGTGTAGGATCTGGAGTAGGGGTGCCTGCAGAAACATCCGCGCTTCCCCCCCCACTACCATCTGCCAATGTTCTGTACCCTTGGGGGTACCTGCTGGGTACTATCCCCTGTGACACTGTGAGAAACACACTCGTGCCCATGTTGGGCCCTCATCAGTTGCTGTCTGGCTGCTCTACAGTTTTAGCATTCCTATGTGCCACCTAGGCATATGCCTAGTCCACACTGTGCCCCAGCTGGACCACAGCATGTGTTACCTCTGTATCCCATTTCCAGCATCTGTACAGTTGCCCTTTCCTACATGCCCACCCTGCTGTTGCAGCACATGTGCACGCCATAAGAAAGCTGCCCAATATAAAGGGAAAACCCTGATCAGCGCTATTTCAATGTGGGATCATTCACCTTGGGGGACAGAGCATAAATCCTTCCAGACATGATATCTTTTTTTTTAGCTTTCTCAGTAGTGTTTTTTAATGTTTCTCATTAATATCACTATTGGCCAGCTTGGTTATGGGGATTTAAAATTTTGTTCAGGTCATTTTCTGTGTTTTTGTGCCTTTTTGTTCCGTACACATGGATCACAACTATCACTTTTTCTAGGTTTCCCTGGCTGTGCTGTACATTTCTGACGTAAATGGTTTCTCTTTCCTGCAAATGTGCCTTAACACCAGGGTTTCACTGGCATTAGTTTTCAGACCCGGATTCCACAGCGTGCATGGATCCTCTCCCCTCCCACTCTCCACCCATTGACCCCCTCTCTCCGCCCTCTGGGAAGCCTTCCTCCACCCTTTAGGGCCGGATTTCACAGCTTTAGGGTGCCTTAATGCCGCAGGCGCGTTATCGCGTGATAAGTGACGTTACCATGCGATAAAGGGCCATTATCATGCAATAACGTCATTTATCGTGCGATATTACTGCTGCTGCAACGTTAGCGCCATTTAGTAAACATACCCCTAAGATGGTTTAGTAAACATGCCCCTATGTGTGTCCCAGTATTCATCAGTAAAACAAACAAACAAAAAAGGAAAGAAAAGGAAATATGGAGAGCCTTTCTCACTTAGGGGTATGTTTACTAAACGGCGCACAATAGCGTGCGCTAAGGTACCTTAGCGCACGCTAATGATGTGTTTTTGTGCCCCGCACACATGCGCGCCGCACTAACGGGCCCACTCATGTGCGCGGCGCGCAAATGAGCAATAGAGGCATGGAAAGGCTCCCGGAGGGCGGAGGAAGGCTCCCCAGGGGCGGAGAGACGGGGTCAATGGGTGGAGAGTGGGAGAGGAGAGGCTCCCCGCACAGGAGCGGGGCTTAAATTCAAGCAAAAAAATACCGCGAGTGAAAACCTCGCGGTAGAGCCGATTTAAAGGGAAAAGAAACCATTTCTGTCAGCAATGTACAGCAAAACAGGGGAAACCTACAAAACGTGAGCAGTGTGATACATGTGCACGGAACAAAAGGGCAAATAAACATTAAAAATGATCCAAACAAAATATAATAAATTTATAATCAAGCTGGGCAATAGGGATAGTAATGGGGAACATCAAAAAACACACCCAAAAAAGCCCCAAAAAATAAATATGAATTTTAGAAGGGTCTACCCTCCGTCCCCATACAAGGTGAATGATCCCACAGTGAATTATTTATTTATTTTTTTTTTTTTGAATATTTTATTTATAGACCACCAAAAAAAAAATTGTACAATATACAGGAAAACAGGACTCCCCTCCAGAGAGTTACAACAAAGATATAAGAGCAGGTGGATTATAACACATTAAACCCTCCCACCCTCCCTCCCTACCCCCTCCTCCACCCCCCACCCCCACCCGTAGCAACACTCCTCCAGAAGACAAAAGAGAACTACTAGCATGAGGTCAACCTGCATCCACCCCCATCCCCTTACAAGACCTCCATCAACTACCTATATGTAACACTTCATTCCGGCACCGAGCCCCCAGGCTTTGAATGTAAGGTTCCCAGACATGCATGAAGGCTGTCCATCTTGTGACACTACCCCGTGCACCCCATCTCTCCGTCAACATGAATTGGTGAAAATAGTTCCGCCACTCCCCGAAGGTAGGTGCTTCCCTTTCCCGCCAGAGGCGAAGAATAGGCCCCTTCCCCACCAGACAGGCTTTGCGCACCAGCAGCTGTTCCCCAGCTCGCGAGAGACTGGGGGAGTCCAACCAATCTAACACTACCAGGGAGGCAGACCACCGCAATCTCTGCTGCAAGAGAATCCCCATAAACCTTGAGATCCTAGCCCAGTAGGGCCGGATAAACCTGCATTCCCACCACATATGCAACAGAGTGGCCATGGCCTCAGAACATCGAGGGCAACGGCCGTCAGCTGTGATGCGGCTCCGAAACGCCCGCCGCAGGGATATATGGGCTCTAGTGATACATTTAAACTGTACTTCTCTCCATCGCGCCCCAGAAGTAAGTTTCACTATCCGTTTTAAAGCCATACGAACCGTCCCTGGAAGTACCTGCCCATGTAGCTCCGCCGCCCAGGCCTCTTCCACCGGCCCGTAATCTGGAGCCACCCCGTTACGATCCAGGCGGCTCTTTAAGATCGATATCGAAGGCGGGTAATCCCCCTCTATCCCAAAAAATTCCATGATCTGTGCTGATCGTTCTAAACTGAGCGCTTCCTTCGACAAAGAGGACACATAGTGAGATACCTGAATGTAAGCAAAACAATGTCGAGAGGAGAGATCGTATTCCCTGCTCAAAGTTAAAAAAGATTTACAGGAACCGGTGGGGTCCACTAAGTGCCCCAGCTTCTGAATGTCTCTGCCACTCCAGTCCCGGAAAATCGCCGTTTCAGACCCCGGGGTAAATTGTACGTTCCCTTGTAATGGTAACCAGCTAGAAACGGTCCACGAAGTGTTCCAAAGTTTATTGAGGTGTTTCCAGATTCGTCGGGCCGAACTGATCAATTCACTCTGCACTATCCGGTTAGGCAAATCGCGGTCCGCCCCATGTAAGACTCCCAACAATGTGTGGGGGGCCACTAACCCCTCTTCCATCGCTCTCGGCGTATATACCTCGGTCCCTCCCAGCCAGTCTCCGATATGCCTGGCTTGACAAGCTAAAGCATAGACCTTTAGATTGGGCAATCCCAGTCCCCCCTCCCTACAGGTCCCCAGCATCCGATTCCAGGGTATACGGGCCCTTCCCCCCTTCCACAAAAATGCCCTTATGAGGGCTTCTACCCGGCGCAAATCGCGGCTCAACAGCCATACCGGTAGCGTCTGCAGCCAGTACAGGATCCTCGGAAGTATCACCATCTTGATGGCTGCTACCCATCCCATCAAAGAAAGCGGGAGGTGGCCCCAGTCTTTCAACTGGGTTTGCAGTCCCTTAAGGATGCGGTCCAGGTTGCGCCCATATAGGGCGTTGACTTGCCGGGGCAACACGATACCTAAGTATTTAAACTCCTTATCGGCCCATTTTAGGGGAAACCCCTCCCACCCCCCTCGCAGCCGACCTGAGATATCCACAGCCTCAGATTTATCTTTGTTGATGCGCAACCCCGTAATTCGTCCAAAACGTGTAATTTCTATCAATAAACACGGCAACGATTGATCAGGGACAAGCAAATGCACCAGCAGGTCATCTGCAAAGGCCGCAATCTTGAACTCTTTCTTCCCAATCCGGATTCCTTTTATCTCCCAAGAAGCCTCTATGAGCCATATCAGGGGGTCAAGAGAGAGGACAAACAGTAAAGGTGAGAGTGGGCAGCCCTGCCGGGTGCCTCGTTCAAGCGGAAAGGTGTCGGAGAGCACCCCATTACAAAGAACCCTGGCCGTCGGCTGCGCATATAGGCTATCCACCATGCGACAAAAATAGCCGCCCAGACCATATTGTGAGAGTAGACAATGCAGGTACCGCCAGTCAACCCTATCAAAAGCCTTTTCGGCATCGAAACTAACTAACAGAGAAGACAACTGATGGTCCTGCACCCATTCCAAGGAAGTCAGCAGCTTACGCATATTTCGGACTGCATAGCGCCCCTTGACAAAACCCACCTGGGATTCATGTACCAGGTCACCCAGCACCTCGGCCAGGCGCACTGCAAGGATCTTCGCCAATAATTTTAGGTCGAAATTGAGCAACGAGATAGGCCGATATGACGAGGCCTGAACTGGATCTTTACCCGGTTTAGGAATGAGTGTGATATGGGCTTGATTCTGTCCCCACCGAAACCCTCCCTGCTCCGCACGTCGTCCAAACACCTCAACCAATACTGGACTGACATACTCCCGAAGGATCTTATAAAACTCTGCGCCTAGGCCATCTGGTCCTGGCGCCTTGTAGCAACTGGCACTTGAGATAACCGAGCAGATCTCCTGACCGGTAATCGGCTGCTCCAAGAGTGCTCTCTGCGTCTCAGACAATTGGGGCAAATTCAACTTGCTCAGAAAGTCATGCAGCTCCGCATCCGGAGCAGGCTCCGCCGTATAAAGGGATTGAAAAAACACACGGAATACTCGAGCAATCTCGGTGCTCTCCCGATGAAGCGTCCCCCCCCCCCCATCCCGAAGCGCCGCAACCAATGAGGAGCCTCTATGGCCCTTCAGGCATCTGGCTAACAGCTTCCCTGGTTTATCTCCATGGCAATGCAACTGGTGGCGATAATAGAGGGCCGACTTCTTGGCCCGCTGGTTGTAAAAGTTCGTTGAGATCCGCCTGGGCTTCCCAAAACCTCTTTTTATTTCCCCCCGTCGGGTTGCGCGCTGACAGTCGTCGCAGACCAGAAACCTGACGTTCCAGACGTATGATACGCTCCGCGATCAGCCGACGCTTCCGAGCCATGTAGCCGATGATCTCGCCCCGGAATACCACCTTGGCCGTTTCCCAGACTAATTCAGGGTCTTCTTTATGGGAGCTATGATCACTCTCGAACTCCCGCCATCGCTGAAGGAGGAAGCTTCGGAATCGAGCATCATGATAGAGTTCCAGCGGGAAGCGCCATAGTTGTGGTCACACCTGCTTCGTCCCCCAACTTAACTCCATCCAGACCCACGCATGATCGGAGATCTCGGTGGGACCAATCTGAATATCGCCCGCCTGGGCGAATAAGCCCCCGGATAACAACAAATAGTCAATACGTGCACTGGATCCGTGGGCTCGAGATTGATGAGTATAGTCACGCTCTAGTGGGTGGACCAGCCTCCATGGATCCACCAAGCCCATCCTTTTACAAAAACGTTGCAACATCCGAGCTGCGGGGACACGCTCTCTCGCCTCCTCACCCCGAGATGTGTCCAAGTCCACATCAAGGACTCCGTTGAGATCTCCGCCGAGAAGCAGGGGGCATTCCGGCAAGCTCTCCACCCGCGAGGCCAAAGTACTATAGAAACTTGGATCTAGCACATTAGGTCCATAAAGATTTCCCAAGATCACGGGTTTACCCTCTAAGTTCCCATACACCAATATGAATCTCCCCTCTTCATCTCCTGCAGCAGAGATCATCTCAAAACGAATACGTTTATGGATTAGAATAGCTACGCCCCCTTTTTTACCCCGGGCAGGTGAACCCCACACTTGTCCCACCCAGTCTCTACGCAGTTTACTGTGCTCTTCAGCCGTCTGGTGCGTCTCTTGCATAAATGCTATGTCACACCGTTGTCTATTTAATGCCTGCAATATTTTATAACGTTTGATGGGATTCCCCAACCCACAGACATTCCATGTGATAATCTTCAGTGGCACGGGGCAGTGTCACGATGTGTCAATAAGCCAAATCCTACCTGCCCAGAAGGGGCCCCCCCAGCCTGGAGCCCCCTCCCTCTAGTAATTGATTGTCTACTAGTCTGACCATAAAAGAATAACGGAGTGTATGCTACCCCTCCCGCAGAGCCCCCTCCCCTCCCTACCCTCCCCCCCGCTTTTACACCTCCCATCCTCCCCTCTGCATGCCCCCCATGTCCCTCCATGGACCGTGCTGACTTCCTTTGGCAGTCGGGTCCACCCCTCTTCCCAGATCACCTCATATAGAAACATAGAAACATGATGACAGAAAAAGACCACAAGGCCCATCTAGTCTGTCCTTCCATAACAACAACTACAACAGTCCACTTTCTACCTTTAGAGATCCTCTGTCGTTGGTCCCATGCTTTTTTGAATTCAGTTACTGTCCTCATCTCTACCACCTCCACTGGGAGACTATTCCACGGATCCAATACTCTTTCTGTAAAGAAATATTTCCGCATATCACTCCTGAATCTATCTCCCTTCACCCTCATCCCATGTCCCCTCGTCGCACAACTTGCTTTCAATTGAAAGAGGCTCTCTCCCTGAACATTTATGCCACGGAGGTATTTAAACATCTCAATCATATCACCTCTATCCCGCCTTTCCTCTAAGGTGTACATATTAAGATCCTTAAGTCTGTCCTCATATGCTTTATAATGAAGCCCATTAATCATTTTAGTAGCAACCCTCTGCACCGACTCCATCCTGTTCACATCCTTTTGAAGGTGCGGTCTCCAGAATTGCACACCATACTCCAAATGAGGTCGCACCAAAGACTTATACAGAGGCATTATCACCTCCTTTTTTCTGCTAGCCATTCCTCTCCGTATGCACCCAAGCATCCTTCTAGCTTTTTGCCGTCGCCTTTTCTACCTGTTTAGCTACTTTAAGATCATCAGACACAACCACGCCTAGGTCCCGCTCTTCTTTAGTGGACAAAAGTAGTTCACCTCCTATACTGTATTGCTCCCTTGGATTGCTGCAGCCCAAATGCATGACCTTACATTTTTTAACATTAAATCCCAGCTGCCAAATTCTAGACCATTCTTCAAGCTTAGCTAGATCCCTCCTCATGTTATCTACACCTTCCTGGGTGTCTACTCTATTACAGATTTTGGTATCATCCGCAAAGAGGCAAACCTTACCCGACAGCCCTTCCGCTATATCACTAACAAAGATGTTAAAAAGAATCGGACCAAGCACAGATCCCTGGGGCACACCACTGGTAACATCCTTCTCCTCAGAGTGAGCTCCATTTACTTGTACTCTTTGTCGCCTCCCACCCAACCAATTTCTAACCCAAGCAGTAACTTTAGGGTCCATCCCTAGGGTGCTCAGTTTGTTTATAAGTCGCCTGTGAGGAACAGTGTCAAAGGCTTTACTGAAATCTAAATACACCACATCTAGAGCTCTCCCTTGGTCCAACTCCCTGGTCACCCAGTCAAAGAAATCAAGCAGATTTGTCTGACAAGACCTGCCTCTGGTGAATCCATGCTGCCTCGGATCCTGTAATCCGCCGGACTCCAGAAACCTCACTATTTTCTCTTTCAGCAGCGTTTCCAATAATTTACTCACCACCGAAGTTAAACTAACCGGCCTGTAGTTTTCAACCACATCCTTACTTCCGCTTTTGTGTAAAGGCACCACATGAGCCTCTCTCCAGTCCTTTGGCACCACTCCCGACTCCAACGAGGCATTGAAAAGGTCAGTCAGTGGAGTTGCTAGAACGTCCCCAAGTTCCCTCAGTATTCTAGGGTGTATCCCATCCGGTCCCATCGCTTTGTCTACTTAAGTTGAGCTAGTTTCTCACGAACACAGTCTTCTGAAAATTGTTCAAGATGTCCCTCGCTTCTGTTCTTATTTGTGGGTGTTTTCTGAGGTCCTGCTCCTGGTTCTTCATCTGTGAACACAGAACAAAAATATTTGTTAAGCAATTCCGCTTTATCCTTATCAGCTTCTACATATTCCCCCCCCGGCACCCTTGAGTCTGACAATACCACTTTTGCCCTTCCTCTTCTCACTAATATATCTGAAAATTGTCTTATCCCCCCATTTTATTGCATTGGCTATTTCCTCCTCCTTTTGAATCTTTGCCTTCTTGACTACTTTGCTAGCTTCTCTAAGTTTTTCCAAATACAGATGCCTGTCTTCCTCTCTCTGTGATCTCTTGTATTTCATGAAGGCCTCCCTCTTTTTCTTCACTTTTTCAGCTACTTCCTTCGAAAACCATAGCGGTCTCCTTTTCCTTTTGCCTTTATTTACCATTTTAACAAAAAGGTTGGTTGCCTTTAAAATACCCCCTTTCAGTTTTGCCCACTGTTTTTCTACATCCCCCAGCTGTTCCCATCCCACTAACAGGCGCCAACCACCCGGAGCCGACCACCCGGAGCCCCCACCACCACCAGCCCCCACCACCACCAGCAGCTCTCCCCTTCCCGGGGATCGAGCCACCGGCAGCAGGAGGGGCCTGCCGTCCTTCAAGGCCCAATCGGGGCAGCCAGGAACTTTTAAAAGTTCGCGCCAACAGGCGCCGACCACCCGGAGCCCCCACCACCACCAGCAGCTCTCCCCTTCCCGGGGATCGAGCCACCGGCAGCAGGAGGGGCCTGCCATCCTTCAAAGCCCAATCAGGGCAGCCAGGAACTTTTAAAAGTTCACGCCAACAGGCGCCGACCACCCGGAGCCCCCACCACCACCAGCAGCTCTCCCCTTCCCGGGGATCGAGCCACCGGCAGCAGGAGGGGCCTGCCGTCCTTCAAGGCCCAATCGGGGCAGCCAGGAACTTTTAAAAGTTCGCGCCAACAGGCGCCGACCACCCGGAGCCCCCACCACCACCAGCAGCTCTCCCCTTCCCGGGGATCGAGCCACCGGCAGCAGGAGGGGCCTGCCGTCCTTCAAGGCCCAATCGGGGCAGCCAGGAACTTTTAAAAGTTCGCGCCAACAGGCGCCGACCACCCGGAGCCCACACCACCACCAGCAGCTCTCCCCTTCCCGGGGATCGAGCCACCGGCAGCAGGAGGGGCCTGCCGTCCTTCAAGGCCCAATCGGGGCAGCCAGGAACTTTTAAAAGTTCGCGCCAACAGGCGCCGACCACCCGGAGCCCCCACCACCACCAGCAGCTCTCCCCTTCCCGGGGATCGAGCCACCGGCAGCAGGAGGGGCCTGCCGTCCTTCAAGGCCCAATCGGGGCAGCCAGGAACTTTTAAAAGTTCGCGCCAACAGGCGCCGACCACCCGGAGCCCCCACCACCACCAGCAGCTCTCCCCTTCCCGGGGATCGAGCCACCGGCAGCAGGAGGGGCCTGCCGTCCTTCAAGGCCCAATCGGGGCAGCCAGGAACTTTTAAAAGTTCGCGCCAACAGGCGCCGACCACCCGGAGCCCCCACCACCTCAAGCATCTCTCCCCTGCCCGGCGATCGAGCCACCGGCAGCAGGAGGGGCCTGCCGTCCTTCAAGGCCCAATCGGGGCAGCCAGGAACTTTTAAAAGTTCGCGCCAACAGGCGCCGACCACCCGGAGCCCACACCACCACCAGCAGCTCTCCCCTTCCCGGGGATCGAGCCACCGGCAGCAGGAGGGGCCTGCCGTCCTTCAAGGCCCAATCGGGGCAGCCAGGAACTTTTAAAAGTTCGCGCCAACAGGCGCGCCCGCGACTGGCGGGCCCGCGCCTGAGGGCCTCGCCAGAGGGCCCTTTGGCGTGGCCCTTAAGCGAGGCACGATAGGCGACACGGAAGATTCCACAGCAACTCACCGGTTACCCGACGCCTGCCTCAATCAACCCTATGCCGCCTGACCAAAAAACCAACACTCTGCCTACAACGGAACTCAGACATGAACTCAGGCCTCTCTACACAACTCACAAACACAGCAAGTATACAGACTAATCATGTGAATGCACCATAGCTCATAACTACTCTCATTTTCCCTATGGCACTCAATTAACACTGTTGCCAGTAGCATTCCATTATTACTGTTATAGTAGCATTCCATTATTACTGTTATAGTAGCATTCCATTATTACTGTTGTCAGTAGCATTCCATTATTACTGTTATAGTAGCATTCCATTTTTACTGTTGTCAGTAGCATTCCATTATTACTGTTGCCAGTAGCATTCCATTATTACTGTTATAGTAGCATTCCATTATTACTGTTGTCAGTAGCATTCCATTATTACACCAAAAGATAACCATAATCATAACACCAAAAGATAATCATGACTACCTCAACCCTAACGTTCGTTTTTCTCTATACTATTGCAATGACCATTCATGACTCTGTTTCATACATCCATGAACATAACCCCATCCCAGCACTCCTAGGATCAAATAGAAAACATCACTACAACTATTACCAACCTTACCCAAACCTCAACAAAAGAGACAATCACGCCTGCCTGCTCTACATAACACTGGAAACCATTACTAACAAAAAGAACATCAAAGACGACCTGCAACACGAGCTTAGATGTGCACTCATCAACGCACGGTCTGTGCGCAACAAATGGCCTGCCATCACAGACCTAATATCCAACTACAATTTAGACCTCCTAATGGTCACTGAGTCATGGCTCTCTGACTCAGACACTGTCCTAATTAATCAAATCACGCCCCCCAATTTCTCACTCTTCGCTTGTAACAGAGATAATAGAAAAGGTGGAGGAGTCTTCATAATAGCAAAGTCAGAATTGCAATACCGAGTGTCCATAACCAGGAGCTCCAAACATCTAGACACTTTAACCATCGCAAATAGAAGCAACTCTATAACCTCGTCTACTCAGCACCAAATGCAGTATCAGAAGATCTCTCAGATATAATAAACTTAGCCTGCAATCCTGACAACCCCAACAAACCAAACTGGCTGTTAGGTGATTTTAACCTCCCTTCTCTACATCATGACTTATCCAGTACATTCCTCGATGCCATGACAGACCTTGGATTCAAACAAATCGTGCACAACCCCACACACAAACAAGGGAACATCCTTGACTTGATATTCGTTCCATCAGCAGTCTCAAGCTTAAATAATTACACCAAACCATCTATTATCCCAGTCCCTTGGTCAGACCATAGCCTGATCTTATTCCTGATTCCAACAAATTCAAACACACTCACCCAGCCAGTCACCTCAACAACTAGCACAGGGCGATTTAAGCCATTAGACATAGAGACCCTCACTAAACAAGCGTTGCCAAAACTAGACAAGCCAACGGACAATCTAAATGAGTTGATCTCTAACTGGAATGACACTCTCTATCAGTATGCACATAAACCAAGCATGAACAAGAAGCTCCCACCCAGGAATCGCTCCAATAAAAAGCAGGATGCCCCTTGGTTCTCTTCTGAACTACGTACATCTCTACTCCAACTGAGGAAGTTAGAAAGAAAATGGAGACACACCCACAACAGCAAAGTTCAAGAAGAGTATCTCACCCAACTCAAAAAGCATCGCGATCTAACTTGGTCTACAAGGAAAGAATTCCACTCCAATCTTCTCTGCAAAACACTAAACAGACCACGCGATCTCTTCAATTTAGTAAAAACATTAACTAAAGACCCATCGCCACCGCATCAAGAACCCATACAACCACAATTATATGCTAATTTCATCCAAGCCAAAATGATCAAGGCGAACACAACGTCATCACAAATACTAATCCAACTCCCACAGGCCCAAGCATCACTCGATAAATTCTCACCACCATCAAGAAAAACCATCGAAGAAATTATCGCTACCATAAACACCACCACAGCACCAAATGACCCATGTCCAGCACACTGGATCAAAACCTTACGTGCCGAGCTTAGCCCTTACATAGCTAAGATCGCAAATATCTCCTACCTAACTGGCAATCTTCCCTACCGCCCTTAAACAAACATCAATTCGCCCTCTGCTAAAAAACAACCAGATGGACCCAACAAAGGAAGAATCCTACCGCCCAATCTCCAGCATTCCCTATCTAGCCAAGATACTTGAAAAGGAAACTCAGAGGCAGATCCAACACCACATTGATACAGCAGCCCCGTTGGACCCATGCCAACACGGATTCCGAGAAGCTCACGGAACAGAAACACTCATGACTTCACTACTTAACAAACTCATTTGTGGGATTGACAACATTCACATGGCCATTGCAATGATTTTTCTGGACATATCAGCGGCATTCGACTCAGTCGACCATAAGATCATGCTAGCTAGACTCCACGAAAAAGGCATCCGCAACCAAGCCTGGAACTGGTGCAAATCTTACTTAGATGAGCGCTGGCAACAGGTCCGTACAGGCAACATTACTTCTGAACCCTTCAAACAGAAACAGGGAGTACCTCAAGGCTCATCTCTATCTGCATTGCTTTTTAATATATACATGCAGCCTATCTGCCAAATCACCAGAGATTTCGGTATATCTTGCCTATTGTACGCAGATGACGTGCTAATATTCACACCGATCAATATATCAAATCCCGACTACTCTCCACTAATCAACTGTTTCAATGCAATAACTGACTGGCTCCTCAATCAAAACATGAGAATAAAGTTCAAGAAACCGAAGTACTCATAGCAACAAGAAACAAGCAATTTGCTCTGCCAACCACCCTCACAGTAAGAGACGCAGAACTCCCAATCAAGGCCTCCATAAAGTACCTCGGTGTGATACTTGATCAACAACTCAATCTTAAAGAGCACATAAAGAACACAGTAAAATCAATTTACTACAAACTAAAAACACTGCGCCACCTGAAACCAATGATGGAGACCAAGGACTTCCGTACAGTTTTCCAAGCAATAGTCACACCGCATTTCGACTATGCAAATATCATCCTTCATGGTCTCCCCAAGAACACACTAAATCCACTTCAACTGGCGATGAACGCAGCAGCCCGCATCCTATCTGGAGCTTCTATAAGAGATCATATAACACCAATACTGATCGATCTGCACTGGCTTCCGATAAATTGCAGAATAACATACAAAACCCTCCTCATCACATTCAAGGCTATTAATAATTTATCTCCTGCATCGATCTCAAATCTCATCACCCACACACCAAACAACAGACCCAGGAGACTAGTAGCAGAAAACACACTAGTTACTCCTAGTATCTCCACAGAATGGACACAACAAACTACTAACAGAGCTTTTGTGTCCTATGCTCCCCAGTGCTGGAACAGACTACCTCCAAACATCAGATCAATCAGGGATATCACTCAATTTAGAAAGTCCATCAAGCACTATTTATTCACTTTACACTTCAAGCTACCATACACACAATAAAACCAGCTCCCGTATTACTCAGAAAACTACTACACATAACAACAACCCAGAACAAAAGATCAAAATGTGAAAACACTGTATTCTTATCAAATATCAAATCTTGTTGTAACCTATTCAATGTATATATAATTATGTATCATTATTTAGATAGTTATTCCCCAGTTCACACCCAGTTGATTTTCCCTGTTATCTGTAAACCTAGATCAGTCATGTACTGACAGGTATGTTGTTGTTCAATGTAAACCGCACTGATGATGAATAGTGCGGTATATAAAAAATGTTAAATAAATAAATAAATAAATAACGACTCCCTGAGGTATTGGCCCATCTTCGCAAAGTTAGTCTTCCTAAAGTCTAAGATCTTCACCTTGGAATGGATTCTAATAGCCCTAGTCCTAATATTGAACCACACCATCTGGTGGTCACTGGATGCAAAATGATCTCCCACTACAACATCAGAAACACTCTCACCATTGGTAAGCACCAAGTCCAGTTTGGCCCCTTCACGTGTGGGGTCTGTTACCAATTGCCTGAATAGTTCTCCCTGTAGAGAATCCAGGATCTCCTTACTTCTAGATGATACAGCAGCAGGAATGTGCCAATCAACATCTGGCATATTGAAATCTCCTATCTTTACACCGGGCCCATTGTGTCTATGCTAGGGCCACCTCTATCCCCTCATCAAAACCCCAGGACTGTGCCACCCTCCCCAATCAACCTAGACACTGAGTGCCTCCCCCCCCCCCCCATCAGGAACCCAGTAGGGAACCCATACAGTCTAAACAATCCCCCATTCCACCCATAGCAGACACAAACAATCCTCGCTACCCCTCTTAGAATAGAAAGTAAAAGGAATCTGTAATTGATACAATATAATCAGCAATGTAACTACTATGACCCAGGGAAAGATATACAAAGAAGCAATGGTAGACATGTAGCAAAATGTATCAAATAAGCACTCTCACTAAGCACACAGCACACTACTAAGGTTAACTAAGCACACACAGCCCCCTAGGATCCCCAAACCTCCCTCTTCCTCTTTGATTTCAGGCCAGGCCTTCCCCGTCGGTAGGGTCAGGCTCCGGAGCACGGGAAGGGCCCTGTAATCTGCACAGGCCCTCCGATGATGTTATCCTTAGTCCAGGGACCAGGCCTACTTCAAGCTTACATCAATCGGCTCCGTTCTCCCCCACTCTCACTGGGCAGCTTCCATCGTAGCCGGCAGACCATCCAGAAAAGACTGGGCCTCACTTGGAGTCAGCAAAAATCGGGTCCGGCCTTGAAACTCCACCCGCAGCCGAGCTGGGTAGAGCAGAGAGAAACGCACTCCCCGGTTGATCAGGTGGGTTCAGACAGGGGAGAAGGCACGACGTTGCTGACTCACCAGAGCAGAATAGTCCTGAAAGACAAGTAGCCGGTCCGGATCCCCGGGTTGTTGCTTGCGGGTTCGGGCAGCCCTTAACACCTCCTCCTTCTGGCGAAAATCCAAGAACCTTGCAATGACCGCACGCGGCTTCTGTGCTTGATCACGCTTCTGGCCCAGCCGGTGGACCCGCTCCAAACGAATGGGGCCTTCTCCTCTGCCGCTCAGGAGTTTGTCAATCCAAGCGCTGACAAAACCCATCAGGGCTCCATCTGACACGGTTTCTGCGATGCCGATGAAGCGGAGATTCTTCCAACGACCCCGATTCTCGAGGTCGTCAAGTTTTTCACCCTGATGTTTTACCGTCTTTTCGAGTGCTTCAATCTGGGCCCGCATAGAGAGTTGCGTATCCTCGGCAGCCGAAATCCTTGTTTCTGCCTGCTCCATGCACCCTGAAAATTCTGCAAATCGCTGGCTTACATTCTGCAGCGTCTCCGCTAAGTCCTGAAAGCGGGCGTCCAGGGCTAGTACCACCGCGGCACTGACTTCAGTCACCAGGCTCTGATTTTCCCCGGGCTTAGGGCTTCGAGGTGACCCCTCCGCCATCTTGCTCTCTGGGGCACGCGGTTTCTCCCTACGAAGTGCTTTTGTGGCCATCGTTGGCACTCGGATTTTCCGCCTCTGTGCACCCGGTGGTTCAGTGAATGTTAGTCAAGGAGAATCGCGATGATCCACCGCGTTTATAAAAGAAATGTTGCAGGTTTGTGGGGTAGATGTTCCGGAGCTGATCGACCCCTGTCAGGTCAGCTCATTGCCAAAACCGGAAGTCTTATTTATTTATTTATTACAGTTTCTTATATACCGCGCTATTTAGTATCAGCGCGGTTTACATCATAACATAACGACCATAACGACAAGCTGTCAGGTTTTACATCGAACAGGAGTACAAACTTGGATAACAGGGTTAACTATATACATAAGCTATTTACACTGCAATGATAGGTAAAAATCAGATAATGCATGTAAGGGCCTTTCTAGAGTGGGTCATTTCTTGAGAGGGATATCTAGGTTCAATTGCTGGCTGGGAAGTATTGGAGGAAAAGGTGGGTTTTGAGAGCCTTCCTGGGAGGATCACCTTCAAAACCCTTATATTAGCATTCAAGGCAACCAAAGGTATTTCATCCTCCTCACTCACGCATCTTATCCACATTGTCCCCCCCCAACAGATCCAGAAGAGCAACAGCTGTAAACTTGCTAACAACACCAAAGGCATCGACAAAGTCCAACACGACAACCACAAACAGGGCGTTCAGTTTTTATGTCCCCAAATGTTGGAATGCTCTACCCCCTGACATTAGGACCATTGCCAATCTATATCAGTTCAGGAAGGCTCTCAAAACCCACCTTTTCCTCCAATATTTTCCAGCCAGCAATTGAACCTAGATATCCCTCTCAAGAAATGACCCACTCTAGAAAGGCCCTTACATGCATTATCTGATTTTTACCTATCATTGCAGTGTAAATAGCTTATGTATATAGTTAACCCTGTTATCCAAGTTTGTACTCCTGTTCGATGTAAAACCTGACAGCTTGTCGTTATGGTCGTTATGTTATGATGTAAACCGCGCTGATACTAAATAGCGCGGTATATAAGAAACTGTAATAAATAAATAATAAATAAATAAATGAGAGAGGTCTGAGAATTGAACTGTCTTACCATTGTGGGAGGGGGCATGTACAGAAAAATAGAAACATGATGACAGAAAAAGACCACATGGCCTATCTAGTCTGTCTTTCCATAACAACAACTACAACAGTTCACTTTTTACCTTTAGAGATCCTCTGTGTTGGTCCCATGCTTTTTTGAATTCAGTTACTGTCCTCATCTCTACCTATGTAGCGACAGATCTCTAATGATTCAGTCCCTGATGTATTAAACCTTTGGAACGCTTAACTCTACCACGTTTGAGGATAACCAGCCTAAATCCTTGTTTTTCGATGCGTGCCTCGCAATCGGAAAAACCTCTTATTCTGGTGGTTGCGGGTCCCTCAAATGGGAACGCACCTATTCTACAAATAAGTACATGTGCCCTCAACATGCATATAATTGGGGCCAGTGCAGGGGCGTCAATGCGCCCAACCGCTGGGTAGTGGCTGCGGCAGGGTCATATTTCTGCCCCCGGTGGGAGTGTATATATTTCGCCTCTTGGCCAGGAGTGCCTACTGGCCACCAAGGGGATGATCGCAAAGCAGTTTTAATGAGGATGTCGGCCTCCCCCCATTGTCAAACTTCCACCTGTAATCCCCTTAATCTCACTATTTTGAACCCTTGTCAGGCCGACTGGCGTACGGGGCAACATTTTGGCCTACTCATTTATAGCCAGGGTACAGACCCCGGCACTTATCTTTATGTCCGGGTAATAGCAGAAAAAAACCGACAGTCCCCCGATTAGTGTTTTCCGCTCCTTCTACGAGGAAATGACGACCCAGATGGACCCCATACCCACAGCTGTCAGAAATTTATTCCTTGAATTAGCTGAGACCATGACTACACAACTGAATGTCACCTATTGTTACTTCTGTGATGGCACCAATATGGGCGATCAGTGGCCCTGGGAAGCTCAGGAGTGTAATTATTCTTCATCCTCCTATAATCAATTTGTTTTATTTATTTATTTAGCAAGCATTTGTAGCCCGCTCCTTCCAGCGATCAGAAGCGGGTAGGATTACTATTGTGAAACTGCCGAATCAAGGCAGGTACAAATTTTGTTTAAACCCACGGTTTAAACCCACGGCTAGTGAATGGGTATTGAAGACCTCCTTTATAGTGATTATATGTCTCTCTCGGATCGGCCCAGGATTCACCACACCAGTAGGGAATGCCCCCAGCGCATTATACAGTATTATAGCCCTGCAACATGGGCCGAGGATGGATCCTGTGGTTACCATACCCCTATTTACATGCTGAATCATATTATTCGTTGCAAGCTGTTCTAGAAATTATTACTAATGAGTCATTAGTAATTTATTTATTTTATTTATTACAGTTTCTTATATACCGCGCTATTTAGTATCAGCGCGGTTTACATCATAACATAACAACCATAACGACAAGCTGTCAGGTTTTACATCGAACAGGAGTACAAACTTGGATAACAGGGTTAACTTTATACATAAGCTATTTATACTGATCAGGGTTTCCCTCTCCATTGGACAGGTTACCTATGGCATCCACATTTCCACAACAGCAGGGCGGGCAGGTCGGAATGGGCAATTGGAAAGATGCAGGGAAAGGGGATACAGAGGGCTGCAGGCGGCACATGCTGTGGTGCAGCTGGAGCACAGTGCGGAATAGGCAGATGCCTAGATGGCACCTAGGAATGCTGAAACTGAACAGCAGCCAGACAGCAACTGATGAGGGCCCAACATGGGCACGAGAGTGTCTATCACAGTGTCACAGGGGATAGCACCCAGCAGGTACCCCCAAAGGCACAGAACATTGGCAGGTGGTGATTGGGGGACGTGCGGACAAATTTGCAGGCACCCCTACCCCAGAACCCCCACCATAGGCAGCTGCCTACCCGCACAAAGGATGGCCTCAGACTGCGTACCACCAGCACCACCAGCAGAAGGGCATGTCAGCAGGGTGGCACAGGGGTACTGGAGGTGGAGGGGGGCAGTGGCAGCTGCCCAGAGCAGACCATGGCCTAGCCCTGTGTAGGTGGGTGCAAAGCACTGCAACAGACAGGCCCTGCCAGACAAACAGTCATGGTATCATCAGGGAATGCACTGTCTCTGTAGCAACGCGGTGGTGCAGTGCACACAAGCAGTGTGTTTGGAGACAGAAGGTCACAGGTTCAAGCCCCAGCTGGGGCTCATGCCAATCCAGTCCCCATATTTTACCCACAACTATATCGTGATAGTAAAGAAGAACCTGTATTGCAGAGAACATAAGCATGGCTCAAACACCTCTATTTTACCCTACAGAGCACAGACACCAGAAACATGCACATTACCTAGAGCAGATTACCCCAAATGCAGTCCTGGAGGGCCACAAATCCTTCAGGGTTTATGCTGTCTCCAATCTAAGGATGGAGCGGTACTGGTGGTGGAGGTGGCAGCAGCTGGTGGCCACAGCATACCATGGCCTAGCCCTGTCCAGGTGGGTGCCGTGCACTGCAACAAACAGGCCCTGTCGGATGTACAGTCATGGACTCCCCAGGGAATGCAGCATATCTGTGGCAACACGGTGGTGCAGTGCACACAGACAGTGTGTGCAAGAACAGAAGGTCACAGGTTTAAAGCCCAGCTGGGGCTCCTGCCAATCCAGTCCACATATTTTTTCAACAACTAAACCGTGATAGTAAGGACAAACCTTTATTGCAGAGAACATACGCATGGTTAATACGCCTATATTTTACCCCACCGAGCACAGACACCATAAACAGGCACATTACCTAGAGCAGAGTCTCCCAAATGCAGTCCTGGAGGGCCCCACACCATTCAGGTTCCATGCTGCCTCTAATAAAGATGTCTGTGCTGCATATCTATGCACCACCCCCATGGTATGCAGATGTATCATGCATATTCATGAGGGACAGCATGAAAACCCGAACAGTGTTTGGCACACCAGGACTGGAGTTGGGAACCTCTGCCGTAAAGCAGCAGCCAACAGGGGCAGACACACCCACACCCACAGGCCCCATTGGCTAATGCCTCCTGGAGAGGCAGGACATTGGGCCCTGCGTGCATCTCCCAATACTAGCACTTGCATACCTTAGCAATGCCACCCTACACCTGGGTATACGGTACACACCTATCAAACGTTTCCTATGATTACTGACAGATAGCAAGTCCTACGTTAAGCACAGTTTGCTCATTGAGCTCCATCATAACAATCTTTCTGATATCTGCGGTGTGTGCTTCAGGTCTGGTCTCTGACAGTGTTTACCACCCTGGGGAGTGACCCCCAACAGTATTGCATACCATATCCATGCCTGTACTGTGCCCAGGACTGGTGTGGTGGGCAGGGCTGCTAAACTCCTCTATAGTAGCACAATGCTGGCATAGGTGTGGGAGTGTGTGTCTGTCTATACAGTGTGTGGTGGCTGCAAACAACACCTTCCACAGCCCACACTGCCAGCACTGTTGCCAGTATTGGCCTGCCAATGTGCATAATGAGGAGCAAGGTACCATGGGTATAGCCCAGCCAGGGTGGCCTGGCCAGGATGCATCTGCACAGGGCATAGGGCACTGGCTGGGACATTTTAGTGCCCGGCCACCACCTACACAGACAGGGTGACCTCAGTATGTCCTGCTGGGAGATCACTCTCACCCTGACTGTGCAGTGACGACAGCAAGGCTAGGCACCCCCATAGTGCTATATAGTATTTCTGTCATGTGATATTTATGGGTTTCCTTTTGGGGCCCAGTCACTGATTTATCTGCTTGTTGTGTATGCTGACATTCCTGGTCTGGGTGCATGCATTTCCACCAGGAACATGCACTATGGACTAGCTAGCAGACTGTTTGCAGCTGGTATGTGTCTTGATGGAGCGCCTTGCAGGGTGCAGTGGCTGAAGGCTTGCTGCAGGAGAATATCAGATAGTGGTGGGGTGCAGCTTAGCATATCCAGGCCTAATGTCTGTCTGCTATTGTGTTATGGATGTGTACAGAGCTGCATTGACTGCCCTGTAGGGTGTCTGTTCCCCAGCAGGACTGGGGTTGATGGTCCCCTCTACTGCCACCATTGCAGGAAGGTAGAATGTACATCTGTTGATGGGAGGCCCTGTTTGCTACCCTCAGCCCTGGAGGAGGAGGGTAGTGGTACATAATCCTCCTGGGAGTCCATGGGGGCTACAGCTGACTGAGACAGACAGATATATCCAAGGTGTTTTTGCAGAAACTACCTATCTCACACATTAACACTGCTTTGGACCTCCAGCATGGCCTCTTTCAGCCATGGAAGGTGCTGTGGACCTGGTGCTGGGCGCCTCACCGCACCCTCAGGGTGAGCACAGTACCCGCACAATGTGACGGTGTGTAGCTACTCTGTGCCAGTAAAACACATGGTCAGTACCCCCTACCAGGCCGAGGTGCTGTGGGGGTACACATGGTCAGTTCCCCCTACCAGGCTGAGGTGCTGTGGGGGTGCATACCCCATCTTGTGTTTATCTGTGGACAGCTGATTTGCGTGTGCAGTGCATCATGGGTACGGGTGGGCTAACCCTATCCTGGTGACCACAGCAGACTGTCTGTGTGGTGATGTGCACTCCCTCTGCAGCCAGCCAGGGGCTTGCTAGCAGCTATAGAGCTGTAGCACAATGGTTACTTTACTGCCTGTGGAGCCAGAGGTTGTGTGTTCAAACCCACAGTGGGGTTATTTGATAGGGCTGCCCAAAGCATTATCTCTTTTTAATGTACATTATTGCTGCCAGCAAAAACACCCTCATCGTACTGTACCCATAAGGTGCCTCAGAGGGCGCTTTATAGGGCGCCCTACAGGTTATCTTATGGTTATCGTCCATATAAGGTGCACTATACGTTATCCTGTGGAGCAACTTATAGGGTGCCCTATAGGGGACATTTTAGGGTGCCATGGTGGACAGTGCACTTTATAATGTGCCATATGGAGTGCCTTATAGGGTGCCTTATGCGGCACCTTCAATTACGGCACGTGAGGGTGTGTTTGCTGGCAGCAATTAATAAGATACAACTAAAGTGCTGCAGGAAAAAATACGTACATTGCAAAGCTGATGCCTCAGCCAGCCTTACATATTAGGCACACTGGGGAGCAAACTCATGACCCCTGTATCAGCAGTCAGTGCCTTAACCATTGTGCTACACTGCTGCTCCTCCTTGCATGTCAGCGCACCTACTTATGCTTTTCATTCCTTAAACTGCACAGTGCTGCCATCAAAAACATTGCTGTGACCTTGCGGTACCTCAAACGGCACCCTATAAAGCGCCCTATAAGCAACATTCTAGGGTGCCTTGGCGGACAGTGCACTTTAAAATGTGCCTTATGGGGCGCCTTATGTTAACACGCTTTGAGAGTGCGTTTGCTAGTAGTAGTAATTAAAATAAAAAATAAAATGCCTCCTAAGGCAATCTTCCACATAATAGGTAATGCCTCAACCAGCCTTCTTCATTGGGCACAGTGGGGGATTGAACCCATGATCCCTGCACCATTGGTCAGTGTCTTAACCATTGTACTGTGGCTCTGTTCCTGTGCTTGCGCATCAGCGCGCTGCTTATGCTTCCTGCGCAGCTTTCTCATGTGCTAATGTGCGGGGCGCACATGAGCGCCGCGCACATTAGCGCATGATTAATCCCGGTTTTGCTTTTTTCTGCCTGAAACGCCCACTCCTTATATGGCACCCGCACACTAGCGCAGCCCGCACATTACTGGGGTTTTAGTAAACATACCCCTTAGAGTCATCTTTAACTCCTCCCTCTCCTTCATACATATCCAGCAGATAGCAAAAACCTGTTGTTTCTTTCTCTACAAGAAAAGTAAAACTCCCAACCAGGCAAAAATGAAAAAAAAGTTGTAAACAAAAGTGTTTGAGATACTCTCACATTTTTGTTTACTTACTTTCTGTTTAACTTTTTTTTTTTCAGTTTTGCCTGGTTGGGAGTTTTACTTTTCTTGTAGAGATAATCTCACATTTTTGTTTACTTACTTTCTGTTTAATTTTTTTGTGGGTTTTTTTTTTTTCATTTTTGCCTGGTTGGGCGTTTTACTTTTCTTATTGATATTTTTGGCTCCCTGGGGATATTGAGTTATACTTTATAGTGTTTATTTCTCTACAACATCAACATCCTTTCTGAACACACTATTAAAACACATATCCACTCTTCAGTCACTTCTCGCCTCAACTATTGCAACCTGCTCCTTGCTGGTTTCCCTCTGAGTCAGCTTTCTCCCATTCACAACTCTGCTACGTGGCTAATTTCTGACAGTCCAAATATACTCATATAACCTCTCTTAAATCATTGCATTGGTTTCCCTTCCATTTCTGCATCCAATACAAACGTCTCCTTCTGACCTAAAAGTGCATTCATTCTATTGCTCCTCACTAGCTTTCCTCTCTCCCTACACCCCTCCTTGTGAACTCCGTTCTTCCTCTGGCTTTCTTCTCTCTATACTCTTCTCTTCAACAGTCAATTCCAGACTTTGATCCTTTCACCTTGCTGATCTTTATCCCTGGAAAAAATTACATGTATCTTTATGTCATATTTCATCTCTCCCTCTTTTCAAATCCATGCTAAACGCTCACCTCTTTCAGGCTGCTTTTGGATCTTAATCCTTTCTTCTCCTGTCCCATTACCCTTCACTACTATACCCTTGTTCTCATCTATTGTACTGTCTGTCTTGATTGATGAGCAGGAACTGTCCTTTATATGTGTCCGTACAGCACCGCATATGCCTTGTAGTGCTATACAAATGATTAATAGTAGTAGTAGTAGTATCTGACCTCTAAGAGCTAAAAGCAGCCAAGCCACCTGCACTCAGGCTTTCTAAAGTCTATTCTCTTCCCAAAAACATACAAGCAATCTCAGAACTCTCAGAATTTCAGATGCAGGTACTCTAACACCAGGATCTATAATGGACCTCTCTAATCAGATCCACGGCCTCCTGGGGTTAGGGTAGAGCTGTGAAACCCAAACAGATGCAGGTACCCTAACACCAGGATCTATAATGAACCTCTGTAATCAGGTCCCAAGATGGACAGGTCTCAGCTGAGATGCCAGACCAAGACAAACCACCCATCTGGGCAGCAGCAGAATGGGATAGTGTTGACGGCAGAGGATCACATTTCTGTGACAACGGCAACAACACCAAACTTAAACTGCGCGGAAGAAAGGCCCGGCAATCTACTTCTGTATCTTGCCATGAAAACCCAATGGATAGTTACAACAAAATAAATTGTGCTGTAGTGCTGGAAGATGAGACCCCCAGGTTGGAAGGCACTCAACTAGCTACTGGGGAAGAGCTTAAGACTTTTCAGAGTAAAGCCAGCATTTATGATGTGGTTGGATCAAAGCCCTCGGGACGTCTGACTGCTGATGTAGCTGCGCATGAAATGAGAGTCAGAAGCTGTAAAGATGTCTTACACATTGGAACATGGAACGTACGAAGCATGAACCAAGGGAAGTTGGAGGTGGTCAAGAATGAAATGGAACGTGTACAACTTGATCTGTTGGGTGTCAGCAAACTGAAATGGACTGGCATCGGGCACTTTGCATCAGATGATCACATGGCCTACTATGCTGGAAATGAAAGACAAAGAAGAAATGGTGCTGCATTTATAATAAAGAAGAAACTTGCAAGAACTGTAATGAAATACAATGCAGTCAGCGAATGCTTAATCTCTATTCGTCTACGAGGAATGCCTATCAACACAACTATAATTCAAGTATACGCCCCAACAACAGCTGCAGAAGAGAATGAAATTAAAGAGTTCTATGAACAAGTACAAGTTGAAATTGACAGAACATGCAAACAGGATATCCTGATAGTCATGGGTGATTGGAACGCAAAGGTTGGCAACAAAGAAGAAGACAAAGTAGTTCGAAAATATGGACTTGGCAACAGAAATGAAGCTGGAGAAAGACTGATAGAATTCTGCAAGACCAACGATCTATTCATCTCGAACACCTTCTTCCAGCAACACAAGCGGCGACTGTACACATGGACTTCACCCAATGGATTGTATAAAAATCAAATTGACTACATCTGTGGAAGTCAACGATGGAAAAGCTCTATAACATCAACAAAGACAAAATCTGGAACTGACTGTGGTACAGATCATCAACTACTAGTATGCAAACTCAAGCTAAAGCTGAAAAAGAGCAAACCACTCATGAATGCAGCAAAATATGATCTTGAGAATATACCACTGGAATTTAAAGACTGCCTGCAAAATCGATTTGCTGCTTTAGATACAAATGATAGAGTTCCAGAAGAGATATGGAAGGACATCAAGAAGGTTGTGTTGGAAGAAAGCGAGAAGTCTCTACAAAAGGTAAAAAAGAAAAAATGGCCAAAATGGATGACGGAAGAAACTCTGAAAATTGCCCAGAAACGCAGAGAAGCTAAAGCCAGAGGAGAAAGAAAGACAATCACAGAACTCAACAGAGATTTCCAACGTGCAGCAAGACAGGACAAGGAAAAGTACTACAATGACGCATGCAAGGAAATAGAAGCAGAAACTATTAGAGGAAGAAAAAGATCAGCTTTCCTAAAGCTTCGAGAGTTAAAGAAAAAGTTTCAGTCTCGAATTGGAATGTTACAAGATGCTCAAGGTTCTATGTTGAATGATGCTGAGAAGATCAAGAAAAGATGGAAGGAATATACAGAGTTTTTATATGATAAAGATCAAGTGGACCAACAGCCGTTTCAACCTGTACCTTATGATCTGGAACCATTGGTGATGAAAGAAGAAGTTGAAGCAGCATTGAAAGCCTTATCAAAGAACAAAGCACCAGGCATTGATTGCATTCCCATAGAAGTATAACAGCAATCTGATGCAGCTGTTACCGTACTTACAAGGCTCTGCCAAGAAATATGGAAGACGGCATCATGGCCAACTGACTGGAAAAGATCTGTGTTTATACCAATACTAAAGAAAGGTGATCCAACTGACTGTGGAAATTATCGCACAATCGCTCTGATCCCACATGCCAGCAAGATTCTACTGAAGATTATTCAAAAGAGACTACAATCATACCTGGAACAAGAACTACCTGAAGTGCAAGCAGGGTTCAGAAAAGGGCGAGGAACGAGAGACATCATTGCGGATGTGAGATGGATCCTTGAAAAGGCTAAAGAATACCAAAAGGATATCTATTTGTGCTTTATCGACTATAGCAAAGCTTTTGACTGTGTAAACCATGAGAAACTCTGGGCCACATTAAGAAGCATGGGTATACCAGAACACCTGATCGTTCTCTTGCACAATCTGTACATTGATCAAGAAGCAACAGTTCGAACGGAACAAGGAGAAACAGAATGGTTTAAAATAAGCAAAGGTGTAAGACAAGGCTGCATACTTTCCCCCTACCTGTTTAATTTATATGCAGAACAAATCATCAGAGAAGCAGGATTGTATGAAGACAACAGAGGTGTGAAGATTGGTGGAAGACTCATCAACAACCTTCGCTATGCTGATGATACCACATTACTGGCGGAAAGTGAAGATGATCTGAAACATTTGCTTCTCACAATCAAAGAACATAGTCTCAAAATGGGCCTGCACCTTAATGTAAAGAAGACAAAGATCATCACAACTGGCATAATCAACAGGTTCATCGTCGAAGGAGAAGAAATTGAAATCGTGAATAACTTTAACCTACTTGGATCAACTATCAATAAAGAAGCAACAAGCAGTCAAGAAATCAGACGACGCATAGCTCTTGGCAGAATGGCTATGAAAGACCTAGATAAGATTCTCAAGAGCAGAGATGTCTTTCTCCATACAAAGATTCGACATGTTCAAGCCATGGTATTTTCAATAACATCATATGGATGTGAAAGCTGGACAGTGAAAAAGATAGACAGGAAGAAAATTGATGCCTTTGAATTATGATGCTGGCGGCGAATACTGTGTATACCATGGACTCCCCGAAGAACAAACCAATCTGTACTAGAGGAGATCAAACCTAAGCTTTCTTTAGAAGCTCAGATGACAAGACTTCGACTTTCATACTTTGGACACATCATGCGGAGAGAGAGATCATTAGAGAAAGACATCATGCTTGGCAAGATAGAAGGTCAACGCAAAAGAGGAAGGCCAGCAGTGAGATGGATCGATACTATAACAGCAGCTACGGGTACCAGTCTGTCAACAATGAGCCGCCTGACTGAAGACCGAACACAATTTAGGATAGCTATTCAGAGGGTCGCCATGAGTCGACTCCGACTTGACGGCACTTAACAACAACAATCAGGTCCAGGGCCCCCTGGAGTTAGGGCAGAGCTGTGAAAATGAAACAGATGCAGGTACCCTAACACCAGGATCTATAATGGACCTCTGTAATCAGGTCCAGGGCATCCTGGAGTTCGGGCAGAGCTGTGACACCCCAACAGATGCAGTTAACCTATCATCAGGATCTATAATAGACCTCGATAATCAGGTCCAGGACCTCCTGGGGTTAGGGCAGAGCTGTGACACCCCAACAGATGCAGTTAACCTATCATCAGAATTTATAATAGACCTCTGTAGTCAGGTCCAGGGCCTCCAGGGATAAGGGCAGAGCTGTGAAACCCCAAACAGATGCAGGTACCCTAACACCAGGATCTATAATGGACCTCTGTAATCTGGTTCAGGGCCTCCTGGAGTTAGGGCACAGCTGTGAAAATGAAACAGATGCAGGTACCCTAACACCAGGATCTATAATGGACCTCTGTAATAAGGTCTAGGGCGTCCTGGAGTTAGGGCAGAGTTGTGACAGCCCAACAGATGCAGTAACCTATCATCAGGATCTATAATAGACCTCTATAATCAGGTTCAGAACCTCCTGGGGTTAGGGCAGAGCTGTGAAACCCCAAAAGATGCAGGTACCCTAACACAAGGATCTATAATAGACCTCTGTAATCAGGTCCAGAGCCCACTGGGGTTAGGGCAGAGCTGTGAAAATGAAACAGATGCAGATACCCTAACACCAGGTTCTATAATGGATCTCTGAAATCAGGTCCATGGCATCCTGGGGTAAGGGCAGAGCTGTGAAAATGTAACAGATGCAGGTACCCTAACACCAGGATCTATAATGGGCCTCTGTAATCAGGTCCAGGGTCTCCTGGAGTTAGGGCAGAGCTGTGACACCCCAACAGATGCAGTTAACCTATCATCAGGATCTATAATAGACCTCTGTAATCAGGTCCAGAGCCTCCTGGAGTTAGGACAGAGCTGTGAAAATGAAACAGATGCAGGTACCCTAACACCAAGATCTATAATGGACCTCTGTAATCAGGTCCAGGGCATTCTGGGGTTAGGGCAGAGCTCTGAAAATGAAACAGATGCAGGTACCCTAACACCAAGATCTATAATGGACCTCTGTAATCAGGTCCAGGGCATCCTGGGGTTATAGCAGAGCTGTGAAAATGGAACAGATGAAGGTACCCTGATACCAGGATCTATAATGGACCTATGTAATCAGGTCCAGGGCCTCCTGGAGTTAGGGCAGAGCTGTGAAAATGAAACAGATGCAGGTACCCTAACACCAGGATCTATAAAGGAACTCTGTAATCAGGTCCAGGGCCTCCTGGAGTTAGGGCAGAGCTGTGAAAATAAAACAGATGCAGGTACCCTAACACCAGGATCTATAATGGACCTCTGTAATCAGGTCCAGGGCGTCCTGGAGTTAGGGTAGAGCTGTGACACCCCAACAGATGCAGCTAACCTATCATCAGGATTTATAATAGACCGCTCTAATCAGGTCCAGGGCCTCCTGGGATTAGGGCAGAGCTGTGAAACCCCAACAGATGCAGGTACCCTAACACCAGGATCTATAATGGACCTCTGTAATCAGGTCCAGGGCGTCCTGGAGTTAGGGCAGAGCTGTGACACCCCAACAGATGCAGTTAACCTATCATCCGGATCTGTAATAGACCTCTGCAATCAGGTCCACGGCCTCCTGGGGTTAGGGCAGAGCTGTGAAACCCCAAAAGATGCAGGTACCCTAACACCAGGATCTATAATAGACCTCTGTAATCAGGTCCAGAGCCTCCTGGGGTTAGGGCAGAGCTGTGAAAATGAAACAGATGCAGGTACCCTAACACCAGGATCTATAATGGACCTCTGTAATCAGGTCCACGGCCTCCTGGAGTTAGGGCAGAGCTGTGACACCACAAAAGATGCAGTTAATCTATCATCAGGATCTATAATAGACCTCTGTAATCAGGTCCAGAGCCTCCTGGAGTTAGGGCAGAGCTGTGTAAATGAAACAGATGCAGGTACCCTGACACCAAGATCTATAATAGCCCTCTGTAATCAGGTCCAGTGCCTCCTGGCGATAGGGCAGAGCTGTGTAAATAAAACAGATGCAGGTACCCTAACACCAGGATCTATAATGGACCTCTGTAATCAGGTCCAGGGCGTCCTGGAGTTAGAACAGAACTGTCACTCGTCTTGCTGAGGTGGGGTTACGTGGTGCTGTTCTTCTTTGGTTTCGTTCTTTTCTCACCTCTCGCTCTTTTTCTGTTACTCTGAATGATCAGTCCTCTAGTTCCTTTCCTCTTACATGTGGTGTCCCTCAAGGTTCTGTTTTGTCCCCTCTGCTGTTTAACATTTTCCTTGCCCCACTGCTTCTGGTATTACAACAATATCCTGTGCCTTGTTATGTCTATGCTGATGACATTATTTTGCTCTTTCACACTTCCCCTCTTCTTTTGGATCTCTCTGCTTTTAACACTTGTCTTTCTCACGTGGCTCTTTGGCTTTCGCAGCACTTCCTTCGTCTTAACCCGTCCAAGTCTACCGCTATGTGGGTCTCACTTTCGGGGTCATGTCCGTCGGTTGCACCCATGATTGACTCTGTCCCTGTTCCTTTGGTGTCTTCTTTCCGGTATCTCGGGGTGATTCTTGATTCTTCTCTTTCTTTCCATGATCATATTTCTTCTTTGGTTCGGCGTTCTTTTGCTATTCTTCGCCGTCTCCGTTTCTTCCCCTTGGTTCCCTTGTCACTCTGGCTCTTTCCCTTGTTATTAGTCGTCTTGACTACTGTAATGTCTTTATGGCCAATCTCCCTAAATATCAACTTAAGCGTCTACAGCTCCTTCAAAACACTGCCGCCCGTCTCATCACCTTTCACTCGCCATTCTGATCATATTACTCCTATTCTCATTCAGCTCCATTGGTTACCCCTCTGTGTTAGGTTCCACTACAAACTTTTGATCCTTATTCATCGTGCACTTCACACTCATAACCCTTTATACTTGGCTGACTTAATCTTACTTCATACACCCTACCGCCAACTTCGCTCTCTTCATGCTAACCGTTTGGTTCTACCGTCCCCATCTCATGCCCGTTTGGAGAAGACCCGCCATGCTGCCTTCTTTTTTCTTGGTCCTTGTTTATGGAACGCCCTGCCCTCATCCCTCCGTTTAGAGCCCTCATATTCTCAGTTCAAGTCCGCTCTCAAAACCCACTTGTTTCAAACAGTGTTTAATCTCCCTCCCTGACCTTCCTCCCCCCCCTCTGGATTTTTATTCCTGTTGCCGTCCCTGGTTACTGCTTTGTCCTAGTTTGTTAGTCTTGTCTTTTCCCTTTGTCTGTCCTTGTTTGAGTGGTCTTGTCTATGTCTTTTTGTTTGTTTATTTACCATTGTTAATCATTGCTCGCAGTTTACTCTCTGTTGGGCATTGTTGTCCATGTCTTTTGTTTATTTTTACTATTGTTAATTATTATTTCTAAATTTGCATATTGTTAATTGCTGGCCGTTTTTATGGTTTTATAGTATAATTTTTTATGGTTTTTTAAACTTATGTTTTAATGATGTACATGGTTTTAAATTTATGTTTTATTTATTTTTACTCATCGTCTTTTGTATTGTCATGCTTTCCTTTCTTTCCTATCATTCTTGGCGTTCTTTTCCGTAGTTTGCAGTGCTGCCTTTTTATATTGTTTGTACACCGCTTAAATGTTTTTAACGTAAGCGGTCTATCAAGTATGAAATAAAGTTAAAGTTAAAGTTAAAGTCACACCCCAACAGATGCAGTTAACCTATCATCAGGATCTATAATAGACCTCTGTAATCTGGTCCAGGGCCTCATGGGGTTAGGGCAGAGCTGTGAAACACCAAAAGATGCAGGTACCCTAACACCAGGATCTATAATAGACCTCTGTAATCAGGTCCAGAGCCTCCTGGGGTTGGGGCAGAACTGTGAAAATGAAACAGATGCAGGTACCCTAGCACCAGGATCTATAATGGATCTCTGTAATCAGGTCCAGCGCATCCTGGGGTTAGGGCAGAGCTGTGAAAATGAAACAGATGCAGGTACCCTGACACCAAAATCTATAATGGATCTCTGTAATCAGGTCCAGCGCATCCTGGAGTTAGGGCAGAGCTGTGACACCCCAACAGATGCAGTTAACTTATCATCAGGATCTATAACCAGGGCCGGCCCGTCCATTGAGCAAGAATGTTCTTTGCACAGGGCCCCGCGTTTCAGGGGGCCCCGCGCAAAGAACATTCTGCTTTTTTTTAAAAATTATATTAAAAAAAAAAAAAAGCTGGCTCTGGCTGCTGCTGCGGCCTCCGCGGCAAAATGGAGTGTCCCGTGGGGCCCCCTCTCCTCGCTGAGCCTCTCTGCAAGGGCTTTCAGATTCGCGAAGGGAGAGTGTCTCCCTCACGTCTCTGTTAAGCCCGCAGGGGCTAATGGGAAATTTCCCATCTGCCCCTTTAGACGCGAGGGGCTGATGGGAAATTTCCCATTAGCCCCTGCGGGCTTAACAGAGACGCGAGGGAAACACTCTTCCTTCGCGAATCTGAAAGCCCTTGCAGAGAGGCTCAGCAAGGAGAGGGGGCCCCGCGGGACACTCCATTCTGCCGCGGCGGCCGCGGCAGCAGCCAGAGCCAGGTTTTTGTTTTTAATTTTAAATTTGCCATAAGCCGATATGGGGATGGGGGGTGTTTGGGCTGGGCTGGGCTGGGGGGGGTGTTAAGACTGGGGCTGGGCTGGGCTGGGCTGGGCTGGGGGGGGGTGTTTAGACTGGTGCTGGGCTGGGCTGGGCTGGGCTGGGGGGGAGTGTTAAGACTGGTGCTGGGCTGGGCTGCGGGGGTGTTTAGACTGGTGCTGGGCTGGGCTGGGCTGGGCTGGGGGGGGGTGTTGACGAGTGCTGGGCTCGGCTGGGCTGTGGGGGTGTTTAGGCTGTGCTGGGCTGGGGTGTTAAGACTGGTGCTGGGCTGGGCTGGGGGGGGTGTTAAGACTGGTGCTGGGCTGGGCTGCGGGGTGTTTAGACTGGTGCTGGGCTGGGCTGGGCTGGGGGGGTGTTAAGACTGGTAATGGGCTGGGGCGCGGGGGTGTTTAGACTGGTGCTGGGCTGGGCTGGGCTGCGGGGGTGTTTAGGCTGTGCTGGGCTGGGCTGGGGTGTTAAGACTGGTGCTGGGCTGGGCTGCGGGGGTGTTAAGACTGGTGCTGGGCTGGGCTGCGGGGGTGTTTAGACTGGTGCTGGGCTGGACTGGGCTGGGCTGGGGAGGGTGTTAAGACTGGTGCTGGGCTGGGCTGCGGGGGTATTTAGAATGTGCTGGGCTGTGCTGGGGGGGGTGATAAGACTGGGGCTGTCCTGCGGGGGAGTTTAGACTGGGGCTGGGCTGGGCTGGGGGGTGTTAAGACTGGTGCTGGGCTGGGCTGGGCTGGGGGGGTGTTAAAACAGGTAATGGGCTGGGCTGGGCTGGGGGGGTGTTTAGACTGGTGCTGGGCTGGGCTGGGTTGCGGGGGTGTTTAGGCTGTGCTGGGCTGGGCTGGGTGGCGGGGGTGTTTCGGCTGTGCTGGGCTGGGCTGGGCTGGGGTGTTAAGACTGGTGCTGGGCTGGGCTGGGGGGGTGTTAAGACTGGTGCTGGGCTGGGCTGCGCTGCGGGGGTGTTTAGACTGGAGCTGGGCTGGGCTGGGCTGGGGAGGGTGTTAAGACTGGTGCTGGGCTGGGCTGCGGGGGTGTTTAGATGGCTGGGCTGGGCTGGGGGGGGGTGTTTAGACTGGGGCTGGGCTGCGGGGGTGTTTAGACTGGTGCTGGGCTGGGCTGGGTTGGGGGGGTGTTAAGACTGGTGCTGGGCTGGGCTGGGGGGGTGTTAAAACTGGTAATGGGCTGGGCTGGGCTGGGGGATGTTAAGACTGGTAATGGGCTGGGGGGGGGTTAAGACTGGTAATGGGCTGTGGGCTGAAGGGGGCTGTCAGTAAATGGGGTGATGGGGGGTTAAGACTGGTAATGGGCGGGTTAAGAATGGAAATGGGCTGTGGGCTGATGGGGGCTGTCTGGAAATGGGGTGATGGGGGGTTAGGACTGGTAATGGGCTATGGGGGGGTTAAGACTGATAATGGGCTATGGGGGGCTAGGACAGGAAATGGGCTGATGGGGAGGGTTAGGACTGGCAATGGGCTGTGAGCTGTTGGGGGGGTTAGGACTGGTAATGGGCTATGCGGGGGGTTAAGACTGGTAATGGGCTGTGGGCTGATGGGGGCTGTCTGGAAATGGGGTGATGGGGGTTAGGACTGGTAATGGGCTATGGGGGGATTAGGACTGATAATGGGCTATGGGGGGCTAGGACAGGACATGGGCTGATGGGGAGGGGTTAGGACTTGAGGTGGGCTGATGTGGTTAGGACTGGTAATGGGCTGTGGGCTGATGGGGGGGGTTAGGACTGGCAGTGGGCTATGGGGGGCTGACTGGAAATGGGCTGATGGGGTTAAGACTGGAAGTGGGCTGATGGGGGTTAGGACTGGTAATGGGTTATAGGGGGGGCTTAAACTGAAAATGGGGTGATGGGGGGTTAGGACTGGAAGTGGGTTGATGGGGGGCTAGGACTGGTACTGGAAATGGGCTGTTGGGGGAGCTAAGATTGGAAATGGGCTGTGGTGGGGGCTTGAATTGAAATGGACTCATGGAGGGGCTAGAACTGGAAGTAGGCTCATGGGGGGGCTTGGACTGGAATTGGGCTGAGTGGAGGGGAGCTAGGACTTGACATGGGCTGATGGTGGGGCTAGGAAATGACTAGAAATGGGCTGATGGGGGGCTAGGATTGGAAATGAGCTGATGAAGGGACTCAGACTGAAAATGGATGGGGGAGCTAGGACCGGAAATGGGTTGATGGGGGGTAGGACTGGAAATGGGCTGATGCAGGGACTAGAAGGGAATGGATGCTGGGTGAGACTGGAACTAGAAGGGAGCTGATGTTGGGGGAGGATTAGAATGGGATGGGGCTGGGAGAGTAAAATGGAGAGGGGAAAAATATTTTGTGTGGGAGGGATGAAAAATCTACAATTGGCCGGTTATTGGGAGAGTAAGTGGGGATTGAGGATGGAGGGGTAAAATTTGTGTGGATGAAATAGGAATGAGGAAAGAGCAAAAGGAGAAAGATTAGTATGTTAAAGCAGATGTAGAGAGAGAGAATGGAAAAAAAAAACTAGAAGAGAGAAGAAAGAACAAATGGACAGCAGACGATGGAGAGTTAGCAGAAAACATGAAGAAACCAGAAGAAAGTGGCTGGAGCAATTGCAACTGAAAAAAAATGCACAAAAGGTAGAAAGATATCTCTTTATTTTGAATTTATTAACTGGAATATGAAAGCTCTGGGAAATGTGCATCATTAACGTCTGCGCTTTGTTTGGTACAAGAGGAAATTAATTTATAGTTTTATTTCTACAGTGTTGTTGTACATTCCAAGTTTGGCTTTTGGGGTTCCCAGTTTAATTATTGCCTTCCTGTTTCTAAATTGTGATTCCTTGTTTGATGATGGTCTATGTTCTGCATGTGTAACTGAGCTGAGGTATTCTGTTTATGTAATTCCAATTTGACATTGCCACTTGTTCACTGTCCCCAGTATTCTCTGAAATGTATTGGTTTAATATTTGCAGTGTTGCCTTTTGATAGGTAGGGTATGGTGCTTTGTGAGTCCTGGTAATGCTGTCAGGATATGGCGGGTTTGCTATGGATTCTAAATGGGCAGCGTTTGTAGTAGTTCCTAATGTGCCTGGCAGTTGGCACTGGATTATAGTAATGTAGAAATCTTTTAGTCTTTCTTTATCCATACCCTCATTAAGAGACATGTTTACTAAAAGTTAGTGTATGGTAACATTATGCAAATATTTATGCAAATAAGGCCACTTATGCAAATGAGGCCCCGCACCGAGTCTCCGCACATGGCCCCGCACCCCCCATGGGCCGCCCCTGTCTATAACAGACCCTCTGTAATCAGGTCCAGAGCCTCCTGGAGTTAAGACAGAGCTGTGAAAATAAAACAGATGCAGGTACCCTAACACCAGGATCTATAATGGACCTCTGTAATCAGCTCAAGGGCATCCTGGGGCTAGGGCAGAGCTCTGTAAATGAAACAGATGCAGGTACCCTAACACCAGGATCTATAATGGACCTCTGTAAGCAGGTCCAGGGCATCCTGGGGATAGGGCAGAGCTGTGAAAATGAAACAGATGCTGATACCCTAATACCAGGATCTATAATGGACTTCTGTAATCAGGTCCAGGGCAGCCTGGGGTTAGGGCAGAGATGTGAAAAAGAAACAGATGCAGGTACCCTGACACCAAGATCTATAATAGACCTCTGTAATCAGATCCAGGGCCTCCAGGGCTTAGGGCAGAGCTGTGAAACCCCAAAAGATGCAGTTAACCTATCATCAGGATTTATAATAGACCTCTGTAATCAGGTCCAGGGCCTCCTGGGCTTAGGGCAGAGCTGTGAAACCCCAAAAGATGCAGGTACCCTAACATCAGGATCTATAATGGACCTCTGTAATCAGGTCCAGGGCTTCCTGGAGATAGGGCAGAGCTGTGAAACCCCAAAAGATGCAGGTACCCTAACATCAGGATCTATAATGGACCTCTGTAATCTGGTCCAGGGCCTCCTGGAGTTAGGGCAGAGCTGTGAAAATGAAACAGATGCTGATACCCTAATACCAGGATCTATAATTGACCTCTGTAATCAGGTCCAGGGCATCCTGGGGTTAGGGCAGAGCTGTGACTCCCCAACAGGTGCAGTTAACCTATCATCAGGATCTATAATAGACCTCTGTAATCAGGTCCAGAGCCCCCTGGAGTTAGGGCAGAGCTGTGTAAATGAAACAGATGCAGGTACCCTAGCACCAGGATCTATAATGGACCTCTGTAATCAGGTCCAGGGCTTCCTGGAGTTAGGGCAGAGCTGTGACATCCCAACAGATGCAGTTAACCTATCATCCGGATCTGTAATAGACCTCTCTAATCAGGTCCAGCGCCTCCTGGGGTTAGGGCAGAGCTGTGAAACCCCAAAAGATGCAGGTACCCTAACACCAGGATCTATAATAGACCTCTGTAATCAGGTCCAGGGCCTCCTGGGGTTAGGGCAGAGCTGTGAAAATGAAACAGATGCAGATACCTTAACATCAGGATCTATAATGGACCTCTGTAATCAGGTCCACGGCCTCCTGGAGTTAGGGCAGAGCTGTGACACCACAAAAGATGCAGTTAATCTATCATCAGGATCTATAATAGACCTCTGTAATCAGGTGCAGAGCCTCCTGGAGTTAGGGCAGAGCTGTGTAAATGAAACAGATGCAGGTACCCTGACACCAAGATCTATAATAGCCCTCTGTAATCAGGTCCAGTGCCTCCTGGAGTTAGGGCAGAGCTGTGTAAATGAAACAGATGCAGGTACCCTAACACCAGGATCTGTAATGGACCTCTGTAATCAGGTCCAGGGTGTCCTGGAGTTAGAACAGAACTGTCACACCCCAACAGATGCAGTTAACCTATCATCAGGATCTATAATAGACCTCTGTAATCAGGTCCAGGGCCTCATGGGGTTAGGGCAGAGCTGTGAAACACCAAAAGATGCAGGTACCCTAACACCAGGATCTATAATAGACCTCTGTAATCAGGTCCAGAGCCTCCTGGGGTTAGGGCAGAACTGTGAAAATGAAACAGATGCAGGTACCCTAGCACCAGGATCTATAATGGATCTCTGTAATCAGGTCCAGCGCATCCTGGGGTTAGGGCAGAGCTGTGAAAATGAAACAGATGCAGGTACCCTGACACCAAAATCTATAATGGATCTCTGTAATCAGGTCCAGCGCATCCTGGAGTTAGAGCAGAGCTGTGAAAATAAAACAGATGCAGGTACCCTAACACCAGGATCTATAATGGACCTCTGTAAGCAGGTCCAGGGCATACTGGGGATAGGGCAGAGCTGTGAAAATGAAACAGATGCTGATACCCTAATACCAGGATCTATAATGGACTTCTGTAATCAGGTCCAGGGCAGCCTGGGGTTAGGGCAGAGAAGTGAAAATGAAACAGATGCAGGTACCCTGACACCAAGATCTATAATACACCTCTGTAATCAGGTCCAGGGCCTCCTTTGGATAGGGCAGAGCTGTGAAAATGAAACAGTTGCAGGTACCCTGACACCAAGATCTATAATAGACCTCTGTAATCAGGTCCACAGCCTCCTGGGGTTAGGGCAGAGCTGTGAAACCCCAACAGATGCAGGTACCCTAACACCAGGATCTATAATGGACCTCTGTAATCTTGTCCAGGGCCTCCTGGGGTTAGGGTTGAGCTGTGAAAATGAAACAGATGCAGGTACCCTAACACCAGGGTCTATAATGGACCTCTGTAATCTGGTTCAGGGCAGCCTGGGGTTAGGGCAGAGCTGTGAAAATGAAACAGATGCAGGTACCCTGACACCAAGATCTATAATAGACCTCTGTAATCAGGTCCAGGGCCTCCTGGAGATAGGGCAGAGCTATGAAAATGGAACAGATGCAGGTGCCCTGACACCAGGATCTATAATGGACCTCTGTAATCAGGTCCAGGGCATCCTGGAGTTAGGGTAGAGCTGTGACACCCCAACAGATGCAGTTAACCTATCATCCGGATCTATAATAGACCTCTGTAATCAGGTCCAGGGCCTCCTGGGCTTAGGGCAGAGCTGTGAAACCCCAAAAGATGCAGGTACCCTAACACCAGGATCTATAATAGACCTCTGTAATCAGGTCCAGAGCCTCCTGGGGTTAGGGCAGAGCTGTGAAAATGAAACAGATGCAGGTACCCTAGCACCAGGATCTATAATGGACCTCTGTAATCAGGTCCAGAGCTTCCTGGAGTTAGGGCAGAGCTGTGACACCCCAACAGATGCAGTTAACCTATCATCAGGATTTATAATAGACCTCTCTAATCAGGTCAAGCGCCTCCTGGGATTAGGGCAGAGCTGTGAAACCCCAAAAGATGCAGCTACCCTAACACCAGGATCTATAATAGACCTCTGTAATCAGGTCCAGAGGCTCCAGGGGTTAGGGCAGCACTGTGAAAATGAAACAGATGCAGATACCCTAACACCAGGATCTATAATGGAACTCTGTAATCAGGTCCAGGGCATCCTGGGGTTAGGGCAGAGCTGTGAAAATAAAACAGATGCAGGTACCCTAACACCAGGATCTATAATGGACCTCTGAAATCAGGTCCACAGCCTCCTGGAGTTAGGACAGAGCTGTGACTCCCCAACAGGTGCAGTTAACCTATCATCAGGATCTATAATAGACCTCTGTAATCAGGTCCAGAGCCCCCTGGAGTTAGGGCAGAGCTGTGTAAATGAAACAGATGCAGGTACCCTAGCACCAGGATCTATAATGGACCTCTGTAATCAGGTCCAGGGCTTCCTGGAGTTAGGGCAGAGCTGTGACACCCCAACAGATGCAGTTAACCTATCATCAGGATTTATAATAGACCTCTCTAATCAGGTCAAGCGCCTCCTGGGATTAGGGCAGAGCTGTGATACCCCAACAGATGCAGCTACCCTAACACCAGGATCTATAATGGACCTCTGTAATCTGGTCCAGGGCATCCTGGAGTTAGGGCAGAGCTGTGAAAATGAAACAGATGCTGATACCCTAATACCAGGATCTATAATGGACCTCTGTAATCAGGTCCAGGGCGTCCTGGACTTAGGGCAGAGCTGTGAAAATGAAACAGATGCTGATACCTTAACACCAGGATCTATAATGGAACTCTGTAATCAGGTCCACGGCCTCCTGGAGTTAGGGCAGAGATGTGACACCACAAAAGATGCAGTTAATCTATCATCACGATCTATAATAGACCTCTGTAATCAGGTCCAGAGCCTCCTGGAGTTAGGGCAGAGCTGTGTAAATGAAACAGATGCAGGTACCCCGACACCAAGATCTATAATAGCCCTCTGTAATCAGGTCCAGTGCCTCCTGGAGTTAGGGCAGAGCTGTGTAAATGAAACAGATGCAGGTAGCCTAACACCAGGATCTATAATGGACCTCTGTAATCAGGTCCAGGGCGTCCTGGAGTTAGAACAGAACTGTCACACCCCAACAGATGCAGTTAACTTATCATCAGGATCTATAATAGACCTCTGTAATCAGGTCCAGGGCCTCATGGGGTTAGGGCAGAGCTGTGAAACACCAAAAGATGCAGGTACCCTAACACCAGGATCTATAATAGACCTCTGTGATCAGGTCCAGAGCCTCCTGGGGTTAGGGCAGAGCTGTGTAAATGAAACAGATGCAGGTAGCCTAACACCAGGATCTATAATGGACCTCTGTAATCAGGTCCAGGGCATCCTGGAGTTAGGGCAGAGCTGTGACACCCCAACAGATGCAGTTAACCTATCATCCGGATCTATAATAGACCTCTGCAATCAGGTCCACGGCCTCCTGGGGTTAGGGCAGAGCTGTGAAAATGAAACAAATGCAGATACCTTAACACCAGGATCTATAATGGAACTCTGTAATCAAGTGCAGGGCATCAAGGGGATAGGGCAGAGCTGTGAAAATGAAACAGATGCAGGTACCCTAACACCAGGATCTATAATGGACCTCTGTAATCAGGTCCACGGCCTCCTGGAGTTAGGGCAGAGCTGTGACACCACAAAAGATGCAGTTAATCTATCATCAGGATCTATAATAGACCTCTGTAATCAGGTCCAGAGCCTCCTGGAGTTAGGGCAGAGCTGTGTAAATGAAACAAATGCAGGTACCCTGACACCAAGATCTATAATAGCCCTCTGTAATCAGGTCCAGTGCCTCCTGGAGTTAGGGCAGAGCTGTGTAAATGAAACAGATGCAGGTACCCTAACACCAGGATCTGTAATGGACCTCTGTAATCAGGTCCAGGGCGTCCTGGAGTTAGAACAGAACTGTCATACCCCAACAGATGCAGTTAACTCATGCAGCTTGTGTGTTGGTCTGACGTGTTGCCATTTCACTTTCTCTGATAAGGATTTAGCTGAGGAAGGGATGCATTACTCCATCATGTTCCCTGTTGCACATGGACCACAGTGCAGGCGGGCACATTTTCGTACCTACACATAGACGGAGGACCCAGAATCACAGGCATGCAAAGACAGGTAGACATGCTGAAACTGTTTGCAGACAGAGAAAGTAAACATTTTGAGTTTTTCTGCGTGTAGATCTGGAAGGCACAGCGTGTGAACTTACATTTGCGGGCACGAAAACATGCATACCCATATTCCGAACTCATGTATACGTCATTGTGCATGCGTTCACCTAGACGTTTTTCTCAGAATGAGACCCTTACCACCTTTCTGATGGTCTAACTTGCACATGTGCAGGGCTACGCATGCACAAACACGGGGACATTTAGAATCGCGCCCGCATGTCCCCACATTCGGACACATCCCTGTTCCATCCCTCTTTTGCACATTTTGTGTTCCCCAGCCACACAGCATGTATGTGTACGCGGTTGCGGGTTTGGAATTACATTTGCACATCCCTGGCAGGTAAATGTGCCCCGTGCATGTCTCATCAGCTTATTTGGGTTCAGAATGATAACCTAATGCATAACTTTGCTCTTGTCAGCAATCTACAGATGATCACAGGATGGGGTATGCACCCCCACAGCACGTCGGCCTGGTAGGGGGAACTGATGATGTGCAGCCCCACAGCACCTCAGCCTGGTAGGGGGTACTGACCGTGTGTGTTACTGCCACAGAGTAGCTACAGACCGTCACATTGTGCGGGTACTGTGCTCACCCTGAGGGTAAGGTGAGGAGCCCAGCACCAGGTCCACAGCACCTTTCGTGGCTGAATTAGGCCATGCTACAGGTCCCCATTAGTTCCAATGTGGTGTGATAAATAGTTCTTGTAGAATGCACCTAGGATACTTTTGTGTCTATCTGTATTTCTCAGTCACATTTAGCCCTTATGGGCTATAATGCATCCAGAATAGTGCATATCCCATGTTGGTGCCATGGTCACATGATGTAAGTGAAGGGGGGGGGTGTTTGGACCCATAGGCAGATTATGTACCACCACCCAACCCACCCTCTGTGGCTCAGGGTGGGAAACAGGATCTCCCTGCAATGGTGGCAGTAGAGGGGACCATCAATCCCAGTCCTGCTGGGGAACAGACACCCTACAGGGCAGTCAATGCAGATCTGTACACATCCATAAAGCAAGGCAGACAGACAGTAGGCCTGGAAATGCTCAGCTGCCCCCACCACTATCTGACATTTTTCAGCAGCAAGCCTCCAGCCACTGCACCCTGCAAGGTGTTCCCACCAGACACATACTAACTGCAGACCAGGAGATGCATGTACCCAGAACTGGGATGGTCAGCATACACACCAAGCAGATAAGTCAGTGACTGGGCCCCAAAGGGAACCCATAAATATCACATGAGCAAAACACTATATAACACTATGGGGGAACCTAGCCATGCCGTGGTCACTGCTCAGTCAGGGTGAGAGTGACCTCCCAGCAGGACATGCTGTGGCCACCCTGTCCATGCAGGTGGTTGTCGGGCACTACAATGTCCGAGTCATTGCCCTATGCCCTGTGCAGATGCATCCTGGCCAGGCCACCCTGTCCGGGCTATACCCTGTTGGGAAATTTGAGTTAGGTCTGCTTATATATTGGCTTTATATGACTGAACTCTTGCCTGGTGAAACTACACAGGAGGATGGATGGCACAGAAGACAAGAAGACAGACAAGAAGACAATAGCTATATGAGAGTATATGCTTGCCATAAGAAAATGGATGCGGCCTGTTATGGAGGATTCTGGGAAACCATATTCTGGATAGAAGTATGCAGAATAATGGGCCTAACATGAAATTACAGGTCAAGCAAAGAATTCAAACAAATGAGCACAAAATACTCTCTGCCTGGTTTCAATTAGTGCCAAGAAGAAGGAAAAATACAGGAAGGGTCAGAGGTCACAGGCCATGCATAGATAAATAGACCTAAAAGCACAGAGGTCACAGGCCATGCATAGATAAATAGACCTAAAAGCATTTCCAGATGTATAGAGGTCATAGGCCATGTATAAATGAGCAGGTCCAGATAGGTCCAGATGTACAAATGTAAGGAGATTCTCCCCTGGGAAAAGTGTTGCAGAACCCTGAGGTCCTGCTGACATCTAAGTAGTTATGATGGATTCACTGAGGCTAATTTGAAGCAGATATTTGATACAGGGAGAAATGTATATAAGGTGGTTATTTTAGGGGAAGGGCGGGCAGTATTTTCTTCCCCTTCACAGAGAAAGAAAGTACTGTCTGCCATCTCTAGATAGGCATTTGCTGTTTGCTATTTTATAATCACTTTTGTTATTCTAAATAAAAGTCTTTTGAGCTAAAGCAACTGCCGTCTAAGTAATTCTCTGATTGGTGATATTTTGGGCAACCGTTGTAGGAACCAGAAGCCACAATTATTGGTGCCGAAACCCCTCTAAATTTTCTAAATTGCCCAAGGACTCCTCTGACTGCAGTTTTACTTGTCAGAGGGACTACCTCCTGTTTTTCACAGTAAAAAAAAAACCAGGGGATGTGAATACCTTCTCACTTGAGAAGAGGATTCCTTCTGCTGGTACAGAAGATGGGAATACCGCTCTGAGTGACGTCGAGAGAGATTTTGATACCCTAGGATGACTTTATTGGTGAGTGTTCAGTTTCCCTGTCTGTATGAAAGGACAGAAGACTTGCCCAGGTTCGAGTGGTGGGTAAGTATGTAATTAATATTTTGTTATGTAAGAAAACTGTTAGAGTGTCTCTGTATTTAGTTGTAAACATTAGGGAATGGTTAGGGAAAGAAAGTTTTGCCCAGACATTATGTCTCTTTTCCAGGATTGATTGATGTACGCTTGAGACTGTACGTATTATTATTAATACGAAGCGAGTGTGTGTCTTTATCCACGTTTTCATACCTCCGCGAGGAGATTGGCTGGATTTAGACGAAGCCTAAGCGTTGTCAGCGTGTATAAGTCCTGGATTTCTTAATTTCGCTCCTCTGTTAATTACGAGGTTTGGATTGCTACCTAAAAGCGAAATTGCGCGCGCCTCTGTATATAAGGAGGTTCAATTTGCTATTGGTAAAAGGCGACGTTAATTGCCCCTGTCCCCGAACAGTGAAAACACCAGGTTTACGGATTTTAGAAAGAGGGACAGCTAAGGAGAATATTTATAGAAAAACAGGGATGATCACTTTATCTGGGGTGTTCACAGACCAGAGAGGGTGACAATTAGATCTATTGAAGAATAGCTTTCTAAGTATCTTTTTGAAATGAATTACTTTGCAAGTTCTAGATCAAGGTGAATGACGGAGCTGACTGCAGCTGCATTAAATAACCAAGGAGGAGTGGGTCTAGTAGGCTGATTAGGTATAATGCATTTAACTCTGTCCTGTGTTTTTAGTTTTAATCTTTAGTAAACACTGTCCTGTCATTACTGGCTACTCCAGTAGATTTTATGTTCCCTGGAGCTGAACTGATTAGAATTTTTTTTTCTTAAGTTGAACTAAGTGTGGAATTTCTGGAGAGCGTATCTGTTTGCTTTTATTTTCTTTTACAATATTCATGTGCTTGTAAGATGCCTCAGTCTCTGGAGAGGGTAAAACCGTTGGCCCGGAGTCCCTTGAACGCAAGTGCTAAGCGGTGTTTGTTTATCTGTCCCTATTCTTCCATGTCCTTCCTGTCTTCTTTAGAACATTGAAAACAACGAAAAAATCTTCTAGGGTCTGCTTTAGTAATTGATGTGCTGAGACAGCTAGTTTTTTTTCCTGTCTGTCTGAATATATTGTAACATGGAATGGATTTTCTGAGTTAGTGGATTGGGATCTGAATGTAATGTATGTTTATGTTTATTTTATTTGATAAACCGCCTTTCTGAAACAACCAAAGCGGTGTACAGAGTATAAACAAGCAGGAAAAGGCTCAAGGCCAGTGAAATGGAAAAGAAAAGTTACAAATTTTGATAGGAGAGAAGGAGAGAGAAGAGAGACAATGTACACTGAAGTGAGAATCTTAGAAGCAGACCGCACAGATAATTGACAGTGTTTTATTCTGAACTACCAGCTATTGTGTGCAGTGATATGACTGGTAGACAAGTACAGCCTGAAAACTCCCCTGTGCATGTTTGTGTGCAGTAAATAAATCTGATCCATATGTGTAAGTTTTATTTTTTTTAAATTTGGGATCTGAGTTAAGAAAAAATTTGTCTGCTGTTCTCTGTGTGTCAGAAGATTAAATAGCTCTGCCTGTGTCTGTGATAGGTCATAGGGCAGTTGTACACAATGCAGAACGAATTTCTATGAATGTGTTAACAAATGTGGAAGATCCTAATTAACCAGAGATTAATAAAAGATCGTAGTGATGCTAAGATTAGTTTTGACTAAGTGATACAAGTTCAGTTTTGTCATGTTCTTATGACTTTTACAAATTTAAGATCAAATTAATAAAGGAAAAAGATTACAGCTGGATTTTGTAACCAAGGGAAAATAGCTCTAAAAGTTAAGAAAATATGTAACCATGTGATGCAAAGGTGTTTACTTAGTATTACATTGTTGGAGAAAATCTTTATATAAGATTATGAAGAAAATATTTTTTAATTGTTTTCTTTTAAGGTTCCTGTGTTTCTCAAGCTTAAAGGTATATTGCTTTTTGGGATTTCCCCAGGGGGAATGCTTTACTGAAGTCTCTCAGGAAAGCATCTCTACTCTGATCAGATGGTCTGCCATGCTTAAGTGCTCCCAGATGTTAGATCAAACAATCAAGGCATTGGAGAATCTGTTTCTGTTGTCCTTTGCCCTTCAGAGTGGGGGTTTGACGTCCCTGACAGGACAATGCTATTTGGAAATGATTTTAAATCTCGAGTGAATGAGAAGTTATATGTTTGGTTTTGATTGAGCAAAATTAAAAGTAAAATAGAATTTTGTATACTGTTGCAAGCATCCCAAAAGAGCTGTAACTAAAGGACAGAAAGAGAGATCTACTGTTTAGTTTGCAGTTCCGTTTGACACCAGTTTCATTCAATTTAAATGTGAAAAGGAGTGTTTGTATTCTTAAGCTCAGTGCTAATGACTAATGACTAAGGACAGTAACATGGGAGTTGCTGAATTTTAGGATAAATTAAATCTATTTTTCTCTATTTGAATTTTATATGTTGGGGTCCAGAGAAAAAAACAGTGTACTTTGTTTTGAAAGATTTTTTTTAAGTTTCAATTTTAGGAATACACTATATTGTAGCACTATGACATACAAATTTACTTTAGCTTACACACTTGCAGAACAAATTTGGTGGAAAAAATGGAGCTTAGTTCCCAGAAAAATATGAGAATATTTGTAAAGTTATTTACACATAAAACAATAACATTAAGTTGAATCAATTAGACAAAGTCTCCTACAGCACTTTCTCTGATACAGAGGTTTGTTTTTTAACATGTCTGTCTAGTTCTGTTGTCCATTTGTATTTCTTAAGATAGCATGCCGGTAAGGTGAAGCTAGCCCAAGCACTGCTTTGAAGTCTCCACCTGACATGCAACAGTATTAGTGTAATGAAAGACTCAGGATAATTAATTACTTTGCCTTGTTCAGCACTCTCACTGAAAACAGTATATACAATGGATTCTAGTCATACGTGAGAGAGAGAGACATGTGGCTGTCTTGTTAAAAACCATACTTTGTCCTAATGAGACCACTGTTATAAAAATGTTACAAAAATAATATTTTTATACTGTAGGGACTTTATTCAGATTGTTTAAGACAGTTGTTATTTTGAATGAGCACATATGTCCATTTTTGAACCATACCAATTAAGTTGGTGAGAAAATAAGACACTGTTTACTCATGTTATATTTATTGAGAAGAATCCAAGTTTATATTTTCTATATACCATTTGTTTGCCACAATACTAAGTTTCTAACAATTGTTTGATGTTCTTAGCATGCCAATTAAGAGGTGGTACTCTAATGGACATTAAACTGATGAAGGTTATTTAAAGTGACATATTTGTCTACTGAACATGTAAACAGATTTTATTCAACTATGCTGTCTCCAGAATCTTTAATTCAGGAAGTCATTTAAGCCCCAACACATATTCAATAATTGGAAATAGACACCTGGAGACAGGCTAGGTGCATTTTGCACCCTGATATGCTTTGGAACATCCATACTGGCCATGTGGTACTTCCAAATGCTTTTTGCCTCATTTTGCCTTTGTATGTCCTGGCCAGACATGCAGGAGTAAAAAGAGGGATGATTTGATGACAAATTTTCACAAATAAAAATTGGGGTAATTCTGAAACTTGCCAAACTTGCAGAATATGTGCTTGCAACTTTATTAAACTGAGAGACACAGTTGATACCATATGAGATAGTTATGATCTTAAGTAAATATGGATGAAATGACGTTTATCACATTGCATTGTCTCATTGTAAAATCTAATCTAGAATATTTTAGCCTTTTCATTTAATATTGGATTTTGCTCTTCTGAATGGGACCTGGAACCATGTCACCGATTGAAATCCATAGATTCCAGCAGAGGGAGTTGGCCATAATCCAGATGGAACAGACCACCCCAAGACCTCTGAACTCAACTATACTTAAACTTCAGAGACAGGTGAAGCGCACGACGCAGTCCTGAAAAACTGCTGGGAAGCAGGCCCAAATTATCTGAAAATAAAGACTATTAAGACTGATTGGGACTTTTGGGAAAATCTACAAGCCATTTGGGCTACAGCAATTGCAATACCCACACCAGCTCAAGTTTTGCTGTAACATTTTCAAAGCTTTCTTCATCACTTTGTTGAATATTTGATGTGTTCAGTATTATTGCAAGCTGTATGTCTTCCATTCTCTTAGAATGTTGTCTGCTGGTATTCCAAACTCTGAGGAGGCCTAAAAGCTTTCATTCTTATTCTTTTAAGTATGGCTTGTTTTGCAATTATTGCCTGTTGTGTATTATCCATTCTGTTTGCTTGTTGTCAAAGAATGATAAGTCAAGCACCAATGCCATGTATGTTGTATCTCGAGAACTGTACCAGAAGCTGCCCCTTTGGATCATCCCTCTCTGTCTCAAATGGTTATTATTATCAATGCCCTTTAGTGGGATTACTTTTGCCCCTCCACATAAAAAAGAAATAGGAATAGAAAAAGTGGGGATTGTTGGGAAATTTGAGTTAGGTCTGCTTATATATTGGCTTTATATGTCTGAACTCTTGCCTGGTGAAACTAGCACTCCTTGTGGCCTTGGGCAAGTCACTTAACCCTCCACTGCCTTGGAAGAAAGGCCTGGCAATCTTCTTCCAGTGACACTGCCAAGAAAACCCAGGAGCATCTGGGTCACCAGGAGTCAGGACTGACTCAAAGGCACACATTGCATTTTTGTATTTGCTCTGTAGGGTAAAATGTAGATGTATTGGGCATGTTTCTGTTATCTGCAATAAAGGTTCTGTCTGTGGGTAAAATATGGGCACTGGGTTGGCAGGAACCACAGCTGGGACTTGAACCTGTGACCTTCTGCTCCTGAACACACTGACTGTGTTCACTGCACCACCATGTTGCCCCAGAGACTGTGCATGCCCTGGAGATACCATGACTGTTTGTCAGACAGAACCTGTCTGTTGCAGAGCACGGCACCCACCTAAACAGGGCTAGGCCATGGTCTGCTCTGGGCAGCTGCCACTGCCCCCTCCACCACCACTACCCCTCGCCACCGTGCTGACATGCCCTTATGATGTTGGTGCTGGTGGTGCGCAGTCTCAGGCCATCCATTGTGTGGGTAGGCGGCTGCCTATGGTGCGGGTTCTGGGGTAGGGGTGCCTGCATAGCTGTCCACGCTTCCCTCCAGCACCGCCTGCCAATGTTCCGTGCCATTGGGGGTACCTGCTGGGTACTATCCCCTGTGACACCATGGGAAGCACACTCTTGCCCATTTTGGGCCCTCAGCAGTTGCTGTCTGGTTGCTCTACTGTTTCAGCATTCCTATGGGCCAGCTAGGCATCACCCTAGTCCGCACTGTGGCCCAGCTGCACCACAGCATGTGCCGCCTGCAGCCCTCTGTGTTCCCTTTTCCAGCATCTGGAAACAGCACAAGCACGGGCAAGTTAAATGCAAAGCATTGATAAGGCAGGCAAAGCGGGAATTTGAGAAGAAACTTGCTACGGAAGCAAAAACACGAAATAAAGACTTTTCAAGTACAATCGTAGCAAAAGGCCTGTGAGAGAGTCAATTAGACCATTAGATGATAGAGGGGTAAAAGGGGCAGTAAGAGGAAACAAGGCTATAGCAGAGAGACTGAATGAATTCTTTGCTTCGGTCTTTACTGAGGAAGATGTAGGGATGTTACCCAAGACTGAAGTGGTATTTAAAGGTGATACTGCAGAGGAATTGAGAGAAATATCGCTACACCGGGAAGATATATTACAACTATTTGATAAACTGAATAGTAGCAAATCACCTGGACCGGATGGTATACATCCCAGAGTGCTGAAAGGAATGAAATATGAGATTGCAGACCTGCTACTGGTAATCTGTGAACTTTCATTAAAATCATCTGTAATACCTGAAGATTGGAGGGTCGCCAACGTAACACCAATTTTTAAAAAGGGTTCCAGGGGTGACCCAGGAAATTACGGACCAGTGAGCCTGACATCAGTACCAGGGAAAATGGTAGAAACCATCATAAAGAACAAAATTACACAGCATGTAGATAGTCATGGCCTAATGGGAGACAGCCAACATGGCTTTAGACAAGGAAGATCTTGTCTTACTAATCTGATATGTTTTTTTGAAGGTGTGCATAAACAGGTAGACAAAGGTGAGTCGGTTGATATAGTGTATCTGGACTTTCAGAAAGCTTTTGACAAAGTCCCCCATCAGTGACTTTTGGCGAAGCTAAAAAGTCATGGGATAGGAGGCAGTGTACTATTGTGGATTGGGAACTGGTTAAAAGATAGAAAGCAGAGGGTAGGGCTAAATGGCCAATATTCCCAATGGAAAAAGGTGAATAGTGGAGTACCCCAGGGATCTGTACTGGGTCCGCTGCTTTTGACATATTCATAAATGACCTGGAAAAGGGAATAACTAGTGAGGTTATCAAATTTGCAGATGACACAAAACTGTTTAAAGTTGTTAAAACCCAAGAGGATTGTGGAAAACTGCAGGAGGATCTGGATAAATTGGAAGACTGGGCATCCAAATGGCAGATGAAATTTAATGTGGACAAGTGCAAAGTTATGCACCTAGGAAAGAACAACCCACACTATAGTTACACGATGCAAGGCTCCACATTAGAAACCACCACCCAGGAAAAAGATTTAGGAGTCATCGTGGATAACATGTTAAAACCCTCCGCCCAGTGTGCAGCGGCGGCCAAGAAAGCAAATAGAATGCTAGGTATCATAAGGAAAGGGATGGAGAATAAAACAAAGGATGTTATAATGCCTCTGTATCGCTCCATGGTATGACCGCACCTTGAATATTGTGTGCAATTCTGGTCACCGTATCTTAAAAAGGACATAGCGTTATTAGAAAAAGTACAGAGAAGAGCCACCAAATTGGTGAAGGGGATGGAAGGCTACTCCTATGAAGAGAGGCTAAGAAGGTTAGGGCTCTTTAGCCTGGAGAAGAGACGGCTGAGGGGAGATATGATAGAGGTCTATAAATTAATGAATGGAGTGGAACGGATAAACGTGGATCAATTGTTTACGCTATCAGAGTATAGAAAGACTAGGGAACATGTAATGAAGCTACAGGGTAAACTATTTAAGACAAATAAGAGAAAATATTTTTTCACTCAACGTGTAATCAAACTCTGGAATCTGTTACCGGAGGATGTAGTAAGGGCTGTTAGTATAGCTGGGTTTAAAAAAGGTTTGGACAAGTTCCTGGAGGAAAGGTCCATAAACCACTATTAAAAAGGGACCCAGGATATCAATGCTTGACCCAGTACAAGCATTGTGGAACCTGTGTCTTTTGGGGATATTGCTAGGTACGTATGACCTAGATTGGCCACTGTTGGAAACAGGATACTGGGCCTGATGGACCTCGGTCTGACCCAGTGTGGCATGTCTTATGTTCTTATGTTCTTATCTGTCCAGTTGCCCGTTCCGACATGCCCGCCCTGCTGTTGCGGAACATGTGCACGCCATAGGAAACCTGTCCAATGGAGAGGAAAACCCTGCTCAGTGCAATTTCACTGTGAGCTCATTCACCTTATATGGGGACGGAGCATAGACCCTTCCAAAATTCATATCTTTTTTTTGGAGCTTTCTTGGGAGTGTTTTTTGATGTTTCCCATTGATATCACTATTGCCCAGCTTGTTGTTGGTTTTTTTTTTACATTTTCTTCTGTTCATTTTCACTGTTTATTTGCCCTTTTGTTCCGTGCACATGTATCACACTTATCACTTTTTTGTAGGTTTCCCTGGTTTTGTTGTACATTGCTGACTGAAATGGTTTCTTTTCCCTTTAAATCAGCTCTAACGCCAGGGTTTCACTGGTGTTAGTTTTCAGCCTCGGATTTCACAGCGTTAGTGTGCAGGGAGCCTCTCCCCTCCCACTCTCCGCCCATTGACCCTCTCTCTCCGCCCCTGGGGAGCCTTCCTCCGCCCTCAGGGAGCCTTTCTCCACCTTCAGCGCTCGTTTGCGCCGCTGCATGCGTTAACGCGCGATAAGGTGCCTTATCGCCTGGTAAAGTGCCATTATCGCACAATAAGGCGCCTTATCATGCGATAACGTGACAGCAGCGCAAATAGCGCCCTTTAGTAAACATACCCCTTAGTCTCTCAAATTTACTGCTAATGCTCGGTAATATTTGCCAAAGAGAGCCTCCTGCTGGAGTTCGTAAGATGTAACATGATGGCAATTTTCCTCTTTCTTCTAGCTTTTGACGGACTCTTTTTGTATACCTTCTTGATTTAAATATAGGGTTTGTAGCATAAAAATAGCAGTACATTATCTCCTCTTTATCTGCAGAATTCCACTTAATCGTCGTTAATCCTCTTAACTTTTTCATTAATTTCTGTGGTTTATCTCCTGCCACAGTGGGTCCATGAACAGGCTCACCATGGCCTTTATTTGTGGCAGGGATGTTATCTGCTTCTGCAGCACTTGCACTATCGCAACCACCATCGTTAGCCCTAGTGCTTAAGCTATGGGTGGGCACCTTTTTATCCTGGGCGTCGTGCGGCCAGTATGTATTTTTCTTCTTCATTTCTAACATACTTTAATTGTAGTGTGATTATTTATTTATTTATTTGAGTGTTTTGTATACCTCTATATTTGCTACTAATGCTCAGCGTAGTACTTGCATTGTACCAAATAGAGTTGCTGTCTGGAATTTGTAAGATGTAGCATGTTTGGGTAATTTATCAAGCTGTGCTTGGAAATTCTTCTTAATCAAGCCTGTGATACCCAACATAATGAGAAATAACCCAATATCTTCTGCCACATTTTCTTGGTCTCTGACTGCATTTCTTTGTACTTGAAGATCTTTTCCCTCTCAACACGATTCACAGAATAGTCATTTAGGACTGATACCTCTATAATCAATGCCATTATGGTATTCTTCTTCTTTACCATTATGTCTGGCTTTCTTGCAACCAGCTTTTTATCAGTAGGAATGGGAGTATCCCAGGTGACCTTTTCATTCTCTGTAATTCTCTTAGGGTCAAGATCCCTGTGCTTTTCAGGCGTTATAATATTTACAGAGTTTCCAATGGATGAAGCATGCTACTTTATTATGCCTTTCTGTATATAAATTTTCTGCCATCAGAATTTTACAGCCAGCTTTAAGGCGAGTCACCGAATCAACGTATATCTGTTTGCCAGTTTTTTCAATGCTCGCTGTAAACCATCTTGTCCATAATCAGCTTTCCTGGGCTGCAACTATCAATTTCTCCTCCTTCAGTTTAAATTCACCTCTCCATTCTTGATTGACAAAGGATTCTTGTAGTAACTATTTCTTACTGTATTTTTGTTTTTGCCGCTTGTTTTTCCTCGTTTGCTGATCTAATTCTTTGAAGAGATTTTTCCTCTTGTTTTGCAAATTCTGTTGTACGTTGCATATTCTCGGTGTGTACTTGTGGATTCTCAATCATTCCTTCTAGTTGATGGAACTCTTGTCCAAACCTGATAATTGAGACAGATTCTGGACAATTACTGTCATATTTCAGCACTTTTTGTGTATTTGGATCTGATGATGCCATTAGGTAGGCCTGGAAGCCTATGATAGTAGCTCTGTATGTGTAATCAATCTCTATGAGGTCTAACTCTCTTTCAGCTCTGGGGATGTACAGTCTCAGCATACAGTTGTGGTCAACATTATTGGCACCCTTGCATTTTAGGTATGTTGTATACCATATCTTGAGAAATAATTGGAAATATTCCAACTGTATATCCTCATAATATTTAAATAGTATGTTCAAAGGTATACAACAAAAAAAGATGACTGTGCAACTTAGACATAGTAATTTCTGAGAAAAAAAACAAAATATGACCTTGACAGTAATATTTGGTTGCACAACCCTTGTCAGTTATGACAGCCTCCAAACATTTCTTGTAGCCATCTATAGGTTTCATACAATTCTCTGCTGGTAGTTTCTCCCACTCCAGCTGCGATTTGTTCCAGCTCATGAAAGCATCCAGGATTCCTTTTACCAATGGCAGATTTCAGCTCTTTCCAAAGGTTCTCAATTGGATTGAGATCAGGATTCATTGCTGGTCAATTTAAAACAGTCCATTTGTTCCTTTTTAAGCATTCTTTTGTACTTTGGATGTATGTTTTGGGTCATTGTCCTGCTGGAGGACCCATGACCTTCGACCCAGACCTAGCTTTCTGACACTACATAGCACATTTTGCTCCAAAATACCTTGATAAACCTCTGACTTCATGAACCCTTCAATATGTTCCAGGCCTCCAGTTCCTGAGGCAGCAAAACAGCCCCACAACATTATGGAACCTCCACCATATTTAACTGTAGGAAGGGTGGTTATTTCCTTATAAGCTTCATTTCTTCACCTGTAAATGTGATTCAGTCTGGTCTTCATTGCCAAAGAGCTTGTTTGGTTTTATTTGTCCACAGAACATTTTCTCAGAAGGATTGTGGTTTCCCAAGGTGGGTTTGGGCAAAGATCAGGCGTGCCTTTTTATGTCTGTCTTAAGTCTTTCTTTATTTAGTGCATGGCGTATGATGCGTGTTGAAAGCACCACTCCACATTGCTCTAGGTCAGCCTTAAGCTCTTTGGATGTTGTACATGGTGTTTTTCCAATAGTTCGCACTAACCTTCAAAGACTTCTTGGATTAATGTTCCTCTTCCCACCACATCCTGGGAGGTTCTTGAGAGTTCCATGAGCAGAAGACCTCTTAATAACATTGCAAACTGTAGATACAGGAATCCCAAGGTCTTTGGAGAAGGCCCTATACCCCACTGAAGTTTGATGTTTGATGATAATGGCTTTTCTGACAGCTTCAGGCAGCTCTCTTGACTTCATCATTTTGAAAATGGAACAGGGAGCGAATGTGGCTATTATAACATTTGAGCAATCATTCATTGGTTGATTAAAGATATGTGAGTACTGATAATTAATAGGCCAATATGTTTCTATGCTTCTATCTAGTCTGCCCTTCCATATCAACCACTACAACAGTCCCCTTTTTTCCCTAAGAGATCCTCTGTGTTTGTCCCATGCTTTTTTGAATTCAGATATAGCCCGATTCTGTCCTGGACTTCGAAGCCCTCTGTATGTCCGGTCTGAACCGGACGTACAGAGGACATTGCGATTCTGATCCCACGGGGCACGTCTAGCCCCGCGGGATCAGAATAATGAAAAGTCCTGTATGTGCAGACCGGGACTGTGATTCAGCCTGGCCGGCACATACAGGACATGCCTGACTAACTCAGTCATGACTTTTAAATGGAGCCGTGGCGCCATTGGGTCCAGTTGCCATGGCACCACAGCTCCTTTTAAAAGCCACGATCCCGGCCGCAGGCTACTGGAGCTAATTCCCCGCAGCCCGGCCCCTGATCCAGCAACCTATGGCCAGGGTTGGGCTGCAGGGAATGTCCTCAGCTCCCCCAGCCCCATCCACGGCCTGGGCCCGCCGATCCACTACGTCCAGGGAAGTTATTCCACCTCCGAGGTGGAATAACGTCCCCATATAAGTCACCGTCTCTGGACATACGGGACCGACATTAGAATCGGCCGTGTACATCTAGGGCCGGTGACCACACACCACCCCCCGAACTCCTTCCCCTTCCCGCACCCTTCTTGCTCCCATATAACTTCCCTGTACAACCGGTGCGGATGTTAGACACCGACAGGGAGACCCACGAATAGCGGGGATGGACGTCCCATTGGGATGTCCATCCCCACTAATCGGAGGACAGAATAACCCCCATACTGTCCTCATCTCTACCACCTCCACTGGGAGACTATTCCACACATCTATCACTCTTTCCATAAAGAAATATTTCCGCATATTACTTCTGAGTCTATCCCCTTTCACCCTCATCCTTTGTCTCCTCATAGCAGAGCTTGCTTTCAATCGAAAGAGGCTCTTTTCCTGTGCATTTATGCTATGGAGGTATTTAAACATCTCAATCATATCACCTCTGTCCTGCCTTTCCTCTAAAGAATACATATTAAGCTCCTTAAGTCTGTCCTCATATGCTTTATAATGAAGACCACTAACCATTTTAGTAGCAACCCTCTGCACAGACTCCAACCTGTTTATATCCTTTTGAAAGTGCGGTCTCCAGAATTGAACAGTACTCCAAATGAGGTCGCATCCAAAACTTATATAGAGGCACTATCACCTCCTTTCTTCTACTGGCCATTCCTTTTCCTATGCACCCAAGCATCCTTCTAGCTTTCACCATTGGCTTTTCTACCTGTTTAGCTACTTTAAGATCATCAGACACAATCGCACCTAGGTTCTGCCCTTCTTTTGTGGACAAAAGTACTTCACCCCCTATACTATGTTGCTCCCTTGGATTGCTGCAGCCCAAATACAGTACCTTGCATTTTTTAACATTAAATCTCAGCTGCCAAATTCTAGACCATTCTTCATGCTTAGCTAGATCCCTCCTCATGTTATCTACACCTTCCTGGATGTCTACTCTATTGCAAATTTTGGTATCATCTGCAAAGAGGCAAACCTTACTCAACAGCCCTTTCGCTATATCACTAACAAAGATGTTAAAAAGAATCGGACCAAGGTCAGACCCCTGGGTCACACCACTGGTAACTTGCTTCTCCTCAGAGTGAGCTCCACTTACCTGTACCCTTTGTCGCCTCCCACTCAACCAATTTTTAACCCATGCAGTAACTTTAGGGTCCATCTCTAGGGTGCTCAGTTTGTTTATAAGTCGCCTGTGAGGAACAGTGTCAAAGGCTTTACTGAAATCTAAATACACCACATCTAGGGCTCTCCCTCAGTCCAACTCCCTGGTCACCCAGTCAAAGCAATCAATCTACTGACTGGTGAGAAGTCAGGTGGGAGAAAGCCTTGAGCGCCAGACGGATTGCTCTGAGCTCCAGGAAGTTGATCTGCTGAGCAGACTCCCACGCGGTCCAGAGACCTTGAGTACATGCCCCTTGGCAATGTGCTCCCCAACCCAGGAGGGAAGCATCGGTCGTCAGCACTTGAGCCGGCTGAGGCGACTGAAAAGGCATTCCGAGCACCAGGCTCGGCCGATGAAGCCACCACTGTAGAGAAGAGGCCAGCGGCCCGGAGATGCGCACTAAGTCGGCTAGTCCGCCGGTGGCTTGTTGCCACTGCTTGCGAAGGCACCATTGAGCAGGCCGCATATTCAGGCGGGCATTGGGGGTCACGTAGACGGTGGAAGCCATATGGCCGAGTAGTCTCAGGAAGCACCTGGCGGAGACTAGGGACTGGCTGCGAAAACGGCCGGCTAGGTCCATGAGCCGTTGAGCCCTGTCGAGAGGCAGGAAAGCTCGTGCCTGAGGAGTGTGCAGTCTTGCGCCGATGAACTCGAGATCCTGTGAGGGGAGCAAAGTGGACTTTGCGAAGTTTATGACAAAGCCCAAGTACTGCAGAAGAGTCACCGTGCGGTGCGTGGCATTGGTGACTGCCAGAGAGGACGATGCTCTGATGAGCCAGTCGTCGAGGTACGGAAAGACATAGAGGCCGTGAAGCCGGAGATAGGCCGCCACCACCGCGAGACATTTTGTGAAGACTCGCGGTGCGGAGGATAGGCCAAAGGGCAGTACTCTGTACTGGTAATGATTTCCTGCCACCACAAACCGTAGGTATTGGCGGTGGCTTGGGTGGATGAGGATGTGCGTGTAGGCATCCTTTAGATCCAAGGAGCATAGCCAATCTCCCTGCTGGAGGTAGGGCAGAAGGATTCCAAGGGTAAGCATCTTGAACTTTTCCCGCACGAGGAACTTGTTGAGGTTGCGCAAGTCCAGGATGGATCTGAGGCCTCCTGTCCTTTTTGGTATCAGGAAATACCTGGAATGAAAGCCTTGACCTCTCAGGTGGTGGGGCACCGGTTCCACAGCCTGTTCCTGAAGAAGACTTGCTAACTCCTGAAGGAGTAAGTCCCTGTGCAGAGGGAGTCGTGGAGGTTCTCCCGGGAAATAAGAGGGAGGGACCTGATGGAAGTGGAGAAGATATCCTTCTCTTACGACTTGAAGCACCCAGGCATCTGAAGTGATGTTGGACCACCTGTGGGCGAAGTGAACCAGCCGGCCTCCGGTGCTGGGAGGAGCCAGCGGAGGGGGAGAGGCTATGCTGAGGAAGTCAAAAACCCCCACCCTGCTGAGCAGGGGCTGGTGGTGCAGGCTTGGGGGCTTGCTGCCTACGGGACCCGTTACCCCGTCCCTTGGCCTGCTGGCCCTGTTGGGGAGCTGCGGAGGCCTGATATTGTGGGTAGTGTTTATAGGCAGCCGCCTTTCTCGGGTAAAAGGACTTCTTTCCCGAGCCCTTCTTTTTCTGGGAAGGGGCGGAGGTCTTCCTAGAAAGCCTAGTCCTGGTGAGAGTCTCCGTCTCGATTTGTGCAGCCTTTTCAGCCATGGGCTTGCCAAAGAGGTTCTCACCTCGGCAGGGGACATCGACCAACTTGTCCTGCACCCAGGGTTCAAGGTCAGACGACTGAAGCCAAGCCTGTCGGCGGGCACCGATGCCAGCTGCGGCCACTCGAGCCGATGCTTCAAAGCCATCATAGGCTGCTCGGGACATGAATTTTGAGCATTCCCGAATACCAGTTGTCAAGGCCAGGAACCTCCGCAAAGGTTCCTCGGACAGTCCAGCGGAGAATCCGGCTATCTCTTTAGCCAGGTCTCGGAGATACATGCCCATGTATAGCTGGTAGGTCTGGACACGACAAGCAAGCATAGAGCCCTGGAAACACTTCTTACCAAGGCCATCCAGGTTACGGGCCTCCCTGCCAGGAGGCACCGAGGAGTGCATCTTTTGGCTCTTAAGCCTATGCATGGCCGATTCCACTACCATGGAATGGTGTGGCAGCTGTGCTTTTTGGAAGCCAGGACTCTTGCGGACTCGATAGATGGAATCGACCCGCTTGCTTAATACCGGCGACGAGGCCAGACTCTCCCACATGCGGAAGAGTAGTCGTTCCAGCATGGGAGGAACCGGTACAGTAAAGTGCTCCCTGGCGGGAGAGTCGTACTGAAGGGCGTCGAGCTCTTCGGCTCGAGGCTCCTCCTCGGGATCCGCAGGGAAGGCCAAAGCCTTGGCCATATCCCTGACGAAGTCCGAGAACCGGGCATCCTCCGGAGGGGACTGCTTCCGAGGTTCGGACTCAGGTGAGTCCGAGGGGACACACCGAGTCCGAAACGAATCAGGTGACTCTTCCTCTTCAGACTCCCAGGCCGACTCCGAGGAGGAATCGGTGGGGTCGGCTCGGGCAGGCGGAGGCGTCGGCCGCCCCGACACCGAGGGAGTCGGGGTCGACGACCTCGGTCCCGAACGGGAGGCCGAGGGTGACCTCGACCGAGGATCGACTCGAGTTCGCATGGACTCGAGGATCGGCTCGGTCTCCGGGGTCGACTTAGACGTCGACGTCACGGCGGTCGGGGCAGTGGCGCCAGCGAGGCTAGCGATCAGTGCCCGCTGCTGGTCCATGAAGGCAGATAGTCTGCTCTCCAAGGCCGTCAACCTGAGTCCGACCTCAGGTGACCCAGCAGCCCCCGACTCGGGCCCCGACGGCGGACCTCTCGGAGGCGAGTCCAGAAGGACTACAGGACTTACCCGAGCAGGCAACTCCGACTCCAGGCGAGGTCGCTTCGGGAGGTGCTCCTTCTCCAAAGACCCGGGACGGCTATCGGGGCTATGCGACCTGGCCCTCGCGGAGCCAGGAGCGTCCACCGACGCCGCCCTCGCGGGTTTTACCTTCCGTCGATGGTCCCCGGAGGGAGAACCCCTGTCGGAGGAGCTTCGGCGATGGTCAGAGCTGGAACCTCTGGATGCCGAGGCCTCCGACGAGGTCCAGGTACGGCCGGGGTCAGCGAAGATTCTTTTCCGCTGGTGCCGCCGACTCCTTAACGCTTTGGAGGACATTTTGCCACAGGCCCCACAGATCAGTTCTTCGTGATCCGGGCCCAGGCAGCGGAGACAATTATCGTGTGTGTCAGTGAGTGACATATTTCTGTCACACTGAACACACCGCTTGAAACCACTGGCAGCCATCGGGGGAAAAAGGGCCCCTGCAAGATCAAAGGACCGGGCTGCCAGCGAAAAACCGAAAACGAAACTGACCAAAATCAGAAAAACCGAAAAATAAGAGAAGGACTCGCAACGGCGTCACGAGTCCGGGCAGGAAAAAGACGGGCGTCGAACTGAAGGAAAAAAGAGAAATAAATCACGAAAATCAACTTTTTCAGCGGGGACACGACGGGTACATCTGTAGGGCTCCGCGGAAAAAAGAAGACTGGCTAAGATGGCACCCTTGGGCGGGAAGGAGACCGCGCATGCGCGCTGCAATTCCCAAAGGCTTTCTTTGAAAGGTGGGGAAAATTGCTCTGCGAGGGCTCCGTCGGCGCCGACGTCACCCATATGTGAGGACTGACTTCCTGCTTGGTCCTGGAGAACGGGTAAACGTAGATCGATTGTTTACGTCATCAGAATATAGAAAGACTAGGGGACATGCAATGAAGCTACAGGGTAACCTATTTAAGACTAATAAGAGAAAATATTTTTTCACTCAACGTGTAATCAATCTCTGAAATTTGCTACCGGAGGATGTAGTAAGAGCTATTAGTGTAGCTGGGTTTAAAAAAGGTTTGGACAAGTTCCTGGAGGAAATGTCCAGAAACCATTATTAAAAGGGACCTGGCATCTCATTGCTTGACCCAATACAAGCATTGAGGAACCTGTGTCTTTTGGGGAAACTGCTAGGTACTTATGACCTAGATTGGCCACTGTTGGAAACAGGATACTGGGCTTGATGGTCCTTGGTCTGACCCAGTATGGCATATCTTATGTTCTAAGACTGGCAAAAGAACTGTTGCAATAATCTATTCTAGAAATTACTAGTGATAGAAAAGGGTAGTAAGGGAGTGCTGATCGAGAGAAAAGCGAAGAGCACTGATCCAAAGGAGGAAGAAGAAAGACCGTTGGACAAGGGAGGAACTGTGGCAGTGAAATGACAGAGAGGAATCTAAAATGACCTAACAGGGACTATACATTTCAAGCAAAGATAAGAGTTTGTGGCTTTTTAAATTTCTAGCTCTCTGCCTGGGAGCTGTACATTTTTTTAAAAAGTTACATTCTTTTTGGTGCTTTAGTTTAAAAGGAGAAATATTTTCTTTAGTAGGGTAGGTTTAAAACTCTGCTTTAGTATATTTCTCAGCTCTTTGAAGCTACTGACACCTATTCAGGAGTTAGTCGTCCTGATTAGCCTGTGAAAGAACGGAGAACAACTAAGGCCTGCATAAAAGGCTTCAGACCCCTGCACTGTTGAGGCATTCCTAACAGGGGCTATACATTTCAAGCAAAGGTAAGAGTTTGAGGCTTTTTAAAGTACTAGCTCTCTGCCTGGAGGCTCTTAAAAGGGTTTTGGTACATTCTTTTTGGTGCTTTAGTTTAAAAGGAGAAATATTTTCTTTAGTGGGGTAGGTTTAAAACTCTGCTTTAGTATCTTTCTCATCTCTTTGAAGCTACTGACACCTAATCAGTTGTTAGTTCTCTCCCAACCCCTCCCCCCTCCCCCCCCCCCACTCCCACACACCCCTAGTGAGCAGTCTTGCTTTATAGAGCACCTCCTCCAATTAACTACACACAGGGACTTGGAACAGCACATTTTGAACATACATAAAGAGATTTGACTGCTTTTTCTCTGAAAGGACAGCTGCGAAACCGGCTGGTACTTTGGTAGATCTCTCTCTTTTGCTTAAACAGATACCTAAGCTTCACGAACTGAACAATGGCTGGGAAAAATCATATCGCTAAATCACCAATCCAACTTCTCCAGCCTTTGAATTGAAGAACCGTTATGCAGCCCTGGAAGTGGAGGAGGTGAAAGCATCCCTGGAAAGGGAAGAACCAGCGCCCAAGTACCCCAAATTTGCAGAATCAGTGACCACAAGGAAGTGAAGGGTAGTGGCGGTTGATGACTCTCTTCTGACAGGTACTGAGGCATCCATCTGCCGACCAGACTTGATGTCCAGAGAGGTATGCTGTCTGCCTGGTGCCAAAATCCAAGATGTTATGGAGAGTTTGCCGAGACTCATCAAGCCCACTGACTGACATCAAGCCCAATGTTGCTAATTCATGTTGGTACAAATGATACTGCCAGGTATCCCTTTGAGCATTTCAAAAGTGACTTCATGGCTCTGGGACAGTGGGTGAAGCAGATAGGTGCACAGGTGGTGTTCTCTTCAATCCTTCCTGTTCAGGGTAAACGCCAAGGCAGAGAAGCTTGCATCCTGGAGATGAATGCATGGCTGCATGGATGTCATCGAGAGCATTTTGGTTTCCTGGACCATCGGATGCTGTTCCAAGGGTTGCAGAGCAGAGATGGCATCCATCTGTCCAAGAAAGGTCAACGTGTCTTCAGTAGCAGACTGGCTAATCTACTGGAAGGGTTTTAAACTAGATTCATTTGGGATGGGTGAAGAAAGCCCCCAGGTAAGTGAAACATTAAATACCTTTATGGAAATTGGTAAAAGGGGCAACATATGTAAAGCGGAGTGTATAAATGCCCGTAGCATGGGAAATAAGATCCCAGATGTTGAAGCTTTAATGGGAGTGGCTGACTTGGATTTAGTAGCAGTTACAGAAACATGGTTCACAGAAAACCATAACGGATGTAACTCTACCAGGCTATACTTTTTTCAGAAAGGACAGGGTAGGAAGAAGGGGAGGAGGAATGGCACTATATGTAAAAAATAATATTAAAGTTTTGGAATTACAGAGCTTAAAAGGGAGAGAGGAAGCACTGTGGGTTAGAGGGAAAGAGAAATCTATTTATATAGGCATGTTATATAGACCTCCCTCACAAGAGTAAGAGGTGGATGGAGAGTTAATTGAAGACATACGCATCATTGCTAGGAATTGGGAAGTGCTACTGATAGGGTATTTCAATATGCCGGATGTTGATTGGCACATTCCTGCTGCAGTATCATCTAGAAGTAAGGGGATCCTATATTCTCTATAGGGAGAACTTTTCAGGCAATTAGTAACAGACCCCACACTGGACTTAGTGCTTACCAATGGTGAAAGTGTTTCTGAAGTTAAAGTGGGAGATCATTTTGCATCCGGTGATCACCAGATGGTGTGGTTCAGTATTAGGACTAGGGCCTTTAGAATCCATTCAAAAGTGAGGGTTTTAGAATTTAGGACAACTAACTTTGCCAAAATGGGCCAATACCTCAGGGAGTCGTTAGCAGGATGGGAACAGCTGGGGGATGTAGAAAAACAGTGGGAAAAACTGAAAGGGGATATTTTAAGAGCAACCAACCTTTTTGCTAAAATGGTAAATAAAAGGAAAAGGAGACCACTATGGTTTTAGAAAGAAGTAGCTGAAAAGGTGAAGAAAAAGAGGGAGGCTTTCATGAAATACAAGAGATCACAGAGAGAGGAAGACAGGCATCTATATTTGCAAAAACTTAGAGAAGCTAACAAAGTAGTCAGGAAAGCAAAAATTCAAAAAGAGGAGGAAATCGCTAATGCAATAAAATGGGGGGATAAGACATTTTTCAGATATGTTAATGAGAAGAGGAAGGGCAAAAGTAGTATTGTCAGACTCAAGGGTGAACAGGAGGAATATGTAGAAGCTGATGAGGATAAAGGGGAATTACTTAACAAGTATTTCTATTCTGTGTTCACTAATGAAGAACCAGGAACAGGACCTCAGAAAACACCCATAAACAGGAACAAAAGCAAGGGGCATCTTGATCAATTTTCAGAAGTCTGTGTTCGTGAGAAACTATCTAAACTTAAAGTAGACAAAGCAATGGGACCAGATGGGATACATCCTAGAATACTGAGGGAACTTGGGGACATTCTAGCAGCTCCACTGACTGACCTTTTCAATGCCTCATTGGAGTCGGGAGTGGTGCCAAAGGACTGGAGAGAAGCTCATGTGGTCCCTTTACACAAAAGCAGAAGTAAAGATATGGTTGAAAACTACAGGCCGGTTAGTTTAACATCAGTCGGGTGAGTAAATTATTGGAAACGCTGCTGAAAGAGAAAATAGTGAGATTTCTGGAGTCCAGCGGATTACAGGATCCGAGGCAGCATGGATTCACCAGAGGCAGACCAATCTGATTGATTTCTTTGATTGGTTAACCAGGGAGTTGGACCAAAGAAGAGCCCTAGATGTGGTGTATTTCAATTTCAGCAAAGCCTTTGACACCGTTCCTCACAGGAGACTTATAAACAAACTGGGCACCCTTTGAGATTGTCCCTAAAGTTACTGCTTGGGTTAGAAATTGGTTGAGTGAGGTACAGGTAAATGGAGCTCACTCTGAGGAGAAGGAAGTTACCAGTGGTGTGCTCCAGGGATCTGTCCTTGGTCCGATTCTTTTTAACATCTTTGTTAGTGATATAGCGGAAGGGCTGTCAGGTAAGGTTTTCCAAAATCTGCAATAGACACCCAGGAAGGTGTAGATAACATGAGGAGGGATCTAGCTAAGCTTGAAGTATGGCCTGGAATTTGGCAGCTGGGATTTAATGTTAAAAATGCAAGGTCATGCATTTGGGCTGCAGCAATCCAAATGGAGAAATATAGTATAGGGGGTGAAGTACTTTTGTCCACTAAAGAAGAGCGGGACCTGATGATCCTAAAGTAGCTAAACAGGTAGAAAAGGCAACAGCAAAAGCTAGAATGATGCTTGGATGCATAGGGAGAGGAATGACCAGCCGAAGAAAGGATGTGATAGTGCCTCTGTATAAGTCATTAGTGAGACCTGTGATTAGGAAGCTTATCATAGCTCAGGAAGGAGCTATAGGAAAGGTGAAGTGACTTTGAACAAGCAACCTGTCAGTTCTGGTAGAAATAAGAAAACAGAATTTTCCCATAAAAGACTACCAGACCCAGAATGCACCAGGTTTCCAACAGCCATTAGAGGAGCTGAAGTGAGGAAACGTGTGTTCAATCAGAAGGGCTATGAGGTAATCCCTAAGCACTCATCTCAAAGGGCAGGGCCTGATTCAGCACAGCTGCGCTGTGTTAGGGAGGAACACTCATCTAAGCAGAATAAAGGTAGAGTTTATTCTACAGAGAATTATCCTGAGGATCATCATCATCTTCATGATCAGCTTGGATATCCTCAGTTTCATCTGAAGGATCATCAGAAGCAGAAGCCAAACCGGACGGATAGAGAGGGAAAGAAACCCTTTGGAAGAAGGAAGAGAAAAGACTTTGAGAGGTCTAGAAGAGTCCAGAGCAGTACGTATACTGGGAGGCATTCCAAGGGCCAGCATACATCATTGGACTGGGGAAAGCCAGAGGAATGGTGCTGCAGAGCTAGGAATCTCCAGACGGTACCTGTGAGGGAGACGGTTGCACGTGGAAGGGACCCTAAGACCTGTGCCAGAAGGTATGTGAAGAGAGATCCAGTGTCCAGGGATCTGGATTGGAAGGCTGGACATAAGAACTGGACTACATACTGGCCAGGCTATATAGAGAGGAACTCTAACAGCAATGGAAGCTCAGGTATGAACACTGATCTATGCCCTAGCTATAACCTTCAAAGACAGCAGGGAAACAAGTATTCTCCTGAAAGTGCTCCATTGGGAGATTCATCTGTGCCAATCCATGATATTGAACCTTGTTGAAGAAGAGGGGGTGATAGCAGATGAAGAATCTGTTTACATGGACTGCTCTCTGTCTAAACTCCTTTGGTGATTTTCTGTTATAAAGTTCAGCAACCATCACAAAGAAATACAAACTTGTTCTTTATTCTACTCAGAAAAGCTCATGAGTAGGATTTTTAGCCACGCAGTAAAAAGCAAGCCAGCTAAGGGGTTTCAGCTGGATAACTGCTAGCAATTGAGCCTTACTTAATTGCTTGTGAGCTCTAAGAGAAACACTTCTGAATCTATGTGGGAAGATATAAGAAGTTTACCTCAAAAGAACAGTTTTTTTTCCTTCTTTGTGGTTTTTGGTTTGTTGTTTGATACATGCTAAGAAAATATTAGCTAAGCCTACAGAAAAGACCAGTTTGTTATCAACCAGGTCTTATTTCTTTTGCTTTGATTGCCTGACAAGTTCAAATGTTGTTTTCTGATTTTGTTTTTCCAAGTTTAACACTGAAAGCAAGTAACCTGATTTATGTGCTACCAAGCATATCTGTGTTGGGAGAAATAACCCCATAAATAAATATCTTATTGGCTTTACCCAAAAGCACAACTAATTATTGTGAGCAGCTGTGTCTGGTGTGAATGAACTGCATTGCCCACAATCCCTTGCAAATCATATAGATATATGCACTTGCCAAGACTGTGAAGATTCTCACCCAGGCAGCCGTCTGACAAATGGCATAGTTTTTCGGATTGCTTTTGCACAAAAGGATTTACTTGCTGAGGATTACAACTAAAGTTCAAGTTTAAAGCTGGAAAAAAAGATTTTCCCTCAACTGCACTTTGGAGGAGAAGTGGATGTTCCAGGCAGCTGTCCCAGGAGGAAAAGACCCTGTGCAGAGCTAGATTCATCACTGACACAAGGTAATAAGTACCTGGGCATGTCTAGTGGTGGATGGGAGTAAGGCACAGGGGTAATTGAAAAAAAAAAAAGTAGAAAAAAAAAAGAAACACCTGTTTGGAAGGTGGTGCACTTTGTTTTTTTTTTCTTTGTTTCTTGCAGGGATCAAGATGGATCCAAAGGAACTACCTCAGTGGATGGCAGCCCAGTTTAGCAGGCAACAGGAGCTAGCACAGCAGGCTCAGGACACTGCTATGAAAGCCTTAAGGGACCAGCAGAAGCCAGTGCTTGATCTGGTGCAAGCCCTAGTTAAGCTGCAGAACCAAAGTGGAACAGATGCAAGACCAGCAGTAAATACTGGTACACAACATATGGACAGTGTGGGACTCAATCAAGGAATTGGGGCATTTAGTTTTGGGAAGCCAACTCCAGATGATAATGTTGATGATTTTCTAGAGTCTTTTGAAAGAGTGGCCCAAGCATTAGCATGGCCAGAGACCCAGAGGCCAGTAAGGCTGGCAGCCTCATTAACTGGAGAGGCGCTTGCAGCTTATAGAGCAATGCCAGCAGCCCAGGCTTTGAATTATAAGGATGTAAAGGCTGCTATTAGGGATCGCCTAGGGTTGTCTATTTCAGAGTATAGGCGAATGTTTAGAGCTACTACATTGAGAGTGGGTGAAACACCAGGGCTCTGAGTCAGAGAATCAGAGGTTTAGCTGTAAAATGGTTGGAGCCTGAGCAAAAGACGGTAGAAATGTTATTAGACATTATAATGCTTGAACAATTTATGTCTGTGGTCCCTAAAGATTTGCACACTTTCCTTATACAGCAAAATTGCCAAAATCTTGGAGAGGCAACCATGCTAGCAGAGAGATTCTTGGAAGCCACGCAGGCTTGCCATAGAATGGGTGGCCCTCTGAAGATTGGTGCTAAGGCAAGATGTGCTGTATCAGAAAAGAAAATAATTAAAAATGTTTCTGAAAATGAATGTACTGTATCAAACCAGATGACACAGTGGAATAGAAAGAAATGTTTCAAGTGTGGAAAATGGGGACATTTAGAAAAGAGATGCCAGACACACACTAACTTAATGGGGGTGGATTTAAAACAGCCCAAAGAAGGATTTCTTTTGATGGTTGATGTGCAAGGAATTACCACAAATGCTTTGTTAGACTCTGGGGCAGACCAGCGTATGATGTCAAAAAGGCTTTGGAAGAGGATAGAGGCCCAAGAAGGATTTGTGCCTAGAACCCCTGAAAGCCAAGTTCACATCAGATGCATTCATGGTGCTGCAACATCATATCCCACCTATAGGCTAAAGGTTAAGTGCCTGGGGGAACAAGAGGAAGTCCTGTTAGCAGTGGTGCCTAGGCTACCCTTTGATTTGGTTCTAGGAAGAGACTGGCCAAGATTTAAGCAGGGTCTAGTGGAAGGACTAGGAAAGAAGGAGGGAGAAGGTTTAATGGTAATAGCTCCCGGGCCTTTATTTGGAAGTCCTCAGACCCCAGCTAAAAAGATGGTTAAGCGTCCAGAAGACCAAGCTACCCCAAAGCAGACATTCGTCCTAAAGTACCATAGGGTCACAGAGAAGGCCCAAGCTCCTAAGCGGGCAACCCCTCAAGCTGCTGGGTTTGACCTGTGCAGCATAGAAAATGTGACTGTACCTAGCCAAGGGAGAGCCCTGGTTGACACCAGTCTCCAAGTGGAAATACCTATTGGATGCTATGGGAGAGTAGCCCCAAGGTCCGGATTAGCCCTTAAATATTTCATCGATGTGGGTGCGGGAGTAATTGATCCCGATTACAGGGGCAATATTAAAGTTCTGTTATTTAACTTTGGACAGAATGATTATCACGTGAAGACAGGAGACAGAATTGCCCAATTGATCTGTGAGAGGCTGGGTTTTCCACCTGTGGAGGAGGTCACATCCCTGGAAAATTCTGAGCGTGGAACCAAAGGCTTTGGTTCTACTGACGTCAAAGGGGTTAAAAGCCTAGCTGCCACCTGTGCCCGAGAGAGGGAGGTGAATGAAGAGGAAGATTTGGGACCCCAGGTATCTGATTGTAAAGAGAAATCAGAGCCCCAAATAGGTGAGGACCTGACAGTGGTACAACAGGAAGAAATTAGGAAATTGCTTAAAGAATTCCCAGATGTGTTGACACCCATACCTGGGGAGACACATTTGGTTGCCCATGAAATAATAACTCCACCTGGGAAATTAGTTCGTCAAAGGCCATACCGCTTGCCTGAAGCCAAGAGACAGGAAGTAGTGGCACAAGTCCAGGAGATGTTGGACATGGGAGTAATAGAGGAGTCAAAAAGTCCCTGGAATAGCCCCATAGTCCTGGTGCCGAAGCCTGATGGATCTTTAAGATTTTGTATTGACTTCCGGCAGGTAAACTCAATATCAGTTTTTGATGCATATCCAATGCCAAGAATTGAAGAGTTGTTGGACCAGCTGGGACAGGCTCAATACTTAACCACCCTTGATATGACAAAAGGATATTGGCAAATCCCTCTCACCAGGGAGTCGAAACCGAAGACTGCGTTCAGCACCCCCGTTGGCCTTTTCCAGTTCAAGAGGATGCCTTTCGGACTGCATGGAGCAGCGGCTACTTGCCAAAGGTTAGTGGATCAGGTACTTCGACCCCACCAAAATTATGCTTTTGCATATATGGATGATGTCATAATCCATAGTAACACATGGGCGGAGCATCTAAATAGCATCAGGGCAGTCTTGTGCTCCATGAAGCAAGCGGGAATCACTTTAAACCCGAAGAAGTGTGCCTTTGCAAATAGGGAGGTAAAATACCTGGGCCACCTAGTGGGAAGAGGAAAAATTAAACCTCTAATGAGTAAAGTAGATAGCATCAGGAATTTTCCTCCTCCAACAACAAAGGAACAACTAAGGAGTTTCTTAGGATTTATTGGATACTACCGCAGATTTATACCGCAATTTGCAGAGAAAAGTGCAAAAGTGCTGCGGAAGAATTGTCCAAACCAGCTAAAGTGGACACTTGAAGCTGAAAAAGCGTTTTCAGTCTTAAAAGGAAAATTGTGTACAGGAGCGGTACTGAAGGAGGTGGACTTCAAGAATCCCTTTCTGGTTCAAACAGATGCATCGGACGTAGGGCTAGGAGCGGTTCTATCCCAGTGTCATGAAGGGGAGGAGCATCCTGTGATGTACCTGAACAGGAAGTTGTCACCGACTGAACAAAAGTATTCCACAATAGAAAAAGAATGTTTAGCTATTAAGTGGTCAGTGGAGGCGTTAAGGTTTTACCTTACAGGGAGGAAGTTCCAGTTGGTGGAACTTAAGTGGTTGCAGCAAATGAAGAACCACAATGCCAGGTTGACACGCTGGTACATGGCCTTACAGGCATTTGATTTTCAAGTTGAACATCGTGCTGGGAAGTTACACAAGAATGCGGATGCCCTTTCCCGTATTACGGACTGTAGAGAAGAAGTTTCACCAGTTAAACCAGTCCGTAATAACTTAAGCAGGGGGGTATGTGATAAGGAAGCTTATCATAGCTCAGGAAGGAGCTATAGGAAAGGTGAAGTGACTCTGAACAAGCAACCTGTCAGTTCTGGTAGAAATAAGAAAACAGAATTTTCCCATAAAAGACTACCAGTCCCAGAATGCACCAGGTTTCCAACAGCCATTAGAGGAGCTGAAGTGAGGAAACGTGTGTTCAATCAGGAGGGCTATGAGGTAATCCCTAAGCACTCATCTCAAAGGGCAGGGCCTGATTCAGCACAGCTGCGCTGTGTTAGGGAGGAACACTCATCTAAGCAGAATAAAGGTAGAGTTTATTCTACAGAGAATTATCCTGAGGATCATCATCATCTTCATGATCAGCTTGGATATCCTCAGTTTCATCTGAAGGATCATCAGAAGCAGAAGCCAAACCGGACGGATAGAGAGGGAAAGAAACCCTTTGGAAGAAGGAAGAGAAAAGACTTTGAGAGGTCTAGAAGAGTCCAGAGCAGTACGTATACTGGGAGGCATTCCAAGGGCCAGCATACACCATTGGACTGGGGAAAGCCAGAGGAGTGGTGCTGCAGAGCTAGGAATCTCCAGACGGTACCTGTGAGGGAGACGGCTGCACGTGGAAGGGACCCTAAGACCCGTGCCAGAAGGTATGTGAAGAGAGATCCAGTGTCCAGGGATCTGGATTGTAAGGCTGGACATAAGAACTGGACTACATACTGGCCAGGCTATATAGAGAGGAACTCTAACAGCAATGGAAGCTCAGGTATGAACACTGATCTATGCCCTAGCTATAACCTTGAAAGACAGCAGGGAAACAAGTATTCTCCTGAAAGTGCTCCATTGGGAGATTTATCTGTGCCAATCCATGATATTGAACCCATGCTTGTTGAAGAAGAGGGGGTGATAGCAGATGAAGAATCTGTTTACATGGACTGCTCTCTGTCTAAACTCCTTTGGTGATTTTCTGTTATAAAGTACAGCAACCATCACAAAGAAATACAAACTTGTTCTTTAATCTACTCAGAAAAGCTCATGAGTAGGATTTTTAGCCACGCAGTAGAAAGCAAGCCAGCTAAGGGGTTTCAGCTGGATAACTGCTAGCAATTGAGCCTTACCTAATTGCTTGTGAGCTCTAAGAGAATCACTTCTGAATCTATGTGGGAAGATATAAGAAGTTTAACTGAAAAGAACAGGTTTTTTTCCTTCTTTGTGGTTTTTGGTTTGTTGTTTGATACATGCTAAGAAAATATTAGCTAAGCCTACAGAAAAGACCAGTTTGTTATCAACCAGGTCTTATTTCTTTTGCTTTGATTGCCTGACAAGTTCAAATGTTGTTTCTGATTTTGTTTTTCCAAGTTTAACACTGAAAGCAAGTAACCTGATTTATGTGCTACCAAGCATATCTGTGTTGGGAGAAATAACCCCATAAATAAATATCTTATTGGCTTTACCCAAAAGCACAACTAATTATTGTGAGCAGCTGTATCTGGTGTGAATGAACTGCATTGCCCACAATCCCTTGCAAATCATATAGATATATGCACTTGCCAAGACTGTGAAGATTCTCACCCAGGCAGCCGTCTGACAGACCTCATTTGGAGTATTGTGTGCAATTCTGGAGACTGCACCTTCAAAAGGATATAAACAGGGTGGAGTCAGTACAGAGGGTGGCTATTAAAACGGTTAGTGGTCTTCATTATAAAGCATATGATTACAGATTTAAGGATCTTAATATGTACACCTTAGAGCAGGGGTCTCAAACACGCGGCCCGCGGGCCGCATGCGGCCCGCGAGAGACCTTTGTGCGGCCCGCGATGCAGACGAAACAAAAAACCCCCCGGCTTCTGCTGCTGCTGCCGTTCATGTTTGTAAAGCAGGGACTGTCCCTTACATCTGCGGCTCCAGCATCAGCTCTTCGAGCCCTGCACTCGCTGATTAGCAGCAGAACCGTGCATGGGTGGCTCCGGCACGAGCCTCGTTCCAGGCTAGCGGCGCCCGTTAGGGGGCTGGCTCCGGGCCCCCGATCCGCCCCTAGGCAGGGGCAGGAAGTGCCCTGCACCGCGGCCAATGGCTTTCCACGCCGCGCACGGCCGGGCAGGATGTGCCGCTCTTCCTCGTCGCTCGCAGCTCGGCCCCTGCCTCTGTCGGGCAAGCGGCGGCCCCGATCCCCGTTGCTATGTGGCCTGAGGCTGCGGGCAGGCGGGTGTGAGCGCGGACGCAGGTGAGTCCCGGGGGCGCGGCGGGGGGCGGGGCTCCTTAGGGGCATCTGCTGGGAGAGGCTCTTACCTTCTTCCCCCTCCGGAATGGATGTCAGCAGCCACCCCCACCCCCCCCCCTCCGGCAGCAGTGACTGGGAAAAGTGCCCCTCCTCCCCGATCTCATGACTTTCTATCCAGGATCAGCATCCTCTATCAGGGGCTTTAACTATTTTTACTTGGGCTGATGGGGGGGAGGGGGGGTTAGGACTAGTAATGGGGGGGGATAGGACTAGTAATGGGGGGGGGGATAGGACTAGTAATGGGGGGGGCTAGGACTAGTAATGGGGGGGTTAGGACTGAAAATGGGGTGATGGGGGGATAGTACTGAAAATGGGGAGGTTTGGACTGGTAATGGACAGATGGGGGTTAGGACTGGAGGTGGTCTGATTGGGGGGCTAAGACTGAAAATGGGGTTATGGGGGGGCTAAGAATGCAGATGGGGTGATGGAAGGGTTAGGACTGGAAGTGGGCTGTTGGGGGGCTTAGGACTGGTAATGGGCTATGGGGGGGGCTAGAACTGGTAATGGACTGGGGGGGGGGGGGCTAGGACTGGAAATGGGCCAAGTAGAAGGGGGAGCTTGAACTGCAAATAGCTGATGGGGACAGGGTCTTGGAATGGAAAGGGGCTGAGTGGAAGGGGGCTTGGAATGGAAATGGGCTGATGGGGAGGGGGGCTTGGAAAGGAAATGGGCTGTGAGGGGAGGGAGCTAGGACTGGAAATGGGCTGATGATGCGGGGACTAGAAGGGAGCGGATGCTGGGTGGGGCAGGAGCTAGAAGGGAGTTGATGTTGGAGGACGATTAGAATGGGATGGGGCTGGGAGAGTGAAATGGAGAGGGGAAATATATTTTGTGTGGGAGGGAAGAAAAATCTACAATTGGCCGGGTATTGGGAGAGTAAGTGGGGATTGAGGATGGAGGGGTAAAATTTGAGTGGATGAAATAGGAATGAGGAAAGAGCAAAAGGAGAATGATTAGTATGTTAAAGCAGATGTAGAGAGAATGGAAAAAAACTAGGAAAGAAGAAAGGACAAATGGACAGCAGACAATGGAGCGTTAGCAGAAGACACGAAGAAACCAGAAGAAAGTGGCTGGAACAATTACAACTGAAAAAAAAATGCACAAAAGGTAGAAAAATGTCTCTTTATTTTGAATTTATTAACTGAAATATGTCAGCTCTTGGAAATGTGCATCTTTAACGTCTGCACTTTATTTAATACAAGAAGAAATCAATTTATAGTTTTATTTCTACAGTGTTGTACATTCTAAGTTTGGCTTTTGGGGTTCCCAGTTTAATTGTCTTCCTGTTTCTAAATTGTGATTCCTTGTTTGGTGATGGTGTATGTTCTGCATGTTTACTAAAAGTTAGTGTATGGTAACATTATGCAAATATTTATGCAAATGATGCACTTATGCAAATGATGCCCTTATGCAAATGAGGCCTGCGTCTTGTGCGGCCCCCGGGTTACTCTACAAGTCCTCATTTGGCCCTCAAAGCAATTTGAGTTTGAGACCCCTGCCTTAGAGGAAAGGCGGGATAGAAGTGATATGATTGAGACGTTTAAATACCTCCGTGGCATAAATGCACAGGAGGAGAGCCTCTTTTGATTGAAAGCAAGTTCTGCTATGAGGGGACATGGGATGAGGGTGAAAGGGGATAGATTAAGGAGTAATATGAGGAAATATTTCTTTACAGAAAAAGTGATGGATCCGTGGAATATTCTCCCAGTGGAGGTGGTAGAGATGAGGACAATATCTGAATTCAAAAAAGCATGGGACAAACACAGAGGATTTTTAAAGGAAAAAAGGGGACTGTTGTAGTTGTTGATATGGAAGGACAGACTAGATAGGTCTTTTTCTGTCATCATTTTTCTATGTTTCTATGTTTCTAAGAGAGCGGAGGGAGTGAAAAAGGGGGACTGGTGAGTTGGACAGAGAAGGGGCTATTGTGGTCATGGGATATTAAAGGTGAGCCATATTGCGGAACATTTGGAGGGATTGAGAGAGTCTCAATATTGTCTCAATTGGAATGAAGCCAGTCAGAGACAGAGGATAAACAAGCATTTAAGGGAGTTATATCCAGGGTGCAAGCCTTTGTGTTAAAGAGAAGGAGGATATTGTCTGCATAAAATTAGGCAGAGATACCAAGTTGCTGGGTTAGTAGTGCAAGGGGGGCTAAGAAAATGTTGAAGAGGAGGGGGGCCAGAACTGAGCCCTGGGGGACGCCACAGTTTAGTGGGATGGGGGGGGGGGGACGAGGCAGAACTGCAAAACACTGAGAAGGAACATGAGGACAGGAAAGACTGATACCAGTGAAGGGTTGTGTCCGAAAGTCCACAATCAGAGAAACAAGAAAGTAGAAGAGGGTGATCTACCAAATCCAAGAAAATTGCAAGAGAGATGTTGCCTTGTTCATGAGCAGTGTGTGTTTTGCTGAGCAGGGAAAGAAAGATAGTGTCTGTGCTATGGCCAGTGCGGAAACCAGATTGGCATGGATGCAAGAAGTGAGTGGAATCCAAGTGTGAAGAGGGTTGAGAGAAGACTAGTTTCTCAAGGAACTTGGAAAGGAAGGGAAGATTAGAAATTGGACGCCAGTTAGCCAGAGTGTCTAGGACAGGTGAAGGCTTTTTAAGGATGGGACGGACAAGGGCATGTTTTCACAGAGAGGAAAAGATACCCGAAGCGAGACTGGAATTAAAGATGGAGAGTACAAAAGGAGGGCAAGGGAAGGTTCCATGATTCAAGGGGAAGGGATAGGGTCAGTGGGACATGTAGTCTTATGGGATGAATTGATAACCTTGAGTAGGGTGGTGGCAGTGATGGGCTGGAAAGAAGACCAAAGATGAAGGAAGGTAGGGGTAGGTAGGGAGGGGGAGGATGGTGGTGAAGGCACCAAGCCAAGAGTGGGGAGGAAAGTTGAAACTTCTGTTGCGGTGGGATGGAGAGGGGGAAACTTGGAACGGTGCACAGCAATCTTCTCAGAGAAGTAGCTGGCAAGAGGAGAGGGGTCTGGCAGACGGGGATGGGCTGAGGGTGCTGAGCTGTTGGTGACCTCTGAAAGAGAGCAAAACATTGAAAAGGTTGCCTGAAAAAATTTGAGGCAGATAAAATAATGGTGGTGTAATAGGTCTTTTTAGCTGAGGAGATTTGGGTTTCGTAGTGGCGGCAGGAAAGACAGAAGTGAAGAAGGCTAGTGGGGGTAGGTTGATGCCGCCAGAAACCCTCAGCTCTGCGGAGCTGAGCTCGGAGAAGGGAGAGATCATGTGTGAACCAGGGATGCCTGCAAAGGGTAGGGCAAATAGTGCATGTTTTGAGGGGGGCCAGCCTGCAAAGGGTAGGGCAAATAGTGCATATTTTGAGGGGGGCCAGCCTGCAAAGGGTAGGGCAAATAGTGCATGTTTTGAGGAGGGCCAGCCTGTCAAGGTGAGCGGAGACAGTGGAATGCCAGGACTGAATCTGGACGTTGGAAGATGAGAAGTCAAAATTGGAAGGAAAGATGAAGTCACCAGAGGGGAAGTGAAGAAGGGTGTTAGGAGTGATGCGCCGGAAATGCAAATAATGAGTGAGGTTATCAAATTTGCAAATGACACAAAACTATTTAAAGTTTTTAAAACCGATGAGGATTGTGGAAAATTGCAAGAGGATCTTCATAAATTGGAAGACTGGGCATCCAAATGGCAGATGAAATGTAAAGTGCAAAGTTATGCACCTAGGAAAGAACAACCCAAACTATGGTTACACGATACAAGATTCCATATTAGGAACCAGCACCCTGGAAAAAGATTTAGGCATCATCATGGATAACATGTTAAAACCCTCCACCCAGGGTGTAGTGGCGGCCAAGAGAGCAAATATATTGCTAGGTATCATAAGGAAAGGAATGGAGACTAAAACAAAGGATATTATAATGCCTCTGTATCATTCCATGGTGCGACTGCACCCTGAATATTGTTTGCAATTCTGGTCGCCATATCTTAAAAAGGATATAATGTTATTAGAAAAAGTACAGAGAAGAGCCAGCAAAATGGTAAAGGGGATGGAAAGATATCCCTATGAAGAGAAGCTAAGAAGGTTAGGGCTCTTCAACCTGGAAAAGAGACGGCTGAGGGGAGATATGATAGAAGTCTATAATGAATGGAGTGGAATGGGTAAATGTAGATTGATTGTTTACGCCATCAAAATACGTAAAGACTAGGGGGCATGCAATGCAGCAACAGGGTAACCTATTTAAGAGAAAATATTTTTTCACTCAACGTGTAATCAAACTCTGCAATTCGCTATCAGAGGATGTAGTTAAAGCTTTTAGTGTGGCCGGGTTTAAAATGGTTTGGACAAGTTCCTGGAGGAAAGGTCCATAAACCATTATTAAAGGAGACCCAGAATATCCTCTGCTGCCCAAATGCAAGCATTGTGGAACCTGTGTCTTTTGGGGAAATTACTAGGTACTTTGACCCTGATTGGCCACTGTTGGAAACAGAATACTGGGCTTAATGGACCTTGGTCTGACCCAGTATGTCATATCTTATGTTCTTATGTCTTATGTTCTTATCTGCTTCTTGTAACAAATTGCATTGATTTGGTTGCCAAACAGATATGTGTGTGTTCTGTCCATGCCACTGTGTGTCAGGTCAATTGTTGGCTCTGTGTAGCAGTAGAGGCGTAAGAATACATCTGTTCAGTAACACCACTTGACAGCCTGACACATCTCCTGGCCCCATTAACACACTACACAGGTGCCCTAACATTTACATGCCGCTGCCATGCCCATGCCATGACATCCCAAACCCCACCCCTAGAACCTCCAGGAACTTGTGCCACCATCAGTCATCACCACCAACAGCCCCCTATCTGCACATGGCCAATGCTAGACATGCTGGGCATGACAATGTCACATTGCCAAGATCCCTACTGTGCCCAGCATAACCACACATGTTACGTACTATCTGCAGCACTCTGCTCCCCTGTATCACCTGCAGATGTCCCCGCACCAACCTGGCTGACGTTGTGCTGCTGACAGATCCTTCCCTCCAATAGTCACACACCTGACAACATAGCCAATGCCATTGCAGGGCTGCACTGTCCCTCCATGCATCCTCTCCCTACACCACAGCAAGATGGCACCAGTCACACACTGTCCCCTCTGCCCCATTCCCTGCACTCCTATCACCACACACCTCTATCCTGGAAAACTACACAATGCCATTGTGTCCCTGCATGCACCACTGTGGACTGCTGTGTTTTATTTATTTATTTATTTGGAAACTTTTATATACTGCCCCTTCCCAAGATTCGGGGCGGTTTACATAAAACAAAGGAACCATACACAGAACATTAAGCAAAATTGCAACTATTTACAAAAAACAGTATAAACATAGTAACTATTTACAATTTGCATCATAACTTTAGGGTTCAGGATTGGACATATTTAAATACTTTTGTGTGAGGTAAAACAATGTTTGTCAGTGATTCAGTGGATGAGATTGTAATTGTATGGGAAGGGTATTTAGGTAGACTTGTCAGCTCGTGCTGGAAGGGGGGCTAGATCTGAGCAATGGTCTAAGTTATAATAATGCTGAGTGAATAAATATGTTTTTAGTTCCTTTCAGAACATTTGTAGGTCTTTTATCTCCCTTAACTGGGCTGGGAGATTATTCCATTCAATAGGTGCTACATAGGAAAAAGCGCTGTTGCTTGTTATTTGTTTTGCCTTTCTTATTGATTCCGGTACTAGAATGGTATTGAGGTTCCTTCTTCTTCTCATTCTGTTTTCAGGGGGGCTATGAATCAATGTAGATAGATATGATGGGGCAATCTTGTTAATTAACTTAAAGGTAGTCACTTATGAAAACTTAGACCATTGCTCGGATTGCTGGCCACACCTACCGGTCTGAGGCAAGCTGCAGGAGCTGTGGAGCTTTCACAAAGCCAAAGCTAAGACTACAATTTTCTTTTTTATCTCTGCTGGTTTCTAGCTACCAATATAGAGTTTAACTGTCTGTTTTGGGGAAATTGCTAATATAAAGTTTAACTGTGGTTATACCTTAAGCTTGGGGATAATCTGACTGACTGACTGCTTTTCTGGGTAGCCTTGGAGCAGATATCTGTGGGTGCCCCCAGTTCAGGAGCAGCCTTCTGGCCAGAGACACTTAGCTTCCCGCCCATCCTACCCCACCCATCCCAGGGGCTGCATTGCCTATATAGTAATCGCATACGTTGCCATCTATCCTTTTAACTTGGGTTAAAGCCCACATCTTCTTCTTCCTTTCTTCTTCTTCTTCTTCTCCTTCTAGGACTGCTTATTCAACATGTCGTCTATTCAGTGCAATAACTGCAGTACATTCATTCCAAGAAGAATCATTTGGAACCTAAGAGCTTGTCCTCTGTGCCTCAGGTCAGCTGCCATGCATAAAGAACTGACTCTACTAAGGGAAGACCTAGCTGCCATGCATAAAGAGGTGACCCTACTGAGGGAGGAACTGGCTGCAATGAAGCGCACCTCTTCTAGGATACAAACTGAACAATGTCCACCACCGCTCCCACAAAGAATCAAACACCCCTGGGACAAGTGGATCACGGTGGGTTCTGGTAGATTGCGACCTGTAACGCACAGACATCCTATGCATCAAGAGATATCCCTGCATAATGCCTTCTCTGCCTTGGCTAATGAGGACGAGGAACTGGCTGCAATGAAGCACACCTCTTCTACGATACAAACTGAACAAAGTCCACCACCGCTCCCACAAAGAATCAAACACCCCAGGAACAAATGGATCACAGTGGGTTCTGGTAGATTGTGACCTGTGACATAGAGGCATCCTATGCATCAGGAGATATCCCTGCATAATGCCTTCTCTGCCTTGGCGAATGAGGATGCCTAATCCAAAGAAACTGAAGGGCCCTTAAATGAGACAATGTCCAATCTCCTGCTAAAGGACCAAATATGAAGAAAACCTCACCAAACAGCAAATTACTACTACTTGGTGATTCCATCATCAGTGGCACCAACTTGGGAACACAGTTCAAAGGAGAGAAGATAGTCAAGTGCCTCCCAGGCTCTTCAGCCAGCAGGAATACAAACCATGTTGTTGAAGTACTTAGCGCAGAAAGTGAAGACTCCAAACTTGATGTTGTTATCCACTTGGGCACAAATGACCAGGCTAGAAACAGTGCCTCTACAGTCCAAATGAAACTCAAGCCCATTGTTAACACTGTTGCATTCTCAGAGGTTCTACCTGTTCTTGGTAAGGGGGAAAAAAGGCTGCATCGCATTAACAGCTTTAATACATGGCTCCAGACTTGGTGCAAACAAGAAGGATTCAGATTTATTGGCGACTGGGGTAACAGATGGAACAACAAGAGACTATACTGTGTTGATGGACTACATCTCTCTGTCGCAGGGAAAAGAATCCTAAGTGAAAAATTCAAGCAATATGTGGATATGCATTTAAACTAGAAAAAGGGGGTGACGGATGTGGAAGGTCAAGCTCTGGACGTCACCCCCTGCAAAAGCAGATTAAAATCAGAAACAGCCACACTTTTAAACCACACATCAAAAACAAGTGGGAAGATGTAGGCAGAACAAAATCAATGCAAAATACACACAAGCCAGTTAAATGCTGGAAAGCAATGAGCACAAATGCTTGAAGCTTAGCTAACAAAGTTCCGGGCCTGTTGTCTCTGAGCCCCCATTTGCATGTGTCAGCAGGGCAGCTGTGTAAACATTGTATGCCTCACTATTCACAAACATCATGTCCCCAGATATCCGCCAGGAGCTGCAGAGCCTTTCCTGGGACATGGGGGGGGGGGGGGAGTCCGTGCAGCAGATGTCATGCTGGCCCATGGTATGTATGCAATAGCAGACGGGCTGCAAGCAGTGGCGGCAGCCATCAACCGCCACGCAGACATCTTGGCAGACATATCCTGAAGGCAACAGCTACCAGCAACAGCAGAGGCCACCACAAGGGGTGCTATAGGGCCAAGATGGCATGGCAGTGGATAGCCACATAGGCCCTAATGATATCCATCAATTACACCTATATAATGTGTGAAATGTTGAATAAAAACTCATGTACACATGTCAGCCTGTGTCTGTCAGTACCACAGCAATGATTCTGTAAGGCCTATTACCAGGTATGGGTCATGGTGTGCACACACCTAGGTAGACATGTCATGGTACCCTCCCCTCAAGTGGCCAACAACACACCCCCACCTGTCCTTTCCATATATGACCCATATCCCTCCCCCCTCCAATTGTGACTGACATGGACATGCGGGCCATTGCTGTTGTGTGGCCACACATTCATCTCCTCCATGCCCCTTGGGATCTCCTCAGTTTGGCATGTGTCCCATACATTCAATCATTACAGCTTCAGCCATCATATCTACTCACCTGTTCCTGGCTGACTCCACAGCCCGTACGTTATGGTCCCCCTTCCTGACTTGTGCACTGTGTTTGACACCTTTGGGCTCAAACGTCCCTTAGGACCATATCATTGATTGGTGTTGCAGGCTTTGTGCCGACCACTCTCACCCACCGGGTCACCCCTCACTATAGCAGTGGATGTGCCCATTGACCCTCAGCTATCCCTAGCACACACTCAGTTCTGCTGTTCCACAGCTCTGTCATGGGTCCTTTACTGTTTTGTCCACTATGCCATGTATACACACATGGATATGTCCTGGCCACCAGGCATCTGGGTCCAGTGTGCAGAACATGGCCACCAATATTTCCCCTGCTGTGCCTGGGAGGGTGGTGCCATCTGGGAGATCACATGAGGTTGCATACAGCAGTACACATCACCATCATCCACTCTCTGCTCTTTGGACTGGACCATGTGTGTCACACATGTGTGCCTGTCACAAAATCTCGGAATCCGTGCTATGTGTACACCTATGCTCAAGTAGCTAACAGAGAAGAACACACAACCAGACCACGGTTAAATAAAGGTAAACAAATCTGTATTTACAACAATAAAAACAAAAGGTAAAAATGTTCATTATAAAACAAATCATTAACATATATGCAAATGGCACACAATGTCAACATGACATTTAATTGGTGGGCCCACCACATTGTGGTCTGTGGTCAGGAGGTGTTGATAACACCTGGGACCCAGGATTGCAGAGGGCTAGGGTGCACCCATAGCCAATGGTGGCACTACTCCCCCTGGGAGCCTCCATGGCATGATGGCTCATGAGCTTTGGAGGCTGGGTCCACACCCCTCTGCCTCCGTAGCTCATAAGACATCTGTACCATGGCATCCACCAGCTGGCCCACAGTCTGTGTCAGTGCACACTGGCCCTGTCCAAGGGCAACCAGTGCCTCAGCCAGGGTGTTGTCCCGGTCCCCCCTCCCCAGGGCACATGTGTATGGGGTTGGGTGGAGGTCTCGGCCCACACCCTGGCTGAGGCAGTGGCTGCCATCCCTGCGGTAGTCCCCACTGGTTTTGCAGGACTGTGGGGCAGCTGGCGGAACTCTACTGGGCCCTCTGCAATCATGGGTCCCAGGTGTGTTGTCAATGGTGGCCTGGTGCAGCAGGATGACCATTCTAGGGTATGGGGCTGCACCCCCTGTGTGCCTTCTTCCTCCTCCTCCATCTGCCCCACCCACTCCTCCTCCCCCTCAACATCCCACACCCCCATGTGTACAACCTCCCCCTCTACATCCACGGCCTCCTCCTCCCCCTCCTCATCCTCGGCCTCCTCCTCATCCTCACCCTCCTCCTCCTCATCCTTGCCCTCCTCCTCATCCTCCCCTTGTCCTCCACCTTCTCCTCCTCATCCCCATAATCCACATCCTTCTCCACATCCTAGTTGGCCTCCTCCACATCTGGCTCCTCATCTTCTTCCTTCTCCTCCTCTTCCTCCTCCTCCTCCTCCACCTCCGTCTCCTCATCCTCTCTCTCCTCCTCTTCCCCCTCCTCGTCCTCTCTCACCTCCTCCATCGCACTGGGCATGTCCGCCTCCTCTGCCGCCACCACTGTCTAGCCTTCCAATGCCATTCGGCCTAGGTCGCTGATACCTGCCAGCCCCGCAGGTGCTGCTGTACATTCTACAGGCTCTGTGAATGGGAGCAGAGAGTGCCACATCAGCCACATGTCCTTTGAATGTAGGGCAATCGTCACCTGCCACAATACCTGCAAGCCTTGTACATAGCTGATGACCCACCAACCATACAACAGGTGAGCAATCAAACAGGATATGAACTGCACAGATGGGATGCATCCAGGGGGTGTGGGCATGACAGACAAGGGATTGAGGGTCAGCCAGCCTGTGTAGGCAGTTGCAGAGCGGGCCGGATCCCCACTGGTGTGATTGGGACCAGGTGGGCCCATGACCTACCAACCCTAGATGTCAGCCCCCAAAGTGGTGTCCCCTGTGGTGTCTTAACAGAACAGTGGGAGGGGGAGCACAGATAATGCCAGCACACTAAAACTGTGGGGTCCCCTGCAGGGTGTGTATGGTATGCTCTGGGGTGAGAGTGTGTGACCTGCAGTGTGCATGTGTCTATGTATCATCAGGTTTGGTTTGACATGCATCCATTGAGGTCTGTGGGGACTGTGAGGTGAACTGGACAAGGGGTGCTACCGGCATGCTGGGGACAGCAGAGACAATGAGCCCCACACTGTTGCTCTCATACCCTGGCCCTGGCCCACAGCATGTTTCCAACACATTGTGTGCACATGTGTGTGCTGATAAGGCTGACTGCCCTGACATGATCTGTGACAGATGTCCATAGCCACTACCTGTTTCACCTCCTGCTTGTGGTCTGGCAGGAGAAGTATATGCAGTGCTTAGCCTATCGCTACATATTCGGATTCCGGGCTAACCTCATTCTGCCTTCACCTATCAGGTGGTGATAATTCCTAGCTCACACCAAAAATGGGGGGAGAGCACCTCTGCACCCATGATCTCAATGTCTTGACGTAGAGAGATTAGTCCATGGACTAGCTCAATCACATCAGGAGTGCAGTAAACTACCATCAGACGTGTCACATATCTATTGATGGCAATCTGTCTGCCCTTAGGCACTTAACATACAAAGAGGTATGACAAAAGATGCATTACATAGTTCATACATTACACACACATCTCATGGTTGACGCCATTACATATCTTTCACAGGGCAGTTATGCCGGGAACCCTTGGACTCATCATGACATGAACATTATGTAGATATGTAGACGGGCGCCATGATGTGTTATCTATTACACATACCCCTAATGCCTCTGCACTTCAGAGATGTCCATATAACCTTATGCTATGGAGGGCTTCCTCACAGGTGTCACTGCAGACCACTGATCTCTGCAGTTGTGATATCATCAACTGATCCCAACACTGCCACAATCACCCACATGGTGTTTCTGTCCCACTTCCTCAGGGGAGGCTCTTAGCTGGCATTTCACCTGCAGGTCTCCTATTCCTGAAAGGGGGGTCCTGGCTGTCAATGTGTGTAAACTAAGGACACAGACAACAGACAACAGATCGTGAGGGAATGTGTCTTTTCTGGAGGCCACCCATGGGAGGCAACAGATGTTCTCATTAGAGCACAGTTGGGATGGCAAACCTCTGGTGGTGCAATGATGTTCTTGGATGTGATACCAGAGGCAGATCACTCTTTAGTGGTGGATATCTCTGGATTTGCACTCACACCACAGCAGGGTCATGATTTGGATAAAGGTTGGTCATGGGTGCCCTCAATATAATCTGATTCTTTTCAGTTACATTAGCATCAGGAACATTTCTTATGGAATGTTCATCTGTGAGCAACATCTCTGGCCCACTGTGACAGGTATTGTATGAGAGATTGTGATGGAGGTGTCTGCTGCTGATGGGTATCAGGCTCTTAATGGTTTTGAGAGACAAATGTTACCTATAGGATCCTCTTGGATCCCTCCATATCCACCTCCTTCAGCTGTGGCTGTTCTACAAACCGTAGTGTTGTGGGATATTCCCACTGTCATGACCTCTCCACGTATGACATTGCTATGGACATTGTTGACTACTGAGAAGTATGCCCTGAAAGGGTTACAGAAGATGAAGGATGGAGTCATCAACAGGCAGATGAAGTGGAAGGTATTGTGCTTTTGGATGGAGCTGCATATTGGGAAGTGGCTGCTAGACAGCTGTGTGATAGTTCTGTATCTGTACTGTTTGTATACTGAACTGCAAGGTTATAACAACATGGAGAGATGCTCCAAGAGAAGGCCTGTGATACTAGTTTTGACACAGGGAAGGAGTTACCGTTTCCAAATATATGTTCCCCAGGGGTCGCCATTTTCTATCAGCTCCTAAAAATACATAGGGATGTCCATAACCCTCTGGTATGTCCCACAGTATCTACAAGGGTGACTGTACTTTTGCCCCTGTCGCTTGATATTGGGACCTTTTTACATTCTTTGATGCATAATATTGCATCGGTTCTTGGGATACGATACCTTTTCTGCATCTTTTGACTGAGAGGGTCCAGTCTGGCTAACATCATGGGGTTTTATTGGTGACCCTGGATGTGGCTTTGATGTAAACCAGCATTCCAGTAGATTTGGCTATACAGGTGGTACTGTCATCACTGAATCAGAGGGGTGAATCTGGGGATACCCATAAACAGGTTTTGATGGATTGGCCCGCCTTGGACATGACAGAGCATAATTTTCATTTAGGGAATCTGATGTACTGTCAATATAACGGTGTTGCAATGGGGGCGATGGTTGCCCCATCAGTTGCAAAATGTTGTATGTCATCATATGCATCACAATGGTTATGGCCTGAATCTCCTTATGCGTGACATCTTATGATGTTGCATTTGTTTGTTGGCTAACTGACTGTGATATTAATATCCCATTTTCTATGGTATGGGATTGTTCCAGAGATGCAGCTTTTTGATGAATGGATAACTAATGTGTTTGGAGGGCATGCACATAGGCATACAACCAGCATTTCTCTAGTGTCCACCCTTTATGTTGAAGAGGTGTGGTTACCCTACTCACAGTTTCTTAGATATCATTGGCACTGTTCTGTTTGTAGCAATTCTCAGCAGCAGGCACGGTCCCTTGGGGCAATGATTCATGGCAAACGGATACCCTCCCTTATCGGTTCAACAAACATATCCGAGGGCCAGGTCTGATGACTGGGACAGATTTCTGTGTGTTCAGACTGGGGCAGAGAACTACTGCGATAAGATGAGAGATGTTAATTTCATGACCGTGTACTCCCCACTGAGTGTAGCGATTGTGAAAAGTCTGCTGTGTCAGTCCTCAAATCCTCTCATGCCTCTCTTGTCTCTTGCCTCTGACCCTCACCGTCTCTTTACTACTCTCAGCTCTCTCCTCAAAATGCCTCCGCCTCTGACCCCTCCCTCCCTTTCTGCCCAAACCCTGGCTGACTATTTCCATGACAAAATCCACAAGATCAGCATCCAATTCCCCACAAAGTCAGCTACTTCCCCTCCTCACTCCCAACTTTCCCCCTCTACCTCTGCTGCCCTCTTTCTTCCTCACCACCTGCTCCTCTGATTCTATCCCCACCCGTCTCCTAAGCCCCATCTCCTCCACTGTTGTCCCTTCCATCTCTCATATTCTCAACCTATCGCCCTCCACTGCAACTGTCCTTGCAGCCTTCAAGCATGCTGTAGTTACACCTCTCCTCAAGAAACCCTCACTTGATCCCACCTGTTCTTCTAATTATCGACCCCTCTCCCTCCTCCCCTCTGTTTCTAAACTACTTGAACACGCGGTTCACTGCCACTGCCTTGACTTCCTCTCCATTCATGCCCTCCTGGGTCCTTTACAATCTGGCTTTCGTCCTTTACACTCTACTGAAATGGCTCTTGCACACTGTTTCCTCCACGTGTGCATAGTCTGTTTTAGTCTGCTTTTCTCTGATCAGAGAAGAGCAGTGCTTTTTACAGTGCTCTGCTAGAGAAGTGGATATTTGTCTCCTGTGACACCTTGCTGTGAGTTCTAGCTGTTTATTAATTATTTATTGTTTGTCTAACTGTTTATTTAATTATTTATTGTTTGTCTTAGTGGTGTGCTAGTTCAGCCTTCTCAGCTATAACTTACCTTGCCTCTCTCAACTAACGGCTTTGTGTGGTAGCCAGGTTAACTGTTCATTTTAAATTAAATCTCTCTCCCCAGAACCTGCTGTGTGTTAAACTTTTTTTCCTGTCCTAGCCTGCCTGAGTGAATCCTCCCCCTCCCCCCCCCCCTGCTGAGGTATTGTGTAGCCTTCTTCCTGTTTCCTCCATGTGTGCATAGTCTGTTTTAGTCTGCTTTTCTCTGATCAGAGAATGTCGGCGCACCCCCGTGTGGCCAGGCGGTTGCCTAGGGCTACAGGGGAGGTGCCGATTGTCCTTTGTTGAAATTAGCCCGATAGCATGTAGTTGTGTCCCCGAAAGGATTGGAGCCAAGTGCAAAGGTCGCAGGAAATATTTCTTTATTTTTAGAAACAAGGATTTCCTAACCGGTTCAATTCTTGGACAGGAATTGATTGAAGTTGACCAAAACAAAATTCAGGATACTTCTCCAAATAACAGCACACAAGCCTATTATACAGTCCTTGGCTTGATACAGCTTTTAAACTTGCTTTCTGGTAAAACTCTATTTTCAACAGTATTCTGTTTCCTGGTCTCCAGGAGGCGCTATACAACCCTCTGTTACTTCACAGTAGGTGTAGTAAAACTTCCTGGCCCACTTAGATACTTTCCCAAGCAATAGAGTTCTTTTCCAATTATAACACAAACATTCAGCACAGCTTCTTCCCAAGCAGCTTTAAACAGGACAGCTACTTTTAAAAGCACAGCTAAAAAGTAATGGGCTTTAAAATGTCCTGGTAAAAGAACCTCTGGTTTCTTCCAGACAATAAACTACCTTCAGTTCTTTTACTTTCCACGAGGTAACACAGATGTATTCAGTAATCAAAACCAGCTGGGTTTCTTTCTGCTTTCAAACCCTATTTGGTTCTTTTATACTTCTTTAGCACAGATTGCACAGCTTATTTCCATGTCTGAGACATTGTCTAAATCCACAGTGTCTCCCAAGTCCATATCCTCCACGCTAGACTCTTCTTGGTAACTGTTTCCCCTGGTATCTTCCTGAGAAGCCTCACTAGCTTGCACAGCCCTTAGGAGCTTCTCCCAGGTACCCTTAACAGTATGTGAGCTTGTGGGGGAAGGGCAGGAAAAACCCTCTTTGTCTAATAAGCCTTTCAAACGTTGTAAAGGGCTCACCTTATTAGTGCTGCTTTTCCTCCTTATAGATTCCTTACTAGGAGAAGAGTTGAGCCATGAACTCTTGGAGAATATTTCCTCCTCTGAGGACTCCTCCCCTGAGCTTTCCACTGGCCTTGTCAGCTCTTTGCTCCTGGTTCTCAATTGCTTCTGTGCAAGGGATTTCCATGGGTTTCTTGTCCTTCCTTCCTGGAACCCTCGTGTCCTCTGTGTCTGTGTCCTCTCTCTCTCATACAGTTCCTCCTTCTCTCTCCCCTTCTCTCTCTCCTTCTCTGCTGTATAAGTGCAGCTTCCGTTCCTAAATGTTTGGGGCTGTCCTATCCCCTTTGACTCCTCCCCCAAACCACTCCCTTCTCCTCCCTCTATCTCCATAGGAACAGGGCGTGTGCTTAGGTCTGCACTTCTCTGTGAGAAATCTTTACCTTTAGTGTTGGTGTTAACCCTTTCAGTGCCTGCAGTTTTATGGGTAAAAGAAAAAAAAGGCAGTTTTCCCTTTTTTTTTCTGCCCTCAGCGGCTGCTTCTCCACCACAAGAAGAGCAGTGCTTTTTACAGTGCTCTGCTAGAGAAGTGGATATTTGTCTCCTGTGACACCTTGCTGTGAGTTCTAGCTGTTTATTAATTATTTATTGTTTGTCTTAGTGGTGTGCTAGTTCAGCCTTCTCAGCTATAACTTACCTTGCCTCTCTCAACTAACTGGGCTTTGTGTGGTACCCCCTTCCCCCCTGCTGAGGGTTCAGGACAGGGTACCTTGTAACTGCCCTCTTTAATAGGACTTATCTCCCTCCCTCCCCCCCAGCACCCACCCACCCCTGGGGTAATTGTAGTTTTATAGGTACTTGCACATCTTAGAGGAAAAGGGCTGCTCTCAGGTGCAGCTCGTTATCCAAATCAATCATACACAGAGGACCTGAGATTAATTACTTAAGCTTCAGGTACACAAGGTGTATTAGGGGTATTAGATACACTTTTATTGGTATAAGCATCCACACCAATCCTTATTATATACAGAATTTAAAAGACCTAAACACAAGCTTTAAACTAAGATGCAGACAGAAGTCCAGCAACGAGATGGGGGTTCTCCGGTCTTTTGCATTGAGTGTCACATGTATGATTTTCTCCCAGTTGGTGAGAGGTCTTACGTATGCACTGTAAAATCACCAATCCAACTTCTCCAGCCCTTGAATTAAAGAACCATTATGCAGCCCTGGAAGTGGAGGAGGTGAAAGCATCCCTGGAAAGGGAAGAACCAGAGTTCAAGTACCCCATAGTTGCGGAATCAGTGACCAGAAGGAAACGAAGGGTAGTGGTGGTTGGAGACTCTCTTCTGAGGGGTACTGAGGCGTCCATCTGCCGACCAGACTTGATGTCCAGAGAGGTATGCTGTCTGCCTGGTGCCAAGATATTTAAATAACAGAACACAAGATATTTAAATAACAGAACACAAAATGTAAGAACAGGTAATCAAACATCCAACACATACAAACAAGAAATAGGTTTACCACAGGGTTCAGCGCTTTCAGCCCTACTTTTCAATATCTATATAAAACCGGTCTGCAATATCTTTAAAAAATTTGGAGTACAATATCACCTTTATGCGGATGATATTATGATGTACATACCTTTTACGATTCCTAACCTACCGAGTCAACTACTATCAGACTGCTACAATGAAATTACATACTGGCTAAAAACCCAAAACCTCCATATAAACCATGCTAAAACCGAAGTCTTAATCGTAACAAAAAACCAATCATTTATTCCTCCAACCCACATAACACTACAAAACCAAGAAATTAAAATAAAAAATGAAATAAGATATCTAGGTGTCATTTTAGATACACACCTCACTATGGAAACGCACATTAGAAATACCTTAAAGAAAATCTACTTCAAACTTAAAATCCTCAAACAATTACGCCCCCTTGTATTTATATAAGATTTTATCAATATAACACAGGCTACCATAACTCCCCACTTCGATTTCGCCAACTTAATACTTATAGGCATTTCAAAACAAAACATCAAAAGAATCCAACTTGCGCAAAATGCAACAGCTAGAATTATATTAAAGATAAATTCACTCCAACACATTACACCGATACTAGCATCCCTTCACTGGTTACCAATACAAAGCAGGATAACCTACAAAACAATAATAACTACATTCAAAGCCCTAAATGAAATGGCCCCGAAAACACTATGTAATCTAATAAGCAAAGAACCACCTAATCCCACTCATAGAAAAGGACAATCAAATAAACTAAAGATTCCAAAAGAATATATAAAAACTCACAAATTTACAAATAATAGAGCCTTTTCCCACATAGCCCCAACAGTCTGGAACTCGTTACCAGAGGACGTACGATCACTAACAGAGATAACGGAATTCAGAAAAAAATTGAAAATGTATCTATTCACTAAACACTATAATACCATGGAAAACCTTCCACCCAACTTAAATAAAGGCTAAACATGAACCTGCCCACATCAAGTGTATACTCCCTCCTACAAGAGATAACATACAAAACTTAACTGAATGAACACTCCACTCCTATGCACTGATACCCTACTTGTATATAGTTGCAACGGTTATGATCTGCCTTTGCGGTAGAGACAGTACTTTTGTTTAAATTATTACACAATCTGTGTTAGTTGATTTATTCTGCCTAGTTTTTAAACCCTATGTTATGCAAGTTAAGATGTTCTATGTAAAAAGTTATAATGTTCTATGTAAAACAAGCTCTGCATTGTTAACTGTTGTTAATTGTACACCGCAACTGATCGCTGGAAGATGCGGTATATAAATAAGTGTTAAATAAATAAAAAATAAATAAATAAGATCCAAGATGTTACGGAGAGTTTGCCGAGACTCATCAAGCCCACTGACTATTACCCAATGTTGCTAATCCATGTTGGAACAAATGATACTGCCAGGTATACCTCGGAACATATCAAAAGTGACTTCATGGCTCTGGGACAGAGGGTGAAGCAGGTAGGTGCACAGGTGGTGTTCTCTTCAATCCTCCCTGTTGAGGGTAAAGGCCAAGGCAGAGAGGCTCGCATCCTGGAGATGAATGCATGGCTGCGTGGATGGTGTCTTCGAGAGCGTTTTGGTTTCCTAGACCATGGGATGCTCTTCCAAGGGTTGCAGAGCAGAGATGGCATCCATCTGTCCAAGAAAGGTCAACGCATCTTTGGTAGTAGACTGGCTAATCTACTGAAGAGGGCTTTAAACTAGATTCGTTGGGGAAGGGTGAAGAAAGCCCCCAGGTAAGTGAAAGCCCCCAGGTAGGTGATACATTAAATACTTTTATGGAAATGGGTAACAGGGGTAATATATGGAAAGCAGTGTGTATTAATGCCCGTAGCATGGGAAATAAGATCCCTGAAGTTGAAGCTTTGGTGGGAGTGGCTGACTTGGATTTAGTGGCAGTTACAGAAACATGGTTCACAGAAAACCATGACTGGGATGTAACTATACCTGGCTATACTTTATTCAGAAAGGACAGGGTAGGAAGAAGGGGAGGAGGAGTGGCACTATATGTAAAAACTACTATTAAAGCTTTGGAATTACAGAGCTTAAAAGGGAGAGAGGAGGCATTGTGGGTTAAACTAGAAAGAGGGAAAGAGAAATCTATTTGCATTGGAGTGATATACAGACCTCCCTCACAAGAGGAAGAGGTGGACAGAGAGTTAATTGAAGACATACGCAGCATTGCTAGTTTAGTTTAGTTAGTTAGCTGTATTTATATCCCGCTTTTCACTGGGTCAAAGCGGTCAATTGGGGGATACATTTAACATGAGGGGATATGAGACACATAAACTAATACTTACACGGAACATGGGCAATGGAGGGTTAAATGGCTTGCCCAAGACCACAAGGAGTGCTTATAGGACTAGAAATCCCAGTCCCTCCGGCTTGGGATTGCTGTCCCCAGGTGGGACTTGAACCCCCGGCCCTCCGGCCTGAAGTACCTTGTCCTAACCACTAGACCACTGCTAGGAGATTTCAATATGCCAGATGTTGATTGGCACATTCCTGCTGCAGTATCATCTAGAAGTAAGGAGATCCTGGATTCTCTACAAGGAGAACTATTCAGGCAATTGGTAACAGACCCCACACGTGAAGGGGCCATACTGGACTTGGTGCTTACCAATGGTGAAAGTGTTTCTGATGTTGTAGTGGGAGATCATTTTGCATCCAGTGATCACCAGATGGTGTGGTTCAGTATTAGGACTAGGGCTGTTAGAATCCATTCCAAGGTGAAGATCTTAGACTTTAGGAAAACTAACTTTGCAAAGATGGGCCAATACCTCAGGGAGTCGTTAGTGGGATGGGAACAGCTGGGGAATGTAGAAAAACAGTGGGCAAAACTGAAAGGGGGTATTTTAAAGGCAACCAACCTTTTTGTTAAAATGGTAAATAAAGGCAAAAGGAACAGGAGACCGCTATGGTTTTCGAAGGAAGTAGCTGAAAAAGTGAAGAAAAAGAGGGAGGCCTTCATGAAATACAAGAGATCACAGAGAGAGGAAGACAGGCATCTGTATTTGGAAAAACTTAGAGAAGCTAGCAAAGTAGTCAAGAAGGCAAAGATTCAAAAGGAGGAGGAAATAGCCAATGCAATAAAATGGGGGGATAAGACATTTTTCAGATATATTAGTGAGAAGAGGAAGGGCAAAAGTGGTATTGTCAGACTCAAGGGTGCAGGGGGGGAATATGTAGAAGCTGATAAGGATAAAGTGGAATTGCTTAACAAATATTTTTGTTCTGTGTTCACAGATGAAGAACCAGGAGCAGGACCTCAGAAAACACCCACAAATAGGAACAGAAGCGAGGGACATCTTGAACAATTTTCAAAAGACTGTGTTCGTGAGAAACTAGCTCAACTTAAAGTAGACAAAGCGATGGGACCGGATGGGATACACCCTAGAATACTGAGGGAACTTGGGGACGTTCTAGCAACTCCACTGACTGACCTTTTCAATGCCTCGTTGGAGTCGGGAGTGGTGCCAAAGGACTGGAGAGAGGCTCATGTGGTGCCTTTACACAAAAGCGGAAGTAAGGATGTGGTTGAAAACTACAGGCCGGTTAGTTTAACTTCAGTGGTGAGTAAATTATTGGAAACGCTGCTGAAAGAGAAAATAGTGAGGTTTCTGGAGTCCGGCGGATTACAGGATCCGAGGCAGCATGGATTCACCAGAGGCAGGTCTTGTCAGACAAATCTGATTGATTTCTTTGACTGGGTGACCAGGGAGTTGGACCGAGGGAGAGCTCTAGATGTGGTGTATTTAGATTTCAGTAAAGCCTTTGACACTGTTCCTCACAGGCGACTTATAAACAAACTGAGCACCCTAGGGATGGACCCTAAAGTTACTGCTTGGGTTAGAAATTGGTTGGGTGGGAGGCGACAAAGAGTACAAGTAAATGGAGCTCACTCTGAGGAGAAGGATGTTACCAGTGGTGTGCCCCAGGGATCTGTCCTTGGTCCAATTCTTTTTAACATCTTTGTTAGTGATATAGCGGAAGGGCTGTCGGGTAAGGTTTGCCTCTCTGCGGATGATACCAAAATCTGCAATAGAGTAGACACCCAGGAAGGTGTAGATAACATGAGGAGGGATCTAGCTAAGCTTGAAGAATGGTCTAGAATTTGGCAGCTGGGATTTAATGTTAAAAAATGTAAGGTCATGCATTTGGGCTGCAGCAATCCAAGGGAGCAATACAGTATAGGAGGTGAAGTACTTTTGTCCACTAAAGAAGAGCGGGACCTAGGCGTGGTTGTATCTGATGATCTTAAAGTAGCTAAACAGGTAGAAAAGGCGACGGCAAAAGCTAGAAGGATGCTTGGGTGCATACGGAGAGGAATGGCTAGCAGAAAAAGGAGGTGATAATGCCTCTGTATAAGTCTTTGGTGCGACCTCATTTGGAGTATGGTGTGCAATTCTGGAGACCGCACCTTCAAAAGGATGTGAACAGGATGGAGTCGGTGCAGAGGGTTGCTACTAAAATGATTAATGGGCTTCATTATAAAGCATATGAGGACAGACTTAAGGATCTTAATATGTACACCTTAGAGGAAAGTCGGGATAGAGGTGATATGATTGAGATGTTTAAATACCTCCGTGGCATAAATGTTCAGGGAAAGAGCCTCTTTCAATTGAAAGCAAGTTCTGCTACAAGGGACATGGGATGAGGGTGAAGGGAGATAGATTCAGGAGTGATATGCGGAAATATTTCTTTACGGAAAGAGTAGTGGATCCGTGGAATAGTCTCCCAGTGGAGGTGGTGGAGATGAGGACAGTAACTGAATTCAAAAAAGCATGGGACCAACACAGAGGATCTCTAAAGGTAAAAAGTGGACTGTTGTAGTTGTTGTTATGGAAGGACAGACTAGATGGGCCTTGTGGTCTTTTTCTGTCGTCATGTTTCTATGTTTCTATGTTTCTAAGTGCAAAGAACTCTTTGCTCTCAGGAAACGAGTCCGTTCTCTAGAGGCTAGAGTAGCAGACCTGGAAGACATAAGAAAGACAGAGAAGTACATGGACGAGACCTACAGGGATATAGTCCTGAAGTCCCACCTCCAGTCTGGCAGCATCCCTGTTGCCATGGAGGAGAGAGGTCACGTGACAGGAGAGCATCACCCTGGTGTGGCAGGAAGTGATCCTGTAACTAGGACCTGTCCTCCAGGTGATGTAAAACCCTCTCGCACCGAGGATGTTTCTTCAGGGCCATGTCCCCATGAGGGGAGGGTCAGGACAGCTGTTATAGTTGGTGATTCAATCATTAGGAATGTAGATTGTTCCATGTAAAACAAGCCCTTGCTTTGTTGACTGTTGTTCAATTGTAAGCCGCATCTGAACTCTGGAAGATGCGGGATATAAATGATTGTTAAATAAAAAATAAAAATAAAAATAGATAGCTGGGTGGCTGGTGGACGTGAGGATCGCCTGGTAACATGCCTGCCTGGTGCGAAGGTAGTGGACCTCACGCACCGCCTAGATAGGATCATAGATAGTGCTGGGGAGGAGTCTTCTGTCTTGGTACATGTTGGTACCAATGACATAGGAAAATGTGGTAGGGAAGTTCTGGAGGCTAAATTTAAGCTTTTAGGTAGGAAGTTGAAATCCAGAACTTCCAGGGTAGCGTTCTCCGAAATGTTCCTGTTCCACGTGCAGGACCCAAAAGACAGGCAGAGCTCCGGAGTCTCAATGCGTGGATGAGACAGTGGTGCAAGGATGAGGGTTTTGGATTTGTTAGGAACTGGGGAACATTCTGGGGAAAGGGGGGGCTCTTCCGAAGGGATGGGCTTCACCTTAATCAGGATGGGACCAGACTGCTGGCATTAACCTTTAAAAAAGAGATAGAGAAGCTTTTAAACTAGAAATTAGGGGAAAGCCGACAGTCACCCAGGAGTGCATGGTTCGGACAAAGGTATCCTTGAAGGATACTACCAAAAGCAGTGAGGTTCCAAAAGGGAGTATAGTAGCCCAAATGCCTTTGAGCAGACAGAGCATAAAGATTCCAAATTACCCCTGCCTACCAATAGCCAGATTAATATGAATAAAATACAGTCTCTAAAATGCTTGTATGCCAATGCTAGAAGTCTAAACAATAAGATGGGAGAGTTAGAATATATAGCACTAAATGAGAGGTTAGATATGCTTGCACGCTCAGAGACATGGTGGAAGGAGGATAACCAGTGGGACACTGAGATACCTGGATACACACTATATCGTAATGATAGAGCTGATCAAATTGGTGGAGGGGTTGCGCTCTATGTTAGAGAGGGCATTGAGTCAGAAAGGATTAAAGTTTTGCAGGGAACAAAATTTGCTGTAGAATCTCTATGGATTGAAATTCCATTTATGAAGGGGAAGGTGATGGCAGTTGGAGTATACTATCGACCGCCTGGCCAGAATGAACAAATGGATGATGAAATGCTCAAAGAAATCAAGGAAGCTAACAAAAGTCACAACAGAGTAGTAATAATGGGTGATTTCAATTACCCCGGTATTGACTGGGTCAGTGTCACAGCAGGACAAGCTAAAGAGATAAAGTTTCTAGATGGAATAAATGACTGCTTCTTGGAGCAGCTGGTTCATGAACCAACCAGAGGGGAAGCCATACTGGACCTAGTCCTTAGTGGAACGCCAGATCTGGTGCAAGAAATAAGGGTGTTGGGACCACTTGGCAATAGTGATCATAGTATGATCATGTTTGATTTAATTAGTGGAGGACAGAGAGTAAAGGCATCCACAGTACTACCTTTTAACTTTCAAAAGGGAGACTATGATAGAATGAGGCATATAGTTAGGAAAAAACTAAAAGGAGCGGTTCCAAAGGTTAAAGACTTACAGCAAGCTTGGGTGTTATTTAAAAATACTATCCTCGAAGCCCAGACCAGCTGTATTCCATGCATTAGGAAAAGTGGAAGAAAGTCCAAAAAACTGCCAGCATGGTTTAAAGGTGAGGTCAGAGAGGCTGTTGCTGCCAAAAAAGCAACCTTCAGGAAATGGAAAAAAGAGCCAAATGATGAAAACTGGAAACAGCACAAGCACTGGCAAGTTAAATGCAAAGCATTGATAAGGCAGGCAAAGCGGGAATTTGAGAAGAAACTTGCTACGGAAGCAAAAACACGAAATAAAGACTTTTTCAAGTACATTCGTAGCAAAAGGCCTGTGAGAGAGTCAATTGGACCATTAGATGATAGAGGGGTAAAAGGGGCAGTAAGAGGAAACAAGGCTATAGCAGAGAGACTGAATGAATTCTTTGCTTCGGTCTTTACTGAGGAAGATGTAGGGATGTTACCCAAGACTGAAGTGGTATTTAAAGGAATTGAGAGAAATATCGCTATACCGGGAAGATATATTACAACTATTTGATAAACTGAATAGTAGCAAATCACCTGGACCGGTTGGTATACATCCCAGAGTGTTGAAAGAACTGAAATATGAGATTGCAGACCTGCTATTGGTAATCTGTGAACTTTCATTAAAATCATCTGTAATACCTGAAGATTGGAGGGTCACCAACGTAACACCAATTTTTAAAAAGGGTTCCAGGGGTGACCCAGGAAATTACAGACCGGTGAGCCTGACGTCAGTACCAGGGAAAATGGTAGAAACCATCATAAAGAACAAAATTACACAGCATGTAGATAGTCATGGCCTAATGGGAGACAGCCAACATGGCTTTAGACAAGGAAGATCTTGTCTTACTAATCTGATATGTTTTTTTTGAAGGTGTGCATAAACAGGTAGACAAAGGTGAGTCGGTTGATATAGTGTATCTGGACTTTCAGAAAGCTTTTGACAAAGTCCCCCATCAGAGACTTTTGGCGAAGCTAAAAAGTCATGGGATAGGAGGCAGTGTACTATTGTGGATCGGGAACTGGTTAAAAGATAGAAAGCAGAGGGTAGGGCTAAATGGCCAATATTCCCAATAGAAAAAGGTGAATAGTGGAGTACCCCAGGGATCTGTACTGGGTCCGCTGCTTTTTGACATATTCATAAATGACCTGGAAAAGGGAATAACTAGTGAGGTTATCAAATTTGGAGATGACACAAAACTGTTTAAAGTTGTTAAAACCCAAGAGGATTGTGGAAAACTGCAGGAGGATCTGGATAAATTGGAAGACTGGGTATCCAAATGGCAGATGAAATTTAATGTGGACAAGTGCAAAGTTATGCACCTAGGAAAGAACAACCCACACTATAGTTACACGATGCAAGGCTCCACATTAGAAACCACCACCCAGGAAAAAGATTTAGGAGTCATCGTGGATAACATGTTAAAACCCTCCGCCCAGTGTGCAGCGGCGGCCAAGAAAGCAAATAGAATGCTAGGTATCATAAGGATAGGGATGGAGAATAAAACAAAGGATGTTATAATGCCTCTGTATCGCTCCATGGTACGACCGCACCTTGAATATTGTGTGCAATTCTGGTCACCGTATCTTAAAAAGGACATAGCGTTATTAGAAAAAGTACAGAGAAGAGCCACCAAATTGGTGAAGGGGATGGAAGGCTACTCCTATGAAGAGAGGCTAAGAAGGTTAGGGCTCTTTAGCCTGGAGAAGAGACGACTGAGGGGAGATATGATAGAGGTCTATAAATTAATGAATGGAGTGGAACGGATAAACGTGGATCAATTGTTTACGCTATCAGAGTATAGAAAGACTAGGGGACATGTAATGAAGCTACAGGATAAACTATTTAAGACAAATAAGAGAAAATATTTTTTCACTCAACATGTAATCAAACTCTGGAATCTGTTACCGGAGGATGTAGTAAGGGCTGTTAGTATAGCTGGGTTTAAAAAAGGTTTGGACAAGTTCCTGGAGGAAAGGTCCATAAACCACTATTAAAAAGGGACCCAGGATATCAATGCTTGACCCAGTACAAGCATTGTGGAACCTGTGTCTTTTGGGGATATTGCTAGGTACGTATGACCTAGATTGGCCACTGTTGGAAACAGGATACTGGGCTTGATGGACCTCGGTCTGACCCAGTATGGCATGTCTTATGTTCTTATGTTCTCTTGCCAAAGTCTCCAGTAACTTGTTTCTGGCAAACTCCAAGGGCCTTTACTCTGTCCTCATCCTTCTTGACCTCTGCTGCTTTTGACACTGTTGACCACAACCTTCTCCTTGATAACCTGTCCTCACTTGGTTTTAAGGGCTCTGTAGTATCCTGGTTCTCCTCCTATCTCTCCCATCGCTCTTTCAGTGTTAGTTTTAGTGGCTCCTCCTCTTCTGCTATCCCGCTCCCAGTTAGCATACCCCAAGGAATGTTCTTGGGTCCGCTCCTTTTCTCTCTCTATACCCAGTCCCTTGGTGTGCTCATCTTTTCCAATGGCTTTCAGTACCATCTTTATGCCGATGACTCGCAGATTTAATTCTCTACACCTGAAATCTCTCTGGCAATCCAGACCCGGATCTCTGCCTGCCTTTCTAACACTGCTGCTTGGATGCAGGGCCGGCCCGTCCATTGAGCGAGAATGTTTTTTGCACAGGGCCCCGCGTTTCAGGGGGCCCCGCGCAAAAAACATTCTTAACCTTAAAGTAAAATTAAAAGAAAAAAAAAGCTGTCTTCTCCGGCTGCCGGGGCCGCCGCGGCAGAATCGAGTGTGCCGCGGGGCCCCCCCTGCCTAGCAGAGCCTCCCCTCCCCTCCCCTCCCCTCCCCTGTATCACCTCTCTCTCTCGTTGTAGGTTCTGTCACACGCGCCGGCTTTCAGAGCGCGAGAGAGTTTCTCCCTCGCAGCTCTGTTAAGCCCGCGGGGGCTGATGGGAAGTTCCCATCAGCCCCCGCGGGCTTAACAGAGCCGCGAAAGGGAAACTAATCCTTTCACGCTCTGAAAGCCGGCGCGTGTGGCTGAACCTACAACGAGAGAGAGAGAGGTGATACAGGGGAGAGGAGGGCAGGCTCTGCTAGGCAGGGGGGGCCCCCGCGGCACACTCGATTCTGCCGCGGCAGCCCCGGCAGCCGGAGAAGACAGCGTTTTTGTTTTTAAATTTTCCCTGGGCTGGGGGGGGTGGGGGATTAGGAGTGGTGATAGGCTGGGGGTTTTTTAGGAGTGGTGATGGGCTATGGGGGGGCTAGGATTGGTGATGGGCTAGGGGGGGAGGGGTTAGAAGTGGTGATGGGCTAGGGGGGGTTAGAAGTGGTGATGGGCTGGGGGGGGGTTAGAAGTGGTGATGGGCTAGGGGGGGGCTGGGGGGGGTTAGAAGGGGTGATGGGCTAGGGGGGGGCTCGGGTTGTTAGTTGTGGTGGTGGGCGGGGGGGTTAGAAGTGGTGATGGGCTAGGGGGGCTGGGGGGTTAGAAGTGGTGATGGGCTATGGGGGGGGGCTGGGGTTGTTAGAAGTGGTGATGGGCTGGGGGGGTTAGAAGTGGTGATGGGCTATGGGGGGGCTGGGGGGGTTAGAAGTGGTGATGGGCTATGGGGGGGGCTGGGGGGGTTAGAAGTGGTGATGGGCTGGGGGGGTTAGAAGTGGTGATGGGCTATGGGGGGGCTGGGGGGGTTAGGAGTGGTGATGGGCTATGGAGGAGCTAAGTCTGTATATGGGCTGATGGGATTAGGCCTGAAAGTGGGTTGATGGGGGGTTAGGACTGGTAATGGGCTATGGGGGGGCTTAAACTACAAATTGGGGGCTGGGGGATTAGGACTGGAAATGGACTGGTGGGATTAGGACTGGGAGTGGGCTGATGGGGAGGTTAGGACTGGTAATGGGGTATGGGGGGGCTTAAACTGAAAATTGGGTGATGGGGATTAGGACTGGAAATGGGCTGGTGGGATTAGGACTGGGAGTGGGCTATGGGGGGCTAGGACTGGTAATGGGTTGGGGGGGTTGCTAGGACTGGAAATGGGCTGGGGGGATTAAGACTGGAGGTGGGCTGATGGGGTTAGGACTGGTAATGGGCTGTGGGCTGATGGGGGGGTTAGGACTGGTAATGGGCTATGGGGGGGCTAGGACTGGAAATAGGCTGATGGGGGGGTTAACACTGGAGGTGGGCTGATGGGGTTAGTACTGGTAATGGGCTGTGGGCTGATGGGGGGTTAGGACTGGTAATGGGCTATGGGGGGGTTAGGACTGATAATGGGCTATGGGGGGGCTAGGACAGGAAATGGGCTGATGGGGAGGGGTTAGGACTTGAGGTGGGCTGATGGGGTTAGGACTGATAATGGGCTGTGGGCTGATGGGGGGGTTAGGACTGGCAGTGGGCTATGGGAGGCTGACTGGAAATGGGTTGATGGGGTTAGGACTGGAAGTGGGTTGATGGGGGGGCTAGGACTGGTATTGGGTTGGGGGGTTGCTAGGACTGGAAATGGGTTGATGTGGGGCTAGGACTGGAAATGGGCTGATGCAGGGACTAGAAGGGAATGGATGCTGGGTGAGGCTGGAACTAGAAGGGAGCTGATGTTGGGGGAGGATTAGAATGGAATGGGGCTGGGAGAGTAAAATGGAGAGGGGAAAAATATTTTGTGTGGGAGGGATAAAAAATCTACAATTGGCCGGGTATTGGGAGAGTAAGTGGGGATTGAGGATGGAGGGGTTAAAATTTGAGTGGATGAAATAGGAATGAGGAAAGAGCAAAAGGAGAAAGATTAGTATGTTAAAGCAGATGTAGAGAGAGAGAATGGAAAAAAAAACTAGAAGAGAGAAGAAAGGACAAATGGACAGCAGATGATGGAGAGTTAGCAGAAAACATGAAGAAACCAGAAGAAAGTGGCTGGAGCAATTGCAACTGAAAAAAAATGCACAAAAGGTAGAAAGATATCGTTTTATTTTGAATTTATTAACTGGAATATGAAAGCTCTGGGAAATGTGCATCATTAACGTCTGCGCTTTGTTTGGTACAAGAGGAAATTAATTTATAGTTTTATTTCTACAGTGTTGTTGTACATTCCAAGTTTGGCTTTTGAGGTTCCCAGTTTAATTATTGCCTTCCTGTTTCTAAATTGTGATTCCTTGTTTGGTGATGGTCTATGTTCTGCATGTGAGGTATTCTGTTTATGTAATTCCTATTTGACATTGCCACTTGTTCTCTTTCCCCAGTAGGTCATGTATTGTTGTTCTCTGAAATGTATTGGTTTAATATTTGCAGTGTTGCCTTTTGATAGGTAGGGTATGGTGCTTTGTGAGTCCTGGTAGTGCTGTTAGGATACGGCGGGTTTGCTATGGGTTCTAAATGGGCAGTGTTTGTAGTAGTTCCTAATGTGCCTGGCGGTTGGCACTGGATTATAGTAATGTAGAAATCTTTTAGTCTGTCTTTATCCATACACTCATTAAGAGACATGTTTACTAAAAGTTAGTGTATGTTAGCATTATGCAAATATTTATGCAAATAAGGCCACTTATGCAAATGAGGCCCCGCACCGAGTCTCCGCACATGGCCCCGCACCCCCCTTGGGCCGCCCCTGCTTGGATGTCTCACCACCACTTAAAATTGAACATGGCCAAGACTGAGCTTCTTATCTTTCCCCCTCCTCTCCTCTTCCTCCTTTCTCAGTCTCTTGTCAGCTCGCAACCTTGGAGTTGTCTTTGACTTCTCTCTCTCCTTCTCCACACACATCCATCTGATAGCACCTCCTTTTTTCTGCTAGCCATTCCTCTCGGTATGTACCCAAGCATCCTTCTAGCTTTTGCCGTCACCTTTTCTACCTGTTTAGCTACTTTAAGATCATCAGACACAACCATGCCTAGTTCCCGCTCTTCTTTAGTGGACAAAAGTATTTCACCCCCTATACTATATTGCTCCCTAGGATTGCTGCAGTCCAAATGCATGACCTTACATTTTTTAACATTAAATCCCAGCTGCCAAATTCTAGACAATTCTTCAAGCTTAGCTAGATCCCTCCTCATGTTATCTGTGCCACAAGGTCTGTGGTGCTGTAACATACACCTCTGGTTCAGTCACAGATCTACATTGCACCTATTGGGCTGCATGTGTAATCTGTATTGCATGCTCGTGTGTGCAATGGGACCATGTTCTGCCCTTTCTGGCAGTTCTGCTCTTTTACCTCTGTTCTTGGACAATGGCAAATATCACACTATGGACAGCTCTGCTCCAGCAACAAGCTCTGATTATGGTGTGGCTTGTCATAAGAGGATGGTCAAACCCCAAAAAAATCCCAACATAGGGTCAAAAGAATATCAAAGCAAAAAAAGACCCCAAACACAGTCCCAATAAATAATTCCCCTCTTTTTGTTGGATCACATCTAAGGGAGAAAAGCATATGCTTAAATCCCCAATCGATGGTATCCCTTTTATTCAAACAAGTTCCTGGTTGTGTTAAGAAAGTAAGTTCAACATTCGTAGTAACGTATCTTATGAATAAAACAGCCGAACTTATCTTTGAATGACGACAAAACTCAATCCAAACAGCATTCCAGACAGCACTACACACGACGTATACGTTTCAGGGCAACAAACCCCTGTATCAAGTGCTCCCATGTGATGTTGATAACAAACGTCCTTCCTTCATGGAATGTAGATGAGCGTCCTTCTTCAAATCAGCTGTACCCCCATACCAACGGTTAACCTGTAAAATAGGACCAAAGACTTCATGACAGGCTAACAATAATTGTCAATCATCGAGGACACAAATCAGTCACCGGGGAAAGCCCAACAGCAAAACTCCCCAGATGATTGGACAAGAACACTTCAATCAAACAACTCATATTGCACCCCCAAGGAACCACCAATGGTTAAGGGAATCCCCCATAAGAAAAATAGGAGGGCCCCTTAACTGATTGGAACCTGCCTAATATAAACTGGACCATTCAATTTCACGATTTAATCCAACCGGCTGCACAGTCTGCAATTCATAAATCCACTTCTGCTCCCACCATTGCAACTGGGCTAGCCGGTCACCCCCGCGGGGATCCTGCGGAACATGATCTATGATCGACCATTGAAGTTCAATAAATTGATGCACGTATTCCAAACAGTGCTCAACCATGGTCAGCAAAAGGTACGAGCTCCACATGAGGTGGGACAGATAAAGGTTAGACACACACAGCAACAGAGGACACAGACATCACTGCCATTGTGTCTCATACATCATGTGATATATGGGGCTGCTGCACATTTCTTTCACTGCCATTGCTGCAGCTTGGACTATCACCTATCAGAGACAGGTGCAGCTGACAGGCTACATGCATCACCATGCCCAAGAACATTTGGTGCTTGCATGCCACAGCTATCACAGGGATGTTGCTGCACCCAGAATACTCATGCGCTATACAGCCTATCTCTGAGAGATACTCTTACCAACCTGAGCCAACAGGTGCAAAACATGAGCTGTCAGACAGACAACTACAGCTTTAATCAGAAAGTTACACAATGTGGCTGCATAACTTGTCCAGGGTCAGACCACAATTGTGGTGATGGTGCCGTATCAACATTCTCTGCTGTCTGCACCCTAGTCAGGCTGATGGCTCAGACATGTTCAATCATCTGTTCCATGTACATTCCCTCTCCCACATACGCATCCTGTGGCAATGATGCTGTTTCATGTAGTTCCCAGCATCCTCTCCCCTTCATTTGCATCACATTCTACTGTGGGACAGTGCTGTGGGAGTGAGGTGCATAGTGGAGTGGCTGTTGTGCCTCATTCATGCTGCAAATGCATAGTACATCACAGCAAACCTACCTCTTCCACATTCCCAGATGCTGCATGGCCCTACTCTACGTGTGGAGGTGAGCAACTGTGGCTTTGTTCATCCATCCTGGTTGCTCCCTGCCACAGGACCATGTTGCCATGGTAAGGGAGGCACAAGGAAGCAGTTCCACTGCGGGTGTGGGAGCAGGTTGTGTGCTGTGCTGTGCTGTTGACAGCTGCTCACTGTGCCGATGTAGATGTGTATACTGCTGCTTGGTCATGTTGGTGTGTGTACCCTTGTTAGGCAAATGTTTGGTGTTTAAACATGCTGGCATTCTTCCTGCACTGTAGTATAAAATGTAGCCATGGGGACAAACTCCACTGCCAGGACAGGAGCCTTCAACTTTCAACTTCTCTATACAGTGTACGGGGTGTACCACAGTGCTACACACATCCATGCTGATTGCATGATTTCCATCAGATGAGCCTTAGCAGATCTTGTCTTGCACATGATGCACTGGAAGTGGAAAAATAGTTTGTGATCCAAACAGGTTGGTGCTGTACGTGCACTTTGGCCTATCATGTTACCACAGGGACCTGTTTAAAAAACAGGTCCACTGCCAGAACACAAGCCCACAACCTTCTACTTCTCTATACAGTGACTGTACAGGGTACATCACAGTGCTGCAGCCTTCCATGCTGATTGTATGCTTTCCATCAGATGAGCCTTGGCAGATCTTGTCTTGCACATGGCAAAAACGTTTGTGATCCGAACAGATTGGTGTTGTACATGCACTTTGGCCTATCATGTTACCACAAGGACATGGTTAAAAAACAGGTCCACTGCCAGGACACGAACCCCCAACCTTCTACTTCTACTATACAGCAACTGTATGGGGTGCACCTCACCTACAATGCTACAGACGTCCATGCTGATTGCATGCTTTTCATCAGATGAGCCTTGGCAGATATTGTATTGCATATGGTGTAATGGACATGGGCAGAGCTGTTGTCAGCTGCACGCAGGTGACACTCACCCCTGCCTTACCCCCCCCCCCCACATGATGCTGACGTGAGCATGTGCCATCAGTGTGGTTGTGCATGGGCCAGGCCTCAGAACATGCAGATAGGCGGGTAGCTGGGCGTAGCCTCCATGTGGGCCAGAGGCATAGTTGGTGAGGCACAGATCATTACACCCCACTAATCAGCCTCTCAAGGGTCTCTATCACCACATGGCAATGTTATCTCAGATTGACATGCATATGGCACAGCTGTGTGGTGTGGGGTTTAAGATATTGGGAATGTTGTCTGCAGTGGCTGAGGTACTCATTTTTGAATTGTCTGTAGCATCTGACTGCTGTGTGAGTTGGGGACATGCACTGCAGCGGCTGCGGACAACTATTTGAACATATGGAGTGGAGGAGTAGCCTAGTGGTTGGGGCAAGGTACTTCAGGCCGGAAGGTCGGGGGTTCAAATACCACTAGAGGACAGCAACCTTGGGCCGGAAGGACTGGGGTTTCTAGTCCCACAGTTGCTCCTTGTGGTCCTTAGGCAAGCCACTTAACCCTCCATTGCCCATGTTCCCTGTAAGTATTAGTGTATGTGTCTCATATCCCCATGTGTTAAATGTATCCCCCAATTGTGTTGTGACTGCTTTGATTGAAGGATAAGGCGGTATACAAAACTGTCTAAATAAATAAAAATAAATAAATATGTTGTCTTTCCACACATTGTCACACCCTACACTCCATTACCTGTGTATGTAGTACAGGCTACCAGTGTCATGGTTTTCCTGTATGGTTTTGGAAGGTTCCTGGGGAGGGTCCCTGGTGAGGGTCACAGCTTTGCACTACAGGCATTGTGTCTCATGTTTTTTTAGTGGGGTACCTACAAGGTACATGTGCCATAGTTCATACAGTGCTAGTCACAGGATACAGGGCATTTTGGACCTTGGTCAGACACTGTATTACATATTTGCTGGTCTTCTGTTCATATGTGCCACCTCGGCAGCCACCTGGTCCACACTGTGCCACCGCAGCACGCACTGCATGTTCCACCCTACTATGCACCATTGCACCATCATACAGATACACTACTTCCTCCGCCAACTAAGCACGCACTCATCCCATCCATACACACAAGTTTATCATACCAAGTTATTAAATACGCTCCCATTAAATGTTGTGATGAAGCTGACACCACTGAACCTATGGAGTTAGAAAAAAAACACTGATTCTGTTAAAGAATCAGACATGTGTAGAGTGCAGCTGGATAGAAGTGCAGCTAGAGGGAGCAAGCAAGGACTCTCACGAGGTAAGCTGACACGCCCTAGAGTAGAGGAGGCAAAGCCTAATTCAAAGAGTAATCAAACACACCTGTTTAGAATGCCAGGAACTTTAGCTGAGGAATGCTCTTATAAGCAGTCCCCAAATAGAAGAGAGGGAAGTCCTCAGGAGGGAAGTCCTCAGGAAAGAAGTCTTCAGAGGGGAATTCTTCAAGGGAGAAGTCTTCCAGGGAGGAGGAGCAGAAAGCGTTGCTGCTGTAGAGAGGAAGAGAGCTCCTACTGATACTGAGGAGAGAGAAAGCAGAAGGCTCCAATTACAAAAGGAAAGGCAGCTGAACTGGAAGTCCTTACAGGGAAAATACAAGTTCCAGGAAGGACAGTCTCATATTGGAGAACCCCAGAGAGAGGTCTTCAAAGGAGACAGAGAAAGCAGGAGAGTGCCTTGCAGACGATACGCTAGAGATCCACAGCTCAGAGAGCCGAGGTACAGATACAATTCCTTTCCTAGATCTGAGCCAGGTCTTAGAGAAGCCTGGAAGTCAGGGAGCCATGGCTGTAGCAAACCTAGTTGGCAGAAGGTGTGGAAACCTGTACAGAAAGTACTAGCCAAAGAGCACATTACCTGTTTGCCAGAACAAGCAGAGCAGGGCTGGCAAGGCCTGGAGAGAACCACTGATGTATTGCCAGACATACCGAAGGGAAACCCAGGCTTAGCAATTAACGTAGCAGAGCCAGAGGCTATGCAATTGGACTTTGTGGAACCTGAATTAGCCCAGTCTGAATGTCCTATGGACTGCACACTATGAATTGCAGGGAGTGTGGAATCCCTACCTGCAGTATAGTGGCTAGGACATACTTGAAAACACTGTTTGCTTAAGCTGAAAAGAAGAAGCTTTGACTTTGATTTATTTGACCTGTTTGTTTTGCTTTCAACCTGCCTAAGTAACAAGAACTGTGAAACACGTATAACAGTTTGGACTTTGTAAATGTTTGGTGATAATCCAGAATAAGGTGAAACCTGTTTGCTTTCATTTGGAAACCTTTTTGTGCTGTATGGAAATAAAACCCTTTACCTTACCACTTACATTGGCATTCACAACTATTCATTGAGGCAAAGCCTAATTCAAAGAGTAATCAAACACACCTGTTTAGAATGCCAGGAACTTTAGCTGAGGAATGCTCTTATAAGCAGTCCCCAAATAGAAGAGAGGGAAGTCCTCAGGAGGGAAGTCCTCAGGAAAGAAGTCTTCAGAGGGGAATTCTTCAAGGGAGAAGTCTTCCAGGGAGGAGGAGCAGAAAGCGTTGCTGCTGTAGAGAGGAAGAGAGCTCCTACTGATACTGAGGAGAGAGAAAGCAGAAGGCTCCAATTACAAAAGGAAAGGCAGCTGAACTGGAAGTCCTTACAGGGAAAATACAAGTTCCAGGAAGGACAGTCTCATATTGGAGAGCCCCAGAGAGAGGTCTTCAAAGGAGACAGAGAAAGCAGGAGAGTGCCTTGCAGACGATACGCTAGAGATCCACAGCTCAGAGAGCCGAGGTACAGATACAATTCCTTTCCTAGATCTGAGCCAGGTCTTAGAGAAGCCTGGAAGTCAGGGAGCCATGGCTGTAGCAAACCTAGTTGGCAGAAGGTGTGGAAACCTGTACAGAAAGTACTAGCCAAAGAGCACATTACCTGTTTGCCAGAACAAGCAGAGCAGGGCTGGCAAGGCCTGGAGAGAACCACTGATGTATTGCCAGACATACCGAAGGGAAACCCAGGCTTAGCAATTAACGTAGCAGAGCCAGAGGCTATGCAATTGGACTTTGTGGAACCTGAATTAGCCCAGTCTGAATGTCCTATGGACTGCACACTATGAATTGCAGGGAGTGTGGAATCCCTACCTGCAGTATAGTGGCTAGGACATACTTGAAAACACTGTTTGCTTAAGCTGAAAAGAAGAAGCTTTGACTTTGATTTATTTGACCTGTTTGTTTTGCTTTCAACCTGCCTAAGTAACAAGAACTGTGAAACACGTATAACAGTTTGGACTTTGTAAATGTTTGGTGATAATCCAGAATAAGGTGAAACCTGTTTGCTTTCATTTGGAAACCTTTTTGTGCTGTATGGAAATAAAACCCTTTACCTTACCACTTACATTGGCATTCACAACTATTCATTACAAAGAGGTGAACTACTAATCCCAGAATCCCTCTGGGCAAAAGAAGTTTCTCACTTCAAGAAAGAAAGAAATGTCCACCCTGACCTCCAAGCACGTTGCCAAAGGGAGGGGCTGTGACAATGTTAACCCTCAATTGTACTACCTAAATACTGTTAAGTGTACTGACTAAATGTTTGCTGTTAAGTGTACTATCCAAATGTTTACACGTACCCTAATGTTAAATGTAACCCTCCAATTGTAATGTGACATGACCACCTTGATTGAAGGATAAGGTGGCATACAAATTTGTCTAAATCAGGGGTCTCAAACTCCAGTCCTGGAGGGCCGCAAACCAGTCAGGTTTTCAGGGTATCCCTAATGAATATTCATGAGATATATTAGCATGCACAGCCCCCAATGTATGCAAATATATCTCATGCATATTCATTAGGGATACCCTGAAAACCTGACTGGTTTGCGGCCCTCCAGGACTGGAACTTGAGACCCCTGGTCTAAATAAATAAATCACAACAGTGCCCTTTCATGCTTGGGCACTGTGCTGTTGTTGCAAATAGTGCCCTACTATCACTTTCTTGGGCTCATCTGTCTGTGCAGCATAATGCATATGTTTAAATAGGCTCTCTTTCCTCACTGTGCACCCTTACCGCCTGGTTTTGAATAACGGTAATGTTCCTAGTGTTAAGATGACAGCGTTAATGAAGCAGGGCCTGATTCCCACCTACTCCCTGCCCATTGACACCTTCTGTCCACCCCCTCTCTGCCCATAGTGCGCTCAACGCTGATTGTAACATAAGCGTGCCCTGTACCACGCGGTAATGTCGCATGTGTAACGTTAAAGCACGCTAACATTACACTTGTGACATTACCGCCGCTTAGTAAACATATCCCCTAATGTGAGCAGGATGTTGTTAATTCCCATGCATACTTTTACCAAAGTAAGGAGGGGGCAATTTTCAAACAATTTATCCACGCAAATGGCTTTGAAAGTTGCACCGCCCTTTTGTTGTTTTGAAATTTATAATGATTATCTGATCTTCCCCCAGGGTGATATGACATAGATGATTAAATGCTTGAAATTTATTAATGCACAAAACCTTTCACAAAGAAAGGAAAATATAGACCCTAGGGGACATGATATGAGGAAGTAAATTGAAGAGCAACATCAGAAAATATTTTTTTTTACCAAAAGGATGAAACTAGCAGGTTCTGAAGTAGATTTAAAACAATCAAGCTGTGGAATTTGTTGCCAGAAAATATGATGAAGGCCTCTAGCATAGTTGGGTTCAAAAGGAGTTCAGACAAATTCCTAGAGAAGTCCATCGTCAATTATCAGACCTTGCAATGGTATGATCATCCCTGGGAAGGAACTGCAAGATTCTTTGGACTCTGCCAGCTACTTCCTAGTGACCCATTTCGAAACAGGATGCTGGACCTGATGGACCTTTGATCTGATTCAGTTTGCCTATACAGTCAAACCTCGGTTTTCATTTGCCCCGGTTTTCATACGCTTCGGTTTTCAACGTCTTTTCTGACTGAGATTTTGTCCCGGTTTTCATGCATTGCTTCGGTTTTCAACGTCTTTTGACTGAGATTTTGTCCCGGTAGCAGGGAAGAAAAGCTGTCAACGTAAGCAGGAGATGTTGCATGAATGTGGGAGGCAGTTCTTTCTCTTGCAGGGTACGTCTGAAGCTATATCATTAAGATTTTCTGCCATTCTGAAGCATTGAGCAGATAATGTAAAGGTATTTTAATGGACTGAATTCAATGTGATTCCGAAGAGAGCTGGGCACAGCAGCTTGTCAGGGGTGGCTAAGGCCAGATGTTAACATACTGTACTGTACAGTACTGTACTTAGCTTGCTTTCAGTGATGTTAAATGTTCATTTATCCATTTCATTAGTCATTTATATTTATTTCTCATTGTTTTCTGTATGTAAAAATATAGTTATTCTCTATAAAATGTATTTTTTGTGAATATTTTTGGGTGTCTGGAACGGATTAATTGGATTTACATTATTTCTTATGGGAAATATTGCTTCAGTTTTCATACGTTTCGGTTTTAGTCAGACTTTTTCGAACGGATTAATCATGAAAACCGAGGTTTGACTGTATTATGTTCTTATGGATGCCTGGAATGCCCTTCTAGACGTGATGGGATAAACACAGAAGATTGCTACATTTTGAGAATGAAAATCAAGCATTGAGCTCCTCTATTAAGAACAGCAGTGAAATGACTGCACTTCTAAGAAAATAAGGGGTGGGGAGTTATTTCCTGACTAGGCAGACTAGATGGGCCATTTTAGTAATTTCTGCCATCGACTGCTATACTGTAATTATAGACAGCCAATTGTCACGCAGGCCTTAGTTTAGTTTCTTCAAAAACAACTGCCATTTCATACAGGCACACTTCCCCTCTCACGGTATTATAAATCTGAAGAGTCTTAACAACCAAGGGTTAAAAAAACCACATGCATCAAAGAGTGAGGATCCTGTTTCAGTGCTGAGCTTCTTGGTTCATAGGGCTGTAATATCTAAATCTGGTTTCTCTAAGCAGGAAATATTTTAGCAATGGATAATTTGGTAAGTATTTACAAGGATTTATTTTTATTTTTGGGACTATGATCTTCTATATGCTGGATTTTTAAAAGGCATAAAGGGCAGAATTAGCATTTAACAGAACAGAATCTACAACGGAATCCTACTATACAGGACCGTCAAGATGTAAATAGTTACCCAAGTTTTTACGCAAGTTATAGTACCTGTTCCTTGTAAACACAGATCAGCCAATGAAATGTGTAAGTTTTATGTTTCATGTAAACCGCACTGATGTTGAATAGCGCGGTATATAAGAATCTGTAAATAAATAAAATAAATAAATGAATAAAGTGTGTAAAGATGCTTGGAAAAAAATGCAGCAGATAGCAAATAGATGCATCCAGAATTAGAGAATATGCTTAATAGGATTCTATATTGCTAGATTTATTTATTTTATTTATTAAACAGTTTTTCTATACTGCCTTTGTCCAAAGCGGTTTACAAAGAACAACATAACCATCTCAGTAGATTTGTTTTACAAAAAACAGGGGGAAATAACTTGGAGATAAATATAGGTTAACTATGAGGAAGGGAATGAACTAGTGGTTTAACAGAAGATCAGGTACATGGGGAAGTAAACTTCATATTCCAGATAGGGAAAACTGTAAGATTGATCAGTTCAACCAATCAGGATAGTATGTTACAGTTCTAGTTAGGTATTGTCATCGGGTCCATAGTATTCTCTGAAGAGGTGTGTTTTGAGTAGTTTTTTTAGATCTGTAATGGATTGTGCTGTTCTGATGGCTTCTGGTAAGGAGTTCCAAACTGAGGGAGCATAGAGTGAGAATGCTCTGTTACTTGTCTGTTGTGTGCTTTTGGTCTTGAGTGGGGGAATGTTCAGGAGGTTCTGAATTGCAGTTCTTCTTGATCTCATTGTATATGCTTTGATTGAAGGATAAGGTGGTATATAAAACTGATTAAATAAATAAATAAATATGCTGTTGTGATCTGATCGGTGAAGCAGGGAGTTGAGAGATTGTAAAGGATTTTGAATGCTGTGGTGATGGCTTTGTATTTTGTCCATTGTGAGAGTGGAAGCCAATGTAGACTTTTCAGGATTGGTGTTATGTGTTGTCGGTTTGCACTAGCTGTTAGATGAGAGTAGAGGCACGTCTTGGATCTGAAGGATTCTGTATTGAAGGATTCTATATTGAGATGAATGTTTTGTGTCTGGGGTCTGTAGAAGTTTACATTGATAGATGGAAATAGCTGTGTGCCTAAGGTCTGTAGGACTATATGGGTGGTTAGGTCCACTGAAAATCCCCGGGTATCTGGGGTCTAGAATTTTACACTAATAGATGGAAAAACCTGTGTGCCTAGGGTCTGTAGGACTATATGGGGGAGATATTCAGTGCAGTTGATACGATTAGCAAATCTGCTAACCACGTTAATCACAGTCACCTGGATATTTAGCAGCAGTAAGTGGTTAGTGCCGCTAAATATCCCCGGGTGCCACCATTGCATGTCCCAATGTTAGCCAGCTAGCACTGTGACATTCTAAAGGTGGAGCAGGGGTGGCATCGCTGCTTACCTGGGCAGCTGTTATATTCAGCCACTGCCTGGTTAACCCTAACCGGCTAAAGTTAGGACAGCTGAATGTCTAAATAGCAGGATTTGAACTCTAGCCAATGGCTGAATATAGTCACTGCCAGATTGCAAGATTGCAATCTGGGCAACCCGGATTTTCAATGCCAATGGGGCCCAGATATGGCCAGCATTGAATATCGTTGGCAAAGTTGAAGTGGCAACGGCTTTAACTGTGCTGACCATTGCCACTGAAAATCTCCCCTATATTTTTAGGTGTGAAACACTAGCTGTGGTGAGCAGTTTTCTAACAAAACGTTTGGAGCGATGATGATGACATTTAGCTGATATTGTGTTATGCTATAGAGACTATACCATGGTTTGAGCTCCATTTTTCTATATAAAGAATATTTCTGATATAGTATTTTGTAAGGCTGACATAAGTATTATTTTTCACTATTTCTTGAGTGCTTCTCATGTGTTTTGGAAATAATGAAAGAATTGTATTGGCTTATATAAGGTCTATGGCTACATTGTAGATATTTGGTCTTATTGAGTATTGTCAGACGGCTGCCTAGGGTGAGAACTTACACAATCTTGACGATGCATATATTCATATGATTCTTGCAAGGTATTGTGGGTATTGTAGTTCATTCACTCCCAAACACAGCTGATGACAATAATTTGAGTTGTGAAACCAAGTGGTAAGATCAATAAAATACTTCTTTTATTGATGGGGTTTAATTCACCCAGCACATGTATGCTTGATAGCACTATAAATGAGGTTACTTGCTTGCAGTGTTTAAAATGGATAACAAAAATCACAAAATAAACCAGAAAACAACCTTCAGCTTGTCAGGCAATTAGCTAATGTTTTCTTAGCAAATAATTACCAAATACAAAGGCACAAAGAAAAGAATAAACTTTGCTGGTTAGGTTAACTTCTGCTTATTTTCCATGCAGATCTCAGCAGTGATTCTCCCTTGCTCACACACACAATCAGGTGCAGCCCTAATTACTATCAATGGACCAGCTGAAAGCCTTTAGCTGGCTGGCTGGCTGCTACTGTGTGAGCCCAAATCCTGCTTTAAGAGCTGTTTGCAGTGGAAATAAAGAACAAAGTTAGGTTTCTTTGTGATGGCTGATGTGTTTGCTCACGGAAAACTAGCAATAGCATTTAGATAGAGAACAGTCCATATAAATAGTTTCATTTGCTGTATCTCCCTCTTCATCAATCAGCATATGGTCACTATCATACATTGGCACAGACGAGTCTTTCATTAAGGCACTATCATGAGAATGCTTATTCCCTGGCTGCCATTCTCTGTTATAGATAGGGTCTGGATCAGTGTTCATACCTGAGCCTCTCCTGCTATCATTATTCCTCTCTGTATAGCCTGGCCAATATGTAACCCAATTCTGATGTCCAGCCTTCCAATCTTGATCCCTGGACACTGGATCTTCTCTCACATACCTTCTGGCCTTGGTCTGAAAGTCCCTTCCACATGCAGTCTTCTCTCTTCCAGGTAGCCACTGGTGATTCCTATCTCTGCCACTCCATTCCTCTGGCTGAATCCAGTCCAATGGACTCTGCTGGCTTTTGGAATACCTCCCAGTATGAGTACTGCCTTGGAATCTCCCAGACCTTCCAATGGCCTTTCTTCTCTTCCTTCCAGAGAGTTTCCTTCTCTCTCTATCTGCTTGGCTTGGCTTCTGTTTCTCCAGGTGATACTGGTGCTTGAGCTTATAGCCGTTGCCGTCTCTGTCTCTGTATCTCTTCCTGAAGCTGTTCTTGAAACTGTTGCTGAAACTGTTTCCTGAAGAATAATCTCTATTCTTATTCTTTCCTAATGTGTGCTGCTCCCTAACACAGCGCAGCTGTGTTGAATGAGGCCCTGCCCTTTGAGATGAGTGCTTAGGGATTACCTCATAGCTCTCTTGATTGCACACACATTCTCTCACTTCAGCCCCTCTCATGGCTGCTGGAAACCTGGTGCATTCTGGGACTGGTAGTCTTTTATGTGAAAACTCTGTTTTCTTGCTTCTACCAGAACTGACAGGTTGCTTGTTCAGAGTCACATCATCTTTTCTATAGCTCCTACCTGAGCTATGATAAGCTTCCTTATCACATACCCCCCTGCTTAAGTTATTACGGACTGGTTTTACTGGTGAAACTTCTTCTCTACAGTCCGTAATACGGGAAAGTGCATCCGCATTCTTGTGTAACTTCCCGGCACGATGTTCAACCTGAAAATCAAACGCCTGTAAGGCCATGTACCAGCGTGTCAACCTGGCATTGTGGTTCTTCATTTGCTGCAACCACTTAAGTGGGGCATGGTCCGTGACCAACTGGAACTTTCTCCCTGTAAGGTAAAACCTTAACGCCTCCACTGACCACTTGATAGCCAAACACTCTTTTTCTATCGTGGAATACTTTTGTTCAGCCAGTGACAACTTCCTGCTCAGGTACATCACAGGATGCTCCTCTCCATCATGGCACTGGGATAGGACTGCTCCTAGCCCTACATCCGATGCATCGGTTTGAACCAGAAAGGGTTTCTTGAAGTCTACTCCTTTCAGTACCGGTCCTGTACACAATTTTTCTTTTAATACTGAAAACGCTTTTTCAGCTTCTGGTGTCCACTTTATCTGGTTTGGACAATTCTTTCGCTGCATATCCGTGAAAATGGCACTTTTCTCTGCGAATTGCGGTATAAACCGGCGGTAGTATCCAATAAGTCCTAAGAAACTTCTTAGTTGTTTCTTGGTTGTTGGAGGAGGAAAATTCCTGATGCTATCTATTTTGCTTAATAGAGGTTTAATTTTTCCTCTTCCCACTAGGTGGCCTAGGTATTTTACCTCCCTATTTGCAAAGGCACACTTCTTCGGGTTTAAAGTGATTCCCGCTTGCTTCATAGAGCACAAGACTGCCCTGATCCTCTTCAAATGCTCCGCCCAGGTGTTACTATGGATTATGACATCATCCATGTATGCAAAAGCATAACTTTGGTGGGGTCGAAGTACCTGATCCACTAACCTTTGGCAGGTAGCCGCTGCTCCATGCAGTCCGAAAGGCATCCTCTTGAACTGGTAAAGGCCAACGGGGGTGCTGAACGCAGTTTTCGGCTTCGACTCCCTGGTGAGCGGGATTTGCCAATATCCTTTTGTCATATCAAGGGTGGTTAAGTATTGAGCCTGTCCCAGCTGGTCTAGCAGCTCCTCAATTCTTGGCATTGGATATGCATCAAAAACTGATATGGCGTTTACCTGCCGGAAGTCAATACAAAATCTTAAGGATCCATCAGGCTTCGGCACCAGGACTATGGGGCTATTCCAGGGACTCTTTGACTCCTCTATTACCCCCATGTCCAACATCTCCTGGACTTGTGCCACTACCTCCTGTCTTTTGGCTTCAGGCAAGCGGTATGGCCTTTGACGAACCAATTTCCCAGGTGGAGTTATTATTTCATGGGCCACCAAATGGGTCTCCCCAGGTATGGGTGTCAACACATCTGGGAATTCCTTAAGCAACTTCCTAATTTCTTCCTGTTGTACCATTGTCAGGTCCTCACCTATTTGGGGCTCTGATTTTTCTTTACAATCAGATACCTGGGGTCCCAAATCTTCCTCTTCACTCACCTCCCTCTCTCGGGCACAGGTGGCAGCTAAGCTTTTAACCCCTTTGACATCAGTAGAACCAAAGCCTTTGGCTCCACGTTCAGAATTCTCTAGGGATGTGACCTCCTCCACAGGTGGAAAACCCAGCCTCTCACAAATCAATTGGGCAATTTTGTCTCCTGTCTTCACATGATACTCATTCTGTCCAAAGTTAAACAACAGAACTTTAATATTGCCCCTGTAATCGGGATCAATTACTCCCGCACCCACATCGATGAAATATTTAAGGGCTAATCCGGACCTTGGGGCTACTCTCCCATAACATCCAATTGGTATTTCCACTTGGAGACCGGTGTCAACCAGGGCTCTCCCTTGGCTAGGTACAATCACATTTTCTATGCTGCACAGGTCAAACCCAGCAGACTGAGGGGTTGCCCGCCTAGGAGCTTGGGCCTTCTCAGAGACCTTATGGTACTTTAGGACGAATATCTGCTTTGGGGTAGCTTGGTCTTCTGGACGCTTAACCATCTTTTTAGCTGGGGTCTGAGGACTTCCAAATAAAGGCCCGGGAGCTACTACCATTAAACCTTCTCCCTCCTTTTTTCCTAGTCCTTCCACTAGACCCTGCTTAAATCTTGGCCAGTCTCTTCCTAGAACCAAATCAAAGGGTAGCCTAGGCACCACTGCTAATAGGACTTCCTCTTGTTTCCCTAGGCACTTAACCTTTAGCCTATAGGTGGGATATGATGATGCAGCACCATGAATGCATCTGATGTGAACTTGGCTTTCAGGGGTTCTAGGCACAAATCTTTCTTGGGCCTCTATCCTCTTCCAAAGCCTTTTTGACATCATACTCTGGTCTGCCCCAGAGTCTAATAATGCATTTGTGGTAATTCCTTGCACATCAACCATCAAAAGAAATCCTTCCTTGGGCTGTTTTAAATCCAGACCCATTAAACTAGTGTGTGTCTGGCATCTCTTCTCTAAGTGTCCCACTTTTCCACACTTGAAACATTTCTTTCTATTCCACTGTGTCATCTGGTTTGATACAGTACATTCATTTTCAGAAACATTCTTAATTATTCCTTTTTCTGATACAGCACATCTAGCCTCAGCATCCATCTTTAGAGGGCCACCCATTCTATGGCAAGCCTGCGTGGCTTCCAAGAATCTCTCTGCTAGCATGGTTGCCTCTCCAAGATTTTGGCAATTTTGCTGTATAAGAAAAACATTCAAATCTTTAGGTACCCCAAGCATAAATTGTTCCAGCATTATAATATCTAATAACATTTCTACTGTCTTTTGCTCAGGCTCCAACCATTTTACAGCTAGACTTCTAATTCTCTGACTCAGAGCCCTGGGTGTCTCACCCACTTTCAATGTAACAGCTCTAAACATTCGCCTATACTCTGAAATAGACAACCCTAGGCGATCTCTAATAGCTGCCTTTACATCCTTATAAATCAAAGCCTGGGCTGCTGGCATTGCTCTGTAAGCTGCTAGTGCCTCACCAGTTAATGAGGCTGCCAGCCTTACTGCCCACTGGGTCTCTGGCCATGCTAAAGCCTGTGCCACTCTTTCAAAAGACTCTAGAAAATCATCAACATTATCTTCTGGAGTTAATTTCCCAAAATTAAATGCCCCAATCCCTTGATTGAGTCCCACAGTGTCCACATGTGGTGCACCAGTACTAACTGCTGGTCTTGCATCTGTTCCACTTTGGCTCTGCAGCTGAACTAGAGCTTGCACCAGATCAAGCACTGGTTTCTGCTGTTCCATTAAGGCCTTCACAGCAGTGTCCTGGGCCTGCTGTGATAGCTCCTGCTGCTTGCTGAATTGGGCTGCCATCCACTGAGCCATCTCCCTCGGATCCATCTTGACCCCTGCAAGAAAAGAAAAAAAAAAAACCCAAAGAGCAGCACCTTCCAACCAGGTGTGTTTTTTTTTTTTCAACTTTTTTTTTTTTTTCAATTACCCCCTGTGCTTACACACATCCACCACTAGACATGCCCAGGTACATATTACCTTGTCTCAGTGATGAATCCAGCTTTGCACAGGGTCTTTTCCTCTGGGACAGCTTCCTGGAACAACCACGTTTCCTCCAAAGTGCAGACGAGGGAAAAAATCTTCTTACAGCTTTAAACTTGACTTTTATTTGTAATTTATTTATTTATTTATTTATTTAACAATTCTTTTATACCGCGCTATTATAATCAGTGCGGTGTACATAGAACAAGAACATACTACAATGCATACAGGTAACATTGAGTTTTACATTGAACAGGGAAATTCAACAATAGGACAACCGGGGGAACTATGTACAGAATAACTTAATCCACAACAAGTAAATCCTCTTGGTGCAAGAGCAATCCGAAAAACTACGCCATTTGTCAGACGGCTGCCTAGGGTGAGAACTTACACAATCTTGACGATGCATATATTCATATGATTCTTGCAAGGTATTGTGGGTATTGTAGTTCATTCACTCCCAAACACAGCTGATGACAATAATTTGAGTTGTGAAACCAAGTGGTAAGATCAATAAAATACTTCTTTTATTGATGGGGTTTAATTCACCCAGCACATGTATGCTTGATAGCACTATAAATGAGGTTACTTGCTTGCAGTGTTTAAAATGGATAACAAAAATCACAAAATAAACCAGAAAACAACCTTCAGCTTGTCAGGCAATTAGCTAATGTTTTCTTAGCAAATAATTACCAAATACAAAGGCACAAAGAAAAGAATAAACTTTGCTGGTTAGGTTAACTTCTGCTTATTTTCCATGCAGATCTCAGCAGTGATTCTCCCTTGCTCACACACACAATCAGGTGCAGCCCTAATTACTATCAATGGACCAGCTGAAAGCCTTTAGCTAGCTGGCTGCTACTGTGTGAGCCCAAATCCTGCTTTAAGAGCTGTTTGCAGTGGAAATAAAGAACAAAGTTAGGTTTCTTTGTGATGGCTGATGTGTTTGCTCACGGAAAACTAGCAATAGCATTTAGATAGAGAACAGTCCATATAAATAGTTTAATTTGCTGTATCTCCCTCTTCATCAATCAGCATATGGTCACTATCATACATTGGCACAGACGAGTCTTTCATTAAGGCACTATCATGAGAATGCTTATTCCCTGGCTGCCATTCTCTGTTATAGATAGGGTCTGGATCAGTGTTCATACCTGAGCCTCTCCTGCTATCATTATTCCTCTCTGTATAGCCTGGCCAATATGTAACCCAATTCTGATGTCCAGCCTTCCAATCTTGATCCCTGGACACTGGATCTTCTCTCACATACCTTCTGGCCTTGGTCTGAAAGTCCCTTCCACATGCAGTCTTCTCTCTCTTCCAGGTAGCCACTGGTGATTCCTATCTCTGCCACTCCATTCCTCTGGCTGAATCCAGTCCAATGGACTCTGCTGGCTTTTGGAATACCTCCCAGTATGAGTACTGCCTTGGAATCTCCCAGACCTTCCAATGGCCTTTCTTCTCTTCCTTCCAGAGAGTTTCCTTCTCTCTCTATCTGCTTGGCTTGGCTTCTGTTTCTCCAGGTGATACTGGTGCTTGAGCTTATAGCCGTTGCCGTCTCTGTCTCTGTATCTCTTCCTGAAGCTGTTCTTGAAACTGTTGCTGAAACTGTTTCCTGAAGAATAATCTCTATTCTTATTCTTTCCTAATGTGTGCTGCTCCCTAACACAGCGCAGCTGTGTTGAATGAGGCCCTGCCCTTTGAGATGAGTGCTTAGGGATTACCTCATAGCTCTCTTGATTGCACACACATTCTCTCACTTCAGCCCCTCTCATGGCTGCTGGAAACCTGGTGCATTCTGGGACTGGTAGTCTTTTATGTGAAAACTCTGTTTTCTTGCTTCTACCAGAACTGACAGGTTGCTTGTTCAGAGTCACATCATCTTTTCTATAGCTCCTACCTGAGCTATGATAAGCTTCCTTATCACAGTATATATTTGTAGCCTTTTGTGGTGGTTATTTGTTTGCTGATGATTAAGTGGTCAGTAGGATTACATATTTGTAAGAGGTAGTTGGCAAGCTAAACTTCTGCATTCAAAATACCTGGCAAAATATGTCCACCTAAATTCTCAAGGCAGTCAAATTCAGCTAGGTGGCTCCAAGCCATTCCTAGCGTGCAATCAAGGTTTAGCAAGCTAGTTTATTTATTTATTTAACAGATTTCTATACCGCCTTTAGACCAAAGCTTTTTACAAGGAACAAATAGCAAACAAATTCGGCTGGGTTGCAGTTTGTGACGTAGGAGCCTCTTATGAAGCAATGGAAACAGATAGTGAACCGGTGGAGAGAACCGGTACTGCAGGAGAATGCAGGATTTTCTCTTCTGAGAGAAAAAAACACAGAGCTAATCAGGAACCACACCTCACCTCAAGGCAGGAGAGAAGACTAGTCCCTGATTGGGCACGCCCAAGCAGGAGGCGGGCAGTGCAGTACTCAGGCAGCTTGTTAAGAACCCAGAAACAGAAGAGCACGAGGATCAGGACAGAGTCAGCGAGGAGGAGTCAGGACACAAGCACCTGGACGAGGACAGGTCAGATGACCAGGAACAGGAACCGTTGGAGAGAGAACCACTAAGCAGCTGTGATCCACGAGGGAGCAGACAGGACCTGGGAGACTCAGGGGCAGTGAAAGGCTTCTGTAACCAGAAGAATTCAAAGGCACTGAGAGACCCAAGGCTACAGCTCAGGAGTTTAAAGGACCAAGCAGAACCTTGGAACAGGAGGCAGAGGGATAGAGAATTACCCTGGAAGAAGCCCCAGCTCAAGGTATCTGGTGGGTTTGGAACGGCTAGCAAGCTTAACTGTGGGAAGCCAGAAAGAGTGAACTTTAATTGTGAAAGACAGGACAAAGGCAGAAAGTTTGGTAGTAACTGGTTAAGCCAAGAGAAGCCTGACTGTTTTCCTTTTAACACTCTGAGAGACTCTCCAAGCACAGCTGAAGCGTTTTACCCTGCACTTTCATTTGGAGATAGGTGGGGGAAGGGAAATGCTTACACGCTGAACTGTTGTCCAAGTAAAAGCACTGATAATTGCCAAGAGATATGGACTGTAAACAAGCATTTACCTGAAGGAGGATATTCTCAGCCTAGCCCAGAAAATACACAGGCTGAATTACTTCTCACTGAATTCAGGGAGTTCCTTAAAAGCAGAGCAGTTTCTCCTTATGACGTAGCACAGCCTACAAGCAGCCGTGAGGAAGAAATCCCTTTAATTTCTCTGCCATCTACAGAGCAGGAAGTCCCGATGGACTGCTCTACCTGTATAATTCAGAAGGACATTTAAGTGATATGCTTGCCAAGCTTATGTGAAAGAATATAACAAACTTATCTCACTGATTGCCATGCTTAAGAAGCTTATGTGAAGAGAATAAGTGAAAGCATATTGTGTGCAATTCAGGAGCATTGCTGTTACCAGAGTTTTCTGTTACGTTACTGAAAGGAGGTCACATGACAACTGAATGTGATCGGTAATGGATATTTAGCCAAGCAGTGAAAAGCCTTGTTTAGTTAAGTTTCTCAGCCTTGTTTTATGCTACATTATTTCATTTACGTCTGCTGCACTTGAACTGCGAAAGCGGGAAATAAACCTCACAAAAGAAATTTTCTTTGCCTTGCCTTACTACCTGAGCACCTACACAACTACAAGCTTAACCCTCAAGGGCAACCAAGGCCAGCCCCTCCTGAAACCCTCAAGGTCCAGGGAGTGGGTGGGTGGCAAAGTGGCGTAATTGGCAGGATACTGCGCAGGCGCAAGAAGTAGCCACACCGAGAACTGCAGAAGCTGACTTCCAGAAGGTGCCCAGCCGAAGAGCTGACGAGCCCAGACAAGGAAGGAGACTGCAGGAGACTACAGGATCTTCTGTTCCTGACGTGCTTGTATACCACCTGAGCCAGGTAAAGGGTATCCACCCCGGGTAACCAGGATACCAGGGCAAGGGTGCAGCCTAGTGGTGACTAGGGAGAAAAAAAAAAAAGAAGGGAATAAAAGCGCAGATAGACAAGTGTACTGTGATTCCGCACTTGGGTCTGTCTTTTTGTTTTATTCCAGGAATTTCAAGATGGCGATGGACGCCAAGGATATTTTCCACTGGATGGCGATGCAGCTGGAGCGCCAGAGAGATCTTGCGTTAGAGGCACAGGAAAAAGCCAACGCGAGTTTACGTGAACAGCAGCAACCTCTACTTACCCTGATGGAGGAATGGTTAAAGGAGAGGAAGCAAACGACTGGACCACCAACATCTACAACAGGTTCCACTCTAACAGACACTGTACACCCTGTTGGTCTACAGACAGGAACTTTGTTTAACTTTGGACAGCTTACTAATCAGGATGACGTAGATGACTTTCTCGAGAGCTTTGAGAGAGTAGCTCGCCTTAGCTCCTGGCCTAAAGAACACTGGGCGCTAAGATTAGCAGCATCCCTTACTGGGGAAGCGATGGCCGCTTATCGCGCCATGCCTGCTGCTATGGCCGGCAGCTATGATGAATTAAAAAAGGCGATAAGAGAGAGATTAGGGCTCACTCCTTTGGTCTACCACACGCGTTTGAGGAGTGTGAGACTGAGGCCGAGTGAGACTCCTAAGTCATTGTGTCACAGGATTCGTAGCTTGATTGACAAGTGGTTAACTCCAGAAGGGAGGTCTGTGGAGTCAATACTTGATGACTTGGTATTAGAGCAATACATGAACGCTCTACCCCAGGGAATCCGCACCTTCCTAATCTTACAGAATTGCAAAACTCCCCAAGAAGCTGTTGCACTCTCTGAAAGATACATAGAGGCAGAGCTAACTGCCCAGAGAGCTGGCACTACTTCCCAGGAGTCAGGCATTCGCAGATCAGAAAGGGACGGGAGGGTGCAGGAGGACCCTATAAAAATGTGCATGCCTTTATGGAAAAGCTCTAAGAGTAAGCTAAGATGTTACAGATGTGGGCAAGAGGGACATTTGCAAAAACACTGTTTTGTTAAAACTGCCTTGATAGCCGGTAGTCCTATGGAAGATAGACCCGGATTTCTTCTTGCTATTGAAGTACAGGGAATTACCACTCAAGCTCTGCTGGATTCAGGAGCAGAGTTAAGCATGCTCTCTGAAGAGTTTTGGCAGAGAATAGAAGCCATGCAGGGCAAGGAAGTAATTCAGCCTGTTAGTTCAGTTAAAATAAGGTGCGTCCATGGAGGAACCTCTACTTATCCGGTGTATAAATTACACATAGCAGGGTTAGGTGCACAAAGGACTGTCCCCTTAGCAGTTGTCCCTGGACTTCCCCATGCAGTAATTCTAGGCAGGGATTGGCCACAGTTCTTTAGGGAGATGGAAAGAGAGTTCCTAAACTGCCTACTTTACAGCTGAACTCCTCTCCCATCCCTGCTTGGAAAGAGCTTTCTGTTTCCATGGGCCTCTCTCCTGGTTTGCTCCTTAATCCCTCTGCATGAGTTATACCCTCCCACCCCTGAGCTCTGAGTTTAAACTCTTTTAAGGTGGACTGCTGATAATTCCCTTGGAGAAAAACAAGTAACATCCTATAACATCACATACCCTCTCCCTCAGCTCATCCATGCCCTGTTGAGCACCTGCCGTACCTGGAACTCTCACCGGGGAAAGGGAGTCTTCATTCATGTGAGCCCTGCCCACTCTATGGTTGATCTGATACTGTTACTATGCTGGAGACACAGAAACCACCACAAAATACAGTCGTTCATCTCCCTATATCGATCCAGCCATTTGAAGAGTTCATGGTCCATAACCAGTGTTAATGGACAGCACAGCAGGTAGTACATGAAGGTTTCAAGTTCCCACTTGACGGCTAAAACTTCCTTCTCTATTACAGCATAATGTTTCTCTCAAGGGAGCAGCTTTTTACTAATGAATGCCACTGGATGTTCTTCACCCCTGACTTCCTGGGCCAGGATGGCTCCCAGGCCCACTTCTGAGTAGGGTTGCCAACCGGCCGGTTTTCAGCCGGCCTGGCCGGTTTTCAGCCGGCCTGGCCGGTTTTTCCATGGCCAGGCCGGCTGCTGGTGCAGATGTAAAACCGGCCCTTGAAAAGCCGGTTTTTTGCTCTGGCCGCAAGATCGGAAGCAGCCAGAGCAAAAAAACGGCTTTTCTTCAGATCCGAAGAAGTCCGCGGAGTTTAAAAAAACCAGCCCGCACACCGGAAGGCTTCAGTTCGCGGCTTCACAGAAACAACCGCCAGCGTGAAGGAAAAGGATCTTCACGCTGGCAGTTGTACAGAGGGAGCCGGGGCCTCGCGCGGGCTTCTCCGGCTCCCTCTGAAGCCCCTCAGACAGTCGCGGTGCTGGTCGGGGGGGGGGGGGAGAGGCCAAGGACTGCAAGGGCTGTGATGGGGGGGGCTAGGACTACAAATGGGCTGGGGGGGGAGACCTGGACTGGAAAAGGGCTATGGGGGGGACGGACTTGGACTGGAAATGTTGCTGTGATGGGTGGGGGGGGGGGGGACCTGGACGGGAAATGGGCTATGAGGGGGGGACCTTGGACGGGAAAAGGGCTATGGGGGGGACTGGGAGGGGAAATATTGGGGTGAGGGGGGGGGGGACCTGGACTGGAAATTGGCTGTGAGGAGGGGAACTTGGACTGGAAAAGGGCTATGGGGGGGGGACTTGGACTGGAAATGTTGTTGTGATGGGGGGGGGGGGACCTGGACTGGAAATGGGCTATGGTGGAGGGAGGGGGAACCTGGACTGGAAATAGGCTGTGATTAGGGGAGCTAGGACTGCAAATGGGCTGTGATGGTGCGGGGGGGACTAGGACTGCAAATGGGCTGTGATGGTGGGGGGGACCTAGGACTGGAAATAGGCTGTGAGGGTGGGGGCTAGGGCTAGAAAGAGGCTGTGATGGGGGACCTGGACTGGAAATGGGCTGTGATTGGGGGGGGGGGCTAGGACTGGAAATGGCCTGTGATGTGAGGGCTAGCACTGGAAATGGGTTGATGAAGAGCTGGAATAGGACTGGAAATGGGCTGATGGGGGCTACAATAGGACTGGAGGGCTGATGTGGGGCACGGGAGAATGGGACTAGAAGGGAGTGGATGCTGGGTGGGTCTAGAACTATAAGGGAACTGATTTTGGGGGAGGACTAGAATGGATGGGGAATGAGAATGGAAGGGGAAAAGATATTTTGTGTGGAAGAAAAGTCTATGATGGGCCAGGTATTGGGAGAGTAAGAGGGGCTTGAGAATGGAAGGGTGAAATTTAAAAGGATGATAAAGGAATAAGGAAAGAATTGGGGGAAAGAGCAAAAGGGAAACAATCAGTATGTTAAAGCAGAAATAGAGAGAGAATGGAAAACATCTAAAAGAGAAGAAAGGACAAATGGATAGCTCGCAGAAGACACAAAGAAACCAGAAGAAAGTGACTGGAGCAATTGCAACTGAAAAATAAAATGCCCAAACAGAAGGTAGAAAAATACTTTTTATTTTGAATTTATTAACTGGAATATGTCTGGTCTGGGAAATGTGTATTGCTAACATCTTTGCGTTTTTGTTTAGTGCAAGAGGAAATTACTTTATAGTTTTATTTCTCCAGTGTTGTACATTTCATGTTTGGCTTTTGGGGTTCCCAGTTTAATTATTATCTGACCAAGGAAGTTAGCCTACACGTATCCTCGGTAATTTTTGTGGGTGGGGCTGGGGGCGGGGTGGGGTGGGGCGGGGCAGGGGTGGGACTAGGGGCGGAGAATGGGTGGAGCATGGCGAGCCACAGGTGTTGGGTTTTTCTCGGTGAAAAAGTTGGCAACCCTACTTCTGAGGCATCTGTTTGTACAATAAATAGTAGAAAGAAATCAGGGCTAATCAGGACAGATGCTGAGCAAATGGTCTGCTTGAGATGCTGGAAGCCCGGTCAAGGGCCAGTGACCATTGAGGTTGCTTGGGAGTTGCGTTCTGTAAGGGATTAGTTAATGGTTCTGCAATCTCTACAAAACTGGGAATAAACTGGCGGTAATAGCCAACCAATCTAAGGAAGGCCCAAACATCTTTCTTTGACTTTGGGGTGGGGACTTACACAATGGTTTCCACCTTCCATAGTTGAGGTCATTTCTGGCCGTTCCTGATTAAGTAGCCCAGGTATTGGACATCCCAGCCTCCCAGGAAGCATTTCTTAGCTGTTAACCTGGCTCTTTGCAGGCTGGTCAATATAGCTTGTACTTGGGTTAGATGGGTGTACCAATCTTTACCGTAGATGACGATGTAATCAAGGTATGCAGCCACATACTCATTATGTGGTCTCAGCAGGCAGTTGACTAAGCATTGAAATGTGGCTTGAGCCCCATGTAATCCAAATGGCAGTACAGTAAACTGGAAAAAGTCTTGCAGTGCCGAGAAGGCAGTTTTTTCCTTGGCAGTCGGACTCAAGGGTACCTGCCAGTATCCCTTGGTCAGATCAAGGGTAAAGATAAAGTATCTACTCGGGGCATTGGATATGCTTCCAATTTAGAAACAGCATTGCCCTTCCAGAAATCAATGCAGAATCTGATGCTCTTATCTGGTTGGGATGGTGGATGGGATGGTGGATGACCAATCACTCATAGGTATTGGCTGCTGTCCCTGGCACTGTCTTCCTGCTTGTCCAGCTCTCCCACCTCCCGGAAGTGGTTCAGCCATGTACCTCCCAGGTAAAGTCTGGCATTTAAAAGTTCTGCTCATGTGGCATTATGCGCTGGGGCGGTGCATGCCTCGAGCATGTGCCAAAGGAGCAGGTCGTGCTCCTTGAGCGAGCTCTTTGGGGCAGTTTTGGGAGCGGCATGGGCAGCAATCAATGGGCCTGCTGTACTCCTGCCTTTTCAGTGCCATCGGCCCCCCGGTGCTGCATTTGCTCAGTTGCCTCTCGGGTAAGTGTTTCACCACCACTCTCCTGCTGTATAGTCATTCTGCACTCTCTCTGACCCCCTGGGCCATGTCTGCCATCCCACTTCAGCTGGTGTGTCTTGTTCCTTGTGGAACCCTGTCAATCATATCTATCCTTCATTATCCCCCTTCCAGTCCTATATGCCTGTTGCATCCTCCATTCCTCTTTCCTGTGCTCTGCTTAACTGCAGGTCCTTGTGATCTAAATCCTTCCTGATTCATGACCTTCTCCTCCTCCATATTGTTATGCCCTTTTTCTGACTGAGACCTTGTCTCTGGGAAGGGGAAGAACCCCTTCTTAATTGCTGCCTCCCACCTGGCTTCTCTGCGCTTTCCATCTTGAGGCGGGGTATAGCAGTTCTGTACTGTTCCTCTCTCTCTCTCAGTGAAATCTCTTCACCAGCTCTCCATTATCCTGAAGCCTTGCTGCTCCATCTTAATGCACCCCCCCCCCTTTACACTTTCTCCTTATTTATGCTCCACCCTCCCTTTCACCCCACCTTTGGGACTCCTTTCTTCTTACTGTCTCAGAGACCTACTTTCTGTTCCCTTGTCTCCTAATCTTTGGTGATTTCAACATTTATTTTATTTATTTATTTATTTAGCTGTATTTATATCCCGCTTTTCACCGGGTCAAAGCGGTCAATTGGGAGATACATTTAACACAACGGGATATGAGACACATACACTAATACATACAGGGAACATGGGCAATGGAGGGTTAAGTGGCTTGCCCAAGACCACAAGGAGTGCCTATAGGACTAGAAATCCCAGTCCCTCCGGCCTGAGATTGCTGTCCTCAGGTGGGACTTGAACCCCTGGCCCTCCGGCCTGAAGTACCTTATCTTAACCACTAGACCACTCCTCCCTCCCTCCCATCCCCCTAATACTTCATTTCTTTCCCTTCTTGCCAACCTTTCCCTCTGACAACATGTTCTTTGTCCCACCCATATCATCGGTCATACTCTTGATCTTATCATCTCTCCATCTGGTCTCCCCGCTCTTACTCCAAGTTCCCTGGTCTGACCATTTCTGTCTTCAGTTTTCTCTCCCATGTCCTGTCTCTTCATACTTACTTCAGTCCCCTCCTCAAGTTGCCCCTCCCACCCATACCCAACGTACTCCTACCTCGGCTCTACAGAGGTTTCCGTCCTCGGACCAGCTGTTTTCACCCAATTTTGCTTCCCTTAGTCCTGATCTCCAGGTCTAAATCTGGAACTCCACCCTGCCCGTAGCCCTCGATATTCTTGCCTCTCTTCATCCTGTTTCCTGTCCTCCTTCCTCTGTCCTTCACTACCCATGATATACCTCTGGCCTTTACCTTCATCAGTCCCATCTCCATCATACCGAGCGTCTTTGGTGCCAACATCCTTCTTCTGAATCACTTGCTCATTTCTGTCAGTGTCATTCCACTACCGCTCCCTCATCCACTCCACTAAATTTCTCATTATTCCAATCTCATCTCCTCCCGCCTCCAACTCCTCTTGGCAGCTTTACTCTGTTCCCCATTTCTTATCCTCCCTCCACTCTTCTTAGAACATAAGATATGCCATACTGGGTCAGACCAAGGTCCATCAAGCCCAGTATCCTGTTTCCAACAGTGGCCAATCTAGGTCATACGTACCTAGCAGTTTCCCCAAAAGACACAGGTTCCACAATACTTGTACTGGGTCAAGCATTGATATCCTGGGTCCCTTCTTAATAATGGTATATGGACCTTTCCTCCAGAAACTTGTCCAAACCTTTTTTAAACCCAGCTACACTAACAGCCTTTACTACATCATCCGGTAACAGATTCCAGAGTTTGATTACACATTGAGTGAAAAAATATTTTCTTTTATTAGTTTTAAATAGTTTACCCTGTAGCTTCATTGCATGTCCCCTAGTCTTTCTATATTCTGATAACGTAAACAATCTATCTACTTTTACCCGTTCCACTCCGTTCATTAATTTATAGACTTCTATCTTATCTCCCCTCAGCCGTCCTCAGCCTCCTCTCCCTCTCCCCCCTGTCTTTCCTGAGCCCACCTTTTAGCATCCTTCTTTGCAAAGTCCTTCTCCTTTGCCACTTCTTCCCAGCCTGCCCTCCCTTTCTCCTTCCCCTCCCTCCCCATCCTCCCCTACATCTTCCACTTCATCTCCTGCACCTGTCCTATCCCATTCTTGGTCCTCCTTCCATCTCCTCCCCTCCACTTTCCCTGAACCCAGTTCAAACTGTAAATGCATTATGTTTTGTTCAATGTATCACTTGTTGTTTAATGCAAACCGCTTTGATCCAGTGAAAAGCGGTATATAAGAATAGCTAAATAAATTAAATAAATAAATCTCATCTCCTCCACAGAACTCCTCAAAGCCTTTTCTTCTTCCCTCTCCTCTGGCTTTTTTCCCCTCCCCTGGAAACATGCAGTCATTAGGCCAATCCTCAAGAAACTTTCCCTAGATCTTTGCCCATTGGTGCCCCATCTCTATGCTCCCTTTTCTTTCTAAGATTCTTGAGAAACTGTTTTTACCCAACTCTCCTCCCACCTTGATGCTTCTCTCACACTCCACTTCTGCCAATCTGGGTTCCATCATGGCCACAGCACAGAAACTATCATTCTTTCTCTCCTCAATGAGCTTCACACTTTTCACAACCAGGGTGACATTTTTCTAACAGTATCACTTGATCTTTCCTCTACTTTCAACTTAGTTGACTATCGCACCCTTCTTTGTCGTTTCTGTGACATCGGGATTTCTGGTTCTGTTCTTTGCTGGTTCCATTCCTTCCTCTCATTCCAGACTTTTTCCATCCTCACTGCTTCCTCCACCTCATCTGTCACTCCCCTGCCCTACGGTGTTTCCCGGGGCTCTGTTCTTCCTCCTCTTCTCTTTAATGTCTTCCTGGCCCCCCCCTCACCTTCAACAGCATGGTATTTCAGTTTACTTTTATGCAGATGACATTCTTCTTCTCCATCATACATCTCCCTCTGCTCCCTCTAAAAGACTGTCTTTTCTCTGTCATCTCCTGAATGACCTCAAACTTCCTACAGATTAATCCCTCAAAAACTTCTGCTATCTGGTCCCCTCTGCGGTACTCTCCCTTGTGTCAACACCCATCCACTTGGTTTTCCCTTCACTAGCTGGGGGTCACATTTGATTCTTCTTTATCTTTCAACAACCACCTCTCCTTGGTCATTCAGTGCTTCATCAGATTCATTCCATCCGTCCCTTTCTCACTGCCTCTTCCTTGACTACACTCCTTCTTTCTCTGGTCATGACTCGCATTGACTACTGCAATGTTGTCCTTGCTGGCATCCCCCAGTATCAATTCCACAGATTGCAACTCCTTCAGAACACCGCTGCCCAAATAATTAACCCACACCTCTTGCTCAGGCTACATTACCCCCCTGCTTATCAGATTACACTGGCTTCCCATAAAATTCCGCATCCAATATAAGATTTTCACTCTGGACTACCACACCATTCATACCAGTCTGTCTTGCTTTTTTTCTTCTTTCCTATCTGGCTTATGGTGTTCCTTTTACTTTTCTCTTCTGCAGCTCATAATTTTGTTTTGTAAACCGCCCAGATGCCCCAATGTCGGGTGGTATTTCAAGCAACTTAATAAACATAAAGACTCTTCTATAACTTTCAGCTTAAGCATTTCCTCAAGTTCCTTGATAATGGTCTGTCACCGGGTTTCCAGAATTCGATAGGGTCATTGTCAGATAACCACCCCAGGGTCAGTAATGATATTGTGACAAGTGAGGTGGGTTCATCCCTGGCAGATTCCAGTGGATCAAACCCTCTCAGTTTCTTCTCTGGGCTGCAGAGAGCTGGTATTCAATTGGGACTTGAGCTGGATCAGACAAGGCTGACGTTTCTGGCCCAAAATCCTCCTGTAAGGCCCGGCAATCTACTTCTGTATCTTGCCATGAAAACCCAATGGATAGTTACAACAAAACAAATTGTGCTATGGTGCTGGAAGATGAGACCCCCAGGTCGGAAGGCACTCAACTAGCTACTGGGGAAGAGCTGAAGACTTTTCAGAGTAAAGCCAGCATTTATGATGTGGTTGGATCAAAGCCCTCGGGAAGTCTGACTGCTGATGTAGCTGCGCATGAAATGAGAGTCAGACGCTGTAAAGATGTCTTACACATTGGAACATGGAATGTACGAAGCATGAACCAAGGGAAGTTGGAGGTGGTCAAGAATGAAATGGAACGTGTACAACTTGATCTGTTGGGTGTCAGCGAACTGAAATGGACTGGCATCGGGCACTTTGCATCAGATGATCACATGGTCTACTATGCTGGAAATGAAAGACAAAGAAGAAATGGTGTTGCATTTATAATAAAGAAGAAACTTGCAAGAACTGTAATGAAATACAATGCAGTCAGCGAACGCTTAATCTCTATTCGTCTACGAGGATTGCCTATCAACACAACTATAATTCAAGTATATGCCCCAACAACAGCTGCAGAAGAGAATGAAATTGAAGAGTTCTATGAGCAAGTACAAGCTGAAATTGACAGAACATGCAAACAGGATATCCTGATAGTCATGGGTGACTGGAACACAAAAGTTGGCAACAAAGAAGAAGGCAAAGTAGTTGGAAAATATGGACTTGGCAACAGAAATGAAGCTGGAGAAAGACTGATAGAATTCTGCAAGACCAATGATCTATTCATCTCAAACACCTTCTTCCAGCAACACAAGCGGCGACGGTACACATGGACTTCACCCAATGGATTGTATAAAAATCAAATTGACTACATCTGTGGAAGCCAACGATGGAAAAGTTCTATAACATCAACAAAGACAAAACCTGGAGCTGACTGTGGTACAGATCATCAACTACTAGTATGCAAACTCAAGCTAAAGTTGAAAAAGAGCAAACCACTCATGAATGCAGCAAAATATGACCTTGAGAATATACCACTGGAATTTAAAGACTGCCCGCAAAATCGATTTGCTGCTTTAGATACAAATGACAGAGCTCCAGAAGAGTTATGGAATGACATCAAGAAGGTTGTGTTGGAAGAAAGTGAGAAGTCTCTACAAAAGGTGAAAAAGCAAAAGCGGCCAAAATGGATAACAGAAGAAACTCTGAAAATTGCCCAGAAATGCAGAGAAGCTAAAACCAGAGGAGAAAGAAAGACAATCGCAGAACTCAATAGAGATTTCCAACGTGCAGCAAGACAGCACAAGGAAAAGTACTACAATGACACTTGCAAGGAAATAGAAGCAGAAACTATTAGAGGAAGAACAAGATTGGCTTTCCTAAAGCTACGAGAGTTAAAGAAAAAGTTCCAGCCTCGAATTGGAATGTTACAAGATGCTCAAGGTTCTATGTTGAATGATGCTGAGAAGATCAAGAAAAGGTGGAAGGAATATACAGAGCTTTTATATGATAAAGATCAAGTGGACCAACAGCCGTTTCAACCTGTACTTTATGATCAGGAACCATTGGTGATGAAAGAAGAAGTTGAAGCAGCATTGAAAGCCTTATCAAAGAACAAAGCACCAGGCATTGATAGCATTCCTATAGAAGTATTGCAGCAATCTGATGCAGCTGTTACCAAACTGTGATAAGGAAGCTTATCATAGCTCAGGAAGGAGCTATAGGAAAGGTGAAGTGACTCTGAACAAGCAACCTGTCAGTTCTGGTAGAAATAAGAAAACAGAATTTTCCCATAAAAGACTACCAGTCCCAGAATGCACCAGGTTTCCAACAGCCATTAGAGGAGCTGAAGTGGGGAAACGTGTGTTCAATCAGGAGGGCTATGAGGTAATCCCTAAGCAGTCATCTCAAAGGGCAGGGCCTGATTCAGCACAGTTGCGCTGTGTTAAGGAGGAGCACTCATCCAAGCAGAATAAAGGTAGAGTTTATTCTACAGAGAATTATCCTGAGAATCAGCTTGAGCTTGATCATCTTCATCATCAGGAGGATCATCAGAAGCAGAAGCCAAACCGGACGGACAGAGAGGGAAAGAAACCCTTTGGAAGAAAGAGGAGAAAAGCCTTTGAGAGGTCTAGAAGAGTCCAGAGCAGTACGTATACTGGGAGGCATTCCAAGGGCCAGCATACACCATTGGACAGGGGAAAGCCAGAGGAATGGTGCTGCAGAGCTAGGAATCTCCAGACGGTACCTGTGAGAGAGACGGCTGCACGTGGAAGGGACCCTAAGACCCGTGCCAGAAGGTATGTGAAGAGAGATCCAGTGTCCAGGGATCTGGATTGGAAGGCTGGACATAAGAACTGGACTACATACTGGCCAGGATATATAGAGAGGAACTCTAACAGCAATGGAAGCTCAGGTATGAACACTGATCTATGCCCTAGCTATAACCTTGAAAGACAGCAGGGAAACAAGTATTCTCCTGAAAGTGCTCCATTGGGAGATTATTCTGTGCCAATCCATGATATTGAACCCATGCTTGTTGAAGAAGAGGGGGTGATAGCAGATGAAGAATCTGTTTAGATGGACTGCTCTCTGTCTAAACTCCTTTGGTGATTTTCTGTTATAAAGTACAGCAACCATCACAAAGAAATACAAACTTGTTCTTTAATCTACTCAGAAAAGCTCCTGTGTAGGATTTCTAGCCACGCAGTAGAAAGCAAGCCAGCTAAGGGGTTTCAGCTGGATAACTGCTAGCAATTGAGCCTTACCTAATTGCTTGTGGGCTCTGAGAGAATCACTTCTGAATCTATGTGGGAAGATATAAGAAGTTTACCTGAAAAGAACAGTTTTTTTCTTTCTTTGTGGCTTTTGGTTTGTTGTTTGACATTTGTGACATAGCAAGTCCTTCTAGCCCGGTAGAAACTCCCAAACACCAAGTAGAAAGTGCAGGGCTGCAATGTAAACAAAGACACATGGCTACTAGTTGTCAGGGAATCCAGGCCCGAGAGAAGGAAACACGCCCCTGCTATCAGTTTAGCAGAGAGTCACGGGGAAATTCTGAACACCTGCTAGGGGGTGGAGCCAGGCCCTACCCAGGAAAGCTGACTCATAAGGAGGCCCCAACAGGCAGAGAGGGAGGAGAGGGAGGAAGGAGAATGGAAGCCAGAGTGAACAGGAAGAGAGACAAGCAGTGTCCCCTTTGAGGAAGGAAGGCCAACTTCCAGTCAGAAGGTGGACGGAGTCTCCAGCTGAGGGAAGGTCAGAGGCTCCGGGTGAGAGACATAGCAGGAGCAGACCAGGCCAGCTGAAGTGCCCTCTGGATTACAAACAGAAAGAAAAGCCAGGAAGGCAGTTGAAATCTGCCTCACACATAGGGTTGCCAATTGGCCGGTTTTCAGCCGGCCTGGCCGGTTTTTCCACGGCCAGGCCGGCTGCCGGCGCAGAGGCAAAACCGGCCCTTTAAAAGCCGGTTTTTTTGCTCTGGCCGCAAGATCGGGAGCGGCCAGAGCAAAAAAAACGGCTTTTCTCCGCTTCAGAGGGAGCCGGGGAAGCCCGCGCGAGGCCCCAGCTCCCTCTGAACAGCCACCAGCGTGAAGAGCCTTTACCTTCACGCTGGCGGCTGTTCCTGTGAAGCCGCGAATGCTGGGAAAGGTTAAAGTGATCAGAGTGTAATATCCACCCCCTGTGAAGTCCCCGGATTTACCTAGACTAGAGGCCATCGCGACCAAAGTCCCCAGCCCTCTATTAGGAAAACCGGAAAAAAGTAGCCCACAACACCCAGCCAAGGAAAGGAATGTAACTGGGGAAAAACCAAAATTCCTACTCCAGTACTGCAAAGTTTTGGTTCAGGCCAGGGGTCCCCAGCGAGCTTCGGAGGCTGCCGCGGGATATGACTTGTTTAGTGCGGAAGACAGGGTGATACCCAGGGGAGGGAAGGCCCTAATAAGCACAGGGGTTAAGGTCCAAATCCCGCCCGGATGCTATAGGAGGATAGCACCCCGGTCAGGCCTAGCAGCCAAATATTTTATAGACATAGGAGCTGGGGTAATTGATCCCGACTTTCGTGGAGAGGTAAAGGTGTTGATGTTTAACTTCAGTCAGGAAGAGTTCCAGGTAAAGTCAGGTGACAGGGTCGCTCAAATGATATGCGAGCGCGTAGGTTTCCCTGAGGTAGTAGAAGTAGCCTCATTAGCCCCCACAGGGAGAGGAGAAAGAGGATTCGGGTCTACCGGAGTGGGAGACTTAAAAGGGCTGACGGCTGTCACCGAAGAGCAAAAGGAGGACGATTTTGGTCCGCAGCCCGCCGATTGGAGGGAAACTCCAGGGCCACGTATATGGGCCGAGTTGTCGGCACAACAGCAACAGGAACTTAGAAGGGTGCTAGATAGATTCTCTGACATCCTGACGACATTGCCAGGGGAAACCAGAATCGTTGCCCATGAAATTATTACGGAACCAGGAAAAATAATCAGGCAACGCCCCTATAGGCTACCAGAGGCACGAAAAAAGGAAATGATAGAACAGGTAAGGGACATGCTCCAAATGGGCATTATCGAAGAATCTAGAAGCCCCTGGTCAAGCCCTATCATATTAGTGCCCAAACCAGATGGAAGTCTTCGCTTCTGTATCGATTTTAGACAAATAAATAACATCTCTGATTTCGATGCTTATCCCATGCCTTGAATCGAGGATTTATTAGACAAACTAGGCCAGGCTAAGTATTTGACCACACTGGACCTAACGAAAGGTTACTGGCAAATACCGCTCACACAGGCCTCCAAACCTAAGACAGCCTTTACGACCCCGATAGGGTTATTCCAATTTAGGCGTATGCCTTTTGGGCTTCACGGGGCAGCGGCCACCTGTCAAAGGTTGGTGGATCACATCTTGCAGCCCCACCATGAATACGCCTGGGCATATATGGACGACATCGTCGTCCATAGTACCACATGGGCTCAGCACTTGCCCAGGGTGGAGGCAGTTTTGAGTGCACTAAGGAAAGCGGGTCTCACTGTAAATCCTGGGAAGTGTCTCTTCGCTGGTACAAAAGTGAAATACTTAGGCCACATGGTGGGAGGAGGGGTGGTGGAGCCCTTAGCTAGCAAAGTGGAAAGCGTGAAGAACTTTCCACGCCCTCTGAACAAAAGACAAATGCGGGGATTCCTGGGCCTGGTGGGATACTACCGCCACTTCATTCCCAGATTTGCGGAGGAAAGTGCCCCGCTAACAGACATGCTTAGGAAGAACGCCCCAAATAATCTTAAGTGGACACCAGAGGCGGAGGAGGTGTTCATAACGCTGAAAGATAGGTTATGTACGGCCCCGGTCCTTAGGGGGGTTAACTTTGACATGCCATTCCTGGTACAAACGGACGCTTCCGAAACGGGATTAGGAGCCGTAATGTCCCAGATATTTGAAGGTATGGAACATCCGGTGACATACTTAAGTAGGAAATTGTCCAGAGCGGAACAAAAATATTCTACTGTAGAGAGCGAGTGTCTCGCGATTAAGTGGGCGATAGAGTCTTTACGATTTTATCTGACGGGCCGAAAATTTTATTTGATGACAGACCATGCGCCCTTAAAATGGTTGCATCAAATGAGAAACACTAATGCTAGGCTAACCCGGTGGCATTTAGCGTTGCAGGCATATGATTTTGTGGTGCAGCACCGGGCAGGTAGATTGCACAGTAATGCCGATGCTCTTTCCCGGATTACATGCTGTCCGTCACAGATTCCGGCAGCCCGTAATATTTTAAGTGGGGGGATCTGTGACATAGCAAGTCCTTCTAGCCCGGTAGAAACTCCCAAACACCAAGTAGAAAGTGCAGGGCTGCAATGTAAACAAAGACACATGGCTACTAGTTGTCAGGGAAACCAGGCCCGAGAGAAGGAAACACGCCCCTGCTATCAGTTTAGCAGAGAGTCACGGGGAAATTCTGAACACCTGCTAGGGGGTGGAGCCAGGCCCTACCCAGGAAAGCTGACTCATAAGGAGGCCCCAACAAGCAGAGAGGGAGGAGAGAGGAGAGGGAGGAAGGAGAATGGAAGCCAGAGTGAACAGGAAGAGAGACAAGCAGTGTCCCCTTTGAGGAAGGAAGGCCAACTTCCAGTCAGAAGGTGGACAGAGTCTCCAGCTGAGGGAAGGTCAGAGGCTCTGGGTGAGAGACATAGCAGGAGCAGACCAGGCCAGCTGAAGTGCCCTCTGGATTACAAACAGAAAGAAAAGCCAGGAAGGCAGTTGAAATCTGCCTCACACAGGTTCAGTTGGGAACCGCTCGTTAGCCATACGCCACGGAGAAAACCTTCCACAGCCAGGCTCCCAGGTAAACCCAAGGGCTGGGATTACAGGAACCCTTGTGAATTTAATGAACCGGAAGGCTGGGGCTATGGTACCTGTTTTAAACAGTACTTAAATCCTGAGTGTAGTGAAAAGGGCGCGGCTCTAGAAAGAATTGGGCAGACAATTCCTACCTCAGAGGTGGAACTTATGGACACAGAGCCATCCTGTATGAATTTTCCTACAGAGGAAATGGATTGCACGATTATCCTGGCTGAACAGATAATATCTCTGTGTTAGAAACATATTGTGGAGAAAATACAAGCTGGCTGCTGGAAAAGACAGAGCTGTATGAAACAGGGTGGTGAAGTTTAACCTGCTGGAAAAGAAATGATTTATGCTGCAGTGTGGTGAAATTTAACCTGCTGGAAAGAAATGTTTGTTTTATGCTGAATGAAGCTATTTCTTATTTTGTCCTTTTCTGCCAAAGTGCAGATAATTTTGTGTTACCTTTATCCGTGTGGAGTCCAACCCCGGGAGGGGAAATAAATCCCTTTTGCTTGAAAACAATTCTGAGTCACACTACTCTTCATTTGAACTGGTGATAAACTACATTTCCCTACGAGCACTGCTCCAGGAAGTGGTGGGACATTCGTTTGAAGAAGGAACTTAAACTCCTTAACCCCTACATACCTGCGGGTATGGGCAAGGGGCGGGATCACACATTGCTAAGAGAATATTAGCTAAAGCCTACAGAAGAGACCAGTTTGTTGCCAACCAGGTCTTATTTCTTTTGCTTTGATTGCCTGATAAGTTAAAATGTTGTTTTCCTGATTTTGTTTTTTCAAGTTTAACACTGAAAGCAAGTAACCTGATTTATGTGCTACCAAGCATATCTGTGTTGGGAGAAATAACCCCATAAATAAATATCTTATTGGCTTTACCCAAAAGCACAACTAATTATTGTGAGCAGCTGTGTCTGGTGTGAATGAACTGCATTGCCCACAATCCCTTGCAAATCATATAGATATATGCACTTGCCAAGACTGTGAAGATTCTCACCCAGGCAGCCATCTGACAATACTTACAAGGCTCTGCCAAGAAATATGGAAGACAACATCATGGCCAACTGACTGGAAGATGGTGCTGTGCTGTGCTGTGCTGTGCTGTGTTTATACCAATACTAAAGAAAGGTGATCCAACTGACTGTGGAAATTATCGAACAATCGCTCTGATCCCACATGCCAGCAAGATTCTACTGAAGATTATTCAAAAGAGACTACAACCATACCTGGAACAAGAACTACCTGAAGTGCAAGCAGGGTTCAGGAAAGGGCGCGGAACGAGAGACATCATTGCGGATGTGAGATGGATCCTTGAAAAGACTAAAGAATACCAAAAGGATATCTATTTGTGCTTTATCGACTATAGCAAGGCTTTTGACTGTGTAAACCATGAGAAACTCTGGGCCACATTAAGAAGCATGGGTATACCAGAACACCTGATCGTTCTCTTGCGCAATCTGTACATTGATCAAGAAGCAACAGTTCGAATGGAACAAGGAGAAACAGAATGGTTTAAAATAAGCAAAGGTGTAAGACAAGGCTGCATACTTTCCCCCTACCTGTTTAATTTATATGCAGAACAAATCATCAGAGAAGCAGGATTGTATGAAGACAACAGAGGTGTGAAGATTGGTGGAAGACTCATCAACAACCTTCGCTATGCTGATGATACTACATTACTGGCTGAAAGTGAAGATGACCTGAAACATTTGCTTCTCACAATCAAAGAACATAGTCTCAAAATGGGCCTGCACCTTAATGTATCATCTGTGTATATGATTCTATGTAGTATGTTTTGTAAATAGTTACCCCGGTTATCCAAGTTATTTATACCCTGTTACCTGTAAACTCATACGTGTTAAATGTACTGAGCATTTTGTTCCATGTAAACCGCGCTGATGATGAATAGTGCGGTATATAAGAGACTGTAAATAAATAAATAAATAAAAATGTAAAGAAGACAAAGATGATGACAACTGGCATAATCAACAGGTTCATCGTTGAAGGAGAAGAAATTGAAATTGTGAACATCTTTAACCTGAATATAATGAATATGAATATAAGCCCACTTGAACATATTACACCAATTTTAGCTGAACTTCATTGGGTACCAATTTACTCCCGAATCAAATATAAAATTCTTGTCACTACATTTAAACTTATAAATAAACTTGCACCATCTGCACTAAATACACTGATTAACATTGACATTGATAAACGATCTAAAAGGAGCAGAAACATAAATACTTTAACAATACCAAAAGATTTTACAAAAGCCAGAAAACAAACCAATAAGAGAGCTTTCTCACACTCTGCTCCAATACTCTGGAACAATTTACCTGACAACATTCGCCTACTATCTGACATAAAAGAATTTAAAAAAAATTAAAAACTCACTTATTTACATTACACTATAATACACTCCCAAAACAGAATTCTCAAAGGGATACAGGCTAACATTTATTTTTAATATTATATACCCTATTTTCAAATAAACGACACTAATACACTAATTTAACCATACTACACACTCATTTACATGATGATTAATAATTTAACTAGCAATGTATATATGTTCTAATATGTTATACTTGTAATGTTACAATTTTCCTTGTAATTTATAATTATCTGTTCTATGTAAAATGTCCTGGTATATCTCATACCAATTAACCTACTGTTACATGTAAACCGCACTTGAAACAAGGGAAAGAGCGGTATATAAATAACTGTTAAATAAATAAATAAATAAATAAATAAATAACCTACTTGGATCAACTATCAATAAAAAAGCAACAAGCAGTCAAGAAATCAAACGACGCATTGCTCTTGGCAGAATGGCTATGAAAGACCTAGATAAGATTCTCAAGAGCAGAGATGTCTCTCGCCATACAAAGATTTGACTTGTTCAAGCCATGGTATTTTCAATAACATCATATGGATGTGAAAGCTGGACAGTGAAAAAGACAGACAGGAAGAAAATTGATGCCTTTGAATTCTGGTGCTGGCGGCGAATACTGTATATACCATGGACTGCCCGAAGAACAAACCAGTCGGTACTAGAGGAGATCAAACCTAAGCTTTCTTTAGAAGCTCAGATGACAAGACTTTGACTTTCATACTTTGGACACATCATGCGAAGAGAGAGATCATTAGAGAAAGACATTATGCTTGGCAAGATTTATTTATTTATTTATTACAGTTTCTTATATACCGCGCTATTTAGAATCAGCGCGGTTTACATCATAACAAAACGACCATTACGACAAACTGTCAGGTTTTACATTGAACAGGAGTACAAACTTGGATAACTGGGTTAACTATATACATAATCTATCTACACTGCAGTGTGAGGGCATTTCTAGATTGGGTCATTTCTTGGAGGGGATATCTGGTTCAGTTGCTGTCTGGGAAATATTGGCGGAAAAGGTATGTTTTGAGAGCCTTTCTGAACTGATATAGATTGGTAATGGCTCTAATGTCGGGGGGTAGGGTGTTCCAGCATTTTGGTACATAAAAACTGAATGCCCTGTTTGTGGTGTTCGTGTTGGACTTTGTTGAAGCCTTTGGTATTGCTAGCAAGTTTACAGCTGATGTTCTTCTTGCTCTATTGGGGGGGACCATGTGGATTAGATTCGTGAGTGAGAGGGATGAGGTGCCTTTGATTGCCTTAAATGCTAATACAAGGGATTTGAAGGTGATTCTCCCGTGAATTGGTAGCCAGTGCAGCTGTTTGAGAATGGGAGTCACGTGGTCGTTTCTGGATGCACCGTAGAGGACCCTAGCTGCGGCATTCATGGCCAACTGTAAGGGGGTTAGTGTGGATTGGGGGAGACCTTGTAGGATGGCATTTGCAAAGTCAAGATAGAAGGTCAACGCAAAAGAGGAAGGCCAGCAATGAGATGGATCGATACAATAACAGCAGCTATGGGTACTGTCAGATGGCTGCCTGGGTGAGAATCTTCACAGTCTTGGCAAGTGCATATATCTATATGATTTGCAAGGGATTGTGGGCAATGTAGTTCATGCACACCAGACACAGCTGCTGACAATAATTTAGTTGTGCTCAAGTGTTAAAGCCAATAAGATATTTATTTATGGGGTTATTTCTCCCAACACAGATATGCTTGGTAGCACATAAATCAGGTTACTTGCTTCCAGTGTTTAACTTGGAAAAACAAAATCAAAATCAGGAAAACAACATTCAAACTTGTCAGGCATTAGCTAATGTTTTCTTAGCATATATCAAACAACAACCCAAAAGCCACAAAGAAAGAAAAAAACTGTTCTTTTCAGGTTAACATCTGATAACTTCCCACATAGATTCAGAAGTGATTCTCTCCTAGCTCACAAGCAATTAGGTAAGGCTCAATTGCTAGCAGTTATCCAGCTGGAACCCCTTAGCTGGCATGCTTTCTACTGCGTGGCTAAAAATCTTACACAGGCGCTTTTCTGAGTAGATTAAAGAACAAGTTTGTATTTCTTTGTGATGGTTGCTGTACTTTATAACAGAAAATCACCAAAGGAGTTTAGACAGAGAGCAGTCCATGTAAACAGATTCTTCATCTGCTATCATTCCCCCTTCTTCAACAAGCATGGGTTCAATATCATGGATTGGCACAGATGAATGTCCCAATGGAGCACTTTCAGGAGAATACTTGTTTCCCTGCTGTCTTTCAAGGTTATAGCTAGGGCATAGATCAGTGTTCATACCTGAGCTTCCATTGCTGTTAGAGTTCCTCTCTATATAGCCTGGCCAGTATGTAGTCCAGTTCTTATGTCCAGCCTTACAATCCAGATCCCTGGACACTGGATCTCTCTTCACATACCTTCTGGCACGGGTCTTAGGGTCCCTTCCACGTGCAGCCGTCTCCCTCACAGGTAGCGTCTGGAGATTCCTAGCTCTGCAGCACCATTCCCCAGTCCAATGGTGTATGCTGGCCCTTGGAATGCCTCCCAGTATACGTACTGCTCTGGACTCTTCTAGACCTCTCAAAGGCTTTTCTCTTCCTTCTTCCAAAGGGTTTCTTTCCCTCTCTGTCCGTCCGGTTTGGCTTCTGCTTCTGATGATGATGATCCTCAGGATAAGGATGATCAAGCTCAAGCTGATTCTCAGGATACTGATTCTCTGTAGAATAAACTCTACCTTTATTCTGCTTAGATGAGTGCTCCTCCCTAACACAGCGCAGCTGTGCTGAATCAGGCCCTGCCCTTTGAGATGAGTGCTTAGGGATTACCTCATAGCCCTCCTGATTGAACACACGTTTCCCCACTTCAGCTCCTCTAATGGCTGTTGGAAACCTGTTGCATTCTGGGACTAGTAGTCTTTTATGGGAAAATTCTGTTTTCTTATTTCTACCAGAACTGACAGGTTGCTTGTTCAGAGTCACTTCACCTTCTCTATAGCTCCTTCCTGAGCTATGATAAGCTTCCTTATCACAGTACCAGTCTGTCAACAATGAGCCGCCTGACTGAAGACCGAACACAATTTAGGATAGCTATCCAGAGGGTCTGACTCGACGGCACTTAACAACAACAAACACCACAGTCATCAATGGAGTGCACTTTTTTAATAGATTAATATGGTAGATTTTGGCCTTCTTCTGTTTATCTAGCTGGGCAATTTTGTAGTTAACAGGCCCCACTTTCTTTTCCACCTCAAAGGGCCCCTGCCATTTACAGAGTAACTTGCTCTCAGACGAGGGTAGCAAGACTAAAACTCTGTCGCCCGGTTGGAAGGTGCGGTGCATGGCTGGTCGGTTGTAGCCTTTGGCCTGTTTGGCTTGGGCTTTTTCCGGACTGAGTCTGGCCACCTCTCGAGTTTTCTTTAGCTGGTTTTGCATGTGCATGATGTATTTCACCAGATTACGCCTGGGATGGAGTAACTCTTCCCAAGTTTCCCTCACTACATCTAATATGCCTCTTGGCAGGGGCGGCTCAAGGCAATCTGCTGCCTGAGGGGAAGTATGAAATGGTGTCCAACCCCCCCCCCCCCACACACACACACCTTAGAGAGGGGCGGGACTTTTTCAGAAATCCAATCAGAGACTGAACCAAACTAAAAAGACGATTAGATTATATGGAGGAAATGCAAGATGTTTGCACACAGGGCCGTATTGAGCTGCAATCGCACCCTGTGAGACTTGCAGCTCGGGCGCACGCCACCCCTCTCCCCCCATACCTCTGTCCAGCACTGCCTGCTCTTTCCCTGCTGCTGCCACCCTCTGTTTTTAATGGTGGCACTGGCAGCAGGGAAAGAGCAGGCAGTGCTGGACAGACGTATGGGGAGGAGGAGGAGGGCAGGTGCCCAATCTGAAAGGCACCGGCAGTTTAAGCAGATCTGTCCCTCCCTACTCTGACATCGTGTCGGAGGAGGGAGGGACCAAACCTGCTTAAAGTGCTGCAAAAAGGCTTGGGGAGCACATTTCGGCTGCCTGCTATTGTCCTGCCAGCGGCGGCAGGGCAATAGCAGACAGCTGAAATGCGCCCCCCAAGCCTTTCCACCCTGTGCGGTTGCACCGCTTGCACAGGGATAGGCACGGTCCCGTTTGCACACAAAGGAACTAAAAAACAGCAACAACCAACAGCACAGTTTATAAAACTAAATTATAACTCATTTTTATTTTGTTGTTATAAACTGCGTTATGGTTCTTGTTTTTTCTTTTTCAACATACAGGGTGGCCCAAAAAAAGTGAGAACATCTCGTAGCATATAAGTTATTTAAAAATTCAAAAAGACAGATGTAAACGATTGACAAGTTTAAAAAAAAAAGATGGCGACCAGAAATTGTCGAAAGAATGACGTTATATAGCTAAAAAAGGTAAATAGGTAAACTATTTAAGCTTTTAATTTATGAGATGTTCTCACTTTTTATGGGCCACCCTGTATATTTCGCACCCACAGTAGGTGCAGAGCAGAACCAGGACATTCACCTACAGAACTCAATATTTTAAAAAAAAATCTGATTCTGCTCATCTCACTAACAACAACAACCACTATTCTCCAGTACCAGGCATATTATGAACTAATACAAAACCCTACAACAAAGAGCAAACCTACCATACCATACCATATCAGCACAAACTTCCAAAACTCACATAAGGAGCCCATCCAAAAAAAGTGTCGCTGTAAATACTACAGTGGGCCCTGGAACATCCATACACCTATCTGAAAAGCTGAACAAGTCAAATTACTACAGTACAGTATAGATCTTTATGTACAAACTCCATGTTAACAGAACACTTGACCTCAGTCACACACTCACAACATCATCCCTCACCAAGTACAGAATAAGTAACCACAATCTAAAGTAAAAATAAAAATATGTAGATAAAATTTAAATTGCAACCCCAAGAAGTCAGAGACCATATGCAGTGCAGCATCAGATAAATAAGATATGCAGTTCCCCAATACCGTGTAAAATATAAAAATAGCACAAAGTCCAATCACTAAAATTAAATAAAATTATTTTTCTACCTTTGTTGTCTGACCATTTTATTCTCTGATCATGCTGGTCCCGATCTGAGGCTTCTGCTTTCCTGTCTTCTCTTAGTTCTCTTTCTGTGGTCTATGGTCCATGGTCCATCTGCCATTTCTTATCTCTTCTTTAGTTTTCTTCACTTCCTTCCATCAGCCCATTTCCAGTTCCAGTAACCCTCCCCAGTATCAGCCCCCTTTCCAGTCCTTCCCTCCCAGTACCTTCCACTGTCAACCGCCTTGCATTCCCACGACTGCCACTAGTTTCCATTCCCTTCCAGTCCCCCTCCTTCCCCACTGTCCAGCTCCTTCTAGTCCAAATACCATCCCAGATATCAGCTCACGTCTACTCTCAGTGCCACCCCCCCCCGTCAGCTCCCTTCCAGTCGCCCTACCCTCTGTCCATCCCTCCAGTGCCATTTGCATGTCAGTTCCCTTCCAGCCTTCTCATTACCCAATCACCTACCACTCCCATCCCCAAGTGTCAGTTCCCTTCCAGTCCCCCTTCAGTACATCCCAGGTGTCAGCTCCTTTCCAGCCCCCTCTTTCCCCCGTGTCAGCTCCCTTCCTGCCCCCTCCTTCCACTGGCAGACCCTCTCATTATCTGCTCTCTTCCAGTCCTATTCTACCATCCTCCCGCATCAGCCCATTTGTTGTCTTAGCCCCCAGTTTTCTTCCAGGGCCAGCAGCACTCTCCTCCCCTCCCCCATTAGCCCATTTCCAGTCCCAGCCCATTTTCCCCCATATCACCCCACTCTAGTCCTAGCCCCCCAATCAGCCCATTACCAGTCCTAGCTCATTTCCAGTGCTAGCCCCCCATCTGCCCATTACCAGTCCTAATCCCCCCAATTATTCCATTTCCAATCCTAGCCCCCCCCAATCAGCCCATGTCCTGTTCTAGCCCCCCTAATCAGCCCATTTCTAGGCCTAACCCCACCAATCAACCCATTACCAGTCCTAGCCCCACCTCCCGATCAGCCCATTTCCAGTTCTAAACCCCCTCCTGATCAGACTATATCCAGTTCTAACCCCCCATCAGCCTATTACCAGTCCTAACCCCCCATCAGCCCACTTCCAGTCCTAACCCCTATCAGACCATTTCCAGTCCTAGCCCCCCCCATAACCCATTACCAGTCCTTACCTCCCCCATCTGCCCATTTCCAGTCCTAGCCCCCCACCCACCCTAGGGAAATTGAAAAAAAAACCTGGCTGCTGAAGCTCCTGCCGCTGCCGTCATAGCAGCGTAGAATGAAGAGTCCCGTGGCCGCAGCCTCCCCGGCAGAGCCCTCCTATCTCTCTCAGTGACAGCTTTTCAGAGCTGTGAAGGGATAGTTTCCCTTTCTTGTGGCTCTGTTAATGCCTGTTTCCCATCAGCGCCAGTGGGCTTAACAGGGAAACTCTCCCTTCGCGGCTCTGAAAAGCCAGCTCTGAGGGAGATAGGATGGCTCTGCCAGGGCGGCAGCAGGGTACTTCATTCTGCTGCTGCCACTGCGGCAGCGGCTCCTCTCATCGGGTTTTTGGGGTTTTTTTGAAGGCCAAGTGAGGCGGGCTTTTTGGGGGCAATTTTTGCCGCCCCCAAAAAGTTGTCACCTGAGGCCACCGCCTCACTCGGCCTCATTATAGAGCCACTCCTGCCTCTTGGCCATCTTCTGAAGAACAATTCAGAAGCCATTAACCCCATGGAACTCTGAGGTACCTCGTGGATGGCAAACATAGAAACACGACAGCATGAAAAAGACCACATGGCCTATCTAGTCTGCCCTTCCATATCACCCACTACAACAGTCCCCAATTTGCATTTAGAAATCTTCTGTGTTTGTCCCATGCTTTTTTGAATTTAGATATTGTCCTCATCTCCACCACTTCCATTGGGAGACTATTCCATGCATCTACCATTCTTTTCGTAAAGAAATATTTCCGCATATTACTCCTGAGTCTATCTCCTTTCACCCTCATCCCATGTTCCCTCATAGCAGAGCTTGCTTTCAATCGAAAGAGGCTCTCCTATTGTGCATTTATGTCACAGAGGTATTTAAACATTTTAATCATATCATCTCTGTCCCGCCTTTCCTCTAAAGTAAGGTCCTTAAGTCTATCTTTATATGCTTTATAACAAAGACAATTAACCATTTTAGTAGCCACCCTCTGCCCCAACTCCAACTTGTTTATATCCTTTTGAAGGTGTGGTCTCCAGAATTGCACATAATACTCCAAAAGAGGTCACACCAAAGACTTATATAGAAGCAGTATCACCTCCTTTCTTCTGCTGACCATTCCTCTCCCTATGTACCAAGCATCCTTCTAGCTTTCGCCATCACATTTTCTACCTGTTTAGCTACTTTGAGATTGGAAGACACAATCACGCTAGGTCTCATTCTTCTTTCGTGGACAGAAGTACGTCACCCCCTATACTATAAATCTCCCTTGGATTGTTGCAGACCAAATGCATGACCCTACATTTTTTAACATTAAATCTTAGCTGCCAAATTCTAGACCATTCTTCAAGCTTAGCTAGATCCCTCCTTGTGTTATCTACACCTTACTGAGTGTCTACCTGTTCCAGATTTTGGTATCATCTGCAAAGAGGCAAACCTTACTCGACAGCCCTTCTGCATTATCACTAAGAAAGAAGTTAAACAGAATCAGATCAAGGACAGATCTGCCCTTCCATATCACCCACTACAAGAGTCCCCAATTGCATTTAGAGAGCTTCTGTGTTTGTCCCATACTTTTTGAATTTAGATACTGTCCTCATCTCCACCACCTCCACTGGGAGACTATTCCATGCATCTACCAATCTTTCCGTAAAAAAATATTTCTGCATATCAATCCTGAATCTAACCCTTTTTACACTCATCCCATGTCCCCTCATAGCAGAGCTTACTTTCCATTGCAAGAGGCTCTCCTCCTATGCATTTATGTCACAGAGGTTGTCAGACGGCTGCCTGGGTGAGAATCTTCACACTCTTGGCAAGTGCATATTTCTATATGATTTGCAAGGTATTGTGGGCAATGTAGTTCATTCACACCAGACACAGCTGCTGACAATAATTTAGTTGTGCTCTTGGGTAAAGCCAATAAGATATTTATTTATGGGGTTATTTCTCCCAACACAGATATGCTTGGTAGCACATAAATTATGTTACTTGCTTTCAGTGTTAACTTGGAAAAACAAAGTTAAAATCAGAATCAGGAAAACAACCTTCAAACTTGTCAGGCAATTAGCTAATGTTTTCTTAGCATATCTCTAACAAACGAAAAGCCACAAAGAAAGAAATAAACTGTTCTTGTAAGGTTAACTTCTGATTACTTTCCACACAGATCCAGAAGTAATTCTCTCCTAGCTCACAAGCCATTAGGTGCAGCTCAATTGCTATCAGTTATCCAGCTGAAATCCTTTAGCAGGCTGGCTTTCTACTGTGTGAGTCAAATCCTGTTTCAGGAGCTTTTCTTAGTGGAATAAAGAACAAATTTATATTTTCTTTGTGATGGCTGCTGTGCTTTATCACAGAAAGTTACCAACGGAGTTTGGATAGAGAGCAGTCCATATAAACAATATCTTGATCTGCTATTATTTCCCCTTCATCAACAAGCATAGGGTCACTATCATGAATTGGCACAGATGAATCTTTCAATGGAGCACTTTCAGGAGAACACTTATTTCCCTGCTGTCTTTCAAGGTTATAGCTAGGGCATAGATCAATGTTCATACCTGAGCTTCCATTGTTGCTATAGTTCCTCTCTATATAGCCTGGCCAGTATGTAGTCCAGTTCTTATGTCCAGCCTTCCAGTCCTGATCCCTGGACACTGGATCTCTCTTCACATACCTTCTGGCATAGGTCTTAGAGTCCCTTCCACGTGCAGCCGTCTCCCTCACAGGTAGCCTCTGGTGATTCCTTGTTCTGCAGCACCATTCCTCTGGCTTTCCCCAGTCCAATGGTCTATGCTGGCCCTTGGAATACCTCCCAGTATACGTACTGCCTTGGACTCTTCTAGACCCCTCAAAGGCTTTTCTCCTCTTCCTTCCAGAGGGTTTCTTTCCTTCTCTATCCGTCCGGTTTGGCTTCTGCTTCTGCTGATCCTTCAGATGAAACTGATGATCAAACTCAAGCTGATTCTCAGGATACTGAGGACAATTCTCTGAATATCCAAGGTGATCATGAAGCTGGTCATCTGTAGAATAAACTCTACTCTTATTCTGCCTGGATGAGTGCTCCTCCCTAACACAGCGCAGCTGTGCTGAATCAGGCCCTGCCCTTTGAGATGAGTGCTTAGGGATTACCTCATAGCCCTCCTGATTGAACACACGTTTCCCCACTTCAGCTCCTCTAATGGCTGTTGGAAACCTGGTGCATTCTGGGACTGGTAGTCTTTTATGGCAAAATTCTGTTTTCTCATTTCTACCAGCACTGACAGGTTGCTTGTTCAGAGACACTTCACCTTTTCTATAGCCCCTTCCTGAGCTATGATAAGCTTCCTTATCACATGGTATATCTCCAGGAACATAGCAGGAATGAGTCTTCACATATGGGTACGTCGGTACCGACGGAGCCTGCGCGGGAATGCTCCCCATCGTCCAATCAGAAAGCTTTTGGGAGCATCCCTCAGCGCCTGCGTGCTGCCTTCCCGCCTTTCCAACTGTCTCTCCTCAGTTTTCATTTTTCCGCGGAGCCGACAGCACGTCTTCCTGTCACCGCAGAAAATTTTTTCTTTAATCCTTTAATTCTACTGTTTTCTTGTGGTCGCGGCTGTCTCCCCGACTCCACCGGTATCGCCGGTGTTTTTTTCTTTTCTTTTCTTAATCAAGGAAATTTTTTTCCCTTGGTTTCAGTTCTAAATTTTTGGGCCTGCAAGGCCTCTCCATTATGGAGCCTTCTTCTCCTAAGAAGTGCCTTAACTGTGGAAACACAGTTTTCTTTTTAGACTCCAATAAATGGTGTCTAACCTGTTTGGATCCTGACCCTTTTCCTCCGGAGTCATCCGGCTACAATATTGTGAGAAGAGATTCTCTATTTCGAGTTTCCCTCGATACCGTTTTCCCTTCCTGTGTCAGGGCACCGACCATTTCTTCTCTACAGGATCAGGTAACCCACAAACAGTCTATTCAGACTAGCCAAGCATGATGACGGCCCCGGCCTTGCCCTCAAGACCTTATTGGCATCAAAACCCCGGCGGGAGTCTTTGGGCTCCAAAGCATTTCAGGGGTTTCAGGTTATTTCTGGGGCTCACCCCTCACAGAACATACCTGAGCCATGCTCGGTGGTGGCATCCGCTTCGAGCGGTACCGGTACCCCGGCATCGGCACCGGTGTTGAGTGATCCACTCCTCACCAGGGATCGTCATCTGGCGTTCTCGGTACCTTCGGGACCGACCGATACGTCCCAGTTTGACTTTCCAGTATCGGCAGCACCGCCGATACGACCACTGACGTCGGTACCCTCTAGTCATGCATCGATAGACTCGCTTCCTTCGATGCCGAGTATAGAATCGATATCTAGTCTAGAAGACTGGGTACCGATGCGTCTCGGAACCGATGCTTACCGATTCTGGATGCACGGTACCGAGGATACTCCCCAAGGGGTTTTGGTTACCTCGGTACCATTTGAGCAGCCTCCGATGACTGCTTCGATGTCGATTTCGCCTTCGATTCCGGCACAGCTACCGGTTTCGGTATCGATGCCGGTACCTGCAGTAACATCGGGACCAGCTCATTCCATGCTTTGTTCCCCTGGATCGCTCCTCTCTATACCTAGTTTGGAGTCGATACCTGGCATGGACGATGCAGTACTGACTGTCTCAAGTCATAACCGCCAGTACCAGTATCCTTCCATTACAGATCCTGTCCTGCACCGGATAAGTACATCCTCCAGTGCCCCGGCTACTTCTTCAAATTTAGCTTGTCCAGGGATGGTTCCCATCGGAGATCCTTCTTTTCAGAAATTTCTCCTTGACATGGCAACCTTCCTTAATATTCCTATCCCTGGCTATGAGTCTTCTCAAGGCTCTTCTGCAGGAAAGGAAAATATAATGCTTCCTTTACATCACTCTTTGCAGGATCTTCTTCTGAAAGTATGGGAAAAACCTTTAAAGGTTTCCTCACCTCCTACAGCAACTGATCTTCGGTATCAGGTGCCCCCCTCTCCAGGGTTTCAAAAGCCTCAACTTCCCCATCATTCCATTGTAGTGGAATCAGCAATGAGGAAGGCAAAGAGAAGGAAGAAACATTCTTCTTTCCCGCCAGGTCGTGCATCTAGAACACTGGATGCCTTTGGACGTCAAACCTTCCAAGCATCTATGCTGGCAACAAGGATTCTCTCATATATTTTCTATATGAGTCTATCCCTTCAGGAGATCACAAAGAAATTATCTCTTTTGACTCCTTTTCTATCAGAGCCCAAGGCTACAGACTATTCCTTACTTCTTAGTCATAGCCACAATATCTCTTGGTTTCTTTCCCGTGCTTCCCTAGACTCTTTTGAGTCTGTTAGCAGAACCTCTGCTATAGCCATAGGAGCACGCCGTAAGGCCTGGCTCCAAGCTTCAGACTTGAATAGATGGGCACAACAAAGACTGAGTAATACTCCTTGTACTGGAGAAAATCTCTTCAATAAGGAGTCTTTACGTCAGGTGGCTCATTGTTCCACTGACTTCCCTGTTTCTGAGGGCCATCCTAAGCCCTCTCCTTCCTCAGCAGGTAGGAAATGCCCTACCAAACCTTCTTTCCCTAAAAGAAAGAGGTTTTCCTCTTCTCCTGCCCCTCATTCAGATGTTCCCAAGCAGGGGAAGTCTCGCCCTGGTCTGAAGGATCCAAACTCTAGCCAGGCTGACTAAACCCAGTAACCATAGGTTTCTGATTACACTCTTATAACTTACAGTTACCTTCTTTTCAGCAGAAGTTTTTCACAGTTTTCCATCCAAAACTCTGCTCTGGGATTCCTATTATCAGGTAATCCATTTGCTCTCAGTATGCTGAGCTGTCAGGATATTCATGTCTATAAGTTACAGGGTTTTCCACCTCTTCCTGACAAGAAGAGAGGTTTACCAACTATCACATGATAGTTTCTCTGTACCAACATGAATTTTTTCCTTACAGGGACTTACCATATGGTAAGTCTTTCTTCAGCTTCTATCTCTACCCTCTTCTCCAGGTTTTTCCCCTGTAAGAGTGGTACCATACCATTGATAGACTTTTCTTGTCTTCTTTCACTGTAGAGTTTCTTCTCCTGAGTAAACTCCCTTCTTTTGTCTGGGCTGCTCTACAGAGAGGGACAGCTTCTCTCTTTGTCCAGTCTGTTCTCTCTGTTCGACACAGAAATAATCCCTCTGTTGTCCTATCAGTAGCTGCTCATGCAGGAGTTCCAGTGATTGACTACTGGTACTTTTCCGCAAGTCCCAGTTTTGTTGTCAAAATGGTTGACAAAATCTTCAAAGCAAATGTACACATTCAGGTCAAAGAAAAATACAGGATTATTCTTCTCCTCTCAAGGTAACACTTGTAACCAGTGTTGTAGTAACTCTATTTACACAAGCTTCTTTCTCAGGCTTCTATTACTCAGCCTTCATGCACACATTACAGTCCATCTCAGAACAAACTGAAGCTAGGTCACTTTCTTGGCCTGCAACTTCCATGCTTTCAACTGAGCTGTAACTTGGCAATGCTTGTAATCGTTCAGGCAGTTTATCCTTAATATTCTTTAGCAGATTAAATAGCCTGTGCCACTGAATAACCCTTTCTCCTTTTGGTAGGACTTCACTGGGCTTTTCCTGTTCAGTGTCCCTGGCAAAACCCTTACTCCTATTCCGGGTTTTCCTAGGCTTTAACCTCTCTTCTGAATCAGAGCAAGTATCACAGGGTTTAGGCTTTATGGCTTTATCTCTCCTACCTTGGAGTCTGGTTGCAGCACCTTCCTTGCTGAGGCTTCTACGGCTTGGACTTCCCTCTGTCTCTGAGCTAGACAGTGACTCAGGGTAAGCTCTCCACTTCCCTTCCTGGGGCTTCTGCTGCCTGCAGATAGAACCTTCCTCCGGTGAGTCTAAGCACTCTTGCCTTAGCTTCCTTAAAGCCAACCTTTTCTCTTTCTCCCTGTTGCCAGCCTGTTTGGCCCTTTGCCTGGAACCTTCCCTGTAGCTTCCTGGGCTGCAGTGCTGGCTGCTCTTGTCTCTGTTGCTGCTCACTTTGTAACTGCTTCTTTCATGGTTGCTGGTTCTGCTGTGTTTGCTCTCTCCTGCATCTCTGCAGTTCCTGACCTTTCTGGAGTCCTTGGCCCCTCTGCTGCTTCTCCTACTTCTCAGTTTGTTTGTTCTCTCAAACTTAAACGCTGAGCAGGGCAACTCCCTTCCTGACTCCACCCACTTGTACCTCCTACTCTTGCCTGAGGTTGTCATGAGGTCTGGGAGTGGCTTAAACCTAGCACTACCCTCTTGGTTTCTCTCAGGGTTTCTGCTGTGATGTATGTGTTCTAGTGAACCCATCCCCCGAGAAGAAGAAAAAGTTCTTCTTTCTCCTTTATTTGCATGCTGGGCTGCCTCCTCCTCACCACAATATATATATATATATATATGGGTATATATATCTATATCTATGAGAAGATCTAAAGGGCATAACATATGCACACTTAACTGACAGACAGATACATCTATAGAGATGTATATTTATTTATTTACAGTCTCTTATATACCGCACTATTCAGCATCAGCGCGGTTTACATGGAACAAAAATGCTCAGTACAATTAACATGTATGAGTTTACAGATATAGGTATATATATATATATATATATATATATATATATATATATATATATATATATACTTAAATATATAGGTTTAAGATAGATGCCTGCAGCTAAGCAGACAGAGCTATGCATATCAGGACATTCACATGGAGATGTGAAGGGGAAAGATTCATCTAAGCACAAGGAGGTGGAACCTGCTTGAGAAGATATATAGAGAATCTATTCCCCCAGGGATGATGAAAAGGAATGCTATCCCGGGAATAACCAGGATGATTATGTGAAAAAACAGAGGATAATATCAGTCTGTAAACAGCAAGTCCTGAGTCCTGTGGAACTCTGGCATGGTAAATGGACAGAAACGCATAGAATGAGATACCAGGTTGACCTACGTGAGGGACAAAAGAGGTATCAGGCGTTTTCCAGAATAGAATATGCTGTCCATGAAGGATTAAAATACCATGAGGACACGCTGCAAGGAAAAAGAGCATATTCCCTGTAGGAATTGGATAACTCTTAGACTTTCACGTGGAGAAGGCTTATGTCCTTCTCTCTTTTTTTTTTTTTTTTAAAAGGAAATAGTAGGGTGTGAAGAACCCTCACAGTCATAGGGGATGACTGAGGAAGGCTTTTTCAACCATGATGGATAGCCAAGAGAGAAACTCTATGCTCTCTAGCAAGGGCCCATAGTGGAAAGCTTCTCAGTAGGATTGCAGAGAGCATTATGCAGGAGAACTGGGAAATAGAATTGGCTGGAGGAATCTCACAGCCACGTCCGCCATGCTGCCAAACCCAGGGATTGGAGATGGCAAGGGTAGAAAATAGTGTAAGAAGCCAGTAGTGAGAAGGATCATCCAAGAAAGATGTAGAAAACTTTCTTGGAATCACTACTAAGGCCAGGCAGAAGTGGTGGAATGCTTGAAGATAGATGATAAAGGTCAAGTAGTTGAAAACATTGCTGAAAACATGCAGAAGCAAGCTTATGTGCCAGTGCAGACTTGGCATGGTCTTCAGATGCCCAATTGGTTCAAATCTATCTTCTCTGGTTTGGGAGGACTTACTACCTTTGCTATGTTGATATTGCTTTTTCTAGCATTGTTTCTACTCTTACCATGTATAATCCCATGTTGTATGCGCTCTATTAATAGTGTTATTAAAAATACTGTAGAACGCAAAACTGCTACTAAGATTTTGGCCTTGTGGCACCCTACTCCTGGAACCACTGGTAAAAACCCAACTCCAGTGTAATTTAGTGATTTATATCTCACACCTTATTCACATTCGGGTGAGATTAATCAAAGGGGGGAATGTGGTAGGCGAAGGCCTATGATCCATGGTGTCTGAAATGAGCAGGGAGGCCTAAACAGCTTGACCTGTAAATGAAGCCGGTGGAGAGGCCCATAGGAATTACACATTTCCCTAAATGCTGCTATCATAGAATCGAAACTTAACAGAGCACAATTAAGTACAGCTAAGCAGAATCGAAACTTAGAGAATATAGAAAAACAAGTTTAATTGGTATTGATAAGAGAGTGAAGCTTCTATGGAATTAACTCTGCTGACAGAAAAGTTACAGTGCCCTGCTTTCCCACATGTTCTAGTTAGCCAGTTGACCTTGGAGGAGAATTGTATCAAGAGCCTAAGAAATGACCATTGTAATGAGGACTGTAAGGGGGGTAAGCAGGTGCTCAGCCCAGACCAAGGTCCTCATTGGAGCACGTATTGGTACCGGGACCAATAGATGGGGTGGAAGGGGTTACCGGGACCAATGAGAAGTTTGCCTATGTCTAGAATGGAAAAGAACGGTATAAAAGTTGTTTTATTTATTTATTTATTTATTTAATTAACAGGTTTTTTATACCGCCTTTTCCTTAAATCAAAGCGGTTACAAAGACATACAAAGGCTAAACATAGGCAAGGGAAGTGAAAGAAGGGAAACATAACATGGTGAACAATTACAAAAAACACAATATTGAGAGATTACAATTAATATGAGTTAGTTAGGTGTCATAGCCATAGTGCTCAATGAAAAGAACAAATTTTAGTTGTTTTCGGAATTCCTTCAGTTCCTCAATTGATCGTAGGTCGGGGGGGAGAGAGTTCCATATTAGAGGGGCCGATAAGGAAAGAGCTCTTTGTGAGGTGAATTTACAGACTTTAGAGTAGCTACTTGGGGTGCTGAGGGTGTCAGTTGTGGCTTTCCTTCTAGGTCTTTTGCTGGTGTTAGAGAATAAGAGGGCTTGGAGACTGATTGCTGAAGTCTTATGTCTGATTTTGAATATATTGATGACCAACTTGTATCTAATACGGAGGCTTATTGGGAGCCAGTGGAGTTCTTTAAGGATTGGGGTGATGTGGGCTTGAGTTGAAGAGCCGGCGATTATTCTGGCAGCTGTGTTCTGAGCCATCTGAAGTGGCTTTAGTGAGTGTTTCGGGATTCCGTTGTAAATAGGGTTGCAGAAGTCAAGAATTGGAGTTATTAGAGCCTGATAGACTGAGCGGAAATGTTGTTGGGAGAGAAGAGGCTTCAGGCGTCTAATTATTTTCATTCTATAGTAAGCGCTTCTAACAGTTTTTCTGATGTGAGATTGAAGGTTGAGTCGATTGTCAAGGGTTACTCCGAGGTATCTTACTTCGTCCTTTAAAGGTATTGTTGTATTTTTAAATTTAATAAAAGGCGGGGGGCTGAAGTCAGTGTTTCGAGTAATGATGAGAGCCTCTGTCTTGTTATGGTTCATGGCCAGGTTGTTGAGCGTGAGCCAGGCAGACATGTTGTCGAGGCAGTTCATAATCTTGTTATAATCGGGGCTGTTAAGGTTGACTGTCGTGTAAATCATTATGTCATCAGCATAAATAGTATAATCTATTTGATGGGCAATCATGATGTTGCAGATTGGCTGGATAAATATGTTAAAAAGAAGAGATGAAAGCGCAGAACCTTGGGGAATACCTTGTTTAATCTTAGTGGGTAGAGAGGTGGTGTTATTAATTTTTACCTTGAACTGCCTATCAGTTAAGTAAGATTTAAACCATCTTAGGACAGTGCCGTTAATGCCAATACTCTGGAGTCTAGTTAGTAGGATACTGTGGTCCACTGTGTCGAAGGCCGCTGATATGTCTATAAAAATCAATAATGTTCCTTGATTGTAATTGTCTAAGGAGTGGATGATGTCATTGAACAGATAGAGCAGTAAGGTTTCAACTCCATGGTTAGGGCGGAAGCCATGCTGGTGAACGTCAAGCGGGGCATGTACGTCAATGTGGTCCTGGAGCTGTAGTTGGACTGCTTTTTCGATGATCTTAGCTAGGAGAGGTATGCTGGAGATTGGCCTGTATGCTGCTGGATTGCTCTTCTCTAAGTTAGTTTTCTTGGGGATAGGCCTTATTGTGGCTAATTTTAGTTGTTCTGGCATTATTCCTTGAGTTAGGGAGTTGGAAACAAGGTTGTGTAAGAAATTGAGGAAGTTTTGCTTGGTAGCTTTGATCCATGGAACTGGGCAAGGATCGGTGGGTGCGGTACTTGTGTTGAGAGAAGAGATGATGTCTGAAATTTGCTTGGTTGAAGGGGTGTGGAACCTGTCCCAACTTATGACGGGTATGGTAAGAATAATGGTTCCTGTGAGTTTTAGAGGCGGTGTAAGGCCTATTTTCTCCTGAAGAAAATTTGCATATATTTGAGGGTTGACTTGTATGTCTATGTCAGGGCTGGGTTCATTGGTAAGTTTTTTTACTATCTCGAATAGTTCTCTGGGTTTGTTGAAAGATCTCATGATTGTGTTAGTGTGATATTCTCGTTTTGCTTCGTTGATAAGATTGTTGTATTTAATTTGCTGTGTCGAATAAAAGTTCTGTGAGGTGGGCGATTTGGAACGTCTCCAATGGCGTTCTAGTTTTCTTAATTCTCTTTTAGCGTGGCGTATGCTATTGGAGTACCATGGCGCGTGATGTCGTTTATTATTCGGATTAAAGACTAGGTTAGTTTTTGCTGCTGTGTTGATGGTATTGTACCAATTGTTAACTTGCTTGTTGAGATTGAGTTCGTTTAAATTAAGGTAAGGTAGTGTTTCTTTTAGGAACTGTTCTTTTTTGAAAGCTTTGAATCTTCTTATCCTAAATAAAGAAGATTGTGTATTTTTAAGCTTATCTATTTTGTTTAAGAATTCTATTTTGATTCTGTGGTGGTCAGACCAAGGAACCGGAGTGATTACAGGTGACGAGATGAAGCCTCTGTCCAAGATGTGTTTTGGTGCGAAAATGAGATCAGGCGTGGATCCGTATCTATGCGTGGGAGTGCTTATAAGCTGGGTGTATTGTAAAGAGTCCATTGCTTGTAGGAAGGTTACCTTGTCATTATTTGAGGCAGAGCTGAGGTTAAAGTCACCTAGTAGGATTAGCGGTTTGTGGTTCATGTTGACTGCACATACGGTTTCAAGAATGGAGGTTAGTTCTTCCGCTGGATCGTGGGGGCTCTGTAAATTAGGCAAATGGCTAAATGCTTATTTCCAACTACAATAGAGCTGCAATGGTCAGAGCTGTTAGCAGTAATAGGTTGAAGCTTGAGTGAGTCTTTTGCGATGATTAACACTCCACCTCCTCTTTTGTGAGTGCGAGGGTTGTTAAAGGCGGAGTATGAGGGGGGGACCAGTTGGTTGAGGAGAACGTGGTCAGTGGGGTTGAGCCAGGATTCTGTAATGCATAAGATGTCAGGATGTTGATCTTCAATGTGGTCTCTGATGATATTGATCTTGTTTCTTACAGATCTGGTGTTCATAAGTTCTATGGATGTGGTGTTTAAGTTATAGGGCATCTTAGGGTATGCCTCTGGATTTAAATGATTATGCTGTTTAATGTTATTGTCATTGTTTCTGGCTTTAGTGTGTATGTTCAGCAAGGGATAGTGAAGCATGCGATAAGTTGAGATGATAGTTGGTAACCATAGGTATAGGGGGTATAAGTGTAAAGATATTAATTTCTGTGGGTAGAGTAGTTGTTGCAGAGAAATTTGGGGTGGTAGTAAGGCACTGCCATAGTCGAAGATTGTTGTCCTTATCTTTACGCACCGAAGGATGGTGTGGTTTGATCTATAGTAACTTATAAAATATCTTCATTGGTAGAGTGCAGTAGGAAGAATTAGTGTTGAAGATTATAATTGTACTCTAAAATACATAAAATAGATAAAACGATCTGACGTGAAGTAGTAGGAAACTATTTAAACTAACAAAATAGTAGTGGCATAAACAGAACAATATATCAGATATCAACTTCTAGACAATAGAGGGCAATACGTGCGTTTAGAAGCTTGCTCTTATAGTTGATGATGAATTGTTTGCTGCTATGAAGCAGGGATATTTCCGTGTTGAATCCTTCTTTAGCCTAAGTGTCACGCCTAAGGGCCACGCCAAAGGGCCCTTTGGCGTGGCCCGCAAGGCGCGGGCCCGCTTCTGCTGCAGCGATTTCAGAGCGGTTGAAGTGATCAGTGATTGGCAGCAGGTTTCCCCTACATGGAGCACAATTGTAGGCAAACAGCTGATTATCTTAGCTCTCCCCGATTCTAAAACTGCCTCTGCTGCAGCGATTTCAGAGCCGTTGAAGTGATCAGCCATTTTGAATGTGATTCTGCTTGAGTCTTGTGCACAAATAAATGATTTGGACCTTCTGAACAGACTCCTGGTATTATTGGTTTGTATGTGCTCTGCTGCTACAGTATGGGGACCTGTAGTGAGGCCTACTGCATCCTGGGGATCTGGTTTGCCCCTTTGTTCACTGACTGGGGCATTCCCCACACCACCAGGATGAGGGGTAGGGCTCTGAGGTGAGGCCTACTGCATCCTGGGGATCTGGTTTGCCCCTTTGTTCACTGACTGGGGCATTCCCCACACCACCAGGATGAGGGGTAGGGCTCTGAGGTGAGGCCTACTGCATTCTGGGGATCTGCTTTGCCCTTTTGTTCACTGACAGGGCCATTCCCCACAGCACCAGGATCAGGTATGGGCTCCTCATTTGGGACCCTCAGCATCCTGGGGCTATGGGCAGATTCTTGTGAGCACAACCAAGGCCTGTATCCATAGCACCAGGACAGGGGATGGGCTCCTCATTTGGGATCCTCAGCATCCTGGGGCTATGGGCAGATTCTTGTGAGCACAACCAAGGCCTGTATCCATAGCACCAGGACAGGGGATGGGCTCCTCATTTGAGATCCTCAGCATCCTGGGGCTATGGGCAGATTCTTGTGAGCACAACCAAGGCCTGTATCCATAGCACCAGGACAGGGGATGGGCTCCTCATTTGGGATCCTCAGCATCCTGGGGCTATGGGCAGATTCTTGTGAGCACAACCAAGGCCTGTATCCATAGCACCAGGACAGGGGATGGGCTCCTCATTTGGGATCCTCAGCATCCTGGGGCTATGGGCAGATTCTTGTGAGCACAACCAAGGCCTGTATCCATAGCACCAGGACAGGGGATGGGCTCCTCATTTGGGATCCTCAGCATCCTGGGGCTATGGGCAGATTCTTGTGAGCACAAACAAGGCCTGTATCCATAGCACCAGGACAGGGGGTGGACCCCCTTTACGGGCCTGCACCAACCAGGAATGTCTTTGTGCTTGGTGCTAGCTGACAGGGGCATGTGACAGACCCCTGTGTGTCCCTTGACCTTGGTGTTGGGCCTGTGGTTTTCTGTTGTTGGGCACATCCCTGAGGATGCAACTGCACCCCGTAGCATACGACTGTGGTCATTAGTTCACCTCTGCCATGGTTGCAGCTACCCCCTGTGGGCTTGGGGGTTCTGACATTGTGTGTGTGGATGACCTAGCTACATGCTGCCCGCAGCAACACCAGACATTCTCCAGCAGTGCAGATATTAATGGTGCTTTGGTTACAGGCTGTTCTTCACCACATCCTCATGTGGGGTGCCTGTCCCCAGACACTTACCTCACGTGGGTAATCAGAGCTCCTGTTATATCTATTGGTGAGGCGGTCCCAGGCCCTCCTCACCCTTGTCAGGTTCTGCCTCCTGGACGAGCCAGGGAAGAGGCATTGCTGGCGGAGACAGAAGAGCTCTGTCAGCAGGTACAGGTCTCTGTGAGTGAAAGCAGGCTTTCGTGACATGGCTGCCATCTGCTCTGAGTGTATCTTAGCTGCGTAGCCACGTGCGTTAATGAGGGCGTAGCCATGTGCGTTAATGAGGGCGTAGCCATGTGCGTTCATGAGGGCGTAGCCACGTGCGTTCATGGGGGCGTAGCTACGTGCGATGGTGGGGGCGTGGCCACGCACACAAAGACATCGGTTTGGGGCCATGACACGGCGCGTGCTTATATGCGTTGCTGTCGGCGGAAGGGCGTTGGCTCGTGCGTTGGCATGTGCGTTGGCATGTGCGTTGGCAGATCCTCATGGTGTACTGCAACTCACATTAACGCTACCATCTATACATGTGATGGCCTATGGCTTATCCTAGACTGTGGGCATGAGCTGGATTTTAAACCCCCACATTTTTGTCCTACTGCTAGATATTGCAGGGTCTGCAGCATGTGTTCTAACACCTTCTGCTTCTGACATCTCACATTAGGGATATTTCACATTGCTTTGTCGAGGACTGGATGTGGAGATGTCTCTTACATTTGTTATGTCCCTTTTGTTTACATGGTTCTAGTGGGGTGGATGGCGACCAGGGCACAGAGAATGTCCCTGAATGGCATACTGTGGAGGTGGCATCCGGAACAATGTAGAGCTTCTGTGTATCTGTCTCTTTTGATATCTATAGCATTAGTTGTAGCCTTGTCATGCGTGCTCCTACACCCTTTCTCTCGGTCCTCTCTTGCTCTTTGGAGACAAACATCGGCTTGCAGTCTGTACTTTACCTCTGCTATTGTTGGGTTACAGACACCACTACTCCAGATGCAGCTGCACCTGGCAGCCCTGCCATGTATCACCACAGTGGCCTCATACCCATAGGTTCTGTCTGCACAGTCACTGCATTTGCCAGTGGAGTAGGCCTCTGTAGCTCCTTCTACATGCCTAGCTGGCTACAGAGCGACTTCAGTTCACCACACAGTCCATCTGCTGTGGTTCACAGGGTTTGATTGGAGCAGTCACTACCATGATGCACTACACATGCAAATCACCTGTCCACTGATTGACAAGAGATGGGGAATGCAACCCTACAGCACCTCGGCCTGGTAGGGGGAACTGACCATCTGTTTTACTGGCACACAGTGGCTACACGCCGTCACATTGTGCGGTTACTGTGCTCACCCTGAGGGTGCAGTGAGGTGCCCAGCACCAGGTCCACAGAACCATCCATGGCAGACATAGGCCATGGTGGAGGTCCACAGAGGTGGTAATGTGTGAGATAGGTCATTTCTGCACAAACACCTTGGAGATATTTGCCTGTCTCTGTCAGGTGTAGTCCCTACAGCCCCCTAGAAGGATCATGGTGGTAAACCGGGTCTCCCATCAACAGATGCACATTGGGGCACTAGGGGGGGACCACCAGCCTCAGTTCTGCTGTGGACAGTCACTGTAGCACTCTACATATCCATAGCACACAGGCAGACAAAGAGTAGGCCTGTATATGCTAGGCTGCACCCAGACACTATCTGATATTTTCCTGCAGCAGGCCTTCAGCCGCTGCACCCTGCTATGCACTCCATCGAGACACATACCAGCTGCAAACAGTCTGCTAGTTGGTCCATTAATGCATGTTCCTGTTGGACATGCGTGCACCCAGACCTGGGATGGCAGCAAACACCACAAGCAGCTGAGTCAGTGACTGGCCCCCAAAAGGAGACACATACATATCACATAAGAGAGGTCCTATATGGCACTATGGGGATGCCTAGCCATGCCGTGGTCACTGCACAGTCAGGGTGAGAATGATCTCCCTGCAGGACATACAGCGGTTGCCCTGTCTGTGTAGGTGGTGGCCAGGCACTAATATGTCATAGTCAGTGCCCTATGCGCTGTGCAGATGCAGCCTGGCCAGGCCGCCCTGTCTGGCCTCTACCCATGGTACCTTGCTCCTCATTATGCACATTGGCAGGCCCATACTGGCAACGGTGCTGGCAGTGTGGGCTGTTGAAGGTGTTTGCAGCCTCTGCACACTGTATAGACAGACACACACTCCAACACCTGTGCAAGAATTGTGCAACCATAGAGGGGTTCAGCAGCCCTGCCCACCACACCAGTCCAGGGCACAGTTAAGGCATGGATATGGTACGCGATACTGTTGGGGGGTGAGCCCCCAGGGTGGTAAACACTGTCAGAGACCAGACCTGTGGCACACAATGCAGACATCAGACATATTGTTATGATGGGGCCCAATGGGCAAACTGTGCTTAACGTAGGACTTGCTATCTGCCAGTTATCATGGGACACGTTTGATCGGTGTGTACCGCATACCCAGGTGTGGGGTGGCATTGCTATGGCATGCACATGCTAGTATTGGGAGATGCACACAGGGCCCAATGTCCTGCCTCTCCAGGAACCATTTCCCAATGGGGCCTGGGTCGGTGGGTGGGGGTGTGTCTGCCCCCTGTTGGCTGCTGCTTTACGGCAGAGGTTGCCATAACCAGTCCTGATGTGCCAGACACTGTTAGGATTTGCATGCTGTTGCTCATTAATATGCATGAGCTACATCTGCATGCCATGGGGGTGTGCATGGATATGCGGCACAGGCATCTTTATTTGGGGCAGCATTTAACCTGACCGTTGTGTGGCCCTCCAGGATTGCATTTTGTAGACTCTGCTCTAGGTTATGCGCCTGTTTATGGTGTGTGTGCTCGGTGGGGTGATATATAGGCGTATTAACCCAGCATATGTTCTCAGCAATGACGTTTTGACAGTAAAATCACAGTTTAGTTGTGGGAAAAATATGTGGACTGTATTGCCAGTAGCCACAGCTGGGCTTGGAACCGATGTTATGGGGGGCGGTATAACAAATGTGTACTAAACAATAAACAATAAACCTGTGACCTTCTGTTCTGGCACACACTGTCTGTGTGCACTGCACCACTGTGTTGCCACAGATTGGCTGCATTCCCTAGGGGGTCCATGTCTGTACATCCGACAGGGCCTGTCTGTTGCGGTGGACGTGCCAGCCTGCACATGGCTGGGCCACTGTCTGCTGTGGCTAAAGGCCACTGCCCCCTCCACCACCTGTACCCTTCCGCCAACATGCTGACATGTCCTTATCTTGACAAATGCCCATGAGCTGATTAAAGTGTGGCACTCCAGGACTGCATTTGTGGGACTCGGCTGTGGGTACTGCCCATTGTTAGGGGGGGGGAGGTAGGGTAAAATATAGGTGTTTGTTCCATGTTCTCTGAGATAAAGGGGTGTCTTTACTATCTCTGTTTAGTGGTGGGTAAAATATGGGAACTCGGTTGGTGGGTGCTCCAGCTGGGATTTGAACCTGTGACCCTCTGGTCCTAAAGGTACTGGCTGTGTCCGCTTCACCACACTGTAGCCACGGAGACAGTGCAGTCCCTGGAGATAGAAAACCTGGCAGAGTGAGTCAGACACCCTGCTCTGCACATTTTTACTGTCGGCTCATTCACCTTGTATGGGGACAAACGTGCACATAAACCCTGAAATTGACCTCGGAAATAGGGGATAGACCCTAACCAAACTGGCCAATGGTGATATTGATGAGCAACCATAGCAGACACTCCCAGGAGAGCTCAGGGTAATACTGACTAGGGAATGTTTTGTGGACGGGTCTACTCTCCGTAGAACCTTCCAAACATCATTTTTGTTTTTTTGAGGCTTTCCAGGATTTGTTTTTTATGGTTGCCCATTAATATCTCTGTTGCACAGCTGGTTTATACTTTTTTTTAGCTTTTGTTATGGTCTTTTTACATTTCTATTTGCTATTTTGTTCTATGCACATGTATCACACTGCTCACGTGTTTTGGTTTCCCCAGGTTTGCTGTACATTGCTGACGTAAATGGTTTCTCTTCCCTTTAATATGCCTTTTAACGGCAGGTTTTCATTCGCGTTGGGATTCTGCTCAGATAATCAGCGCGTTGGTGTGGGGGGAGCCACTCTCCACCCATTGACCCCTTCTCTCCGCCCACTCTCCACCTTCCGCGCTGTTTTAACGCGCCGCGGGGATTTACGATCATTAACTGCGGTTCACGCGCGTAATGTACGGTTAACGGTCGTTCGCACGTTAGAACGCGCGTTCGGACGTGCGAACGATCGTTAACCGTACATTACGCACGTTATTCACGATTACCGCGGTTTAGTAAACATACCCCTATATCTTGCAAAGGATGTAAAAAGACTGGAAACTGTTCAGAGGAAGGCGACAAAAATGATTTGGAGCCTGCGTCAGAAGCCTTATGAGAAGAGACTTGAAGACCTAAATATGTACACTTTGGAGGAGCGGAGGGATGGGGGAGATATGATTCAGACCTTTAAATAGTTAAAGAGAAATAATGAACAAACAAACCTCTTCTAAAGATGGGGAAGCTGTAAAACTAGAGGGCATAACATGAAGCTGCAAGGTGGTAAATTGAAAGGCAATGTCAGGAAATACTTTTTCACTGAAAGGGTGGTGGATGCTTGGAATGACCTCCCGCTGAAAGTGGTGGGGGCAAACACAGTGATGGAATTCAAAATGGCATGGGACAGACACAGTGGATCCCTTTACAGCAACAGGATAAAATCAAAATAAACTGAACTATCTAATTTCTCAACAAATAGGGGTGTCCTACATGGAACGGTGGGTTCACCCCTAAACAAAGACATGGGGAAGGGTGGCCTGCACAGAGCGGCAGGTGCACCTACTCTTGCCATCTTACTGGGCAGGCTAGATGGACCATACTGGTCTTTATCTGCCGTCATTTACTATGTTCAATATTATATAAAACTTACCTGATAGAATTTGTCTTTAGTAACTGAAAAACACTGCAAAAATTAATAACCTTGGGGGTATGTTTACTAAACCGTCTTAATGTGCGCTTTGTAACGTTAGTGCGCGATAAGGTACCTTATCGTGCGCTATGTCGCATCTTGCGGCGCACAGGTACCTTATCGCGTGATAATGCGCACCGCGGCGAAAACGAGCGATGAAGGCGGGCAAAGGCTCCCAGAGGGCGGAGGAAGGCTCCCCAGGGGCAGAGAGAAGGGGTCAATGGGTGGAGAGTGGGAGGGGAGAGGCTCCCCGCACACTAATGCTGTGAAATCCGAGGCAAAAAAATATCGCCAGAGAAACCCTTGCGTTAGAGCCGATTTAAAGGGAAAAGAAACCATTTCCGTCCGCAATGTACAGCAAAACCAGGGAAACCTACAAAAAGTGATGTGTGATACATGTGCACGGAACAAAAGGGCAAAGAAACAGTGAAAATGACCTCAACAAAATGGAAAAAAAACATAACCAAGCTGGCTAATAGTGATATCAATGGGCAATATCAAAAAACACTCCCAAAAAAGCTCCAAAAAAAAGAAATGAATTTTGGAAGGGTCTACGCTCCGTTCCCATACAAGGTGAATGAGCCCACAGTGAAATTGTCCAGAGCAGGGTTTCTGACCCCATTGGCCAGGTTTCCTATCTCCAGGGACTGTACTATCTCTGTGGCCACAGTGTGGTGCAGTGAACATAGCCAGTGTGTTCAAGAGCAGAAGATCACCAGTTCAAGCCCCAGCTGGGGCTCCTGCCAAACCAGTCCCCATATTTTAACCACTACTAAACCGTGAAAGTACAGACCTTTATTGCAGAGAACATAAGCATGGTTCAAACGCCTTTATTTTACCCTACAGAGCACAGACACCAGAAACATGGACATTAACTAGAGCACATTCCCCCAAATGCAGCCCTGGAGGGCCACAAATCATTCAGGTTTGATGCTGTCTCCAATATAAGGCCATGTCAGCATGGTGGCGGAGGGGTACCGGTGGTGGAGGGGGCAGTGTCTGCTGCCCACAGCACACCATGGCCTAGCCCTCTTCACGTGGGTGCCGTGCACTGCAATAGACAGGCCCTGTCTGACGAACAGCCATGGACTCCCCAGGGAATGCACTGTTTCTGTGCCAAGACAGTGGTGCAGTGCACACAGCCAGTGCCTTCAGGAGCAGAAGATCACAGGTTCAAGTACCAGCTGGAGCTCCTGCCATCCCAGTCCCCACATTTTACCCACCACAAAAATGTGATAATACAGACAGAACCTTTAGTGCAGATAACATAAACATGCCCAAAACATCTACATTTTACCCTACAGAGCACAGACACCAGAAACATGCGCATTACCTAGAGCAGAGTCCCCCAAATGCAGTCCTGGAGGGCCACAAATCATTCACGTATATGCTGTATCTAATAAAGATGTGTGTGCTTCATTTCCATGTGCCGCCTCCATGGTATGCAGATGTAACTCATGCATATTCATTAGGGACAGCAGGAAATCATGAACAGTGTTTGGCCCACCAGGACTGGAGTTGTGGACCTCTACCCTAGAGCAGCGGCCAACAGGAGCAGAAAGAACCGCACCCACAGGCTCCATTATCGAAAGCCCACGGAGAGGCAGGATATTGGGCCTTGCGTACATCTCACAATACTAGTACGTGCATACCTTACCAATGCCACCATAAACCTGGGAATATGGTACACATATATCAAAAGGTTGCTATGATTACTGGCAGATAGCAATTCCTAAGTTAAGCACAATATGCTCATTGAGCTGTATCATACCAATATCTCTGATGTCTGTGGAGTGTGTTTCAGGTCTGGTTTCTGACAGTGTTCACCACCCTGGGGAGTGACCCCAACAGTATTGCATACCATAGCCATGCCTGCGCTGTGTGCAAGTCTGGTGAGTTGGCCTGGACTGCAAAAACTCTCTATAGTAGCACAATGCTGGCATAGGTGTGGGAGTGTGTGTCTGTCCATCCAGTGTGTGGTGGTTGCAACACCTTACTCAGCCCACACTGTCTGCACTGTGTCCAGTGTTAGCTTGCCAATGTGCATAATGAGGAGCAAGGTACTGTGGGTATAGCTTGGACAGGGTGGCCTGGGCAGGATGCATGAGCACAGGGCATAGGGCAATGGCTGGGACATTGTAGTGGCCGGCCATCACCTGCACGGACAGGGTGGCCCCTGCATGTCCTGCTGGGAGGTCACTCTCACCCTGACTGAGCAGTCACCATGGCATGGCTAGGTCCCCCATAGTGCTAATAACATCTTTTTCAAGTGATATCTATGGGCTGCCTTTTTTGGGGCCCAATCACTAACCTATCTGCTTGGTGGGTGTGCTGACATCCCGGTTTTGGGTGCACACATTTCTTCCAGTAATATGCACTATGGACTAGCTAGCAGACTGTTTGCAGTTAGTATGTGTGAGGCTGGAACACCTTGCAGGGTGCAGTGGCTGCAGATTCACTGTGCTCGCTGCTGGAGAATGTCAGATAGTGGTGGTGGGCAGCTGAACATTTCCAGGCCTCCTGTCTGTCTGCTATCACCGTATGGATGTGTACAGAAATGCATGGACTGCCCTGTATGTTGTCTGTCCCCCAGCGGAACTGAGGTTGATGGTCCCCTCTACCAGCACCATTGCAATCATGTAGAATGTGGATCTGTTGGTGGGAGATCCTGAACTCCAGAGGGCAGTTTGGGTGGTACTACATAATCAGCCTATGGGTCCAAAGAGCCGGCCTGGCCTGGTCTGGCCTGGCCCGGCCGCCCCCCGCCCCCCCTGCTGTGCCCCGCATGCCCCCGCTGCCCCACCCCCCGCCCCCGGGTCACAAATCATGTGGCCATGGTACCCACACAGGATATGCACTATTCTGGGTGCATCAAATGCTCCAGAGAGCAGTTTGGGTGGTACTACATAATCCGCCTATGGGTCCAAAGAGCCGGCCTGGGCTGACCCGGCCCAGCCCCCCCCAGCGCCCCCTGCCCCGCCCCGCCCCCATGCCTGCCCCCCGCGCCCCCGCCCCCCCCCCCCGCGCCCCCCCGCGCCCCCCCCCGTGCCCCGCCCCCCCGGCGCCTCCGCCCCCCCCCGCGCCTCCGCCCCCCCCCGCGCCTCCGCCCCCCCCGCGCCCCCATATGCCTGCCCCGCGGTCACATAAATCATGTGGCCATGGCACCCACACAGGATATGCACTATTCTGGGTGCATCAAAGTGCTCAAGGGCTAAACTTGACTGAGAAATCAAAGATGGACACAGGTGGTATTTGGCAGTGTAGCTGCAAGACCAACCCATCACACACTGGCACTGATGGGGACTCGCACCATAGCCTATCTCAGCTAAGCCACGTGCTGTGGACATGGTGCTGGGTGGCCCACCTCACCCTCAGGGTGAGCACAGGACCCGCACAATGTGACGGTCAGTACCTATCTGTGCCAGTAACACACATGCTCAGTACTCCCTACCAGGCTGAGGTGGTGTGGGGGTGCATACCCCATCCTGTGGTTATCTGTAGACTGCTGATTTGCATGTGCAGTGCATCATGGGTATGTGTGGTTTAACCCTATCCTGCCAACCACAGCAGACAGTTCGTGTGGTGGGCTGCAGTCCAACTGTAGCCAGCCAGGAGTTTGTTAGCAGCTATGGAGATGTAACCCACGGGTGACTGCACTGCTGTGGAGCCAGAGGTCATGGGTTTGATCCCACAGTGGGGTTATGTGATAGGGCTGTCTGAGGAATTTTCTTTTATAATTTAAATTGGTGCTGCCACCAACAACACCCTCAGTGCTGTAGCCTGAAGGTGCCTCCAAAGCGCCCTATAAGGTGCCCCAAAGGGAACATTATAAGATGCTGTGTTGGACAGTGCACCTTATTATGTATCCTCAGGAGTGCCGCATAGGGTGCATGATGTGGCACCTTAGGTTATGCCAATGGGAGGGTGCATAAGAACATAAGATATGCCATACTGGGTCAGACTGAGGTCCATCAAGCCCAGTATCCTGTTTCCAACAGTGGCCAATCTAGGTCATACGTACCTAGCAATCTCCCCAAAAGACACAGGTTCCACAATGCTTGTACTGGGTCAAGCATTGATATCCTGGGTCCCTTTTTAATAGTGGTTTATGGACCTTTGTGTTTGCTGGCAGCAAAATTAAAAACAAAAATCCAAATGCCTCACACAGCACTGCTGATATTAAAGGGTAATGTCTCAGGCAGTCATATGCAAAAGCCGCAATGTGGCATTGAAACCATGACCCCTGTACCATCAGGCAATTTGTCAACCAATGTGCTACACCTCTGCCACTAGATCTGTATGCCAGCACACATGTCTACAATTAACACACAGTAATGTGCTACACCTACCTCCATCGTGTCATAATGTGCGGTACATAACCTATTGCGTGAGTCCAACGTTTAGCCCAGAAGGCCCCCTCCCCCCCCTTATGGCATCCTGCACATCATTGCTGGATTCACATTAAGATGGATTAATGAACATACCCCATAGGCACACACAACCCCATATCACCAGGGTGAGTGACAGCCCACGTTGATGGGCTCTCAGGACTCCTTGATGTAACTGTTTAGCCAGTCATTGCTATATGAAAACGCATAGCACACTGGTTCCAACAGTACCCTAGGAACCAGTGGTGGTGGGTTTGAGACCCAAGTGTGTAAACAATAAGGAAAACTTCTAATTTTGTTTTTAAATGTCAGACACATCAGTGCAATGTCTGTCTGCATCATGGATCTGTATAAATATTGTTGGCGACACCATACCCTGTGCGGCAAAAAGATGCACGTGGCGTGGGCCCAACTGCGCACGCGTGTTGTGCTGCGCATGCGTGCGTGGTGTGCTGCGCATGCGTGCGTGGTGTGCTGCGCATGCGCGCGTGGTGTGCTGCGCATGCGCGCGTAGTGCGTCATGCGTGGGTTCCTCATTGGTGACAGTGTAGAACATGGCAACCAGATCCAGGAAACCTGCCTTCAACACCCTGGAGCTACGCTGCCTGGCACAGCTGATTGCTGTGAGGCAGCACAAGCTGTTTCCTGGTTCATCCAGGCGTCAGGACCAGATCAGGGTCCGGAGGGCGTGGGATCAGCTGACCCGGCGCTATAATCGTGTGGCTGATTACCCACGTGAGGTAAGTGTATGGGGACAGGTCAGTAGATCCACATATATATATCCAGTGTTGATTGTAGCTGTGCATCCTGATGTGTGTAGGTAGTCTATGTCAGTGATGTGTATCAGGTAAATCCACATGCCATATTGTCTATATATCACATCTGAGTGGCTTGCCCTGTACCCAGGGGGCTAAGGACCTGTTCACAGAGTTCCTGATGCCATCCTGGTGTCATGGCAGCTGCTGCTGTTGATATGCTACAACACACCGTAACACAGGTAGCCCATAGATCAGACTAAGGAGGGTTTCTAAACATCCTGCTGGTATGATGGGGTCTGCAGTTGCAGGGTAAAACATCTGCCCCACCCCCAGAGGCTGTGAAACGTGCCCAAAATGGTATGTTAGTCCCATTGGTGATATGCGTGTGTGGCCCAGCAGTCTAAAACATCTGCCCTACCCCCACTTGCCCAGAAAGTCCAAAAAAGTGGGTCCCCAGCACCCCTGCTGGTATGGAATATGCTGCTGTTGCTGTTTTCCAATCCACCCTACCCCCAGGAGTCCTGAGAGCCCATCAAAGTGGGCTGTCACTCACCCTGGTGATATGGTCCTGTGTGCCTAGACAGTTGAATACATTCTCCCTATCCCCAGGAGCCCTGAGAGCCCATCAAAGTGGGCTATCACTCACCCTGGTGATATGGTCCTGTGTGCCTAGACAGTTCTATACATTCTCCCTATCCCCAGGAGTCCTGAGAGCCCATCAAAGTGGGCTGTCAGGCACCTTAGTGATATGGTTCTGTGTGCCTAGACAGTTCTATACATTCTCCCTATCCCCAGGAGTCCTGACAGCCCATCAAAGTGGGCTGTCAGGCACCCTGGTGATATGGTTCTCTGTGCCTAGACAGTTGAATACATTCTCCCTATCCCCAGGAGTCCTGAGAGCCCATCAAAGTGGGCTATCACTCACCCTGGTGATATGGTCCTGTGTGCCTAGACAGTTCTATACATTCTCCCTATCCCCAGGAGTCCTGAGAGCCCATCAAAGTGGGCTGTCAGGCACCTTAGTGATATGGTTCTGTGTGCCTAGACAGTTCTATACATTCTCCCTATCCCCAGGAGTCCTGAGAGCCCATCAAAGTGGGCTGTCACTTACCCTGGTGATATGGTCCTGTGTGCCTAAATAGTTCAATACATTCTCCCTATCCCCAGGAGTCCTGAGACCTGCGTAAAGTGTACTGTCAGTCACCTTGTTGCTATGGTGTATGGAGCTGATGATGTGTGCTAGGACACCCAACCCCCAGGGAGCCAGAGACCTGATTGCAATGGTGGGTATGTCTATCAGATATTGTGTTAGGTTATGGCAGGTAGGTTGCACATCTCCCATAGTCTTTGAGGTCAGCACCTCATCACACACGTCTTTGATGTATCCAGATGGTATGGTAGATGTGGATGTGTGTAACAGCACCCCACCCCCATGAGCTATGAGATCTGATTACAAAGGCTTGTAACTGACTGAAACCACTCCTCGCTCCAGAACACTTCCGTACAGTCTGTCAAGCACTGATAACCCCAATACTGGACTTCTGCAATCCGATATACCTCGGACTACCAAAACAAGCTCTCAAACCACTACAGCTGGCACAAAACACTGCAGCTCGAATCATATCCGGAGCCGCAAGGCAGGAGCACATCACACCTACACTAAAGGACTTACACTGGCTCCCAATCATCGCTCGCATCAGATACAAGACTATCATAAACCTATTTAAGATAAAAGAACACACATCAGCCAACAGCCTCCACCTGCTCATACAACCGGAAACCAGCGCACGTCCCAGAAGAAGTCAAACAAGCAACCGAGTCAGCACCCCAAATGAGTACAAGCACACACGCAAGGACACAACAGACAGAGCTCTCTCCATGGCTGCTCCAACAATATGGAACAATCTACCGGACGATCTAAGGGCAACTCCAGACCTCAAAGACTTCAGAAAACAACTGAAAACCATGCTGTTCATAGAGCACTATGGTCACATCACATAACCTAAGAGAATGGATAACAGCACTCCAATCCTCCCAAACAACTGAATATATATAAAATATGATTCTAGCACCACTGTACATAGCCCACCCTGTATATAGCTCAAACAAATCAAGCACCCAACACATCCCTCACACAACTAAGTTTTATCCTCACTGCATGTACAACACACACACTTTACCTGATTGCTTGCTGTGATACCACCTTGATTATTAAGATAAGGCGGTTTAGAAATACTGTTAAATAAATAAAAAATAAATAAATGTCCCCATAACTGTATGCTGAGTCAGGTCACACATCTGCCCAATTGCTACGAATCCCAAACCTTGTTGCAGATGAACATTACTGATGGTGTTGGAAGGATACATGCACCTGTTGTGGTTGCACAGCACAGACAGAAACCCTGACATGAGCACAGGTGGCAATAGCCTATTCTGGTGCAATGGCCCCTGCCCCTGGTGTTGGCAACCACACCTGCCGTAAGCATACAAGGCCCAGGTCATAGGAACATAACAACATAAGATAGCCCATACTGGGTCACACCCTCGTCCTTCACGCCCAGTATGCTCTTTGCAACAGTGGCCAAACTAGGTTATACGTACTGTCCCCCGCAGCCCCCTCTGGTGGCGGCGTAGTGGTTCCACCGGGGCTGGGGAGCGCATAAGATTAGGAGTATTAGGGTTGGCCTGTTGCGAGGGTCATGAGGTAGCGGCCCTCTGTGCCGACCTCGTTGCCAACTTCCCAATAAAGCGACTTTCAGCCAAGTGTAGGAAAAAGGAAAAAGGCTTTTATTTCACCTTTACGCAAAATGGTTCAAAATATGCGGTTAAGAAAATAACAGGGCTGTATCATTCCTTGTATCAGGTTCAACTCACACAAACCGTTCAAAATAACATTGTTAATCTTCACAGAAACTTAAAACATAAAGCATCCTGTATTCACTTCATACATTCTGTTGCTCCAAACAGCTTAAAGCTTTCCTACTGTACAATAAATACAATCCATGGGTTCATCTGCCTCATCAACCTCAGATTCCCCTGGCATCCATTCCATCTCTGAGGGGTCTGAGTCTGAAACCTCAGGAGGGTTGAATTCAGGCTTTCTGAAAGCATGCCACACTGTGTTCCAATGTTGGTTTGTCAGCTTGGGGCGTCGGTTTTTGGCTATGGTATAGAACCCTGGCTGTTCATGTGCTACAGGTTTGAAAGTTCGCTTGTCCCAACCTTTAGCATTACTAGCTTTCTTCTTGGGGGGATTATCTGTTACTTTTTGCATAAAAGTGTCCTTATCATACAGATAAAACTCATTCTTTTGTTTCTCTCGTGTGCTAGGTTTAGGCAAGCAATCGCAGGCAACAACTGTTTTACCTTTAAAGTTCCTGCAGTCTCTTACAGGAAAGGCTTGAGGCCTAGCCTGATTGTCCTCCAATTCTTGCTGGCTCAAGTATTCCCAGTGTATCTTCCTTTCTTTAGAGTGGGGAGAAACTTCTCTGAGGCATGGCGGCAGCTGATGCGCTTGTCCTTTACTTCCACCCCTGTGGCAGTTGGCTAGTGGCCGCGCCCTCTCAGCTCTTCCCTGTTCCCCAGGCCTCTGAGTTTTCCACTCCTCCTTCAGGTTACTTCTATAAAAATCTTTAAAAGTACCTTTCTCTCCTTGGGTATTCTTTTCAGCTGGATATCTCTTTCTCAGATTGTGTCCCAGCCCTTCTCCCTGGATAGGGCTTTCTCTCAGGCTGGAAGGGAGAGCACCTCCTTCCTTGGCTGCTCTCTGCAGTGCTGCTCCTTCCAGTTGTCTCTGGCTGCTCTCTCTCCGGCCTGCTCTTTGGCCTTCCTCTAGGCCTGCTCTTTGGCCTTCACCTCGGCCTGCTCTCTGAGTTACTCCTTGGCCTGCTTCTCGGCCTACTCTCTGGCCTGCTCCCCAAGTTGCTTCAACTCCTCGAGCTGCTCTGGTCTGACCCCGACTCTCTTTGACTCAGCACTGTCCCTGCTTAAATCGGGACTAACTGATTCTGGATCCTGCCCATAGAGGCGTGGTTCCTCTGCTTCCAGGCTGGCTCTCCTGCTCCCTCTATGTGGACCTTCAGGAAATTGCATGTGAAGCTTGTTTTTTTCAAAATTTAAAACTTTTTTTCTTTCTGCCAGAGGGTCCGCTGTATCACAGTACCTAGCAGTATCCCCAAGAGAGACACATTACACAATGCTTGTAGTGGGTCAAGCATTGCTATCCTGGGCCTTGTAGAAACCCAAATGTCATGGTAGTGGCCCCTGGCAAGGTGAATAGGGCCACCCACACAATGTTCCATGTATGGACACAGCACCCATGATTGTTAGGATATCATGTTGCCAGTGGGGTTGGGTCTGAGGATGTGCGTAGATCATAACAACACAAATGTGTTCACCAGACCACATACGGGATTAGGGGGGTTGCCATGGACACCATCATTGGCAATCCAAATGTGGCATGGTCATGCAATGTCATGCAAGGGGGCCACAGGGGACTGGAATGATGTGTTCAGGGTGCCAGGCACACTGCACATAGGTGTCACTGCACACATGTCCAGAGACACAGCTACGCATGCAGGTGGCACTGGGAACAGGTAATCGCCTGGAACAAGCAGGAAGTAGTCCTTACATGTGGGTATCATCGGTACCGACGGAGCCTGCGTGGGAACGCTCTCCAGTGTCCAATAGGAAAGCTATTGGAAGCACCCCACAGTGTCTGTGTGCTGCTATCTTGCCTTTCCCAAATGGCTCTCTCCAGTTCATTGTTTTCCACAGAGCCAGCAGGTCATTGTTCCTGTCATTTCTGAAAAACAGCTATTGTAGTGCCACTCCTGTGGCAGTGTCTGCCTGCTTTTCTTTACTGGTACCACTGGTCTTGTAATTTTATTTTCTAAAAGGTCACATTCCCTCACACAAACAAACCTTTTTAACAAAAGAGCAACAATCCCCTTTGTAGGTCTCCCCCCGGTTTGGCATTAGGCCCTAATCCCTCCTCCATCATGGAAAAGCACTCCTCGGCTGCAGAAAATATGCTGATAATGTGCCGGTACCTTCTCAGTCACTGACAACCATGATTGGTGTCACAAATGCTAATGGCCAGATCAATGCATGTCTGAATGTTTGGCCTGTGGGATGTTATCCAACAGTGGTTGGCAGAACAGAGCAGCCAAGCTCAGTACCCTCTTTCCCTCCAACGTGGCCTCGGTGGCAGCCATGTTGTCAAGGGCTTCCTCTTCCTCCCGTGGATCTCAGGTAACCAAACACAAATCTGTCCGTTCCTCAAAGGGTAGATCCCCCTCCAAATATCGGACTGCCACTGGCATTGCCCTTGAGGAGCACGCTCCGGGCAAACAGCCCCAGTGGGAGTCCCTGGCCTCCAAAGTCACTTTGGGACTCCATGACGTTCTGGAGGCCTCAACCTGGACCGACCACCTGGTGCTATGCTCTGGGGTCCTGGCTTTGGCCAGTACTCATACACAGACATCGGCAGTGTTGATTGACCAGAGGATCGTGGCCATCAAACGCAGTCTGGCAGCTCGCCTTGCGGCATCAAAGACCTTGGTTCCACCCCAGACCCTGCAAAGTCCAGCACCGGTATGTGCAGCAATTGCAGGACCGGCATCGGCAAATGCACCATTAGTGCTGATGAGTACCGGTATCCACACACCGGTACCGTGTCACTCCGATACTGAGGCCAATTGGTACCGATACCTCACTTTACCTGAGCCTCCGTAGAGAAGATACATCCAATCTCCTGAGGGGTCTGATGACTGACAGCTCAGAGGGTAACGATGTACCTCTCCAGGACAAGCCTGTCTCTCCCAAAAGGAGATTGTCCCCTCCTCAGGATATGTCCTTCCTGGATCTCCACACACATGTAGTCAAGGGCCTCTCCATTTCATTATTAACTCAATGTGAGCACAGGCCACGGGAGCCAGAGATTCACCAATATCACCAAACTCCAAAGGAGGCAGACATCCTGCCAATACATCAGATCTTAAGGAATCCTCTTTTGAGAATGTGGAAGATTCCTCTTACCACCTCTCCACATTCTCACATGTGCCTACTATGTATCGTGTGCCTCCGTCCCCTGGTTTGCAGAAAGGACACCTCCCTGATCACTCCATCATGGTGGAGTGTGCTATGAGGAGAATTAAACGTTACAAACAACATGCCACCAACCCTCCTGGTAGGGAGTGTAAGACATTAGATGCCTTTGGTCGCTGTGTCGTCCAAACATCCATGCTTCCAGACAGGACAGGTTCTTATATCATGTACATGGGAATGTTCCTGACGGAGGTCACATGAGATCTACAACTGGTAAGTCCACATCTCCCAGATCACAGAGGTCACGACTATGTAGCACCTGTCAAGCATGCCCAGAACATTTCAAAAGTTGTGAACAGGGCAGCTTTTGACTGTTTTTCATGCATACGCAGAGTCTCTGCCATTGCTATTGGGGCAAGGAAACTTGGCTGGCTGCAAGCTTCTCACCTGGAACACTGGGTACAGGATAAACTGGCCAACATCCCCTATAGTGGTGAAAACGTGTTTGGAAAAACCGGCAGGACAATTATACCTTGACAAGGCTTTCAAATATTGTAGATCCTGCAAAGATGAGAGCCTTAGAAAAGCGCTTCCTCTCCAAAAAGAAAGGATGCTATCAGTCCTATGCTCAGCAAGGACAACCTGTAATACAAGCTGCTAGAAAGGGTCAACAATCTACTAAGCAGAAAAAGCCGAGAGCTATTCTGCCTCAGCAGACCCAGCAGCCTCAGCCTCCACAGGGCCTTTGACTCCATGATGGAGTACCTGCCCTTCCTGACCCTCCAGGGAAAGCAACCGTCAACAATCCCAGGAAGATTAGGTCACCTCAGCCACAGATAGAGGCAAATAACATCAGAACCCTGGACTCTGTCCATCATAGAAGAGGGTACAGGCGTCATTCACATAGCCTGCCGCCTCCTACAATAGTAAGGACATTCAGTTCACAAACGTCCCCCCAACTGAATCCAGAGGTAAAACATCTTCTACCTCAAGGAGCAATGGAAGAGGTACCTCATCTCCAACAGGGTTCTGGGTTCTCCCCCCCCCAATATCCTCATACCAACGGAAAAAGGAGGTCACAGACACATCTTAGATTTCAGAGAACTGAACAAGTTCCTGTTCCAACAGACATTCAAAATGATTTCTCTAGGAAACGTACTTCCTGACCTACACAGGCAGAACTGCCTTTGTTCTCTAGATCACAAGGATGCGTGCACCCATCTTCTCTGCCAACAAGCACAGCGAAAGTTCCTTTGGTTCCTCCATCAAGGAAACCACTATCAAAACAAAGTTTTCCCTTCAGCCTTGCCTCAGGACCCAGAGTATTCACAAAGTGCATGTCTGTGGTAGCTGGTCTGGTCCGTACCAGGGGAATATTTTTGTGCCCCTACTTGGACGACTGCCTCATCCAGGCACAGTCACAAACACATGCCCAGGCCTCTCTCTCGTACACAATGCATGGACTCCAATATCTAGGCCCTGTCAGAGATCTCCAGGAATCCTTTCTGACTCCCACGTAAACGCTGGAGTTCATAGGAGCAAGGCTAGATACCAGACTGCCAAAGACCTACCTGACTCAGCCTCACTGTCCTCGCATTGTGCAACTTGTTTCGACAGCACTACAAAAGACTCACCTCTCGGCTCGAGAGATGCGTCAGCTGCTGAGCCACATGGCATCTACGGTGCATTTGGTCCCCTATGCTTGTCTCCACATGAGACCAGCCCAATGGGCCCTCCCTTCCCAGTGGACGCAAGCAACAGGCTGTCTCTCAGATGTGATAGTAAACTCAAACCGCCATACCCTGTCCCTGGACTGGTGGCGGTCAGCACAAAACCTGTTGGAGGGGTCACCTTTCCTGCAAACCCCTCCTCAGATCACATTAACAACAGATGCCTCCAAAGTGGGGTGGGCTGCACATCTACTGGACAGCTCCACCCAAGCCACCTGGAATTGTCAGGAGAGTCATTTCCACATCAATCTGTTTGAGCTCTGAGCAATTTGCCTGGCTCTTCATGTCTTCCATTCCCTTCTACAGGCCAATAGAATACTACTTTACGCAGACAATCAGGTAGCCATGGTCTATGTGAACAAACAAGGAGGAACAGGCTCTCTGTCCCTTTGCAACAAAGCTCTTCAACTGTGGTCGTTTGCCAGAGAGCAGCAGATCCATCTCCTGACAGTCTATCTCCCTGGCAATCAGAACTCTTGGCCATACAAACTCAGTCGTGCTCTGCTTCCGCACAAATGGTCTTTACACATGACCAACTCTGTAGAGTATTGCAACTCTGGGGAACTCAAGAGTCAGACCTCTTTGCAAGTTCATCATATGCCAAACCTACCCGGTTCTGTTCACGAATCCCAGCTCAGGGCTGCCAAGCGAGGGATGCTGTCCTCCTCAACTGGGGGCAGGAATGCCTTTCCTCCCATTCCCTTGATTGCCAAGACCCTATTCCAACTCCTGAGGGACAGAGGCAACATGATCCTCATAGCCCCACGCTGGCAACACCAGGTGTGATACCCTCTGCTTCTACATCTGTCCCAGGTTCCACCCCTGTACGTAGGGTCAGCTCCAGACTTACTGTCGCAGGAGGAGGGGAATGTATGGCATACAAACCCCCCGTCTCTGCACCTCAGAGCCTGGCTACTGAAGGCTGTAACTGCTTTGGCCCTCCCCTCACTCAGGAAGTGCATGTCGTCCGTTATGCTTCCAGGAAACCTTCCACAAGGCAGTCCTATGCCATCAGGTGGACGTGACATTTCATTTGGTGATAACAAAAGGCCTTCAACCCTCTTGTCATCCGTATATAAACATGTTTTGGACGAACTCCATTACTTATCAAACAATGGTCTCCAAACTGAGTCAGTCAGAGTCCATTTAAGTGACATTGCTGCTCCTTCTGAACCCATCAATGGACAACCCATTTCATCCCATCCTCTCATATCCAGAATCATGAGAGGCCTGCATCTACCGAAACCTGCCCTTAGACCACCTCCAGAGGCATGGGATTCCAATCTGCTTCTAGGCCAGCATATGCTGCCGCCTCCTGAGCCCTTAGACACTACTTCCTTAAAGTCTCTGACCTGGAAAGTAAAATACCTTCTTGCAATCACATCAGCAAGTCGTATCAGTGAATTTCAAGCTCCAGTGGCTGATCCACCTTACACACCGTTTCACCATGATAAGGTAATCCTAAGGACACATCCACACTTCATGCCTAAGGTGGATTCCTCCTTTCATTTGAAACAAGAGGTTTAGTTACCTGTAGTCTTTCAACAGCCGCATGCTTCACATGCAGAGAAGACTCTTCATACCTTGGACTGTAAAAGAGCTGTGGCTTTTCATCTGCAGAGGACCCAGCAACACAGAAGGTCCTCTCAGCTATTCAGAGCCTCTGATCCTTCGCATTTGGGTACAGCAATTTCCAAAAGATCTCTATCCAACTGGATTGCTCAATGTATTACCTTTTATCTATCATAGCTAACACCTTTCACTGGCGGCCCATGTTCCCACTCACAATGTGAGAGTCATGGCAGCCTCTCGGGCTCACCTCCATTCCGTCTATATTAACGACATTTGTGGAGCAGCTACATGGTCCTCGGTTCACGGCCCACTACTGCTTGGATAAAGGCTCCTGCAGGCATGCTATGGTTGGTCAGGCTGCTCTCCAACACCTCTTCCATACGTAATCCACTCCTAGCCGCCTCTCTTACAGGATGCCAGAGATCCATGGGAGGAAGTGGAAGCCCTCCACAGGCCCTCACCACTCTGGGGATCCTTCCCTGGCATCTACATCTAGGGTGTCCTCACATGTGACGACTACGTCCTGCTTGTTCCTGGTGATAGCATAGTTAATCACCTGTAACAGGTGATCTCCGGGAACAGCAGGATGAGGTCATCACAACCCACCCATCTCCCCTAGCAGGTTGTCTCTCTCTCTCTCTCTTTCCCTATCTATCTCTCTCTCTCTCTTTGTGTCAGCTTTAAACTCAACTGGAGAGAGGCAGTTGGGAAAGGCGGGAAGGCAGCACGCACGCACACACTGTGGGATGCTCCCAAAAGCTTTCATATAGGACGCTGGGGAGCGTTCCCACACAGGCTCAGTTGGTACCGACGCTACCCACATGTGAAGACTTATTCCTGGTGTTCCTGGAGATCACCTGTTACAGGTTGTCAGACGGCTGCCTGGGTGAGAAGGTTCACAGTCTTGGCAAATGCATATATCAATATGATTTGCAAGGGACTGTGGGAAATGCAGTCCATTCATACCAGACACAGCTGCTCACAATAATTAGTTGTGCTTGAGTGTAAAGCCAATAAGATATTTATTTATGGGGTTATTTCTCCCAACACAGATATGCTTGGTAGCACATAAAACAGGATACTTGCTTTCAGTGTTAAACTTGGAAAAACAAAAGTCAGAAAACAACATTTGAACTTGTCAGACAATCAAAGCAAAAGAATAAAGACCTGGTTGGCAACAAACTGGTCTTTTCTGTAGGCTTTAGCTAATATTCTCTTAGCAATATATCAAACAAAAAAACAAAAGCCACAAAGAAAAGAAAAACTGTTCTTCTCAGGTTAACTTCTTGTATCTTCCCACATAGATTCAGAAGTGATTCTCTCAGAGCCCACAAGCAATTAGGTAAGGCTCAATTGCTAGCAGTTATCCAGCTGAAACCCCTTAGCTGGCTTGCTTTCTACTGCGTGGCTAGAAATCCTACACAGGAGCTTTTCTGAGTAGATTAAAGAACAAGTTTGTATTTCTTTGTGATGGTTGCTGTACTTTGTAACAGTAAATTACCAAAGGAGTTTAAACAGAGAGCAATCCATATATTCACAGCCTGTATCTAAGACCGCTACCCCTTCTTCAACAAGCATGGGTTCAATATCATGGATTGGCACAGATGAATCTCCCAATGGAGCACTTTCAGGAGAATACTTGTTTCCCTGCTGTCTTTCAAGGTTATAGCTAGGGCATAGATCAGTGTTCATACCTGAGCTTCCATTGCTGTTAGAGTTCCTCTCTATATAGCCTGGCCAGTATATAGTCCAGTTCTTATGTCCAGCCTTCCAATCCAGATCCCTGGACACTGGGTCTCTCTTCACATACCTTCTGGCACGGGTCTTAGGGTCCCTTCCAAGTGCAGCCGTCTCCCTCACAGGTACCGTTTGGAGATTCCTAGCTCTGCAGCACCACTCCTCTGGTTTTCCCCAGTCCAATGGTGTATGCTTGCCTTTTGAATGCCTTCCAGTATACGTACTGCTATGGACTCCTTTAGACCTCCCAAATGCTTTTCTCTTCTTTCTTCCAAAGGGTTTCTTGCCCTCTCTGTCCGTCCGCTCTGGCTTCTGCTTCTGATGATCCTCCAGATGATGAAGCTGTCCAAGACCATGAAGATGATTCTCTGTAGAATAAACTCTACCTTTATTCTGCTTGGATGAGTGCTCCACCCTAACACAGCGCAGCTGTGCTGAATCAGGCCCTGCCCTTTGAGATGAGTGCTTAGGGATTACCTCATAGCCCTCCTGATTGAACACACGTTTCCCCACTTCAGCTCCTCTAATGGCTGTTGGAAACCTGGTGCATTCTGGGATTGGTAGTCTTTTATGGAAAAATTCTGTTTTCTTATTTCTACCAGAACTGACAGGTTGCTTGCTCAGAGTCACTTCACCTTTACTATAGCTCCTTCCTGAGCTATGATAAGCTTCCTTATCACAAGGTGACTAACTATGCTGTACACAGCAGTGGAGCAGGAGCAGCAAGATGCTGGCCACACAGATGTTTGTTTATGTTGCCCACCCACCAGAGGTAAGCAGTCACTGATGCCCCCACACATTGTTTTCACATCCACAGGTAGAAGATCTCCGGAAGAAGGGGCAAGAGTTGCGGCTCCATCACAATGCTTAACTTGCCCGCCTCCAGAGGGTGGCGCAGTCAGAGCGTGACGGTGAGTATTGGCAACCTTGCTGCCCAGTAACAAATGTCACATTGGCCCACCAGCCTGTGTGGTGCCTGCATATGTACATGTGTTATGTGACACACATGATAATGTGCTGATGACAACGATGAAGAGGCCACCACATCTGCCTATACCCTGAGGCGCCCCCCTGCCCACCATGCCACAGAGGTGGAGGTGGTGGTGGTGGAGGAGGAAGCTGAGGTGGAGGCCGAGGAGGAGGATGAAGAGCCGCCGGAGAGTGCAGTGGAGGAGGGGGCTGATGGGGGCATGGAAGGGGTGAGTGACGGGGTGGCAGGGGAGGGAGAGGGTGTGTCTGATGTGGGTTTGGGGGGAGGGGTGGAGGAGGGTGTGGAGGGTGGGTCGGAGGTGGCAGGGGGGAGGAGGGGGATGTGTGGGTGTGGGAGAGTGATGGGGAACACAGTGCAGCACAGGGCACTGTGGGCTCCCGCCAGCCATGCCATGTCGCTCCACCATCCAGGGCCACACACAGGTCGCATGCACATGCCACCACCCAGACCCTTGGGACTATATGTGTGTGTGGTGGCAGGTGTGGGCAGGACCTGTATGTGGCCCTGGATGCCTTGGAGCGGCGTGTGCATCTCCTGGTGCACTCACACCAGTGGCTGGCGGGAGCCATTCATCAGGTGGCCGCCGAGGTGGAGCAGCTGCCCTGTCGGCGGCCACCCCCTGAAGGGCGTCACAGGAGTCATTGATGGTGCCTGTGACGTCCACACATGTGCCCTGTGCTGTCCTGTGTTCCATCACTGGGCATGCAGCATGCAGGGAGAGGGTGTGGCTGATGTGGGGGTGGGGGGAGAGGTGGAGGAGGGTGTATAGGGTGGGTGGGGGGGCAGGGGGGAGGAGTGGGGTGTTTGGGGGAGGGGGTGATGGGTATTGTCCCTATCCCTAACACTGTATTATATTCTGTCTTTTTATACAATATACACACTGTTTCGTAACTCGAAATGGTCACGTGTCTCTCTTAGCAACACTATGGATGCAAGCATGGGATATGTGTGTAGACAAGTATGTGTTGTAAAGGTAGACATGGGTATCATGCGTGAACTGGCTCCACATGCAGTCGTGGGGGATGACCATGTGTGTAGGTGTGTGAGACCAGGGTGGACCCTGAGATGTTGCAATGTAGACGACGTCCCAGGATACTGAGGCACGTGCATGCTGTGTGCAATGTGTGGGAACCATTTCTGATGCAACATGCCTGTGTGCCAATAGCAGAACTTGCAAACCAGTACGTCTGAGCTGGCAGGGTAAGATGTACTGATGAGCCCAGGAGCTACTCAGGGGTAAAGCTGTTGAGTGTGTCATGGGACAATACATGTCACAGGGATGGTTGGTGAGTAACCGTATACGTTTGTGGGGGGGCAGGCACGTAGGCAGTGTTGCAGGCAGGGACAATGGTCACACATGTGCGTTCAATGCAGAGGGTATGACAGGATGTAAACTGTGATGGCTCCCAACACTGGACATGTAGCTCCAGGACATTCCCCCTGTGCAACCCGGGAGGATATGTAAACCGCCACACTGCAGCCCAGGGGCTGGGATCTGACACAGTGCATGGCACACACGGTATGTGATGGTGTCTGTGCAGTGATACCTTCCACCATCGAGGGACCTGTGTGCAGGACACAACATGCATTTGCACACTACCTAGGGGAACACAGGGACACACATTGGAAAACACACGTATGTACTGGTTAACAGCTGTTTATTAGACCCGCAGTCACCTCCTGCGTGGCCGCCCGCGCTTCCCACGCCACACCACCCCCCGTGGTACTGCACCTTGTCCTGGTGCCTCAGGTGACGGTGCTGGTGCTGGTGCTGGTACTGGTGCTGGTGCTTGCTGCCGCATTAGGCCCACAATGTCCTCCATGGCATCCGCAATGCGGGCAAGCACCCCGACCGCATCTCCTCACGGATCATCCTCAGCTCCCTGGTATTTTCTCCCATGGCCATGTATAGACGCTGGAGTGCCTGATGAGTGCCTGTGGGTGGGACAGAGGGTGCTATGTGAGATTCCTCTCCAGTACCAACTGTCACACATACACATGTCACGCATATCCCAGAAGAGCAGTCTGCAGAACAGTCATGCCTGCCAAACCTACCAACGTTTAGATCTGTGTCTCCCATGAGCCATCTCCATGTCTGGAAGGGGTCTGGATGAGGGTTCCTGAGAAACACAGATCTCACACATGGCACATTGCCACAGTTTAATATGTCAATGCCAGGTCTGCACACTGCTTGTCTGGGATAGGTCAGATGATCTGAGGGGGCCTAAGACACACATACACATATCTGGGGTGCCCCCATTTCTATAATGCTGGCGCACACTGCAGATTATGTTGTCAAATGATACTGTGTCACTAAGAAAATACAACTGCGCTCAATGTAACAAAAGTAGGATAATGTAACTACTAATTAAACAGAATATAATTCACGTGATGTTTCGTCTTGTAGTGTATAAATGCCTCTGGGTGGTCTCAGACTTATAGTAGCAACTGTCCCTTCGACTGGAATGTCGAATAAAGGGAGAGATATGCTGATTAGCATCAACGACCTCCTCAGTGGCTGGCGGCAATGTTAGACTATGACCAACTTATTATACTTTGTCTAAGGTTTTTATCTATGGATTTGAACGCATTAATCTCGTGGTTCAAAGGGATTCTTCCATTCAGTTGTCAACAGTCTTTTATCTTTGCCACTCTTAAACTTATAACTAATCCAAGTGCTTAAATCAATCCCATTCCTGACGCCTCCCCTCAGCGCTTCAGAGCATTTCTCCTTATGCGGTTCTTCAGGGGATAGGGTATGAATCCTATAAAATATACAAAACAAAACCGTTTCTAACCTAAAACTATTTTCCTACATTTAAAACTTTTTTTTAAAAAAGAATATTTGCTATGTCTGGACCAGTTCTCACACTACTCACAAACTGCTGCCCGCGTTGTATACAGAACTTCTATTTTGCTCTTTACTCTTCCAACTCCTCCTCAAGGTTGAAGCAAAAAACGCCGCGCATGCGGTCTATTCGCTTGAAAGATGTTTTAAAAGGCGACCGCGCGATGACGTCATGGGCTACTTTATCGATACCATTAATGATTGTAAATGGTTATACTTCAATAGTAGATGGCCCCAATTTTCTACTGAGCTACTTTTTGCTAGATTGTATCCTACTATTTCACTACCCACTGTTGTCCTACCCTGTGTACCATAAGGATTTTTAAATTCCTGTTGTGACTAACTATTCATTCTACATTCATTAATCAATCACTTTCACTATCATTTCCTTACTCGAGCCTGACTATTGACTACCTACTACTAAATAAAATGGAAAAACAAATGTTCACAGACATGCCGACCATTCTATCATGGCATTTAGACCATGTGGTATTACAGTGTCCAGTTCATATATCCAGCGTTGTTCCCGCTGGGTAAGAACTTGATCTAGAGACCGATCCCCTGAGCCTCTCACAACTTGTTCAATGCAAAAGCATGACAATTGTTCAAACTTATGTCCGTGATCGAGGCAATGTTGAACTATGGGAGCTGCCACTGTTCTACAGCGTATTTTGCTGCGGTGTTCTCTCATGCGTGTCCGGAAGGCTCTTAAGGTTTTGCCTATGTATAAAAGATCGCAAGGACAGCGTATCACATATATTACCCCGATAGAGTCACATGTAGTGTTAGAAGAAATAGTATAGTTAATGTGACGATATCGAAATAGGGTCATCTCCAAAGTAATCGGGCAAATGTCACACTTTCCACAAGGTTTATGTCCTTTTTCCCTGTTCTCACCCTCAATTGGCGGTAAGCTCGCAGGGCTTATGTATTCTTTTAGATTACGATGCCGCTGCCAAACACATCTAAGACGCATCTCTTCAAGGCCTGAAAGGGTGGACAGCACATTTTTATGTTTTTGTATACTACGGTTTATATCTCGACTCAAAGGGGAAAACTTGGTTATCAGATTGATGGTATCGTGTCTTTCCTCGTCCCCCGATGAACGGGTGTAAGTAGTAAGGTCCGATTATTGTATAGTGCTCTGCTATATGCTTTTTTAACTATCCGTTTGGGATAACCTCTTTCTAAAAAATTATTCATCAGCTGTTGTGCATGTATTTTAAAATTCTGGTCATTAGAACAGTTCCTACGTACTCGTAGGAACTGTGAAAACGGAAGTCCCTCTTTTAGTGGTTTAGGGTGAGCACTCCTATAATGTAAAGGTGTGTTTCTGTCAGAGGGTTTTCTATACATTGATGTTTTCCACTGGCCCCTGCCCCTACTAACCTGCACGTCCAAATAAGTTATCGAATTCTTATGGTAAATCTGAGTAAATTTTATATTCTCATCAAGTTGGTTAATCCATTGAAAGAAGGAAAACAACTCCATGTCTGATCCCTGCCAAAGCAGGAATACGGACATAAGTTTGAACAATTGTCATGCTTTTGCATTGAACAAGTTGTGAGAGGCTCAGGGGATCGGTCTCTAGATCAAGTTCTTACCCAGCGGGAACAACGCTGGATATATGAACTGGACACTGTAATACCACATGGTCTAAATGCCATGATAGAATGGTCGGCATGTCTGTGAACATTTGTTTTTCCATTTTATTTAGTAGTAGATAGTCAATAGTCAGGCTCGAGTAAGGAAATGATAGTGAAAGTGATTGATTAATGAATGTAGAATGAATAGTTAGTCACAACAGGAATTTAAAAATCCTTATGGTACACAGGGTAGGACAACAGTGGGTAGTGAAATAGTAGGATACAATCTAGCAAAAAGTAGCTCAGTAGAAAATTGGGGCCATCTACTATTGAAGTATAACCATTTACAATCATTAATGGTATCGATAAAGTAGCCCATGACGTCATCGCGCGGTCGCCTTTTAAAACATCTTTCAAGCGAATAGACCGCATGCGCGGCGTTTTTTGCTTCAACCTTGAGGAGGAGTTGGAAGAGTAAAGAGCAAAATAGAAGTTCTGTATACAACGCGGGCAGCAGTTTGTGAGTAGTGTGAGAACTGGTCCAGACATAGCACATATTCTTTTTTAAAAAAGTTTTAAAATGTAGGAAAATAGTTTTAGGTTAGACACGGTTTTGTTTTCTATATTTTATAGGATTCATACCCTATCCCCTGAAGAACCGCATAAGGAGAAACGCTCTGAAGCGCTGAGGGGAGGCGTCGGGAATGGGATTGATTTAAGCACTTGGATTAGTTATAAGTTTAAGAGTGGCAAAGATAAAAGACTGTTGACAACTGAATGGAAGAATCCCTTTGAACCATGAGATTAATGCGTTCAAATCCATAGATAAAAACCTTAGACAAAGTATAATAAGTTGGTCATAGTCTAACATTGCCGCCAGCCACTGAGGAGGTCGTTGATGCTAATCAGCATATCTCTCCCTTTATTCGACATTCCAGTCGAAGGGACAGTTGCTACTATAAGTCTGAGACCACCCAGAGGCATTTATACACTACAAGACGAAACATCACGTGAATTATATTCTGTTTAATTAGTAGTTACATTATCCTACTTTTGTTACATTGAGCGCAGTTGTATTTTCTTAGTGATCTTTAGCGTTCTAAAGCAGACCAATAGATACGTGTTAAAATGATACTGCGTGACAATACACATGACGAGGTCTCTGTCACATAGGGTGTCTGGGTGACCTGCGATCATTGCTCTTCTCTTTGGCCTTATGTGGGGTATATGGGCAAGCACAGTGTGCATGTGTGTCAGCCCCTCACAAATGCTGACACCTGACAAGCCATACTACCGGAGGTAGACTCACAGAGGACATAAGACAACCCCCCAAAATCAGAACGCTATGCTATGTGGGCAATATGCAATCATTTTGTGGATGTTAGGACAACCCCGTCGGGATCGTGGGGTATGCTGTTACCCACCTTCTGCATTGCGCCATGCTGCAGCAGTGTGTGTCCGCAGCTCTTCAATGATTGTGTCCATTTCTGGTGGAGGGGTTTCATCTGGCGCTGGTGCATGAATGGGGTGGTGTCTTGTGATCTCCTCGGCGCCCTCTGTGGCAGTGACATCTGGGGTGTGGTCCTCTGGCTCAGGCTGCACGTGTGTGCTTGGGGTCCCGTCACCATTGCTGGTGCTGCCCCCAGACATTGTGGGCTGGGGCTCTGGCACATCCTCGGCCAATTGCATCTCCTCCTCCTCAGCTGGGGCCATGGTTGTGTAGTCACCTGGGTTGTGGAAAACCATACACAGCACAGATTGGTTTGCATGGTTCAACTACATACAACTGTTTAACACATCCACCCCACAATCAATGTGTGTTTGGCCGTGGCCTGTACATGTGCCACATAGCTACCACTACAGCTCCTGCTACCACTATTAGGCATATATAGGCCAGTACCTAGCAGACACATCGATGTGTACATCAGGGGTCCTCAAACTACGGGACGAGGGCCACATGTGGGCCGCCAAGGAGATGTATGCAGCCCGATGGGTGTATTTGCCGCCGCTGCCAGTCCTCAGGGGCAGCTCTACCCAGGACCGCAGCATTCATTGAGCTGCAGCCCAGCTAAGTTAACACCTTACAAACCTGCTGCTGCCGCTTCCGCCATGGCAGCGGCATAATCACGCATCCCACGGGGCTCCCCCTGCTCTGTAGTGTCCTCCATGCAGCCTTAGTGCTGGCTGTCAGAGCCGCGCAAACAGAAAGAGCTTCTCCTCTCGTGGCTCTGTTAATCCCACCATGGGGCTGATGGTATTTTCCATCAGGACCTGTGATAAGGAAGCTTATCATAGCTCAGGAAGGAGCTATAGTAAAGGTGAAGTGACTCTGAACAAGCAACCTGTCAGTTCTGGTAGAAATAAGAAAACAGAATTTTCCCATAAAAGACTACCAGTCCCAGAATGCACCAGGTTTCCAACAGCCATTAGAGGAGCTGAAGTGGGGAAACGTGTGTTCAATCAAGAGGGCTATGAGGTAATCCCCAAGCACTCATCTCAAAGGGCAGGGCCTGATTCAGCCCAGCTGCGCTGTGCTAGGGTGGAGCACTCATCTAAGCAGAATAAAGGTAGAGTTTATTCTACAGAGAATTATCCTCAGTTTCATCTGGGAGATCCTCAGATTCATCTTGGACATCATCCTCATCTTGGACATTTTCATCATCTGGAGGATCATCAGAAGCAGAAGCCAGAGCGGACGGACAGAGAGGGCAAGAAACCCTTTGGAAGAAAGAAGAGAAAAGCATTTGGGAGGTCTAAAGGAGTCCATAGCAGTACGTATACTGGAAGGCATTCCAAAGGCAAGCTTACACCATTGGACTGGGGAAAGCCAGAGGAATGGTGCTGCAGGGCTAGGAATCTCCAGACGGTACCTGTGAGGGAGACGGCTGCACTTGGAAGGGAATCTAAGACCCGTACCAGAAGGTATGTGAAGAGAGACCCAGTGTCCAGGGATCTGGATTGGAAGGCTGGACATAAGAACTGGACTACATACTGGCCAGGCTATTTAGAGAGGAACTCTAACAGCAATGGAAGCTCAGGTATGAACACTGATCTATGCCCTAGCTATACCCTTGAAAGACAGCAGGGAAACAAGTATTCTCCTGAGAGTGCTCCATTGAGAAATTCCTCTGTGCCAATCCATGATATTGAACCCATGATTGTTGAAGAAGGGGAAGAGGTTATAGATTCAGGCTGTGAATACATGGATTGCTCTCTGTCTAAACTCCTTTGGTAATTTACTGTTACAAAGTACAACAACCATCACAAAGAAATACAAACTTGTTCTTTAATCTACTCAGAAAAGCTCCTGAGTAGGATTTTGAGCCAAGCAGTAGAAAGTAAGCCAGCTAAAGGGTTTCAGCTGGGTAACTGCTAGCAATTGAGCCTTACCTAATTGCTTGTGAGCTCTGAGGGAATCACTTCTGAGTCTATATGTGAAGATATAAGAAGTTAACCTGAAAAGAACAGTTTTTCCCTTCTTTGTGGGTTTTGCTTGTTGTTTGATGCACTGCTAAGAAAATATTAGCTAAAGCCTACAGAAAAGACCAGTTTGTTACCAACCAGGTCTTTATTCTTTTGATTTGATTGCCTGACAAATTCAACTGTTGTTTTCCTGATTTTGTTTTTCTAAGTTTAACACTGAAAGCAAGTATCCTGTTTTATGTGCTACCAAGCATATCTGTGTTGGGAGAAATAACCCCATAAATAAATATCTTATTGGCTTTACACTCAAGCACAACTAATTATTGTGAACGGCTGTGTCTGGTGTGAATGGACTACATTTCCCACAATCCCTTGCAAATCATATTAATATATATGCCTTTGCCAAGACTGTGAACATTCTCACCCAGGCACCCGTCTGACAGACTGTGGCGGGATTGACATGGCCGTGAGAAAGGGATACTCTCCCTTCACGCGGCTCTGACAAGCCCACACTGAAGCCGCATGGAGGATGCTGCAGAGCAGGGGGGGGGGGCCCACGGGATGCTTGAATCTGCTGCTGCCATGGTGGAAGCAGCAGCAGTAGCCGTGTTTGGTTTATTTCGTACCCTATCTGGCCTGATGGGGGTGGAGGAGGTTTGGAATGGTAATTGGCTATGGGGGGGAGAGGTAAGACTGGAAGTGTGCTGATGTGGGGGAGGGGGTTAGGACAGGTCCTGGCCTATGGGTGGTGGTAAGATTGGAAGTGGGATGATGGGGGGCCTAGGATAGGGCTCGAAATGTGCTATTGGGGGTGCTAATATTGCAAATGGGCTGATGGTGGGGCTAGGAGAGGGCTATCAATAGGTTTTGGGGGGGCTGGGGTTTGGAAATGCACTTCTGGATGGACTTGGATAGGACTGGAAATGGATGTGGAGCTAAGACTGGTACTGGGCTGATGTTGGGCCAGGGATAGGATTGGAAATGGGCTGATGGGGGGCTAGGACTGGAAATGGGCTAATGCACAGACTACAGCGGAGCGGATGCTGGGTGTGGCTGGAAATAGACGGGAGGTGAGGTTGTGCGAGGATCAGAATGGGATGGAGCTGGACAAATGAAATGGTGAGCGAAAAAAACTTTTTGAGGGAGGTAAGAGATATCTACAATTGGACAGATAGTGGGGATTGAGGATGGGGGTCTAACATTTGAGTGGATGACCTAGGAATGCGGAAAGAGCACAAGGAGAAAGATTACTATGTTAAAGCAGATGTAGACAGAGAATGGAAACAATACTAGACGTGGGACGAAAGGACAAATGGAAAGCAGATGATGGGGAGTTGGCAGAAGACCCAAAGAAACCAGACTAACGTGGCTAGAGCAATTGCCACTGGAAAAACAAAACCAAAATGTTTGGAAACATTCTCTGTTTTTTATATTTCTGCAGTGTTCGTTGGGGTTTGTTCATAGTGTTTATTTCAACTATATTCCAGCCCTCCAATGGTCTGAGGGACAGTGAACTGGCCCACTGTTTAGAATGTTTGAGGACCCCTGGTGTGCATTATCCCACAGAAGGACCATCCCTGCTCAGCAGACACAGACATAACACGTACAGGTCTGAGAGGGGGCTTGTAGCAGACATGTAGCCACATGTGCAGGGCAGATATAAAAAGGGATGATGCTAATGAAACATGTGGTTGGAGGGCAGCAAAACACAGAGTAAGAGGGGTGGAATGGGGACAGCACACTCATGAGCCAAAGGCAGAGGGTGGGAGATGATCCAGGGGAACAGGTATGAGGAGGTGTTAATAAGAAGCCTGATGCACATCCAAAGGGCAGGTACTCAATGGGTTGGGAGCAGCAAGGTGTGATTTGGGTACCTACCTGCCTGGGGATGGGCAGTGTCCAGTGCCTCTGGCAGTCCATAGAGGTATATTGGTCCTAGCCGCTCTGCCAACTCCTGCTCAAGGGGTGTTAGGGAGGGTGTAAAGGGGCCTCCCCCTCCAGTGGCCATGGCATGCCACCGCTCTGCCACCATGTGTGCATGCACACCCCTCTTTATGTCCTGAGGCTGTCGAGGTCTCTGCTTGGGCCCCCTGCTTGTGCAACTGCCTCCTGCACCTCCTCCCACACCTGGGTGCGTGTTGCAACAGTGGTGGTGTTGCTTAGTCGTCCATATAGGACATCATAATTTTCAAGAACAGATGCCAGTAGGAAGTGGTTTTCCTGCGGTGTGAATTTCTGAGCCCTCTTCCGTTGCAGAGCTGGCACCGGTATGCGCCTACGTTTTGTTGTGAGAGGACCCTGTGTGGGCTGGGCCAATGGGCCTGCAGCCTCCACCACACTCCCTGCCATATCTGTCTCCTCCCCAACAGGTGGACCCACCTCCCTCTCCCTCTCCACTCCTGCCCTGTCCTGTGGCTCCATCTCCCTGTCCTCTCCCTCCCTATCTGACATTCCTTCTCTTGCCCTTCTCAGCTCCACCTCACACCTCCCTCCTCTCCCTGCTATCTGCTCTTTACCTCACCTCCTTTCTCACTCACCTGCTCCTTGCCTCCCCTCCTCTCTGTATCCCCTGCTGTACCTCACACCTATCCTCCACAACCCAGCCTCTACCACTCTGACCCGCAACACACTAACTTATCTCTACTAGACACCTGCTTCTCTCTCTCTCTCACTGACACCACACACCTTCTCTCTCCCTTGCCTACCAACAACCCCTCAACGTGCAGCACGTGTACAGGTTTATTTATAGGGTTTTTTACATTGCGCGTGCGCAGTTACATGAGCACGTTGGCTGCGCAGTTGGCCGTGAGCATTGCACATGCACCGCCCAGAAGTGGGAAATGCATGCTTGTGCATTGCGCAGTCAACTACGCAGCGCGCGCACGCTGCCATGCACACTGGGCATGCGCAGTTGGCTGTGCACATTGCGCATGCGCCACGCAGACACAGGACGTGGATGCGTGCGTACGTTTGCGCGTGAGACGTGGCGCATGCGCAGTGCTGCGTGTGCGTGGGGCATACGCCATGCGCACAGCCAACTGCGCATGCACAGCCGTCGCGCACGCGCAACACACGCTACGTTAAAAAACTCTATAAATTGTCCTGAGCACATGTTGCACGTTGAGGGATTTTTTGTAGGCGAGGGAGAAAGAAGGTGTGCGTTGGCAGTGACGGAAGGAGCGAGTCTGAATCAGGTGTATTGTGGAGCGTGACTGGGTTTGTGATTGTTGTTGGTTGTATTGTGTGGCTGTGTTTCTGTGTGGTGTGTAAGGTGTGTGTCTTGGTTAGGGAAGTGTTGTCTGTGTTTGAGTGGTTTAGAGGAGCAGGGCGGGTGAAGGTTATGGCGGCCTTTGTGTTTGCTGCAGCTGCAGCGCGAGGTGGGCAGGTGGTGCGGTTGCGTGACAGGGGAGATGGTGTCTATGGGGCTGAGGCACAGGGCATGGGTGTAGTCCCGCAGCAAATCAGACCTGCAGCTGTGGGGGCAGGGCAGGCAGGGGCTGTGCCTGCACGGCGCAGGAGGCGTGCTGAGGTGCAGGCTCGCCAGCCACGCCTCTACAGGCCCAGGGCCCAGCTCCAGGGCATGCGAGAGGACCAGGTCATCTCCCTGTACAGACTGAGCACAGGGGCTATTAGGGAGCTCTATGAGGATCTAAGACTTGACCTCGAGCCCCTGACTGATCGGTCACATGCCATACTGGGTTTGGTCAAGCTCCTTGCTGCCCTACATTTCTTTGCCTCTGGCTGTTTCCAGTCATCTGTGGCCGCAGTGGGTGGCATGAGCCGCCCCACCTTCTCACGCTGTCTCCACCAAGTACTGCGTGACATGGTCAGCCGGGTGCAGAATTATATTGCCATTCCACACAATAGGCAACAGTGGTGGACCCTGAACCAGGCCTTTGAGGTGTTAGCCGGGATACCACACGTGATGGGAGCTATTGATTGCACACATGTTGCCCTGGTCCCGCCTAGAGACAGGGAGGTAGTGTTCCGCAACCGCAAACACTATCATTCCCTGAATGTTCAGGTTGTATGTGATGCAAATATGCATATTCTGAATGTGGTCCCCAGGTTTGCAGGGTCCACCCATGACGCCTATATCCTGCATCACTCGGCACTATTCCAACAATTTGAGGCAGGACAGTATGAGTACTGCATATTGCTGGGTGGGTGTTTCCCCATTTCTGACATGCACATGGTGCTCATGTGACTAGGCATATGTGCAAATGTGTGTCTTGGAGTAGATCACTCATTGTGTGTGTGTGTCATCTGCCTGTATGGGATATAAGGGGAAGGGGGGGGGGTTGCCCTCTAAATGCGCCCTGCTATGGTCCTGTGTGATGCTGGTTGATTGGATGCGAGGATTTGTGTGGTTGTTACATATTATGTTGTCGCCAATCCATACAGCTAACCCTTGTCTGGTGTTTCTTAGGTTCCCCCACTCAATCTGTAATAGGGTAGACACCCAGGAAGCTCTAAAAAACATGAGGAGTGATCTAGCTAAGCTTGATGAATGGTGTTAAATTGGCCAGCTGGGATGTCATGGTAGGAAATGTGAGGTCTGGCTTTTGGGCTGAAGCAATCCAAGGGAGCACTATTGTATAGGGGGTGAAGTGCTCTTGTGCACTACAGAAGAGTGGAACCTAGGTGTGGTTGTGTCTGCTGATGTCAAAGTAGCTAAACAGGTTGAATAGGCGAGGGAAAAAGCTAGAAGGCTGGCTGGGTGCATACAGAGATGAATGGCTAGCATAAAACAGGAAGGGAGAATGCCTCTGTATATGTCTTTTGTGAGACCTCATTTGGAGTATAGTGTGCAATTCTGGAGGCTGCACCTTCAAAAGGATGTGCACAGGATGGGGTTGGAGCAGAGGGTGGCTACTAAAATGATTAGTGGTCTTCATTATACAGCATATGAAGACAGACCGAAGGATCTTAGGATATATGCTTTGGGGAAAGGAGGGACAGAGGTGATATGATGGAGATGTAGAAATACCTCTGTGGCATATATGTTGAGGGAGAGAGCCTCTGCAAATTGTAAGCAAGTTCAGCTACGAGGGAACATGGGATGAGGGTGGAGGGAGATAGATTCAGGGGTGATATGCCACCATATTTGTTTACTGAATAGGTGGTGGATCCATGGAATACTCTCACAGTGTAGGTGGTAGAGAGGAGGACAGTAACTGCATTCCAAACAGCATAGGAAAACACAGAGGATCTATAAAGGTAAAAAGGGGACTGTTGTACCTGTTGATATGGACGGACAGACTAGATAGGCCATGTGGTCCTTTTGTGTCATCATATTTCAATGTTGCAATGCTGCATAGTTGTGATCTCATATGTTTCTTTCAGAATGCGTTATGCATTTGTTTTGCACATATATACCTGTGTCCATTTGAGGGGACATGAGCTCATGCTTTAACTTACCTCATTTCTTTCTACAGGTGATGCAGGATATTTATTTATTTACTTCTCTTATATACCGCGCTATTAAAATCAGTGCGGTTTACAATTGAACAAAAAACATACTGCAATGTCACACGACAATTGAGTTTTTTACATTGAACATGGACGAGATAACCTGGAGGTAACAGGGGTAACTAATTACAGAGTAATTATTCATGGAGTATGGTGAGAAATTATACATATAGTATGGTGAGAAATTATACATATAGTATAGCTTGGTTTCAACATATTTATAAGAGGTTTAATCAATAAGATGTGTGATCAGTACCAATAATAAATAAGAGAGGGGATATGGTGGTAGAGCTAGTCATTTTCTTTATGGTGTTGGATTTTGGGTGGGGTGGAGTAGGGTGTAGGATGTGAGGATGGGTGGTTGTTTCTGGGATTGGATTCTGGGTAATGGATGAGGAAAAGGTGTGTTTTGAGGGCTTTTCTAAATGACAATAGGTCTGGGGTGGAACGGAGCTCAGTGGGGAGAGCATTCCAGGTCATGGGTGCAAATAGGGAGAAGGCTCTATTGGCAGTAGCCTTTTTGCACTTAGTTAGAATGTTGGGGATCTCTAGAGTGTTTGCTTGATTAGATCTCCTGATCCTGTTGAACGGCCGTCTTTGAATGAGTTTGCTGATGGGTGAGGTGATCTGGTTTCTTAGGGCTTTGAATGTTAGTACTAGGGACTTATACTGGATTCTAGCCTGAAGTGGAAGCCAGTGGAGATCCATCATGACTGGGGTTATATGTTTAGCTCTTGATGTACCTGCAAGTACCCTTGCTGCAGCATTCATTGCAAGACGAAGAGGTCCTAGTGTTGACTGAGGGAGGCCATGAAGGATAATATTTGCAAAGTCTAGATGTGGGAGCACCAAGGCTTGGAAGATAGTTTGGTAGTCATTAAAGTCCAATAGGGGGCGCAGGTGACGTAGTATCCGGACCTTATGGTAAATTGCTTTCGTGATGTTCTTCACATGTGTAAACATGTTGAGTCGTTGGTCAAGCGTGATGCCGAGATAGCGGATAGTTGATTTTGCTATCAACTCAATATTGTTTACTTTTAATGTGGGGGTGGGGAGAACATCTGGTTCTTGGTGAGGAATAAGACATCTGTTTTACTATGGTTGATCCTTAAATTTTGTGTTGTAAGCCATTGTGATACAGCTTCGAAGCAGCTTGATATAGGTGAAAAGTCAGGTTGATCAATCAGGAATGGTGAGTAGATTAGGACGTCGTCTGCATAGACTAGGCACTGGATGTTGAAGGAGCGGATTAGGGTACAAATTGGTTGCATATATATGTTGAACATTAATGCAGATAGGGATGAACCTTGAGGTACACCTTGATTGAGAGGGAATGGGTCAGAAGTCATGGGACCTGTTTTGACTTGTTGCCATCTGTTAGATAGGTAGGACTTGCACCATGCTATAGCTGAGCCTTGTATTCCTCTTTCTCCACAAGACGGAGAGTTTCATGGTTGACTGAATCAAAGGCTGCAGCAATATCCATGAAAATGAGGACAAATCCCTGGCGGATGTTATCAAGTCCTGTAACTAGATCATTGAAGAGAATTGTGAGGATGGTGTCGACACCATGAGCTTCTCTGAAGCCATGTTGAGATGGATCCAGTGGAGCTACATCGTCAATATGTTGTTGGATTTGTCGTTGAACTACCTTTTCAATGATTTTGGCGAGTAGGGGGATGCTTGATATTGGGCAAAAGGATTCAACTTTGGAGGAATCAAGTTTGTTGTTTTTTTAATAATGGGCGGATTGAAGTAAATTTCAGGCTTTGTGGGAAAGATCCTATGGAGAGGGATTGGTTTGTGATTCTGCTTATAGTGGGACTAAGTTCTTGGCGTAATTCTTTGATCCAACTAGCTGGACATGGGTCACTAGGGGCAGTGGTAAGATTAATGGATGTGATAATATCTTGTATTTCTTTATTGGATACTTCGCAAAATTTGAGTAGAGGGGTTTTACATGTAGTAGAGGAGATTGTGCAGGTTGATAACTTGTTGGCTTGGATTATCTTTGATTGTAGGTAGTTTGCATAATCTTGTGGGTGAGGCATAGTCGTTTGGACGGGAGCTGGGTCACCTGTTAGGGACTTAACTATGCTGAACAGATCATGGGGTTTGTTAAGCAATCGCTTTAGAAAATCTGCATGGTATTGTTTTCTTTTTTCCATCGTCATTGCTCGATGAGATTGTAGATAAGAGGTGTATGTACGTAGAGATTCAGGGGACCGGGCGTGGCGCCAGTGTCTCTCTAGTTTACGTAAGTGAAGGAGCGACGCTCTAAGGTCATTGGTGTACCATGGAGCATGTTCTCGCTTCTTCATGTTTATTCTTGTGGTTGGAAGGGAGGCAGCTGATTTAAGGGCGTGGTCCCAGTTGGAAACTAGTTTATCTGGGTCAGATAGTGTGATAATAAGGCGAGGTAAGATTTCCTCAAGGGCTTTATCCTTAACAAAAGGCTTAAAACGTGTAGATAGAGAGCTCGGTGGGGCTTGTGCCTTGATAGTGCTGTTAGTCTGATGGATGGTGGGTATCTGAAATGTGATAAGATCATGATCAGACCAGGGTACTGAAGTTATTGATGTGGCGAAGTGGTGAGCTATATTTGTTGCTATCTGTGGGGCGAAGATCAGGTCAAGTGTGCTTCCCTTGATGTGGGTAGGTGATTCAATAATCTGATTGTATCCCAGATCTTTCATAGCATCAATAAAGGCTGTTGCATGTGCAGTTGTTAGAGAAGGCAGGTTAAAATCTCCCATTATCCAGCTTGGGATACTGGAATTGCAAGCAAGATTGATTATTGTTGGTAATTCGTCTGGTGAGGGTGTTGGAGCTCGATATAAAAGGTTGATAGAGCAGAGTTCATTTGTTATAGTAATCATATCAAGGTGAGTGGTGCTGGATGCATTGCTTGTTTTGAACTGGAGATTGGATTTTGTGAGGATGAGTGTACCTCCTCCTTTTTTATTAGATCTGTGGCAAGTGTGGATGGTGAAGTCAGGTGGTGACATCTGGTGGATGAGAGCATTATCGCAGTCTGATAGCCAAGTTTCGGTTATCATTAGGATATCAAGATTGTGTTGAGACCACTGGCCATTTTGAACGTATAGATCTTGCATTTATAAGTGCACACCTGATTGGGTGTTGGGATTTGTTTTTCTGGCTATGGTCCTTTTTGAGGTTTTGCAATGGGATGTATAGTAGGTGGGGGTGGGTTGTGATGGGTCTTGATGAAGGGTGACGGGGGGGGGGGGGGTTTCAAACCATTTTCTTCCCGTGTAGCGGAGAATTGGGATGAAGCTGGTGTCAGGGTTAAAGGCGTGAAGAAGGTTGGGGTAGTAGGAGGTAAGGAGGAGTAGGGTTAAGCTCAAGATTGAGTGCATTTTTGGTATCTTGAGTGAAGGGTACATATGTGATTGCAAGGTAGGTAGATTTTAGGATAGTAAATTAGAAAAGGCCTGAATGTCTTAGTAGATCTGTATTATTGTGAAGTAAATAGAAGAGACTATAGGGTGTCTATAATGTGGTTATGTACTATGAGTTACAAGATATATACTATAAGTACATTGTACACATTTGTATAGTAGCAACATTAATTAAAGTAATGCAAATATAAGGAACAGCAATTGTATCAGTAATGGTGGTAACTAAATATAGGTAGTAATATATGGATGTCGCCCCTGGTTGCTGACCCCTGTGCGTCAACCACGGTCATGTGCAGAGCGGAGGTACAATGAGGCCCATGCCACCAGCCGCTCTGTCATAGAGCGCACCTTTGGCGTTTTGAAGAGTCGCTTCAGGTGTCTGGATAGGACAGGTGGTGCCTTACAATATACTCCACAGACTGTGGCAGAGATCATCATAGCCTGTTGCATCCTGCACAACATTGCTCTCAGGCACAATATCCCTGCAGAGATTAATGAGGGTCTGGAGGATGATCCGACGTGCCCCCCTGTATGTGCCCGTGAGGACACACGTGAGGTCACAGCAATCAGGCGGCAGGTGATTGCACAGCTCTTCTCATGTACGTACTGCATATGTTCCCACATTTGTTGCTATATGTGTGTAGTGCTAATACAGATTAACATTTGTAGACCAATATCAGTAGGATGCAACACTGCACTGACATGTAACAGACACTGGCTGGCCATCCCAACGTCAAATATAAGCATGACTGGGAACCAAATGATGTGGGCAGGGCCGAACAGAGGGCTGAGGTGGATGATGTGGGTGGGTGGTTTTCGGCTTGTGGGAGGTTTTGGGGTGACATTCGTGGTTTGTGGATGATTGTGATAGCGGATGCTGTGCAACCACAGTTAGTTTGTGTTATGCTTTGGGTGCAGCAAGGTGAGAGGCATGTGGTGTGGGTTTCACACTGGGAGAGAGGACCATGTTTGGGGCCACTTGTCCAGCTGTGCATGTTTTTCATTTGGTATTTTGTGCTGATTGTGTGTGTGGTATGCTCTTGTAAGCTGGATGTGTGGGTCTGTAATTTTTGTATAGCGCTACATGTGCTATGTAGCACTATATACATGCTCAGTACTATCTGTCATGATGGTAATTGAAATCCTTACGGGGAGTTAGTGGAACAACACAGTGTGGCAGACTGTATAAGTCATCGCGTAGCCCTAACATTGATGCGGAGAAGGATAGGGAAACTGTGCATTGTCCAGCCAGGGTTTTTTTTTTTTTCTCCATTGCAGAATAGACATGCAGTGCAGTGTTGCATATGTACACACAAACAGAAGTGATTCAGGCAAGATCAACAAGGTGTAGGTTACAGTAGGCAAGCAGAGAGATCAATGTGGGGGTGGATTGGGTTTTAGGGTTGTTTTCAGGGAAATTTTTTAAATTTTTTTCATCAAATTTTTTTAAAGCAAATCTAGCTGATGACATGTCGACATAAACCCATGACTCAACTACAGGCTGTATAAGTGCATAGAGGAGGAGAGTGCATGCCAAGACACCAACTACATTGCATACCCTAGAGAAGGAACGTAATGGCCACATACACAAAGAGGCTCTGATGAGAGGGGGGTTATTAGGTGCACATATAGGCTATCCATGCTTTGCCATTATCACTTTCACACAGTGGGCTGACATGCAGCCATCAAGGTCAGGTCAAAAGCAGACATCGGGCTGTGGTTTAGCGGACATAACGCAGACATTGAGATATATGTTTAGCAACTCAGTAGCACACAGCTGTTAATGTTAGGCAAGGTATGAGATATACACACCAGGAAATGTGTTTGGACAGAGGATCCCGGAGGTGCCCCTGCATATTTCCATGTGTTACAGCAATTGACAGCGGGGTAGCAGACGACATTGGGACACCAGTACACACAGTGAAGGGCCATTGGGAGCAACATGGGGGACCCAGGATAATACTGCAGCCTTGGAGTAAGTTGGGAACACGGTAGGCAGAAAACACTTATGTTCACCAGTGTGTGCGACAACAGGGAGGTGAGGGAGGGGACAGACAGAGTACGGACCCCTGTAGTTTGGCAAAGACATGTCCTTGATGCCTCTCACATGGGAGAGATGTGTACAGTGTGATAAACAGTGAGTCTGTAAAGGATGTTGGGGGGTGTGGAAGCTGGGGACAGGAAGGTGCAGTGTGTGTTGCACAGCTAGAACATGACATATGTATGTTTCCCTTGTGTTTCCCAATGCACAGGACATAGTTGTTGAAGCTCCTGGTGCTGTGGTGCATTTTTTAGGAGACTGTACATCAGCCAACATGCTGTGGTCTGGGGTAGGTGGACCTACAGCTATATTGTCTGTGCCAGCAGTCAGGGGGAACACATGTCCTCGGTGATCTTTCCTATTGTTCAGATGTTGTGGTTCACCTCTTTTCCCTGCACCTCCCTAAACCATATTTTGCTGTTGACACACATATCCCCATGTGTTCCTATTCCAGTATGTCTTCAGCAACACTGTCTCTGGGACATGTCCAACAGAGCTGCATGTGTGTGGAGGTTGTAAGTTTATGGGTGGTGGCCTACACGTGCACCCTTCCCCGACATTGTACCATGAGCCAACACCAGGGTATCATTGCATTTCACAGGGCCTTTATGTGTACAAATCTCTACTTGTGGACATACAGGCCATATGCTACTGCTGGCACGCTGCCCTTAGCATACTGTGTGTGTGTGTTCTTGTGTTGGCTGTGTGATGATACAGTGTTCAGGCTTTTTACATTATCATGTGTTGTGAGGGGTCTGTACACCTGGGGGGCGGTAGTGACTGTGCTATCTCTACCTTACTGGTGTTTACCATGTAACCATTGTGGACATGTGTTGTGTGTTGGGAACAGAACTGTGTTTAGTGTTCTGACATACCACTGTTGACCTGCTTTTTGTATCACAGATATCGGCGTGACATGGTGACATGGAGATTCTACATATTTCACTGACATTGTGTCCCTTCACTGTGACCTGTTATGGCCTTTGAGTGGCTCAGAGGTTCCAAGACATACACCTGATGCAAGCACAAGGTAGTTTGCACCTTTGTTTTTTTGGTAATGACATCAGCCTTTACATGTTAATGATTTACTGTTTGTGTCATATACATTTATTTATTATTTATTTATTTATTTAACTTTCTTATATACCGCGCTCTTCTGTATCAGTGCGGTTCACATCAAAACACAACTGTCCAGCACAGAAAGGTCTGCACTGGATTTACAATATAACGTGGGTATATGTACAGGTAATAACAGGGTAACTATATACAAATATATACAGGTAATTTACAGGATACGTTTGGAAATGGCTTAATGTGTCCTATCGGCTCAACTGCGTATTGGCTGATAATAGATAGGGTGATAAGAGTTACTATTTGTCGGGAGGATCTGTGTCCGGCATGCTTGGTTTCAATCTTACATGGTTGTCATTCACGGGTTGTTTATGTGGGTCACTGGGCGTGGCTTGCTGTGGGGAGTCGCTCTGGCCAGTATAATACTGTAGGAAGAGATGATGTTTAAGTGCCTTCCTAAATTGGGAGATGACCTTTATAGCCCTGATAGCAGGGGGAAGGGCGTTCCAGCAGGTAGGTGCATATAGTGAAAACGCTCTGGATCTTGCTGCTTATGAGCATTTTATAATCTGCCTTGGTAGAATCAAAGTATTTATAGCGGCTGATCTTCTCGCTCTATTAGGGGGTGTCATCTGGATAAGATCTATGATTGATGTAGAGGAGCAGTTGTTAATGGCTTTGAATGTAAGAGTCAGAACCTTGAAAGTTATCCTGCTTTGGACTGGAAGCCAGTGCAGCTGTTTTAGTATTGGTGTTATATGTTCCTTCCTTGATGCCCCTTGCAGAATTCTGGCGGCTGCATTCATGGCTAGTTGCAGCGGGATTATGGTGGTTTTTGGAAGGCCGTGCAATATGGCGTTCGCGTAATCAAAATGCGGGGTCAAAAGAGCTTGGTAGACAGATCGAAAATCTTCTGGTTCCAGGAGCGGTCTCAGGTGGCAAAGTGTTGGCTCTCTGTTCATGTTGGCTCTCTGTTCACGAACGCTGATGCACATAGGATGGAGCTCTGAAATGCCTGTGTCACATGGGCATGGACAGAAACATATCCATGTGACACCCGTGTGTATGCTTCCAATTCTAAATGTCCCCAACATGCAATGTTTATTGTGTTGTGATCATGTCACGTTTGCCTGTGTGTCCCTTCATTATGTGTTTCTTAATGATTGACTCTCTGCAATTTGTGCTGATGTTGCAAGGCGCATACCAATACAATATTTCTCCTCTTCTGACACAGGGCAGAGAACAAACCAGACACATCTATTACAGTGCATGTGGCATCGCCATCACCCACCTGTTGGGGGACACAACACCATGGAACTTTCCCTGGAAAATGGTGCCATAGGATGTTTGACCTCTGAGAGTGCGACACATGCCTAGGATGGACAGTATTATTTTTGGATTGCTACTTTGCCCATGACAGACCTGTCCAACACACTGTTGCTGCCATGCTCTGGTTGGGAGTCGTGCTCATCGCAGGAGACACACAGGACCTTTCATGTACTGTGGCATATTGGGATGTGACACTTGACTATTGTCAGACGGCTGCCTAGGGTGAGAACTTACACAATCTTGACGATGCATATATTCATATGATTCTTGCAAGGTATTGTGGGTATTGTAGTTCATTCACTCCCAAACACAGCTGATGACATTAATTGAGTTGTGAAACCAAGTGGTAAGGTCAATAAAATACTTCTTTTATTGATGGGGTTTAATTCACCCAGCACAAGTATGCTTGTTAGCAATATAAATGAGGTTACTTGCTTGCAGTGTTTTAAATGGATAACAAAAAGTCACAAAGTAAACCAGAAAACAACCTTCAGCTTGTCAGGCAATTAGCTAATGTTTTCTTAGCAAATAATTACCAAATACAAAGGCACAAAGAAAAGAATAAACTTTGCTGGTTAGGTTAACTTCTGCTTATTTTCCACGCAGATCTCAGCAGTGATTCTCCCTTGCTCACACACACAATCAGGTGCAGCTTTAATTACTATCAATTGACCAGCTGTAAGCCTTTAGCTGGCTGGCTGCTACTGTGTGAACCCAAATCCTGCTTTAAGAGCTGTTTGCAGTGGAAATAAAGAACAAAGTTAGGTTTCTTTGTGATGGCTGATGTGTTTGCTCACAGAAAGCTAGCAATAGCATTTAGATAGAGAACAGTCCATGTAAACTGTACTTTCATCTGCTGTATCTCCCCCTTCATCAATCAGCATAGGGTCACTATCATACATTGGCACAGACGAGTCTTTCATTAAGGCACTATCATGAGAATGCTTATTCCCTTGCTGCCATTCTCTATTATAGATAGGGTCTGGATCAGTGTTCATACCTGAGCCTCTCCTGCCATCATAATTCCTCTCTGTAAAGCCTGGCCAGTATGTAATCCAATTCTGATGTCCAGCCTTCCAATCTTGATCCCTGGACACTGGATCTCCTCTCACATACCTTCTGGCCTTGGTCTGAAAGTCCCTTCCACGTGCAGTCTTCTCTCTTCCAGGTAGCCACTGGTGATTCCTATCTCTGCCATTCCATTCCTATGGCTGAATCCAGTCCAATGGACTCTGCTGGCACTTGGAATACCTCCCAGTATGGGTACTGCCTTGGACTCTTCCAGACCATCCAATGGGCTTTCTTCTCTTCCTTCCAGAGAGTTTCCTTCTTTCTCTATCCGCTTGGCTTGGCTTCTCTTCCTCCAGGTGATACTGGTGCTTGAGCTTGTAGCCGTTGCTGTCTCTGTGTCCCAAGCTCTTTCTGTTGCTTTTGCTGAAGCTCTCCTTCAAGCTGTTATCTGAAGAATAATCTCTATTCTTATTCTTTCCTAATGTGTGCTCCTCCCTAACACAGCGCAGCTGTCTTGAATCAGGCCCTGCCCTTTGAGATGAGTGCTTAGGGATTACCTCATAGCTCTCTTGATTGCACACACATTTTCTCACTTCAGCCCCTCTCATGGCTGCTGGAAACCTGGTGCATTCTGGGACTGGTAGTCTTCTATGTGAAAACTCTGTTTTCTTGCTTCTACCAGAACTGACAGGTTGCTTGTTCAGAGTCACATCATCTTTTCTATAGCTCCTACCTGAGCTATGATAAGCTTCCTTATCACACTATGCATGCCCAGGGTTGCAAGGATAGTCTTAACATGACATGTTGGATTGCAGATACGCTTTGGACTTTGCACACTGTGTACTGGTCCCCACGTGTGAATCAGGGACTGCCATTGTCACTGTATTTTGCTCATTCCTCCACAGTTGTTTCTTTTGGCCATGTGTGTGACATGGAACACAGGATATGCTCATCTGTTTGTTTCAACACAAGCATACAGCCATACGTGTGGCATAGGGGTAGCGATGGAGAGGTCCTGTTGTCTATGTCCACCTAATCTCCACCTGGACATGATACAGGTTTTGCCACAACACCTCTTTAATGCACACCAGCATCCTGGATTGATGTTTTCAATCAACAAGGGTCTTTGCGTGCATGTGTGACATCACTGAATCATGTTGAAATATCAATGGTGCATGTGCATATGACTGACTATGTTGGCAAAACATAGCACGTGGCAATATGGCTTCTGTGTGGTTTACTGTAACATGTTTGCCCTTAATTTCCCTCTCTATATACTGTTTCTTGTGTTTGTTTACTGTACAGAAGTGACGCTCTGCATTGATTTACAAACCTTGCATTGCATGTCTGCACAGTCCTATTTATCCCCTGAGGTAACGACACTCACATTGCCATGTTATATTTGGAGTGTCGCAGTATGAGTGTCCGTTGTCTTCCTTCAATTGTGCATTCCATGTCTACACTGTCTACACACCAACCGGTGCAGGGGGACCTCCTGCATGGTGTTATCTCTGCATGTTTCTGCAGGTAGTTTTCATTTGAATTCTGTCTGTGTTCATGTGCCTCTGCTACCTGTTAGCATATCCTCATTGTGCATTTGATGATTGTTTAGGGTTACATTGTTGCACCTTGGATTCCTATATCAGGCATTATGTGATAGCTGTAACATTATTTTCAATCTGTGGTTCTAAAGTTACAACGTTTCAACAACATATGCTGTTTTCATTTGTGTGCCTCCTGTGTTGCCAGATAGATATATTTTAGGGAACAGATCATGATTGATGTGTGTTGGTCCCTCATCATGCACCGCCTACTGTCTACATGCACTCATATGTGAGTAACACATTTGAGGAGTGCGGCAGCATGTGGGGGGCAATGTTCCCTCTAATTTTCTGTAGGCTGTGTGCGCATAAAAAATCAGCTGTGTGCAGCTTTTGAAGGAAGGTTAAATTTTTGTGCGCCACATAACGACACTTGGAGTTATATACTTTAAAATTTGACTACACGTCAGAATACAGTATGTACACCACATTGATTTTAATCAAATTAAATGAAAATAGACAATTACTAAATGAAGCGGGAAATTTCTAGTAATTACAATCATAACTTTAAATTTTAAGACGTCTGTCTATTAGAATCAGAGCCGTAATTTTTGTGCGCTCTGTTGCAAAGTATGTGCGCTTGCTCGGCGAGGTGTGTGCGCGCGCACACGCGCACAGCTTAGAGGGAACAGTGGTGGGGGGTGGGGGCCTAATGCATAGTGCTGCACATTATGTCTCCTGCCCTTCATTTGTAGACGGGCCAGTGACCTTTCTGTCTTTCACCTTGGATCCACTCACCTTGATATTATGATGGCGGGATCTACACTATCTGTGAAGATGAACCCAAAATAACATATGTGTTTGATATACATTTGTCTCTGCTGCTGCTTGATCATGGTGACAAACGTGCAATACAATGTGTGCCTTTGAGTCAGTCCTGACTCCTTGTGACCCAGAGACTCCAGGGTTTTCTTGTCAGTGTCACTGGAAGTAGATTGTCAGGTCTTTCTTCCAAGGTAATGGAGGGTTACGTGACTTGCCCAAGGCCACATGGAGTGCTAGTGTGAATTCAGCCCTGGTTGCTTGGTGTCCAAGCCAGTTTTCTAAAAACTAGGCTACTCCTCCACTCTTTGATCACATTGACACTTGAATCTACTGATTTGCTGGTCATGTACATGGCCCACCTGTGCTCACATCCTTGTACGGTGGCAGCTGTGTATCTGCCAGCCATTTGCCACATCACTGGGTATTACAGGTTTCCATACACACCCTCCCTTTGGGGTAGTATTTTTGTGATGTACTCAGTGTGCTGTTTGGGGTAGTGGTTAGAGGCATGTGTTATAATGCCATAGGTTGCAGGTTTGATCCCCACATGTGGTTTATCTTTTTCTTTTCTGTTGTGCTAACTGGACCATTAGGTACCAGCAGGTTCATCACCTCTACACACATCCTTCCCTCTCTTCACTGTACACCAAGGTGTGCCCTCTGTGCTGCCTAGCCATCACATATTATCTGTTACATAGGTCTCTTTCCTTATGGTGTTTACATGGCAGTGCACTTGGGGGTTTTGTATTGCTGTGGTTCAGCTGGTGTGTGGTACACCTGTTTGCATGTTGAATTCTCTCCTGTCCTGTTCCAGATTTTGCACCATCTCCACAGAGCATCCTCTGCTGCCCTTGGGGTTTAGTTTCTTTCCTCTTTTGCATGCTGTATCCAGTGCATAACATCTCATTGCGTGTGTTCATGTGTCTCTGATCCCAATTACAGACTGTGATCTGATCTGTACACAGCAGATCTGCATGTGCATTTGGTCATGGTTACTGTTGGGGGTTTACCTGTCCTGACAGCCAGCAGGCATCTTGTGTGATGCCCTGCACTATTTTTGTATACAGCCTTTGCTAATGAGCTCATGTTGGTGGTGTGGCCTACCGGTTTTTGCATTGCCATTTGTGGTAGTGGTCATAGGTGTGATTCCTCTCTGTTCTCTTTCATTTGTATGCTTGTCCTGCAGAACTAGTTTTCATTCGTGTGACAGTCATATCTGTGCAGATCTGTGCTGTGAGCACATTGTACCCTCATCAGAGTTGTGAACCATCCTTCTGTCCATCTTCTGTCTGCCAGCTGTGTGCCATCCTACCCTGATGTGCATGCTGCTACCCCACGTCCTGCACTCCTACACATTCCTGCATTGCAGCTCTCCCTGGTTGCCTCTCCTGTGTGTGCTCTGCATAGCACTGCTACTCCACTGTCATTCTGATATTTCACCTATCCTGCCATTTCTGGCTCCTCTGCTGCACACATCTTCCCATCCTCTGTCACACACTGTCATTATTGCATGGTACATTACCATCACTCTGTGCATAGCTACAGCTGCCCCCGATATGTTTGTCCATTTTTCTAGCTGCCACATGGGCTGGAGCTGATTTGTGTGGTCCATCAGCTCTGATATACATCCTTCTTTTACTTATGCATTGTCTTTCCTTTCTGCTCTGTGCAGTGTTTGGGTTACATGTGTGTTTGGCAAATACCTCTCTTGCCCTTCAAATTGGGGGACCTTACTGCTCTTGGCCAACGTTTTTGGGTTCACCTATACATCCTTGGGGCATCTTACGCCACACCTTCGATTCAGGCAGCTTATGGGGTGCCTACTATGGTGCCTTGGGAGTTGGCAACCTTTCAACATGGCCTCTGGGGAACATTATAACTCGCCTTTGCTGACGTGGTTGTTTAGGATGTGCCTTCTGGTGCACCCTAAAAGGTGCATTAATTTATGGCACTGGGGTGGGGTTCTTTTTAGATGGCAGCACAGATTGTTGTAAGCAGAAAAAGGAATTACCTCAGCCAACCTTATTCATTAGGTACACTGGGGATTTGAACTCATGACCCCTGCACCATCAGTCAGTGTCTTAACCATTGTGCTACACTGCTGTTCCTCCTTGCATCTCAGCGCACCTACTTAAGATTTCCATGCGTTAAAATGCACAGTGCTGCCATCAAAAACAGTGCTATGACCTTACCGTGCCTCATAGGGCACCCTATAGGCCACCCTTTAAGCAACATTGTAGGGTGCCTTGGCGGACAGTGCACTTTAAAATGTGCCCTCTGGGGTACCTTATGGGGTGCCTTATGCAGCACCTTATGTTACAGCGTTTTGAGAGTGCGTTTTCTAGCAGCAGTAATTAAAATAAAATTAAAATGCCTCATAATGCAATATTACACATAACAGATAGTGCCTCAGCCAGCCTTATTTATTGGGCACAGTGGGGGATTGAACCCATGACCCCTGCACCATCAGTCAGTGTCTTCACCATTGTACTGCAGCTCTGTTCCTCTGTTTGCACATCAGCGCGCCTGCTTATGCTTGCCGTGTGCGTTTCTCGTGCGCTAATGTGCGCGGCGCACATTAGCGTGCGATAATCCCGGTTTGCTATGTTACTTTATTTATTTATTTATTTATTTATTACAGTTTCTTATATACCGCGCTATTTAGAATCAGCGCGGTTTACATCATAACAAAACGACCATTACGACAAACTGTCAGGTTTTACATTGAACAGGAGTACAAACTTGGATAACTGGGTTAACTATATACATAATCTATCTACACTGCAGTGTGCGGGCATTTCTAGATTGGGTTATTTCTTGGACTGAAACGCCCACTCCTTATATGGCATCCTGCACAATAGCGCCGGGCGCACATTAGGACGGTTTAGTAAACATACCCCTTGGTCTGTTAACTGACAAATGTTTTATTGCTGTTCCATAAAACAAATTTGTGCCGTTCATTCTATGTTACCTCCTAGCTCACTGGTTACCCTCGTCCTTGCACTAGTTGTCAGTAGGCTGGATTACTGTAACATTTTCCTGGCTAACCTCCCCAATTATCAGCTCCAAAGACTACAACGGATTCAAAATACAGCAGCATGCCTAGTTACTTTCTCTAGTCGGTTTGACCATATTACTCCCATTCTCATCCGGTTACATTGGTTGCCCCTTCGCTTTCGCTTTCACTACAAATTTCTGATTCTGATTCATCGAGCCATTCATACTGGAAATCCTCTCTACTTAGCAGACTGCATTTCTCTACATTCTCCTCACCGTCAACTCCGCTCAGTCCATGCCAACCGCTTATCACTTCCCTCACCGTCCCAGGCCCATTTAGAACAGACTCGCCATTCTGCTTTTTTCTCTTTGGACCCCTCCTCTGGAACATGCTACCAGCTCCCCTCCGGTTAGAATCCTCCTATCCTCAGTTTAAGTCATTAATTAAGACCCATCTATTTCAGAAAGCATATGACCTTCCCCCTGAAGCCCCTCCCTGATTATCCTGTTTTTGTCTTTGTCCTTTTTTAGGTCGTCACCTGTCTGTCCCTTGTTCGCTTGTCTATGTTGCCCAGCTGGGCTATGTCTGTCTATGATTTGGTAATAGTGTGGTGTTACTATTCTGTTCCTGCCTCCTTCTTTCCTATTTATTATTGGCGTTCCTTTTCTTGGTTTGCAGTGTTAAATCCATCCTTTTTATTGTACACCGCTTAATGTTCTTACAATAGCGGTTTATCAAATATGAATAAAGATAAAGATAAAGAAAGAGAAACTTATTCTAGACTCCTTGTTAAGCTCACCAACTTCTATTGTACTACATTGATTACCTAATCTAAAGGGAATTCTCAGGCTTAATTTTAACTTTCTGCTTTCCATTCCAGTTTATGGGATTCAGGCTGGGAAGATTTGAGCCCTGTTTAATAAAGCAACAGGAAAGAGAAGGTTTACTGTGTACTGCCACCGTTCCAGGGTTTAACAATTGGAGGAAACCTTAGAGAACATTATTTGCCATTTTTGAAGTTGCCGGCAGTGTGGCAAGATCTCTGCCTAGGGAGCAATTCAGAATATTATTACACTTAATTTCATTTTATTAATCTTTTCAAACAAACAAGCATGTTTGGGAACTACTCTATTCAAACTGCCATTCCCTCTCCTCTCCACCTCTAATACACACAGAGACAACACCAGAGCTGCCAGTTCTAGGAGGGAGACCTTTTGGCCAGTCTTGGTTTTCAATTTACATCCCAAAGCAGTGTAGTATTTGTAGTCGCTGATGATGATTCTACCCATTGAAATCAGTGATGCAGGTTCCAATGACTGGGCTGTTAGAAATCAAGGCATAGCCGAAAATCTTCCTTCTGGAACTGGGTACTTTGGAATTTGCACAAATCTAACCCATTTGGCGAAACTGCCCCGAGGCAACACAGATACATACATAAAGACACCAAACACACACACGTGACCATAAAGAGGAGCTGGAAAAAATGTTTATAAGCTAAGCTCTGCATGCTTTGCCTACAGTACTTGTTTTTTCCGACGTTCTCATCAACCTTTTCTTTGTCGCATGTTCCACTACTCCCTCTTTTCTCCCCCCACCCAGGGGCGGCCCAAGGGGGGTGCGGGGCCATGTGCGGAGACTCGGTGCGGGGCCTCATTTGCATAAGTGGCCTTATTTGCATAATGCTAACATACACTAACTTTTAGTAAACATGTCTCTTAATGAGTGTATGGATAAAGACAGACTAAAAGATTTCTACATTACTATAATCCAGTGCCAACCGCCAGGCACATTAGGAACTACTACAAACACTGCCCATTTAGAACCAATAGCAAACCCGCCGTATCCTAACAGCACTACCAGGACTCACAAATCACCATACCCTACCTATCAAAAGGCAACACTGCAAATATTAAACCAATACATTTCAGAGAACAACAATACATGACCTACTGGGGAAAGAGAACAAGTGGCAATGTCAAATAGGAATTACATAAACAGAATACCTCAGCTCAGTTACACATGCAGAACATAGACCATCACCAAACAAGGAATCACAATTTAGAAACAGGAAGGCAATAATTAAACTGGGAACCCCAAAAGCCAAACTTGGAATGTACAACAACGCTGTAGAAATAAAACTATAAATTAATTTCCTCTTGTACCAAACAAAGCGCAGACGTTAATGATGCACATTTCCCAGAGCTTTCATATTCCAGTTAATAAATTCAAAATAAAGAGATATCTTTCTACCTTTTGTGCATTTTTTTTCAGTTGCTATTGCTCCAGCCACTTTCTTCTGGTTTCTTCATGTTTTCTGCTAACTCTCCATCATCTGCTGTCCATTTGTCCTTTCTTCTCTCTTCTAGTTTTTTTTCCATTCTCTCTCTCTACATCTGCTTTAACATACTAATCTTTCTCCTTTTGCTCTTTCCTCATTCCTATTTCATCCACTCAAATTTTACCCCTCCATCCTCAATCCCCACTTACTCTCCCAATACCCAGCCAATTGTAGATTTTTTATCCCTCCCACACAAAATATTTTTCCCCTCTCCATTTTACTCTCCCAGCCCCATCCCATTCTAATCCTCCCCAATATCAGCTCCCTTCTAGTTCCAGCCTCACCCAGCATCCATTCCCTTCTAGTCCCTGCATCAGCCCATTTCCAGTCCTAGCCCCCCATCAGCCCATTTCCAGTCCTAGCAACCCCCCAACCCAATACCAGTCCTAGCCCCCCCATCAACCCACTTCCAGTCCTAACCCCATCAACCCATTTCCAGTCAGCCCCCCATAGCCCATTGCCAGTCCTAACCCCCATCAGCCCACAGCCCATTACCAGTCCTAACCCCATCAGCCCACCTCAAGTCCTAACCCCTCCCCATCAGCCCATTTCCTGTCCTAGCCCCCCCATAGCCCATTATCAGTCCTAACCCCCCCATAGCCCATTACCAGACAGCCCCCATCAGCCAACAGCCCATTACCAGTCTTAACCCCCCCATAGCCCATTACCAGTTTTAACCCCCCCAACAGCCCACAGCCCACCCCATCAGCCCACCCCCAGTCCTAACCCTCCCATCAACCCATTTCCTGTCCTAGCCCCCCATAGCCCATTATCAGTCCTAACCCCCCATAGCCCATTACCAGTCCTAACCCCATCAGCCAACCTCCAGTGTTAACCCCCCCCATCAGCCCATTTCGTCCTAATCCCCATCACCCAATTTTCAGTTTAAGCCCCCCCCATACCCCATTACCAGTCCTAACCTCCCTATCAGCCCACTCCCAGTCCTAATCCCACCAACCCATTTCCAATCCTTATCCCCCATCACCCAATTTTTAGTTTAAGCCCCCCATAGCCCATTAGCAGTCCTAACCCCCCATCAACCCACTTCCAGTCCTAATCCCATCAGCCCATATAAAGACTTAGCTCCCCCATAGCCCATCACCACTCCTAACCCCCCCCCGCGCCCCATCACCACTCCTAACCCCCCCCCCGCCCCCCATCACCACTCCTAACCCCCCCCCCGCCCCCCATCACCACTCCTAACCCCCCCCCCCGCCCCCCATCACCACTCCTAACCCCCCCCCCGCCCCCCATCACCACTCCTAACCCCCCCAGCCCCCCTCACCACTCCTAACCCCCCCAGCCTCCCCATAGCCCATCACCACTCCTAACCCCCCAGCCCCCCCATAGCCCATCACCACTCCTAACCCCCCCATAACCACTCCTAACCCCCCCCGCCCCCCATAGCCCATCAGCACTCCTAACCACCCCCAGCCCATCAGCACTCCTAACCCCCCCAGCCCAAATTTTTTTTTTAAAAAAAGCTGTCTTGTCCCGCTGCCGGGGCCGCCGCGGCAGAATCGAGTGTGCCGCGGGCCCTACCTGCCCACCCCTGTATCCGCTCTCTAGTACAGCTGCCTGCAGTCTCACGCGCCGGCTTTCAGAGCGTGAAGGGACTAGTTTCCCTTTCGCGGCTCTGTTAAGCCCGCGGGGGCTGACTTCCCATCAGCCCCCGCGGGCTTAACAGAGCAGCGAGAGCCGCGAAAGGGAAACTAGTCCCCGAGAGAGCGGATACAGGGGAGGGCAGGCTCTGCTGGGCAGTGGGGGCCCCGCGGCACACTCGATTCTCCCGCGGCGGCCCCGACAGCGGGAGAAGACAGGTTTTTTTTTTTTTATTTGATTTTAGGATCAGAATGTTTTTTGCGCGGGGCCCCCTGAAACGCGGGCCCTGTGCAAAAAACATTGCACTTTCCATTGCTCTTGCTTATTCTTCTGCTGTTTTGTAATCACTTTTCTTTTTCAACTTCCTCCTCAAAACCCCCCTTCGTTCCGATTGGGAGGAGCTGAAATTGCTCTGAGCTCCTCTCGTCGTTTGCCTTCGTCCTTTGTGTGAATGATGGTTCGGCAAGCCGGAGCGATGCAGACTGGAGAAGGCGATGCTTTTTTGGAAAGGAGTTTTTTTCGTTCTTGAATGAAATGAGAAAAAAATAAAAAGAGGGAAAGCTATAAGAGTTTGCGCAGATGTTACTTATGTTGGAAGAAGAGGGTGGATGACGTACTAGTTGTCCGGGGGCATGTGGGAGTGAGACTGCTGCACGCGCAGTAACGGTAGACGCATGTCCTCTGACCCTCGTCCTGAGTGGGCCGTCTGTAGCTTCAGGTAAGGGAACAGCACGAGTAACTGTACCAACTACCAAGATGCGCTTGTTTCTGTCTTTGCCGAATAGCTCATTCACTTAGTTCCTGTTGGTATTTTTTCTGTTTTTTTTTTAATTTTCTGGTTCTTTTTTAAAATTTACTTGTCTCTGCTTTTGTTGGTATTTATCTTCGTCTTCTTTTATCTCTCAGATTCCTTCAGTGTCTGGCTCTGCTCTCTTTCCATTTAGGATTTGTTTCCTGGCTTTTCGGGTACTGGTAACGTTTTCGGGCATGGCTCTTTTACTGCAGTAGATGGATGTCTGCTCTGAATTTGCTGGCGGTTGTGTTTACACATAAAGGAAATGCAAGAGTGGAGAGCACAGTTCCAGTGAATCTTGCTAATCCCACAGAAGAAGTAGTTTCACTTGTGAGTTAATTATTCCAAGAATAGGTAATGGTCGAGGCCCCACGCTTCTTGCTGGAGAGTACGGGCCAGATTTTGTATCTGGCCGGCCTGCTGGCTTGTTGGTAGGGTAGTGCAAATGCTGCAGCATGCCCGCTTTTCGATCCCTGGATTTGGCAGGGAAATATTGTAGTCCTCATTAAAATTGTATCTTAGTATCTGTATTTAAATCCAACGATAGAGCGTTCTGGAAGCAGCCCAAATGCCCTAACCAGACTTGGAAAAGCCAAAAGATGAGGTTCTTTTTTTGTTGTTTTGGTTAAAGATTGAGCTGGAGGAGAAACTAGGAACAACCAGCCACAAATAGTATATTTCTTGTCTTTCTCTTTGGTAGTTTTCAAATTAAGATGCTAAATTAATTCTGAGGGAAGCTAAATTTTCACATTTGCACTAGGAGAATGTTTTCCAACCTTTTTTATGTACTAGGTGGTTGTTAAAGCTCTTTAATTCTTTTCTCTGTAATTCTTTTCATGCCTTTAAATTTTCAAATTAAGACTTGAGTTGAGGATGGTCCTTTTTTAGGCATTCAATTGAGTTGGGGATTAATTCTTCCCTATGGGGTCAGGTGGCAGATGATGCATTAGATCATTTATTTACTTACATACATTTCTATGCTGCTTATCCAAAAATGCTCGTAGCTGTGTACAACAAAACAATAAAAAATTTCCCAACCGAACCATAAACGGTTTAAAATCTGTCTCTTTACACAATGGGAATTCCAAAATACAGGTACCTGTACTTCGAATAGATGAGGGTTGTTGCTCAGTCTTCTGAGTATCCTGTAACCCTGAAACCACTAATGACTCTTCCCTGGCCAGGAACATTTATTTATTTAGAATGTTTTATATACCGCACTATTTTACTTCAGCGCGGTTTACAGATAACTCAAATGTCCAGTGTGGGGTTACATTGGACTTACTGTAAAACATAGGCCATGCGGTCTTTTTCTGTCGTCATCTTTCTCTCTAGTCTGCCCTTTCATATCAACCACTACAACAGTCCCCTTTTTTTCCTTCAAAGATTCTCTGTGTTTGTCCCATGCTTTTTTGAATATAGATACTGTCCTCATCTCTACCACCTCCACTGGGAGACTATTCCACAGATCCACCACTCTTTCCATAAAGAAATATTTCCGCATATCACTCCTGAATCTATCCCCTTTCACCCTCGTCCCATGTCCCTTCGTAGCAGAACTTTCTTTCAATCGAAAGAGGCTCTCCCCCTGTACATTTATGCCACGGAGGTATTTAAACGTCTCAATCATATCACCTCTATCCTGCCTTTCCTCTAAGTTGTACATATTAAGATCCTTAAGTCTGTCTTCATATGCTTTATAATGAAGACCACTAACCATTTTAGTAGCCACCCTCTGTACTGACTCCATCCTGTTTATATCCTTTTGAAGGTGCGGTCTCCAAAATTGCACGCACTACTCCAAATGAGGTCGCACCAAAGACTTGTACAGAGGCACTATAACTTCCTTTTTTTCTGCTAATCATTCCTCTCCGTATGCACCCAAGCATCCTTCTAGCTTTTGCTGTCGCCTTTTCTACCTGTTTAGCTACTTTAAGATCATCAGACACAACCACGCCTAGTTCCCGCTCTTCTTTAGTGGACAAAAGTAATTCACCCCCTATACCAGTGATGGCTAACCTTTTTGAGCCCGAGTGCCCAAACTGCCGCACAAAACCAAAGAATTTCCTCAAAGTGCCAGCACGTCAATTTGCATAAATATTTGCATAATGCTAACATACACTAACTTTTAGTAAACATGTCTCTTAATGAGTGTATGGATAAAGACAGACTAAAAGATTTCTACATTACTATAATCCAGTGCCAACCGCCAGGCACATTAGGAACTACTACAAACACTGCCCATTTAGAACCAATAGCAAACCCGCCGTATCCTAACAGCACTACCAGGAGTCACAAAGCACCATACCATACCTATCAAAAGGCAACACTGCAAATATTAAACCAATACATTTCAGAGAACAACAATACATGACCTACTGGGGAAAGAGAACAAGTGGCAATGTCAAAAAGGAATTACATAAACAGAATACCTCAGCTCAGTTACACAGTTGCAATTGCTCCAGCCACTTTCTTCTGGTTTCTTCATGTTTTCTGCTAACTCTCCATCATCTGCTGTCCATTTGTCCTTTCTTCTCTCTTCTAGTTTTTTTTTCCATTCTCTCTCTCTACATCCGCTTTAACATACTAATCTTTCTCCTTTTGCTCTTTCCTCATTCCTATTTCATCCACTCAAATTTTACCCCTCCATCCTCAATCCCCACTTACTCTCCCAATACCCGGCCAATTGTACATTTTTCTTCCCTCACACACAAAATATTTTTCCCCTCTCCATTTCATTCTCCCAGCCCCATCCCCTTCTAATCTCCCCCAACATCAGCTCCCTTTTAGTTCCAGCCCCACCCAGTATCCGCTCCCTTCTAGTCCCCTCATCAGTCCATTTCCAGTCCTAGCTCCCCCATCCATTTCCAGTCCTATCCGAGTCCCTTCATCAGCTCATTTCCAATACCAGCTTCCCATCAGCCCATTTCTAGTCCTTTCCTAGCCCCACCATCAGCCCATGTTAAATCCTAGCTCCCCTCCACTCAGCCCATTTCTAATCCAAGCCCCCCATGAGCCTACCTCCAGTTCTAGCCCCTCCATGAGTCCATTTCAATCCAAGCCCCCACCACAGCCCATTTCCAATCTTAGCTCCCCCAATTCTCAGTTCTATCCTAGCCCATCCATCAGCCCAGTTCCTGTCCTAGCTCCCTCCCCTAAGAGCCCATTCCAAGCCCCCCTTCCCATCAGTTATTTGCAGTTCAAGCCCCCTTCCACTCAGCCCATTTCCATTCCAAGTCCCCCTCCCCATTAGCTATTTGCAGTTCAAGCCCCCCACTTCCCCTCAGCCCATTTCCATTCCAAGCCCCGTCCCCATCAGCTATTTGCAGTTCAAGCCCCCACTTCCCCTCAGACCATTTCCATTCCAAGCCCCATCCCCAACAGCTATTTGCAGTTCAAGCCCCCTTCCACTCAGCCCATTTCCAGTCCTAGCAACCCCAACCCATTACCAGTCCTAGCCCCCCATAGCCCACTCCCAGTCCTAATCCCACCAGCCCATTTCCAGTCCTAATCCCCCATCACCCAATTTTCAGTTTAAGCCCCCCCATAGCCCATTACCAGTCCTAACCTCCCCATCAGCCCACTCCCAGTCCTAATCCCCCATCACCCAATTTTCAGTTTAAGCCCCCCCATAGCCCATTACCAGTCCTAACCCCCCATCACCCAATTTTTAGTTTAAGCCCCCCCAGCGCCCATCACCACTCCTAACCCCCCCAGCCTCCTACCAGTGCCCATCACCACTACTAACCCCCCCTTCCAGCCCAGTGTCCATCACCACTCCTACCCCCCCAGCCCAGTGCCCATCACCACTCCTAAATCCCCCCAGCCCAGCACTACTAACACCCCCCCAGCCCAGCCCATCACTACTCCTAACCCCCCCAGCCCATCACCACCACTCCTAACCCCCCAGCCCAGCCCATCCATCACCACTCCTAACCCCCCCCCCAGCCCAGGGAAAATTAAAAAAAAAGAAAACCTGTCTGTTGCCGCTGTCGGGGCCGCCGCGGCAGAATCGAGCGTGCCGCGGGGCCCCCCTGTATCCGGCAGAGCCTGCCCTCCCCATAGCAGCTCTCTCTTTGGAGCTGCAGTCAGATGCGCCGGCTTGCAGAGCGCGAGGGAAGAGTTTCTCCCTCGCTGCTCTGTTAAACCCGCGGGGGCTGATGGGAAGTTCCCATCAGCCCCCGCGGGCTTAACAGAGTCGCGAAAGGGAAACTCTTCCCTTCGCGCTCTGCAAGCCGGCGCGTCTGACTGCAGCTCCAAAGAGAGAGCTGCCAAAGAGAGAGCTGCTACGGGGAGGGCAGGCTCTGCCGGGTACAGGGGGGCCCCGCGGCACGCTCGATTTTGCCGCGGCGGCCCCGACAGCGGCAGCAGACAAGTAAAATTGAAAAAAAAACAACCCCTAATTGCGGACCTTCCCGCGTGCCAGCTGCAAGGCCTTCGCGTGCCACAGCTGGCACGCGTGCCATAGGTTCGCCATCGCTGCCCTATACTATATTGCTCCCTTGGATTACTGCAGCCCAAATGCATGACCTTGCATTTTTTAACATTAACTCCCAGCTGCCAAACTCTAGACCATTTTTCATGCTTAGCTAGATCCCTCCTCATGTTATCTACATCTTCCTGGGTGTCTACTATATTGAAGATTTTGGTATCATTCGCAAAGAGGCAAACCTTACCCAACAGCCCTTCCGCTATATCTTCCGAGACCCCCCCCCCCCAATACCTTTCTTTGCTTTTACCTATATTTGTATGCCTTTTCTTGTAACCACTTTGATTGAAGGATAAGGTGGTATATAAAACTGTTCAAGTGATTTTAATGATTTATTTATTTTATTTATCTGTAATACCTGAAGATTGGAGGATTGCCAATGTAACGCCAATTTTTAAATAGGGTTCCAGGGGTGGTCCGGGAAACTACAGACCGGTGAGCCTGACGTCAGCACCGGAAAAATGGTAGAAACCATTATAAAGAACAAAATTACTCATCATGTAGATAGTCATGGCTTAATGGGAGACAGCGAACATGGCTTTAGACAAGGAAGATCTTGTCTTACTAATCTGTAACTTTTTTTGAAGGTGTGAATAAACAGGTAGACAAAGGTGAGTCGGTTGATATAGTATATCTGGACTTTCAGAAAGCCTTTGACAAGGTCCCTCATCAGAGGCTTTTGGCAAAACTAAAAAGTCATGGAATAGGAGGCGGTGTACTATTGTGGATCAGGAACTGGTTAAAAGACAGAAAGCAGAGGGTAGGGCTAAATGGCCAATTTTCCCAATGGAAAAAAGGTGAATAGTAGAGTACCCCAGGGATCTGTGCTGGGTCCACTGCTTTTTGACATATTCATAAATGACCTGGAAAAGGGAATAAGAAGTGAGGTCATCAAATTTGCAGGTGACACAAAACTATTTAAACTTGTTAAAACCCAAGAGGATTGTGGAAAATTGCAAGAGAATCTTGATAAATTGGAAGACTGGGCATCCAAATGGTAGATGAAATTTATTGTGGACAAGTGCAAGGTTATGCACCTAGGAAAGAAGAACCCAAACTATGGTTACACGATGCAAGGTTCCACATTGGGAACCACTACCCAGGAAAAAGATTTAGGCGTCATCGTGGATAACATGTTAAAACCATCAGCCCAGTGTGCAGCGATGGCAAAGAGAGCAAATAAAATGCTAGGTATCACAAGGAAAGGAATGGAAAATAAAGCAAAAGATATTATAATGCCTCTGTATCGTTCCATGGTACGACTGCACCTTGAATACGCAATTCTGGTCGCCGTATCTTAAAATTGATATAGCGTTATTAGAAAAGGTACAGAGAAGAGCCACCAAAATGGTAAAGGAGATGGAAGGATACTCCTATGAAGAGAGGCTAAGAAGGTTGAGGCTCTTCAATTTGGAAAAGAGATGACTGAAGGGAGATATGATAGAGGTCTATAAATTTAGTGAATGGAGTGGAATGGGTGAACGTAGATAAATTGTTTACATCATCGGAATATAAATAGACTAGGGGAAATGCAATGAAGCTACAGGGTAACCTATTTAGGACTAATAAGAGAGACTGTTTTTTCATTCAACGTGTAATCATACTCTGGAATTTGTTACCGGAGGATGTAGTGAAAGCTGTTAGTATAGTTGGGTTTAAAAAAGGTTTGGACAAGTTCCTGGAAGACAGGTCCATAAACCATTATTAAAAGGGACCCAGGATAATCAGTGCTTGACCCAATTCAAGCATTGAGGAACCTGTGTCTTTTGGGGAGACTGCTAGGTACTTATGACCTAGATTGGCCACTATTGTAAACAGGATACTGTGCTTGATGGACCTTGATGGACCCAGTATGGCTTATCTTTTGTTCTTATAAATATCACTAACAAAGATGTTAAAAAGAATCGGACCAAGGATAGATCCCTGGAGCACACCACTGGTAACTTCTTTCTGCTCAGAGTGAGCTCCATTTAGCCATATCCTTTCTCACCTCCCACTCAACCAATTTCTAACCCAAGCAGTAACTTTAGGGTCCATCCTTAGGATGCTCAGCTTGTTTATAAGTCGCCTGTGAGGATTGGTGTCAAAGGCTTTACTGAAATCTAAATACACCACATCTAGGGCTCTCCCTCGGTCCAACTCCCTGGTCACCCAGTCTTCTGAAAATTCTTCAAGATGGTCCTCGCTTCTGTTCCTGTTTGGGTGTTTTCTGAGGTCCTGCTCCTGGTTCTTCATCTGTGTACCCAGAACAGAAATATTTGTTAAGCAATTCCGCTTTATCCTCATCAGCTTCTACATATTCCTCCCCTTCACCCTTGAGTCTGACAATACCACTTTTGCCCTTCCTCTTACTAACATATCTGAAAAATCTCTTATCTCCCCATTTTATTGCATTTGCTATATCCTCCTCCTCTTTTTGAATCTTTGCTTTCCTGACTACTTTGCTAACTTCTCTTTCCAAATATAGATGCCTGTCTTCTCTCTGTGATCTCTTGTATTTCATGAAGACCTCTCTCTTTTTCTTCACCTTTTCAGCTACTTCTTTTGAAAACCATAGCGGTCTCCTTTTTCCTTTTATTTACCATTTTAACAAAAAAGGTTGGTTGCCCTTAAAATATCCCTTTTCAGTTTTGCCCACTGTTTTTCTACATCCCCCAGCTGTTCCCATCTTGCTAACGGAGGTGTTGGCCCATCTTGGCAAAGTTAGTTTTCCTAAAGTCTAAGACCCTCGCTTTTGAATGAATTTTAACAGCACTAGTCCTAATACTGAACCACAACATCTGGTGGTCACTGGATGCAATATGATCTCCCACTATAACATCAGAAACGCTTTCACCATTGGTAAGCACCAAGTCCAGTATGGCCCCTTCACGTGTGGGTTGTGTTACTAGTTGCCTGAATAGGTCTCCCTGTAGAGAATCCAGGATTTCCTTACTTTTAGATGATAACGCATTAGGAATGTACCAATCAACATCTGGCATATTGAAATCCCCTATCAGTAGCACTTCCCCTTTCCTGGCAATGCTGCATATTTATTTATTTAAGAAGTTTTTATATACCACCCCTTCCAGAGATCAGGGGCGGTTTACATAGAACAATTGAAAACATTTTATATTGAACAGAATAACTTGTGTACAGTTAACATATGGAACTAGAATTCAGACAACTATGTACAGTGTTAGCTTAATTATGTACAGTTTGTGCTAAGCAGTGGAATGTCAGTGAGGGATTAGGTGTGCTTATGTATGGGTTGAGACGTCTTATGAGCACTTCCATAATTCTCAATGAACAGGCATGCTTTAACTCGTTTCTGAACTGTAAGAGATCTTTGACTGATCTTAGGTTATCCGGGAGGGCATTCCACAATGCAGGGGCAGCATATGAGAAGGCTCTGGCGCTGGTGGATTGGTTGGTGTTACGGATGTAGTTTGGTATAATGTATGTGTTTTGTGTGCAATTTCTTCGAAGTCTGGATTCTGTAGGGGGTAATATAAGTGAAGACAAAGGAGTTATGGATATTTTGTTATGGTGCTTAAATATCATCATTAAATACTTGTATTTCATCCTTGCTCCAACAGGGAGCCAATGGAAATTGTGGAGAATTGGGGTGATGTGGTCAGTGCGGTGAGCTTTATATAAGATGCGTGCTGCCAAGTTCTGTGCTAATTTTAGCTGGTGAATTGATTTCTTTGGTAAGCCATGCAGGATGCTGTTGCAGTAATCAATGTGGGGGATTATGAGTGCTTGTAAGATTGTTCTAAAATCATGTTCTTCTAGTGGCCTTAGGTGTTGGACCATGCGAAGTTTGTAGTACACGGTTTTTGTGATTGCTTTTATATGGAAAATCATGTTTAGTGATTGGTCAAGGATTATGCCAAGGTACTTCCTCCTTGACTTTGAGTTTGGCTTCTTGTAATAGGATCTTGTTAGGTGGAGTAAAGCTTGGATTCCTATGGACGAAAAGTACTTCTATTTTTTATAGTTGATTTTCAAATTGTGTGCAGTGAGCCAATCAGTTATAACACTTAGGCATGTGGTTATCTGTGAGTAGTCTGGGTTGGAGGTGTTTATAGAATGATATAGAATGATACATTATTATATCATCTGCATAGAGATGATATAGTATATTATGTTTTCTAAATTTATTTATTTGTTTTTGTTTTTATATACCGCGCTTTTTCAGATCAGTGCGGTTTATATATAACAAGAACAGAAACTGGTTTACATAAAACAGGTTTGTATATAACAGACTACATAATTCCAAATTGATGCAAATTGTTCTAACATGAACCGTTAACAGTAAACATTAGAGAAGAAGAAAAAAAACATAATGGGGTTTGTATAGGACAGTTTGTATGGGACAATTTAATTTGGGTAGGAGCTATAGGAGAACAGAGATATCCTAGTGTAGTTAAGTGTCAGCTGTAAGTTACACTTAGGACTTGTTTAGGGTGGCTGGCTGTAGGCTAGTTGGAAAAGGTATGTTTTAGAGCCTTCCTGAAGGATATCAGTTCTGAGATGGCTCGTATCCCTGGGGGTAAGGCATTCCATCTAGTTGGTGCAAACAGAGAGAATACACGATTCTTGGTCGATTGGGTACAAGACCTTACTGCTGAGGGGATGATGAGAAAGTTCACCATGCATGATCTCCTCCTAGTTCTAGTCTCTGGCATACGTTGTATGAGAATTGTGAGCGAGGTTGCAGACATTCCATGAAGGGTCTTGAAGGTGAGCAGGAGGGATTTGTAAGTCAGGCGGCTTGTGATGGGGGAGCCAGTGAAGCTGAATCAACAGGGGGGTGATGTGTTCATATTTGGATGCAGACAGGAGTATTCGGGCAGCTGTGTTCATGGCTAGTTGTAATGGTTGGAGAGCGTGCTTTGACATGCCATGTTAGATGATGTTGGAGTAGTCTAAGTGAGGGAAGATGAGGGCTTGGGATACAGTGTGGTAGAGTGCTCTAGAAGGGGGCGTGGGTGCCGAAGTGTTCTCAGCTTATGGTAGACTGCTTTAGACACATTTTTAATGTGGGTCTCAAGATTCGGATGTTGGTCGATTTGTGATTCCCAGGTAATGAACTTCTTGTTTGGTTATGAGGTTGAAGTCCTTCACCTTGAGGGATGTTGGCGGGGTAAAGGTGTTGTCTTTGATTATGAATAGTACCTCCGACTTATTGCTGTTAACCATCAGATTCTGTGTTGCAAGCCAATCTGAGACTGCATCGAAGCATTCTGCTATGGAGGAGAAGTCAGGGCTGTCTATGAGGAATGGGGTGTACAGCAGTACATCGTCAGCGTAGATGTGGTAGAGCACGTTGAACGATTGAATAATGGCACAGACTGGCTGGAAGTGTATATTGAAAAGTAGGGCAGAGAGAGATGATCCCTGTGGGACTCCTTGTGTCTGTTGGAATGGTCTTGATAGTTGATTATGCGGACTTGTTGCTGCCGGTCAGAAAGGTATGATTTGAACCAGTCAAGAGCTAGGTTTCTTATTTTTGATGCTGGCGGGTGAGAAGGAGATTGTGATTGACTGTGTCAAAGGCAGAGGCAATGAGGATGAAACCTTGTTTCTTCTTGTCTAAGCCTGTGTGAAGTCTGTCTAGGAGAGTCGTAAGAAGGGTTTCAACACCATACTGCTGGCGGAATCCATGCTGTTGTGGGTCTAGAGGTGTGTAGGAGTCGATATGGTCCTGGGTTTGTTGGTGGATGATCTTTTCTATTATTTTGGCTAGGAAGGGGAGGCTAGAGATAGGTCTGTAAGACTTGATCTCTGTCGGGTCAAGTTTGTTCTTGATCAGAGGTCTGATGGAGGCAGTTTTCAGTGGAGGAGGGAGGATGCCTTCAGATAGAGATAGGTTAGCTATTTTGGCAATGACTGGGCTGAGGTAAATTCGTGTTTTGTTTTGATCCAGAATGCTGGACATGGATTCACTGGGGAGGTAGTGGTGTGGTCCCACTGATGATTCTCTCTATTTGTTCAGGAGGGTATGGATAGAAGGATTCTAGTGTAGATAAGTGTGTCATTGGAAGTAGGTAGGTGCCTGGGTGAGCATTTAAGATCAGCCCAGGCAGAGTTGGTCGTTTTGTTGATGTTTTGCTTTGAAAGTATGTAGCAAAGGCCTCTGGGCTTGGAGTGTTTGTTTTTTGTATGGATGTGTCTTTTTTAAGAGATTTAACGAGGTTGAAGAGCTCACGGGGTTTGAGGGAGCGCATGAGGGTACTGGTGTGGTGTTCTTTCCTCTTGAGATTGACAGCTCTTCGGTGGTGTTGTAGTTCAGATAAGCTGCTTGGTCGTTGATATTGCCTGGAGCGTTGCCAGCGGCGTTCAAGCTTTCTGAGGTGCACTAATGATTCACGCAGGTCGGCGGTAAATATGTTGCATGTTGGCTGTATATACAGATTAAACAGTACGGCGGTAAGGAGGATCCTTGAAGGTGGTGGATGATTTGTGGCCAATCCAGACTTGTGGAGATTGGTTTGATAGATAATAATCAAACCATTGAATGACTATTCCCTGCAGACCTATCTGTTTTAGTTTTCTGATAAGTGTTTGGTGGTTGCTGTCGAATGCCAGATGCAATGTTTGAAAATCAGTATGAATGCCTGCTTGGCTGAGTTCAAACCACGTATAAGTTTTGTCTAGGAGAGAAAGCATCAGGTTCTCAACACTGGAACGCATCGCAGCCATCTTCAAAGGCTCCCCGGTCGGGGTAGAGCACAGGGAGATCCGCAGTTTCCCGCGCCTGCACTCCAGTCCAAATGGGGCTGTGGGAGGTCTCAGCGGCTTGATAAAAAGGTGCCGCCGGCAGGCGCACCCGCGCCTGAGGGCCTCGCAAGAGGGCCCTTTGGCGTGGCCCTTAGGCGTGGCACGACAGGCGGAAAAAAACGTTAACCCAGGCGAACCACCACCAAACGAAGCACCGGAACGTCGCCACACAACAGATATCGAGAAGACCAGCTCACTAGCAAGGAGACTGTAAGTCACATCACCCATAGCCACAGTTTGAAAAGTCCACATGAAGTAAAACATGAGCACATAACACTATTATAAATTCTCCAAAGATACTATATACCTTAGATACAGTGAATGTACCTGCTCATACTGTTCCATAACTCATCTCCAGTATTATGCTATACTGCTCTTAACAAATACCCTCTGCTAATATTCTTGCCAGTATTCTCACATGTATCTCCAATGTCGCTAATGTTTTGAAAATATTGTTGATATATTCTCCACCACTTCTGCTGCTAGCATCATCTCAAGCAACATTGTGTCTCCACTGTTACCAGTAACCCTCTCATGTATTTACACTGCTGTTAATACTTCACCAATATTGTTACCTTCTTCCACTACCATTGCCAGTATTTTACCTGCAACATTTTGTCTCCTGTTACCAGTATCCCTCTCATGTGTTTACACTGCTGTTAATACTTTACCAATATTGTTACCTTCTTCCACTACCATTGACAGTATTTTACCTGTCTCCCTAAGGTCCCTAATATAATAATAACCATATTAATACTAGCACTGATTTACAACACTCAGCCTAATTCTGCTACTGTTGCCAGTAATATATTTAACCACTGTAGTCAGTACCATCCCCCTACAATACCCCTTACTGTCATCAAAAGCCCTCCCATATATTACCCCTTCTCTATCACCGATATCAGTCTCTCACGCAAAACAGAATGGCCGATCTAAAAACAAAAACATTGCCAACCACTTTCTTACTCATAGTCCTCCTACTGCAACAAATCTACACATACAAACTCAACAATCCCCCCTGCAATAGCATCCCCATCATTCACAACCCCAACCGCAATCTAACACGCCCCCCACTACACAATCACCCATTCAACCTGCCACCACTCAACAACACCCACAGACATCCCACTAGAGTAATTCAGATAAACTGCAAAAACCACAATGACAAAAAAACCTCCCCCACCGAAGACACTAAACTAAAGCTGATCCTAATAAACATTCGCTCAATACGGAACAAAATACCAATTGTAAATGACATAATAAAAGACAAACAACCTGACATCTTATTCATTACTGAAACATGGCTAACACCTACAGACACAATATTATTAAACCAACTCCATATATCACAATATGATATTTTCAACTGCCACCGTGACATAAAAAGAGGTGGTGGTGCACTTATACTCACTAAAAAAGCCTTACAATACACCCTAACAAACTCAAACAATGTTGAAAGTATGGACATAATAAACATTGAAAACAGAACACTGGCATTCTCCCTAATCTATAGACCCCCATCAACAGATCACAAAAATCTTTCCTCTATCCTTGAACTCGCATGCACATCATCCCAGAGAAAACCCCGCATAATCCTAGGTGACCTTAACCTCCCATCCCTAAACCAATACCAAAGAGATAACTTCATAGACTCAATGACCCACATGGGATATAACCAGATAGTCCTTACCCCCACACATAATAAAGGAAACGCACTAGACCTAATTTTCCTCCCTACCCCCTTCAACTCACACCAACTATATTCTCCCCCAATAACTACAGAGGTACCATGGTCTGACCATCACCTGATAACCTTTCAACTACTGGCACAAACTATATCACAGTCCCTAAACACAACATCACACCACTCACGTTTTACCCGCTTCGACAATGATACTTTCCTTGATAAAGTACTACCTAAGCTCACCACAAACCTATCTGATATTGACCTAACTATAGAGAACTGGAACCAAACAATCCAAGAAGCAGCCACACCTACCCAAGCAACCCAGAAGAAAAAGAAAGAATCACAAAAATGGTACACTAAAGACATCGCCCTGCTAAAAAAGCTATTACGTAAACAAGAAAAAACCTGGAGAAAAACAAAATCGCAAGATGACAAAACCAAATATATTACCTTACTTAATAAATATAAGGATGCAATCAACAACTCAAAAAGAGAATACTACTCCAAATTAATAAACCTTGCTCTCAACCGACCACGAGAACTCTTCTCAATCGTAAAAACACTAACTAAACCATACAACCCAGAACCGAACCAAGACATTATAAGCATACAAACCTTAGCATCTCATTTTGCTGAAAAACTAAAGGAAAAACCTTACCCCCCGACCACCACGACAGAATACATTCAGAATAGTAACTATGAATGGACAACCTTTCACAAGGCTGAACGAAAACACATCCTTAATATCATAACAATAATCAACACTACAACCTCCCCACTTGACCCATGCCCGGTGTCATGGATCAAGCATACTAAGGACTTCCTTGCAGAAAACATCCAACACATAGGGGCTTGTTTACAAAGCCGCGGTAGCGGTTTGCGATCGTAATCGGAGCCGCGGCCCCATTGATTTCAATGGGGCCGCGGCTGCGATCGCGATCGCGAACCACTACCGCGGCTTTGTAAACAAGCCCAATAGTAAACCAATCACTCTCACAAGGAACTATGCCTAATGCCCTAAAGCTCTCCTCGATCCGTCCCGTAATAAAAAACAATAAGCTTGACCCAAAGGATCCCAACTCTTACAGGCCAATAGCTAGCATACCTCTAATCGCTAAAATAATAGAAAAAAACATACAACTCCAACTACAGGACTACATAGATGAGCACAAACTCCTTGATGCACATCAATTTGGATTCCGTCCCTCCCATGGAGTTGAAACCCTCCTAATCGCTCTAACAGACCTCCTCATCAGAGGCACTAATGATAATAGCAAAGGTTTCCTTCTCCTCTTCATAGACCTATCCGCTGCATTTGACAGCATCAACCACATAACACTCATCAACAGACTAGAAAACTTAAAAATAGGAGGGACAGTCCTAGAATGGTTCAAATCATACATTTCACACAGATTAATACGGATACAATTAGGCAAAGAAACTTCAGAAACTTTCCCTCAAGGTCAAGGTATCCCTCAAGGATCAGCCCTCTCCGCCCTCCTCTTCAATCTATACCTCCAGCCAATCACAAACATATTCAAGAAGTATAAAATCAACCATTTCATATATGCGGATGATATCATGCTTGCCATCCCCATAAACACCAACAACCCCAAATATGATGCCTTACTCCAGTGCATGAGTGAGACTACCATATGGCTTGAAAACAATCACCTAAGCATCAACCTCAAAAAAACAGAGGCAATGTTCATAACAAGAAAACCTGACACTGACTATAACTACCCTACTACAATCACAATAAGTAACACACCAATACCTGTTAAAAACGAGGTAAAATACCTGGGTATAATCCTGGACCAATCACTCACCATGCTACCACACATAAAACATATAGTAAAAACAATATTCTATAAACTCAAGACAATACAACACCTGAGACCCCTACTCAACACAAATGATTTTAGATCAGTAGTCAACTCTCTCATCACCCCCCACTTCGACTACTGCAATAGTCTCCTAAACGGCTTACCACTAAAAAGCATATACCTCCTCCAAAGGGCCCAAAACATATGCGCCAAGATGGTTACAAAAGCTAAATTAACTGACCATGTGACCCCAATACTCTTAGACTTACATTGGCTCCCCATATGCAGCCGAATAAAATATAAAATCCTCCTAACTACTTTTAAAATCATCAATAACATCTCTCCCTCACAATTATCAACACTAATACAACCCCCATCAGAAACCAGAACGCGCAGACAGAATGCAACCCCTCCCTCAACATAAGGACAAACTTTAGAAAAACTAAAGCAACAACAAGCGACAGAGCCTTCTCCTATGCCGCCCCGAACCTCTGGAACGAAACTCCTTTAACCCTCCGCATGATAAAGGACCTCCACCAATTCAAAAAGGAATTAAAAACATACCTGTTTACAAAACACTTTGAGATCCCCTACCAACAAAAAACCTCTCCTAGACAATCTCAAAAGAATATCCACAGTCCTCAAGACAGAACAAATGATTAACACAAGAACACAAGAAAGATACTTAACTTAAGACACACAACACCCAAAACGATTTACCCTAACCGACATCTACTTCTATAATGTAAATAACTTATGTTAATTAACTATGTCATGCTCATTGTTCCACAACCTGTATATAAGTTACGCTCAATATAATTAACCTGTATATAAGTATAAAAAAAAAAAAAGTACTATTGTTAATGTTAAAATACGTTCCATGTAACAAAATGTGTACATAGTTAAAACTTGTTCCATGTAAGACATACGGAAGTATGCTAATCTTTGTTCAATGTAAACCGCCCCTGATCTCTGGAAGGGGCGGTATAGAAGAAACTGTTAAATAAATAAATAAAATAAATAAACTATGTTGGGGACGAAACCCATACTGTTGTTCGTCAAGGGGTGAATTTAGCTCAATATATTCTTGGAGTTGTAACTGGACTGTTGTGGTGGTTTTTTCTGTAATTTTCGCTAGGAATGGCATGCTATATGAAGTAGGATGGTGTATGTCAGCAGATGTTGATTTGAGAATTGGTCATAGTGATGCTTGTTCCTAAGCGCCCCTCCAGTCCATTCCCTTTCCTCTGGGTTGTACCTCCCTTCCAGCAGCTTGGAGACTGAGTACATCATCGTTTTGATGACCCTGGAGTATATATATCACTGGCACCACTCACCAGCTCCAGTGTACTCAGTCTCCAAGCAGCTGGAGAGAGCAGTAAGCCAGGGCTTGGGCTTACTGGAGAGACACTTAGGTGTAGTGGGGTTCTTCTTAGTTGCTTTAACTTGATTTAGTTTGATTCAGTTTAATTTGATTTATTTTGTCAGATTTGTTAGTGAGGTGGTGATCTCACCCCCCCCCCCTCCAATTAGCAGGTGGGGAACAGGAGGAGGCTTCAGGCGGCCCGAGGACAGCAAAAAAAAAAAAAAAAATCGACGTGCTGGGGCCGGCGGGAGAAAAGCTTCGCCAGGTCCCTTATTTGGGCAGGGCCTGCCTCAGGAGCCTTTCCTGCCTTTCTGCCGAAGCCCTTCTGGCGGCTGAGCATGAGGGCGGGAAGATGCAGCCAGCCCAGGAGGAGATAAGAAGAGTTAGCTGGGCGAAGAAAGGAAGTGGCTGCGCGAGGGAGTCGGCAGTCTCGTTCGGCATCTGTTCCGACTTGTGGTGTGAGTGCTGCTGGCGGTGCCATGCAGTCATCGGACGGCAGCTGAACCCGGCCTTCCTCTTGCACAGAGAAGGGCTGCAAGAGGAGACAGGTGAAAAGTTTTTTAGTTTTCGCACGTTTTTCATGTGCCGGGCAGTCCGTTCAGGCCCAGCTGAAGCAGGGCCCTCTTGTGTGGGGGGGGGGAAAAAAAATGAAGAGAGCTGTCTGTCGTGATTTTTATATATAGGGGGATATGTGTGTATATGTATAGATATATTTGTGTATATCTTGTGTTGCAGATATATAGAAATATAAATTAAGTATTGGTAGATACCATTGCTTTAATTTAATTTAATTTAGTTTAATTTAATTTGGTGGTCTGTGAGTGTCACCATGCCGGCGAGACTGCAGTGTCTGGTTTGCGGGACACGGCGCGGAATGGTGTCGGAGGCCGGTGTTTGCAGGGGCTGTGCAATAGAGACCGCCTCAGTTTAACAGGGACTTCAGACCACTGCGACCCAGGATACGGTAGCTTCCGGTTCTCGGGAGTCCCGTGAACCCCTGGAAGTAATTCTCGGTTCGGGGTCTCCTCTAGCCTCTGCTTTGGAGCAGCCCGGACCCTGTTCTGCAGGAGGAGCACAGGAGGGAAAGGGTTTAGGGGATCTTTCCCTGGAATTTTTGTTGCTCCTGCACAAGGCATTTTGCCTGCGCCAGCAGGGGGAGCGCGGGCTAGCAGCAGCGCAGGGGCACGGGTCTGATCGCACAGCAGGGGCTACGAGGCAAGAGGAGTCTGGAGTCCCTCCTAAACAGGCTAGACTCTCTCTCAGGAGAGGGCTGCCCACTCTCCTATCATGGAGTCTCTTAATGGTGAGGCCTCAGATCGAGAGATCGGGGAGGATGAGGAGGAACTTGAGGAAGGCGAGATTCCTGAAGAGGAGCAGGCTAGGATTGTTCGGGTATTTTGGCAAGAGGAGTTGCCGGCTTTGATTGGCGAGTCCTTGAAGGTACTCAATATTGCCACAGGGGTACCAGCGGAGGAGGATGCCTTAGAGGATCCACTGATTCAGGCAGTTAGGAAGTCATAAAGAGTTTTTCCTGTCCACCGTGTGGTGCGGCAGATGATTCAAGAAGAATGGGATCAGCCGGAGTCGGGTCTCCGGGGGTGTGTGGTCGACGTCTTGCTTGTACTCTTTGCCAGAGGTGGACAAGGAGTTGCTGCGGTCTCCCAGGGTGGACGCGGTGGTGTCGACAGTTACCAAGAAGACTACTATACCGGTCACCGGCAGTGCGGCCCTTAAGGATGCCCAAGATAGGAAGCTGGACACCTTGTTGAAGCAAGCCTTTGATGTTAGTGCCTTGGCTCTTCAGGCCTCGGTGTGTGGGGTTTGGGTAGCCTGGGCTTGCCTGAGATGGTCTCAACAGCTTCAGCTGTCTAGCGACATTCCGGGCGGGTCGCCAGAGACGGCGGTGAGAATGGAGTCCGGAACGGCTTATCTGGCAGATAGCCTGTATGATCTTATCAGGAGTTTATCGCAGACTATGGCTTCGGTGGTGGTGGCTTGCCGTTATCTTTGGCTCCGGAACTGGGCGGCGGATGGTTCATCAAAGGCCCGCCTCAGCAGGCTCCCGTTTAGGGGAAAGCTCTTGTTCGGTGAGGACCTGGACAAGTTAGTAAAAGAGCTGGGCGAGTCGAAGGGAGGCAGACTCCCTGAGGACAGACCAAAGCAGAGTTGTATCTCTACTCCTGGGCGCATTCAGCCGAGGGAAGCTCGGAAGTTTCGGATGACACGATCAGTGCCCTTTCAGAAGGGGTGCTTCCCCCCTCGGGGGCAAGAGTTCCGTGGGTTTTGAGGAGCGGAAAGGGGCTTTGGCTCCTCTTTCTCCGCCTCCGGCCCTAGGAAACCTAAATGAGACAACGGGGGCCCAGGCAGGAGTTCTACCTATGGGGGGACATCTACGGCAGTTCTTCGACGCTTGGCCCCGGGTCACGTCCGACCAATAGGTCTTGGAGGTGGTGCGGGAAGGCTATGCCCTAGAGTTTGCAAGGCCAGTTCTTCCTTCCTTCGTGCAGTCTCCTTGTCGGTCGCTGGCCAAGGTCAGGGCAATAGAGGAGACGCTGTCAAGGCTGTTGGCGTTAAAAGCAGTCGTCCCGGTGCCCAAAGACCAATGCAGTTACGGTCGATATTCAGTCTATTTTGTAGTTCCAAAAAAGGAGGGATCCTTTTGGCCGATTCTAGACCTGAAGCTGGTCAATCGTGGTCTTCGGGTCCCTCATTTTCGCATGGAAATGCTGAAGTCGGTAATAGTGGCTGTACGACAAGGAGAGTTTCTGACGTGTCTCGATCTCACGGAGGCGTATTTGCATATTCCCATCCGAGAGTCGCATCAGCAGTTTCTGCGATTTGCGGTGCCAAGAGGACATTTACAGTTTCAGGCATTGCAGTTCGGCCTGGCCACAATTCCACAAACCTTTACCAAGGTGATGGTGATGGTGGTCGCCGCACTATGCAAGGAAGGGATTTTGGTTCACCCGTATCTCGACGTTTGGTTAATTCGAGCCAAGTCCAAGGAGGAAAGTGTAAGAGCAACAGCCAGAGTGGCTGGACTCCTCAGAAGTCTAGGGTGGGTGATCAATCTGGCGAAGAGCAGATAGAGTATCGGGGGGGCAAGATTCCACACAGGCACAGGCAGGGTGTTCTTGCTGGTGCAGCGGATGAAGGAGCTCAGATGTTTAGTGCACAAGTTTGTGGCCATGAAGGCACTCTCGGCTTGGCACTATCTGCAGGTACTCGGGACCATGGTGGTGACGATTGAGTTAGTGCCCTAGGCCTGGGCTCGCATGTGACTGCTTCAGCGCTCGCTGCTCCATCATTGGTCCCATCAGCGGCAGTCTGTCGGTGGTTCTCCCCATTTCCCAGGAGACCAGGGGAGCTTTGCCGTGGTGGCTCTGTCCAGGGAATCTGGAGAGAGGCATGCCTCTAGAGTCCCTGCAATGGCTGCAGGTGACGACGGACGCCAGCCTCTCTGGTTGGGGGGCTCATTGCGAGGGCCAGTTTGCTCAGGGCCTCTGGAATGCCCAGGAGGCTCAGTGGTCCATCAACAGATTAGAATTACGAGCGGTGTCTCTGGCTCTCAGGGCGTTCGTACATTTGGTCCGCCTGAAGGCGGTCCGGGTGCTCTCGGACAATGTGACGACAGTAGCATACATCAACTATCAGGGTTGCACAAGCAGTCGTCTTCTGGAGGAAGAGGCGGGGCACCTGATGGTGTGGGCTGAAGCTCATCTGGAGGCTCTGTCGGTGCAGCATGTGGCCGGAGTGGACAGCGTCATGGCGGATTTTCTAAGCAAGTACAAAGTGGATCACGGTGAGTGGGAGCTTTGTCCAGATGTCTTCGAGCAGGTACAGTGCCGTTGGGGAGTTCTGATCATGGATCTGATGGCGCACTGGGAGTCGGCCAACGTGAGCCAGTTCTTCAGCAGAAGGAAGGAAAGAATGTCGGAGGGCCTGGATGCGTTAGTGCAGAAATGGCCCACAGAGGGACTTCTGTATGTGTTTCCTCCGTGGGCGCACATAGGCAGGGTCGTCCAGCGTATAGAGGCTCACCAGGGCTGGGTAGTCCTGATAGCCCTGGACTGGCCTTGGCAGCTGTGGTACGCTGATCTCATGCGGCTCATGGCCGATAGTCTCTTGCCAGAAGGTGCCATGGCCAATCTTCGAGTGCAGGGCCCAGTGCGGATGTCGCAGGTGGATCGGTTCTCACTTACGGCCTGGCTATTGAAAGGTCGAGGCTGCGGAGTAGGGGATATTCCGGGGCAGTGATCTCGACACTGCTGAAAACTCGCAAGCGTTCAACCTCCCTGGCATATGTGAGGGTCTGGTGCATTTTTGAGAGCTGGTGTGAGGATCGGCAGAAGAAGCCCTTGGCGGTATCCGTACCGTAGGTGTTGGATTTCCTGCAAGCAGGTTTTGAGAGAGGCCTGGTGGCCAGCTCCTTGTGGGTCCAATTGGCAGCTATTTCTTGTTACAGGAGCAATTTGCAAATGAAAACCTTAGGCGAGCACCCTGATGTAAATCGATTCCTGAGGGCAGTGTGACGCTTGAGGCCTCAGCAGAGGTCGGCGGTACCTCCCTGGGATCTCAATCTAGTGTTGGATACTCTAGCTGGAGAGCCGTATGAACCGCTGGGGCGTGCATCTTTGAAGGACTTAACTCTCAAAGCTGTCTCTTTTTGGTTGCTATCTGTTAGGCAAGACGGGTTTCTGAGTTGCAGGCGCTGTCGTGTCACCCTCCCTTCCTGTCTGTCTTCAAGGACAAGGTTGTCTTGCAGACGGTACCTTCCTTTTTACCCAAGGTAGTTTCTCTATTTCACATGAATCAGTTGGTTTCTCTCCCTTCCTTTGCCAAGGGGGACCAGGGGGAGGTGGAGACTAAGCTGCATCGTCTTGATGTACAAAGAGTGCTAAAGTGTTATTTGAAATGCACGGAGGCGTTCCATAAGTCGGAACGCTTGTTTGTTTTGTTTGGAGGACCACGTAGAGGAGAAGCAGCGGCCAAGGCTTTCATTTCCAGGTGGATTAAGGAGGCCATTTCCTCTGCTTTACATTCTGAGGGGGAGACAAGTTCTGGTGGGGTTTCGGGCACATTCCACGCAAGCGCAAGCAGCCTCGTGGGCGGAATTTAGTTTGGGTCCGCTGCTGGACATTTGTCGAGCAGCGGCTTGGTCTTATCAGTTGGATATTCAGGCAGCAGGGGATGCGGGGTTTGGAGGAGAGCGGTACTTCGGTTCTGTCTTGCAGGTCCCTCCAATGGTTGAACTGCTCCCAGAGGAAAGGGACTGGACTGGAGGGACGTGTAGGAAAAAGTAATTAGACCTTACCTGCTAATTAGTGTTCCTGAAGGAACTCCAGTTCAGTCCCTGATCCCTCCCAGTGTTTTGAAGTGTACTAGCTGTCTCCGGCCCGAAGCGCGAGAGACTGGCAAGGTGCCCTGATGGCAGAGTTAAAGAGGGGCATCTGCTCTTTCAGGTAAGCCGCCTCCTTTTCGGGGGGGGGGGGGACGTCCCTTCCCACGGGAGGTGGGGAAGGGTTATGTTGAAAGTTCAAGTTTGTTTTGGTGGTTAGTTACTTGCTTAATTGTCTCTCCGTTAAGTCTGCTTTTGTCAGTAGGATACTGGAGCTGGTGGGTGGTGCCAGTGAGATATATAATATACACCCCCACACCCCAGTGTCATCAAAATGATGACGTACTCAGTCTCCAAGCTGCTGGAAGGGAGGCACAACCCAGAGGAAAGGGACTGGACTGGAGTTCCTTCAGGAACACTAATGAGCAGGTAAGGTCTTAATTACTCTTTTTAAGACTGATGGCTGTATCCTTGTTGTAGTGATTGACCATCTATAGGATTATTGGGGTAAATTCCTCTGTTGATACTTTGAGCCAGCTAACTGGGGAAGGGTCACTGGGGGATGTGGTACTGTTAATAGTAGTTATAATGTTCTTGAGATGCTTTCTATCCAAATAATGGAATGTTGACCATGAATTTTGACAATTGTGATAGTGGTCATTGGGCTGTGTGCTGGAAGGGGGGTGGGTATGGGGAGATATCATTCTTGAATGGCGTGTCCAGTTTCTCCATGTAGCAATTAGCTAGAATTTGGGATTGTATGACTCTTTTTTTTTTTTCTTCATCAATGGTTGGTGATCTTGTTAAAGATTTAACCCGTTTTGGACAGCTTGCATATTCTCTCTCTGTTCTGGATGATTTATTAGATTTGTTACACTCAAACAACTATGAAATACCGGCAATAATAAAAAATATTAAAACTGCAGAAAATAGAAGTTACACATAGTTTCACATAATCATCTTCAGAAAAGATAGGATTCAGTTCCAATATTCATTGACATAAACATACTGTATGATACTATTGAAACTGCAGTTTTCATTTAAAAAACTTTGTTATGATATAATATAGTTTGTCAACAGTCCATTCTGACGGCGGAATATGATACACGTGAAAACACTTCTAATGCAGTGCATTGATATTGCACCATTGAAACACCTAGGACACAATGCTTGACAGCAATTAGTTTCGACAACATATTAGCCCAGCGTATGAAAAACATACAAGGCCGATATACGCACCATTAACTCTGACACTAAGGGGTATGTTTACTAAAATCCCGGTAAAGTGCGGGCCGCGGTAGAGTGCGTGTGCCATATAAGGAGTGGGCAGTTCGTGCTGAAAAAGGAAACCTGTAATTTGCATATGCGTTAAGGTGCGCGGCGGCCATATGCACAGCGCACATTAGCTCATGCGATGGCTGCGCGGGAGGCATAAGTGGCGCATTGATATGAAAGCAGAAGAACTGAGCCACAGCACAATGGTTAGAACACTGACCAAAGGTGCAGGGAGCATGGGTTCGATCCCCCACAGTGCACACTGAAGAAAGCTGGCTGTGGCGTTATTTTAGAAGGCATAGAAAGTATGGGCGGCATAAGGCGTTGTGCTGCTGGGCATAAGGGTGTGTGCTAATGTTTTTGGAGGCATAATAATGTTGGTGAGCCATATGGTGGTGCGCTGATGTGCAAGGCCAGAAACAGAATCACATCACAATGGGTAAGGCAATGAGCAATGGTGCAGGGGTCAGGGGTGCAATCCCCCACAATGGCAAATGAACATGGCTTGGTGAGTGTGTACCTGTTAGGGTTAATATTGCTTTAGGAGGCACATCTCGTATATCTGTGCAATAACTTATTCAAGCACATGTACTTTCACAGCCCTGTAACATAACGTGCCCCTGAAGTTACCCCACAGGACACATTTGTAAATGGATTGTCCGCCATGGCACCGTACAATGTTGCTGAAAGCGTGGCCGATGGGGCGCTATGTAGGGTGCCCTATGAGGCAGGTAAAGGTCACAGCACTGTTTCTGATGGCAGCACTGTGCATTGTGATGTATGGAAATGGTAAGTAGGTGTGCTGACCCAGGTCTGACATCCTTGTTTTAGCAGTGAGGGGCTGCAGCCAGGCCCTGGTGACTGATATCAACAGGGGGTCAGAGTAAATGTCATTGTAATCAGTCGCCTGGGCCTGTCTGCAGCCCCCCTTGCTAAATCATCAATGATTTAGCTAGGAGGTGCTGCAGACAGGCCCTGGGGACTGATATCAACAGGGGATCAGAGTTAATATTATCTTGGAAAATGCCCTATTCCCTTTGGAGACTGAAATCCCAATATTAACATAGGTCCATTACATACAAGGTCTGGTGAAAAACCACATACTCCTATGTAATGTATGGTTACAACTGGTGAAGACAGTCAATGATGTTGCAGGGGTCATGGTTTGCTATTTCCAGGGAATTAGTTTAGCTGAGTTATGTCCCATTTCTGTGTGCAAGTGTACAGAAATCCGTGCTTCCATCTAAAGAGAACTACACCCTTGTGCCATATATTATTGGCCATTTTACGGTGCATCAGATGGAACATCCTATACATACCCCGTCAGCAAAGGAAAACCTTAGTGTCTCCCTGAGGCCATGTTGAAAGGCTGTCAACTCCCAAGGCACTATCGTAGGCACCCCATAAGCTGTCTGAATCGAAGGTGTGCCAGAAGATGCCCTAAGGATGTATAGGTGAAATCAGCAACGTTAGCCAACAACAGTAACATTCCACAATTTTAATGTTAAAAGAGGTATGTGCCAAACATACATGTAACACGAACACTGCACAGAGCAGAGAACATAGACAATATCAAACTAAAAGAACGACGTAGATAAGTTGATGGCCTGCAGAAATCAGCTTCAGTCCATGTGACAGCCATAAAAATGGAAAAACATATTGTGGCCAACGAGATCCATGCACAGAGTGATGGTAATGTACCATGCTGTAATGACTGTGTGTGACAGAGGATGGGAAGATGTGGCCAGCAGAGATGGCTGCAATGGCAGGATAAGTGAAATATCAGGATGACTGTGGAGTACAAGTGCTAGGCCGAGCACACACAGGAGAGGCAAGCAGGGCGAGCTGCAATGCAGGAATGTGAGAGAGTTCACGACGTGGGGAAGCAGCATGCATATCAGGGTAGGATGGCACACAGCTGGCAGACAGAGGATGGACGCAAGGATGTTTCACAACTCAGATGAGGGTACAATGTGGTCATACCACACATCACCACAGATATGACACGCAGACGAATGAAACGCACCAATGCAGGACAAGCATACAAATCCAAGACAGCAGACAGGAAGCACACCGATTACCACCACCACAAATGGCCATGCCTAAACCGGTAGGCCACACCGCCAATTTGAGAACATTAGCAAAGGCTGCATACAAAAACACTGCATGGCAGTACACCAAACGCCTGCTGGCTGTCAGGACAAGCAAACCACCAAAATAAATCCTGAGCAAATGCACATGCACATCTGCTATGTACAGATCTACTTCCACTCTGTATTTGGCACTAGGGACACCTGCACCAACACAAGGAAATGTTCTGCAGTGAATACAGCATGCAAAATTTAAAAAACAATAAAGCACCAGGGCAGCACATGACGCTCTGTGGATCAGGTGAATAATGATGATTTGGGCCGGAGAAAGCTCAACATGCAATCAGGTGTACCACACACACCACCAGAATCACAGCCAAACAAAATCACCACGTGCACTGCCATGTTAACACCTTAAAGTGAGAGACCTATGTAACAACGAATATGGTATGGCGATGCAGCACACAGGATGCACCCTGTTGTACAGTAAAGAGAGGGAAGGGTGTGTGTAGAGGTGAGGAAGCTGGTGGTACCTAATGGTGCATTTAGGCCAGTTGGCCAAAAAAAAAAAAGTGTGGATAAGAACATAAGATATGCCATACTGGGTCAGACCAAGGTCCATCAAGCCCAGTATTCTGTTTCCAACAGTGGCCAATCTAGGTCATATGTACCTAGCAGTTTCCCCAAGAGACACAAGTTCCACAATGCTTGTACTGGGTCAAGCATTGATATCTTCGGTCACTTCTTAATAATGGTTTATGGACCTTTCCTCCAGGAACTTGTCCAAACCTTTTTTAAACCCAGCTACACTAACAGCCTTTACTACATCCTCCGGTAACAAATTCCAGAGTTTGATTACACGTTGAGTGAAAAAATATTTTCTTTTATTAGTCTTAAATAGTTTACCCTGTAGCTTCATTGCATGTCCCCTAGTCTTTCTATATTCTGATAACGTAAACAATCGATCTACGTTTACCCGTTCCACTCCGTTCGTTCATTAATTTATAGACTTCTATCATATCTCCCCTCAGCCGTCTCTTTTCCAGGTTAAAGAGCCCAACCTTTTTAGCCTTTCCTCATAGGAGTATCCTTCCATCCCCTTTACCATTTTGGTGGCTCTTCTCTGAACCTTTTCTAAAATCGCTATATCCTTTTTAAGATACGGCGACCAGAATTGCACACAATATTCAAGGTGCGGTCTCACCATGGAACGATATAGAGGCATTATAATATCTTTTGTTTTATTTTCCATTCCTTTCCTTATCATACCTAGCATTCTATTTGCTCTCTTGGCTGCCGCTGCACACTGGGCCGAGAGTTTTAACATGGTATCCACAATGACGCTTAAATCTTTTTCCTGGGTGGTGGTTCCTAATGTGGAACCTTGCATCGTGTAACCATAGTTTGGGTTGTTCTTCCCTAGGTGCATAACCTTGCACTTGTCCACATTAAATTTCATCTGCCATTTTGATGCCCAGTCTTCCAATTTAACAAGATCCTCTTGCAATTTTTCACAATCCTCTTGGGTTTTAACAACTTTAAATAGTTTTGTGTCATCTGCAAATTTGATAACCTCACTCATTATTCCACTTTCCAGGTCATTTATGAATATGTCAAAAAGCAGCGGACCCAGCACAAATCCCTGGGGTACACCACTATTCACCTTTCTCCATTGGGAAAATTGGCCATTTAGCCCTACCCTCTGCTTTCTATCTTTTAACCAGTTCCTGATCCACAATAGTACACTGCCTCCTATCCCATGACTCTTTAGTTTTGCCAAAAGTCTTTGATGAGGGACCTTGTCAAAGGCTTTCTGAAAGTCCAGATACACAATATCAACCGACTCACCTTTGTCCACCTGTTTATTCACTCCTTCAAAAAACATAACAGATTAGTAAGACAAGATCTTCCTTGTCTAAAGCCATGTTGGCTGTCTCCCATTAGGTCGTGACTATCTACATGCTGAGTAATTTTATTCTTTATGATGGTTTCTACCATTTTTCCCGGTACTGACGTCAGGCTCACCGGTCTGTAGTTTCCCGGATCACCCCTGGAACTCTTTTAAAAATTGGTGTTACATTGGCGATCCTCCAATCTTCAGGTATTAGAGATGATTTTAATGATAGTTCACAGATTACTAATAGCAGGTCTGCAATCTCATATTTCAGTTCTTTCAACACCCTTGGATGTATACCATCCGGCCCAGGTGATTTGCTACTCTTCAGTTTATCTAATAGTTGTAAGACATCTTCCCGATGTATCGATATTTCCTTCAATTCTTCTGCACCTTTAAATACCACTTCAGTCATGGGTAACATCCCTACATCTTCCTCAGTAAAGACCGAAGCAAAGAATTCATTCAGTCTCTCCGCTATCGCTAAAACCTCCAAACTACAGAGTTCAAACACATCACTGTAGACAATCCCACAAACTGCACAATGAGCACACTGTAACACAAATACCCCAAATGGAGGGTGTGTATGTCAAGCGTTCATACACAGTGATGTGCCATATGGCTGCCACATACACAGCTGGCACTGTGCAAGGATGTGAGCACATGTGCACCATGTACATGACCAGCAAATGACCCCTTAAAGGGACAGTACGCTCAAATAGTGGAGAACTAACATAGTGATGAGAAAACTGGCTTCGCCCCCAAACAACCAGTGATAAATTCACAGTAGCACTCCCTGTGGCGTAGGGCAAGTCAGGTAACCCTCCATTACCATGGAAAATATACCACATCATCTACATCCAGTGACATTGACTAGAAAACATTGTAGTCTCTGGGTCACAAGGAGTCACGACTGATACAAAGGCACACATTGCAGTCCAGGTCTGTCACCATGATCAATCAGCAAACGGAAAAAATGTCTGTCAAATACATATATTTATTTTGCTAGCACATCACAAATAGTGTAGACAGTGCCATCATAATATCAAGGCTGACTGTATCCCTTGTGAAAGTGGGAAACACCCTTAGCAGGTCACAAATCCACCTCCTACACAAAGGTTACTTCCTTGACCACAAATTAACGGCACAAGATATAATGTGCATCAGGTGCATGCTATGCATTCGGCAGCAGACCCCCAGCCCCCACCTGGTGCTGCTTGGCGCAAATGTGTTACCCACATATGAGTGCAGGTACAGAGTAGACGCTGCATGCTGCGGACCCAACACACCTCATTTGTCCCTCAAAACATACCCATCTGTCCACACAGGAGTCAAACATCAAAAACTTATCTTCCCAAAAGTTTTACATGTCAAAAAACATGCAATACAAGTAATGAGGAAGCTCTCATCCTAATGCCTGATCTACGAAGCAAACCTGCCACAATGTGGACCAAAACAATCATAAACATCACAATTAGCATATGGTAACAGGTAGCACAGGCACATAACACAGACATAATACCAACTAAACAGCCTGCAGAAACATGCACATATAACACCATCAAGGAGGTCACCCTGCCCTTTCTTTTTGGGTAGGCACTGTTTGGCCACATATAGCATGATACATGGAATGCACAAGTGAAGAAGTAGAACGGTCACACACACTGCCACACTACAAACATAATGTGGCAATGTGAGTGCCCCTAACACAGGGCATAATCAGGTCCGTTTAAATGGCAAATGCAAATACACTGTCATGTATGCACAGTAAACAAACACAAGATGTAGCATGTGAAGAAGGACATTTTGGACAAACATATTACAGGGAACCACACAGAAGCCATAGCTCCACATGCTGTGTCTCACAAACATAGTCAGTCATATGCACACGCAACATCCACATTGGAACATGATACAGTGATGACACACATGCCCTTAAAAACCCTTGGGTCATTGAAAACATCAGTCCAAGATGTCAGTGTGCTTGAAAGCATTGTTGAGGTAAAGGCGGTATCATGTCCAGGTGGAAAGCAGGTAGACGTTGACAATAGGAGTGCCCCATCATTAGCCCCATGCCAAAAACATGGGTGTATGTTTGTGTTGTAAGAAAACCAGCATCATATCGTGGGTGGCATGACACACCCATGGGCCAAAGTCCAGAAAAGCTCAACTGTGTCTGAATGTAGCACCTACACTGTCCATGTCAGTTGCTGCTGCACAAGGGGGGATCAGTGTCCAAAGTCAAAATAGTATCTGCAATCCAGCAGGTTAGGTTAAGAGGTTTCTTTCAACTCTGGCCATGCATAGTCAAGTGTCAGTGTGCAATATGGCACAGTCCTTCAAAGTTCATGTGTGTCCTCTACATTGAGCAGCACTCACTGCCAAACCATTGCATCAACATTGCGGTCGACACCTCTGTCATGGGGAAATCAGCAGTCAAAGAGTAATACTGTCCCTCGCAGTCATTTGATCCACTCTCAGAGCTCAAACATCCAATGGCTAAATGTTTTGGTAAAGAGTTGCATGGTGTTCTGTCCTCCAACAGGTGGGTGGTGTTGACAACAGATGCTCTGTAAGAGATGTGTCCGGTATGTCCTCTGTGCTGTGTCAGGAGAGGATAAGTATGTTATTGTTTGACACTTTTTGCAAAATAAACACAAATGTCAGACCGTCACACCTTACAAAATGCAGAATAAAGGGATGCATAGGCAAACATGACATGATATCAATACTAAACCAAACGTTGTGGGCAACATCAGTAATGGTAAACACAGACACGGGTGGCACATGGATATGGTCATGTCCATGCTCATGTCACACACGTGTCTCACAGCTACACACAATATGCATCTGTTCATGTGAGCATAGAGGAAATCTAACATACACAGGAGACACATATGAGATCATCACCAGTTAAATACAAATGTAATTATCAAAATAACAAAGGTGAAACCTACCTTGTGTTTGCATCAGGTGTATGTCATCAATCCCTTGAGCCACTAAACAGCCAGATCACGTCACAATGAAAGGAGACAATGTCAGCAAAAGGTGTAGAATCACCATGTGAAACCACTGTTGTTGCATGTCACCATTATGTTCATATCTGAAAGGCACCAAAGTTGCACAGCAGTGCTTACTTTGAACACAAGACACATGTCTAATCACAGCACACAACACATGCAGATAATGGTCACAAGGTAAACCCCACTATGTATGAGTTAGCGCTGTCCCAAATGATCCGCAGGTGCACAGACCCCTCACAGCAGATGAAGATGTACTATGTCTGATCAATCCATCATCACACAGGCAACCTATAAAAACAGCCACACACACAGTATGTAAAGTTCAGCGTCCCATCTGTAACACATGGCCTGTATGTGCACAGGTGGATATCTGTAGATATAAAGGCCCAGTGAACATGCTATGATACCGTGTTGTTGGCTGATAGTACATTGTTGGGGACGGAGGAAGTGGTGGTAAAATACACAAAAAAACAACCTACACACACATGCAGGTATGTTGTACATGTCGCATTGAGACTGTGCCAGAGGACATGCTGAACACAAGTACATGGGGATATGAGTGAACACAGCAAGAGATGGGTTACGGAGGCACAGGTTACAAAAATGAAATAACAGCATCTGCCCAATATGAGAGATCACAGAAGACATATTATTCACATGACTACAGCCACACACAATGTCTATGTAGATCCACCTACCCCAAATCACTGCATTTTCGCGGATGTAGAGTCACATGGCAATGCATCTCAACAACAGCATCCGTACAAAGTATGTCCTGTGCATTTGGAGACACAAGAGAAGCCAACATATGTCATGTTCTACCTGTGTATCACACACTGCACCTTCATGTCCCCAGCTGTCAGACCCCACAACACCACACAATGAATGACTGCTGCCTATCACAATGTACAGATCTCTTACATGTAATAGGCATCACGGAGGTGTTGGAGGCTATCTTTATGGTGTCCGTAATCTCTCTGTTCCCTCTCTTACCTCTCTGTCCTTTAACACACAGAGAAATAGACGTGTCTGCTACCACCATGGTTCCACCTCATCCCAAGGTCGCAATAATACCAGTGACTCACCATATTGCCAACAATGACCCCTGTCCTTGTTTGTTGTTGTCCAAAATTTGTATATTAACCCACTGACAATTGCTGCAACACATTGGAAATATGCAGGCGCACCTCCTGTATCCACTGTTCAAATACATATCCTGGTGCGTACATCTCATACCTGCAGTAATAATGACACCTATGTGCTGATGATATGCACAAATAGGTGGCCAGATTACCGTCATGTAGGCAACAACATACACACATGTCTGCTTGTGACTAAACCATGATGGCTGTATGCCATCCCACTGTGTCAATGACAATGTCAAAGCATGCATACCCTAGATGTGTAGCCCTGAGAAATACCTGTCACCTAAGTCTTTGTTTGTATGCCAACATAACCGTCACTTGCTCGTGTCTGCAATGTATTTCTTCATATAGACTCTTTTCCCCTGACCTATACACATACACAGCCTGTAGCACATGCATGATGTCAGATGTTGTGATAGCATCAGCGAGATATGCCATGTACGCCATTAAATACCTGTAATACCACAAGCCATTCACACATTTAGTGCTCCACTTGGCTACTATTACCCACTCCTTGCTGTTTTGGCCTGTTTCATCTCACCATGTGTGTAGATATGCATCACTGCAGTGACGGTATACTCTACAAATAAAACATTTAGCAACACCACCCCCTTGATGGACAATGTACAGGTCCCTATCCTTAAACATATCCATGTCATGTCTACTTGTCGACCTATACATTTGGACACACTGTAGGGTTGACATTAACAGTCCTCACAGATAGTTATTACCATCCTGACATACTAGTACTAAGCATGTGTATTCTGCTATGTATGACTTGTTCCTTATCGTCACTCCAGTCCAGTCCCTTCACTTCTGGGTTGCGTAACCCTTCCAGCAGCTTGGAGGCTGAGCCCAACCTTTTTGGGGGTGGAGCGGTATAAATACCACTGATGCCACCCACCAACTCCAGTAATCTCAGCCTCCAAGCAGCTGGAGGGTTCCGTAAGCCTAGGGCTTACTGGAGTCCTTCTTTGCCTTTATTTCACTGATTCCACTGTATTTATTTATTCATTTATTTCTATTTGAATTTTATTTTGACTGAATTTGATTTAATTTCTAGAGCTCTGCCCCTTTAATTGCTCCTGCTCCTTCCCCCTCCCGCCGGATAGAACGTCGGAGGAGAGCCGCTGCTCGCAGCATTGAGGAGGGCCCTTCTGCCCTTCTCTGCTGCAGAGACCACAGATTCCTGCGCCTTCCTCACCCTCATCTGCCTCGCGCCGAAGCCCTCCGGCAGGCTGAGCGCTGGAGGCAGCACCGCGGAACCACGTGCACAGCCAGATTCGTCCGAGATCGGAAGGACGCGGCGGCCACACACGATCCCTTCGAGGTCCGCGGGGGAGCTTTGGAGCAGCGACTTGCATCGGGAGCAGAAGCTTTTCGCTCTGGAGGGCAGCGGGAGACTCAGCCATCATCCGAAAGGAGAGTCTCAGGATCCCCCGTTCAGGCTCCACGTGGTGAGGCCTACCACGTGTGGAGCCAACGGGTGGGCACCGCTGCGGCGGCCCTAAAGCTAGCCCAGCCCTGAGAAACGGGAAAAAAACCGCAAGTACCCCTATTTGCTTAGGGCTGTAATTTACTTTTTCTTTAATTTGCGTTTAAAATTTAGTTCTATTTTTATTGCTAGTATCCTGGTTTAATTTTGGGGGGTTTAACTCGGCTAGAGTATTTCTTTATTTTTGTCTCTAAGGCTAATAGGCTTTGGTTTCCCTCCTGGGGTAATTCTTTGGGGTAAATTGACCGGAGAGTGACCCTCCCCCATTAGGACCAGGAGAGCTTGCAACAGAGGGCTCAGCTCTAGGTCATGTCAACCAAGTCGCGCTGCCTTTCCTGTGGGATACGCAGGGGCACATCCGCAGAGACAGGGATCTGCAGGAGCTGTACCGCCATGGCGTCTTCAGCGGAACAGGAGATTAATCTGGCCATGACCCATCCCTCCCAGGAGTCTGACGATCTCCTTGGCGGGGAGGGGGGTCACAAGTGCCTCCTTCAACGTCCTCGGACTTACCTGCCCCTTCCCTACCCCCCTCCCCCCCCACTGCAGGGGAGGGTGGAGTAGGTGACTTCTTCTCCCCGGATTTCATCCTCTTACTTCACAAGGCATATTGCTTACGTAAGCAGAATTCAGGGGCAGGAGTAGAGGCCGGCCCGGCATTGGGGGTCAAGCCATCCAGGCCCCTGAGGACGAGCAACCCGGATTCCGTCATTCCACCGAAGCGCCCCCGGGTGTGTGAAGAGGAGCTCCTCTCTCAGGGGTCTCTGGAGGAGTCGCCCTCGGATAAGGACCTTGACGAGGATGAAGAGGAGCTGGAAGAAGGGGAGATTCCAGAGGAAGACCAGTCCAGGATAGTTAGTCTTTCGTCGGGAGGAGCTACCGGCATTGATCAACGAGTCTCTGAAGGCCCTCAATATGGCCTCTGATACGCCGGCAGAGGATGAAGCGTTGGAAGATCCTTTGATCCAAGCCATTAGGAAATCCCAGAAGGTCTTTCCTGTGCATAGGGTGGTACGACAGATAATACAGGAAGAATGGGACCAACCTGAGTCAAGTCTAAGGGGGGTCCGGTCCATGCTTCGGCTATATCCTCTCCCGGAGACAGACAAGGAGCTACTGAAGTCCCCTAGGGTGGATGAGGCGGTGTCAGCGGTCACTAAGAAAACCACTATCCCAGTTGAGGGCAGTACAGCCTTAAGGGATCCTCAAGACAGAAAGTTGGATATTCTCCTGAAGCAAGCATTTGATGTAAGCGCCCTCGCCTTGCAGGCCTCGGTCTCCGGAGCTTGGGTAGCTAGGGCCTGTTTAAGGTGGTCTCAACAGCTTCAGGCAGACGAGAGCTCCGCAGGCGAGGCGCGGACCAACGCGACCAGATTGGAATCCGGAACAGCCTACTTGGCAGATAGCCAGTATGACCTCATCAGAAGCCTAGCTAAGAACATGGCTTCAGTGGTGGCGGCCAGGAGATCTGTGGTTACGGAACTGGGCAGCAGATACCTCCTCGAAAGCACGCCTGAGCCGACTCCCCTTTAAGGGGAAGCTGTTGTTCGGCGAGGATTTAGAGAAGCTGGTAAAGGATCTCGGCGAGTCCAAGGGAGGCAGGCTCCCGGAAGATAGACCGAAACAAGGCCGTCCCCCGCCCCCGGCGCGTTCCCAGCCGAGGGACTCCCGGAGGTTTCGCTCAGCCAGATCCAGCTCCTTTGCCAGAGGGCGTTTTCCCTCTAGGGGTCAGGGCTTTCGAGGGTTTCGGGGAGCAGGCCATGGTTTTGGAGCAGCCTCCTCCTCCTCCTCCTCGAGCCTTAGAAAACAACAGTGAAGTCGTGGGGGTCCAGGGGGAAGAGCTGCCAGTTGGAGGACGCTTAAGGCAGTTTCTTCCCGCCTGGTCCCGGGTCATGTCGGATCAATGGGTTCTAGAAGTGATCAGAGAGGGCTACGCTCTCGAATTCTCAAAGCAGATACCTCCAGCCTTTGTTCTGTCCCCCTGCGGTACCTTGGCAAAAAGTTCAGCGGTGGAGTCAACTCTCGCTCGGTTAATTGCTCTCGGGGCGGTGGCTCCAGTACCTCCAGATCAGTGCGGTTCGGGTCGATACTCAATTTACTTCGTTGTGCCAAAGAAGGAAGGCGCCTTCCGGCCAATCCTGGACTTAAAACAGGTCAACCGCTGTCTCAAGGTTCCACACTTCCGGATGGAAACTCTGCGGTCAGTCATCACAGCCGTAAGGAGCGGGGAGTTCCTGACGTCCCTCGACCTGACAGAGGCCTACTTGCATATCCCCGTCAGGGAATCACATCAACGGTTCCTAAGATTCGCGGTGCCAGCGGGCCACTTTCAATTCCAGGCCCTTCCCTTCGGCCTAGCGACGGCTCCACGGACTTTCACCAAGGTGATGGTGGTCGTAGCGGCCTTCCTTCGGAAGGAGGGAATTCTCGTTCACCCGTACCTAGACGATTGGCTGATCCGGGCAAAGTCAGAGGAGGAAAGTCGCAAGGCGACGGACACAGTAGTTCATCTCCTAGAAGAGTTGGGGTGGATCATCAACCGAGCAAAGAGCAAGATGACTCCTTCCCAGGATCTAGAGTATCTCGGCGCAAGATTCAACACCGGCAAGGGCAGAGTGTTCTTGTCCCGAACTCGGGCCAGGGACCTAAGACTACTGGTCACGCGGTTTCTAGGCAAGCGATCCCCATCAGCATGGCATTATCTTCAGGTCCTGGGCACAATGGCGGCAGCTATAGAGGTAGTACCCTGGGCCAGGGCCCACATGCGTCCATTACAGCGAGCTCTATTGTGGCGGTGGTCTCCGCAACTCCATCCCCTGTCGACACAGTTACCCTGCGCTCCAAGGACCAGAAGATCCCTTCGTTGGTGGCAGTGCCCATGGAACCTGGAACGCGGGATGCCCCTCGAGCCACACCGGTGGGCGCTGTTGACAACCGATGCCAGCCTGGTAGGCTGGGGGGCGCACTGCGAGGACCAGTTTGTCCAGGGGCGATGGTCTCCGTTGGAATCTCAATGACCCATAAACAGACTGGAATTGCGGGCCGTCACCCTGGCGCTCAGGGCACTCGAGTCCCGGGTATAAAGCAAGGCAATCCGCGTCCTCTCCGACAATGTAACCACGGTAGCTTACATCAACCACCAGGGCGGCACCAGCAGCCCCGCCTTGGAGAAAGAAGCGGAAACTCTCCTCCAATGGGCGGAGATCCGCCTGGAAGCGCTTTCGGCGCAGCACGTAGCAGGCACGGACAATGTCACGGCCGATTACCTCAGCAGGCACACGATAGACCACGGGGAGTGGGAACTGGAGCAATCGACCTTCGACCAAATAGTGACCCGATGGGGGTCCCCGGTTATGGATCTCATGGCGAGATTCTCCTCAGTCAAGGTGGACCGATTTTTCAGCCGACGGAAGGAAAGAATGTCTGAAGGTCTGGATGCTCTATCTCAGAAGTGGCCGGCGGAGGGGCTTCTCTATGTATTCCCTCCTTGGGCGCTGATAGGAAAGGTTCTTCGAGTGGAGTCCCACCAGGGTCTGGTAATCCTCATAGCCCCGGATTGGCCTCGTCGCCCCTGGTACGCGGACCTGGTGAGGCTGCTGGCCGACCAGCCCTGGCGACTGCCTTGCAGGAGGGACCTGCTCAGACAAGGCCCAGTGCGGATGCTGCACGTGGATCGATTCTCGCTTACGGCCTGGCTCTTGAGAGGGCGCGGCTCCTGAAGCGAGGATATTCAGGTGCAGTGATTTCAACGCTGTTGAACGCAAAGAAGCGCTCTACCTGTCTCTCCTATATTAGGGTCTGGCGCATTTTCGAGGCATGGTGCGCGGAGCGTCAAAAGAAGCCCCTTTCGGCCTCGGTCCCGGAAATCCTGGAATTTTTGCAAGCAGGGTTTGACAAAGGTCTGGCGCACAGTTCTCTACGAGTCCAGCTAGCGGCTATCTCGTGTTATAGGGGGAAGGTCCGCGGCAAGCCTCTAGGGACTAACACGGACGTCTCCAGGTTCCTGAGAGCGGTCAGACGTCTGCGCCCCCAGAGGAGGGCGGTCATCCCCCCCTGGGACCTCAATCTCGTCCTTAATGCACTGATAGGGGAACCCTTTGAACCAGTAAAGAAGGCTTCCCTGAAGGATTTAACCTTGAAGACAGTCTTCCTGGTCGCGATCTGCTCGGCCAGACGGGTTTCCGAGTTGCAAGCGCTGTCCTCCAAACCTCCCTTCCTGGCCTTCCTGAAGGACAAGGTGGTCCTACGCACGGTGCCTTCCTTCCTACCCAAGGTCATCTCTCCCTTTCATATAAACCAGGCAGTCACGCTCCCAGCCTTCCCATCCGGGGGTCCGGGAGATAAGGACAGCAGGCTTCGGCTGCTGGACGTCCAGAGGGCCTTGAAGCGGTACCTCTCCCGAACAGCTTCGTTTAGGAAATCAGACCGGCTATTTGTCCAGTTCGGAGGTCCTCACAGAGGGGAAGCGGCGGCCAAGGCTTCCATCTCCAGATGGATTAGGGAAGCGATTGCCTCCGCCTACATCCTGAAAGGAAAGCAGGTCCCGGTGGGGCTGCGGGCACATTCCACCCGAGCTCAGGCTACTTCATGGGCGGAGTTCGGTCTCGTTCCCCCCTTGGATATTTGCAGGGCGACAACTTGGTCCTCGCTGCATACCTTCACCAAGCACTACAGGCTAGACGTACAGAGTGCAGCGGATGCTCGGTTTGGCCAAGCGGTTCTTCAGTCCGGCCTGCCGGAACCCACCCAGGGTTGAACTGCTCTGGTACATCCCAGAAGTGAAGGGACTGGACTGGAGTGACGATAAGGAAGAAGTAATTAGATCTTACCTGCTAATTAGTGTTCCTGAAGGAACGACAGTCCAGTCCCTGATCCCACCCGGAGATGCCGGACCTGAAGGCCTAAAGGGCGGAGCGGCGTACCGAGCTGGGAAGCAGATCAAGGTGAGGGAGGCCAGGTGAAGGCAGGCGCGAGCAGTATCGGGCAATCCTTCTACGGCGCCTTCCCCCTCCTCTCCCCCCCCCCCTTTTTTGTTACCTATTCCGAAAAAAAAAAAAAAAAAAAGTTTAATGGTTGTTTCCCCTTCGGGGTTAAGTTTGGGTTATAATTTGGTTACAGAGGTTCGTTTGTTCTGCTTTTTCATTCGATTACTGGAGTTGGTGGGTGGCATCAGTGGTATTTATACCGCTCCACCCCCAAAAAGGTTGGGCTCAGCCTCCAAGCTGCTGGAAGGGTTACGCAACCCAGAAGTGAAGGGACTGGACTGTCGTTCCTTCAGGAACACTAATTAGCAGGTAAGATCTAATTACTTCTTGCCACACACATGATGAGAACACAAACACAGGCATCTCAGAGGAGCTGAACAACCACCAAACCAACACTATTTGGTCTAATATTAGCACACCCCAAAGGACAATTGTCCACAAACACGGACTAACCCCCCAACGTGTAAATCTCGCCATATGGCAGACACTCTGCTCAAACCATATTATCTTACAAAAACATTGCATGTTGTCAGACGGCTGCCTGGGTGAGAATGTTCACAGTCTTGGCTAGTGCATATATCAATATGATTTGCAAGGGATTGTGGGAAATGCAGTCCATTCACACCAGACACAGCTGCTCACAATAATTAGTTGTGCTTGAGTGTAAAGCCAATAAGATATTTATTTATGGGTTATTTCTTCCAACACAGATATGCTTGGTAGCACATAAAACAGGATACTTGCTTTCAGTGTTAAACTCAGAAAAACAAAATCAGGAAAACAACAACAGATGAACTTGTCAGGCAATCAAAGCAAAAGAATAAAGACCTGGTTGGTAACAAACTGGTCTTTTCTGTAGGCTTTAGCTAATATTTTCTTAGCAGTGTTGCAAACAACAAGCAAAACCCACAAAGAAGGGAAAAACTGTTCTTTTCAGGTTAACTTCTTATATCTTCACACATAGACTCAGAAGTGATTCCCTCAGAGCTCACAAGCAATTAGGTAAGGCTCAATTGCTAGCAGTTACCCAGCTGAAACCCCTTAGCTGGCTTGCTTTCTACTGCGTGGCTCAAATCCTACTTCAGGAGCTTTTCTGAGTAGATTAAAGAACAAGTTTATATTTCTTTGTGATGGTTGTTGTACTTTGTAACAGAAAATTACCAAAGGAGTTTAGACAGAGAGCAATCCATATATTCACAGCCTGTATCTAAGACCGCTCCCCCTTCTTCAACAATCATGGGTTCAATATCATGGATTGGCACAGAGGAATTTCTCAATGTAGCGCTCTCAGGAGAATACTTGTTTCCCTGCTGTCTTTCAAGGTTATAGCTAGGGCATAGATCAGTGTTCATACCTGAGCTTCCATTGCTGTTAGAGTTCCTCTCTAAATAGCCTGGCCAGTATGTAGTCCAGTTCTTATGTCTAGCCTTCCAATCCAGATCCCTGGACACTGGATTTCTCTTCACATACCTTCTGGCACGGGTCTTAGGGTCCCTTCCACGTGCAGCCGGCTCCCTCACAGGTACCGTCTGGAGATTTCTAGCCCTGCAGCACCATTCCTCTGGCTTTCCCCAGTCCAATGGTGTATGCTGGCCCTTGGAATACCTTCCAGTATACGTACTGCTCTGGACTCCTTTAGACCTCCCAAATGCTTTTCTCTTCTTTCTTCCAAAGGATTTCTTGCCCCCTCTGTCCGTCCGGTCTGGCTTCTGTTCCTGATGATCCTCCAGATGATGAAGACGTCCAAGCTGAGGATATCCAAGCTGATTCTGAGGATCTCCCAGATGAAACTGAGGATGAGGATAATTCTCTGTAGAATAAACTCTACCTTTATTCTGCTTTGATGAGTGCTCCACCCTAGCACAGCGCAGCTGTGCTGAATCATGCCCTGCCCTTTGAGATGAGTGCTTGGGGATTACCTCATAGCCCTCTTGATTGAACACACGTTTCCCCACTTCAGCTCCTCTAATGGCTGTTGGAAACCTGGTGCATTCTGGGACTGGTAGTCTTTTTTTTATGGGAAAATTCTGTTTTCTTATTCCTACCAGAACTGACAGGTTGCTTGTTCAGAGTCACTTCACCTTTACTATAGCTCCTTCCTGAGCTATGATAAGCTTCCTTATCACATACCCCCCTGCTTAAGTTATTACGGACTGGTTTAACTGGTGAAACTTCTTCTCTACAGTCCGTAATACGGGAAAGGGCATCCGCATTCTTGTATAATGGGAACTTCTCTGCAGTTTCTCGGCTTCTTCATTGCTGACTCACTTGCCACTGCGGAATGAGAGAGCTGTATTTTCTAACACCAGGTGCTAGTTGAACTTAAAATATACAGTCCATCTTGGTGCAGTCAGACGGAATGGGGCATTACTCTAGCAGGAAGGCTGTGGATTACTATGCCTGTAATTGGGAGTTCTTTCTACTTCATATTGTTGGCACGGAAAGAGCTTCTCAACATATGCTGAAGAAATTTTTGGTTAAGAGATGTCTTTGTGGAAAAACAAACAACAAAAAACAAAAAAAAAGTATTCAGCTGTCCTGAATTTCCCTGTTCTTGATTGACATCTTGAGGCTAAGCAGGGGCAGACCTGGGTACTACGTGGGTGGGTGCACACCTTGCACTACCAGGGGGTGTGGACTCACTGTATGGAAGAGAGCCCTAGCAATCTTCTTTAGCGCAAGATAGGAAAGTAGATGGTTCACTGAAGCGATCATTGGGGACAATGCTCTGTCCTTATAAGCTCCCATTTGTGGAGCCTGGGGGGCTGAGAGCATGCTTCAGGTGGTTGCAGTATTTACGGCAGTCTACTCGTCTGGAACAGGAAAGGATCAGGGGTTGAATCGACTAGAGCCTGATTTGCTATATGTGGCAAATGTGCATTATGGTTTGATTCGTGCGCTAGCTAGTATTATTGGCTTCCTTGGGGGTTCACCCGGAGGTTTCTCTGGTGGAGGAATGGGGCGGCTGATGGTTCGTTCAAGTCGAGGCTCAGTAAGCTCCCAGTTAATAGTCTTTGTCTTGTCCTTTCCCCGTGGGCTCTCATAGGGCAAGTAGTTAGCGTATCGAGGCTTTCGGGGAAAGGTACTCTTGGTAGCGCCCGGTTGGACGAGACGGCCATACTAGGCTGATCTCATTCGCCTACTTGACGGGCATTTCCTAGAAGTTGCCAGTAGCGGACGTTCTGCTGCGGCTAGGTCCGCGACGAATGTCTCAGGTGGATCGGTGCCTGCCTACAGTTTGGCCTTTGAATGGGCAGGGCTGAAGAAGAAGGGTTATTCTGCGGCAGTCTTCGCCACCTTGTGGAGAGCAAGGAGGCAGGCTGCTTCTGGTACATAGGTCCGTGCTTAGCGCCTCTTTGAAGGCTGCTGTTCACGGTGGCAAGTCCGGGCGACAAAGGTGTCTGTATCCTTGGTCTGAGTTCTCTGCAGGACAGTGTCTGAAGGAACTAGCGGCCAGTTCCTTAGAGGGTCCAGTGGGCGACTGTTTCCGGCTGTAGAGGTTCTGTGGAGGGAATAGCGCTAGGTGTTCGGATCGATGTGTAGCGTTTCCTTAAGTTGGGACCTAACTGCACCCCTCAAGGAGGGTTCGGATGCCGCCGGGGGATCCCGATTGGGTCTTAGAGGCGTTAAATAAAGAGCCCTTTGATTCTTTACTCCAGGCGTCGGTAAAGGATTTGCTGTTATAGACAGTGGCTTGATAGCTCTTTGTTCAGCGCAACGAGTTTCGGAGTTTCAGGCGTTGTCATGTAATGAGCCGTTTTCACCCTTTCTGGATAGAGGGTGGTGTTTGCGAGCAGTCCCGTTGTCCTTCCAAACGGTGGTATCTGATTTTTCTACAAAATGCAGGTTGCGGCGTTCGTTCGTTTCTTTGCTTTTGTGTGTTGGTTGGAGGTCCCTGTAAAGGGGAAGCAGCAGCGAAGGCGGCCATTTCGCACTGGGTTAAGGCGGTGGTTGCCTCAGCTTTCTGGTGGCGAGGTTGTATGATTCCGGGGGGCTTTCTGACTCTTGCTACCAGGGCGCAAGCAGCGTCATGGGTTAATCACTGTCTCATTCCACCAGGGGGGATTGGTAGAGCAGCTTCCACCAGGGGGGATTGGTAGAGCAGCTTCCAGGTCGTCTCTTCATTTCCTCAGTAACCACTGCTGCCTAAATGTTTTGGCAATAAAGGATGCCTGTTCCGGGTCGACGGTGTGGTGAGTTGGCTGGATAGGTCCCTCCCAATGATTACTGCTCTGTTACATCCCAGAGGTGGAGGACTAAACTGGAGGAACGATAAGGAAATAGAAATTACACTTACCTGGTAACTGTCGTTCCTTGAGTGACGCTAAACAAAAAAGGGGGTTATCTCTGTGAATGACTAATATAGAAAATATAAACTCCTCATTCAACTCTTCACCAGTGCTACCAGATTCAATAATACCAATGAATGTCACAGCACAGCCTCAGAAACAACCATAGGCACTCAATTATTCTCAATCATGCCGGTTTTTACATCAATGGCTGAATGTTGTATTAATCATGTTGCCAGTTCATGAGCGATAATATCAAGGTAATAATCAAAAAAATACTTAGCTCATGCTGAACCGTGGGACTGTGCCGAATATTTCACTTATTATTTATAAAACTTATTCTTTTTTTTTTTTAATAAACTTTATTTATAAACACCAAGAAAGTACAAAGAACAGCAAACAACAAGCTCCGAGCGGGGTGGACTCTGATCCCCACCTCCGAGCTGAATTAACAATTAGGTGCCATTTACTTATATCACCCGCTCCCCCCACCCCGTCACCATCCCGTCCGGGAAGTACCGGTACCAGGGACTCTAACAGCCCATTTGCAATACCTCATTACGAACACCAGAGCTCAGCACGCGGATATAGGGGTCCCAAAGCCTCTGAAAGGCCGGCCACGGCCGGGCACTGCCCCGAGCTCGGCGACAGTCCCACAGCATCAATTGATGAAAGGCATTACGCCATTCCCAATAAGAGGGCGGCTGTGAATCCCGCCACCCTCGCAAAAGGGGCCCCTTACCCACCAGACAGGCTTTGCGCACCAACAATCGCTCCCATTTCCCCTTAGGCTGGGTAGGGCGCAGTCGGTCCAGTACCACCAGGGGTCCATCCCAGCACACCCGCTGTCCCAGCAGTCGCACCAGAAAGGTACAGATTTTAGCCCAGTAAGGCCGTATGTGGCGGCACCCCCACCACATATGGAACAGGGTAGCTAGGGGTGCGGAGCAGCGCGGGCAGCTCCCGTCAGAGGCCAGGTGACTGCGGAAGGCCCGCCGGGGAGAAAAGTGCACCCGAGTGATGCATTTAAATTGTACTTCTCTCCAGCGGACCCCCGCCGCCAACTCCGCAATATGCTGTAAGGCCTCCAGCACTGTACCAGGAGGGACCGCGCTACCCATTTCCGCCTCCCACGCAAGTTCCACCGGACGGTAATCAGTCACCGGCCGGAAGGGGGCCACCCCATTCCGCAGCCCACGAATGGTGAGTGTGTCCTCCCCCCCCCCAGCCCAAAGAACTCGATAATTTGCGCGGAACGTTCCGCCCGGAGCTCCGCAACCGGCAAAGAGTGTACGTAGTGAGCAATCTGCATGTACGCGAAATAATGTCCTGACCGCAACTCATATTCCTCCCGTAGGGATTGAAAGGGTTTGCATTTCCCGGAGGACTCCACCACGTGTCCTATATTCCGGATGCCCTGCCTCGCCCATTCGGCAAACGCCCCCGTGTCCCTCCCCGGGGTAAACTGCGCATTGCCCTGCAGCGGAATCCAACTTGAGACTCGCCAATCCGCCCCCCAGTATCCATTTAACCGCCGCCAGGTTTGTCGAACCGACCCCAGTATCACGCTATCCTCCACTCTGCCCCAACATAACCGGTTCTCCAAATGCAGTAGTGCTAACAAAGAATTTGGAGCCGCGAGCGCCTCCTCCATGGCCCTTGGGGTAAAAACCTCCGTGCCCCCCAACCAGTCGCCTAAGTGGCGCGACTGGCAGGCCAGGGCGTACGCCTCTATGTCCGGGAGACCCAACCCCCCCTGCTCCCATTTCCCCACCAAGCGACCATAAGGGATCCGCGCCTTCTTACCATTCCACAGAAACCCCCGGAACACCGCCTCAAGCCGGCGGAGGTTGCGCCGCTTCAGCCACACCGGAAGGGTTTGTAGCCAGTACAGGATCCGTGGCAAGATAACCATCTTGAGCGCCGCTATCTTCCCCGACAGGGACAGGGGGAGAGATCTCCATGTCAACAATTGCTCCCGCATCCTACCCAAGGTCCATTCGAGATTGCTGTCATACAACCGCGACGGCTGCCCCGTTAGTCGGATGCCCAAGTACGTAAAATACTCCGCTGCCCATCGAAGCGGGAACACTCCCCGCCACCCATCGCGTAAAAGGCCCAGCACATCTAAAGCCTCAGATTTCTCCATGTTAATAGCTAAGCCCGCAAAGCGTCCGAATAGGCGCAATTCCTGCAGCAATGAAGGTAGGGAGGCCTGAGGAGAAGTCAAATGGATCAGTAAGTCGTCTGCAAAGGCCGACATTTTGAACTCATGCGCGCCCATACGGATGCCTTTGATCTCTGAGGATTGCTCCACCCTCCGTATGAGTGGATCCAGGGATAGTACAAAACGTAGCGGAGACAGGGGGCAGCCTTGCCGGGTGCCGCGGTATAAAGGGAAAGGATCAGATAACACCCCATTACAGTGGATGGTAGCCATCGGGTCCGCATACAAACTGTGAACCATCGTGCAAAAGGCCGGGTCCCAAGCCATAACACGGGAGCAGATACTTAAGGTACTGCCAATCTACCCTATCAAATGCTTTCTCCGCATCGAAACTCACCAATAATGAGGGGATCCGACAGCGGTTAACCCATTCCAGCGAAGTGAGGATTTTGCGGAGGTTACGGACCGCGTGGTGCTGCCGGACGAAGCCAACCTGCGATTCATGAATCAGCTGACCCAGCACCCCCGCCAAGCGGTCGGCTAGAATCTTGGCCAGTAGCTTAACATCAAAGTTAAGCAGTGAGATGGGACGATAGGACGCCGCCTGCAAGGGGTCCTTCCCCGGCTTGGGAAGGAGGGTGATATGGGCCTGGTTCCCCCCCCCCATCGGAATCCGCCCTGTTCCGCTCTCTTAGTGTGTAAAGCCACCAACAGTGGGGAGATATAATCATTGAGAATCTTATATGTCTCTGCCCCCAGTCCGTCCGGTCCCGGGGATTTGTAACAGCTCGCCCTGGCAATAACCCTTTGACCTCTACTATTGTTAGGGGCTGGTCCAGCAGCGCCTTCTCAGCCCTACTCAGCCGCGGCAAGTCCAGCCCCTGGAGGTAGGATACCATCCGCTCTGGGGAGCCCGCTTCCGCCGTATAGAGCATCTGAAAAAATGAGCGAAAAACTCGGGCAATCTGTTGATTATCCCTATGAAGGGTCCCCTGATCGTCCCTCACCGCTGCTATCAAGCGTGACCCACGGGGGCCTTGCAGGCAACGCGCCAGCAATTTGCCCGGTCTATCCCCCTGACAGTACAATTGTTACTTGTAATACGTAGCCGATTTCTTTGCACGCTGATGCAGGAGCTCGTTCAGAGCCGTCTGCGTTTCCCATAGTTGTTTCTTAAGAGCCGGACTAGGGGTATTGGCCTGCCGTCTGCGAAGTTTCATGACAGTTTTCTCGAGGCGGATAATTTGCTCCGCCCGGAGCCTCCACTTTCTAGCCATATAGCCTATGATGTCGCCCCTTAGAACTACTTTGGCCGTCTCCCACACTAGCTCGGGATCGTCTTGATGTCCGGCATGGTCGGATTCGAATTCCTGCCATCGATGTACAAGGAACTGCCGGAATAGAGTATCTTTGTAAAGCTCCAACGGGAAGCGCCAGATACGCGCCCCCTGACTATCCCCCACCCCCCGCAGCGTAAGCCAGATTGCGCGTGATCGGAAATTTCCGTCGGGCCTATCTGTGTCTCTACCACTTTAGCAAACAGACTTTTCGTGATCAACAGGTAATCAATCCGCGCGCTGGTCCCATGTGCCCTGGACTGATGAGTGTAATCCCTTTCGTCTGGATGTAGAAGCCGCCACGGATCTACCAACCCCAAGCGGGTGCACAACCGTGAGAGCGCTCGGGCCGACTGATAGCGTTCCCTTGGGCCCCCTCCCCTCGAGGTATCCAGTGCGACGTCCATTACGCCATTAAAATCTCCTCCCACAATCAGAGGTACATCCAGCAACTGCTCGATTTGTGATGCCATGCGGGAATACAAAGCAGTATCCAGCACATTAGGGCAGTAAAGATTGCCAAGAGTGATGGGTTGCCCCCCCAGTCGGCCATGCAGTAAGATATACCGCCCCGTAGGATCCAGAACCTGCTTGAGAACTTCAAATCTGGTGTTTTTATGAATAAGCACAGCCACCCCCCCTTTCTTACCCGTGGCAGGGGCCCCCCAAACCTGCCCCACCCAGCCTCGTTGAAGTTTGCGATGCTCGTCCTCTGTCTGGTGGGTTTCTTGGAGCAAGGCGATGTCGGCCCGCAGCCGCGCCAACGCTTGCAAGATTTTTGATCGCTTAATGGGGCTCCCCAATCCGCATACGTTCCAGGAAATAATTTTCAGGTTAACAATGTATGAATTAGCAGTTTTATCGAAACAGGTATCCAATATCTAGGGGAGAGCCCCCCCAGCCTGGGGCCCCCCTCCCCACCTACACTATATTCCCTCATAAGATATCGACTGCCGTACCCGGATGGGACTGTGATACCCCCCCCACCCACCCCACTTCCCCCCTACCGCCCTCCCACCCCCCCACCCCACTCTCTCATTCTTTCACTCTTCCGTCGACCCCGCTGGGTCTCGGAGATCCTCCCTGTTGGATTCGTGAGAGGCGTATGGTCTGCCCCAGCCTCTTGTCTGGGAATTGTGCACTTTACATTTAGACGGTGGGCCTGATAACCGCTCGGCGCGTAGGCCTCGAGGTTGTGGCTCGCGTGGCGTAGTGCCTGGGCCCCACCCTCAGGAAGCTGAACCCCCCACACCAATCCACCCGGTCCCCTCCAACCAATAAGCTAGGGGGCGATTATGGAAGCGCCCAGGTAATAACATGGGCGGCCCCCCCGGATGAGGAACCACGCAGGATGCCCCGCCCATCCCACTCCGCCCGTAGGCCACAAGGTTATCCCCGCCCTCACAGAGCCACCCCCACAGACCTCGTCCCCGCTATAATCTAAAAGTAACCCCTATACAGGCAAACAATCATCCACATTGAGAACTTGGTACATAAAAAAAACCTTATTATATCATTATAAGATGAACCAACAGGCCCCATCTGATCGCCCAATTGTCTCCAAACAGTACAGGCAAGGTATCGGAGCCACCGATGCCTCCTTTAGGAGTGAAGTCCGGAGGCTTTCGGGTACCATGTCCCCCACTGGCTCGTTCGTCGCCAATACCAGGCAGTCGGGGCGCTGCCCCTGTGTCTCTCCAGGCAGGGCTCCAGGTTCTGCAGAGCAGTTATCAAGGGCAGACTCGGGCAGGGTCTGCGGTGCCCCAGCCGGGCAGGGCCACGCCGCATCAACGAGTCATGCCCTCCCCTAGAGGGACCGGTACTGTACTTATTGCTGCCCGCTTTCCAATGAAGAAATATATGGCCCAGCCTCCGCTGCTGATTCAAAGGAGCGGTGGCCGCCGGCATGAAACACGTGCAGCCGTGCCGGATACTGCACAGAGAACTTGATATTCAGTGCTATCAGTTTGTGGCAAAGGGGGGCATAGGCCCGGCGTTTTTGGCTAAGCGCTACTGAATAGTCCTGGGCAAAGCGCAGTGTCATGTTGCCATGCTTAATTTCCCCCTTCTGCCGTGCAGCTCGGAGTATGGCCTCCTTTTGAGGAAACTGAAGGAATTTCACCAATACTACTCTCGGGCGCTGATCCCGGGGGCTGCCTAGCTCCCACACGATGAGCCCGCTCTATTTGCACTGGACCGCCCTCTGCCATACCTTCAAATAGCTGCGGCAGCAAAGTCTCCAGGTAATGTACAAGTTCTTTGTCCGCAATGGTGTTATCAAGGCCCAGTACCCTCAGATTATTTCTTCTGGAGCGATTCTCCAAATCGTCCATTTTGGCTTCATAGGCTTGCAGCTGGGCCTTCAGTTGGGTAAGATCGGACCCCATGGTCTGCAGGCTATCCTCTGCCTTGCCCAGCCGGTCCTCCGCCTCCTGAAGTCTGGTACCTAAAGCCCCCATCGACATCTGAATGTTGTCCATTTTCTCGTGCAGGGCAGTAAATTGTGCCGACAGAGCCTCCGCTACTGCTGCCGAGACCTCCTCGACGAAAGCCGGCGTGGTAGGGGATTTCGGCATGGCTGGGTTGTCGGCCATTTTAGCCGCCGGGGTAGTTCTCTCCTTTTCTCTTTCCCGCCGCGAGGTTTTTACCGCGGATGCCATCCCGACCGCCGCTTCGAGTAACAGACACCTTCCGGCCCCTGCTACTGCAGATTCAGCCCAGGCACGGTATGTTAGCAGGCTTTAAATGCTCGGTTTGGGCCGGGGAAGACCGGAGCGCTAGCAGACACGACCTGCTGCTCTCACCGCATCACGTGATCTCTCTATAAAACGTATTCTTATTCCTTGAGTGACGACAGTTTAGTCCTCATTCCCGCCCAGGGGTGTGATTTCTTCAGAGTTGATTTTCAGGCGGAGTGGAGCATCAATCTCAAGGAGTAGACAGATCCTTTCAGTTTCCAGATCGCAGTGAGTATCCCTCTCTGTTGTTTCTTCCTTCTCTCTTGTTTAAACGAGGGGATGGTATAGGAAACGTGTTTGCATAGGGGGGACGTGAATGTAAAGTTACAAAAAAAAAAATATATATATATATAAGACTGATATGGTTAAAAAGGTTCCTCAGGTTGAGGAATGGGGAGTTATTTAAAGTTATGGTATAGTTACTTATTTGTTGTTCCTTTGAGTTTGCTTTGTCAATAGTACACTGGAGGCTGATGGGAGATACCAGCAGGCTATATCCAGTGATGTCACGACTTTGACATGCCCAGTCTCCAAGCTGCAGGAAGAGGTGCACAACCCAGAGGTGGAGGACTAAACTGTCATCACTCAAGGAACGACAGTTATCAGGTAAGTGTAATTTCTATTTTCCAATGCATTGGGTTTTTAAGGAAATGATTCAGGAAGAATGGGACACGCCAGAGGCCGGGCTAAAAGGGTCCAGGGTAATGGCCCGGCTGTATCCGTTGCAGGAGCAGGATAAGGAACTTTTTAAATCCCCTAAGGTGGATGCGGCGGTTTCCGTGGTTACCAAGGAAACCACGATTCCAGTGGAGGGCGGTGCGGCCCTTAAGGATACGCAGGACCGTCGTCTAGATACTCTGCTGAAGCAAGTGTTTGATGTCAATGCTTTATCCTTGCAAACGGCTATATCTGCGGAGCGTGGGTAGCTAGAGGATGTCTACGGTGGGTCAGCAGATTTCGCTGGACCGGGAAGACGAGGCAGTAGATGAGACGGCCCGACTGGATTCGGGGGCTGCATATTTAGTGGATGTGCAGTATGATCTGATTAGAGGCCTGGCGAAGAGTATAGCGTCCGTGGTTGCGGCATGGAGGTATCTCTGGTTGCGCAATTGGGCGGCAGACGGAGCCTCAAAAGCTCGATTCGGTAAGCTTCCTTTTCGGGGCAAGATTCTTTTTGGAGAGGATTTGGATAAGTTGGTGAAAGACCTTGGAGAGTCTAAAGGGGGAAGGCTGCCGGAGGATAAGCAGAAGCAAAATCGCCCCCTCGCGCCTTCCCGCAGTCAGCAGAGAGAGAGTTTCGGAGGTTTCGAGCGCCCAGATTTGGACAATTTCAAAGAGGACGTTTCCAGTATAGGTCCCAGGGTTTTCGTGGGTTCTGGGGGGCGGGGAGAGGTTTTGGAGCCTCCTCGTCCTCGGCCCTCAAAAAGCCACAATGAAGCAAGGGGGGCCCAGGCAGGGTTAGTGCCGGTAGGAGGTTGGCTACGAGAGTTTTACCCTGCCTGGGCCCAGATTACTTCGGATCGTTGGGTTCTGGAGGTAATAAAGGAGGGGTATGCCCTAGAGCTTCAACGACCCGTTGCAGAGTCCTTCGTCCAGTCCCCCTGCAGGACGCAGTCAAGCGTCGGGCGGTGCAGCAGACATTGCAAAGGTTACGAGACCTAAGGGCGGTAGTGCCAGTCCCTGTCAATCAGTACGGCAGCGGTCGGTACTCAATATATTTTGTGGTGCTCAAAAAGGAAGGTTCCTGGCGGCCGATTCTAGACCTCAAGGGGGGAGTCAAGTGACTCTGTGTCTCATTTTCGCATGGAAACCCTGCGGTCCGTCATAGTGGCAGTGCGAAAGGGAGAATTTCTTTCCTCTCTGGACCTCTTGGAGGCATATCTGCACATTCCCATTCGGTTAGAGCCTCAGCAGTTCCTGCGGTTCGCAGTTCCGATGGGGCATTTTCAGTTCCAGGCGTTACTGTTCAGCTTGGCGACGGCTCCGTGAGCTTTTACCAAAGTGATGGTGGTAGTGGCGGCGGCGTTGCGCAGAGAGGGGGTGTTAGTTCACCCGTACCTGGACGATTGGTTGATTCAAGCACAGTCACAGTGCGAGAGCGAAGAGGCTACTCTCTGGGTTGTGCGGTTTCTTCAAAGCTTGGGGTGGGTGGTAAACTTCGAAAAAAGCAAGTTGACACCGACCCAGGAACTGGAGTATCTAGGAGCTCGATTCGACACGAAGGCTGGCAGAGTGTTCTTACCGCTTGCCAGGGCCCAAGGCTTCAGGCAGCTCGTTCGGGAGTTCCTGAGGAGGAAGGCCCCATCGGCGTGGCATTACCTACAGCTTTTAGGGACAATACACGCTAGATCTGGTGCCTTGGGCCAGGGCGCACATGAGGCCGTTACAGCGGGCGCTGCTCCGGCGGTGGTCCAATCAATCGGATCAGTTGTCCCGGCAGTTGGTATGTCCGGAGCCGGTGAAGCTCTCTCTCCAGTGGTGGCTAGATCCCAGAAATCTAGAAAGAGGTATGCCGTTGGAGTCGCTGGATTGGAAGCCGTTAACGACGGATGCCAGTCTTTACGGCTGGGGGGCACACTTCGAACGGCAGTTCCTGATTGTGTCCCCAGTCTAGTCCCGAAACTTCTGGGTTCCCCATCTTATCCAGCAGCTTGGAGACTGAGAAACTCCTCCTTTTTCTGTGACATCCTCGGTATATCTCTCCGGTGTCCGCCCCCTGTCACCAGTTGCCTCAGTCTCCAAGCAGCTGGATAGTTGGGAGCCCGGGGGGGTCCGGGCTCACTGAGAAACCATTAACTTTCCTTTTCTAATTTGCTTTCTAATTTACTTTATATTTTACTTTATTTAAGGGGAATTGATTTTTGTATGGATCTGCAGCTTTAATTTGGCTGACAGACCTGCTCCTTCATTTACCCTTTTGCTTTCACTTTTTCTCTCTCTCAGCGGCCTGCCTCAGCTTTACTGGAGGTTTACCAGTGCAGGGAGTTGCTAGTGTACAGACGTCTGCCTGGAACGCCGCAGCCCTTGCCCTTGTTTGGCGCACTATTCAGCTGCAACAGGAATGCCGTGAGAACGATTGACTGGTGCCACGCGGACGTTTTGCCCGTGAGTGCGCCCGACGGCTGCCCGACGCCGGGAACACACTTGTCTTTAAGGAGTTGTGCGGTCTCCGGCGGGGGGAGCGGATCCGAGCCAGTGGACTGCCGGTTGGGAGGTGGACAGTGTGCCTGCCAGAATCTGTCCTCCCTTGCGGTCCCGGATCGGCGAGGTAAGGTTCTGTTTTCTTTTGCAGCAACCAGGCCGGACGGCGTTTCCCACTATTGCCTTTGAGGGGGCTTCTTTTGGGGAGCTCTGTTTGTTTTTAGTCATTTGGCAGGACTTACAGGCAGTTAGTCAAGGACATTAATAAAATCTCCGCGGGGGTTTTTTATTTTGCTTTTGTTTTGCCTTGCTTCCTTTGGGGCCTTGGTCTTGCTATCGTCTCCCCGGGCGGACACTTCCATAACAATGCCTTCAAAGCCCCTGTGCATAGTGTGTGGGGCTCACAAAGGCTCGACCTCGGGTCTGCAAATCCTCTGTTGGGGGACCGGCAGAGTTATTGCAGGCGCCGGCTCAGCTGCCCGAGGCTCCGGGATCTGCTTTAGAGGACTCGGATTCGCTGGAGCGTGAAGTTTCCATTGAGGAGCCTTCGGCAGGACCTTCGTCTGCCGTGGAGGGTTCCTCGTTGCAGTCTGACCTGCCTAAGGAGCTCGCATCTATTTTTTCCCCACAGTTTGTGGCTATCCTGCAGCAGGCACTTGGTGGAACCGCTGGACAGCAGGGGTTAGTGGCAGATCCCAGAACAGGGAAGAAGCGTCAGGTCCCCTTGGGAGGGGAGGCCTCTCATGGCGGGGGAAAGCGGCCTCGCCTTCAGGGAGAATCTCCTGCACAGTATGGACCATCTGAGGATCCGCTGTCAGATGATGAGTCATGGCATGGAGTTGGAGGAAGAATTAGAAGAGGGGGAGATCTCCGAAAAGGAAGATCAGGCTAGGGGTATGAGGGTCTTTAGGAGAGAAGAGCTGCCAGCCCTCATTGTTGAAACCCTCAAGACGCTTAATATGCCGGTCCCGGGTGCAACGGAGGATGACACGCTGGAAGATCCGCTCTTACAAGTGTTCAGGGAGTCTCAGAGGGCCTTTCCCGTGCACAGGGTGTTTCAAGAGATGATTCAGGAAGAATGGAATGTCCCAGAAGCGCCTTTGAAAGGTGACAGGGTCATGGGGCGTCTCTATCCTTTGTTGGATCAGGATAAGGAGATCTTTAAATCACCCAAAGTGGATGCAGCTGTCTCGGCGGTGACCAAGAAAACAACTATTCTGGTGGAAGGCAGTGCAGCCCTTAAAGACGGCCAGGATGAGAAGCTGGATGTGTTGTTGCGGCAGGTCTTTGACATGAATGCAGTTTCAATGCAGGCGGCTATCTGCGGGGCGTGGGTGGCCAGAGCCTGTCTTCGTTGGGCGCAGCAGGTGCAAGAGGGTCAGGCGAGTGCCCTGGCAGAGGAGGCGGCCCGATTGGAGTCGGGGGCAGCCTACCTAGCAGATATTTATTATGACCTCATGCGGGGTCTCTCCAAGAGCATGGCATCTGCGGTGGCAGCCCGGAGGTACTTGTGGCTGCGAAATTGGGAGGCGGACAGTTCCTCCAAAGCCAGACTAAGCAAACTTCCCTTTAAGGGCCGTCTGCTTTTCGGCGAGGATTTGGACAAGTTGGTCAAGGAGCTCAGGGAGTTCAAAGGGGGGATACTTCCGGAGGATAAGCCTAAGCCGGCCCGGGGGGGCCCCGGTGGCCGAGGGCAGTTTAGAGATTTTCGACGCTTTCGCTCCCAGAAGTTTTTTCCGGGCCAAAGGGGCCGTTTTTCCAATTGAAACCAGGGGTTTCCGGGGAGCCGGAAGGGGCTTCGGCGGCTCCTCCTCTGCCTCCGCCCCAACTTTCAAGAAGTCGCAATGAGATGAGGGGGGCCCAGTCGTCCCTTCCCCCTGTAGGAGGACGTCTGCAGGAGTTTTATTCTGCCTGGGCCCAAATCACCTCAGATCAATGGGTGCTGGAGGTAGTTCGAGAGGGCTACGCCCTGGAGTGTTTGCGGCCAGTGCGGGAGGCCTTCGTCCGGTCCCCAGGCAGGTCGGCAGTGAAGTGTACGGCTCTGCGGGAAACGGTACAAAGGTTGCTCGACCTCCGCGCCATCGTTCCCTTTCCCGCGGCCCAGTGCGGGTCCGGTCGGTACTCCATATATTTCGTCGTTCTGAAGAAAGACGGCGGGGTACGACCGATCCTGGATCTCAGAAGGGTCAATTGTCTTCGCGTGTCCCACTTTCACATGGAGATGCTGAGGTCCATCATCGTGGCGGTGCAGCAGGGGGAGTTTCTAACCTCCCTGGATTTGTCGGAAGCGTACCTTCATATTCCCATCCGACGAGAACATCACAAATTTCTCAGGTTTGCAGTGCCTTTTGGCCACTTTCAGTTCCAAGCACTGCCATTTGGGCTGGCCACGGCGCCGAGAGTTTTCACCAAGGTTATGGTAGTTGTGGCGGCAGCTTTGCGCAAAGAAGGCATTCTGGTTCATCCCTACCTGGACGATTGGTTGATTCACACAAAGTCGCAGGTCAAGAGCGAGAGGGTCACAGCCCGTGTGGTAGCATTCTTGGAAAGTCTCGGATGGGTTGTCAGTATGTCAAAGTCATTTACGTCCGTCGCAGAGCCTGGAATACCTAGGAGCGTGGTTCGACACGCGGATCGGGAGAGTCTTTCTCACAGATCAGCGGGCAAAGGGTCTACGGCAGCTGCTGAGGGCATTCATGAGGGTCAAGGCTCCCTCAGCATGGCATTACCTGCAAGTGTTGGGTACCATGGCAGCAACGATAGAGACACTGCCGTGGGCGAGGGCTCATATGAGGCCTCTACAAAGCACATTGCTTTGACAGTGTTCACCCCAACAGGATCCCTTGCCCCGGAAGCTCCCGTGTCCGGAGGAGGTCCGTCAATCTCTCCTTTGGTGGTTACTCCCGCAGTTGTTGGGTCGCGGAAGGACCTTGGAGGCACCGTCTTGGGTGCCGGTGATAACGGATGCCAGCTTGATAGGCTGGGGAGCGCATTGTCAGGGCGAGTTTGCGCAAGGTCGTTGGGATCTGCAGGAGCGGTCATGGCCGATCAACAGGCTGGAGTTAAGAGCAGTGTTTCTCGCCCTGCAGGCTTTCCGACCGTGGATCTCCGGAGCAGTAGTTCGAGTCTTGTCCGACAATGCGACGGCGGTGGCCTTCGTCAACAAACAGGGAGGCACCAGCAGTGTGGTGGTAGAAGTAGAGGCAGCAGCCCTGTGTGCCTGGGCGGAGGAGCATCTCTTGGACCTGTCGGCAGCGCACATTGCAGGGGTGGACAACGTGGAGGCCGACTTCCTCAGCCGAGTACGCGTGGATCCAGGAGAGTGGGTACTGCATCCCGCCGTCTTCAACATGCTTGTGCGCCGGTGGGGGCCACTGGTCATGGACCTCATGGCCACCTTCGATTCCGCGAAGTGTAGTCGGTTTTTCAGCAGGCGCAGGGAACGGATGTCCGAGGGCTTGGACGCTCTCATGCAACCCTGGCCGGAAGGACAGCTGCTCTGTCTTCCCTCCGTGGGTCTTGATAGGGAGAGTGCTGCAAAGGATAGCGAAGTTTCGGGGCCGCGTGATACTGATAGCGCCAGATTGGCCGCGTCGCCCTTGGTACGGGGACTTGGTGAGGTTGTTACTGGCCAAGCCCTGGCGGCTTCCTTGCCGTCCAGATCTCTTGTCTCAGGGTCCCCTGGTCATGCCTCACGTGGCTTGATTCTCGCTTACGGCATGGCTCTTGAAAGGGCTCGGTTGAGGGCCCGGTGTTACTAGAGTTCGGTCATTGCTACTTTATTACAGTCCAGGAAACGTTCTACGTCCCTGGCTTATGTCCGAATCTGGAGAATCTTTGAATCCTGGTGTTGAATCCTTTGAATTGAAGAAGCATTATGCAGCCCTGGAAGTGGAGGAGGTGAAAGCATCCCTGGAAAGGGAAGAACCAGAGTTCAAGTACCCCATAGTTGCAGAATCAGTGACCAGAAGGAAACGAAGGGTAGTGGTGGTTGGAGACTCTCTTCTGAGGGGTACTGAGGCGTCCATCTGCCGACCAGACTTGATGTCCAGAGAGGTATGCTGTCTGCCTGGTGCCAAGATCCAAAATGTTACGGAGAATTTGCCGAGACTCATCAAGCCCACTGACTATTACCCAATGTTGCTAATCCATGTTGGAACAAATGATACTGCCAGGTATACCTCGGAACGTATCAAAAGTGACTTCATGGCTCTGGGACAGAGGGTGAAGCAGGTAGGTGCACAGGTGGTGTTCTCTTCAATCCTCCCTGTTGAGGGTAAAGGCCAAGGCAGAGAGGCTCGCATCCTGGAGATTAATGCATGGCTGCGTGGATGGTGTCTTCGAGAGCGTTTTGGTTTCCTAGACCATGGGATGCTGTTCCAAGGGTTGCAGAGCAGAGATGGCATCCATCTGTCCAAGAAAGGTCAACACATCTTCGGTAGTAGACTGGCTAATCTACTGAAGAGGGCTTTAAACTAGATTCGTTGGGGATGGGTGAAGAAAGCCCCCAGGTAAGTGAAAGCCCCCAGGTAAGTGATACATTAAATACCTTTATGGAAATGGGTAACAGGGGTAACATATGGAAAGCAGTGTGTATTAATGCCCGTAGCATGGGCAATAAGATCTCTGAAGTTGAAGCTTTGGTGGGAGTGGCTGACTTAGATTTAGTGGCAGTTACAGAAACATGGTTCACAGAAAACCATGACTGGGATGTAACTATACCTGGCTATACTTTATTCAGAAAGGACAGGGTAGGAAGAAGGGGAGGAGGAGTAGCACTATATGTAAAAACTACTATTAAAGCTTTGGAAAAACAGAACTTAAAAGGGAGAGAGGAGGCATTGTGGGTTAAACTAGAAAGAGGGAAAGAGAAATCTATTTGCATTGGTGTGATATACAGACCTCCCTCACAAGAGGAAGAGGTGGACAGAGAGTTAATTGAAGACATACGCAGCATTGCTAGGAAAGGGGAAGTGCTACTGCTAGGAGATTTCAATATGCCAGATGTTGATTGGCACTTTCCTGCTGCAGTATCATCTAGGAGTAAGGAGATCCTGGATTCTCTACAGGGAGAACTATTCAGGCAACTGGTAACAGACCCCACACGTGAAGGGGCCATACTGGACTTGGTGCTTACCAATGGTGAAAGTGTTTCTGATGTTGTAGTGGGAGATCATTTTGCATCCAGTGATCACCAGATGGTGTGGTTCAGTATTAGGACTAGGGCTGTTAGAATCCATTCCAAGGTGAAGATCTTAGACTTTAGGAAGACTAACTTTGCGATGATGGGCCAATACCTCAGGGAGTCATTAGTGGGATGGGAACAGCTGGGGGATGTAGAACAACAGTGGGCAAAACTGAAAGGGGGTATTTTAAAGGCAACCAACCTTTTTGTTAAAATGGTAAATAAAGGCAAAAGGAACAGGAGACCGCTATGGTTTTCGAAGGAAGTAGCTGAAAAAGTGAAGAAAAAGAGGGAGGCCTTCATGAAATACAAGAGATCACAGAGAAAGGAAGACAGGCATCTGTATTTGGAAAAACTTAGAGAAGCTAGCAAAGTAGTCAAGAAGGCAAAGATTCAAAAGGAGGAGGAAATAGCCAATGCAATAAAATGGGGAGATAAGACATTTTTCAGATATATTAGTGAGAAGAGGAAGGGCAAAAGTGGTATTGTTAGACTCAAGGGTACAGGGGGGGAATATGTAGAAGCTGATAAGGATAAAGCGGAATTGCTTAACGAATATTTTTGTTCTGTGTTCACAGATGAAGAACCAGGAGCAGGACCTCAGAAAACACCCACAAATAGGAACAGAAGCGAGGGACATCTTGAACAATTTTCAGAAGACTGTGTTCGTGAGAAACTAGCTCAACTTAAAGTAGACAAAGCGATGGGACCGGATGGGATACACCCTAGAATACTGAGGGAACTTGGGGACGTTCTAGCAACTCCACTGACTGACCTTTTCAATGCCTCGTTGGAGTCGGGAGTGGTGCCAAAGGACTGGAGAGAGGCTCATGTGGTGCCTTTACACAAAAGCGGAAGTAAGGATGTGGTTGAAAACTACAGGCCGGTTAGTTTAACTTCAGTGGTGAGTAAATTAATGGAAACGCTGTTGAAAGAGAAAATAGTGAGGTTTCTGGAGTCCAGCGGATTACAGGATCCGAGGCAGCATGGATTCACCAGAGGCAGGTCTTGTCAGACAAATCTGATTGATTTCTTTGACTGGGTGACCAGGGAGTTGGACCGAGGGAGAGCTCTAGATGTGGTGTATTTAGATTTCAGTAAAGCCTTTGACACTGTTCCTCACAGGCGACTTATAAACAAACTGAGCACCCTAGGGATGGACCCTAAAGTTACTGCTTGGGTTAGAAATTGGTTGGGTGGGAGGCGACAAAGAGTACAAGTAAATGGAGCTCACTCTGAGGAGAAGGATGTTACCAGTGGTGTGCCCCAGGGATCTATCCTTGGTCCGATTCTTTTTAACATCTTTGTTAGTGATATAGCGGAAGGGCTGTCGGGTAAGGTTTGCCTCTTTGCGGATGATACCAAAATCTGCAATAAAGTAGACACCCAGGAAGGTGTAGATAACATGAGGAGGGATCTAGCTAAGCTTGAAGAATGGTCTAGAATTTGGCAGCTGGGATTTAATGTTAAAAAATGTAAGGTCATGCATTTGGGCTGCAGCAATCCTAGGGAGCAATACAGCATAGGAGATGAAGTACTTTTGTCCACTAAAGAAGAGCGGGACCTAGGCGTAGTTGTGTCCGATGATCTTAAAGTAGCTAAACAGGTAGAAAAGGCGACGGCAAAAGCTAGAAGGATGCTTGGGTGCATACGGAGAGGAATGGCTAGCAGAAAAAAGGAGGTGATAATGCCTCTGTATAAGTCTTTGGTGCGACCTCATTTGGAGTATGGTGTGCAATTCTGGAGACCGCACCTTCAAAAGGATGTGAACAGGATGGAGTCGGTGCAGAGGGTTGCTACTAAGATGATTAGTAGTCTTCATTATAAAGCATATGAGGACAGACTTAAGGATCTTAATATGTACACCTTAGAGGAAAGGCGGGATAGAGGTGATATGATTGAGATGTTTAAATACCTCCGTGGCATAAATGTTCAGGGAGAGAGCCTCTTTCAATTGAAAGCAAGTTCTGCGACGAGGGGACATAGGATGAGGGTGAAGGGAGATAGATTCAGGAGTGATATGCGGAAATATTTCTTTACGGAAAGAGTAGTGGATCCGTGGTATAGTCTCCCAGTGGAGGTGGTAGAGATGAGGACAGTAACTGAATTCAAAAAAGCATGGGACCAACACAGAGGATCTCTAAAGGTAAAAAGTGGACTGTTGTAGTTGTTGTTATGGAAGGACAGACTAGATGGGCCTTATGGTCTTTTTCTGTCATCATGTTTCTATGTTTCTATGTTTCAGACCGTACAGTTTTAGCCTCGAGGGTGGATCTCCCGCAGATTTTAGGTTTCCTGCAGGATGGTTTCGACAAAGGCCTAGCGGCATCATCGTTGAGAGTCCAGGTGGCGACCTTATCCTGTTTCAGAGGCAGAGTCGTGGGTCAGTCTCTAGGGGCCCAGCGGGATGTGAAGCGGTTTCTCAGAGCAGTAGCTCTCGTCAGGCCACCTACTAAGCAGATCGTCCTTAAATGGCACCTGCCCTTCATTTTGGACGCGTTGGAATGGGAGCCTTTTGAGCCGTTGGTGCGCGCATCGCTAAAAGACCTCACACTGAAAGTGGTGTTCTTAGTGGCTATCTGTTCGGCGCGGTGTGTGTCGGAGCTGCAGGTCCTTTCTTGTCGGGAGCCCTACTTGTCCTTCTTTGCGTCGAAGATTGTTTTGAGGCCGGTACCTGCTTTTCTCCTGAAGGTGGTCTCGGCGTTCCATTTGCACCAGTAGATTTCCTTACCGGTGTTTACCGACGACAGGTCGGGGTCTACGCCGCGGGAGCGGCATCGGTTAGATGTTAGGAGGGCGCTGAAGAGATATCTTAGCCGGACGGCGGATTTCCGGAAGTCCGACAGGCTTTTTCTGCTGTTGCAGGTCGGAGAAAGGGTGAGGCATCTTCAAAGGCTTCCATTGTGCGTTGGGTCAAGGAGGCCATAGCGTCGGCCTATGTGCTTAAAGGCAGAGTTGTGCCGGAAGGTTTAAGGGCTCATTCAACTAGGGCGCAGAGAGCAAATAGAATGCTAGGTATGATAAGGAAAGGAATGGAAAATAAAACAAAAGATATTATAATGCCTCTATATCGTTCCATGGTGAGACCGCACCTTGAATATTGTGTGCAATTCTGGTCGCCGTATCTTAAAAAGGATATAGCGATTTTAGAAAAGGTTCAGAGAAGAGCCACCAAACTGGTAAAGGGGATGGAAGGATACTCCTATGAAGAAAGGCTAAAAAGGTTAGGGCTCTTTAACCTGGAAAGAGACGGCTGAGGGGAGATATGATAGAAGTCTATAAATTAATGAACGGAGTGGAACGGGTAAATGTAGATCGATTGTTTACGTTATCAGAATATAGAAAGACTAGGGGACATGCAATGAAGCTACAGGGTAAACTATTTAAGACTAATAAAAGAACATATTTTTTCACTCAGCGTGTAATCAAACTCTGGAATTTGTTACCGGAGGATGTAGTAAAGGCTGTTAGTGTAGCTGGGTTTAAAAAAGGTTTGGACAAGTTCCTGGAGGAAAGGTCCATAAACCATTATTAAGAAGTGATTGAAGATATCAATGCTTGACCCAGTACAAGCATTGTGGAACTTGTCTCTTGGGGAAACTGCTGGGTACATATGACCTAGATTGGCCACTGTTGGAAACAGAATACTGGGCTTGATGGACCTTGGTCTGACCCAGTATGGCATATCTTATGTTCTTCTTTTTTTTTTTTTTTTTTTTTTAATTTTTATTTTGCATTTTAAAACATACATATACATACCATAACAACCACAATAACAATAACAATTACAACCAAAACGTCACCCACACCTCCACCCCGCACCAGTCAGCCAGCTTGCAAGCCCTTCAAGGATCATTAGTCTCTCCAGTCAGACCTACAAAGGCATCCAGAGCAGCCCATTTATCCACCAGGCATTTACCACCCTGGGATCGAACTGCCATATCGGAGGCTCTCTCATATTTACTATAGACGCACACTTGGTGCCACCAAGCATGCCAGGATAGTGCTGTAGAGTCTTTCCATACGCCAAGGATCTGCTTTATTGCCACCGCCAACATGAAATTAACTCCAAAAAAATGCTTCTTGGGAAGTAGAGGGATGTCCATCAGAGCTCTAAGCCCCACAATACTCCACGACAACGGTGCAGAAAAATGAAATATTCGCTGTATACGGCGCCAAACCGGCCCCCAAAATTCTTGTAGGCATGGGCAGTCTAGGAACATGTGTCGAAGGGTACCTAGTTCTTGTGTGCAGGACCAGCAGTATGGGGATGCGTCTTTGCACCATTTGGATAGCCTTGTCGGAGTGATATACGCCCTATGGGCGAAGAAAAACAACGATTGCGTTAGCGCAGCAGATCTAGCAACTCGAACGTTGGGGCCCCAGAAGCGATTCCAAGCAAGTTCAGTCGAGACGATACCCGTCTCTTCTTCCCAGACATTCTGAGGTCCCCTCACCATTTTCGAGCCGTGGCAGCAGAATATGCTGTACAATCTGGACATTCCGCCTCTCTGGGCAGTTACACTCTCCGCAATATCTTGCAGCGGCCAGTCCTCAGAAAAATCATTAGGAGCCTTCTGCCCCTGAGCTAAACAATGTCGTAACTGAATCCATTGATAGCAACCTTTATCCGGAATTCCAAATTCTTCCTGAATCGCGCCGAAAGACTTCCATCTGTTCGCTTCCAAAAGCTGACCTATCGTCCAGACTCCTTTACTCTGCCATGTGGTCCAGGCAAAGGAAGCTTTGTTAATCTTTAGCAGTGGATTATGCCAGAGCGAGAGCTGCCGTGAAAAAAGATTCGCCGTGTCAGACACTTGGGCCAGGTTTTGAAAGGCTCTCTGGGTAGAAGTGATGACTCTTCCCACCTTAACCTCGTCAGGGCTTATCATACTCATCAGGAGATATGCAGGGACCGGCATAACCAGCCGTTCCTCAAGCTCGAGCCACATTGGTTTTTGAGATAACAACGGTGCAGTGGCCCAGAGACTGCCTTGCTTAAGAATTGCCGACATGTGATACCAAAGGAAGTCTGGAAAATGAACCCCCCCATCAGGCTTGAGAGCTTTAAGTTTCTTAAGGGCAATCCTGGGGGTCTTTCCGCTCCACAAGAAGGAGACAAGTATGCGTTCTACCTCTTTATATACCGCAGCTGGAAGCAGTACCGGGATCATACTTAAGATATAATTTATCTTAGGCATTAAGGTCATCTTGATAGATTCCAGTCTTCCCCACCAAGTCAGACGGAGTGGGGTCCATTGCAATGTGAAAGTGCGGGCAATCTCCTTGATCTTGTCGGCATTAATTTTAAGAGTTTCGTCGAGCGGAGCCCTGAATTGGACACCAAGATATCTTATCGAGGATGCCTCCCACCTAAAGTCGAATTGTTGCACCATATCCGCTGTGGCAAGGCTACATAAAGGAAAAGCCAACGATTTCCCCCAATTCACCCGGTATCCGGCAAAGCCGGAATAAGCGTTAATCAACTGTAACAGGGGTTGGATCGAAGTTGGTTGGAGAAAGAAGACCAAATCATCGGCGTATGCCGAAAGTTTGACGTGGAGATCTCGTAATACAACTCCCTGGACCTCTTCTGCTTGTCTCACCATCAATGCGAGGGGCTCCAAAGCGAGATTAAACAGCAGTGGAGATAGCGGACAGCCTTGCCTGGTGCCCCTATAAAGGGGAAAGGAGTCAGAGAGAACTTGATTGGCGAGGATCCTTGCTGTTGGGTTGGCATACAAGACGCGGATCATGTTTATAAATTGTGCAGGAAAGCCAAACCATTCAAGCGCACGAAATAAGAATGGCCATTCCAGCCTGTCAAATGCCTTTTCGGCGTCGAGTGATAAGCCAATCAACGGCTGATGTGATCCTTCCGCTACTTCCATAACATCACAAAGGAGCCGGGCGTTATCCGCAGTCGAACGTCCACTAACAAATCCACACTGGTCAGGATGTAGGAGCAAATGAAGAACCGCATTGGCTCGCCAAAGCAGAAGAGTAGATTTTATAATCTGCATTGAGGAGAGAGATGGGCCGGTAATTGCCCACCTGCTTTGGGTCTTTCCCAGGCTTTTCCAACACCACAATAGTGGCCGCCGCAAAGGCACCTGTATTGGTATCAGTTTTCTGCAGACAGTGATAATATGTGAGCAGATGTGGGAGAAGTTCCTTGACAAACGTCTGGTAGAATTCTGTCGGGAGGCCATCCGGCCCTGCGGCTTTGCCTGTCTGCATTTTCATCAAGGCCTCTTGCACTTCACAGAGCGCCAGCTCACAGCTCAGGGCCTCTTGTTGTTCCCGACCTAGACGAGGATGTTCTATGTGTTCCAGGAAACTATCCACCTCCTCCAACTTCCAGTGCACGTCAGATGTATATAAGGCTCTATAGAACTTACGGAAGGATGCCACGATGCCCGTGCTATCCGTTACCGCTGCTCCATTATCCCCCTCAAGGACTGCGATACGGGACCTTTCTTTTCGAGGATTTAATTTTGTAGCCAACAATTTCCCAGGTTTGTTTGCCCCAAAATAGTATCTTGCGGAAGATCCAAAAACAGCCTGGGCGACCTCTCTACTTAACAAAGAGTTGTATTGAAAGCGTAGCTTTTGAAGATGTAAGACAATATGTGAGCTCTCTTTTTTTTTCTGCAGCAGTCTTTCACCGGCACGGATCTGCTGATCCAAAGCAGAAAGTTCAGCCATCTCCTTCCGTCTTGCAGCGATAGAGAAACTGGTAATCTTAGCCCGCAATGAAGCCTTAAAGGCCTCCCACCATGCCCAGGCTGAAGTTTCTGCAGGGTTATTGACCTCGAAGTATTCCGTAATGGCCCGTCGTACATAGTCCCTAAAGGCCTCGTCAGCTAACAATGCTCTAGGGAAAAACCATCCCGAGCCCTTCTCTCCAGGCAACAGCGAATCCACATCTAGAGTTATGGCGGCATGATCGGAGATATGCGTGCTTAATATCTCTGCGCTCCGTATCTTAGGAATGAGCACGCGGGAGAGTAAGAAAAAATCTATTCTGGAGAAGGAGCCATGGGGATGAGAGTGGAAAGTATAATCCTTGTCTAGGGGGTGAAGAAGCCTCCAGATATCCACCAGGCCAAACTCCGAAATAACTGACGTCAATACCTCCAGTGCTCTGGATTTGCGATTGCCTCTGGCCGGTTTACAGTCGATTAGTGGATCTGGGACCATATTGAAGTCTCCTCCCAGAATAAGAGGCATCCCATTATACTCCTGTAACAGTTCTGCCAGGTTGTAAAAAAAACTGGGACTATCACAGTTAGGGGCATAGACGTTCAGTAGCCCCACCACTTGACCATCCAGCGTGAGTTGTACTCCCGCCCATCTTCCCTCTGGATCTGAACGGAGCTTTTGAAAAAGGGCTCCCATAGATTTCCTGACTAATATCGCCACACACCGTTCTTTTTCCCCAAAGCTGGGGCATGTGCTGCGAGGACAAACTTCCCTTGTTCCAGCTTTAGAGCCTCTTTGGTAGCAAGATGCGTCTCTTGGAGCATTACAACGTCTGCTCTTTGTTTCAGAGCATATGCTAATATCTTCTTGCGCTTAGCTGGGTGAATGATACCTTTGACGTTTAATGACAAAAACTTTAAAGGGGCCATTTATGCATAAGTATGTAAAACTTACAACTAGGCGACATCTGGATAACCCAGAAGTAGGGTGACTGATGCCCTGGATTGACTAAGAAGGGCTTACAAGGCGACTGGTGCTTCCCCATAGAGCAACTGGTACCATCAATTGGGTGAGCCAGCATGCTTACAGCAGCCGTAGTGGCTATAACAATACCATAATATTCCAAATAGACATTTCCCCCTCCCCCACAGAATGGACAATAACAGACCCGTGATTACATAATGCTGAAACCGGTACTACCAAGATATGGTAGTAGGTCCCAAGCCTCCCCCCACCAAAACTGTAGGCACAACCAGGATACCAAGACCCTCTATATCCCGTATCAATCAGGTAAATCATTTATACATTGCAGTGAACACAGTTATTGAACTAGCCCCAACAACAACATGAAACACTACCCACCCCCGCTACCTACCAGCATAGGACCCTATTAAGGGCCATCACCAGCCGGGCAGGATAGTGCATCACAATTCTAACTCAGGTTAGGACAAATTAAAAGTTAATCATTGCATCGCCAGAGCCTCCTGTTCCTCCACGAACCGAGCTGCATCTGCAGGACTCTCAAAAGCTCGGGTATGATTATCCAGAGTGATTTTGAAGCGGGCCGGATAGAACAACCCGAATTTCGCTTGCAGATGTTGCAGGCGAGGCCTCAGCGCCAAAAACTGCTTCCGTTTTTCAGTCGTAGCCTTGCAAAAGTCTGGAAAAAAAGAGACTTTACGACCCTCATATGAGACATCGGAGGCTACCCGGGCCGCTGCCAGGATCTGAGAGACATGCTGGAACCGGAGGAGGCAACAGATGATGGGCCTTGTCTGCTGTTTGCGCGGGCCTGTGTGTGCCGGCACGCGATGAGCTCTCTCAAATTCAAGGGGGCCCGTCAAACTCACTTTCAGCAGCCGCGGGATCGCTTGCACTAAGAATGCGATCAGGTCAGTGCCCTCAGCTCCCTCCGGCACACCTATAATTCTGATGTTATTTCGCCTGCTGCGATTGCTAAGATCCTCTATGGCCGCCTCTAATTTCTCCAGGCGTTTCTGGGCCTTGCGGCATTGCACAGCTTGAGCCTCATGTGCTGTTAGCAGGAGATCCATCTTGTCCAGTCGGCCGGTTAATCTTTCCATCTGCGCCCTCATGTCTTGCAGGTCTTCTTGCACTCGCGTCATCACATCGTCACTCGCCGCAACCATTTCTTTCACCGCCCGAATCTCACCTAAGACTTCCTTCATCGATCCCTCCGAGTCTCGTGGAGCCGCCATCTTTTGCGGGGAGAGCGGGTCTGTCTTGCTCCGTTTCGTCCCAGCCGTCTGACTTAACGTGAAGTCTAACTTCGTGGGTTTATTGCAGGACATGTTCGGGAAGCTTTTAGAGCAATAAAACAGTGTCGGTAAGCCGGGAGAGAGGGGGAAAGTCTCAGGATTTTAATGCAGCCACCGGAGCAAATCTCCTACACAGCCACTCTGTATCGCTGCTGGCTCCGCCCCCCGGCATATCTTATGTTCTTATGGTGTTGCGCACAGTGCCCTCTTTTTTGCCAAAGGTGGTATCGGTCTTTCATGTGAATCGGGCCCTTTCTTTACCGGTTTTCGTAAAGGAAGTGGCAGACGGTGCCGGGCAGAGGTTGCATCGGTTGGATGTGAGTCGAGTTTTGAAGGTGTATTTGCAGAGAACGGCAGCTTTCCGTAAGACGGCTAGATTATTGGTCTTATTAGGAGGTCTGAGGCAAGGGGAGTCGGCGTCCAAAGCTTCTATTGCGAGATGGATTAAGGAGGCCATTTCCTCGGCGTATCTGTTAAAGGGTAAGGTTGTCCCAGCGGGTTTAAGGGCGCATTCAACGAGGGCGCAAGTGGCTTCTTGGGCGGAGTACCGTTTGGTGCCTGCGGCAGAGATTTGTAAGGCGGCGACTTGGTCTTCACTGCATTCCTTTGTCAAGCATTACATGATCGATGTACAAGCAGAAAGGGATACTAGTTTTGGATCAGCGGTTCTTCAACGGGAGGGACCCGCCAGACCAGCCTGAAGTGTTACTGCTCTTACATCCCCAGATGTCCGGGACTAGACTAGAGGGACGACAAGGAAGGTGAAATTAGACTTACCTGCTAATTGTTGTTCGTTGCGGAACTCTAGTCTAGTCCTGTGACCCTCCCTACTGTGGACTAGGATCTGTAGCCTGAAGAATTTAAAGGTTGGTAGCACTTGGCTGCGGCGGCGCCAGGGTGGCCTGCGATCCGGGGGTGGGGCGGAGCAAGTCTCTAAGAAACATTGATAACAGTACCTGTTTGGAGGTTCTCGAGAGGGGGCCAGACGTGGCTGAGCGAACTTTGCTTAGGCCTTGTCTGGTGTGTTGCCGGGTTCGGCTGTTCTGCAGTTGTTTTTTGGCAGTTACATTAGTTAAGATATAGTGATATAACATTTTGTATTTTTTTTTTTGAAAATTTAACTTATATCTGCTTACTTATTCCTCTGGTGAGTCTGCTTTGTCAATAGGTTACTGGCTCAAGGAGGCGGTTCCTTCTCTACTTATACTGCTGGCACCAAAAAAGGTGATGGGCTCAGTCTCCAAGGCTGCGGGAGGAGGTGCTTATACCCAGATGTCTGGGACTAGACTAGAGTTCCGCAAGGAACAACAATTAGCAGGTAAGTCTAATTTCACCTTTGATTGGATCAGGGCAAGGTCCATTTCATATCTTTAAGATATAACACTGCAGTGCAATCTAAAAATCCTCAAGGTGTGCAGTCCTTGATGTGATGTGGTCTCTGAGGCAGGTGTCTGAACTGCACGCAGGATGAGATGAGGCAGGAGAGTCCCTCCTGGTTGCAAGAGACCCTGGTGGCGGAGAGTGCCATGTTATCTTCAACAGATCCAGCCCCTGGTCCCTGCACGATGCCCGGACCATCCACCCCTCAAGTCCAGGGAGTGATAGGGCTCCCGGGGGAGTTCTCACCGGTTTTCCTGATCGCCTCTACAGTTCAGTCCCTGTATTCAGGGTTGTGCCTCTCTACCTGCAGCTTGGAGAGTGAGCCCATCAATCTTCTGACGACACCAGGATATATATATGACACTGGCACCACCCAACAACTTCAGTACTCAGTCTCCAAGCAGCTGGAGAGAGCAGCAACCTATTAGTGTAGTTTGCTGGAGAGACATTAGGGAAACTTTTTGGCTGTTTTAGGCCTTCTTTTTGTTTTGTTTTCTTTCTCTTTAAGCGGATTTAGTGTGGTATCCGGGGTTCCCCCCCCCCCCCCCCGGAAGGAGGCTTGCAGCGCCGGGCCCTGTAAAGAAAAAAAAGAAAAGAGAAAATCGGCACAAACCGGCTGTGTGCAGTTTGCCGGAGTGTTTCTGCGGTGAAGGGCCTCCTCTTCGGTCTTCTGCCTCATTGCTGAAGCCCCCGAGGCAGCTGATCATGAGGGCGGGAAGACCGAGGCACTCTCCATCTCTTCGCGCCAGTGCATGAGGTGCTGCGAAGAGAGCCGCTGACAGCAGAAGGTAAGGGCAGGTTGCCGGAGGCAGGAGCAGTCGAGCCCCGTGGTGCGCGGTGGCCTTGTGCAGCCGGCGAGAGCTGTGCTGCTGGAAGGAGGAGCGGTTTCCCGCGGAGGTCTGCGTGCTCTTTTGTTCTGCTAGCGGCTGGGCAGGGGGAGAAGGAGAAGCGGCGATTTTGCATTTTTCAGCCGTTGCAGTGGGGGGAGGACCGTTTTGGGGTTTCTGAGGACACACTGGTTCATATTGGTATCTAGGTACAGGTATATGTATATATAGCTATGTGATGTGTATGTGTATATATATACCTATATATATACATATTATTATTTATTATATATATATACATATTATTTATTTATTTGCATTTCTTATATACCGCACTATTTGCGATCAGCGCGGTTTACATAGAACAAACAGTATCCAACAATATACAAAAGTCAGGTCATTACATTGAACAGGAACAAGTAACTTGGACAACAGGGTAAACTATATACATATGCAATACGTTGAGTAAGGTAAATTATATACATGTACAAATGAAATTATTAGGTATTGGTTATACTTGGGGGTGCCCTAATAATGATGGCTGGGGTTCAGGGGAGTCAGTGAGGTATTTGATAAAGAGAAAGTGTTTCAAGGCCTTCCTGAACTGGCTCAAGTTGGGGATTGCTCTGATGTATGGTGGTAGGGAGTTCCAGAGACTTGGGGCGCATAGTCTGAAGGCTCTATTCGATGTTGCTTTGGTGCAGTTTATATATCTAATATATAAATATCTATATATATCTATATATATATATATATATGTATATGTATCTGTTTGTGTGTGGAGTGGAGGCGTGGCCTAGTGGTTGGGGCAAGGTACTTGGGGCCGGAAGGTCAGGGGTTCAAATCCCACTAGAGGACAGCAACCTTGGGCCGGAAGGACTGGGGTTTCTAGTCCCACAGGTGCTCCTTGTGGTCTTGGGCGAACCACTTAACCCTCCATAGCCCATGTTCCCTGTAAAATAGTTATCTCCAAGTTATAATGCCCTGTTCAATGTAATTTCAGTTTGTTCAATGTAAACCGCACTGATGCAGAATAGCGCGGTATATAAGAGAATGTAAAATAAATAAATAAATAGGCCTTGGTGGTTTTTCCTCGGAGTTCATGCTTTCTGTATGCGACAGCGGGAAGGTCTAGGAGGTCCTCGTAAGAGGCAGTTGGTGGACAAGCCTCTGGCAGAGGCAGGTATCCCTTCCAAGCGGGCTAGAACAGAGGAAAAAGAGCCCTTTTCCTACTCGCTTCTCCGGGCCAGTCCAGGGACAGGTAGGGTTGTCAATCATCTATAGCCATTGAGGACTGATCTGAAGTTTTGCTGAGACGTGAAGCCACTCCCCCAGAGGGTTACCCATCAGTCTTTCAGTCCTCAGCAGCTACAGAGGATCGACTCTCTACTTCTCCCTCAGTTTGCTATCTGCATTTAGTTACTTTATTATTTTCCTGTTTTTTATATTAGCTCTAGCAGGGCTGATATTTCTTGTGTCCTTGGGTCCAAATTTCTAAAGCGCTGCCCCTTTAAATACTGTGGAGACGTCGAGTGAGTCATTTCTTCCGGTGAGAGACACAGCCTGTCTCCTTTCACCGGCTCCGTCTCCGTCGGCAGAGGAGTGTGTCTGGGAGCCCCAGTTGATACCTCTGCCGCCTGCGCTACTCGAGTAGGCAGTTTCCCGCTAGCTGCGGGACTACCTGCTTCACTCTGCCGGTCTTCAACGGTGCGGTGGGTTTTCTGTATTTTTTCTGTTCTCGCGCGCCCGGGCCGGCTCAGGCTTTAGTGCCTCTTTGCGGGTTCTCCGTTTTCAGCGCTCAACGTTGAGTGTGGGCCCTTCTCCCCTGGGGGTTTTTTCGGTATGGCTGACAAGTCCGATCAGAAATCAGCGGGCCCTTCGTTTCCCGCCGAAAAGGCGGGAATGGCGGCCATTTTGGCGGCGCCTGTCAGCTCGCCGACTGAGCAGCCCCGGCCACACAAAAGAAAGGCAAAGTCTTCTAAAGACCCTCTGCCTGTTAGCCTGCACAGCCCCCTTTAATGACTCAGGGGGCTGTGTCGTCTTTTTTTCTCGCCCGAATTTATTCTGGCCATGCACAGGGCGTTCTTATTGAAGTCGGCTCAGCCTGAAGGGGCTACAGAGTGTCCCGCTATGGAGTTTCTTCCCCATAGGCTGCAGAGTGCAGAGGATCCTGGAGAAGGCTCTTCTAAGCCTAAGGAGGGTTTAGCGAATCCTTTGGGCTCCTTTTTACCTCAGGAATCTTTGCTGCTGGATCAGACTGTCTCGGAGGAGGTAGCAGATCTCTCTTTGGAGGCAGATGCTGAAGAGTTGGAGGAGGGGGAGATAGCACCGGGAGAGGATCCCAATCTATTCAGAGTATTCCGTAAGGAAGAGCTCGCAGCTCTTATTGCACAATCTTTAGCGGCTCTCCATCTGGTTCCTCCTTCCTCCTCTCAAGAACCTTTAGAGGATCCCTTGTTGCAGGGCTTTAAGTCTCAGCAGCGCTGTTTTCCCATGCATCGGGTAATTCGGCAGATGATTGAATCGGAATGGGAGTGTCCTGAGGCTACTCTCAGAGGGGGGCCCGCGTTGTCTCGCTTGTACCCTCTTCCCCAAGAAGACCGGGATTTATTCCGTATGCCTAAAGTAGATGCTTTAGTGTCAGCGGTCACTAAAAAGACTACCATCCCTGTGGAGGGCGCAGCTGCGCTTAAAGATCTGCAGGATAGGAAATTGGAAGTGCTCCTCAAGCAAGCTTTTGAGGCTAGTGCTTTGGCGCTGCAAGCAGCGGTTTGTGGGGCATATGTTTCTCGGGCATCTATTCGCTGGCTGCAGGGAGACTCGGCGGGTGAGTCCGCTTCAGAAGTTCCTGATACCGCGAAGTTGGAATCGGCTGCAGCTTATGCGGCGGATGCTTTTTATGATTTGGTACGAATTGCGGCCAAGACTATGGCTTCTATGGTAGCGGCCAGGCGTTTCCTGTGGTTACGTAACTGGTCTGCGGATGTGTCATCGAAGGTTCGCCTTAGTAAGTTGCCCTTTAAGGGTCGATTGCTTTTTGGGGAAGCCTTGGAGAAGATTGTGAAAGATTTAGGGGACTCCAAGGGCGGCCGTTTGCCGGAGGATCGACCCAAACCACTGCGTGGTGGGGGAGCGGTTCGAGGCTCTGCCCGTGAGTCCCGCAGATTTCGCGGTGCCCGCTTCGCGCCTTATTCTAGGGGGCGCTCCGGGTTTCGTGGTTCGTCCTTTCGCGGGGCCAGAGGTTTCGGCCGATCTTACGGGACGGCCTCTCAACCTTCCGTTAAAAAGCCGCAATGAAGGTTTGCAGGTCCAGCCGTTAGTTCCTGTAGGCGGCCGTTTACAGAGTTTTCTGACGGCCTGGACCGCAATTACTTCCGACAAATGGGTTCTGGAGGTCATTCAGCGAGGCTATGCTCTGGACTTCGCTTGCCCGTTGCAACCCGCGTTCGTTCTTTCCCCTTGTGCACCCGGGAAGAAGATGCAAGCCATTTCCGACACGCTCGTTCGCCTTTTGCAACTGCAGGCGATTGTACCCGTGCCGTTGGACCAGTGCGGCTACGGTCGATACTCGATCTATTTTGTGGTTCCCAAAAAAGAGGATTCTTTTCGTCCAGTACTAGATCTCAAAGGTGTAAACCGTACTTTGCGGGTTCCACACTTTCGCATGGAAACCTTGCGTACAGTAATTCGAGCGGTTCAACCGAGGGAATTTCTCTCGTCCATAGATCTCACGGAGGCGTATCTTCATATTCCCATCAGACTGTCTCATCAGCGCTATTTACGTTTCGCGCTTCCCATGGGTCATTTCCAATTTCGCGCCTTGCCGTTCGGTCTCGCAACGGCTCCACGTACCTTCACAAAGCTGATGGTGGTTGTGGCGGCGGCGCTTCGGAAAGAAGGTATTCGGGTACACCCTTATCTCGACGATTGGTTGATCCGGGCCGATTCTCGGAAAGCGTCTCTGGAGGCGACGGCGCGGGTGGTTCAACTTCTCGAACAACTCGGTTGGGTGATCAATCACTCCAAGAGCCAATTGCTACCGCGGCAACAGTTGACTTATCTCGGGGCCTGCTTCGACACGGAGCGGGGGACCGTTTCCTTGCCCAGTCTCCGGGTGCAAAAGCTATTGCAACAGGTTCAAACCTTCCTCTCTCTTCAAGCTCCGTCGGCATGGACCTATTTACAGGTTTTAGGGTCCATGGCGGCGGCGCTGGACCTGGTTCCCTGGGCCAGAGCTCACATGCACCCTTTGCAGCAGGCGCTTCTTTCCCGGTGGTCACCGCAACTTCATCCACTCGGGCAACGCCTTCCCTGTCCAGATCAGGTGAGACGCAGTCTTCAGTGGTGGTTATGTCCCGAGCATCTGACGGCAGGAGTTCCTTTAGAGGAGCCCTCCTGGATCTTGGTGACCACCGATGCCAGTCTTTCCGGCTGGGGAGCGCACTGTCAATCTCAGATCGCTCAGGGTTTCTGGTCTCCAGAAGAGAGCTCGTGGTCCATCAACCGTCTGGAGCTGCGAGCAGCTCGTCTAGCATTGCTTCACTTTGCGGAGGTGCTCACCGGCAAGGCGGTCAAGATTTTCTCGGACAATGTGGTGACCGTCTCCTACATCAATCGTCAAGGGGGCACCAAGTCTCCCGTTCTCCTCGCCGAATGTCAGAATTTGATGGATTGGGCGGAGTCGCATCTCATGGCAATCTCCGCAGCACATGTCGCTGGCAAGGACAATGTCCAAGCAGATTATCTCAGCCGCAATGTTCTCGATCCCGGGGAATGGGAGTTGAACGCGGCCGTTTATCACGATCTGACGCTTCAGTGCGGGTCTCCGGTGATGGACTTGATGGCGACATTTGCCAATGCCAAAGTCGGCCGTTTTTACAGCAGACGCCGAGAGCGCATGTCGGAAGGACTCGATGCTCTCGTTCAGCCATGGCCGCCAGATTCCCTCTTGTACGTGTTTCCTCCTTGGCCAATGTTGAGTCGAGTCATTCAGCGGATTGCGACTCACCCTGGCCGAGTGATTCTCATCGCTCCGGATTGGCCTCGTCGTCCGTGGTATGCCGATCTCGTTCGACTTCTTATAGCGCCTCCTTGGCCTCTTCCGGCTCGCATCAATCTACTACATCAAGGGCCGATTCTCATGCCCAAGGTGGATCGCTTCTTGCTTACGGCTTGGCTCTTGAGAGGGCTCGTTTAAAGCGTCAAGGTTATGATGATTCGGTGATAGACACCTTGCTAAAATCTAAACGGCCGACGACGTCTCTGGCTTATGTCCGCGTCTGGCGTCTCTTTGAGTCGTGGTGTGCTCAACGTAATGTTCTTCCGATGTCGTCTACTTTGCCTCAGCTACTTCTTTTTCTGCAAAATGGCTTCGACAAAGGTCTGGCTCTCAGTACCCTTAAGGTTCATGTAGCCGCACTTGCTTGTTTTCGGGGGTACGTTCTCCATCGGCGTCTTTCGGCACTCCCAGATGTTCAGTGTTTTTTAAGAGCAACCAGAATTCTCCGTCCTCCCGTTCGTCCCTTAGTTCCTCCTTGGGATTTGAATGTGGTTTTGGAGGCTTTTTCTCAGTCATCCTTGGCTTCTCTCAGTTCTCGGGAGATTCGCGAATGTTCTTGGAAGACGGCCTTTTTGGTCGCCTTGTGTTCGGCTCGCCGGATTTCTGATTTACAGGCCTTATCTTGCAAGGAGCCTTATCTTCAATTTTTACCAGAGCGGGTGCGCCTACGGACGGTTCCTTCATATTTGCCTAAAGTACTGTCCGTTTTCCATGTTAATCAAGCAGTGGCTTTACCCGTGTTTACAGGTTCTTCTGATTCGCCAATGGATCGGGCTCTCCGACGTTTGGATCTTGCGCGGGTTTTGCGTTCCTACCTACGAGTTTCCAAGTCCTTTCGGAAAACAGATAGACTCTTTGTCCAATATGCCGGATCTCGTAAGGGTCGACCAGCCTCAAAGTCCACCATAGCACGTTGGGTTCGCAGTGCTATTGTAGCGGCTTATGCTGCTAAAGGTCTTTCTCCGCCCCTTGGTTTACGGGCTCATTCTACTCGAGCTCTAGCTACTTCTTGGGCAGAGTTTGCGTTTGTTCCACCAATAGATATCTGCAAAGCGGCTACTTGGTCTTCCTTGCATTCTTTTACTAAACATTACAGGTTGGATGTTCAAGCCCGGAACGATGCAAAAGTGGGGGCTGCGGCTCTTATAGCTGGGCTCGCGGGTCCCTCCCAGATTTAGGTACTGCTTTGGTACTGCCCTACCTGTCCCTGGATTGGCCCGGAGAAGCGAGTAGGAATAAGAATTTGTTCTTACCTGCTAATTATCTTTCCTGGAGCTTTCTCCGGGCCAGTCCAGGGTCCCACCTCTGTATGGTTATAGGGCTTCTTGTTCATCTCCTAACCGGCGGGCTACTTTCTGTCCTTATCCGTATCGGGGTGGCGTCATTGGGGCTTTCAGATTCCTTCAGTGCAGACTAGTGTACAGGGTTAATCAGATGTAATAAAAAAAACAAAACAAAACAAAAAAAACGACTTAGATATTGTTTTTAAGGCCATTTTCTGGCTTTTTCAATTACAAGGACTATAGAAAGTTATCAGTGTTTTAAGGGTTATTGGTGTGTTTCAGTTCTTACTTTTAGTTGCTTTGTCACGTGTAGACTGATGGGTAACCCTCTGGGGGAGTGGCTTCACGTCTCAGCAAAACTTCAGATCAGTCCTCAGTGGCTATAGAGGATTGACAACCCTACCTGTCCCTGGACTGGCCCGGAGAAAGCTCCAGGAAAGATAATTAGCAGGTAAGAACTAATTTCTTATTCCCTGGATTCGGAGCTAATGGAATCGGATAGAGAATTGGGAGAAGAGGCGGAGCTCGAAGAAGGCGAAATTCCGGGAGAGCAGGCAAGAATTGTGAGGGTATTTCGCAGGGAGGAGTTGCTTGCATTGATTAATGAATCGTTGAAGGTACTTGACATGGCATCTGGAGGAAGAGACTTTGGAAGATCCGTTGATACAGGCGGTCTGAAGGTCTCAAAGTTTTTCCCGTCCACAAGGTGGTCCGACAAATGATTCAGGAGGAGTGGGATCAGCCGGAGGCCGGGCTAAGGGGAGTGCATTCCATGGCACGGTTGTACCCCCTGCCCGAAGCGGAAAAGGAAGTGTTGAAGTCTCCTAGGGTGGATGCGGCGGTTGCGGACGTAATCAAGAAGACCACCATCCCTGTGGAGGGAAGTGCAGCGTTGAAGGATGTCCAAGATAGGAAGTTGGACACGTTGCTGAAGCAAGCTTTCGATATTAGTGCCATGGCCCTTCAAGCCTCTGTTTGCTGAGCCTGGGTGGCCTGAGCTTCCTTGTGGTGGTCCCAGCAGCTGTAAGGGGCTGGGGAGTCGCTGGTTGGGCCACAAGGGGATGCGGCACAAATCGAGTCCGGAGCTGCATATCTGGCGGATAGCCAATATGACCTCATTAGGAGCTTATCAAAGAATATGGCTTCCGTCGTGGTGGCTCGTCGGTATCTTTGGCTGTGCAATTGGTCTGCAGATGCTTCCTCCAAGGCTCGCTTTAGCAGGCTTCCCTTTAAGGGGAAGCTGCTTTTTGGAGAGGACTTGGACAAGTTGGTAAAGGACCTGGGGGAGTCTCTAAAGGGGGTAGGCTTCCGGAGGATAAACAAAGGCAGGGCCGTTTTGCGGCTTCGGGGCGTTCTCAAAAGAGGGATGTCAGGAGAACCAGACCAATTCATCAGAACCCCTTTCAAAGAGGCCGGTTCACCTCCAGAGGTCAGGGTTTCCGGGGGTTTCGAGGAGCAGGAAGAGGTTTTGGGGCCTCTTCGGCTACCTCTGGCCAGAGGAAACAACAATGAGACAACGTGGGCTCGGGTGGGGGTGTTTCCAGTAGCAGGGTGTCTGAGGCAGTTCCTTTCCACCTGGGCCTGGTCACATCCAACCGGTGGGTGCTGGAAGTCATACAGTTTGGTTATGCCCTGGAGTTTGCAAGGCCGGTCCTCCCCTTGTTCGTTCAGTCTCCGTGCAGGATGGTAGTCAAACGGGCAGTGGTAGAAGAAACTCTTACAAGATTGGTGGCGTTGGGGGCTGTAGTCCCGGTGCCAAGAGCTCAACTCGACTGTGGTCGGTACTCGATTTATTTTGTGGTTCCAAAGAAGGAAGGTTCCTGGCGTCCAATTCTCTTCCTCAAGCATGTCAATCGGTGTCTCCGGGTACCGCACCTTCGGATGGAGACTCTGAAGTCGGTGATAGTAGCGGTGAGGCAAGGGGAATTTCTGACCTCCCTCGACCTCACCGAGGCGTACTTGCATATCCCCATCAGAGCCGCTCATCAGCAATTCCTGCATTTCGCAGTACCAAAAGTCCACTTTCAGTTTCAGGCATTGCCGTTCGGCCTGGCTACGGCCCCTCATACGTTCACCAAGGTGATGGTAGTAGTGGTGGCGGCCCTACGCAAAGAAGGCATTCTAGTCCATCCTTATCTGGACGATTGGTTGATCAGAGCCAAGTCCGAGGAGGAAAGTTCGAGGGCAACTGCCTGAGTAGTTGCATTCCTTCAAAGTTTGGGGTGGGTGATCAACAGGTCAAAGAGCAGGTTGGTACCCTCTCAAGAGTTGGAGTATTTAGGGGCAAGGTTCAACATGCTCTTGGCCGAGGTGTTTTTTTGCCAGCTCAGAGGGCCGAAAGTCTTTGGCGTCTGGAGCGAGAATTTATAGCACACAGGGCTCTCTAAGCGTGGCATTATCTGCAGGTACTGGGAGCCATGGCAGCGACGTTAGACCTAGTTCCCTGGGCCAGGGCTCATATGAGGCCGCTTCAGCAGGCCCTGCTGCAGCGCTGGTCCCATCAGAGGCAGCCCCTGTCGACGATTTTTCCATGTACAGTGGCGGCCAGGGAATCCCTATGGTGGTGGCTTTCGCCGGGGAATCTGGAGAAAGGGATGCCCCTCGAGACCCCTTGGTGGATACAGGTGACAGGCTGGGGAGCACACTGCGAGGGTCACTACGCCCAGGGAGTCTGGAGTGTCCAGGAGGCTCGATGGCCCATCAACAGGTTGGAGTTACGGGCAGTGACCCTGGCTCTCAGAGAATTGCGACCCTTGGTTCTCGGGAAAGCGGTCAGGGTTCTCTCAGGCAACATAACGGCAGTGGCCTACATCAATCGGCAGGGCGGCATGAGCAGCCGTCTCTTGGAAGAGGAGGCGGAAAGCCTCTTGTCATGGGCCAAGGATCATCTGGTGGCCATATCGGCTCAGCATGTCGCTGGAGTGGAGAATGTTACCAAACCTTACTGCTCGCACTCCTTGACAACCTCCTCAGGGGTCTTGAGAACAAAAATGACATGTTCATACTTGTATTTATAGACATCTCAGCAGCATTTGATACAGTACATCACAGTACCCTCTTAAAACGACTAGCATCCATAGGTATAACAGGGACCCCCCTAAAGTGGTTTGCATCATACATATCCAATAGGATGCAACAAGTCCTATTCAACAACGATAAAGCTGATGCCTTCCCCCAGACCCAGGGGATCCCCCAAGGTTCTGCCCTATCATCTCTACTTTTCAACCTGTATATAAAACCAATCTGTGAGATCTTTCAGAAGTGCAACATCAATTACCACATCTATGCTGACGATGTGATGCTATACACACTCCTAAACACAACACAACCGGATTTCACTCCACTGGAAGAATGCCTTGACATGTTACAAACATGGCTTCAACAAAACAATATGACAATAAACCACAAAAAAACAGAGGTCATGTTGATCTCAAGAAAACCCAATTTCATCCCACCCACCACAGTCGCCCTCAACAAAAACATATATCATGCAAAGCTGCAATAAAGTATCTAGGGGTCGTACTAGACAACAACCTTAAGATGAATAAACACCTCCGCACAGTTAACCGAGCCATTTTTTACAAATTGAAAGTTCTTCAACCACTTCGCAGTATCCTAGAAAAATCTGACTTCAGGACTGTTGCACAAGCGCTAATCATTCCTCACCTGGACTACTGCAACGCCATTCTACAAGGGCTTCCGAAGAACACCCTAAATATCTTACAAATGGCTCAAAATGTTGCAGCGAGAAACATCATGGAAAAAAAACGTCACAGACCACATAACACCAGTGCTTATGGAACTACATTGGCTCCCGGTAGCCGCCCGCATCATCTTCAAACTACTCATAATAACGTTTAAACTCATTCACAATATTGCTCCCTCCTACCTGGACAACCTAATCACTATGCAACCGCTCAACAGGAACAGAAGAACCATAAATCTCAACACTCTCTGTGTCCCAATCAGCAGAAGATCTGTTAAAGCAGAAACAAGCAATAGAGCATGCACCTATGCAGCGCCAATCCACTGGAACCAACTCCCACATGAGCTTCGAATGTCAAATAGCCTGAATGAATTCAGAAGGAAACTCAAAACCCATTTATTTCAGACCTACTACAACCCGACCTAATTACAACACCTTACCTCAATAAATTCTCTTCTGCCCCCCATTATGGCACTCGAAACACACGCAGCATATGGATTACCGAAATGTAATCCTGTATATATGTATATTTTTATCCCCACCCCCACACACCTTCAATCCAATGTTTATTTAGATTTGTGAACCCCAATGTTATGTACAAAGTATCTAATCACTATTCCTTGTGTTATGTAAATCATTGCTCAAATCAAAATTTGTATTTTTGAAAATTTAATGTATTACGATACATTATGATTCTGTAAAGTAAACCGCGGCTGATCGTAGGAAGCAGCGGTATACAAATGTTTACTAAATAAATAAAATAAATAAATAAATAAATACAGCCGACTATCTCAGCAGGCTCGGGGTAGATCACGGCGAGTGGGAGCTCTGCCAAGAGGTCTACGAGCAGGTAGTGCGCCGCTGGGGTCCACCGGTGATGGACTTGATGGCGCGCTGGGCGTCGGCCAAGACAAGCCGATTCTTCAGCAGGAGGAGAGAGAATGTCGGAAGGGCTCGATGCCCTGGTCGGAAGGGCTCGATGCCCTGGTCCAGAGGTGGCCCTTGGAAGGGGTGCTGTATGCGTTTCCTCCTTGGGCACTCATAGGCCGGATTCTTCAAAGGATAGAAGCACATCGAGGGTTAGTGATCCTGATAGCTCTGGACTGGCCAAGGCAGCCCTGGTATGCCGATCTAGTCCGGTTACTGGCGGCTCTCAGTTCGGGAGGACCTCCTCAGGCAGGGACCGGTAAGGATGCCCCAGGTGGATCAGTTCTCGCTTACGGCCTGGCTATTGAGAGGGCAAGGCTGCGAAGGAGAGGATATTCGGGAGCAGTGATGTCTACTTTGCTAAAAGTCCACAAGCGGTCTGCTTGTTTGGCGTATGTGAGAGTTTGGCTCATTTTTGAGAGCTGGTGTGAGAAGCGAAGTAAGCGCCCCTTGGCAGTTTCGGTCTCGGAGGTGTTGGATTTTTTGCAAGCCGGTCTTGAGAAAGGTCTGGCAGCCAGTTCCTTGCGGGTGCAGCTGGTGGCGATTGCTTGTTACAGAGGCAAGGTTAAGGGCAAAGCGTTAGGTCAGCACCCTGACGTGGTGCGTTTCCTGAAGGCGGTGAGATGGATGCGGCCACATCGGAGTGTGGTGGTGCTGCCTTGGGATCTAAATTTGGTGTTAGAAGCCCTGGTCGGGGCGCCGTTTGAGCCTCTTGATCAGGCCTCCCTGAAGGATTTGACTCTCAAGGCTGTGTTCTTGGTGGCCATTTGTTCTGCTAGGTGGGTTTCGGAGTTGTAGGCGTTGTCTTGTCGGCCGCCCTTTCTCGTTTTCTTCAAGGAAAAGGTGGTGTTGAGGACGGTTCCTTCCTTTTTGCCCAAAGTGGTCTCTCTCTTTCATGTCAGTCAGTTGGTGTCTCTTCCGTCCTTTGTGGCTGGGGGTCAGGGAGAGGGAGATGCTCGGCTGCGTCTCCTGGATGTACATAGTCTTGAGGCGGTATCTGAAACATTCTAAGGTCTTCCCCAAGTCGAAGCACTTATTTGTGGTGTTCGGAGGGCCGCTCAGGGGAGAAGCGGCGGCCAAGGCTATTTCCAGGTGGATCAGGCAGGCTATTGCCTCAGCTTATATTTTGAAGGGAAGACAGGTTTTGGTGGGATTGCGGGCGCATTCCACTAGGGCTCAGGCAACGTCATGGGCGGAATTTAGTTTGTTTCCCCCGTTAGATATTTGCAAAGCGGCGACTTGGTCGTTTCTGCGCTGCTTCGCTAAGCACTACCGGTTGGATGTGCAGGCGGCAGTGGATGCCGGTTTTGGGAGAGCAGTGCTTCGATCTGGTTTGGCAGGCCCTTCCCACGTTTGAACTGCTCTGTTACATCTCAGAATACAGGGACTGGACTGTAGAGGCGATCAGGAAGAAGTAATTAGATCTTACCTGCTAATTAGTGTTCCTGGAGAATCTACAGTCCAGTCCTTGGTCCCACCCAGGGTATTTGGTGGCGGATCGAAGCAGTTCAGGAAGGATAGCGGGCTCAGGATTTGGTGGATGCCAGCGTTGCTTGTAGGTTCTGTTGGCAGGGCGGCTTGGACCGTAGTGGAGCCCTGCTATATTGAGAGCTGTGTAACCCTTAGGTAATTTCCTAGGGCTTGGTTATGTAAGCCTCCTCCTCTGCCTTGGGGGGGGGGGGGAGGTGATGGGGTCTCCTCCATTCAGGGAGCGGGAGGGGCGGTGTTATAGTTGATAGTTTGGCGTTAGTTATTTAGTTGTCTCTCTGTTTAGTTTGCTTTGTCAACAGGATACTGAAGCTGTTGGGTAGTGCCAGTGTTATATATATCCTGGTGTTGTCAGAAGATTGACGGGCTCCGTCTTCAAGCTGCAGGTAGAGAGGCACAACCAAGAATACAGGGACTGGACTGTAGATTCTCCAGAAACACTAATTAGCAGGTAAGATCTAATTACTTCTTTCTTACTTTTGCTCCTCGGCCCCGGAACACAAGGCTAAGAGGATGTCGGACGCAAAAGAGCACGAGTCAAGAGCAGTGGCATCTAAGCGGGCTAGAGGCTTAGAGGAGTGGCAGCAATTGCCGTTGTCAGGGGGGCTGGATGGGGAAGACCTGGACACGGAGCTAGATCTGCAGGAGGAGTTGGAAGAAGGAGAGATCCTAGAACAGGAGGCTCAGGCCTTAATTGTTCGGGTTATCTCCAGGAACAAGCAGGAATGAGTCTTCACATATGGGTTTCGTCGGTACCGATGGAGCCTGCACGGGAACGCTCCCCAGCGTCCAATCAGAAAGCCTTTGGGAGCATCCCATAGCGCCCGCGTGCTGCCTTCCCGCCTTTCCCAACTGTCTCTCCTCAGTTCTTCTTTTTCCACGGAGCCAGCAGGTCGTGTTCCTGTCACCGCAGAAGAATTTCCTTATTTTTTCTTTATTTCTTTTGTGTCGCGTCAGCCTTCTTCGACGCTCTACCGGTACCGCCGGTCTTTGTTCTTTTCTTCTTGTCAAAAAAAAAAAAAAAAAAAAATTTCCGTTCTTTTTCTTCAGATGCACTTGCGTTTTGGGTCTTAGGCGCAAAACCTTTTTTCCTTAATATGGAAAAGCCTGCCTCAGGATTTAAGAAGTGCACAAAATGTGGCGGTACCATTTCCGTCACCGACACCCATGACTGGTGTCTAAAATGTTTAGGTCCTGACCATTCCATCACAGATTGTATGTCCTGTTCTATGATGTCTAAAAGAGGTCGGCAGAACCGAGCTGCCAAGCTCAGTACCCTGTTTCCCTCTGATGCGGCTTCGGTGGCATCGACGTCTTCCAGGGCTGCTTCTTCCTCACATGGATCTCAGGTAACTAAACATAAATCCAGCCGGTCCTCGAAGGGTAGATCTCCTTCTAAGCATCAAGATGCCTCTGGCGTTGCCCTCGGATTCTGCACCGGCAAAATTACCCCGGTGGGAGGCTTCAGCCTCTAAAGCATCATCATCGGGGTTCCAGGATGATCTCGATGGCGTGGCCTCGACAGATCTCCTGGTGCCATGCTCTGGGGTACCGGTGGCTTCCACCGGTACCGACTTCCAAGCATTGGCAGCGTCGATGGATCAGAGGATTCTGTCCATAGAACGCAGTCTGGCGGCTTTCCTTGTGGCATCGACGCCCGTGGTACCGCAACAGACTACTCCGCCGGTACCGGCTCTAGCATCGCCATCGGTACCGATCCCAGTACCGGTGGCATCAACATCGGCATCGGTGTCCGCTATGCCGGTACTCTGTCCTCTGAAGCCCTCCGGTACCGATACCCGGTACCGGTTATTCCCGATACCGATCCCAGTCGGTACGGGTATTGGGCTTTGCAAGAGCATCCAGACAGACGATACTTCGATTCCTCTGAGGATTCTGAAGAGTCGGTCAATGCAGTGATGCTTCTTCCACAGGGGGAGTCCTCTCCTAAACGAAGGATGTCTCCTCCAGAGGACTTGTCTTTTCAAGACTTTATCAGGGAGGTGGCTCGGGGCCTCTCTATCACAGTGGCCCCTGAGACAGAGCCCAGAGCCAAAGAGTTAGATATTTTACAATATCCTAAAACTCCTAAGGATGCAGCTACCTTGCCTATTCATGAGATTCTGTATGATCTCATGTTGAGGATGTGGGAAGCACCTCTAACCACCTCTCCTCATTCTCGCAGGTTGGATACCATGTATCATGTCCCTCCTTGTCCTGGTTTCCATAAAACTCAATTTCCTCACCACTCTATTGTGGTTGAGTCTGCAATGAGAAAGATTAGAAGTACCAAAAGACATGCCTCTAATCCTCCAGGACGTGGAGCCAAGCTTCCAAGCTTGCTGCGAGAATTAATTCTTATAGCCTCTACATGGGAATGTTCTTAAAAGAAGTCACTGACCATTTGCAGACTTTGTCCTTTTATGTCTGAAGATAAAAGGCAGGACTTTCTCACTGGGCTCAAACATGCCCAAGATATCTCCAAATTCTCCAACTGTGCAGCTTTCGACTCCTTTGAATGCGTAAGCAGAGCCTCAGCTATTGCCATAGGTGCACGTAGGATTGCTTGGCTTCAAGCATCTGATTTGGAGATCTGGGTTCAAGATGAATTGGGAAATATCCCTTGTACAGGTGAGAACCTGTTTGGTAAGGATTGGCAAGCAAAAGTCAATCAGATGGATGCTGAAAATTCTGCTTTGGATAGACTATCCAAATCCACAGCTGCTCCTGCTAAGAAAATGTTATTCAAGAAAACACCTTTTTCTAAAAAGGGAAGATTCTATCCTGCTTATGGTCAGCGGGCATCTTCTGCAGCTCAGTTCCCTACCAAATGTCAGCAATCATCCAAACAGAGCAAAGCAAAGGCTGCTAGGCCTGCTCCAGCCCAGCAACCTCAGCCCCCTCAGGGCCTTTGACTTTCCGCTAGAGAACTTGGCCTTCCTGGCTCTGGAAGGACCAGAGCCCTCCACCATTCCAGGAAGGTTATGTCATTTTGCTCCCAGGTGGGGGCAAATTACAGCAGAGCATTGGACACTCTCCATCATAAGAGAGGGGTACAAACTTCATTTTTCAAGCTTGCCCCCTCTCACAAGAGTGCACCAGTTCAATTCTCCAACCTCCCTCCTCAACCTGTTGGGGCAGGAGGTTGCCACCCTTCTCGCCCATGGGGCAATAGAGGAAGTGCCTCTTCAACAACAGGGCACAGGTTTCTACTCCCCCTATTTTCTTATTCCAAAGAAAACAGGGGGGCTTCAGACCCATCTTAGATCTCAGAGTTGAACAGATTCCTAGTCAAGGAAAAATTCAAGATGGTTTCTCTGGGAACTCTGCTGCCATACCTTCAGAGTCAGGATTGGCTTTGTTCTCTAGATCTCAAGGATGCATACACTCATTTTCTCATCCATCCAACTCGCAGAAGGTTCCTTTGGTTCCTTTTTCAAGAGAAGCACTATCAATACAGAGTGTTCCCTTTTGGTCTGGCCTCTGCACTAAGGGTGTTTACGAAATGCATGGCAGTGGTAGCTGCTTTTCTGCGCACCCTGGGAATATTCGTCTTCCCTTACCTGGACGACTGGCTCATTCGAGCTCCCACTCAGTGAGATGCCAAGAGTTCTCTAACCTGCACAATGCATATCCTTCAGTATTTAGGGCTGGTAATAAACATCCCAAAATCCAATTTGATCCCTACTCAGTCCCTGGAGTTTATAGGGGCGTTGCTGGATACCACAAGGGCAAGGGGCCTATCTTCCCCCAGGCCCGTTGCCTTCGCTTGGTGCAGTTAGCTTCTCAAGCAGAGTTGAAGCCCCTCCTAACTGCTCGAGAAATGTTAGTCGCTAGGCCACATAGAAACATGATGACAGAAAAAGACCACATGGCCTATCTAGTCTGTCCTTCCATATCAACAACTACAACAGTCCACTTTTTACCTTTAGAGATACTCTGTGTTGGTCCCATGCTTTTTTGAATTCAGTTACTGTCCTCAGCTCTACCACCTCCACTGGGAGACTATTCCACGGATCCACTACTCTTTCCGTAAAGAAATATTTCCGCATATCACTCCTGAATCTATCTCCCTTCACCCTCGTCCCATGTCCCCTCATAGCAGAACTTGCTTTCAATTGAAAGAGGCTCTCTCCCTGAACATTTATGCCATGGAGGTATTTAAACATCTCAATCATATCACCTCTATCCCGCCTTTCCTCTAAGGTGTACATATTAAGATCCTTAAGTCTGTCCTCATATGCTTTATAATGAAGACCACTAATCATTTTAGTAGCCACCCTCTGCACCGACTCCATCCTGTTCACATCCTTTTGAAGGTGCGGTCTCCAGAATTGCACACTATACTCCAAATGAGGTCGCACCAAAGACTTATACAGAGGCATTATCACCTCCTTTTTTTCTGCTAGCCATTCCTCTCCGTATGCACCCAAGCATCCTTCTAGCTTTTGCTGTCGCCTTTTCTACCTGTTTAGCTACTTTAAGATCATCAGACACAACCACGCCTAGGTCCCGCTCTTCTTTAGTGGACAAAAGTACTTCACCTCCTATACTGTATTGCTCCCTTAGATTGCTGCAGCCCAAATGCATGACCTTACATTTTTTAACATTAAATCCCAGCTGCTAAATTCTAGACCATTCTTCAAGCTTAGCTAGATCCCTCCTCATGTTATCTACACCTTCCTCGGTGTCTACTCTATTGCAGATTTTGGTATCATCCGCATAGAGGCAAACCTTACCCGACAGCCCTTCCACTATATCACTAACAAAGATGTTAAAAAGAATCGGACCAAGGACAGATCCCTGGGGCACACCACTGGTAACATCCTTCTCCTCAGAGTGAGCTCCATTTACCTGTACTCTTTGTCGCCTCCCACCCAACCAATTTCTAACCCAAGCAGTAACTTTAGGGTCCATCCCTAGGATGCTCAGTTTGTTTATAAGTCGCCTGTGAGGAACAGTGTCAAAGGCTTTACTGAAATCTAAATACACCACATCTAGAGCTCTCCCTCGGTCCAACTCCCTGGTCCAAGGAAGATCTTGTCTTACTAATCTGTTATGTTTTTTTGAAGGAGTGAATAAACAGGTGGACAAAGGTGAGTCGGTTGATATTGTGTATCTGGACTTTCAGAAAGCCTTTGACAAGGTCCCTCATCAGAGACTTTTGGCAAAACTAAAGAGTCATGGGATAGGAGGCAGTGTACTATTGTGGATCAGGAACTGGTTAAAAGATAGAAAGCAGAGGATAGGGCTAAATGGCCAATTTTCCCAATGGAGAAAGGTGAATAGTGGTGTACCCCAGGGATCTGTGCTGGGTCCGCTGCTTTTTGACATATTCATAAATGACCTGGAAAGTGGAATAACGAGTGAGGTTATCAAATTTGCAAATGACACAAAACTATTTAAAGTTGTTAAAACCCAAGAGGATTGTGAAAAATTGCAAGAGGATCGTGAAAAATTGCAAGAGGATCTTGATAAATTGGAAGACTGGGCATCAAAATGGCAGATGAAATTTAATGTGGACAAGTGCAAGGTTATGCACCTAGGGAAGAACAACCCAAACTATGGTTACACGATGCAAGGTTCCACATTAGGAACCACCACCCAGGAAAAAGATTTAGGCGTCATTGTGGATACCATGTTAAAACCCTCAGCCCAGTGTGCAGCGGCGGCCAAGAGAGCAAATAGAATGCTAGGTATGATAAGGAAAGGAATGGAAAATAAAACAAAAGATATTATAATGCCTCTATATCGTTCCATGGTGAGACCGCACCTTGAATATTGTGTGCAGTTCTGGTCGCCGTATCTTAAAAAGGATATAGCGATTTTAGAAAAGATACAGAGAAGAGCCACCAAAATGGTAAAGGGGATGGAAGGATACTCCTATGAAGAAAGGCTAAAAAGGTTAGGTCTCTTTAACCTGGAAAAGAGACGGCTGAGGGGAGATATGATAGAAGTCTATAAATTAATGAACGGAGTGGAACGTTTGTAGATCGATTGTTTACCTTATCAGAATATAAAAAGACTAGGGGACATGCAATGAAGCTACAGGGTAAACTATTTAAGACTAATAAAAGAAAATATTTTTTCACTCAACGTGTAATCAAACTCTGGAATTTGTTACCGGAAGATGTAGTAAGGGCTGTTAGTATAGCTGGGTTTAAAAAAGGTTTGGACAAGTTCCTGGAGGAAAGGTCCATAAACCATTATTAAGAAGTGACCGAAGATATCAATGCTTGACCCAGTACAAGCATTGTGGAACTTGTGTCTCTTGGGGAAACTGCTAGGTACATATGACCTAGATTGGCCACTGTTGGAAACAGAATACTGGGCTTGATGGACCTTGGTCTGACCCAGTATGGCATATCTTATGTTCTTATGTCACCCAGTCAAAGAAATCAATCAGATTTGTCTGACAAGACCTGCCTCTGGTGAATCCATGCTGCCTCGGATCCTGTAATCCGCTGGACTCCAGAAACCTCACTATTTTCTCTTTCAGCAGCGTTTCCAATAATTTACTCGCCACCGAAGTTAAACTAACCGGCCTGTAGTTTTCGACCACATCCTTACTTCCACTTTTGTGTAAAGGCACCACATGAGCCTCTCTCCAGTCCTTTGGCACCACTCCCGACTCCAACGAGGCATTGAAAAGGTCAGTCAGTGGAGCTGCTAGAACGTCCCCAAGTTCCCTCAGTATTCTAGGGTGTATCCCATCCGGTCCCATCGCTTTGTCTACTTTAAGTAGAGCTAGTTTCTCACGAACATAGTCTTCTGAAAATTGTTCAAGATGTCCCTCGCTTCTGTTCTTATTTGTGGGTGTTTTCTGAGGTCCTGCTCCTGGTTCTTCATCTGTGAACACAGAACAAAAATATTTGTTAAGCAATTCCGCTTTATCCTTATCAGCTTCTACATATTCCCCCCCTGCACCCTTGAGTCTGACAATACCACTTTTGCCCTTCCTCTTCTCACTAATATATCTGAAAAATGTCTTATCCCCCCATTTTATTGCATTGGTTATTTCCTCCTCCTTTTGAATCTTTGCCTTCTTGACTACTTTGCTAGCTTCTCTAAGTTTTTCGAAATACAGATGCCTGTCTTCCTCTCTCTGTGATCTCTTGTATTTCATGAAGGCCTCCCTCTTTTTCTTCACTTTTTCAGCTACTTCCTTAGAAAACCATAGCGGTCTCCTTTTCCTTTTGCCTTTATTTACCATTTTAACAAAAAGGTTGGTTGCCCTTAAAATATCCCCTTTCAGTTTTGCCCACTGTTTTTCTACATCAGCACGTCGTATTAGTGAGTTGCAAGCACTCGTAGCTAATCCACCTTATACAAGGTTCCATCATGACAAGGTGGTCCTTAGGACTAATCCACACTTTATGCCTAAGGTGGTCTCGCCTTTTCACCTCAACCAAGAGGTCTACCTACCTGTCTTTTTTCCAGGACTTCATGCATCAAGTGCAGAGAGGAATCTTCATACTCTGGACTGTAAAAGAGCTCTGGCTTTTTACTTACAGAGGACACAGCAACATAAAGTCCTCTCAACTCTTTGTTGCCTTTGATCCTTCTCATTTGGGACTACCAGTCTCCAAGAGAACACTATCTAACTGGATTGCCCAGTGTATTTATTTCGTCTATCAGAGCAAGAACCTTTCTCTGGAGGACCATGTCACAGCTCACAATGTGAGAGCCATGGCAGCCTCAATGGTTCATCTGAACTCTGTGTCTATTGACGACATCTGTCGAGCAGCCACTTGGGCCTCGGTTCATACCTTCACAGCCCATTACTGCTTGGACAAGGACTCCCGCCGGGATGCCTTGTTTGGTCAGGCTGTTCTTAAACACCTGTTCCATACTTAATCAACTCCTACCCACCATCCTTCATGGGATGCCAGAGATCCATGTGGCGAAGTGCAGCCCTGTCCCAGGGACACAAAACCTCTGGGATCTCTCCCTGGCATCTAAAGCTAGGGAGTCTCCATATGTGAAGACTTATTCCTGCTGTTCCCAGAGATCACCTGTTACAGGTAAGTAACTGTGCTATCTCCAGGAACAAGCAAGAATAAGTCTTCACAGCCCACCCATCTCCCCTAGGAGTTCTCTCTCTCTATCTCTCTTTCCTTTCCCTTTCCCTCTCTCTCTCTCTCTTTCTCTCTCTCTTTGTCTCAGCTCTAAAACTCAACTGAGGAGAGACAGTTGGGGAAGGCAGCACGCAGACGCTGTGGGATGGTCCCAAAGGCTTTCTGATTGGACGCTGGGGAGCGTTCCCGCGCAGGCTCCGTCGGTACCGACGAAACCCATATGTGAAGACTTATTCCTGCTGTTCCCAGAGATCACCTGTTACAGGTAAGTAACTGTTCTTTCTGCCGGGAGGAGCTACCAGCGCTCATCTTTATGCTTTTGTTTATGCAATTTCTCAATATACTGCCCAGGCTGAAGGCCATCAGGGTGGTTTACAATCACTACAAGCGAGTACTGATAGAATTCCTCGTCCCCAAAGGGCTCACATTATGTGTGTATCTTGGCGACCCTCAAGGCCCTGAATATGCCTGCTAACCTTCCGTCAGAGGAAGAGGCGCTGTAGGATCCGCTGTTCCAGGCGGTATGGAAATCGCAGAAAGTCTGTGATAAGGAAGCTCAGGAAGAAGCTATAGAAAAGGTGAAGTGACTCTGAACAAGCAACCTGTCAGTTCTGGTAGAAATAAGAAAACAGAATTTTGCCATAAAAGACTACCAGTCCCAGAATGCACCAGGTTTCCAACAGCCATTAGAGGAGCTGAAGTGGGGAAACGTGTGTTCAATCAGGAGGGCTATGAGGTAATCCCTAAGCACTCATCTCAAAGGGCAGGGCCTGATTCAGCACAGCTGCGCTGTATTAGGGAGGAGCACTCATCCAAGCAGAATAAGAGTAGAGTTTATTCTACAGATGACCATCTTCATGATCACCTTGGATATCGAGAGAATTGTCCTCCGTATCCTGAGAATCAGCTTGAGTTTGATCATCAGTTTCATCTGAAGGATCATCAGAAGCAGAAGCCAAACCGGACGGACAGAGAGGGAAAGAGACCCTTTAGAAGAAGGAAGAGAAAAGCCTTTGAGAGGTCTAGAAGAGTCCAAAGCAGTACGTATACTGGGAGGTATTCCAAGGGCCAGCATATACCATTGGACTGGGGAAAGCCAGAGGAATGGTGCTGCAGAGCTAGGAATCACCAGAGGTTACCTGTGAGGGAGACGGCTGCACGTGGAAGGGACCCTAAGACCTGTGCCAGAAGGTATGTGAAGAGAGATCCAGTGTCCAGGGATCTGGATTGGAAGGCTGGACATAAGAACTGGACTACATACTGGCCAGGCTATATAGAGAGGAACTCTAGCAGCAATGGAAGCTCAGGTATGAACACTGATCTATGCCCTAGCTATAACCTTGAAAGACAGCAGGGAAACAAGTATTCTCCTGAAAATGCTCCATTGAGAGATTCATCTGTGCCAATCCATGATATTGAACCCATGCTTGTTGAACAAGGGGGAATAATAGCAGATGAGGATCATGTTTATATGGACTGTTCTCTATCCAAACTCCGTTGGTAACTTTCTGTTATAAAGTACAGCAACCATCACAAAGAAATACAAATTTGTTCTTTAATCTACTCAGAAAAGCTCCTAAAGCAGGATTTGACCCACACAGTAGAAAGCAAGCCACCTAATGAATTAGCATGTGGATATAGTATAATGGTTAAGTTGCTGTAGAACTGTATTAATACAAGCATGTATACATACATATATCTGAGAGGTGTGTTTGAAGCAGTAGTTATTAGACTTACAGTATTGGCTTCAGGTTTCGGCATCTTGAGTGCTTTTTGGGATATTTTGATGAAGTCTGTAATGTGATCCTACTCAGGGATGATTTCTGAGCCCGCCTCCGTTCTCCGCCAAAGGTCCCTTTGGCTAGGCCCTCAGGCGTGGGCCCGCCCTTCGGTGCTTGCTTTTTAAAGAGTCCTGCTAGGGCCTGATAGGCCTTCGGTGCAGGGAGCGGGAGGCTGATGGCGGCTTCAATTAACTCTCCGTCCACCTCTTCCTCATGTGAGGGTGGTCTGTATATCACGCCAATGCAAATAGATTTCTCTGTCCCTCTTTCTAGTTTAATCCACAGTGCCTCCTCTCTCCCTTTTAAGCTCTGTAGTTCCAAAGCTTTAATATTATTTTTTTACATATAGTGCCACTCCTCCTCCCCTTCTTCCTATCCTGTCCTTTCTGAATAAATTATAGCCTGGTATAGTTACATCCCAGTCATGTTTTTCTGTGAACCATGTTTCTGTAACTGCCACTAAATCCAAGTAAGCCTCTCTCATTAAAGCTTCAATGCCTCCTTAGAGCAAGGTTATATCCCAGCGGAACTAAAAAGCGCCTCTATCCGCCCCATCTTCATGAATTCAAAAAAGCATGGGACAAACACAGAGGATCTCTAAAGGTAAAAAGGGGACTGTTGAAGTTGTTGATATGGAAGGACAGACTAGATAGGCCATGTGGTCTTTTTCTGTCGTCATATTTCTATGTTTCTATCTTCAAAGGTAAGGAATTGGACAAAGCTCAACCAAGCTCCTACAGACCCATCTCAAGCCTGCCTTTTGACAAAAATTCTTGAAAAGGCAGCACAAAACCAACTCCAAAACAATGTAGACAGCCACTCTCCACTTGACCCTCAACAACACGGGTTCAGATCAGGACACGGAGTGGAAACCCTCATCATGGCTCTAACAGACAAGCTGCTTAAAGGCATTGAAAAACCCACCGTTGGTTCCTTATCGTTCCTTTTCGTTCCTCCAGTTTAGTCCTCAACTCCTGGGTAGTGCACCTCCTCCTGCAGCCTGGAGACTGGACCAATCAGAAACCTCGACTCACTGGATGTAGCTAGCTGGAACTTCCATCAGCCCCCAGTGTGTCCAGTCTCCACGCAGCTGAAGGACCTTGTGAGCCTAGCTTGGGCTCACTAGAGAAACCAATAAGGAGCAGGCTCTTTTATCTTACTTTTGCTCTTTAGTTATGATTATTTTCTTAGAGTGGTTGCTGTTTCTTTAAGACAGCACAAAGCCTACATAAATAATTAAATAATTAAGGAACGATGTCTCTGGGCAGAGGGGTTTGACTCCATAGCCTACTCTGCCTTCCTTGATCTCCCTTCTCTCCGGACTGTCTTTGCTGCAGGATCTCTTACCCCTTGATTGGACGGGGTAGAGCTCCTTACTGATGCCCTCCGGCAGTCCGCTGTATTTTACAGTTGTCAGCGCTGACTCCGGGGCCGTTTTTTTCTTCAGTGGCAGCAGTGTCTTCGGCGTTCCGGCCCTTTTACTTTGATAGGGCTTTGGAACGCTGGTAGAGGAACCCTTCCGTCAGGTACAGGCCGGGGGGTGTGTGAGGGAGACAAGGGGATTGCAGTGCCTTGCTGGACGGCGCTTTCGGCGCCATTGCAAAAGCGCGCCAAATCGCGGCTTGCAGCCGCGGTCATTTTATGCTCCCGCGTGCAGCAACGGCGGTTCGGTTTTTGCTTGCACAGCCTGTCAGCGTTTTGGGCCGCGATTCTTTTCTTCCTGTACTTTATTTTCGGGGATTTCTTCTCTTTGATTTCCTGCGGTGTTTTTTCGGCGGGGCCCTTAGACTGCGGGGGGGGGGGGCTCTCGTTTACAACGTCAGCTTACCTAGATAAATTTTTCCATAGCGTTGCATAGGGGCTTAGTTTCTCTGCTCCAGCAGGCTGCTATATTGTTTTCAGCCCTCTCTCTCTCCTCTTAAGGGACCACTGTTATTACTCTTTCCCACTTATTCTGGTGGGATTGTGGGGACGCTTCTCCACTGTGCTGAGGTGGCCGTTAGCCCCTTCTCCTCCTTGGGGGTCCGCTGGGTTGGTATTTCATGCCAGCGCGGTCCCAGTGTGTGATTTGTGGTACACTCAGGAGTGCAGCCCCAGACACAGGTGTTTGTGGGTGCTGTGCTTCGGTGTCCCTCACTCTGGAGCAGCAAATGGAGGATGCGGCAGGCCCTGTCCTGCCTGAGGTGGTGGCGGAGCCTGAGGGGGAGGCTTGGACTCTGGGGCCTTCCGTCCCGCCGGTTGAGGGGGCGTCTGGTTCTCCCGGGGCCTCGGGGCCCCTGGAGGATTTTTCCCCAGAATTTGTTTTGCTTATGCATCAGGTGTTCTGCCGCCAGCGGCAAGGACTTGTACCGGCGTTGGCCCCCCTCACATCGGTAAGTATTCCTTCGGGATTGCCGGTTCCTGAGAAGCTCGTGGTCAAAGGCCAGGGCCTGTCTTCGTTGGGTCCAGCGTCTCCGTGAGTCTGCCTCTTTGGGGCAGGACGAGATGCGGGAACTTCAGCGGTTGGAGTCCGGTTCGGCTTATTTGGCGGATGTGCACTATGATCTAATTCGTGCCTTATCGAGTAGTATGGCGTCTCTAGTAGCGGTGCGCAGAGCCTTGTGGTTGAAGAACTGGGCGGCCGACGGGTCTTCTAAGTCTCGTCTTGGCAAGCTTCCATTCAGAGGGAAGTTATTGTTTGGTGAGGACCTTGATAAGCTGGTCAAGGATTTAGGGGAGTCCAAGGGTGGTAGACTTCCGGAAGATAAGCCCAAGCAGGGACGTTTTTCCCAGTCCTTTCGGGGGCAGACTAGAGGACTTCCGCAGATTTCGCACGCCCCGTTTTGCGGGCTTCCAGCGGGGTCGTTTCCTCTCCCGGTCCCAGGGGTTCCGGGGAGCGAGCCGAGGTTTTGCCGCCCCTGCTCCCGGTGCCGCTCGAAAGCCCCAATGAAGGGCGGCGGGACCCGGCGGATGGTCTGTCTATCGGAGGACGTCTGAGGGGTTTTCTTTCCGCCTGGACCCAAATCACGTCGGACCAGTGGGTCTTAGAAATTATCCGCGACGGCTATGCCTTGGATCTGGCGGTTCCTGTACGGGACTCGTTCGTGCAGTCCCTCTGCTGCGGTCCTCAAAAGGCCTTACAGATTCGTCAGACCTTGGCTCGTCTTCAACTGGGCGCCGTCGTCCCTGTTCCTCCCGATGAGTGCGGACTGGGACGCTACTCCATTTATTTTGTGGTGCCAAAGAAGGACTGTTCGGTTCGTCCTATCCTTGACCTCAAAGGGGTGAATCGCTGCCTCCGGGCCCCTCATTTCCGGATGGAAACTCTCCAGTCCGTCATTGTCGCGGTTCGTCAGGGGGAATTTCTCTCCTCTCTCGATCTTTCCGAGGCATATCTCCGTGTGCCAATCAGGGCGTCGCATCAGAAGTTTCTTCGGTTCGCTCTGCCCTGGGGTCATTTTCAATTTCAGGCGCTGCCCTTCGGCTTGGCGACGGCTCCTCGCGTCTTCACGAAGATAATGGTCGTCGTGGCGGCAGCGTTACACAAGCAAGGTATTCTGGTGCATCCCTATCTCGACGATTGGCTGATAAGGGCCAAATCCCTGGAGGAGAGCAGACAGGTCACCCACAGAGTGGTGGAGTTTCTGCAGAGCCTAGGTTGGGTGGTCAACCCGCTCAAAAGCCATTTGACTCCGACTCAAGTCCTCGAATATCTCGGAGTGCGGTTCGATACCCGGATTGGGTCCATCTTCCTCACAGTACGCAGAGCACAAGTTCTTCAAAAGTTGGTGCAGAACTTCAGGACGCTGTCGGCGCGGAAATATCTTCAGGTGTTGGGGACCATGGCGGTGTCTCTGGAGGTTGTCCCTTGGGCTCGGTTTCACATGCGAGCGTTGCAACGGGCCTTGCTTCGATGTTGGTCCAATCAGACCGAGTCCCTCCACAAGCGTCTCCCCTGCCCGCTGAGCGTTCGGCAGGCCCTGCGCTGGTGGCTGTGCCCTGCGAAATTGCAAGCGGGAGTGCCTCTGGAACAGCCGGAGTGGCTCCCTCTATTTACGGACTCGAGTCTCACAGGCTGGGGGGCTCATTGCGGCACTCAGTTCGCACAGGGGCGGTGGTCGGCGGAGGAGAGTTCCTGGTCGATCAACCGTCTGGAGCTGAGAGCCGTGTTGCGGGCTCTCCAGCTGTTCCAGAGCATGGTTTGCCGCAAGGCGGTACGAGTGTTGTCGGACAATGCAGCCACGGTGGCATACATCAACCGGCAGGGCGGCACAGGGAGTGCTGCCATGGAGCGTGAGGCCGACTTGCTGTTTGCCTGGGCGGAGATGCGCTTGCAGGCCATTTCGGCGGCCCACATTGCCGGAAGGGAAAACATGACAGCGGATTTTCTCAGCAGAGTTCAGGTGGATGCCGGAGAGTGGGAATTGCATCCGGACGTGTTCGATCAGGTGACTCGCCGGTGGGCCGTACCCGTCATGGACTTGATGGCGACGTGTCATTCGGCAAAGGCGCCTCGTTTCTTCAGTCGCCGATGGGAACCCATGTCGGAAGGGATCGACGCCTTGATTCAACCGTGGCCGACGTCGGGTCTGCTCTATGTGTTTCCTCTGTGGGCCCTGCTCGGTCGCGTGATTCAGCGGGTCGAGGCTCATCCGGGAAAAGTATTGCTGATCGCACCGGATTGGCCTCGGCGCCCTTGATACGCGGATCTAGTCCGTCTCTTGGACGGCCTCCCGTGGCGGCTCCCCTTATCTCCGGAGCTCCTGATTCAGGGGCCCCTTCGGATGCCACACGTGGTTCGATTCTCGCTTACGGCTTGGCCATTGAAAGGGCGAGGCTAAGAAAAAGAGGCTACTCTAGAGCGGCTGTGTCGACCTTGCTTCAGGTCCGCAAGCGGTCCACTTCGCTCGCTTATGTGCGCGTTTGGCGTATCTTTGAGGATTGGTGTTCCAGACATCAGGTTCGCACGGCCAGGGCGTCTGTGCCTGTCGTGCTGGCCTTTTTGCAAGATGGCTTCGAAAAGGGGCTGGCCGCCAGTTCTTTGCGGGTGCAATTGGTGGCCTTGGCCTGCTATACAGGTAAGATTCAGGGTGTGTCTCTTGGGGCGCATGGCGACGTAGTGCGTTTTCTGAAAGCGGTTACCAGGCTTCGACCGGCGCGCTGTGTTTCTGTTCCCGCGTGGGACCTCAATTTGGTCCTGAGGGCCCTGACTAAGGCCCCGTTCGAGCCCTTGACTCAGAGTTCGCTCAAAGATTTGACCCTTAAGGTGGTTTTTCTGGTGGCCATCTGTTCAGCTAGACGGATTTCCGAGTTGCAAGCGCTTTCGTGCAGGGAGCCCTTCCTTTGCTTCTCGCGTGACAAGGTGGTGCTTAGGCCGGTGCCTTCTTTTTTGCCCAAGGTGTCTACCTCTTTTCATGTCAATCAGACGGTGACGCTCCCGGTTCTGCGGGCGGTTGCAGGGCAAGCTTCTGATCGCGGTTTGAGTCGTTTGGATATCAAGCGCATGTTACGCCATTATTTGTCCGTCTCGGCTTCCTTTCGTAAGTCGGATTGTCTGTTTGTGCTGTTTGGTGGCCCCCGGAAGGGGGAGGTAGCTTCTAAAGCATCTCTTTCCAGGTGGATTAAGGAGGCCATTGCATCAGTGTATTTGTTGCAGGGCCGTTTAGTTCCTGCCGGTCTCCGCGCGCATTCCACGAGAGCGCAGGCAGCTTCCTGGGCGGAGCATGGTTTGGTTCCGCCGCTGGAGATTTGTAAGGCGGCTACCTGGGCGTCGCTGCACACGTTTAGTAAGCATTACCGGCTGGATGTGCTAGCGTCTCGGGATGCCTGTTTTGGGTCGGCGGTTTTGCGTGCCGGCTGGCAGGGTCTCCCCCCGTTAGTACTGCTCTGTTACATCCCAGGAGTTGAGGACTAAACTGGAGGAACGAAAAGGAAATTGAAATTACACTTACCTGGTAATTGTAGTTCCTTGAGAGACGACAGTTTAGTCCTCCATCCCACCCGAGGTCTTTAGTATTAGCTCGGCACGTGTTTTCCGTCAACAAGAATTTTGGCAGGTGAGTGTCTATGGCTTTCCTGTTATTCCATTGTACATTCATCCTCTCTCTCTCTTTTTTTATGCCCTTTGTAGGGGAGTAGAGTATCGCTGTGGAGTATCTCCCCTCTTCGTCTGTGACGGGGGGTTCCATTCTCTTCGTGTTCTGGTTCAGTTTTGTAGAATTGCAAACAAAAAAAAAAAAAAATTGTTGAAAGGCTACTTATTTGTTCCTCTTGTGAGTCTGCTTTGTCAATAGTTCACTGGGGGCTGATGGAAGTTCCAGCTAGCTACATCCAGTGAGTCGAGGTTTCTGATTGGTCCAGTCTCCAGGCTGCAGGAGGAGGTGCACTACCCAGGAGTTGAGGACTAAACTGTCGTCTCTCAAGGAACTACAATTATCAGGTAAGTGTAATTTCAATTTCCTCCAGTTTAGTCCTCAACCTCTGGGTAGTGAACCTCCTCCTGCAGCTTGGAGACTGGGCATGTCAAACTCATGACATCACTGGATAGTGCGGCTTGAGGATCAGATGAATTCAAGGCGGTAGGAGCAGGCTGCGTGGCTTTCGGCCCTGCAGTTAAGGCCTTTGGGCTCTGTCAGTCTGCTGAGGCCTCCTTTTTGCAGCGGCTGCTGTTCTTGGCGCTAAAATTTGTTGGCAAAGGGGCGGCCATTTTCTCTCTAGGTATTTGGACTGTGTGGTGGGAGTTGCACGAGCTGCCTGTGTGAGGAAGTCAGGCAGAATAGCTAGATTTTTAGGTCTAGTGTTTCTTTCTTTTGTAGGTTTTTTTGAGGCTCGGGGGGGTTCCTCAGCCTTAAGGGGGCTGTTGTCAGTCCACTTTATTTTTAAGTTTATTCTTAGTTTTATAGGACAGCAGTTTTGGCATTGATATCTGATGCCACATGTTCTCTCCCTCCTAATCATGTCTGAGGAGCATCTGTTAAGTCCCAGGATATTAGGTAAATTTCCAGCTTTTAGGTTCTTCAAGGGCAGAGCCCTAACTTGTAGTTGGAAGGAGGGACAGGCTGGAAGTGTGCTTTTGTGTATTCTATAGTGAAAGTTGCCCAAAAGCCTATGGTTTCACAGGGACAGGTTTAGGAAACCTTAGGATATAAAAAAATATATTATAATAATAACAGTTAAACTGTCAACCAAGAAGTGCCTGTGCTATCAGAGGGCAGCTGGTACACTCAATAGTGCCTTTCTCTGTCCGTGAATATGCAGCCATCATCAGATTGATCTCTGCAAGTCAGGGAAGAAATAACCACAGGGCCACCTCATGGGCACTCAGGGGTTAGTGACTAAACAAGCAACAGTAATGTTCTGCAAATCCAGATTATATGACCAAGATTTAAAGCTCTTAACTTCTGTATCGTTTGTCGGGCTCTGGTGCCCTAAAGGCCACCAGATGGCAGCGCTGCTTATGAATCACATATAGTATTCAGTGCCCCCATCCCTGGGGAGGTTTGTAAAATACGAAATCGTATTCTTCATCGGGTTCACACAGGCAGCAACCTCTAAGACCTCCACTTGCAAGGTTGTCGGTGTATCCCACCGCTATTTCTCTGACTGCAGGAAAGCCGGGGGGGGGGGGGGTGCCTGTGTGTTTCATGGCTCCACTTAGCATGCCCTTCCCAGGAAATTCTCATTTATTTCTAGAGCCTGTGCTGTCAGAGCAGGGCTTTAAGCACTTAGTAGGGGCACTGACCCGTCTGTCATCCTGTTAAAGGGCCCATGCTGAGGGTGAAGAGAAGGACGTCTAGGTAGCACAGTCTGGGACTTAGCACTCCAGGGCACTGGAAGGTTTCATAGCGGAAGTCAATACTCTGTGTATGCTCCATCTATTCAGCCTATGTTCAAGCGTGCTCACTGCACTGTTTGGGTGACAGGAGCTGGGTCACCCGTATATGTAGATGTGCATTTTGTATGTGCTCACAATTGCTTAGGCATGATTTTTGGGTGCACCCTTTGCAGAGTGAGACTGCATTTCTTTGCTCAGACTGTATTATCAGGCTAAGGTAATTTCTCCAGTAATGGGGGGGATGTCGATTGTAATACAGTGCGTGAGGTCTTCATGGTGTTACATAGGATTGGAGATGCAGTCGTGGGATCTGCTGTGGAGTGAGCCGTCCGGAGCAGCTAGTGTCAGTCACCAGTTTCCCTTTCTCTTTGGGCTTTGCTCCCAGATACTAGCCCCTCTTTCTTTCTGATGTCCAGGACGCAAGGTCCCCAGCCCACTGGACAATCTATTCTCAGCCTTTTCTCAATGCTGGCAGAAGGACTTGAAGAGCGAGAAAAGAAGACCAGGAAGCAGCACCAGCTCTGATGTCTCTCCACTGCCAGTGTTTGCTACGGTCACATATTCCCAGTCAGTTATTTATTTGAGTATACTGATTGCCTACAGGTCAGGGTGGCATATAGTCGATTACTGTATTTCTATTTCCCTTGTCCCTGAATGGCTCACAATTTAGGTTTTGGTACCTGAGGCAGAGGGTTAAGTCGCTTAAAGAAGGCCAGAAGGACCACCTGTGGGACCAGAAACCCCAGTTTTTATGGCCCAAGGTTGTTGGTTTCGATTGGAATTCAAACCCTTGGTCCTCTGGCAACTTGCCTCAACCACTAGGCCGCACTGCTCCGTGTGAGCTCGCCACAGGGCCATAGGGCCAGGCGCAGCCTGTTACTTCCAAGGCAGAGACCTTGGGGAGGTTCAGTTCATAAGGATACGAGAAATGTCATACTGGGTCAGACCAAGCTCTTTCAGGTTCAGTATCCTGTTTCCTAGGGTAGCCAATCCAGGTCTTAAGGGCCTGGCTGGTTTCCAAAAAGACGAATAGGCTACTCAATGCTTGTATCGGGGCGAGCAGTCGATTCATGTAGGCTCATATTTTAAGGGTTCCATTGCATGTACAACAAATGTGACGCTCTGTTGGGTTGTGTGCCTTGTAGAACATCTTGAATTGGTGAAAGTTGGTATAAAAAAAAATCATAATTTTCCAGCTTCTCTCTAATAAAAGGTTATGGACCATTCCTCTGGGAGCTTGGCCAAAAACTTTGTTAAACTCCCTACGTTCGGATATTGTTTCGCGCAGGGCTCTTGGTGTACACAGGAGACCCAGTGGTCAATCAACTGACTGGAAATGCGAGCGATACGCCGGGCGTTGCAGGCTTTCGAAGCTACGGTGACAGGTTGAGTGGTGCGAGTACTGTCCGACAACTCCGCGGCGGTGGCCTACATCAAATCGTCGGGGCAGAACCGGAAGTGTGGCCATAGAGGTCATGGCAGAGGGTCTGTGTGTATGGATAGAGCTTTGGCTGCCAGCATTTTCGGTGGCGCATATTGTGGGTAAGGACATTGTGATGGTGGATTTCCTCAGCTGGGTCCAAGTAGATGCCGGAGAATGGGAGTGGCATCCGGAGGTGTTCGCACAGATTGGTCGCATTTGGCGACAGCCAGTAATGGACCTCATGGTGGCGTTTCACTCTACGTAAATGGGCTGCTTCTTCAGCAGAAAGGAGGTCGGAAGGCATTGGCACACTGTTTCAATGGCGGCCATCGTCCGGTCTTCTCTGTCTTTCCACCGGGGACACTCATAGGTTGAGTGGTTCTGCGTATCGAAGCGCTTCAGGGAAACGTGTGGTTGGGGCCTCGAACTGGCCTGCCTCATACGGTTGCTCGACGGGAATCCTTGGAGGTTTCCGACATTGGAGATTCTGTTGCTTCGGAGTTCCCTTCTAATGCCTCAGATGCATCGGTTTTCGCTTACGGGGTGGCCATTGAAAGGGCAAGCTTAAGGAAAAAGAGTTGCTTGGCAGCAGTCTTTGCCACCTTGCTGCGCAAAAAAAAAAAAGTCTGTCTCTTGCATATGTGTATATATGGCGCATTTTTTGAGGACGGGTGCTCGCGGAGGCATGCTCGTGCGACAAGTGTCAGTTCCCTTGGTATTAAGTTTTCTGCAGGACAGGTTTGGTAAAGGCAGGTCCTGGAGAGTTCAGTTAGCAGCTCTGTCTTGCTATAGGGGCAAAGGACAGGGAGTGGCTCTCATGCACAGGTCGATGTGGTACGCTTTCTCAGGCGGTTACCAGACTGTAGCCCTCTCGTAGGATATTAATTCCACCGGGGAAGCCTCAAGTTGGTTTTAGGAGCATTAGCTAGCGCGCCATTGGGGCCCTTGCAACAGGCGTAGGTTAAGGGTTTTGCCTTGAAGACGGTATGTTTGATGGTCATCTGTTCGGCGAGGCGATTTTCGGAGTTGCAGGCGTTGACCTGTCAGGAATCGGTTTTTGTCTGTCTCCAGACAGAAGGTGACCTGGCAGCTGGTTCTGTCGTTGCCAAGGGTGGTTTCTACGTTCACCTAACTAAAATGGTCTCTCTTCCAGCGCTAGGTGCGGCGGAGGGGAGCATATTAAACCATAGCTTGCGCTGTTTGGACATCAAGAGAGTGCTGCGGCAGTGTTTTAAAGGTTTCAGAAACTTTCGCAAAGTGGATCGTCTCTCTTCGGGGTGTTCGGAGGGCCCCACAAAGGGAAGCGGCGGCGAAGGAGTCCATTTCTGGATGGATTGGAGCGGCGAGTGCATCAGCTTATCTTCTACGGGACTGTACAGTCCCAGGGAGCTTACAAGCTCACTCTACCAGAGTGCAAGCGTCTTCTTGGATGGAGCACAGTTTGGTTCCGCCAGTGGACATCTGTAGGGATGCCACTTGGTTGTCTCTCCATACTTTCAGTAAGCACTACTGCCTAGATGTTCTGGTGGCTAAGGAAGCCGTTTTCAGGGAGGCGGTGTTGAGATCCGGCTGGAAAGGTCCCTCCCAATGATTACTGCTCTGATACATCCCCAGAGGTTGAGGACTAAACTGGAGAAACAATAAGGAAATAAGAATTACACTTACCTGGTAATTGTGGTTCCTTGAGTGACTCAGTTTAGTCCTCATTCCCGCCTGGAGATGGGGTTTTAGCAGTGGTCTTTCTGTTGGGGGAAGTGCAAGGTTAAAAGTGGATATAGGCCTTCGCTGGTGTTCAGTCATTTTGATGCTTCCATTTGTTTTGTGCTATATTGTTATATTATTATATTGTTATATATTGCTATATTGCTCTGGATTGTTTAGTGCTAGGCATTCGACAGAAAGGAGAGCATGCAGGAAACAGTCCCTTTCCTTCTGGAAGGGGAGTAGTAGGTAGTTACTGATTTTTTGCTCCTTTGAGTCTGCTTTGTCAATAGTTCACTGGGGCTGATGGGAGGGACCAGCAGGCTATATCCAGTGATGTCATGAGTTTGACATGCCCAGTCTCCAAGCTGCAGGAGGAGGTTCACTACCCAGAGGTTGAGGACTAAACTGGAGTCGCTCAAGGAACCACAATTACCAGGTAAGTGTAATTCCTATTTTTATTTCAATACTCCTAGACATTTCAGCGGCATATGACTCCATAACGCATGATTAGCTCACTCATAGATTGCAAGAAATTGGGCTCATGTTTTGTCATGGTTTAAATCCTACCTAACAAACAGAAGCATCCAAGTTGAAATCGGTAACATGTCGAAACCATTCTACCAAAAATTAGGTATACCACAAGGATCTGCATTATCACTTCTCTTTAACCTATATTTATTTATTTATTTTATTTATTTAACAGTTTTTATATACCGCACTATTTATCATCAGTGCGGTTCACATTGAACAACAAATACCTAACAATAAAAATTGATATAGGCTTACAGATAAGGAAGGTAAACTGGGTATAAAACCGGGGAAAACTATATACAATAAATATGTAACATCATGGCTTGGTATTTACAGAGATGTAGCACTTTCCACATTTTTACAGCATTTGTTCTGGGTTGTTGCTATGTGGAGGGGAGTTAAGTGAGTCAGGCAGATGGGAGTTCTGAGGTATGTATGGTAGCTGGAAGTGCAAAGTGAATAAATAGTGCTTAATGGTCTTTCTGAATTGAGTGATATTCCTTATTGATCTGATGCTGGGAGGGAGTTTGTTCCAGCACTTGGGAGCATATGACACAAAAGCCCTGTTATTGGTTAATTGAGTCCATTTTGTGGCGATGCTAGGAGTAACTAGTGTGTTTTCCGTTGCTAGTCTCCTGGATCTGTTGTCTGGTGCATGAGTGAGGAGATTTGAGATCGAGGCAGGAGATATTTTATTAATGGCCTTAAAAGTGATGAGTAAAGTTTTATATGTTATTCTGCAGCTTATCGGGAGCCAGTGTAGATCGATTAGTATTGGTGTTATATGATCTCTTTTTGAAGCTCCTGACAAGATGCGGGCTGCCGCGTTCATTGCCAGTTGAAGTGGACTTAATGTACTCTTTGGGAGGCCCTGAAGAATGATATTCGCATAGTCGAAGTGGGGTGTGACTATTGCTTGGAAAATTGTACGGAAATCCTTGGTCTCCAGCATTGGTTTCAGGTGGCGCAGTGTTTTTAATTTGTAGTAGATTGTCCTTACAGTGTTTTTTATGTGCTCCTTAAGATTGAGTTGTTGATCGAGTGTCACACCAAGGTACTTTATGGTGGCCTTGATTGGGAGTTCTGCATCTCTTACTATGAGGGTAGGTGGTGGAGAGAATTGCTTGTTTCTTGTGGCTATGAGTACTTCAGTTTTCTTGAAATTTATTCTCATGTTCTGAATGAGGAGCCAGTCAGTTATAGCATTGAAGCAATTGATTAGTCCCGAGTAGTCAGGATTTGAGACATTGATCTGTGTGAAGATTAGCACGTCATCTGCATATAATAGACAGGATATACCAAAGTCTCTGGTGATTTGGCAGATTGGCTGCATATATATGTTAAAAAGCAGCGCAGATAAAGAAGAACCTTGGGGTACTCCTTGTTTCTGTTGAAAGGGTTCAGATAAAAAGCTTCCCAACAGATACAGATACATATTATATATATATATGTATAATATATATATATATATATGTATAATATATATGTATATATATATATATATATATATATATGAGGGATATATATACTGTGACGCTCGTGCCCCTACCAGGCGGTTGCCTAGTAGGGACGGCTGGCCACTTTTATCCCTTCGAGGGTTGTAGTTGTGTTAATAAGAGAAGCCAAGTGGTTATTCAAAGCGCACAGGAAATTTTTATTCGGTTTCCAAAGTTGGCAAGTGATGAACATAAAAATTCTTTAAGCACTTTTTCCAGACAAAAGAAATACAGGATAATTTCTCCAAATCAAAAATGTCCAAACAAAACTCACAGCAGTTTCTATTCTTCACTGCAATTGCTTGCCATTTCAAAACACAAAAGCATTTGTAAAACTTTTCACAGCTTCCAACCTCGCTGTTGCCACGCCCATACAAACAGTTCTAGCTGTTTGGGCCTTCACTAAAGTTTTTCAGTTTTTACTTCTTAAGAGAGAGATTCCTAACCTCTTGTCTTCAGGGTTACTCTTCTCTTTCAACTCTTGAAACTGCTTTAACTTGCAACAGCTTCCTTTTGTATTTCAGTGTTTTCTAACTCACAATACTATTGTATTTTAGTGCACAGCTCACATTCCATCTCAGAGGCTTCTGACTCAATAACACTTTCTTCAGGGCCTACCTCCATACTCTCAATTGAGCTACAGCTTTGTGCTCTCTGGAAGTGCTCTGGTGTCTTTTCCTTCAGAGTCTTCACAATGTTAAACAGTCTCTCACACTGCCTGGCCTTGGCTCCTCCAAGCCGGTCTCTTGTGTGTCTCTCCTGCTTAACCTCCCTCCTGAGATACTTCTTGCTGTGCTGAGGCTTCAGGTGTCTGAAGGTCTCCTCTGAGTCAGAGCAAGAACTATTCTGGTGGCACTGTTCATTCCCTGCGTACCTTCCTTGGCTGCGTTTGTAATGGTTCCTCCATTTGCTGCTCTCCTTGGCTGCAAGGGTTTTCCACGGTTTGGCCCCAGATCTCTCCTGTCTGTGCCTCCTGGGAATTGGACTTGAGCCTGGGCTAGGGCTTGAACTGCAGCTGCCACTGGTGCTTGCTCCTGCACTCCTCCTGGACATTCTGCTCACAGCTCCTTCCTCCTTCAAACTGTGCCTCTCTCTTTTGTTTGTTCTTCCTCTGCTAACTGTTGAGCTGGGCAACTCCCTTCCTAGCTCCGCCCACTTGGACCTCCTACTCCTCTGCAGGGTTGTCCTGTGGTCTGTGATTGGCTTACGCTTAGCTCTGCCCTCTAGGTTTCTTTCAGTGCTTCTAGTATGGAGCCTAGGTTTTTGGACTCCCATCCCCCGCAATGAAAAAAAATCCTTCTTTTTTCCAGTTTTCCCTAGCTGGGCTGCACTCACCTCATCACAATACATATGTATATGTATATATAGATATGTGTATGCATATATATATATGGGCATAACTTATGCACACACACATACATGAATATAAGTCTGAAGATACATGCCTGCAACTAAGCCCCATAAGAACATTCACATGGGGAATGTGAGGGGAAAAGATTCATCTAACAAGAAGAAGGTGGAACCCACTTGAAAGATATAGAGAGAATCTATTTCTGCGGGCTAAGAGGGTGCAGGAATGCAATCCAGTGAAATAACCAGGATGGTTGCGTGAAAAAACAGAGGATAATATCAGTCTGTAAAGAGCAAGTCGGGAGTCCTGTAGAACTCTGACATGGTAAATGGACAGAAACGCATAGGAGAAGATACCAGGATGACCCATTGGAGGGACACAGGGGTATCAGGCGTTACTAGTAGAATATGTGCTGTCCATGACCTTGGACATTCACGCAGAAAAAGCCTATATTCTGTACTATAACAGGAGACAAGAGGGTGTGGAGAACCCTCACAGTCATGGAAAATGATTGATAAGCTTTTTCTACTATATAGAGTAGCCATCAGAGATAAAGTTCAATGCTCTGTAGCAAGGGCCCATAGTAGAAAGCTTCTCTGAGATTGCAGAGAGCATTATGCAGGAGAATTAGGAGATAAAACTGACTGTAAGTCAGGTGTAATGCCACATCCCAGGAAAAGGAGATGGCTAGAAAGAAGATAATGTGAGAAGCCTGAAGTGAGAAGGATTATCCAAGATAGATGAGGACTAGCTTGGAATCACTACTAAGGCTAGACAAAAGTCGTGGAAGATAGACTGGAAACTTGTGGAAAAATACCAGGGGTTCAATCATTGAAACTCCTGCATGCACAGCAGCTGAAAGAGACAGCAGAGAGAATCTTCCTGTGCAGAACAGAGAGAAACAGACAAAGGGAGAGGAAAATGCCTGTCCCTGTCTGATGAGCTGTCCAGAGAATTTATTCAAGGAAAGCAAAAAAGTCTACACTGGAATGAAAGGCTAGAGAAGCTGTTCAGTATGGAACCACTCATTCAGGGAAAACCCTGGATGAGAGGGTAAACTCACTCCAACACATCACACCAATACTAGCATCCCTTCATTGGTTACCAATACAAAGCATGATAATATATAAAACAATAATAACCTCATTCAAAGCATTAAATGACATGGCTCCGACTACACTATGTAATCTAATATGCAAAGAAACACCTAAACCTCCTCACAGAAAAGAACAATTAAATAAACTAAAGATTCCGAAGGACTTCATAAAAGCACATAAATTAACCAACAATAGAGCCTTCTCTCACAAAACTCCAACTATCTGGAATTCCCTACCAGAGGATCTGCGATCACTAACAGAGATCATGGAATTCCATAAAAAATTAAAAACTTATCTATTCACTAAACACTACAACACCATGGAAAACCTTACACTCAACTTAGATAAAGGCTAAACAGGTAACCGACTACACAAAGCACAAACCTCCCACCTAAATGGACAACACACATAACTCAAACGAAATGACGATCCAATCTCTTACGCCCTAATACCCCCTTATGTATATAGTTACATCTGTTATGTACTATCTTATGTATATACACACTACATTTTGTTAGTTAATTGTTTTAACACGGTTCCAGTTTAAATTCACTGTTTAGTTTCCTTGACTTAACTTTGATTAATTTATCATATTTTAAGATGTTCCATGTTCTATGTTATTTTAAGATGTTCTATGTAAAACAAACTTCGCTTTGTTAATTGTTGTTATTTGTACACCGCAACTGATCTCTGGAAGATGCGGTATAAAAATGAGTGTTAAATAAATAAAATAAAATAAAATAAAATAGAGAAACAGGTGACTTACCATATGGTGAGTCAGCTGAAGGAAAAAAATGTTCATGTTGGAACAGAAACTATCATAGGATAGCTGTAACTTCCCTTCTTGTTAGTAAGAAGAGGAGAATTCTGTAACCCATGGACAAGAATATCCTGACAGCTTAGCATACTGAAGAAGGAAAACCAAGTGTAGAGCTTTAAGAAAAAACAGTGAACAAACTTCTGCTAAGAAGAAGTTAACTGTAGATTGCAACCTTCAGGAACCTATGGTTGCTGGGTATGCTCAGACTGGCTAGAGTTTGGATTCTTCAGACTAGGACGAGGTGTCCCTTGCTTGGGTACATCTGGATGATGGGCAGTAGAAGAGTGAAACCTTCTTTTCTTAGGGAAAGAAGGTTTGGTAGGACATTTCCTACCTCCTGGGGAAGAAGGCGGCTTAGAATGGTCTCCAGAACCAGGGAAGTCAGTGGAGCAATGAGCAACCTGACATAAAGCCTCCTTATTGAAGAGATTTTCTCCAGTACAAGGAGAATTACCCAGTGTGTGTTGTGCCCATCTGCTCAAGTCTGAAGCTTGGAGCCAGGCTCTACGACGTGCTCCAATGGCAATAGCAGAGGATCTGCTAACAGACTCAAAAGAGTCTAGAGAAGCACGAGAAAGAAACCAAGAGATATTCCGGCTATGACTAAGAAGCAAGGAATAGTCTGCAGCCTTAGGCTCTGATAAAAAAGGAGTCAAAAGGGATAATTTCTTTGTGACCTCCTGGAGTGTTAGACTCATATAAAATATATAAGAGATAATCCTTGATGCCAGCATAGATGTTTGGAAGGTTTGACGTCCAAAGGCATCAAGACCTGGCAGATAAGAAGAATGCTTCTTCTTGCTTTTTACCTTCCTCATTGCTAATTCCACTACAATGGAATGATGGGGAAGTTGAGTTTTTTGAAACCCTGGAGAGGGGGGCACCTGATACAGAACATTAGTTGCTGTAGAAGGTGAGGGAACCCTTAAAGGTGATTCCCATATCCTCAGAAGAAGATCCTGCAAAGAATGATGTAAAGGAAGCATTATATTTTCCTTTTCTGCAGGACAGCCTCAAGTAAAGTCACAGCCAGGGATAGGAATAGCAAGAAAGGTTGCCATGTCAAGGAGAAATTTCTGAAAAGAAGGATCTCCAATGGGATCTACCTCTGGATAAGCTAAGGTTGAAGGAGCAGCCTGAGCACCAGAGGATGTACTGGTCTGGTGCAGAAAAAGAACCCCACTAAATGGATAGTGGTACTGGCAGTCACGATTTGAGGCAGTGAGTACTGCATCGTCCATGCCAGGTATCGATTCCAAACTAGGCATAGAAAGGATCGATGGTACCGATGTAACTGCAGGAATCGATACCGATACCTGAGGCGGAATCGGAGACGGTAATGTCATCGAAGCAATTATCGGAGGCTGCTCAAGCGGTACCGAGGCAACCAGAGACGCTTGGTGAATATCCTCGGTACTGCGTATCCGGAAACGATAACGGTCGGTTCCGAGACGTGTCGGTACCCAGTCATCTAGACTAGATATCGATTCCAGACTCGGCATCGAAGGGAGCGAGTCTATCGATGCATGCCTAGAGGGTACCGGCGTCGGTGGAGGTATCGGCGATGCCGATACAGGAAAGTCAATCTGGGTCGTATCGATCGGTCCCAAAGGTACCGAGGACGCCAGATGACGATCCCTGGTGAAGAGTGGAACACTCAACACCGGTGCCGATGCCGGGGTATCGCTACCGCTCGAAGCGGGTGCCATCCCCGAGCATGGCTCAGATACAGGAAAGTCAATCTGGAACGTATCGATCGGTCCCGAAGGTACCGAGGACGCCAGATGACGATCCCTGGTGAAGAGTGGAACACTCAACACCGGTGCCGATGCCGGGGTATCGGTACCGCTCGAAGCGGATGCCACCACCGAGCATGGCTCAGGTATGTTCTGTGAGGGGTGAGCCCCAGGAACAACCTGAAACCCCTGAGATGCTTTGGAGCCCGAAGACTCCCGCCGGGGTTTAATGCCAATGGGTTCTTGAGGGCAAGGCCGGAGCCGTCATCATGCTTGGCATGAGACCTACCACTCAAGGATTGGCAAGTCTTAACAGACTGTTTGTGGGTTACCTGATTTTGTAGAGAAGAAAAGGCCGGTGCCCTCACTGCAGGAGGGAAAACGGTATCGAGGGAAACTCGAAAGAGGGAAGATCTTCTCACAGTATTGCAGCCTGAATGTTCAGGGGAAAAAGGGTCAGGACCCAAACAGGTTAGACACCAGGCATTGGAGTCTAAAAAGAAAACTGTGTTTCCACAGTGAAGGCACTTCTTAGGAGAAGGCGGCTCCATAATGGAGAGGCCTTGTAGGCCTAAAAAAGTTAAGACAGAAACAGAGGAAAAATCACTGAGTTTTTAAGAAAAAGAAAAAACCCACCGGCGGTACCGGTAGCGGCGGGAAAACAGCCGCGACCACAAGAAAACAAGAAATAAAGGATTTAAAAAAAAAAAAGTTTCTGCGGTGACAGGACGACGTCCTGCCGGCTCCGCGGAAAAACGAAAACTGAGGAGAGGCAGTGGAAAAGGTGGGAAGGCAGTGCGCAGGCGCGAGGGATGCTCCCAAAAGCTTTCTGATTGGATGCTGGGGAGCATTCCCGTGCAGGCTCCGTCGGTACCGACGTACCCATATGTGAAGACTCATTCCTGCTTGTTCCTGGAGATAACGAATTACTGGAGAGAGACAGTTGGGAAAGGCGGGAAGGCAGCACGCAGGCGCTGTGGGATGCTCCCAAAAGCTTTCTGATTGGATGCTGGGGAGCGTTCCCGCGCAGGCTCCGTCGGTACCGAGGTACCCATAAGTGAAGACTACATTCCTGCTTGTTCCTGGAGATACCATTATTAAAAAGGGACCCAGGATATCAATGCTTGACCCAATACAAGCATTGTGGAACCTGTGTCTCTTGGGGATACTGCTAGGTACGTATGACCTAGATTGGCCACTGTTGGAAACAGGATACTGGGCTTGATGGACCTTGGTCTGATCCAGTATGGCATATCTTATGTTCTTATGATCACCAGATGGTCTGGTTAAGTATTAGGACTAAGGCTGATAAAAATCCATAAATGGTAAGCATTAAGTCCAGTATGACCCCATCACTTGTGGGTTCTGTTACCAGTTGTTACCAGTTTCTATTTGTTTTGGTAGAACCCCACATGTGGCGGAGATTACAACATCCTTTGACAAAGCCATAGTCTAATGACAAAACGAGCAAGCGGGGTCAGGTTTGACTGAAACGCCACACAAGTTTAAGGGGTCCGTGGTAATGGGTTTTTTTCAACTAAGAAGGGGGCATTGCGATTGCTAACACAGGGGTGCAGCTTGTGTTATAGCATGTTAGAGTTTGATTAATGCTGTGAGCTTCTCTGATATAGGGTTCTTCCCAATGTTTATGAACATGGATTTTCATGTAAATGTTTAATATGTAAGAACATATACTTTTGGAATGATAATGAGTTTAACCAGGAGGTGTGACTTGAGATTTATTTCAACCAGTAATTTCCAGTTTGAGTTCCTGGTATAACAAGAAAGTTGTAGATAATAGGGGTTGTGCAATGTAAATAAAGAGCTTTTGGATTATAATTATTTACACATAAAAATGTATGATATAATTTTTATGAGTCCCATTATATATGATTGCAATTGTATCTTTGTGGCACTCTTTTTGATGTATGTGTGAGGGGACAGAGAGATGCAGTCCAGGATCACAGTACAGCCTTTTGTTGTTCCATCTTTTGCCCACGTTGCCTATACATCTAAATCCTTCTAGATATACCAAGGCTGGAGCCACATATTAAAGTTAAAGTTATTTATACGATGCAGTATCCCTTTCCCTTATCATGAACAAGTAGAACCTCTGAGAATGTTATAGTGTTGATAATGGGTTTAAATTTCCCTCCCAAAAGCTGGAAACCACTTTTTACTGTAGAGATACTGTTTCTAGCCAGATCATTTGTACCCAAGTGGATAACCATTAACTTTGTTGGCATAATCCGTGCAGAAAGTAGGCATTGCAATTTGGTTTGTAATCCTGCTGGCTGAAGTACCTGGGAAGTATTTGACCATCTTCTGTCCTTTGGACTATGTTCCCAAGTTAATCCCTCTGATGATGGAATCTCCATGTAGTAACAGGCTCCTGTTTTGCAATTTTTTCTTCAGGCTTGGTGCTTTATCAGTAGTTGGGCACTAACCTTTTCAATGAAGGCCACTTCAGTTTCCACTAATTGGGAACTCATTTTCCAAAGAAGAGAAAGCATTATGCAGGGATATCTCTTGACGGAGAGGGTGTCTCCATGTTACATGTTGCAACCTACCAGAACACACTCTGATCCATTTATTCCTAGGTGTTTGATTCTTTGGAGTGGTGGCTCGTTTCCAATTTGGACCCTAGGGGAGGTGTGTTTCACTGCAACTATTTCTTCCGTGAACAGAACTAATTTTTTATGCATAACAGATAACTTGAGACATACTGGGCAAGCTCTAATGATCTTAGACTTTAGGAAAACTAATTTTGCCAAGATGGGCCAATACCTAAAGGAGTCACTAACAGGATGGGAACAACTTGGGAATGTAGAAAAATAGTGGGCAAAACTGAAAGGGAATATTTTAAGGGCAACAAACCTTTGTTAGAAAAGTAAATAAAGGTAAAAAGAAAAGGAGGCCACCATGGTTCTCAAAAGGAGTAGCTGAACAGGTGAAAGCCTTCATGAAATACAAGAGCTCACAGAGCGGAAGACAGGCATCTGTATTTGGAAAAACAGAGAAGCAAGCAAAGTAGTCAAGAAAGCAAAGATACAAACAGAACTAGAAATAGTCAACGCAATAAAATGGGGAGATAAGACATTTGTCAAATATGGTAATGAGAGGAGGAAGAGCAAAAGTGGTATTGTCGGACACAAGGGTGAAGGGGAGGAATATGTAGACGCTGATGAGGATAAAGCGGAATTGCTTAAAGATTACTGTTCTGTGTTCACAGATGAAGGGCCAGGAGCAGAGTATCAGAAAAACATGCATAAATAGGAACAGAAGCGACAGGGATCTCAAACGATTTTCAGAAGACTGTTCGTGAGGAATTAGCTGAACTAAAAGCAGACAAAGCAATGGGACTGGATGGGAGACATCCGAAAACACTGAAAAAAACTTGGGGACGTTGTAGCAGTTCCATTGACTGACCTTTTCAATGCCTTGTTGGAGTTAGGAGTGGTGCCCAAGGACTGGAGAGAGGCACATGTGATCCCTTTACACAAAAACGGAAGTAAGGAAGTGGTTGAAAACTACAGGCCAGTTAGTTTAACTTTGGTGGTGAGTAAATTATTGGAAGTGCTGCTGAAAGAGAAAATAGTGAGGTTTCTGGAGTCCAACAGATTACAGGATCTGAGGCAACATGGATTCACCAGAGGCAGGTCTTGTCAGACAAATCTGATTGATTTCTTTGACTGGGTGACCAGGGAGTTGGGTTAAGGGAGAGCCCTAGATGTGGTGTACTTGGATTTCAGTAAAGTCTTTGACAACATTCTGCACAGGCAACTTATAAACAAACTGAGCACCGTAGGGAAGGACCCTAAAGTTACTGCTTGGGTTAGAAACTGGTTGAGTGGGAGGCGACAAAAAGTACAGGTAAATGGAGCTCCCTCTAAGGAGAAGGAAGTGTCGCAGGATTCTGTCTTTGGTCTGATTCTTTTTAATATCTTTGTTAGTGATATATCGCAGAAGAGCTGTTAGGTAAGATTTGCCTCTTTGCAGATGATACCAAAATCTGCAATAGAATAGACACCCAGGAAGAAGTAGATAACTTGGGGACGGATCTAGCTAAGCTTGAAGAATGGTCAAGAATTTGGCAGCTGAGATTTAATGCTAAAAAAAAAAGCAGGGTCATGCATTTGGGCTGCAAAAATCCGAAGGAACTGTACAGCGTAGGGTGTGAAGTACTTCTGTCCACAAAAGAAGAGCGGGACCTTGGCGTGATTGTGTCTGATGATCTTAAAATTAGAAAAGGCGATGGCAAAAGCTAGAAGGATGCTTCAGTACATAGGGAGAGGAATGGCCAGCAGAAAAAAGGAAGTGATAAAGCCTCTGTATAAGTCTTTGGTGCGACCTTATTTGGAGAACTGTGTACAGTTCTGGAGACTACACCGTCAAAAGGATATAAACGTGTTGGAGTCAGTGCAAAAGGTAGCTACTAGAATGGTTAGTGGTCTTCATTATATAAAGCATATGACAGACTTAAGAATTTTAATATGTATACTTTAGAGGAAAGGCTAGATAGAGGAGATATGATAGACATGTTTAAATACCTCCGTGGCATAAAGGCACAGGAAAAGAGCCTCTTTTGATTGAAAGCAAACTCTGCTACAAGGGGACATAGGATGAGAATGAAAGGGGATAGACTCAGGAGTAATATGCGGAAATATTTTTTTTTTTTACGAAAAGTTGTGGTAGATGCGTGAAATAGTCTCCCAGTGGAGGTGACAGAGACGAGAACAGCATCTGAAGTCAAAAAAGCATTTGACAAACAGAGGATCTCTAACATAAAATAGGGAACTATTTTAGTTGTTGATTTATTTATTTAACTGCATTTATATACCGCTTTTCACCGGGTCAAAGCGGTGCAACATATAACATAAGGGGGGGGGCAATTTTTCAGGGTGGGACCATCACCAAGGGGCAACAATTAATGATTTGGGTAGACATAGACATGTATACTTCTGCTGAATCTAAGTATTAGATCATGCGGATAGGGTGGTATTTCTGTTCAGAGATGTTCACGGAATAGGATTGTCTTCAGCTGTTTTTTAAATGTGATGTCAGCGTTGTTCCTGATGTGGTTCGGTAGAGAGTTCCAGAGGGATGGAGCATAAAGTTCGAAGGCTCTGTTGCAGGTCCGTTGTGTGGATTTGGTTCTTTTGTGGGGGACGGCGATGGAGTTATTGGAGGAATGTCTGGTTGATCTGTTGTGGGATGGGCGAGGCAGTAGGGGGTGGAGTGAGGTGTTCCGTGTTTGGTGGATAGTCTTGTGGATGAGTAGGATAGCTTTGTACTTGATTCTTGCTTGTATTGGAAGGAAGTGGAGGTCTCTTAGGATTGGGGTGATGTGATCCCGTTTTTTTGCATTCTGAATAATCCTTGCTGTAGTATTTAAGGTAGTTCGGAGGGGGTTGGTGTGTGAGGCAGGAAGTCCATGGTAGATTATGTTGCAGAAATCCAGATGAGGGAGTGTCACAGCTTGCATTACTGTCCTGAAGTCATGAGGTTCTAGGAGGGGTCGGAGGCGTTGAACAGTTTTAGCTTTGTGGAATATCGTCCCAGCGGTTTTGTTGATTTGTTGTTTAAAGGTGAGAGCTTGGTCAATGACGACGCCTAGATATCTTATTTGGGGCTGGATTTGGATTTGCGGGCAGACTAGGTAGGCCATGTGGTCTTTTCCTGCTGTCATGCTTCTATGGTTTCTATATGATGGCACCATAGCAAATGCACTGAATACACAACATGTTGATTAACCCTTTCCAGGCCGGTCCCGAAATACTCGGGACCCAAAATTCTGACCAAATGGCCGAGCCCAAAATATTCGGGATCGGCGCAATGACGCAGATACTAAATATTAATGAACGAAATACCAGAAGCTAATGACAACACACATTTGGACTGATGAAAAGAGAGTTGTGCTAGTGTTTCTATTTATACACCAGGCCAAAACAGCCAGAAAACAACCTGCAAATAGGTCATTAGCAATAGGTCATTTAGAATTAAAAGTAAAGTAAACAAGATGGAGTCAGCTGGTAAAAGAATGCGAAAAGAACGATATAAAGCTGCTAAGTCATTAGGTTTCTCACAGAAAGTGATGGTAACAGTAATAGCAGTGGCGAAGATGTCATTGATAATGAAACTGAAGACGTTTTCACAAAAAATGTGGACTTTGAAGGCTCGGATGACAGTGACTCAGATTCAGTAGCAGCCGCAGCTGAACCTCCAGGTTAGTAATTATTTGCAGACATTATTTATGACACCTATATATCAGCTATGTCTTTAGGTATAACAAAACACTAAATGTCACATTTATATTGATAAATTGTTCAGTTTGAAAAATGTCAACTATAATAAAACATTTTCATTTACAATTGTGGCCGCGGCTGAACCATCTGTAAATATAAATCCTCTTGGCAAAGCTTCCCTCTGCCGTCATACTGCAGACCGTGGCGATAATGCAACTACATCACAAGTATGGACAAGAAGAAGCAGTCTTCCATGGAAAACAACTCCAAAAGAGGTCCGTCAGTTTCCTTTCATTGCACAACCAGGCATAGCCACACGTATGGGTGTCAATGCAACTAAATTGGACTTCTACAAGCTCTTTGTTACAGATAAACTAATTTCAATGATTGTTCTTGAGACAAATCGCTATGCAGCAGAACTGTGTGCTAAAATACCAGCTGACAAGCCTCATGCCCGAATGAGAAAATGGCAAAACGTTGACCATAATGCTATATGGAGAATGTTGGCGTTGACGATAGCTATGGGAATAATCAAGAAGCCTATGATCGACTTGTACTGTTAGAAACTCCATTCTTTCCATCAGCAATGAGCCAAAATACATATAAGCAAATATTACAGGCCCTTCACTTTCAAAACAATGCAACACAGAAACCCGAGAGTGATCGCATTTGGAAGCTTCGTCCATTCTATGACATTATCACAAAGCGATTCCAAATTGTTTATATCCCGGAACAAGACATTTCAATTGATGAATCTCTACTGCTTTTCAAATGAAGGTTATATTTCAAACAATACATACCTACAAAACACTCAAGATCTGGCATCAAATCATATGAGCTGTGTGAGTCACGTAGTGGATACACCTGGAAGTATATGCTATACTCAGGTCAAGATGCAGTTCTAAGTGATGGTTTACATGGAAGTAGCTACTGTATTGTGCTGAATCTGATGGATGGACTGCTTGATCAAGGCTATCGATTGGCTGTGGATAACTACTACAACAGTCCAGAACTCTGTATGGATCTGTATGACCGAGCAACATCCTGCTTTGGAACGGTACGATCCAGTCGAGTTGGTATGCCTACTGACCTGCGTCTAAATGTAGATGGAAGCAAATTGAAACGAGGAGATGTCACATATCGTACAACAGATAAACTGCTAGCACTTTGCTGGTATGATAAGAATTATGTAACAATGTTGTCCAACTGTCATGATGGCTCTGTAGTTGACACTGGAAAAAGAGATCGTAATGATAAGCCAATTCGAAAGGCACAAGTTATTGTTGACTACAACAACATAATGGGCAGTGTAGACAGAACAGATCAGTTATTGGAGTATGGTTAAATTAGACTTACCTGCTAATTGTAGTTCCTGGAGTGGAACCAGTCGAGTCCCGGTACCTCTGGGTTCCCTATCTCATCTAGCAGCTTGGAGACTGAGAAACTCCCCTTTTTGTGACATCAAGGGTATATCTTCCCAGAGTCCGCCCTCTGTGACCAGTAACCTATTGACAAAGCAGACTCAGCGGAGAAACAAGTAAGAAATAAAGCATTAAATGCAAAAACCAACAGAACTAGCCCCTACAGTCAACTGTGACCAAAAACTTTGCACAGACCACTCCCCCCACAGCATAGGAGAGACGAAGTCTGAGAAAGGAAGAACACTTAAGTGTTTGGTTTGGTTTGGTTTTTTTTGTTTGTTTTTTACGATGCACACCACAGAAATAAAGCTTGTCTTACCTGTGCAACCTGTGTCAAGAACTGCTGGCACCCTGGTTTGCCAACGCAACCTGGGAGGGATCCGGGACTCGACTGGTTCCACTCCAGGAACTACAATTAGCAGGTAAGTCTAATTTAACCTTCCTGATCGTGTCCCCAGTCGAATCCCGGTACCTCTGGGTCTTTACCAGAGCAGTGAAAAACTCAACCCCGGGGGGGCCTGGCAGACCAGCCTGCAGAACAGCTGCACCAAATGCGGTCTCCTCCCGCATATGCACATCCAGCCTATAGTGGCGAATAAAGGAATTCAGAGAGGACCATGTCGCCGCCTTACAAATGTCCACCGGCGACACCAAACGAACCTCCGCCCAGGAAGTAGCCTGAGCCCTAGTGGAGTGAGCCCGTAGACCTTCTGGCACCACCCTACCTTTCAAAACGTAAGCCGACGCAATGGCTTCTTTAATCCAGTGCGCGATAGACGCCTTTTGACGCTGCTTCACCTTTCCGCCGACCCGTGAAAAGAACAAAGAGCCTGTCCGACTTTCGAAAACTCTCCGTACGCCGCAAATACTTCAACGCCCGTCGGACATCCAGTGAATGCAACTTAGAAGCCGAGGCCCCCTCGGCCCCGGCAGAGAACACTAGCAAGGAAATCACCTGGTGAAGGTGAAACGCCGAGACCACTTTTGGGAGAAAAGCCGGCACCGGCCGTAAAACAACCTTAGACGCGAAAAAGGACAAGTACGGCTCCCGACAGGAAAGAGCCTGAAGCTCCGACACCCGCCGAGCTGAGCAGAACGCCACCAAAAATACCACCTTCAAAGTAAGATCCTTCAGAGACGCGCGCGCCAAAGGCTCAAAAGGCTCGCGTTCTAACGCGTCCAGAACGAACGGCAAATGCCATTTCGGAATGAGGCACCTGACCGGGGGCCTCGCGAGCGCCACCGCTCTGAGAAACCTCTTCACGTCACGTTGAGCACCGAGCGACTGACCTGCGATCCTGCCCCTGTAGCAAGACAAAGCAGCCACCTGAACTCGCAAGGACGCCGCCGCCAAGCCCTTGTCGAAGCCATCCTGCAGAAACTCTAAGACTTGCGGAAGAGTCGCCTTGAGAGCCTCGGCTTTTCGCACCACTCTTCGAAGATGCGCCAAACGCAGACATAAGCCAGCGAAGTGGAGCGTTTTCTGGACTTCAACAAGGTCGCAATAACCGCTCCCGAATATCCCCGGGATTTCAACCGAGCCCTTTCAAGAGCCAAGCCGTAAGCGAGAACCGATCCACGTGCGGCATGAGAAGAGGCCCCTGCGACAAGAGATCCCTTCTGCACGGAAGGCGCCAAGGCTTTGCCACCAACTGGACCAGGTCCCCGAACCAAGGGCGACGCGGCCAATCCGGCGCTATCAAAATCACTCGCCCCCGAAACTTCGCCACCCGTTGGAGGACTCTCCCCACCATGGCCCACGGGGGAAAAACATACAGCAGCTGCCCCTCCGGCCAGGCCTGCATCAGAGCATCCAGGCCCTCGGACATCCTTTCCCTGCGCCTGCTGAAGAAACGACTGGCTTTCGCAGAGTCGAACGTCGCCATAAGATCCATGACGGGTGACCCCCATCTGCGCCACTGTTCCCTCTAAGCTGTGCGCGTGTGCGCGTGCACACACCTTGCCGAGCGAGCGCACATACTTTACAACAGAGCGCACAAAAATTACGGCTCTGATGCAAGAGGTCTGACACAGACGTCTTAAAATTTAAAAGTTATGATTGTAATTACTAGAAATTTCCCGCTTCATTTAGTAATCATCTATTTTCATTTAATTTGATTAAAATCAATGTGGTGTACATACTGTATTCTGACGTGTAGTCAAATTTTAAAGTATATAACTCCGAGTGTCGTTATGTGGCGCACAAAAATTTAATCTTCCTTCAAAAGCTGCACACAGCTGATATTTTATGCGCACACAGCCTACAGAAAATTAGAGGGAACATTGATCTGCGCACAATCATATCGAACACTTCCGGGTTCAGAACCCATTCGCCTGGATCCACGCGCACCCGGCTGAGGAAATCGGCCTCCACATTGTCGACCCCCGCGACATGTGCCGCCGACAGATCGAGGAGGTTGGCCTCTGCCCAGGCGCACAGCCCTGCGGCCTCCCTTTCTAACGCCACACTGTTGGTGCCGCCCTGTCTGTTGATGTACGCCACCGCCGTCGTGTTGTCGGACAGCACCCGGACCGCCTTGCCCGCGAGAAGCGGCCAGAACTCTTGCACTGCCAGATACACCGCCCGCAGCTCCAGACGGTTGATGGCCCACTTCTTCTCCTGAGCGTCCCAGACCCCCTGAGCAAAACGCCCCTGACAGTGAGCCCCCCAGCCCAGCAGACTGGCATCTGTCATCACCGCCTCCCAGACCGGGCCCTTCCAGGGACTTCCCGCGCACCAGCGCCCCAGGGCGTAACCACCAAAGTAGGGCCTGGCGAGTCTCCTCCGGACAGATCAGCCGCCTCGTCAACGAGTCCCGCTGATGGGACCAGCGGCGCAGCAGGGCCCTTTGCAAGGGCCGCATGTGGGCTCGGGCCCACTGCACCGTCTCTATCGTTGCCGCCATGGTCCCCAACACCTGAAGGTAATGCCACGCCGAAGGAGCCTTTCGCCGCAGGAACGCCTCCAGCAGCCAACGCAGAACCCGCGCCCGCTGCTCCGTGAGATACACCCGGCCAACCCGAGTGTCGAAGCGCGCCCCCAGGTACTCCAGAGATTGCGAAGGCGTCAGGTGACTCTTCTTCCGGTTGACTACCCAGCCTAGGCTTTCCAGGAAGATCACCACCCGGTCCGTGACCCGCTCGCTCTCCTCCCGGGACTTTGCCCGGATCAACCAATCGTCCAGGTAGGGGTGTACGAGAATACCTTCCTTGCGTAGAGCTGCCGCGACCACTACCATCACCTTAGTAAAGACTCGCAGCGCCGTGGCTAGCCCAAAGGGCAGCGCCTGGAACTGATAATGACCGGAGGGCACCGCAAACCGGAGAAACTGGTGATGGTCTTGACGGATGGGAATATGAAGATAAGCTTCTGATAGATCTAGGGACGTGAGAAACTCCCCCCGCTGGACTGCGACTATGACGGAGCGGAGAGTTTCCATGTGAAAATGGGACACTCGCAGGCATCGATTGACCCGCTTGAGATCCAGAATGGGCCGCACTCCGCCATCCCGTTTCGGCACAATGAAGTAAATGGAGTAACGACCGCACCCGGACTGGCCGGCGGGAACGGGCGCAATTGCCCTGAGATCCAACAGACGCTGCACAGTCCCCTGGATTGCCAACCGTTTCGCTGCTGACCGTCCTGGAGACTGCACAAAGGAGTCCCGCACTGGCCGCTGGAACTCCAGCGCGTAACCGTCCCGAATGACCTCCAGTACCCACTGATCTGTGGTGATTTGGGCCCAGGCAGGGTAAAACTCCCGCAAACGACCCCCCACAGGAGGGAGGGGCGACTGGGCCCCCCTCATCTCATTGCGATTTTTTGAAATTGGATGTGGCCGGGGAAGAGGAAGAACCGAAGCCTCTACCGGCTCCCCGGAAGCCTCGAAACCCCTGTCCTCTGCTGGAAAAACGACCCCGTTGCCCTGGAATGAACTTCTGGGAACGGTAACGACGGGAGTCTCGAAACTGACCCCGACCTCCGGGAGCTCCCCGGGAAGGCTTAGGCTTGTCCTCTGGTAACCGGCCCCCTTTGGACTCGCCTAGCTCCTTAACCAGCTTCTCGAGATCCTCCCCGAAGAGAAGCCGCCCCTTGAAGGGCAGCTTACTGAGTCTAGACTTAGAGGAGGCATCCGCCGCCCAATTGCGAAGCAACAGGTACCGCCGTGCTGCCACCGCCGAAGCCATACTCTTGGACAAGCCTCGCATAAGGTCATAATGGATGTCCGCTAGGTAAGCCGCCCCGGACTCCAACCGGGCCACCTCCCCAGCGGGGGCACCGGGCTGACCCTCCTGCACTTGTTGCGCCCAGCGGAGGCATGCCCTGGCTACCCATGCGCCACATATCGCCGCCTGCATGGACACGGCGTTAACGTCAAAGACCTGCCTCAACAGAACATCCAACTTCCTGTCCTGACCGTCCTTAAGGGCAGCGCTGCCTTCGACCGGAATAGTTGTTTTCTTGGTCACCGCCGAAACAGCAGCATCCACCTTAGGCGATTTGAACACCTCTCTGTCCTGATCCAACAGAGGATAGAGGCGCCCCATGACCCTAGCGCCTCTCAAAGGGGCTTCTGGCACGTTCCACTCTTCCTGGATCATCTCTTGAAACACCCTGTGGACCGGAAAGGCCCGTTGGGACTTCCTGAAAACCTGTAGCAGAGGGTCTTCCAGCGTGTCATCCTCCCCAGCACCTGGGACCGGCATATTGAGCGCCTTCAGAGACTCTGTAATAAGCGCTGGTAACTCTTCCCTCCGAAAGACTCTCACCACCCGAGCTTGATCTTCTCTCTCTGAGATCTCGCCCTCCTCCAAGTCCTCTTCAAACGGAAGATCCCCGCTCTCCCCATCAGAGAGCTGGCTCTCGGTCAGGTCTGCCAGCTCCGTCACTTCCTCCTGAGCACGAGACCGCTTACCCCCACCGGGATAAGCGTCACTCTGCGGGGACATGGAGCGCTTACGCGCTCTGCCACGGTCAGCGGACAACATCTGCTGCGCTGCCGCCTGCCTGCTGTAGCAAAGCCACGAACTGAGGAGAAAAAATGGACGCCAGATCCTTAGGGAAAACCCCCTGTACTGCTGCAGACACCGAGCCGGTCGAGGGACCAGCCACCGGCTCTTCCAGCGGAACCTCAGACCCCCGGAGAGAACAGGGCTCTGGCGGCGCTTCCGGGCTTCCGACCTGTGGTTCCTGGGGTTGTGACAGCTCCGGAGTCTGCCCTGCACATGACACAGACTCCGGCCACCGAAGCCTTCCGAGCCCCGCACACCATACACAGGGTCTTCAAAGGCATCGTGGGCAAAACAATGAAAGGCAAAAAACGGCAACTAAAAATAGAAAGCTAAAAGGAAAAACCCCCCACAAAGCACTCTCATACACTGTCTGGCCCAAGTAGTTCACCGATGCCTCCCCACGTGGATTTCTGCCACGCTCCTGCCCGGGGGCACCAGTAGGCCACGCCGCCGCCACGCGGTCAGGCCCAGGCTCAAGCGCGCCAAAAAAAGACGCAGTCAAAAAAGGAAGACGTGTTTGGACGGCTTACCTCACTGCTGAGCCGACCCGCTCAGCAACGTCGGGAACAAGACCTCTGAGCCGGCGCGCCAAAGCGCACTAAAAGCCCGCTCTCACACTGCTTCGTGCACCTGCCCCGAGGCTGCAGATGTCCTGCTGACGCGGAGAGGCCTCCGAGCGCACTAGCGGGTAGGTCTTCCGCATGGCGCCGGCCCTCTCTACTTCCCGCTCACTGACTCCGCCGAAGTGGGCACTATGAATGCTGCCTCAGTCCGGGCAAAACCTCCGGAAGGCCAGCCTGTACCCCAGGAAGTCAAATCGCCGTTGGTAGCGGCAGGGAGGGGGGGGGGGTAGAGGTGACAGAAGAAATAAGGACAGAAAGGAAAAAAGAGACAGCCAAGCTGAAGGAACTGGACTGGAGCAAAGCTGATAGCCACAGGTCCCTTGCACTGCCACCCAATTCCTCCAATAAAGCCAAAAGAACAGAACTAAGTCCTAATTGTTTCTCCAGTGAGCCCGGCCACCCGGGCTCCCAACTCTCTAGCTGCTTGGAGACTGAGGCAACTGGTCACAGAGGGCGGACTCTGGGAAGATATACCCTTGATGTCACAAAAAGGGGAGTTTCTCAGTCTCCAAAGCTGCTAGATGAGATAGGGAACCCAGAGGTACCGGGACTCGACTGGGGACACGATCAGGAATATGCTTTTCTGCGCAAAACTGTAAAGTGGTACAAGAAAGTTGCCTTTCATCTGTTGGACATAGCAGTACTCAATGTTCAGATAATCTGGAGCAAGTCCCACCCAGAGGAGAAAGTGACAGGACTTGACTTCCGTATGAAGCTTATCTTGGCTATCATTGAAGCAGTTGGTCCTGATGCTAGTGCATGTGATGCTGGTGGCTGACCAAGTACTGCTGTTTCCCCATTTCGCTTGACTGCTAGACATTTCCCTAGTCTCATTCCACCAACTGAGAAGAAAACTACCGTATTTCGACAGTGTCGCGTGTGCAATGAGAGTCTCGGACATCGACATGTTGCTGGTGACAATCATAAACATGTTGAAACTAAATATCACTGTGCTGACTGTGGAAATGTACCTCTCTGTGCTGCACCATGTTTTGCATATATTCTTAATAATGAAGATCTTAAATAACTTGTAATTGTTATGATCAGTTAAAATTAAATCGAATGTATGCAACTAATAACGATTGCTTTTATAAATAAAGTGCACCTATTTTCATGTTTTTGAGCCTTCAGTTATACATATTTGTGTTGCTGTCTCATTTTTCTATCAAATGGTATATAATACATGACCACAGCAGAAAGAAAATCACTGTTATAACATACTGAATAAGACCGGCACAATTTTCCTGAGAGATGGAAAAATTAACCCGGCTGCAGAATGTGGATTAGAAATTTAAAGGGAGCCTTGATAGGGTTAAGACTGTTATGAAGCAGATTTAGCACAAGGTGCGTGTTCGACCTAATTGGAGGACAGATGTCTATCTATGATATGAATATATAGGCAATGGAACTATGGGGTGGATGAGGTGAGAGGTAGGGCACTAAGTGTCCCAGGCCAGTAGACATTATATGAATTGAGGGCCCATTCAAATTTCTGATTAAAAAGGCTAGGCAAGATATATAGACAAGCTAAATCTTCCTAAACTTATAACTAAAATTTAGGTTGTTTGCCACTAGCCTGTATATCTAGGCAGCTGTGAACAGATAGAAATTTGCAAGAAAAAAAGGGGAAAAAAAACACAACACACCCCTCCTTTGCAAAAGGAACAAAGATGAAAAGCAAAGTAGGTTATTTTCTGTGCAGCTACCCTAACTCACCACAGTGGATAAGTAGGATTACAAGAGCATAAACAGATAAGTAGGCAAGGAAAATCTATGTCAAAAAGTTTAAGACGTTAGAGAGCTTAGCAGTGTGGCTTCTCTTGAATCCAACATAATTACTCAAGTGCACCTGAACCCACAGGACTTCTCTTGCCTCTTCACCTGTAGCTCCTCCAATTTGCATTCTCTCTTCCCCTCCCACTCCTCTGGCTTCATATGGTTAGAGCACTGGTTTGGGAACCGAGACACCAAGGTTTGATTCCCACTTGTGACCCTGGGCAGGTCACAACCCTCCATTGCCTCAGAAGAACCCAAGTTATCAATGTCCCTGCTTAATGTCAAGTTTAAGTTAGTTTATTGGATTTGATAGACTGCCCATCATAGCAGGGTTTAGCAGTGGTGTTTGGTTTCTACTCTCTCATTCCTGTCAATTTCAGCCCCTCCTTCAGCCTCCGTCTCATTCCTTTGTTTCCTTGGAAGTCCACTCCATCCACCTACTTTCTCCGCTACCTCTCCAGGTGGCTGTCATTTAACTCCTCCCTGAAATGTCCACCTCTACCTTTCTCACCGACTAACTCCTGGCTCTCCTCCTCTAATTCTTGGGGGATTTTAATATTCAGGTTGGTTACACTTCCGATACTCCTTTGCCTAACGTCCTCATTCAATCTCCAGCTATGCTCTACTGCCCCTACTCACAAGCTTGGCCACTACCTTGACCAAGTCTTTTCCTCTAACTGTGTACCCTCAAACCTCTCCAACTCAGTTCTTTTTCCCTTATTCAACCATCCCCCAACCTGTCTCTCCTGATCTCCAACATCATGTTTAGAAATCTTCACACTATCAACCCTTCAGCTCTCTCATCAGCTCTTTCCTCTACTATGCTGTCCAAGTCTATTGATGAGGCAGTGTCTTCCTATAAAACTATACTCTCTTCTGCTCTAGATGCACTCGTTCCTCCCATTCAATGCCCTGTGCGGCACACTGTACCTCAATCCTGCTGTCCTCGATCACCCAATACCTACACTCCCGTGCCCACTCAGCTGAGCGTCTTTGGCTTAAATCCCATACACTTGCTGTCTTCCTGATTTCAAATTCATGCTAAACTTTTTCTAGTCAACGAGAGCACTTGCCAAGCAGAGTATCATGTTTATCTAACTCTCTTGCCTCTGACCCTCACCTTTGCCTACGCTCAACTCTCTCCTCAAAATGCCTCCTCCAAGCCCCTCCTTCACTTTCTGTCCAGACTTTGGCTGACCATTTCCATGAAAGTTGAAACATTGGCAGATTTAGGAGCAAGCTGTCATGCGCCATACCCACGCTCAAAGAGTTACCAGACCTGTACGTATGCCAGACTGGTAGAACCCCCTCCTGGCTCTGAGCAGAGTGAAAACTACTGCAGGAAAATAGCACATGTGTCCCTTCAAAAGCAAAGCCATAAGTGAGAAGGGAGCTGAGTCATCCAGGACAAATGGCTCCTGAAGCAACTGGCCCTTAAATGGGGGCAGATAAAGAGGCGGCATCTACAGGAACTGCATAAAGTCCTTAAATCACGCTTTCCTCATCCAATCCAACACCACCAGAACCATCCACCCCGTATGGTGTTCTATTCACTGAAGCACATGCCCCAACAGTAGCCATGGAACAAGCACTGCCATGGCCAGGACTGAACCAGGGCAACAATGGTGAGTGAAGCAATGGCACACTTTGTCAATGGAGCGGGACCCCCATCAATTCCATCACAGAGCGACCCCAACGGCACAGAAGATTCTGAAATGCCTCCTCACTCCACTGCCATTCTCCAGGATTAGGGGAGTTACGATAGAAGAACATCGTTTCCACAATGACCATCCCGGCAATATGCCAAACTCAGAGCTAGGAGGCTCATTTCCACCCAGGCAAACCAGAAAATCATCTCCAGGACCACTTTTGCACACCTCGTGCCACCTTTGTGATTGACATACCACTGCAGTGGAGCTGCCCGAGAACTACTCTGGGCAAGACCAAGGGCAGGAAAATGCAAGAGGGCTAGACAGATAGCAGTTGCTGCGAAATGGCTGATGGACCATACCACCTGCCTGCAGCTCCAACAGCCCTGGGCTGTTCAGTCTTCACAAGGGCTTCCCTACCTGTAAGGCTGGTGTCCATCGCCAGAACAAGCCACATTTGATCATCCAGCGGCATACTCCTCTTAGATAAACATGGGCGAAGCAGTCACCTCAAGGTAGCTCACTCCCAGCTGGAGCAGAACCCTGAGCTCAAACTCCAGTCAGGAAGGGTCACTGGTGTGGCTTCATATGAACATGCCCATTGCACCATCTTGATTGCTGCCACCATCAAGCCACTCGGCACATGGCAACCGCCTCTTCCTGAAACACAAGGAGGAGCAACCTCCTGCAGGAAGTCCAACCAGACACAAGGAGCAGGAGATGTTGGAAGAGCAAAGGGTCTTTATTATGCAAAGGAAACCCCAACGCGTTTCGGCAATGCCTTCCACAGGGGGGGGTGACACTAATAAATAAAAATTATTTAAACATAGATTAATAAAAACAGTTAAACAAACAATTAAAAACAGTTAAAATATGATTAAAATGTGAAAGCACCGGCATGACATACAACATAAAATAGTCTAATAATAACAATGTGAAAAAAAAAACGTAAAAGCAGGGCTGAGGGAACAAATAAAACATACCAACCTAATTAGAACAACAAGAGAACAAACTAATTGAAATTGAATGATAAAAATGGTGTGAAAGGGTACTGTATCTTAACTAAAACAGCCTGTGGTTGCATAATGTACATAGAAAATTGAAATGATAAACTATGGAAATAAATATGCAATCATATAGCTGATAGAAATGTATTGTGCAATAATAAAATCGAGAATAACATATCCAAATAACTGTAACAATAAATATAAATATAAAACACTTAGCTAAACCAATAAAATATAAATATAAATATAACAATAAATATAATTGTACCAAACATGCATAATAATGGGAAAAAATAAATATAAAAATAAAAATAAAAATAATAAAAATTAAAAAATAAACTAAACGAATGGTAACTATGGAAGTTGATAAGTGATCGTAAAACTAAAATATTGTGAAATAGTAAACTAAGAACAGCAAGTACAAATAAATGTGACATACCTTTTCTGCCAATATTTCCCAGACAGCAACTGAACTAGATATCCCCTCCAAGAAATGACCCAATCTAGAAATGCCCTCACACTGCAGTGTAGATAGTTTATGTATATAGTTAACCCAGTTATCCAAGTTTGTACTCCTGTTCAATGTAAAACCTGACAGTTTGTCGTTATGGTCGTTTTGTTATGATGTAAACCGCGCTGATTCTAAATAGCGCGGTATATAAGAAACTGAAATAAATAAATAAATAAATATGAATATAAAACACTCAACTAAACCAATAAAATCTCAATATAAATATAACAATACATATAATAGTACCTAAAAACCATTCATAATAAGAAAAATTAAAAAGGACAAAACAAAGGAAGACAAAGCATATATGGTAGATCGCATTAAAAAATAAACAAGCAACATGAATTTAAAATAATAATAATAGAAAGATGATAAAACCATATATGAATTGATGAGCCAAGGAGAACAGTGGTGTACCATGGACGAACAGATGTAAAACCTGTGTAACTGATAGAAGCATAAAAAACAAACTGTGTCATAATAAAAGAACTGCTAAAAACAGAAAATTAAAAATAGAATTAAACCGAAATTAAAATTAAAAAGGGGGGGGTGAATAGTGCAATTGATATGAACCTATTTACTAGTCCCTCTGTAACACACATTGGATCCCATCATATGGCATAAAAGTGTAGAAAACTATGTAAAAGCAATTCACTGGTGGGCAGTTACCAAGCAGGATAACTTGGTGCCAAACCAGCAAAAAGAAATTGTAAAACTAAGCTCAAAACTTGTCAAATGCCGAAAAAATAACGTATAGCCATAGGAATCGTTATAACACAAGCAGGAAAAATGTACAACGCCGCGTGGTACGGCAATCTTTATAAATTAAAAATGACGCTGAAGCAAATTATTTAAGAAAATAAAACACGAGAAAGACTTCAACCATGTAAAACATGTTCGACAAATATCAATGTGAATGCAGACAAAAAAATCAATCTCAAGGGAAGGGAGTAAATGCGATGAAAGATTCCTCTAAGGCTCATATCAGCAAGTAGCCACTTAAAAAGGGGGGTTCCTCCACAGCATACAGACCATGTCGCTTGGTAAAAGAAAGCAGACTCAAAAATGAAAACCATAGGAGTGGAGGAGTGGCCTAGTGGTTGGGGCAAGGTACTTCAGGCCGGAAGGTCGGGGGTTCAAATCCCACTAGAGGACAGCAACCTTGGGCTGGAAGGACTGGGGTTTCTAGTCCCACAGGTGCTCTTTGTGGTCTTGGGCAAGCCACTTAACCCTCCATAGCCCATGTTCCCTGTAAAATAGTTATCTCCAAGTTATAATACCCTGTTCAATGTAATTTCAGTTTGTTCAATGTAAACCGCACTGATGCAGAATAGCGCGGTATATAAGAGAATCTAAATAAAATAAATAAATAAATAAATAAATAAATACAAAACAGAACTAAATAAGGAGATGATGTGGGTGTAGCGCTGAATAAATACAACTACCATTGCACAAAATACATAGACATAAAAAAAGGGGGGGGAAGTGCGATTCATAAAAATGAAACTAAAATAGAGAACTGACCAAACAAAATAATAACACATTGAACCATCTGTTAAAATAAAAAACACATCGACTACAGCAACACGGAGAACCAGTGCAGAGAAGGAGGAAGGGGAGATGTGAGCTATTCCACAGTAGGGATCTGTACACTCAAAGAGGAAGAACCAAAACTTGTTTAAAATATAAAATGACCACACAAGATGTGTATTAAAACTATGAGCACTCACCCAGACGCACGTTATCAGACTAACACTACCACGGCAGGCTAGTGTGGAACCTAGTACTGTTGTTGCTAAGAGAGAAAAATGTATGAACAATTATAAATAACCAAGAACAAAAATAGAGGTCACAGTGAATTTCAGACCACGAAAAGGAAACTCACGATCAGGATAAGCATACAAACATCAATGATAACCCTGTATAATCGGAGCTCATGAAAAGCTGTATCGCAGAGATCGCGTTCAAACCAGCTAAGAAAAGTAGGTGTGTTCTGTGCTTCTTTTTAAATGCCGATTTTGGCGCCAAAATGCAGGAAACATGATACTTAGGGGAGGAGTGAACAGGCATGTTATAACAACTCAAAGGAACATGGGGGAAACACAGTGCACAAGGAAAAGTCATGTTGCTTGAGTAAAACAAAAAACTTCAGTCTGTACATGAGAGAGAACCGTAATGTAGAGAAGGGAGGAGGGGAAGGAAATCAACCCAAGAAAACTGTTAAGTCTACTTCTTGGTTTAAACCATATGGTTCCAAAGTGTTGAGTTCATAAATAAAACGTTGTTCAAACCTCAACAGAGTTTTATCCATGTCACCTCCCCTCCAGTGTGGAACAATTGTTTTAAGCACTGCATATTTGCCCATTGCACCATCTTGATTGCTGCCGCCATCAAGCCACTCGGCACATGGCAACCGCCTCTTCCTGCCATCTCCCACCCAGGCCCACCTTGAATCCACCAGTCACGCTGCCTTCTTCTTTGCAAGTCCCGCCCTCTGGAATTCTCTCCCGCATTCTCTTCGCACTGAAGTGTCTTTTCCTTAGTTTAAGGCTCTTCTCAAAACATCTCTCTTCTGCCAGGCTTTCAACCTTCCCACTCCCTCCAGCCATTCATAATCTGTTCACTATGCTCTCTGCCACCAACTACTCAACACTACGGGTTCTCCATTATCCATTATAATCCCTCCCCCCCCCACCCCGCTCACCCTTTCCCTCCCCTGTGTCTCTTCCCTCAGCGTTTTCGTTTGATTGTTTTTTTTTTTTTTTTTAATTTTTTTTTTTATTAATTGTTTATTAGAAGCATATGACACAATACACTATCATACAATAACCGTTATGATATTGCTTCAAACTTTTCTTAATACAGAGTCAGGTTCAAATGCCGGTATACCCCGGTAAGGTTGTCTCTTATCCTCCGCCTCGGGGCATGTCACTGTACAATTCCCAATTCCCACCTGCCCGCCCCTCCCCTCCCCCCCTTCCCCCCCCACCACCCCCCCCACCCCTCCCTCCTGGGATCCATGAGGGCATCGGAGAATCGTCTCTAGCCACTAATAATGGCACCCCAAGTGCTACCCCAAACATAATATCTCGCTACGAACTTTGGGCCTTAAACGTTGAATATAGGGTATCCACACCATGAGAAAAGAGGCCCAGCGGCGGGGGTGTCTCTGTGCACTTCGCCTCTCTAGTAGCATATATTGATGGAACCCATTTCGCCACTCCCAAAAGGAGGGGGCTGTAGGCTCCAACCACCGCCTTAGTACAGGGCCTTTCCCCACCAGACATGCCTTCCTTATCAATAATTGCTGCCATCTACCCTTCGGGTGGAGTGGTCCCAACTGATCCAACGCTATGAGCTGCCCTGTCCAGCAGACCTGCTGGTGTAGGATATCGCTCAGAAAGGATGCTATTTTCAACCAATAGTGACGAATATATGAGCAGCCCCACCACATATGACCTAAGTCCGCTAATGGACGCGCACACTTTGGGCACCCCCCGTTATCTGTAAGATGACTACGCAGTGCCCTCCTGGGAGAGAAATGGGCCCGGACAATACTTTTTAACTGAATTTCACGCCAGCGAGCTCCTTCGGCCAGGCCGGCCACCCTGCATAGCGCTGCCTTTATGGAGCCCTGAGCGACCTCACAGCCCAATTCTCGCGCCCAAGAAGCCTCCTCTATTGAATAGTCTACCGATTGCACATAGGGATCCAATGCCTTCTTAAAGTACGAAATAGTCGGTTTATCCTCCGTGCCCAAGGCGAAAAACGCTATGATCCGCGCCGAACGGTCGCTCTGCAGGTCCCGTCTTGCCACAGAATGCACATAATGCAACAACTGTCGGTACGGGAACAAGGAAGTCCGAGGGCTCAAGTTATATTCATGACAAAGCCCTTCCAAAGTCTTACACCGCCCTTCCAAGTCGACTACGTGCCCCAAAAGTCGTATTCCGACTCGTGCCCATTGAGCGAAGAGGGCCGACTCGGAGCCTGGGGGAAACAAAGCATTTCCCTGTAGTGGCAGCCAGCTCGAAGTCTCTGAGGAGGTCTCCCATATTACGTTCAGCCGTTGCCACGCACAACGCGCTGTCCGTATCAACACACTTTTCCCTAGGTGACCCGGCAGTGCTGCCCGTGGGAGGTGAAGAACCGCCAGCAGTGAGTGTGGTGCTACCAAAGCCTCTTCCACCTCTCTTGGAGTGTAAAGCTCTGTGTTACCGAGCCAGTCCCCCAGGTGTCTAGCCTGGCAAGCCAAAGCATAAGCCCCGAGATCCGGTACTCCAATCCCTCCTGTTCTCCAGCCCCCCTTTAGACGGCATAAGGGGATACGCGCACGAGCCCCTCGCCAAAGGAACCCACGAAACTCCCGCTCGATACGAAGGAGGTCACGCCGGAGTAGCCAGACTGGTAGGGTTTGTAGCCAATAAAGAATCCGCGGAAGTACTACCATCCCCAGTACTGCGGCCCTACCTAAGAGGGACAGGGGGAGCGGCATCCATGCCCGAATATGTGTTCGAAGAGCCACCCAAATACGCTCAAAGTTCTGTTTGTACAATACTGATGTATCTTTGGTAAGGGTAATCCCTAGATAAATAATGGAGTTCGCCGCCCACCGCAGCGGGAATCTCCCCTTCCAACACTGTTGTAGTCGACCGCCCACATCCAAAGCTTCCGATTTGTCTTGATTAATCCGTAATCCCGCGAAGTCACCATATCTAGTAAACTCGGCAAGTAGATTTGGCAGCGAATGTTGCGGGTCGCATAAATGAACTAAAATATCATCGGCAAAGGCTGCTATTTTGAACCCACCGGGCCCGACGGGGACTCCACGAATCGTGGGTGAGCCCGCTATACTTCGCAACAAAGGATCAATAGATAACACAAATAGTAGCGGGGAGAGTGGGCAGCCCTGCCGCGTGCCGCGCGAAAGTGCGAATGAATCAGATAAGGTCCCATTGCATAAAATACTCGCAGTAGGGTGTGTGTATAAAAGCTTCACCATTGCAATAAAGGAGTCACCCAGCCCATAACGAGGTAAGAGAAACTCCAAATAGTCCCAACTGACTCGGTCAAACGCCTTGTCAGCGTCAAAGCTAACCAACAGGGACTGTAGCTCTCGCATACGCACCCATTCCATAGAGGCTAAAATCTTCCTCAAGTTCCGCACCGCATGTCTCCCTCGTACAAAACCCACCTGTGACTCATGTAACAGACCCCCCAAAACATCAGCCAAGCGATTTGCTAGAATCTTTGCCAGTATCTTCGAGTCGAAGTTCAATAGGGAAATGGGCCTATAAGAGGCAGTCTGCAGAGGGTCTTTACCAGGTTTAGGAATCAGAGTAATAAATGCGTGATTCATACCCCAAGTAAATTTCCCCTGCTCTACCCTCCGATGATATAGCTCAGTTAGTACCGGGGCGAGGCGGCCTGTCAGTAATTTATAGAACTCTGCTCCAAAGCCGTCCGGGCCAGGCGATTTGTAGCAGCTAGCTCCCATGATTACTTTATGCGTCTCTTCTTCTGTCACCGGTGCACCCAACATCGAGCGCTGCTCCGCTGTCAACACTGGTAGAGGTAGATCTTGTAGGTAGCTTTCCATAGCTGCCAGCGACCCCGTTGTTCCCTGATAGAGTTTTTGAAAGAAACCACGGAACATTTGGGCGATTGCTTGGCTATTTGTGTGCAGCTGGCCTTGATCGTCTCGCAATGCCGCTATAAAGCGGGAGCCGCGGCTACCACGTAAGCACCGCGCCAGGAGCCTCCCGGGTTTATTCCCAAAACGATAAAGTTGATATCGGTAATAAAACAAGGATTTCTTTGCGCATTGGTGAAGCAGTTCATTAAGCGACGATTGCAACTCCCAAAGCAAGGCTTTATTAGCTGCCGTAGGATTCCCCGTGCATCGTCGATGAGCCCTAACGACTTGTCGCTCTAGGTGTACTATACGGGAGGCTATCAACTTCCTTTTCCGCGCCCCGTAGGCAATAATGTCTCCGCGTAGGACCACCTTCGCTGTTTCCCACAATAATTCAGGTTCCTCACGGTGCTGCCGATGGTTGTCCATAAATTCGTCCCATTTTTGTTCTAAATAGGCATGAAATTCGGCATCAACGTATAGCCCTAAGGGAAATCGCCAAATGCGCTGCAGAGGAGCAGGGTCACCCCACCGCAGAGCTACCCACACAGGCGTATGGTCAGATATCACACTCGGACCAATCTCTGCCTCTCCCACCTGCACGAACAATCTTTCCGAGAGCAGAACATAGTCAATCCGCGCACTGGAGGTGTGAGCCCGCGACTGATGTGTGAAGTCCCGTTCCATAGGATGGAGTAACCGCCACGGGTCCACCAACCCTAGGCGTCGTCGCAGCAGCCGCTGGAGTGCTCTAGTTATCGGGACCCGCCACCCCTCCTGTCCACCCCCCGTAGTATCTAAAGTGATATCCATTACCCCATTACAGTCTCCCGCTAGGATCAGAGGGGCTTCTGGAAATTGCTCAACCTGTGAGGCCAAACCAGCATAAAAGGCATTGTCCAGGACATTAGGGGCATATAGGTTACCCAACACCACCCGTCGTCCCTCCAGGGAGCCACACACCAAAAGATATCTGCCGCCAGGGTCAACATATTGCTGTTCTAACACAAAGCGCACACGCTTATGGATCAGCAGGACCACCCCTGCCTTTCTCCCAAGTGCTGGGGCCCCCCAACTCTGCCCTACCCAGTCCCTCTGTAGCTTCGCATGTTCCTCCGCAGTCTGGTGGGTTTCCTGCAAGAAAGCAATGTCACATTGCAGCCGGGCTAGAGCCTGCAGCACTTTATAACGTTTAATAGGGTTGCCTATGCCACAGATATTCCAAGATACAATCTTCAGCTTAAGGCGGGTTATAGCACCACCCAGAGGCCGGTGTGGTAAGAATCTGAAAGTGAGCCCCCCCAGCCTGGGGCCCACTCGTACACCAGTACAATGGCTCGAAATTTATCACCCGCATGACCTCAGGATCCCATCGCCCCCCCAACCCCCCCCTTTTCCCAACCCTCCCTAACCTTCCCTCCCTTCCCCAATCCCTGCCCCAACCCCTTTCCCCCCTGATACTCTGAACCTTCTCCACCTCCCCACCCTTGAGAAGTCCAACCCAGGCCCCTCTGGGAGTGCCCGCCCCCCCCGCCCACTGGTTAATGTATAAAAAGGGAACCCCACTAGCAGGTCAATCCCCGCTCTGTGGAACCTCTGACAATGGTAAAATTCCCTTCCATTCAGGCGGTGTCTTGTGCCCGAGTCCCCAGACCCCCCTAGGCAACTTAGCCTCTTATGACAGCGAGCAAAAGCAAATCTTTAAGCTCTAACTAAGACAGGGCCATGTAACAGCCGCAGAGGCTGGTAGATGTTAATACTAACAGAGAGCTTAGCTGCCAACATAATCATACGTTTTAATCCAGTCCACTAGGCTCGTTGCCTATGAGGTCTGTACCAACCCCCAGGGATTCACTGCTTACACAGATAAGTAGTAGGGCAGCTCCCTCCGTCCCACCTGACTACTTTATGGCTTAGGACCAGCTCGTCGAACAGAGCCTTAGTCCCTTGGGCCCGATTTAATAATACTGAGAAAGAAATGAAACAAAACTATGAAAGACCTAGATAAGAACATCTCGCCCCCCAGACTGCCAAGTAATACCCAATTCTACGCCCGAGAGCAAACTGATCAGGATAGCAGTAAGGAGAACAAGGGAAATAATATAGTCAACAAGATACTTTGTTAAGTTGCCCCGAAGGATCCGGTACAATGTAACCGACCGCTGCAACATAAGTTTGTAACAAGCTCAACAATGGCCTAATGCAATGCAATGGGTACTTTGTTATTCTACAGGCAGTCAAATATACAGGCCTGACTGATGCTGAGGCCTAGTGTCTCTCCGGGTGCCTTTCTCGGCGAAGCAGCTAATCACCACCAAGCAGATCACTCCAGGAGGCTCAGCGAGGAGGCAGTGGGGGTGTTTGTTCTCTGGCAGTCAGTCGATTCACATACCCCTCTGCCTCCGCGGCCGCTGCAAACACGTGGTGGGATCCTTCGTGAGTGATGTGTAATTTAGCTGGATACTGCACCGTAAAGCGGATTCCAGCGCCAATTAATTTCTCGCACAAAGGAGCGTAGTCACGGCGCTTCTTGCTCAGCATCGCTGAGTAATCTTGCGCCACGCGGATCCTCGCGTTGTTGTAGAGAATGTCCCCTTTCTGACGGGCTGCACGGAGGATCCTTTCTTTTTGGGGAAAGAAGGCAAACTTTACGAGCACTATCCTTGGCCGGGCATCCCTTGCCTGTTTACCGCCGACACGGTGTGCTCGTTCAATTCAAAGCGGGCCGCCGCTCTCCTCGCCGTTCAGTAATTGTGCAAAGAACATCTCCAAATGGCCCTGCAGATCTTTGTCGGCGATGCTCTCAGATATTCCCATAACTCGGAGGTTGCAGCGCCGTGATCTGTTTTCCAGATCATCCAGTTTAGCCTCGTGTAGTGCAAGCTGATGCCTTAGGCCAGCAGCCTCCGTCTCCAGTGTCCCGATCTTCTCCTCAGCTTGCCCCAGGCGGTCCTCTGCCTCTTGGAGCCTACTCCCAAGGCTGTCCACCGAGGCCCGCAGACTGTCCATTTTTTCGTGAAGTGCCTCAAATTGCGGCGATAGAGCCGCGGCCACCGCCGCTGACATCACGTCCAGTGAGGCCGGGGATTTGGGCGAGCCAGATGGTGTGGCCATGTCAGCCATTTTGCTGGAGCCTGTCCCCCGCTCCCGCTCTCGCCTGGCCGACTTGGGTGCCGTCGCCATTTGATCTGTCTTCTAAACTTCACACTAGATGCCCTCCAAAGTACCCGAGGGAACTTTTCGGCGGTTTTCCGCGGGCTTACACGGTTCAGATTCGCCGGTTTGGGCAGTGGGGCACGGAGCACTCCCAGGATGCGACCACTACTCTGCTCGCATCACGTGACCTCTCTTTCGTTTGATTGTTATCTGTCCTTGACTATCTTTCTCCCTTATCACTTTCCTATCAATTTAATGGCGTTCCTTTTCCTTCTGTACTTTCCCGCAGCCCAAATTTTCTGTTGTACACCGCTTTAATACTTCAGTTATGGGCAGTATATCAAATGTTGCCAATAAAGAATAATAAAGAATAAATAATACCGAACCCTTGGAGCCTGCTGAGAACAGAACACTTCATGTTTCAACAATCTCTGTACTCTCTCCTCCGGCAGAAGAATTCTGCCCACTAGAGCATCAACCATGCTCCCAGGAATTCAAGGGATTGGGAAGGCTCCAACGCGCCCCCTGATTGACCACTCAGCCAAGGCATTCCAGGACACCACTATTCTGGCCAAAACCAGAGAGGCCTCTGACAGAGAATGGGCTCAGATAATCCAGTTTCCAGAAATGGGTCTACACATAGTCCTTTGCACCATGACCCCGGAGAACATTCTTGGGGCAGTGGAGAGGCCAAAGGGAGGACGGCAAATTGACGCTGTGAGCCAAACACAGTAAAAAACGCAGACATCTCTGCCGATCCTCTCAGATCGGGATATGAAAGCAAAAACCAGAGACGCTAGAAACTCCCTTCAGACCATTTCTGAAATCACAGATCTCAGATTTTACATTCAGATGCACAACTCACACAAAGGAGCATTGACCACCCTAAGGCCATTGGTCAGAAGGAGCCATCCTTCTTTGGCATCCCAAGAGAGTATCTTCTCTTGCCCCACTCAGCCGAGGCCACTGGCACCACTGCCTTTAGGCGCAGTAACTTGTCCAACATGACCCCATGCGCTGGCTCATATCCACCAAACCACATGGAGAGATGACAAATGACTCGAGGATCGGCTGTTTGCAGTCCAGGACATAGCCAATTTGAATGATGTCTAGCACCCTTCTATTATTGGTGACATTCAGGAATGGGCACCAAAACCTACATAGTAATGAATGGGAGGTACCCCCTCTGAAGGAGACAGAGTGTCTGGGCCCCAGATCTGCCCCCCCTCGATTCTTGTCTCTCAGCTGTGGCTGATTGGCTCGTTAATAACTAACTGTCTCCACTTGAACGTTTCCAAAACACTTGCAATCTGGTTTACACATGGACACTCTCCTCCTCTGATCACTCCTTCTTTCTCAGGTTCCGCTATTCCACTGGTGTCTTCATTTCGTTATTTAGGTGTGATCTTGGGACTCTAATCTCTCCTTCCAGGATCATGTTTCACACGTTAAGACTTCCTTCTTTTTTCTTCGGCAGATACGTGCCATTCATCCTTTTCTGACCCCTCAGGTCCTCACTACCCTTATGATGTCTCTAGTAATCTCTCGACTCGACTTCTGCAACTCTACTTTCCTTGGTATTCCCCAACTTCACTTACACAGGTTGCAGCGCATACAAAACATGGCAGCACGTATTTTCCATTCTGCACGCTCTGACCATGTCACCCCTCTCTTTATACATCTTCACTGGCTTCCTCTGACTTATATCAAAATATAAGCTTCTTACATTACTTCATCAGATCATCTATACCCATACTCCTCAGTACTTATTTGACCTCATTCAGATCCACACACCTAATCGATCCCTGCGGTCTGTGCACATTAATCACCTGCACCTCCCGTCCCCTGCACGTGCCCATCTCCAAGTCACCCACAATTCTGCTTTCTTCTCTGCTGGTCCTGCGCACTGGAACTCCTTACCCCTCCACCTTAGACTGGAAGAGAATCACAAGACATTCAAAGCCCTCTTGAAAACACACCTCTTTGCCACAGCCTTCGACCTCCCCCTTCCCACCTGATAGCATTCTGGTCTCAACAATATTAGCACATATGTCATGTATTTGCGTTATTGTCCTTGTCCGCTGTGTAGCACTGTCCTCTTTCTGTCTGCCCAGTCAAGTTATCCCCACATAGCTACGTCTATCCCGGCACTCGTCTCTCTCCTTTCTGCTCTGTTTTTGTCCATTGTGTCTGTCTGTCTTTCTGTGGCTTTTATCTCTTAACTGTCCTGTTGATATTGTAATTCCCTTTCCTTTTCTGGGCCAGTGGCCAACCTTTCTTTCCCCAAAGCTGTTTGAAAGGCTTAAGCTCAATAAACATAACATAACAAACTTGAGAGCCTCATTGAAAGGACCAATTACAGGTCTGAAATACAGAAGCAGAGAAGAAAGCTTTCAAGGAGGAAACGCCAGGAATCCCGAGACCCCCCAGAAGTCAGTCCAGTGTGCCTGCAATGGACGGGCAGAGGCCAAAGTGGAAAAAGACCCTGCTGTTTCCCAGGACCTTTTGGTGTATCCTCTGGAAGGCAATTCGGCCTTGATCAAGTCCTTCACCAGCTTCTCAAATCAGCCCCACAAAGGAAGCTTTCCCTACAGGTCAGTTGAGTTAGCTGGGCTTTGGAAGACATAGACGCATCCCAGTGGTAAAGACATAACCAACTCCACATCACCGTCGACAGGGCAATATCTCTAGTCACCAAGCGAACTAGAACATACATGGCATCAGAAGGAAGGCAGTAAGCAACTCCAAAGGAGGGAAAGCATCATCCTGAGGGAGAGACTGAAATCACAGGAGCAGGGTTTCAGGTGTCAGGCCTGCATACACTGCCAACTGGAGAATAGCAGCTAACGCTACTGACTGGCTCTTCAGCAGAAAATCCATCTTTCTATCCACAGTGCCCTTCAAGGTCAATCCCACTTCCACAGAAGTGGAGGCCCACTTCATGACCACCTTGGGCCATGTGATACACTCTTCTCAGGGAGAGCTCACAACCCTTTACATGCCTTTATCTCCCCCTAGGTGGGAAATCAGTAAGGACCTATTCCAACCAGAACATGTTTATTATTTCCGGAAACTGGAAGACTGCCGTGAATATCTGCACCGCCTATAGACGCGGGGAATCTGTGACCCCTGTGCTGTTGCTATTGCATCAGCCACATACCAGGTGATGAGCAGGGACTGCATCTTACATCTATGTACAGCGCTGCGTATGCCTTACAGCAAATGATTTGTAGTAGTAGAAACTCGAGCAATCAATAATGCCATATCTGCCTTCTGGGATAGGAGGAAAATGCCAGCCTCCACGTGAATCTCTAAGAGAGAAAACACTTTTTTTTTTTGCATCAGACTTCTCAACTGAGACGTCAGAGCCAGCACTCAAGTCCAAGATTCAGACAGACCCCCTGACCCACATCTCCAGAAGGCAACCTCCATCTGGGATGCTTAGAAGAAGGCACTCAAGCCAGGCTTCTGCCCATCCCTCATGTCACTGAGCTTGAGGGAATACAAAGGCTGCAGGGTCTGAGTTTCAGCATCAAAGACCAGGCCTACCGAAGGAGGAAAAGAATTGCAGGGAGGACAATCCGAATTCTGGGAGCTTGTCTCTCTGAGACCAATCTCCAACACAGTGGATACAGCTAGAGCTAAGCCCTCCAAAGAAGGGAGCGGGCAGCCAGAAGCACAGACACTGGAACTCAAGGCCAGGCTATTATTCTTACCCATAGCGTCAGTAGTCGCCTCCTACCTTGAGGCAGAAAATGGCAGGCCAACCAAATCCCTCCATTAGAAGAAGGGAGACTGGCCCACCAGTGAAAAGTCAGAAGCTACCATGTAAGATGAATCCAGAGGGGGCGCTTTGCTTGCCACAGGTCAAATGACGCTTCCTGGAAGAAGAACGAAAGAGTTAAGGCAAGGCAAACATTTGCATACATTAGCACAAGCTTTTGTGCCTACACAGCCATAATGTCACATTACAGGTGCTTGGGCAGGATCACGCATTGAAGCCCTCACACTGGTCTTCTTGTGCTGGCGTTCTATCCGCATAAACATGCTGAACTAACGCTTAGCAGTTCAGCATGTTTATGCGGATAGAACGCCAGCACAAGAAGACCAGTGTGAGGGCTTCAACGCGTGATCCTGCCCAAGCACCTGTAATGTGACATTATGGCTGTGTAGGCACAAGACATTGAAAAAGCTTAGCAATTTCCCCTGAGGAACCCTACATTGGAGAAACGCTTAGCGCTTGTTAGCGTTGGGAAAGCATCCAAAAACAAATGGAGTCAAGCAATTTTTGCTGTGAAAGAATCGTACAACTCATCATCAAACAAAGCTAAGCAGTCTGTTATTGATATTTACTGATTGAGACACTCTTAATTTATTATCTTGAAAATATTTAAAAATAAGGTAGCTATAGTTTGGTGGTCGTTGATGTGAAAGTGAGGGTAATGAGTCAGAGTTTCTGACTTCCGCCCTGGGATACTGAGACCACATTGCTACCGATAAGGAAAACTCTCTGTGTCAAACGTCTCATGTTTATAAATATTTGCAGTCTTTTTCTAGAACATATTACTTTCTGGTTAGCATACAGAGTCTTTTTGGTTATTTTGATTTTTACTCTGTAAGAAATAGACCGACAACGTGATCCTGGTTACACTTGACATTGAATCTCTTTACATGAACATCCCTCAGGGGGATGCTCTTACAGTTATTACAAAATATTTGAATTCACGCACAATGCCTTAACATACAGTATACCTACTCAATTTTTAGTAGAATTGGCTCGCATAGCCTTGACTCAAAATTATTTTCTGTTTGATGGCATATTTTACCAGCAAATTAAAGGTACAGCTATGGGTGCTGCCATGGCACCCGACATAGCTAACTTATACGTGGCAGAATTTGAAGAAACTCATTTGAAAGTCTTTCCCTTTTCATCCTCCGTGATCTCTTGGAAAAGATACATTGACAACATTTTTATATTATGGAAGGGTTATCGACAGTGAGCTTAAGGAATTTTATAACTGGCTTAATACTTTGGATATTAACCTTAGGTTTAAAATGCAGTCTAATCTCATTGAAATATCCTTTCTTGACATTCTCATTAGAAAATCTTCATTTGGTTTCAGTATCACCATCTTTCGCAAGCCCACTGACCGTAACAAGCTTACCAGATTTGACAGTTTCCATAGCAGTCATCTCAAAAGGAATCTACCCGTTTCACAATTTTTAAGACTTCGCAGACTGTGTACAGACATCACAGAGTTTAAGAGTAAATCCTATGATATGGCTGAACGTTTCTATGTCAGAGGCTATCCCATCAAATGTATCGAAAAGTTACGGCCGTGCCTGCTCCACCTCTAGACAAAATCTGCTTGCACCCAAATTTGTTGGCGTTCTTTTTTCACATTTATCTTCAGGTATTCAGAAAATTTTGAAAAACCACTGGCACATTTTACAGGCACGCCCTTGTTTTTCAAATCAACGGTTGATTGCTTACAATAGGGAACGTAATTTAGCAGATACGTTAGTTTCATCCTACATGCCATTGGCATCTACTATTCTGCCATCCAAGAGAGGACACTATAGATGCAACAACTGTTCAGTTTGCAAATACGCTATGGTGCTTAACAACAGTTTTGTACATCCACACACTAAAAAAAGTACAAATTGAATACTCGGACAGACTGCCTCTCTACACACGCAGTATACATTATCATTTGCCCTTGCTCTTTACTTTATGTAAGTTAAACTATTTGAGCGGTTAAGACACGGGTTCAAGAACACAGAAGTTGTATCAGAAGGAAAATTGCAACTGCTCCATTTGTGGAACATTGGATTCAATTTCAGCACACTCCTGATGACATTAAGTTTTTTGTTATTATGAGGACTGCCCCCTCCCCTCGGGGCGGAGATCTGGACTGTATTTTGCTCCAAGAAGAACAATGGTTCATTTTTCAACTCAATACAGTGTACCTTGGCGGTATAAATAAGGAAATAGATTATAATGTTTTTCTATGACATTTACTGCTCCTTGATCTTTTATTTGCCGTGTTTTAGTTTCCCTTTTTGCTATTTTTTTATTTGTAAAAAATATATATATATTTTTTCAGGACACAGTGTCTTTATTTATGTACATTTCACATATGCATAATTTCACGTTTTACTTTACTGGTTTTATTGCTGGTCTCTTGTTTATCAGTGGCCATTATGGTATCATTTGTTTATTAAGACTTTCAAAGGCACAGTCTGTCCTTTTAACTACACGATGGTTTTAAACATGTAGTGTTTCCCACTGTCAGTCAATATGACGTTTTTCAAGTTGGGAGGAGCTAATGCTGTGCTTATAATGTCCCTCCTGCTTCTGCATGGTGTTTTCCCGCATCTGATAGCACTCAGGTACGGTCTTCTTACTTATGTTTTCCTTCCCATTTTTTAGTCACCATATTACTCCGTTTTATTTAAACCAATTCTTGTACCAGCTATAGTACTGTTTTTCAGTTTGAGACTCCTATGACCAATACGATTTAATGTTTTTCAGTCTTTGGAATATGAGCGGTCTTTTCCCCTCTCACTTCTGTGTCTTAACACTAGAAGCCCCAAAACGGCATTTTACTTAGAAATCCCAAAGTGCGTCAATTGACGCATTAACACAACAACTGCGTCGAGCATGAAATGCAGATGTGAATTAATTTGAAGTTACTTATTTGTTTACTACTTGCAGTATGTGACATCATTACATAACTGGCATGGTTCTAGGAGTGGGGCTGGTATAAACCTAAGATGATGCATTTGCGTCAATTGACGCACTTTGGGGCTTCTAATGTTAAAGTACACGTTTAAATTTGACGAGCAACCCCTCTGTTTAATGCCCCTTTTTATCACCTTTTTACTTTTATTTATGAATTTGTGTTTGGCTGATACCTGAACCTACTTTTAAGATCATGTTTTTTTAACCGATGCATACAATCAGCCCGCTATATTATAGCTTTATCGCTCATCGTATCTCCGTTTTTATATTACTCTGTACACCGCTGGCCACTGGTAGTTGCTCTTTTGCGCCTTAGAGTTGCTACCTTCAACATGTTTGATTTATTGAATATACTTTTTAATGTGTTTGTCTCTGGTGAGCTTTATAATTTTATATACATACTCACTTTACTGCGATCTGATAAATTTCATTACACACCACTATTGCTCCTATGAGGTTTGCCCTCAGGGTCTTTCAATGCATAGTTTTATCATACAGACAAGTTTTCTCTCGTTTTGGTGCATAGTGGAACGTTTTTATTTATTCTTTAACCATTCCATTACAAGATTTTGCTATTGCATTTATAGATAATTGTTCCCTTTCATCCTTATCACTGTTGATCGTGTCGATGTACATATTTACTATGTAATAGACATCTGCCAACATTGTTCACCACCGGTTGTTTGGTTACTGCCATACACTGGTACACTAACCAACACATACATGAATGCCCATTTTTTACTTCTGTCATCCACATCTGGTTTCCTCATTTTTTATGTTGTATTCATTCATAATATGTTTTCTCATGTCAATCTGCCATTTTTACAGTATTTCTAAAACTTTATGTATTTATATCTTATTATAATTTTAATATTATACATTGTTATAATTGTTTGTCTCATGTTTTTATGGTTCTAGACTCATGTATTATTATATTTCTCATATCCATTGTTTAATATATGATTTTCTTTATATATGATTTTTATATTCTTTATATTCCCTGTGCACACTGTTAAGCATCTAACAAACACATATTGTCATTACTAATTACATTATTATTTAGTGACTTTTGTATGTGTTTCCCTTCATTATTGCTGGTATGTGTTTTCCCTTTTCCCTTCCCTCACAGTTTATGCAATCAGTATACATTTTTGTCTGTTCATTACTTTAGATTGGGAAGAGTGTTATTGTTCCGCCCCTCTGGACAGGTGCCACACTCAGCAATTCTGTACATTCCTGGTAATGTATTTTAATTTTGTTAATCCTTTTAATCCTTTTTCTTTGTGCTTTTGGTTATATGAGTGTTATATTTTATATATTTTAACTATGTATTTATATGTCTGTTTTTTAGACCCCTGACAAAGGCCTAAGGCCGAAACTTGCAAAGTTGGGTCTCCAATAAACTAAATTTGTTTTTACATAATGTTTGGCCGTGGTCCCAGCCCTCCACAGGTTCTTTCACTATACTCTTGCGGAAGGACCCTTCTCCTGTTCTTTGCTGAGGGTGCATTTAGTGACTGCCTGCCCTAGTCGGCTGGGGTCGTAAGTTGCGATGAGCCTGGGTGCGTTGCAAATAAAAGGCAAGAAACCCCTTTGCAGTCAAGTGTATGGAGAGCCGCCGACGCCTGGTCGGCATGAAGTCTCAGGAAGAAAGTCAGTAAGACTGCCTCCTGATTGAGATGGAAATCCGAAACAATCTTTGGCAGGAACATGGGGTGGGTATGGAGGACCACCTTATTCTTATAGAATCTAGTGTAAGGGGCATCAGCCATGAAAGCCTGGAGCTCACTGACTTGGCGGCCCAAGGTCAGAGCCACCAGGAACACCACCTTCCAGGATAGATGCCGAAGTGAGCACATCGCCATCAGCTCAAAGGGTGAATGCATAAGCTGCATGAGAACTATGTTCAGGTCCCATTCCACCAGGGGAGGTCGGATGGGCGGCTTGGACAGCAAGAGACCACGCATAAAGCAGGAAACCAAGGGCTGCCCCGAGAAGGGCTTTCCCTCGACAGGGAGGTGGTTTGCCGAGATGGCGCTCAGGTGCACCCTGACAGAATTCGACTTCAGGCCTTCCTCCGAGAGATGGAGGAGGTATTGAAGGACCCACCGAGTGGGGCAAGAAAATGGTTCGATCCGAAGCTCAGAGCACCAGATCGAAAAGCGGCACCACTTGAAGGCGTAAGCTTGCCTAGTCGAGGTCTTCCTCAACGTGAGGAGGATCTCCTCGACCTCCTCCGGGAGGACCAGCAGGGCTAGAGAGACCTGTTCAGCCTCCAGGCCCTGAGAGATAACAAGGCTAGGTTCGGGTGCAATACCCGTCCCTCATCCTGTGTTAGCAGGCCCAGGGCACAGCCCAGGGGAACTGGAGGTTCCGTCAATAGGTGGAGCTGGAGCAGCAGCAGGAACCAGGGCTGTCAAGGCCACGAGGGAGATACGAGGATCATCGACACCCAGTTCCGCTGAGCTTTGTGGAGGGTCCTCGCGATGAGAGGAGTGTGAGAGAATGCCTAGAGCAAGTTGGAAGACCAGCTCAAAAGGAACGCATCTGGGCTCTCCCTGCTCGGGTGTGGTACTGGGCCGCAGAAGTGGAGAAGCAGTGCATTTGACGGGCTGGCAACTAGGTCCATGGCCAGGGTCCCTCACCGATGAAACAGCCAGCCAACCACCCCCGGATCCAGACGCCATTCATGAGGGTGGAAGATTCTGCTGAGTTTGTCCATGAGAACATTCTCCTGGCCCGAGAGAGAGACCGCTTTGAGGGTCATCCCCCGGCGGAAGGCGAAGGAACAGAGGAGGACTGCTTCCTGGTAGAGGGAGCGCGATCCTCTTCCCCCTTCCTAGTTTTTGTAGAACATAGTCACTCTGTTGTCAGTCTGCACGAGCATCGACCTACCCTTGAGGTGAACCTTGAAGACCCTCAGGGCTCACAAACCGCCAGGAGCTTGAGCAAGTTTATCTGCTGCTGAACCTCCTCAGGCAACCACTGCTCCTGCATGCACAATGCATTGCAGTGGGCTCCCCATCCCAGCACAGAGGCATCCGTTGTCAGCACTATGTTGTGCTGCGGGGTCTGGAAGGGCAACCCCCGGAGAAGATTGCGGGGGTTTTGCAACCAGCCCAGGGACAGGCGAAGGCTGAGGGAGACCCATATGGGGTCCCTGAGGTGGCTGACAGATGGGCTCTCCACTAGGCGCTGAGACACAACTGAGCTGTCCACATGTGCAGGTGGGCATGGGGAACCACATGAAAGGTGGAGGCCATGTGGCCAAGGAGGCACAGCATAGTTCGGGCTGTGATCCGAGGGGTGCCCTGGACCTGAGCTGCCAAGGCTCAATGGAGGTCAGCGCAATCCGCTGGCAGAAATGTGGTCGCCCGCTGAGTATCAAGGCATGTGCCGATGAACTCTAAGGCCTGCACCAGTTTGAGGTGGAACTTGGGGTAGTTGACCAAGAAATCCAGGCACTCGAGCAGGAGAATCATGCACGATGCAGCCAGGCAAGTCTCCTCGACCGAGGAACCCATGATGAGCCAGTCATCGAGGTAGGGGAAGACCGGTACGCCCTGACGCTTGAGACAGGCGGCAACCGTGGAGAGGCATTTCGTGAAAACCTGCAGGGTGGACGCGAGGCCGAAGGGGAGCACCCTGTACTGAAAGTGCTCTACCCGCACCCTGAAGTGCAGGTACCGCCTGTGCTGGGGGTGAATCAAAATTTGGGTGTAAGCGTCTTTTAGATCCAAGGAGCATAGCGAGTCGCCCTGCCGGAGGAAGGGCAGCAGAACGCCAAGGGATAACATCTTGAACTTCTCCCGCACCAAGAACTTGTTTAACTTTCAGAGCTCGAGGATGCGCCGCAGACCCCAAGTCTTTTACGGGAGGAGGAAGTACTGGGAATAGAAGCCCCGACCACGAAGGTTCAAGGGCACCTTCTCGACCGCCCGCTGGGAGAGAAGGTTGACTAACTTCAGCTGCAGGAAGACCTGGTGCGCAGGGAGTCGAGGAGGCTCCACCAGGGAGAAGCCTATCCAAGCGTAGATGATAGACGTAGACCCGGAGAACCCAGGCATCTGAGGTGATGGAAGCCCACTGAGGGGCGAAAGAGGAAGACATCCCCCCCCACCGGCTGCTGAGTGGCCAGGTGGCAAGAGGCTATGCGACTGGCGTCAAAACCCCAGTGTGGGTTGCAGTGGAGACGTGGTTTGGGCCTTGGGCCCTTTTGGCTTGCAGTGACTCTGGCCAGATTTTCCTTGCGCCAGTGTGGTCAGCATGGGAGTGGGAAGGTTTGGCGGGTAGCCACGATAAGGAAGGCCCTTCCTTGGGAAAAAAGGGTTTTTGGCTTGTTGCTTCTTCCGAGGGAGGGTGGAGGTCTTCCAGAGACGGGTTCTGGTGACAAACTCAGTCTCTATCTCCGCGGTCTTGTCTTCCATCGGCTTGACAAAGAGCTGCTCGTCGAGGCAGGTTATGTCCAGCAGTTTCTCCTGCACCCACTGCTCCAAGTCTGAGGATTGGAGCCACGCCTGGCCATAGGCCCCGATACCCGCAGCCGCCACCAGAGAAGAGAGCTTGAAACCATCGTAAAAGGCACGGGAGAGGTATTTTGAACAGTCCGCGACAGACTTCAGCAGGGTACCGAACCTATTGAGGGGTTCGCCCTCGAGGCCCACAGAGAAACTCCCAAGCTCCTTGGTCAAGTCATAAGAACATATATATAAGAACATAAGATATGCCATACTGGGTCAGACCAAGGTCCATCAAGCCCAGAAACATAGAAACAGAACTATGACGACAGAAAAAGACCACATGGCCTATCTAGTCTGTCCTTGCCTATCAACAACTACAACAGTCCCCTTTTTACCTTTAGAGATCCTCTGTGTTTGTCCCATGCTTTTTTGAATTCAGTTACTGTCCTCATCTCTACCACCTCCACTGGGAGACTATTCCACGGATCCACTACTCTTTCCGTAAAGCATAGTTACTCACCTGTAACAGGTGTTCTCCAGGAGCAGCAGGAATCAGTCTTCACATATGGGTGACGTCAGCGCCGACAGAGCCCTCGCGGAGCAATTTTCCCCAGCTTTCAAAGAAAGCCTTTGGGAATTGCAGCGCGCATGCGCGGTCCTCTTCCCGCCCAAGGGTGCCATCTTGCTCAGTCAGATGACATAGCTAAAAGACAGCAAAAAATTAGCAAAAAAACAAAAGCATAGAACTGCAACTCCAAGGGGAGGAGGGAGGGTTGTGAGGACTGATTCCTGCTGCTCCTGGAGAACACCTGTTACAGGTGAGTAACTAAGCTTTCTCCAGGACCAAGCAGGAAGTCAGTCCTCACATATGGGACTCCCAAGCTTAAGGCTACCGGAGACCCTAAGCACAAAAATGAGCTCCCTCAAGCTCAGTAGCACAGAAGGAAGGAATCTTCTCTGAATATGTCTCCAACCGGTAGCCCAACATCCGGGATGGAGGGTAGGAGTTGCCTATACCTCAAAGAGGTTACGGAGGACTGCCTGTCCGAAAGCACTGTCCCTGCGGGACTCCCTCTCTATGCAGTAATGGGCTGCAAAAGTCTGGCTTGAAGACCAAGTAGCGGCCCGGCAGATGTCTGCCAATGGAACAGAGCGGAGGTAAGCCACCGATGAGCTGTGACTCTACCTTCCAACACGAGGCCGGCTGCCTCGTAAGCCCAAGCGATACAGTCAGCAATCCAGATGGACAGAGTACGCTTGGAGACAGGGAGCCCCAACTTGTTGGGGTCATAAGACACGAGCTGAACAGTCCTTCGGTGCTCCCGCGTACGGTCAAGGTAGAAGGTCAACACCCTTCTACAGTCCAGGGTATGCAGGACCATTTCAGCTCGGCTGGAGTGTGGCCTGGGAAAGTAGGTCGGAAGTACCACCTCCTGGTTGATGTGAAAAGGGGATACCACTTTGGGAAGAAACTTAGGGTGAGTCCGTAGGACTACTCGGTTCTTGTAGAACCTAGTGTAAGGAGGATCAGATACTAGGGCCTGCAACTCACTAACGTGTCTAGCAGAAGTGAGGGCTACCAAGAACAAGGTTTTCCACGAAAGAAAACGAAGTGGACAGGTAGCCATAGGCTCAAAAGGCGGACAGGTAATCCGCTGCAAAACCACATTGAGATCCCAGTCCGGGGCTGGCGGGCGCAAAGGTGGCTTAAGGAGAAGGAGGCCTCTGAGAAAACGAGCCACCAGAGGGTGGCTGGAAAGAGGTCTACCATCCACCGGCATGCGATGTGCAGAAAGAGCACTGAGGTGGACCTTGACCGAATTGGACTTGTCCAAGGTTAGAGAGAAAGAGCAAGTACTGCAAGACCACTGATGCTGAACAGGAGAAGGGATCTTGAGACTGCTGAGTACACAAGACGGAGAACCGACACCACTTAAGAGCGTAGGACCTCCGGGTGGAGGGCCTCCTGGAGGCCAAGACGACCTCCTCCACATCTGGAGGTAGCTGCAGAGGAGCAAGGACTACCCTTTCAGCAGCCAGGCCATCAGATGAAGGGACCGGAGGTTGGGATGTAGGAGAGTCCCCTGATCCTGCGACAGGAGGTCGGGCTGAAACCCCAGAGAAAGAGGAGTATCCACCGCCAGCTGCATCAGAAGCGGGAACCAAGGTTGTCTCGGCCACCGGGGAGCCACAAGGATCATCGATGCTTTGTCTCTGAGAACCTTGAAGAGCGTCCGAGACACCAATGGCATGGGAGGAAAGGCATACAAGAGGCCGGTGGACCATGGAATCAGAAAAGCATCCGCCGCTACTCTGAGAGGATGCGGCTGTCGAGAGCAGAATCTGGGCAGCTGCCGGTTCAGAGGGCTGGCAAACAGATCCATGGTGGGGAGACCCCACTTGAGAAAGATTTGCTGAACCACCATCGGATCCAGCCTCCACTCGTGTGGCTGGAGGATCCTGCTGAGCTTGTCGGCCAGGTAATTTTCTTGACCTGGGAGATAGAGGGCCCTGAGGAGGATGCCGTGGCGGACTGCCCAAGAGCATAGCTGTTGTGCCTCCTGACAGAGGAGGAAGGAGCCTGTTCCGCCTTGTTTGTTTACGTAGAACATGGCAACCTGGTTGTCCGTCTGTATCAGCAGCGACTGGTGGGACACCAGGTGAGAGAAGGCTCTGAGCGCTAGGCGGATGGCTCTGAGCTCCAGGAAGTTTATCTGTTGAGCAGACTCCCAAGGATTCCAGAGGCCTTGAGTACATGACCCTTGGCAATGTGCTCCCCAACCCAGGAGGGAAGCATCGGTCGTCAGGACCTGAGAATGCGGAGGGGGCTGAAAAGCCACCCCTAGCACTAGGTTTGGCAGATGAAGCCACCATTGCAGAGATGAGACCAGCTGGTCGAAGATCTGTATGGAGTCTGCTAGGCTCCCCGTGGCCTGATGCCATTGAGTGCGAAGGCACCACTGAGCAGGACGCATGTTCAGTCGGGCATTGGGGGTCACATGGACTGTGGAAGCCATATGGCCGAGCAGTCTCAGAAAGTGCCTGGCGGAGACCAGCGCATTGCTGTGAAAGTGGCTGGCGAGATCCATGAGCCGCTTGCCCCTGTCCAGAGGGAGGAAGGCCCGCGCCTGAAGTGTGTCCAACCTGGCGCCTATGAACTCGGGATCTTGAGAGGGGAGCAAAGTGGACTTTGCGAAGTTTATGACAAAACCCAAGTGCTGGAGCAGAGCCACAGTGCGATGAGTGGCCTGAGCGGCCTCTGGTGAAGATGGGGCTACGGAAAAGACGGCTGAGGGGAGATATGATAGAAGTCTATAAATTAATGAACGGAGTGGAACGGGTAAACGTAGATCGATTGTTTACGTTATCAGAATATAGAAAGACTAGGGGACATGCAATGAAGCTACAGGGTAAACTATTTAAGACTAATAAAAGAAAATATTTTTTCACTCAACGTGTAATCAAACTCTGGAATTTGTTACCGGAGGATGTAGTAAAGGCTGTTAGTGTAGCTGGGTTTAAAAAAGGTTTGGACAAGTTCCTGGAGGAAAGGTCCATAAACCATTATTAAGAAGTGACCGAAGATATCAATGCTTGACCCAGTACAAGCATTGTGGAACTTGTGTCTCTTGGGGAAACTGCTAGGTACATATGACCTAGATTGGCCACTGTTGGAAACAGAATACTGGGCTTGATGGACCTTGGTCTGACCCAGTATGGCATATCTTATGTTATGTTCTTATGATGAGCCAGTCGTCCAGGTATGGGAACACAAAAAGACCTTGAAGTCTTAGATAGGCCGCCACCACTGCTAGGCATTTGGTGAACACCCTGGGGGCGGAGGATAGGCCAAAGGGCAGTAACTCTGTACTGGTAATGATTTCCTCCCACAACAAATCTGAGATATTGTCTGTGGTCTGGATGAATGAGGATATGAGTATACGCATCCTTCAGATCCAAGGAGCATAGCCAGTCTCCCTGCTGGAGGTAGGGCAGCAGGATTCCAAGGGTAAGCATCTTGAACTTTTCCTTTGCAAGGAACTTGTTGAGGTTTCGCAAGTCCAGGATGGGTCTGAGGCCTCCTGTTCTTTTTGGAATCAGGAAGTACCTGGAGTAAAACCCTTGACCCTTCAGGTGGTGGGGCACCGGTTCCACGGCTTGTTCCTGAACGAGATTTGCTAACTCCTGAAGGAGTAAGTCCCTGTGCAAAGGGAGTCTGGGAGGCTCCCCTGGAAAGTAGGAGGGAGGTACCTGGTGAAAGTGAAGAAGATAGCCCTTTTGAACTATGTGAAGTACCCAGGTATCTGTGGTGATGTTGGACCACCTGTGGGCAAAGTGGACCAGCCGGCCTCCTGTGCTGAGAGAAACCAGCTGAGGGGGAGAGGCTATGCTGATGAAGTCAAAAACCCCCACCCTGCTGAGCAGGGGCCGGTGGTGCAGGCTTGGGGGCTTGCTGCCTACGGGACCCATTACCCCGTCCCTTGGCCTGCTTTCCCTGTGGGGGAGCTGCTGAGGCCTGATACTGAGGGTAGTATTTATAGGCAGCCGCCTTCCTCGGGTAAAAGGGCTTTTTCCCTGAGCCCTTCTTCTTTTGAGAAGGGGCAGAGGTCTTCCTTGAGAGACGAGTCCTGGTGAGAGTCTCCGTCTCGATTTGTGCAGCCTTCCCATCCATGGGCTTGCCAAAGAGGTTATCACCCCAGCAGGGGACATCGACCAACTTGTCCTGCACCCAGGGCTCAAGGTCGGACGTCTGAAGCCAAGCCTGGCGGCGTCCACCGATGCCGGCCGCAGCTACTCGAGCCGATGCCTCAAAACCATCATAGGCTGCTCGAGATATAAACTTGGAGCACTCTCGAATACCAGTTGACAAGGTTTGGAACCTCTGCAAAGGTTCGTCGGAGAGACCAGTAGAGAACCCGGCTATTTCTTTAGCCAGATCCCAGAGATACATGCCCATGTAGAGCTGGTAGGTCTGGACTCGACAAGCAAGCATAGAGCCCTGGAAGCACTTCCTACCGAGGGCATCCAGGCTTCGGGCTTCCCTACCAGGGGGCACCGAGGAGTGCATTTTTTGAGTCTTAAGTCTATGCATGGCCGATTCCACCACCACCTGAGGTATTGGCCCATCTTCGCAAAGTTAGTCTTCCTAAAGTCTAAGATCCTCACCTTTGAATGGATTCTAACAGCCCCAGTCCTAATACTGAACCACACCATCTGGTGATCACTGGATGCAAAATGATCTCCCACTACAACATCAGAAACACTTTCACCATTGGTAAGCACCAAGTCCAGTATGGCTCCTTCACGTGTGGGGTCTGTTACCAATTGCCTGAATAGTTCTCCCTGTAGAGAATCCAGGATCTCCTTACTTCTAGATGATACTGCAGCAGGAATCTGCCAATCAACATCTGGCATATTGAAATCTCCTATCAGTAGCACTTCCCCTTTCCTAGCAATGCTGCGTATGTCTTCAATTAACTCTGTCAACCTCTTCCTCTTGTGAGGGAGGTCTGTATATCACAACAATGCAAATAGATTTCTTTTTGCCTCTTTCTAGTTTAACCCACAATGCCTCCTCTCTCCCTTTTAAGCTCTGTAATTCCAAAGCTTTAATAGTAGTTTTTACATATAGTGCCACTCCTTCTCCCCTTCTTCCTACCCTGTCCTTTCTGAATAAAGTATAGCCAGGTATAATTACATCCCAATCATAGTTTTCTGTGAACCATGTTTCTGTAACTGCCACTAAATCCAAGTCAGCCACTCCTACCAAAGCTTCAACATCAGGGATCTTATTTCCCATGCTACAGGCACTTATACACACTGCTTTCCATATGTTACCCCTGTTACCCATGTCCTTAAAGGTATTTAATGTATCACCTACCTGGGGGCTTTCCAACAGTGGCCAATCTAGGTCATACGTACCTAGCAGTTTCCCCAAAAGACACAGGTTCCGCAAAGCTTGTACTGGGTCAAACATTAATATCCTGGGTCCCTTCTTAATAATGGTTTATGGACCTTTCCTCCAGGAACTTGTCCAAACCTTTTTTTAACCCAGCTACACTAACAGCCTTTACTACATCCTCCGGTAACAAATTCCAGAGTTTGATTACACGTTGAGTGAAAAAATATTTTCTTTTATTAGTCTTAAATAGTTTACCCTGTAGCTTCATTGCATGTCCCCTAGTCTTTCTATATTCTGATAACGTAAACAATCGATCTACGTTTACCCGTTCCACCCCGTTCATTAATTTATAGACGTTCCAGATCAAAGAGCCCTAATAACCTTTTTAGCCTTTCTTCATAGGAGTATCTTTCCATACCCTTTACCATTTTGGTGGCTCTTCTCTGAACCTTTTCTAATAACGCTATATCCTTTTTAAGATACGGCGACCAGAATTGCACACAATATTCAAGGTATGGTCTCACCATGAAACGATATAGAGGCATTAATTATAATATAGCGTAGTTACTCACCTGTAACAGGTGTTCTCCAGGAGCAGCAGGAATCAGTCCTCACTTATGGGTGACGTCGGCGCCGACGGAGCCCTCGCGGAGCAATTTTCCCCAGCTTTCAAAGAAAGCCTTTGGGAATTGCAGCGCGCATGCGCGGTCCTCTTCCCGCCCAAGGGTGCCATCTTAGCCAGTCAGATGACATAGCTAAAAAGACAGCATAAAAATTTGCAAAAACTAAAGCAGACGAATGCAACTCCAAGGGGAGGAGGGAGGGTTGTGAGGACTGATTCCTGCTGCTCCTGGAGAACACCTGTTACAGGTGAGTAACTACGCTTTCTCCAGGACCAAGCAGGAAGTCAGTCCTCACTTATGGGACTCCCAAGCTTAAGGCTACCGGAGACCCTAAGCACAAAAATAAGCTCCCTCTAGCTCAGCAGCACAGAAGGAAAGAATCTTCGCTGAAACATGACCCACCGGTAGCCCACATCCGGGATGGAGGGTAGGAGTTGCTCAGACCTCAAAGAGATTATGGAGGACTGCCTGTCCGAAAGCACTGTCCCTGCGGGACTCCCTCTCGAGACAGTAATGGACCGCAAAAGTCTGGCTCGAAGACCAAGTAGCGGCCCGGCAGATGTCTGCCAGCGGAACAGAGCGGAGGTAAGCCACTGACGTGGCCTTTGCCCGAACGCAATGAGCCGTGACTCGACCGTCCAAGGAGAGTCCGGCTGCCCCATAAGCCCAAGAGATACAGTCCGCAACCCAGATGGACAGAGTACGCTTGGAGACCGGGAGCCCCAATTTATTGGGGTCAAAAGACACAAAAAGCTGAGCAGCTTTACGGTGCTCCCGCGTACGGTCAAGGTAGAAGTTCAATGCCCTTCTACAGTCCAGGGTGTGGAGGACCGTTTCAGCTCGGCTGGAGTGTGGTCTGGGAAAGAAGGTTGGAAGTACCACCTCCTGATTGATATGAAAAGGGGAGACCACTTTTGGAAGAAATTTCGGGTGAGTCCGTAGGACTACCCTATTTTTGTAGAACCGAGTGTAAGGGGGATCAGACACGAGGGCCTGCAATTCACTGACGCGTCTAGCGGAAGTGAGGGCTATCAAGAACAACGTTTTCCAAGAAAGAAAACAGAGAGAACAGGTAGCCATAGGTTCAAAAGGCGGACAGGAGATCCGCTGTAAAACCACATTCAGGTCCCAGTCAGGCGCTGGCGGGCGCAGAGGTGGTTTAAGTAGGAGGAGACCTCGGAGAAACCTCGCTACGAGAGGGTCGCTGGAAAAGAGGTCTGCCGTCCACCGGCACATGATGTGCTGAAAGAGCACTGAGGTGAACCTTGACGGAGTTGGACTTAAGTCCCAGATTAGAGAGGTAGAGCAAGTACTGCAAGATCACCGACACCGGGCAGGAGAAGGGATCCTGAGACTGTTGGGTACACCAAACGGAGAAACGACGCCATTTAAGGGCGTAGCATTTTCGGGTAGAAGGTCGTCGCGAAGCTAGGACGACCTCCTCCACCTCTGTCGGCAGGAGAAGGGGAGCAAGGACTACCCTCTCAGCAGCCAGGCCATTAGGTTGAGAGACCTGAGGTTGGGGTGTAGCAGAGACCCCTGATCCTGAGTGAGGAGATCCGGTTGAAACCCCAGAGGGAATGGATCCTCCACCGCTAATTGCAGCAGGAGTGGAAACCATGGCTGTCTGGGCCAGCGAGTGGCCACCAGGATCATGAAGGCTTTGTCTCGGAGAACCTTGAAAAGAGTTCGAGAGACTAGCGGGATGGGAGGGAAAGCGTACAGAAGGCTCCCCGACCATGAGAGCAGGAAAGCGTCCGCCGCAACCCGAGGAAGTTGCCGGTTGTGAGGACTGGCAAAGAGATCCATCGTGGGGAGGCCCCACTTTAGAAAGAGCTTCTGAACCACCAAGGGATCCAGGCGCCACTCGTGCGGCTGGAGGATCCTGCTGAGTTTGTCCGCCAGGCAATTTTCTTGGCCTGGGAGATAAACGGCCTTGAGAAGAATGCCGTGACTGACGGCCCAAGAGCAGAGCTTCCTTGCTTCCTGACAGAGAAGGAAGGAGCCCGTGCCCCCTGCTTGTTCACGTAGAACATGGCAACTTGATTGTCCGTCTGGACAAGGACGGACTGGCGAGAGGTCAGGTGGGAGAAGGCCTTGAGAGCCAAGCGGATCGCTCTGAGCTCCAGGAAGTTGATCTGCTGAGCAGACTCTCACGCGTTCCAGAGACCTTGAGTACACGCCCCTTGGCAATGTGCTCCCCAGCCCAGGAGGGATGCATCTGTCGTCAGCACCCGGCCCGGCTGATGTGGCTGAAAAGGCATGCCGAGCACTAGGTTCGGCCGATGAAGCCACCACTGAAGAGACGAGGCCAGCGGCTCGGAGACGCGCACTAGGTCCGCTAGGCCGCCTGTGGCCTGTTGCCACTGCTTGCGGAGACACCATTGAGCAGGCCGCATATTCAGGCGGGCATTGGGGGTCACATGGACGGTGGAAGCCATATGGCCGAGTAGTCTCAGGAAGCGCCTGGCGGAGACCAGGGGCTGGCTGCGAAAACAGTCGGCTAGGTCCATGAGCCGTTGAGCCCTGTCGAGCGGTAGGAACGCTCGTGCCTGAGGAGTGTTCAGTCTTGCGCTGATGAACTCGAGATCCTGTGAGGGGAGCAAAGTGGACTTTGCGAAGTTTATAACAAAGCCCAAGTGCTGCAGAAGAGTCACCGTGCGACGTGTGGCGTTGGTGACCTCCGGGGCGGACGCTGCTTTGATGAGCCAGTCGTCGAGGTACGGAAAGACATAGAGGCCGTGAAGCCGGAGATGGGCCGCCACCACCGCGAGGCATTTTGTGAAGACCCGCGGTGCGGAGGACAGGCCAAAGGGCAGTACTCTGTACTGGTAATGATTTCCTGCCACCACAAACCTTAGGTATTGGCGGTGGCTTGGGTGGATGAGGATGTGCGTATAGGCATCCTTTAGATCCAAGGAGCATAGCCAATCTCCCTGCTGGAGGTAGGGCAGAAGGATTCCAAGGGTAAGCATCTTGAACTTCTCCCGCACAAGGAACTTGTTGAGTTTGCGCAAGTCCAGGATGGGTCTGAGGCCGCCTGTCCGCTTCGGTACGAGAAAGTACCTGGAATAAAAGCCTAGACCTCTCAGGTGGTGGGGCACCGGTTCCACCGCCTGCTCCTGCAGAAGACCCGCTAACTCTTGAAGGAGTAGTTCCTTGTGCAGAGGGGGTCGTGGAGGTTCTCCCGGAAAGTAGGAGGGAGGGATCTGGTGGAAGTGGAGAAGATAGCCTTCTCTCACGACCTGAAGCACCCAGGCATCTGAGGTGACGCCGGACCACCTGTGGGCGAAGTGAACCAGCCGGCCTCCGGTGCTGGGAGGAACCAGCGGGGGGGGAGAGGCTATGCTTAAGGAGTCAAAAACCCCCACCCTGCTGAGCAGGGGCTGGTGGTGCAGGCTTGGGGGCTTGCTGCCTACGGGACCCGTTACCCCGTCCCTTGGCCTGCTGGCCCTGTTGGGGAGCTGCAGGGGCCTGATAATGGGGGTATTGTTTGTAGGCAGCCGCCTTCCTCGGGTAAAAGGACTTTTTTCCCGAGCCCTTCTTTTTCTGGGAAGGGGCGGAGGTCTTCCTAGAAAGCCTAGTCCTGGTGAGAGTCTCCGTCTCAATTTGTGCAGCCTTTTCAGCCATGGGCTTGCCAAAGAGGTTTTCGCCTCGGCAGGGGACATCGACCAACTTGTCCTGCACCCAGGGCTCAAGGTCAGATGACTGAAGCCAAGCCTGTCGGCGGGCACCGATGCCGGCTGCGGCCACTCGAGCCGATGCTTCAAAGCCATCATAGGCTGCTCGGGATATGAATTTTGAGCATTCCCGAATGCCAGTGGACAAGGCCAGGAACCTCCGCAAGGGTTCCTCGGACAAACCAGCGGAGAATCCGGCTAGCTCCTTAGCCAGGTCTCGGAGATACATGCCCATGTATAGCTGGTAGGTCTGGACACGACACGCAAGCATAGAGCCCTGGAAACACTTCTTACCAAGGCCATCCAGGTTACGGGCCTCCCTGCCAGGAGGCACCGAGGAGTGCATCTTCTGGCTCTTAAGACGATGCATGGCCGATTCCACTACCATGGAATGGTGTGGTAGCTGTGCTTTTTGGAAGCCAGGGCTCTTGCGGACTCGATAGATAGAATCGACCCACTTGCTCAGGACCGGCGAGGTGGCCGGACTCTCCCACATGCGGAAGAGTAGTCGTTCCAGCATGGGAGGAACTGGTACAGTAAAGTGTTCCCTTGCGGGAGAGTCATACTGGAGGGCGTCGAGCTCTTCGGCTCGAGGCTCCTCCTCGGGGTCCGCAGGGAAGGCCAAAGCCTTGGCCATATCCCTGACGAAGTCCGAGAACCGGGCATCCTCCGGGGGGGGACTACTTCCGAGGTTCGGACTCCGGTGAGTCCGAGGGGACACATCGAGTCCGGAAAGAATCAGGCGACTCTTCCTCTTCAGACTCCCAGACCGACTCCGACGAGGACTCGGTGGGGTCGGCCCGGGCAGGGCGCGGCGCCTGCCGCCCCGACGCCGAGGGAGTCGGCGTCGGCGACCTCGGTCCCGAACGGGAGGCCGAGGGTGACCTCGACCGAGGATCGACTCGAGTTCGCATCGACTCGAGGATCGGCTCGGTCTCCGGGGTCGACTTGGACGTCGACGTCCCGGCGGTCGGGGCAGCGGCGCCAGCGAAGCCAGCGAGCAGTGCCCGCTGCTGGTCCATGAAGGCAGACAGTCTGCTCTCCAAGGCCGTCAACCTGAGTCCGAGCTCAGGTGACCCAGCAGCCCCCGACTCCAGGAGGACCACAGGACTTACCCGAGCAGGCAGCTGCGACTCCAGGCGAGGTCGCTTCGTGAGGTGCTCCTTCTCCAAGGACCCGGGAAGGCTATCGGGGCTATGCGACCTGGCCCTCGTGGAGCCAGGAGCGTCCACCGACGCCGCCCTCGCGGGTTTCACCTTACGTCGATGGTCCCCGGAGGGAGAACCCCTGTCGGAGGAACTCCGGCGACGGTCCGAGCTGGAACCTTTGGACGCGGAGGCCTCCGACGAGGTCCGGGTACGGCTGGGGTCAGCGAAGATCCTATCCCGCTGATGCCGCCGACTTCTCAACGCTTTGGAGGACATTTTGCCGCAGGGCCCACAGATCATTTCTTCATGATCCGGGCCCAGGCAGCGGAGGCAAAAGTCGTGTGTGTCAGTTAGTGACATATTTCGTTCACACTGACCACACCGCTTGAAACCACTGGCAGCCATCGGGGGAAAAAGGGCCCCGGCGAGGTCAAAGGACCGGGCTGCCAGGGAAAAACTGAAAACGAAAGCTGACTAAGTCAGAAAAACCGAAAAGAAGAAGAGGACTCGTGACCGGCGTCGCGAGTCCGGGCGGGAAAAAGACCGGCGTCGAACCGAAGGGAAAAAGAATAAATTATGAAGAAATATCAACTTTTTCGCGGGGACACGACGGGTACGTCTGTAGGGCTCCGCGGAAAAAAGAAGACTGGCTAAGATGGCACCCTTGGGCGGGAAGAGGACCGCGCATGCGCGCTGCAATTCCCAAAGGCTTTCTTTGAAAGCTGGGGAAAATTGCTCCGCGAGGGCTCCGTCGGCGCCGACGTCACCCATAAGTGAGGACTGACTTCCTGCTTGGTCCTGGAGAACTTTTGTTTTATTTTCCATTCCTTTCCTTATGATACCTAGCATTCTATTTGCTCTCTTGGCTGCCGCTGCACACTGGGTCGAGGGTTTTAACATGTTATCCACAATGACGCCTAAATCTTTTTCCTGGGTGGTGGTTCCTAATGTGGAACCTTGCATCATGTAACCATAGTTTGGGTTGTTCTTCCCTAGGTGCATAACTTTGCACGCAAGTTACGCAAGAACATGCTCATGTATAATTGGTATGCCTGAATGCGACAAGCAAGCATGGACCCCTGGTACGCCTTGCAGCCTAGGGCATCGAGAACTTTTGACTCTCAGCCCAGGGGGACCGAAGAGTGCAATTTTGGACTCTTTTGCTTTCTCATGGCCGATTCCACCACCATGGAAGTGTGGGGGAGTTGGGTTTTTCTGAACCCATGACCGCGTTGTACCTTGTACATGGTGTCAAAGCACTTACTCACGATGGGAACTGAGGCGGGTGCCTCCCACATGCGGAGTAGCAGCCTGGACAGGATGAGAGGAACCGGGACAGTAAGAGACTCCCTAGGTAGGGACTCGTACTGTAGGATGGTCGAGCTCTTCAGCTTGAGGGTCTTCCTAGGCCTGGGTGGCCATGTTAAGAGCCCATGCCATATCCCAAACACACACAAAGAAGGGGGTGTCCTCGGGTGGCGAGTGCCGCTGAAATGCAGGCAGGGAGGGGTCCGACAGAAGGTCCCGGTGGGCAAAGGTTCCCAGGGAGGTGTCCCCATCTGGCTCACAGTCCGAGAACTCAGATGAAAAATCAGAACTGGGCAGGTCGCCCTGTCCAACAGCCAAGGCCCGCTTGGAGCCGGAGGCCCTGGATGACTGCGCCCCCGCGGAATGGACAGGCAATAGAGACCGACGTCGAGGACCCTCACAAGGCCCGCGGCTCTCGGGGGTTCCTGGACGGATTTCGGCATCCCACGCGAGGGAGCCATGATCTCCAGGTGCGAGTCAGCGAAGCTGGCTGTGAGTGCCTCCTGGGAAGCGATGAACGCAGAAACACTGCATTCCAGCCCCAGCATGCGGGATTACTATGCGGGCATGGGGCCCTGTGACGCTGATCCTGGGGTCACCAGGTCAGGCGTCGAGGAAGAGAGGGGGTCCTCGCTGGGATGGCCCTCAGGAGACCGGGCGCCTTCGCTGGAAGCCTCTGTATCTGTACGGGGTACCTTGCGGGGCTGCTCCTTGTCCGACTCTCGGGAACACCGAAGGTGACTAAGCGACTGAGGGCGGGAGCGCAAGCGCTTGTCGGGAGCCCCCGACAGCGACTTGGAGGCCTTCTTCTTATGCTGCTCCACTTCAAGGGATCCCTGGTCAGAGCACCGCCAAGACCGCGGGGCCGAGGTGGGGGATCCCACCAGAGAGGTGGGGGATCCCACCAAAGAGGGCGCCACCGGGGACTCTGAGGCGGCCTTTCTGAAAATGTTTTCAGACTTCTGCTTACTACTGAGCAGGGCTTTGGAGGACATTTTCTTTCAAAGTGAACAGAGCTCTGGATCATGATTAGCCCCAAGACACCACAGGCAACAGTCATGGGTGTCCGTAAGCAACATGTTCTTAGAGCATCTATTGCATTTTTTTAATCCGGTGGCCATAGGGACCAAAATGGCGCCCGCGAGATCGAAGACCCACGCGGCCAGTGGTTGGAGGATAAAAAGGGCACGAAGCCCATTAAAGGCAAAAAAGGTAAAGAAAACATTTTCTGATGGCTCTAAAAAGATAGAGCAGGGGAAGGATGGGTAGAGGAACGGTGCAAATGGAAAACAGAAGGCCAGTAGGCCGAAAATGAAACGCTTTTTCCCCGAGGGACGAGGACATGCGTCCGAAGGGCTCCACGGAAAAAGGGAGACTGAGCAAGATGGCACCCTTGGGCAGGAAGAGGACCACGCATGCATGACAGCAATCCCAAAGGCTTTCTTTGAAAGCTGGGGAATTGCTCAACGCAGGCTCCGTCGGTGCCGTCACCCATAAGTGAGGACTGACTTCCTGCTTGTTCCTGAAGATAAGGAGATGGCAATGATCAGCGGTGTTGAACTTCCACCGCTAGCTGCCAGAAGCATTCTGCCCTCTCCCTGGGGAGTACGGCCTTGGCCTGTAATGTGTTGAGCTGAGCACATATGAACTCCACCCCTTGGGCTGAAGTGCCACTGCTGCGGGACTCTAAGGATGCTTGGGCCTCACAGGATGTGCTGGGCCTGAAGCTCTGTGTCAGTGAGGCCAGGGCCAAGTCAGACCTGGGAAAGAGTAGTTACTCACCTGTAACAGGTGTTCTCCAGGAGCAGCAGGAATCAGTCCTCACATATGGGTGACATCGACGCCGATGAAGCCCCAGCGGAGCATTTCCCCAGCTTTCCATGAAAGCCTTTGGGAATGCAGGCACGCATGCGCGGTTCCCTTCCCGCCTAAAGGTGCCATCTTACCTCAGTCAAATGACATAGCTAAGAACAGCACACAAAAATGTAAAAATAAACTATATATAACTGCAACTCCAGGGGAGGAGGGAGGGTTGTGAGGACTAATTCCTGCTGCTCCTGGAGAACACCTGTTATAGGTGAGTAACTACTCTTTCTCCAGGACCAAGCAGGAAGTCAGTCCTCACATATGGGTGACTCCCTAGCTCTGGGCTACCGAGGAACCCAGGCTGAACAAGAGAACTCCCTCTAGTCCCAGCATCAAAGAAAGGCTTTCCACTGACACAACCTCCTCCAGTAGCCCAACAGAGGGCAGGAGTTGCCTAAACCTCAAAGAGATTCCGGAGTACTGCTTGGCCAAAAGCACTGTCCCTACGGGACTCCCTCTCCAGACAGTGATGGGCTGCAAATGCTGCAGCCCTGCAGATGTCTACCAATGGTACAGAGTGGAGATGAGCCACTGAGGCAGCCATTGCCCTGACACGGTGGGCCGTGACTCTACCCTGCAAAAGGAGGTCAGCCGCCTTGTAAGCCCAGGTGATAGTCAGCTACCCAGATGGACAAGGTACGTTTGGACACAGCCAATCCCAACTTATTAGGGTCAAAGGATACGAAGAGCTGTGTAGCCGTTCTATGTCCCTGCGTACGGTCAAGGTAGAAGGATAAGGCCCTCTGACAGTCCAGGGTATGCAGAACTGCTTCAGCCTGGCTTTCATGAGGCCTAGGGAAGAATGTTGGAAGAACCACCTCCTGGTTGAGGTGGAAAGAGGAGACAACTTTTGGGAGGAACTTAGGATGAGTCCTGAGGACTACCCTGTTCCTATAGATTCTGGTGTAAGGACTGTCACAGACCAGGGCCTGAAGCTCACTAACTCGCCTGGCCGAAGTTAGGGCTATCAGGAAAAAAGTCTTCCAGGACAGGAAGCGGAGAGGGCAAGTAGCCATCGGCTCAAAAGGTGGGCGAGTCAATTGCTGCAAGACTACATTCAACTCCCACTCAGGAGCAGGAGGACGTATTGGAGGTTTGAGCAAGAGCAAGCCTCTGAGAAACCAGGACACCAAGGGGTGACCCGATAGAGAATGTCCTTCCACCAGTGAGTGGTGAGCTGCTAGAGCTGAGAGGTGGACCCGAACAGAATTGGACTTAAGTCCTTGATTTGATAAGTGCAGCAAGTACTGAAGTACTACTGGTACAGGACAGGAGAAAGGATCCTCTGTATGTAGGTGACACCACACAGAAAACCTTTTCCATTTGAGAGCATAGGTTTTCCTAGTGGATTGTTTCCTAGAGGCTAGGACAACCTCCTCAACTTCCTGAGGTAGGCCCCAGGGAGCCAAAACTACCCTTGCAGCCTCCAGGCCATCAAATTGAGAGCTTTGAGATTGGGGTGCAGAAGGGAACCCTGCTCCTGAGAGAGAAGGTCGGGTTGCAACCCCAGAGGTAGTGGGGGATCCACTGCCAGCTGAAGCAGAAGCGGAAACCAAGGCTGTCTCGGCCACCTGGGAGCCACCAGCAGGACCGAGGCCTGAAGAATCTTGAACAGAGTTCGGGCCACCAAGGGCATGGGAGGAAATGCATACAGGAGGCCCTGAGCCCAGGGAATCAGAAAAGCATCTGCTGCTATCCGCAGAGGATGCGGTTGTCTGGAGCAGAACTTTGGTAACTGGTTGTTCAGGGGCCTGGCAAACAGATCTATCAAAGGAAGACCCCATTTCAGAAAGATTTTCTGAACTACTAAAGGATGCAGCTGCCACTCGTGGGGCTGCAAAATTCTGCTCAACCTGTCGGCCAGGTAGTTTTCCTGGCCTGGAAGGTACACAGCCTTGAGAAGCATGTTGTGTTTGAGGGAAAGGAGCAAAGGTCCTGAGCCTCCCGACAAAGGAGTCTGGACCCAGTCCCGCCTTGTTTGTTCACATAAAACATGGCTACCTTGTTGTCTGTCTGAACTAGGACAGACTGATGAGCCAGGACAGGAGAGAAAGCTTTGAGTGCTAAACGAATAGCCCTGAGTTTGAGGAGATTGATCTGCTGTGCAGCTTCCCAAGGAGACCACAGGCCCTGGGTGCACTTGTTTAAACAATGAGCTCCCCAGCCCTGCAGGGAGGCATCTGTGGTCAGTACCACTGTGTACCCCTTGCAGTAGATTGGGTGGGTGCAACCACCAGTTGAGGGAGTCCAGGAAAAGTCTGGACACCCTTATCCTGTCTCTGAAGCTGCCTGTGACCACTGAGTCCGCAAGCACCACTGAGCAGGCCTCATATGGAGCCTGGCATTGGGGGTCACATGTACTGTCGAAGCCATGTGGCCAAGAAGCCTCAGGCATAGTATGGCGGAGACCAGTGACCTGTTGAAAAACTGATTTGCTAAGTTTATTAGTCTTTGGGCCCTGTCTTCTGGCAAGAATGCCTTTGCCAGGAGACAGTCCAGTCTTGCCCCTATGAACTCCAAGTTCTGGGAGGGGAGCAAAATGGACTTTGCGAAGTTTATTACAAACCCCATGCTTTGAAAAAGAGCAATAGCTCTGAGGGTGGCCTGTCGGGCCTCCTGGCACGTCTGACCTCTTATGAGCCAGTCGTCCAGATTGGGAAAGACAAAGATGCCTTGATCTCTCAGGTAGGCCGCCACTACTGCCAGGCATTTGGTAAAGACTCTGGGCGCGGAGGTTAGGCCAAAAGGCAGAACTCTGTACTGATAATGGTTTCCTCCCACAATGAACCTGAGGTACTTTGTGGTCTGGATGAATGAGGATGTGAGTGTACGCATCCTTTAGATCTAAGGAGCATAGCCAATCTCCCTGCTGGAGGTAGGGCAGAAGTGTTCCAAGAGTAAGCATCTTGAACTTTTCTTTCTCTAGGAACTTGTTGAGGTTCCTGAGGTCTAGGATGGGTCGAAGGCCACCGGTTCTTTTGGGTACCAGGAAATACCTGGAGTAGAGCCCCTGACCTTGCAAGTTGGGAGGGACAGGCTCCACCGCCCTGTCCACCAACAGACCTTGGAGCTCTTCGATGAGAAGATCTGTGTGCAGGGGAGGCCTTGGAGGTTCCCCTGGAAAATATGGTGGAGGCAGTTGGTGAAAATGTAGGGCATAGCCCCTGTGGACTATGTTTAACACCCAACTGTCCCCAGTGATGTGGGGCCACTGGTGGGCAAAGAGGGCGAGGCGACCTCCTGTACAGAGTTGGGAGAGCAGGGACTGAGAGGCTACGCTCAAGGAGTCAAAAACCCCCACCCTACTGAGTGGGAGCAGGGGCCGGAGGCTTGGGGGGTCCTCTGCCTACGGGGCCCATTACCCTGCCCCTTGGCTTGCTGACCCTGGGGTGCAGCTTGGGCAGCCTGATACTGAGTGTACTGTTTGTAGGCAGTGCCCTTCCTCGGGTAAAAGGGCTTCTTACCAGAGTCCTTCTTCTTATGAGAAGGGGCAAAGGTCTTTCTAGACAGCCTTGTCCGTGGAAGGTGCTCGGTCTCAAGCTGTGCGGCTTTCTCGGCCATGGGCTTGCCAAAAAGGTTCTCACCTCGGCAAGGGGCATCGACCAATTTGTCCTGAACCCACGGCTCGAGTTCCGATGACTGCAGCCATGCCTGGCGGCCGAAGCATCGAAGCCATCGTAGGCGGCGCGGGACAAACTTTGAAGAGTCCCGAATTTCCGAGGACAAGGACTTGAATCTCTGCAAGGGCTCCACGGAGAGACCTGCGGAGAACCCGGCCAACTCCTTGGCCAGGTCTCGCAAGTACTTGCCTATGTACAGCTGGTAAGACTGGACACGGCAGGCAAGCATCGAGCCCTGGAAGCACTTTCTACCGACACCATCGAGGTTCTGGGCCTCCCTGCCGGGGGGCACCGCAGAGTGCATCTTCTGACTTTTCAGGCGATGCATGGCCGATTCCACCACCATAGAATGGTGTGGTAGCTGCGCCTTCTGAAAGCCAGGGCTCTACCGGAGTCAATAAATCGAATCGACCCGCTTGCTCAGAACCAGCGCCGAGGCCAGTGCCTCCCACATCCGGAAGAGGAGCCATTCCAGCATCGGAGGAACCGGGACAGTAAAGGCCTCCTTCGGAGGAGAGTCGTACTGCAGGGCCTCGAGCGCCTCGGCTCGAGGCTCTTCCTCGGGGTCCGTCGGGATAGCCAACGCGGTGGCCATATCCCGGACAAACTCCGAGAACCGGGTATCCTCCGGAGGGGATCTACTCCGGGGCTCAGACTGCGGTGAGTCCGACGGGACGCACCAAGTCTTGAACATGTTGGGGGACTCCTCATCCTCCGTCTCCCAGGTGGACTCGTCCGACGAGGAGTCAGGATCCGACCCCACGGGGCCCTGGAGCACCCGCCCCGACGCCGGAGGCACCGGCATCGACGCCCTCGGTCCCGAATGGGAGGTCGAGGGAGACCGCGACCGAGGTCGACCTCGAGCCATCATGGTCTCGAGTATCGGCTCGGTCTCCGAGGTCGACTTCGATGTCGATGTCCCGGTGGTCGGGACAGATGTGCCAGACAGGCTGGCCATCAGTGCCCGCTGCTGCTCCATGAAGGCAGACAGTCTGAACTCCAAGGCTGTCATCCTGAGACGCAGCAGCCACCGACTCGGGCCCCGGTGACGTCGGCTCTCTGGGAGGAGAGTCCGAGGACCACAGGGCTTACGTGTCTAGCAGACTCCGGCTCTACGCGAGGAACTTTGGCAGGCTTCTCTTGTTCCCCGGGCCTGTGGCGACGGTCGGGGGTCTTAGACCTGGCCCTCGAGGAGCCAGGGACCTCTTCCGACGACGCCCTCACGAGCCGCTTCTTCCTCTTGCGTTCCCGGTTGGGGGACCCCCTGTCCGAGGAGCCCCGACGGCGCTCGGGATCCGAATCCCGAGATGTCGAGGCCTCAGACGAGGTCTGGGCCCGGCCGGAGGCTGAGTCAGAGAAAAGCCTTTCTTTCTGCTGCTGGCGACTTCGCAGTGCCTTGGAAGACATCTTCCCACACGGTCCACACGTCTTAAGGTTGTGATCAGGTCCGAGGCACCGAAGGCAGCAGTCGTGTGGGTCGGTGAGAGACATCAACTTCTTACACCGATCACACTTTTTTAAAACCGCTGGAAGCCATCGGGGAAAAAAAGAGAGTCCCCGCGAGGTCAAAGGACCGGCCTTCCAGGGAAAAAGCAAAAAAAGGGCGCGAACGCCAGCCACAAAGGGCAAAAACCGAAAAAGAAGAAAACGGGCTCGATACTGGTGTACCAAACCTGGCGGGAGGGGAACCGGAGAAGAAAAATAGCGAGAATCGCCAAAAAAAAATCAAACTTTTATCCGGGATGACAGGACACACGTCCGGTGGGCTTCTCTGATAAAGAGAGACTGAGGTAAGATGGCACCTTTAGGCAGGAAGGGAACCGCGCATGCATGCCTGCATTCCCAAAGGCTTTCATGGAAAGCTGGGGAAATGCTCTGCTGGGGCTTCATCGGCGTCGATGTCACCCATATGTGAGGACTGACTTCCTGCTTGGTCCTGGAGAAACAATTTCTCCTGCAACTCCGACCTTTTTCTATTGGTTTTAGGCGTCATGGCCTGACATAGGTCGCAGGAGGTGCTGTCATGATCTGGGCCCAGGCAGCGCAAGCAGCAGTCATGGATGTCAGTTACCGACATGCTTTGGCTGCTGCGGTCACATTTTTTAAACCCACCGGGAGACAGTGTGTAGCACCCAGATGGAATCAACGACCCCCAGGTGAAGAAAGGCACAAACGTCGGTCAAAGAAACATTGATGAAGGGAGTCAAGAACGGCGCCGGCTTGAGGCGGAAAGAGGAACCAGTTGTAAACCAGGAAAAAAAAACTTAACTTTTAAGGAAATAACGAGAATTTTTTCAAGGAAAGAGGACTCACATCTGTTGGGCTCTGCAGAAAAAAAGGAAACTGAGCAAGATGATACTCTTGGGCGGGAAGGGGACCATGCATGCGTGGTAGCATATCTTAAAGACTTTCTTTGAAAGCTAGGGAAACGCTTCTTGTGGGCTCCGTTGGCGTGGATATCATCCATATGTGAGGACTGACTTCCTGATTGTTCCTGGAGAACTCGTTTATCCGGACCCTTCTCTGCCACTGCTAACTCCAAATTTCAGTCATTCCACCTTGCTGCTCGATATGCCTGGACAAACTACCCGAGTCTCTACGTCAGGCTCCTTTCCTAGTCCTGTTCAAATTAGACTAAAATTCCACCACTTCCAGGCTGCTTTTGGATCCAGATATCCCTCTCTCACTCTCGTTCACTACTTATCTGTATCTTAAACTCTAATCCCCATGTTTATGATGCTGTTCGTCTTGATTAGATAGCTCCTGCTCACCAGAGTTTACAGTCTTTTACATTTATATGTACAACGCAGTGTACACCTTGCAGCGCTATACAAATAAGTAGCAGTAGTAGTAAAAAAAAAAAAAAGGCAGGGTCATGCATTTGGGTTGCAATAATCCAAGAGAGCAGCACAGTATAGGGGAGGAAGGAATGAACCCTGGTCTTCCGGATTATTTTTGTTTTGATTTTTTCCTTTAGAGAAGTTCTCTAAAGGAAAAGAAAGGGACTGTAGTTGATATGAAAGGGCAGACTGGATAGGCCATATGGTCTTTATCTGCTGTCATTTTTCTATTTCCTTTCAATTGACTTTGTTCTTTGAAGGCATAGAATTAGAAAGGGATGGGCTACATGGGCCTGGCACCACCAACATATTGTTGGTCAGAAGTAAATTGGGATCCCCAAGATCAGACAACCTGCATAAAGCATGTTCTGCCTACAGGGATCCTATCTCCTGCGGGCAGAAGAGCGCAGACATGATTGCGGCAGACTCCTTCTGTCTGCCCAAGAGAGATCCGACCCCCACAGGCAGAACAAGAGGGGAAGCTGGTGGGGGGCTTGAGGTAGAGTTTAAGCCCCTCCAAATTCGCCTGCTTCAACAGGCTACAAAATCTAAGTGGGACCACTTGGCTATGTTCTTTAAGGTCTCTCCTATGTACTACTATTTGCCTCCGGTCATCCAAACCTGCTCTCTAGCCTCCTGAGATTGGGGCTCCTTGCATCCGATAAACACATACAGCCTTTCACCAACTGAAATCTCTCTTGCCTATTTAATTAGGCTTTGCAATATCTGTTAATATTTTACAGTCCACTTCCTCATCCTGATCAGGTGCTTGGTAGCATATGTCCACTTTCACACATGGATTTTTTATCCATGAAGATTCTACAGTGCATTTTATTTCCTGCAGAACTTCTATCCTACTTGTCATTTCAATATTTTACACCCTATTATCACAGCATCACATTGATCCTCCTCTTTTCCCTAGGTCTCTCAGAAGCCTATTAGTGCCATGCATTCTCTCTTATTTATTTACAGCCCACTCATTAAAGCCCGAGTAGGATGCAATTCAAAAGCTTTAAATTCCAGGAATCTGCATTAAAAAAACTAAACCTATGCTTTGTGTTCCTCTATTAACTTGCTTATTTTATTAACTGAATCAGGTAATTTGATAACACTCGTATTTGTCCAAAGTTTCTATCAGGACAGTCTAACTTCTTTAGTTGAACAGTATTCTTAAACCTAATACATTTGTAACCAACTTATTTCTGCATTATCATTTTCAAAGACTAAAACTAAAACATTAAAATATTGCTTCCTAATTGGGTCTGAGACTCACACTCCACAGAGCTGCTTAAAACTGGCCAAACACCTTTGAAACCATCTATCAAAGATTTACCAGCAGACTGAAGAAACTAAAGTAAATATTCCCTTAGCATAAACTCTTTTGGCCCAAGGGAACTTGAAACCATGCCATTCATTAAGATTTATATTGTGCAACAATTTATCTAATTATGCCAATTAATGAAACAATGCAATTTATAAGAGGGAATAGTAAACAAAGGTATTGAACTGGCTCCAAAGAAAGAATGCACAGCTGAGCAGTGAAACTCCACAAGGTTATTTAAACTATGGACCTGTTCAAGACAGGTGGGCTTTTTATTCAGTATTAACAAGGCAATGAAGAATGAACAATCGTAAAAGCAACTACTGCAGCAAAGGGTAAAATAAACGGGCTTGTGATTGGGCCCTAGGATGTAATAGGCAACTTCATCAGTGCTCATGAAGGGATACCTTGGCTCCATATAGGCATCTTTTGAAACCCATGGCTGGTCATGACACAGTGAATCAGCAAAATAGACATCAATGGGGAGTAAAGCGCAGTTACTCACCTGTAACAGGTGATCTCTGGGAACAGCAGGAATTAAGTCTTCACATATGGGTATCATCGGTACCGACGGAGCCTGCGCGGGAATGCTCCCAAGCGTCCAATAGGAAAGCTGCTGGGAGCATCCCACTGCGCCTGCGTCACTGCCTTCCCGCCTTTCCAACTCCCTCTTCAGTTGAGTTTATAGCTGAGACAAAGGAGAAAAGGACAGATAGAGAGACAACTCCTAGGGGAGGTGGGCAGGCTGTGAAGACAATTCCTGCTGTTCCCGGAGATCACCTGTTACAGGTGAGTAACTACACTATCTCCAGGAACAAGCAGGAATGTAGTCTTCATATATGGGGACGTCCCAGCTGAGAGATGCCAAGGAGACCCCAGAAAGCTGCGAAATGCAGGTTGAGATGGGTCATGCTTGCTCCCATGGATCTCTGGCATTGAAACCCGGGACAGCGGGTAGGAGTTGTTTTAAGTCTGAAAGAGATGCTGGAAAACAGCCTGGCCAAACGATGCATCCCGACGGGAGTTCTTGTCTCAGCAGTAGTGGGCTGCAAAGATGTGTACCGAAGCCCAAGTGGCTGTTCTACAAATGTCGTCAATGGACACTGAGCAAAGGTTAGCCATAGAGGCTGCCATTGCTCTCACATTGTGAGCTGTGACATGACCTTCGAAAGAAAGTCCCTTACTCTCTTATGCAAAGGATATACAATTTGCAATCCATTTAGACAAAGTTTGCTTGGAAACTGGAAGTCCAAGATGACTAGAGTCAAAGGCAACAAAAAGCTGGGAAGACTTTCTATGTTGCTTACTTCTCTGAAGGTAAAAGGCCAAGGCTCTTACACAATCCAGAGTGTGAAGATTTTCTGCATTGGAGGCGTGAGGCCTAGGGAAGAATACAGGAAAGTAAACCGATTGGTTTAAATGAAAAGGCGAAACCACCTTTGGCATAAAATGGGGGTGAGTTCTAAGAACTACTTTATCATGGTGGAACCTTGTACAAGGAGGATCAGCCACTAAAGTCTAGAGCTCACTGATGTGTCTTGCAGAAGTGAGAGAAATTAGGAAGATTACTTTCCAGGAAAGAAACTTTAGAGATGTAGTGGCTAAGGGTTCGAAGGGCGGTTTCATGAACTACCCAAGCACAAGATTTAAATCCCATGCCACTGGTGGTGGCTTAATGGGAGGTTTAGTCAAGAGCAGACCTGTCATAAATCTTGCTACAAGTGGTTGAGAGGAAACAGGTTGTCCATCTAAGTGCTTGTGGAAAGCTGCAACGGCACTAAGGTGGACCCTTACTGAAGTGGTCTTAAGACCAGAGGATGATAAATGGAGGAGATACTCCAGTAATGCCTACACTGGTACTGAAAAGGGATTAAGTTCCTTTTTAGAACACCAGATAGAGAATCTTTTCCACTTAAAGGCATAGGCCCACCTTGTGGAAGGTTTTCTTGAAGCCAAAAGGATATCCTTAACCTGTTGAGAAAGGTTGATATCTTGGAATTCTAGGCTCTCAGCAGCCATGCCTTGAGGTGTAGAGACTGAGGATTTGGGTGCAATAGCATCTTGTTCTCCTGGGAAAGAAGATCTGGAGCACATCCCAACTCCAGAGGTCTGGTTTGAGAGAGACGTAGAAGCAAAGGCTACCATGTTTGGCGTGGCCAGCTTGGGGCTATGAGGATCATATGACCCCTGTCTCTCTAAAGCTTGAACAGAGTTTTGGGAATGAGGGGAATGGGTGGGAAGGCATAGAGGAAAGTCCTGACCCCAGTGGAGGTGAAAAGCATCCCTTGCCTGACAGTTCTGAGCCCAAATTCTGGAACAGAACTGGGGAAGTCTGGCATTCTGAGGACTTGCAAAGAGGTCTATATCTGGAGTTCCCCAGATCTGAAAAATTTGAGCTCTGGATGAAGAGACCACTCGTGTGGCAGTAGTACACGACTGAGTTTGTCTGCCAAGAGATTTTGTGTGCCTGAAAGATACACCGCTAGTAGGTGGATTTAAAGATCCCTGGTGAATGCCCAGAGGCATAGCGCTTCGCTGCACAATGCTTGAGACCCCGCCCCACCCTGTTTGTTCACATACAACATGGCTACTTGATTGTCGGAAGGACCAGAACTGTCTTGTAGCTTAAGTGGGGCTGAAAAACTTGAAGAGCATAGAGGATGGCTCTGAGTTCCAGGAGGTTTATATGAAACAAGCCTCTTGCTGGGTCCAGAGACCCTGAGTGGAGAAATTGTCCAAGTGAGCCCCCCAGCCCAACTTGGACGCATCTCTTGTCAAGGTGGCTTGGTGTAGTGGCTGCTGGAAAGGAATGCCTATGAGAAGGTTTTCCAGCAATTGCCACCACTGTAGGGACGAAATGAGACGTGTCAAGTTTCTCATTTTGTCCGTCAGGCGACCCGAGGCCTGTGTCCACTGAGAGGTTAGAGTCCACTGAGCTGCTCGCATGTGAAGGCGAGCACAGGGAACCACATGGACAGTGGATGCCATATGCCCCAGCAGCTGGAGCATTTCTCGAGCAGTTAGTAGAGTTGTCATAGCTGCTGGAGATACCAGCTGGAGTATTTGAAGACAATGTGGTTGTGGCAGAAAAGCCTTTGACTGCCTTGTGTCTAGTCGAGCCCCTATGAACTCTAGAGACTGAGAAGGGGTGAGATGAGATTTTGGGAGGTTTATGACCAGTCCCAGGTACTGCAGGATTTGCATTGTGCAGGAAAGAGCGAAGCTGACTTCTGGAGCTGTTGATGCTCGGATGAGCCAGTCGTCTAAGTAGGGGAAGCCGAATATCCCCAGAGATCTCAGGAATGCTACTACTTCCATGCACTTTGTGAAGACTCTTGGGACAGAAGCCAGTCCGAAGGGTAGAACCCTGTACTGGGTAATGTCTTTCTTGAAAAAGGAATCAAAGAAACCTCCTGTGATCTGTATGGATGAGAATATGCGTGTATGCATCCTTTAGATCTAGAGAACATAGCCAATATTGACTCTGAATGTAAGGAAGAAGTGTTCCGAGGGAGATCATTTTGAATTTTTCTCAGAACAGATACTTGTTCAACTCTCTGGGGTCCACTATGGGTTTCCCCCTGTTTTCTTTGGGATGAGGAAGTAGGGGGAGTAGAAACTCATGCCCTGTTGGGATATGGGTACCTCTTCTATTGAGCAAGTAGTGAGGTGACGACCTGAGACAAGAGAGTGATGGAAGGGCCCTGAGAATTGAACCGTCTTGTTATTGTGGGAGGGGGCATACTGTGAAAATGGAGTTTGTACCCCTCTCATACAATGGAAAAAAAGTCCAGTTTTCTGATGTTATTTGTTGCCATCTTCTGGCCAAATGACAACGTCTGCCGGGGATGGTGAGAGGTTCTGGACCTTTCAGGGGCAGGATGACTAAGTTCTCTATGAAGGAGTCAAAGTCCCTAAGGAGACTGAGTCTGCTGAGCTGCTTGAGCTCTGGGGACTTGGGCCTTCCTTTGCTGCCTGGGTTGCTGTTGCCCCTTCTGGGGAGCATGAACTAGACAATGGACAGCCTGGGTGTAAGATGGGTAGAATTTCTTTTTCTTGATGAAAAAGGGTTTCTTAATTGTCTTTTTCTTTGCTGGGTTGACTATAGCTCTTGATAATCTGTTCAAGGTGGTATTTTCAGACTCAGGCTGGTTAGCTTTGTCTTGGCAATACTTGCCAAAGAGATTTTATCCTATGCAAGGAATATTTCCTAGCTTATCTTGCACCCATTGTTCTAAGTCTGATGCCTGAAGCAATGCGACGTGCACCAATGGAAATAGCAGAAGTTCTGCTAATCCACTCAAAGCAATCAAAGGTTGCACGATTCATGAACGTAAGACACATTCTGGGCATGTATGACCAGAGTGAGGAAGTCTGTTCTTTTATCATAAGGGAGAAGTGGAGCCATGAGCTCTAAATCCCTTGCAACCTCCTTAAGAAACATTCCCATATGTAAGAGCTGATCCTGGCTGATAGCATTGAGGATTGAAAACATTGACGCCCAAAGGCATCGAGTGTCCTTGCTTCACGGCCTTGGGGGTTTGGAAAAATGCGTTTTAGCACTCTTGATCCTATGCATCGCCGATTCCACTACCATTGAATGGTGTGGTAGTTGTGTCTTCTGAAAACTAGGACATTGTGGAACTCGGTATATGATATCATAGTAACATAGTAAATGACAGCAGATAAAGACCAGCATGGTCCATCTAGTCTGCCCAGCAAGATGGCAAGAGTAGGTGTACCTGTCGCTCTGTGCAATCCACCCCTCCCCATGTCTTTGTTTAGGGGTAAACCCACCACTCTATGTTGGACACCCCTATTTGTTGAGACGTTATATGGTTCAGAGGTTATATGGTACTGTTTACCTTGTTTTTATCCTATTGCTGTAAAGGGATCCACTGTGTTTGTCCCATGCCTTTTTGAATTCCGTCACCGTGTTTGCCCCCACCACTTCCATCGGGAGGGCATTCCAAGCATCCACCACCCTTTCAGTGAAAAAATATTTCTTGACATTGCCTTTCAATTTACCACCTTGCAGCTTCATGTTATACCCTCTAGTTTTACAGCTTCCCCGTCTTTGGAAGAGGTTTGTTTGTTCATCATTTCTCTTTAAGTATTTAAAGGTCTGAATCATATCTCCCCTGTCCCTCCTCTCCTCCAAAGTGTACATATTTAGGTCTTCAAATCTCTTCTAATAAGGCTTCTGACGCGGGCTCCAAATCATTTTGATTGCTTTCCTCTGAACAGTTTCCAGTCTTTTTACATGTTTTGCAAGATACGGTCTCCAAAACTGAAAGCACAGTTACTTACCTGTAACAGGTGATCTCTGGGAACAGCAGGAATAAGTCTTCACATATGGGTATCGTCGGTACCAACGGAGCCTGCGTGGGAACGCTCCCCAGCGTTCAATAAGAAAGCTTTTGGGAGCATCCCACAGCGCCTGCGCGCTGCCTTCCCGCCTTTCCTAACCGCCTCTCTCCAGTTCGAGTTTTAAAGCTGAGACAAAGAGAGAGAGAGGAAAGGAAAGATTTATTTATTTATTTATTTATTTAACAAGTTTTGTATCCCGCCTTATCCTTCAATCAAAGCGGTCAGAACAAAACAGGTTACACAAAGGTAGGGGAAACATGCATCACATTATCAATACATAACAGTATACATAGGGAAATACAGTACCTGTCCAACATTACATTTAACTACATAAAACATTTCAACAAATAGAACCAACATAGATTGGCCGTTCCTCGGTCCCCCACGGTCCTACGCCTAAGGGCCATGCCAAAGGGCCCTTTGGCGTGGTCCTTAGGCGCGGGTGCGCCGTTGGAAAGGCGTTTGTATAGTCTGTTGCTGCCTTGGTCTGATTGGCAGGTGCAGGGGAAGAGGCAGAGCTCCCGCTCGCAGCCCCGATGCCGGCTCCTGCTTCCTCCGTGGCCCCGATCACCGTTGGAATGGCGATTCCACAGACCGTTGCTGCCTTGGTCTGATTGGCAGGTGCAGGGGAAGAGGCAGAGCTCCCGCTCGCAGCCCCGATGCCGGCTCCTGCTTCCTCCGTGGCCCCGATCACCGTTGGAATGGCGATTCCACAGACCGTTGCTGCCTTGGTCTGATTGGCAGGTGCAGGGGAAGAGGCAGAGCTCCCGCTCGCAGCCCCGATGCCGGCTCCTGCTTCCTCCGTGGCCCCGATCACCGTTGGAATGGCGATTCCACAGACCGTTGCTGCCTTGGTCTGATTGGCAGCAGTAGCACTTAGGCTAATCTTTAGTAAATATGCCCCTTGAGCTACTACTGAAAAGACACGAGCCAAATCCAAAACTGAAAAAAAAAGTTTAAGCAATAATAGACTATACAAAAAGAGAAACTCCATCTTATCATTCCTCCAAGAAGGGCACAGGAAGTCAGCGCGGCCTCTCGTCTTCCCAAGAGCCCAGACAATCCTCCTAGTGGGCTGCCTCTCTTCCTCGTCCAGCGGAGAGACACCAACGAACTCCCGCCGCGGCTTGAGCCGCCCGCGTCTCGGCCTCAGCCAATCACGCTCGCCCTGGCCGGCTCCAGACGCCGTGACGTCACGACCAGCCTGGGCTTCGGCCGTCGCGCGCGCCAGGCTGGAGCTAGTGTGACGGAAAGGAAGGAGAAAAATCCTCTCAGCGCGCGGCAGCGGGACGGGGTCACGAACTATGACCTTTCACAGAAAAACAATAACAAATACACTTTTAAAACCTTTAAACCGTTAAAAAGACGAACGCCGCGCTTCTTGCCGAGGTAAGAGCTTAGCTTGTATATTTCCGGAATAAACCGAGAGAAAGATGGGAGACGGGAGGTGGAAGCGCAACGAAATCCCTTAAATACCGCTAAATCAAAAAACGCACAAAACGGCTGACGACGTAAAATCCGCATCTCCTTCCGCTTTCTCAGCCTTGCAGCTGCATGCCAGAACTCAATTTTTATTTTTCTATTTTGTTTTTATGTCACTGTGATGTTCTGTCAGCGAAGGAGCTGCAGGCCGGCGGCGCGCGTTCCTTGTTCATCACGCCGCTAGACGGAGGAATAACGGCCTAATATGTGCGGGGGCGTGGGGAGAGGGAAAGCGCGTCGCCGTCCTTCTCCTTTCCATCCCCGGCTAAAGTTCTGTAGGAAAAAGAACGAGAGAGACCGGCTGCCGAAAAGATGGAGTCTGCGGAGGAAGACCGTCTCTGGAAGTGTTTTGAAAGATAGAGAGATACAACTCCTAGGGGAGGTGGGTGGGTTGTGAAGACTTATTCCTGCTGTTCCCAGAGATCACCTGTTACAGGTAAGTAACTGCTATCTCCAGGAACAAGCAGGAATGAGTCTTCACATATGGGGACTCCCTAGCTGCAGATACCAGGGAGAGACCCCATGGTTGTGTGCCCTTGCAGAGGGCTCCACTTCCCCCCCATGGATCTCTGGCATCCAACCAGGGTAGGTGGGTAGGAGTTGATTAGGAATGGAACAGGTGTTTGAGGACAGCCTGACCAAACGAGGCATCCCGGCGGGAGTCCTTGTCCAAACAGTAATGGGCTGTGAAGGTATGAACCGAGGCCCAGGTGGCCGCTCGACAGATTTGGTCGATGGACACAGAGTTTAGATGAGTACATTGAGGCTGCCATGGCTCTCACATTGTGAGCTGTGACATGGCCCTCCAGAGAAATGTTCTTACTCTGGTAGGCGAAAGAAATACACTGAGCAATCCAGTTGGACAGTGTTCTCTTAGAGACTGGAAGTCCTAAATGAGAAGGATCAAAAGCAACAAAGAGTTGAGAAGACTTTCTATGTTGCTGTGTTCTCTGTAAGTAGAAAGCGAGAGCTCTCTTACAATCCAAGGTATGAAGATTCCTCTCTGCATTTGAAGCATGAGGTCCTGTAAAAAAGACAGGTAAATATACCTCCTGGTTCAGATGAAAAGGCGAGACCACTTTAGGCATAAAGTGTGGATTAGTCCTGAGGACCTTATCATGATGGAACCTTGTATAAGGTGGATTAGCCACCAAAGCTTGCAACTCACTGATGCGGCGTGCTGAGGTGACTGCAATGAGAAAAACAACTTTCCAAGAAAGAAATTTCAAGGAGGTGGTGGCTAAAGGTTCAAAGGGTGGCTTCATAAGCTGGCCAAGAACCAGGTTTAGGTCCCATGCCACTGGAGGTGGTCTAATGGGAGGTTTAGTTAAAAGAAGGCCTCTCATGAATCTTCCTATAAGAGGGTGAGCGGAAATAGGTTGTCCATTGAGAGGCTTGAGGGACGCTGCAATAGCACTCAAATGGACTCTTACTGAATTTGTTTTCAAGCCTGCATGGGATAGATGCAGGAGATTCTCTAGTAGAGAATTAAAAGGTATTGCAAGAGGGTTTAGACCCTTCTCTGAACACCAAATGGTGAATCTTTTCCATTTGAAGGCATAGGAACGTCTAGTAGAAGGCTTCCTAGAGGCATGAATAACATCTCTGACAAGTTGAGAGAGATGAAAATCTTGAAGGTCTAGGCCCTCAGCAACCAAGCCCTGAGATGGAGCGACTGGGGGTTTGGGTGCCCCAAGGTTCCCTCTTCCTGGGACAGCCTAAGTCCAGGGAAGGAGCTTGAGAGAGATGCAGAAGTAGAGGGTACCACACTTGGCATGGCCAATGTGGTGCTATAAGGATCATGGTCCCTCAATCTCTCTGAAGCTTGAATAGTGTTATGGGAATTATGGGAATTGGTGGAAAGGCATAAAGATAGTCTTGACCCCAGTGAAGGAGGAAGGCATCCTTGGCCTGAACTCCCTGACACGGAATTCTGGAACAGAACCAGGGAAGTTTGGCATTATGGGGATTGTTGCAGTGCCGAAGGCGTTGAAGCCTGCATAAACACCGTAAGGCTGCGCGCTGCATGGACAGAATTTTCTGATCCATCGACGCCACCAGAGTCTGGATGTCGGTACCAGTGGAGGCCACCGGTACCCCAGAACACGGCAACAGGTGATCGGTCGAGGCCAAGCCATCAATGTCAACCTGTGACCCCATAGATAATGCTTTGGAAGCAGGAACTTCCCACTGGGGTAATTTTGCCGGAGCGGAATCCTCGAGGGCAAGCCCGGAGGCATCTCGATGCTTAGAAGGAGATTTGCCCTTCGAGGACCGGCTAGATTTGTTTGGTTACCTGAGATCCATGGGAGGAAGAAGCAGCCCTGGAAGACGTCGATGCCACCGAGGCTGCATCAGAGGGAAACAGGGTACTGAGCTTGGCTGCTCGGTTCTGCCGACCCCTTTTAGACATCATGGTGCAGGACACACAATCCGTGATGGAATGGTCAGGACCCAAACATTTCAGACACCAATCATGGGTGTCGATGACAGAAATAGTACCGCCACATTTTGTGCACTTTTTGAACCCGGAAGCGGACTTCTCCATGAGGAGAAAATATTTAGGCCTAGGGCCCAAACTAAATGCACAGCTGAAAGAATAAAAGGTTTTGTTTTGTTTTTTTGAAGAAGAAAGAAAAGAAAAGAAAAGACCGGCGGTACCGGGTGACGTCGAAGGCAGACGCGACACAGAAAAATAAAGAAAAAAATAAAGAACTTCTTCTGCGGTGACAGGAACACGACCTGCTGGCTCCGCGGAAAAGAAGAACTGGAGAGAGGCGGTTAGGAAAGGCGGGAAGGCAGCGCGCAGGTGCTGTGAGATGCTCCCAAAAGCTTTCTTACTGGACGCTGGAGAGTGTTCCCGCGCAGGCTCCGTCGGTACCGACGATACCCATATGTAAAGACTCATTCCTGCTTGTTCCTGGAGATCACAGTATTCCAAGTGAGGCCTCACCAGTGACTTATGCAGTGGCATAAAGCATAGTTACTTACCTGTAACAGGTGATCTCAGGGAACAGCAGGAATTAGTCCTCACATGTGGGTATGTCGGCGCCGACGGAGCCCGCACGGGAATGCTCCCCAGCATCCAATCATAAAGCCTTTGGGAGCATCCCTCGCGCCTGCGCGGTGGCTTCCCGCCCTTCCTACTGCCTCTCCCCAGTTGAGTTTCATAGCTGAGACAGAAGGAGAGGAATAGAGAGATACAACTCCTAGGGGAGGTGGGAGGGTTGTGAAGACTAATTCCTGCTGTTCCCTGAGATCACCTGTTACAGGTAAGTAACTGTGCTATCTCCAGGAACAAGCAGGAATGAGTCCTCACATGTGGGGACTCCCTAGCTGAGGGTGCCAGGGGAGATCCCATAAAATGCATATCCCTGGGCAGGGCGGCATTTTCCCAACCTGGATCCCCGGCATCCCCTGAGGGATGGGGGGTAGGAGTTGAGAAGAGTTGCAGAGGAACAGCAAAAAACCTAAAGACTACAGGGGAGATGAGTCTTTAGAATGCATGTCAAGTATCATTAAAGCATTTAATGAACTAGTACAATATAGAGCTTACCTACTGGACTGTAGGAAGTAGAACTGCGACGGAGGTACTGTAGACGCAGTAGCGGAATCATCAAGGGAACTTCACAGCAGTGAGGATGAAGTTCCAAGTCCGGAAGGGCAGGTGACCCAGGTGTCAACTGGTGCAGGAGAAGAACTGCAGGTCTTCAATGGAAAGCTTTATGTGAAAAGCTGAGAACTCTTGTAGGTGCAGAGTCATTAACCATGAGGACTAAAAGTAGAAGACTGACCGATCTGGAGTGAGCCCAGTCCGGAAGGGAAGAGAGGGTATGGAGAAAAAAAAACCCCTTTTCCCAGGGAGAACAGGAGTGTACTCCGGAATACCGAAGTAGTACACTGTCTTTCCTAGCTGGTAAGAGATAGGAAGACATTGAGTTGGATACCTCATAGATAGGGAGGTGTATAACAAAAATAGAAGCTGTTGACTTCACAGCAGTAATTTGGAGTATAACAGGTCCCAGTTACCGAGCCCTATGATAACAGGCAAGTTAAAACGTAAGTACCGGCAGTTGGGGAGATAGTCGGTAATACACAGGGTGCTATGAACATCTCCCAACATGCGCCTATATATATATATATATATAGGGAGCTACATACATAGCTACACAGATGTGAGTATATCTGTCTATACAAGTGTGATATATATATCTATATAGAACGTAGATAGATATATATCTAGATATAGATGGGCATGGCAAATGCCCACCCAGGTACTAAAACATGTATGCAGAGGACACATACATACATGAGTATAATACTGAGAATCCAGGCCTGCAACTGAGCCACAGAAGAACGTCCACCTGGGGAAGGTGACGTGAAAAGATTCATCCAATAATAGGGGTGAAACCACCCGAGAGTATAGAGAATCTATTTCTGTGGTGCAGGGACGCAGATCAGTGGGATTAGCAGTATAGTTGCGTGAAGAACAGGGGATAATATCAGTCTGGTAAGAGCATGTCAAGAGTACTTAGGCTTCTGACATGGCCCCAGGACATTCACGCAGAAAAAAACTTGTCTGCCGTACCACAATGGGAGACAAGAGGGTAAAATTATCTATATAGCCATGGGGTGACTATATAAGCTTCCTCTATTATATGGAAGACCCTCAGAGACAAGGTCCAATGCCCTATGGGAAGCTCCTCTGAAGATTGCAGAGAGCAGTATGCAGGAGGAGGATGAGATAAAACTGACAGGGGTCAGACACGTCGCCACATCCTAGATAAGGATATGGCTAGCAGAAGAGAACCTGCAGGGAGTGTTAGCACGCAAGATGGTTGAAGGCAGCTTGCAGAAGCATTAAAGCACTCACTGGAACTCCTGCACGCACAGCCACTGAACAAAAGAGCAAAGGGATTCCCCTGTATAAAACAGGGAGAAAACAGACAAAGGGAGCGGAGATCTTCCGGCTCTGTCGGAGGAGTTGTTCAGAACATGCGTTGAAGGATAACAGAAAAAGTCTACACTGGAAGAGAGAGATATGTTTCGGTATGGTACCCACTCAAGCAGGGGAACCCTGGAAGAGAGGGGGTCGGAAGGACATACCCTAGGGTAAGTCAGTCGAAGGATAGAATGTCCATGTGAGGCCAGAAACTATCATGGGATAGTGGTGATCTCCCTTTACAACGAAGGAAGGGAGAATAGCTTAACCCCTGGACAAAAGCATCCGAACCACTTGTCATACTGAAACGAAACCCCAGTGTAGAGCTGGAAGAATAAACTTCTGGTAAGAAGAAGTTAATTGTAGACTGCCGCATACAGGAGCCTATGGCTGCTTGGTATGAGTATCCTGGCGAGAGTCCGGGAACTTCAGACCAGGGTGAGATGTCCCTTGCTTGGGTACACCTGGAGGATGGGCAGAAGGATGAAACTTTCTCTTCCTCGGGAAAGAAGGTTTGGTAGGACATTTCCTACCTCCTGGGGAAAAAGAGGGCCTGGGATGGCTTCCAGCGCTAGGAAAGTCAGCGGAGCACTGAGCAACCTGACGTAAAGCCTCGCTATTGAAAAGGTTTTCTCCAGTACATGGAGAATTACCCAGATTATGTTGTGCCCATCGGCACAAGTCTGAAGCCTGCAGCCAGGCTGTACGACGCGCTCCAATGGCAATAGCAGAGGACCTGCCAACAGACTCAAAAGAGTCTAGAGAAGCACGAGAAAGGAAGCAAGAGATATTCCTGCAATGGTAAAGAAGCAAGGAATAGTCAGAGGCCTTAGTTTCTGACAAAAACGGAGACAAAAGAGATAATTTCTCTGTGACTTCCCGAAGTGACAGACTCATATAAAAAATATATGAAATAATTCTAGAAGCCAACATGGACGTTTGGAAGGTTTGACGCCCAAAGGTATCAAGTGCTTTAGATGCACGACCTGGAGGACAAGAAGAATGCTTCTTCTTGCTTCCGACCTTCCTCAGTGCCGATTCCACCACAATGGAATGATGCGGAAGTTGGTGCTTCTGAAACCCCGGAGAGGGGGGCACCTGATACAGAACATGCATGGCTGTAGAAGGCGCAGGGACCTTCAAAGGTGTCCGCCAAACCCCCAGAAGAAGATCCTGCAGGGAAGGATGCAAAGGAAGCATTATGGCTGCCTGTTCCGCAGGACCTTGACTTAGAGAAGAACCAGGAATAGGAATAGCAAGCAAGTATGCCATGTCAAGGAGAAAATCCTGAAAAGAAGGCTCTCCCAGAGGAGCTATTCCTGGGGAGGCTGAGGTTGAAGGGGCCTCCTGGACACCAGAAGACCTACCGGACTGGTGCACAAAAGGAATCCTGCTAGACGGAGAAGGATACCGACAATCCAGATTCGAGGCAGTTAGTACTGCATCGTCGGTTCCTGGTATTGATTCCAAGCTAGGCATTGAAAGGATCGATTTTATTTATTTATTTAACACTCATTTTTATACCGCATCTTCCAGAGATCAGATGCGGTGTACAAATAACAACAATTAACAAAGCTAAGTTTGTTTTACATAGAACATCTTAATTTTTACATAGAACATCTTAACATATCATAAAATAAACAAGGTGGGTTTTTAAACTGGGACCGTGCAAAAACAGTTAACTAACAAAGTGTAGTATCTATATACGTAAGACAGTACATAACTGATACAACTATATACATGCGTAGGTATTAGGTCATAGGAGATAGGATCGCCATTTCGTTAGCGCTAAGTGTTGTCCATTTAGGTGTGAGGTTTGTGTTTTAAGTGGTCATTTACCTGATTATCCTTTATCTATGTTGAGTGCCAGGTTTTCTATGGAATTGTAGTGTTTAGTAAATAAATTTTAGTTTTTTGCGGAATTCCAAGATCTCTGTTAGTGAACGTAGATCCTCTGGTAGGGAATTCCAGATAATTGGGGCTATGTGTGAGAAGGCTCTATTGTTGGTCAATTTATGTGCTTTTATGAAGTCCTTCGGGATCTTTAGTTTATTTAACTGTTCTTTTCTATTAGTAGGCTTAGGTGTTTCTTTGCATATTAGATTACATAGTGTAATCGGTGCCATGTCGTTTAATGCTTTAAATGAGGTGGTTATTGTTTTGTATATTATCCTGCTTTGTATTGGTAGCCAGTGAAGCGATGCAAGTATAGGTGTTATGTGTTGTATAGAGTTTATTTTTAGTATAATTCTTGCTGTTGCATTTTGGGCTAATTGAATTCTTTTAATGTTCTGTTTTGAAGTGCCAATAAGTATTAGGTTGGCGAAATCAAAATGAGGGGTTATGATAGCTTGTGTTATATTAATGAAATCTTGTATAAATACAAGCGGACGTAGTTGTTTGAGAATTTTAAGTTTGAAATAGATTTTCTTTAAAGTGTTTCTAATGTGGGTTTCCATTGTAAGGTGTGTATCTAGGATAACTCCTAGATATCTTATTTCATTTTTTATTTTAATTTCTTGCTCTTGTAGTGTTATATGGGTTGGAGGGATAAATGATTGATTTTTAGTTACGATTAGGACTTCAGTTTTGGCATGATTTATGTGAAGGTTTTGAGTTTTTAGCCAAATTGTGATTTCATTATAGCAGCCTGAGAGTAGTTGTAATGGTATGTTAGGGATTGTAAATGGAATGTACATCATAATATCGTCTGCATAGAGGTGATAATGTACTCCAAATTTTTTAAAGATATTGCAAACCGGTTTTATGTAAATGTTAAAGAGTAGGGCTGAAAGAGCAGATCCTTGTGGTAAACCTATTTCTTGGTTATATGTAGTTGAAGTTTGATTACCTATTCGTACGTTTTGTGTTCTGTTGTTTAAATAGGAAGTGAACCAATTATGTACTGTGGAGTTTATGCCTATCTGTCTTAAATTGCTGAGCATTATTGAATGATGAATACTATCAAAGGCTGCTGATATGTCGATAAAGAGGAGGATGAATGCTTGTTTATGATTGTCAATTCCTCTTAGAAGAGTATCAATTAATACTGTTAGTAGTGTTTCTACTCCGTGGCGGGGCCGAAATCCATATTGTTGCTCGTCAAGTGGGTAAGATGTGTCTATGTATTCCTGTGTCTGTAATTGCACTACTTTTTCTATTATTTTGGCCAAAAATGGAATGCTAGAAATGGGTCTGTATGATGCTGGGCATGTTTTATCTAGTTTGCCATTCTTTAGGATTGGGCGTATTTGTGCATGTTTGAGTGATTGAGGAAGGTAACCTTGGGATAATGAGAGGTTGACTATTGGGAGAATGAAGGAAAGTAAGGTAGGCAGAGTGTTTTTTATCCATGACACTGGGCATGGGTCTAAGTAAGAGGTGGTAGTATTGAGTCCGGATATGATAGTTTTTAATGTTGTTCTTGAAATGGGGTAAAAGTCTGACCATTGGTCTACAGATTGGTGAGAGTTATTGATTATATCAAAAGGCATTTGAATTTTTTTTGATTTATTTTGGTAGTGATTAGCTAGTGTTTGTACTGAGATGTCAGTGATTTCGTTGCTAGAATTTTGAGCGTTATTGGTAAGGTTTCTGACAATAGAGAATAATTCTCTAGGTCTGTTGTATGATTTTGATAAAGTTGCAGCGTAGTAGTTTTTCTTTGTACTATCGAGTGTTTCTTTATATTTTATGAGATGGTTGTTGTACATTTCCTTATGTATAGTCAACTTAGATTTTCGCCATTTAATTTCGTGTTTTCTTAGTTCTTTTTTCATTTGTTTTAATGTGTTATTGGACCATGGTTTGTTGTTAGTTTTAGGGTGTATCCTTTGTTTATTTGTGTGATTGATTTTGGCTGCATTATTGATGGTATCATACCAGTTTTTGACAGCATTATCTAGATCGGATGTGGATGGTAAGAGGTAGGGAATTGTTGAATCGAGGAATTCTGTTTCATTAAATTTTTTAAATTTTGATGTGGGGCCACTTAATGTATAGCTTTTGACATTAGCAGTATGATATGTGAAGTTTGTTTTGATAATATAATGATCAGACCAGGGTGTCTCTGTGAGTGCTATGGAATTTAGATTCATTAGTTTGAAAAGTGAATCGGGAAGAAAGATAAGATCTAGTGTTCCTCCTTTTATGTGTGTTGCGGTATTTATTATTTGATGATAATCTATATCTGATAAGGCATCCATAAATAATTTGGCACCGATGGAACCGCAGGAATCGGCATCGGCCCCGACCCCGGCCTCGGGGATGGCAATGCCCTCGGAGCAGACAGCGGAGGTGGCCGAAGCGGTTCCGAGGCAACCGGAGAGCAGTGGTGATTATCCTCAGTACTGCGTCGCCAGAAGGGACAGAGATCGGTTCCGAAACGTGTCGGAACCAAGTCCTCTAGACTGGATATCGATTCGAGGCTGGGCATCGAACCGAGCGAGGTTATCGATGCCCTCCTAGAGGGCCCCGGCGGCGGCGATGCCGATCCCGGAAAGCGAATCGGAATCGCATCGATCGGTGCCGCAGGCATCGAGGACCGCCGAGGACGACGCTCGGTGAAAAGGGGAACACCCGACACCGGCGCCGATGTCGGGAGATAGGCACCGCTAGACGCCGGTACCCCTCCCGAGCCTGGCTTACCAAGAGGAAAACCCTTCGGGGCGTACCGATCGGCCCCGAGGGTATCCAGGTTACCCGACGATGAGCCCCGGTGGGGAGTGAAACGCCCGACTCCAGCGCCGGAACCAACTCCGTGGCTGGCCGGGACGAAGGAAAGCCAGTCTGGGTCATATCGATTGAAGGCACCGAGGCCCCCCGAGGACGAACCCTAGTGGCGAGCGGAACACTCGATGCCCGCGTTGATGCTGGGGAATCGGCGCCGTCCGAGGCGGGCACCAGCCCCGCACATGGCTGGGGGGCAGGAACGCCAGTCCGGGTCGGGTCAGATCGATCGGCCCCGAAGGTACCGGGGGGACCAGGTGGCGATCCCTGGTGAAGAGTGGAGCACTCGACACCGATGCCGACGCCGGGGAGGCGGTGCCGCTCAAAGCCGGTACCACCTCCGCGCAGGACTGGGATGCAGGAAAGCCAGTCTGGGTCAAATCGATCGGCCCCGAAGGTACCGAGGACACCGGATAACCCAGGTGAAGAGTGGAGCACTCGACACCGACGCCGATGCATCGGTACCGCCCGAAGCGGGTACCACCTCCGCGCATGGCTGGGATGCAGGAAAGCCAGACTGGGTCGAATCGATCGGCCCCGAAGGCACCGAGGACACCAGCTGACGATCCCTGGCGAAGAGTGGAGCACTCGACGCCGGCGCCGATGCCGGGGAATCGGCACCGCTCGAAGCGGATACCACCCCCGAGCATGGCTCGGGAATGTTCTTGAGGAGCGAACCCCAGGAACAACCCGAAACCCCGTGGCTGCTTTGGAGCCCGAAGACTCCCGCCGGGGTTTATTTGTCAAAGGGGACCTGAGGGGGAGGCCGGAGCCGTCATAATGCCGAGCATGAGACTCACCCCTCAAGACTTGGCTAGTCTTAACAGACTGTTTTTGGGTTACCTGATCCTGGAGAGAAGAGTAAACCGATGACCGCACCTTAGGAGGAAAAACGTCAGAGGGACACCCGAAAAAGGGAAGGTCTTCTCCCGACACTGAAGCCCGGTGGACCGGGGGAAAAAGGATCAGGGCCCAAACAGGAGAAACACCAGGCATTGGAGTCTAAAGAAAAAATTAAGTCCCCACAGTGAGGGCACTTCTTAGGGGAAGAAGGCTCCATGCTGGAAAGGCCTGGTAGGCCTCAGAAGGGACTCGAGGAAAAAAAAAAATTTACCTCGAAGGGATTAAAAGAAAAGAATAAGGCACCGGTGGTGCCGGTGTCGGCGGGAAAAAGGCCGCGACCACAAGAAACAAGAAAAAAGGAAAATAAAGAAAAAAAGTTTCTGCAGTGACAGGAGGCATGTCCTGCCGGCTCCACGGAAAAACGAAAACTGGGGAGAGGCAGTAGGAAGGGCGGGAAGCCACCGCGCAGGTGCGAGGGATGCTCCCAAAGGCTTTCTGATTGGATGCTGGGGAGCATTCCCGTGCGGGCTCCGTCAGCGCCAACGTACCCACATGTGAGGACTCATTCCTGCTTGTTCCTGGAGATGTACCTCTTACTTTCTGCTGGCAATCCCTCTTTGTATGCAGCCCAACATCCTCCTGGCTTTTGCCACTGTATTGTCGCACTGTTTTGCCACCTTGAGATCATCAGAGATAATGACACAAAGGTCCTTCTCCTGAACCGTGCATACCAACCTCTCGCCCCCTATCGCATACATTTCCCTTGGATTTCTGCTACCCAAGTGCATGACACTGCACTTTTTCGCATTAAATCATAGTTGCCAAGCATTAGACCAGTCTTCCTGCTTTTGTAGATCTTTCCTCATGTTAACCACTCCCTCAGGGGAGTCCACTCTGTTGCAAATTTTTGTGTCTGCAAAAAGACAGATTTTTCCATTCAGTCCTTCAGCAATATCACTCACAAATACATTGAACAGTGCCGGGCCCAGGACCGAACCCAGGGGCACCCCGCTAATCACCTTCCTCTCATCCGAGTGAGCTCCATGTACAATCACCTTCTGTCGTCTGTCAGTCAACCAATTTCTAATCCAGTTTACCATCTTGGGACCCATCCCCAAGCTACTGAGTTTGTTGACAAGCCTCCTATGAGGAACAGTATCAAAGGCTTTGCTGAAATCCAGGTAGATGACATCCATCGCATGACCCTGATCTAGTTCCTTGGTCACCCAGTCAAAGAACTCAGATTTGTTTGGCAAGACCGTCCTTCGATAAAACCATGTTGCCTCGGATCTTGCATCCTGTTGGTTTTGAGAAAGTTCACTATTCGCTCTTTCAGGAGCGCCTCCATTACTTTTTCCGCCACCAAGGTAAGGCTCACGGGCCTGTAGTTTGACACTTCTTCCCTGTCACCACTTTTGTGTAGAGGTACGACATCAGCCATTCGCCAGTCCTGAGGAACCTCTCCTGTTTTCAAGGATCTGTTGAAGACATCCTTTAACAGTCCTGCAAGAACCTCTCCGAGCTCTTTCAGTATCCTGGGATGTATCCCATCCGGTCCCATGGCTTTGTCCACTTTCAGTTTAGCAAGTTGTTCTAACACCTCGTCTTCTGTGAATGGTGTGGTATCTACTTCATTCCCATTTTTATATTTGGGAGTCACAGCTGGTCCATCTCCAGGATCTTCTTTAGTAAAAACAGAGCAGAAGTATTTGTTTAGCAATTTTGCTTTTTCAGTGTCACTTTCCACGAGTCCTTTCCCAGCACTTTTGATTCCTGCAATTCCAACTCTGATCTTCTTCCTTTCCCGAATATACCTGAAGAAAGTTCTGTTGCTACCGTTAACATCTTTAGCCATCCTTTCCTCTGCCTTTGATTTTGCTATCCTTATTACTCTTTTAGACTTTGAGATGGGTCTTGTATTCATTTCTGTGTTCTTCTGTTTGCAAGCTTTTGAATTTTGTGAAAGTTGTGTTTTTTTGCTTTTATTTGAGCAGCCACCTCTTTGGAAAACCAAATAGGTTTCCTTCTCCTCTTGTTTTTATTTACTTTTCTTACATATTTATCTGTTGCCCCTTTTATTGCCTTCTTTAGTTTAGCCCATTGCAATTCCACTTCCTTTATCTCCTTCCACCCTGTCATCTCCTCCTTTAAGTACTCTGCCATTTTAGTGAAGTCAGTGTATTTGAAGTTTAGGACTTTGAGCTTGCTATGATTGGCCTGTACCATGGCTTTTATCTCAAACCACACTGTGTGATGGTCGCTGTTGCTCACAGGGGCACTCACGCAGATATTCAACACACTATCACCGTTGGTGAGCACTACATCCAGCGTTGAGCTTTCCCTGGTTGGTTCCATCACCATTTGTCTAAATAATGCATCTTGAAGAGCATCCACAATTTTTCTGCTTCTTTCCAGATGTGCAGAAGGAGTAATCCAATCCACATCAGGTAGATTAAAGTCACCCAATATGATCGCTTCCCCCTTTGTCGCTATCTTGGCAATATCTTTAATCAATTTGTTATCTCTCTCTTCAATTTGAGTCGAAGGTCTGTAGACTACAGCAATATGGATGACAGTGCCATCTCCTCTTTCCAACGCAATCCAGAGCGCTTCTTCTTTTCCCCATGTCCCCTGCATTTCAGTAGCTTTAATATTGTTTTTGACATACAAGGCTACTCCTCCTCCTTTTCCATTTTCTCTGTCTCTTCTCAATAGATTATAGCCAGCTATGGCTATATCCCAGTCGTGCGATTCATTAAACCATGTTTCTGTAATGGCCACAGTGTCCAAATTCGTTTCCACCATAGGGCTTCCAGGTCTGGAATTATGTTGGCTAAGCTTCGAGCATTTGTGCTCATTGCTTTCCAGCATTTTCCTGGCTTGTATGTATTTTTGCATTGATTTTGTTCTGCCTGCTTTTTCCCACATGTTTTTGATGTGTGGTTTAAAAGTGTAGCTGTTTCTGATAGTGTTCTGCTTTTGCTGGGGGTGGCATGCAGATGTTGACCTTCCACATCCGTCACCCCCTCTTCCTAGTTTAAATGCATATCCACATACTGCCTGAATTTTTCACTTAGGATTCTTTTCCCTGCGACAGAGATATAGTCCATCAGCACAGTATAGTCTCTTGTTGGTCCATCGGTTGTCCCAGTTACCAATAAATCTGAATCCTCCTTGTTTGCACCAGGTCTGGAGCCATGTATTAAAGCTGTTAATGCGATGCAGGCTTTTTGTCCCCTTACCAAGAACAGGTAGAACTTCTGAGAATGCAACAGTGTTAACGCGCTTGAGTTTCTCTCCCAGAGATTGGAAGTCCTTTTGGGCTGTGGAGGGCACTGTTCCTAGCCAGGTCGTTTGTGCCTAAGTGGATAATAACATCAAGTTTGGAGTGTTCACTTTTTGCGCTAAGTAATTCAACAACTTGGTTTGTATTCCTGCTGGATGAAGAGCCTGGTAGGCACATGACTATTTTCTCTCCTTTGAACTGTGTTCCCAAGTTGGTGCCTCTGATAATGGAATCTCCAAGTAGTAGTAGTTTTCTGTTTAGTAAGGTTTTCTTCATATTTTGTGCTTTAGCAGGGGATTGGGCATTGTCTGACTCATTTATATATGTGTACATAGTTACCCTGTTGTTATTACCTGTACATACACCCCTTGTTATATTGTGAAGCCAGTGCAGACCATCTGTGCTGGACGGTTATGTTTTAATGTAAACCGCGTTGATGCAGAAGAACGCGGTATATAAGAAAGTTAAATAAATAAATAAATAAAATAAATTTAAGGGCCCTTCAGTTTCTTTAGATTGGGCATCCTCATTAGCCAAGGCAGAGAAGGCATTGTGCAGGGATATCTCTTGATGTACAGGATGTCTCTGTGTTACTGGTCGCAATCTACCAGAACCCATTGTGATCCATTTGTTCCTGGGGCGTTTGATTCTTTGTGGGAGCGGTGGTGGACTTTGTTCAGTTTGTATCCTAGAAGAGGTGCGCTTCATTGCAGCCAGTTCCTTCCTCAGTAGAGACACTTCTTTATGCATGGCAGCTAGGTCTTTCTTTAGTAGAGTCAGTTCTTCATGCATGGCGGCTGACTTTAGGCATATAGGACAAGCTCTTAGGCTCCAAATGATTCGTCTTAGAATGAAAGTACCGCTGTTATTGCACTGAATACACGACATGTTGTTTATGAAATCCCAGATGAGGAGGCAGAAGAAGAAGAAAAGATGAAGGCGATGTGGCTTTTAACCCAGGTTAGGGACGATAGATGGCACGTATGTGACCACTATATAGGTAATGTAGCCCCTGGGGTGGGTGGGGCGAGGGGTAGGGTGGGTGGGAACCTAAGTGTCTCTGGCAAGTAGGCTGTTCCTGAACTGTGCGCACAGGAACCCACCACTAAGGACAAATAGACACGTGCAGCAAAGGAAATGGAGGTCCACAACACTAACTCAGCAGGGGGGAGGGGTAGTCCCTCAGGTAGGCTAAGAGAGTTTAAAACTCTATAGCAATGGAGTGGGTAAGGGAACCCACTACTAAGGACAGATAGATAAATATGTGGAGACAAACAGATTCACAGTCTCGAGTCTCCAAGAGTGTGGAGACACCGTTAAAGGAGCTTCCCACATCCTTAGCATGAGGTCATGCAAGATCCGGTGAATGGGAAGGGTAGCAGCTTCTTTAGGAGCTGCTGGGTACTGAAGAATTTCTGATTCCTCTGCTCTCGGTTCCTTCTCAGGGGTCACCGTGATTGAAAGTCCTCGGACTACATCACATATGAAATCCTGAAATGACATGTCCTCTGGAGGAGACATCCTACGTTGAGGAGAAGGAGAGGGATCCTCCGGTAGAATCACTCCGGTACTCTTGCATTGCATTGCTTAGACTGCATTCAATGGCCAGGATGCGCTGATCCATAGCCCCTGCCGATGCCTGGATGTTAGTACTAGTGGAACAGGCCACGACACCAGAACATGGCACCAGGAGTTCTCCCGATGTGGAAGCTTCGGGAACATCCTAGAGCCCCGTTAATGCTTTGGAGGACAGGGCCTCCCGCCGGGGCTGTTTTGCCAGTATGTTTTTCGAGGGCAACGCTAATAGCATCTTGATGCTTCAAAGGAGATCTAGCCTTTGAGCACCAGCTGGTCTTGGAAGACCTGTGTTTAGTTACCCGAGATCCATGTGAGGAAGGTGAAGCCCTGGAACACGTCGATGCAACAGACATCGCATCTGCGGCAAAGAGGGTGCCGAGTTTTGCAGCTCTGTTCTGCAGGCCTCTCTTGGTCATCTTTCTACAGAGGAGACACTCTGACGGTAAATGGTCAGGACCTAAACATTTAAGACACCAGTCATGGGTGTCGGTAGCAGAAATGGTACCGCTACACTTTGAACATTTTTTGAAACCACTAGATGGTTTCTCCATTTGAGAAGAAAAGAGGGCCTAGTGTCCAAAATGGCACCTGGCACCTAGAGGGGACAGACCCTCCAAAAAGAAGATTTTCTTCTTTTTTTTTCTTTTTTAGAAAAAGTAGTAAGAGAATGAAGAAAAGACCGGTGGTACCGGTATAAGGGTCGACGGTGAAGGAAGACGCAACAACAAAAAGAAAATTTTCTGCGGTGACAGGGTTTGCTGCCTGTTGGCTCCGCAAAAACGAAAAACTGAAGAGGGAGAGTTGGAAAGGTGGGAAAGCAGCGACGCAGGCACAGTGGGATGCTCCCAAAAGCTTTCCTATTGGACGTTGGGGAACGTTCCTGCGCAGGCTCCGTCAGTACCGACGATACCCATATGTGAAGACTACATTCCTGCTTGTTCCTGGATATAGAGCTATATACTATTTTTTCTGGAAGGAGGAGTTGAGAATGAGGCGGTGGGGGGGGGGGGGGGAAATCAGCAAAAGCTATACTAAAAAACAAACAATGAAGCACAGACCAGGGATCCATTTTTGGGAAAACCACACAGAAAAGAAACTAAGGTGTCAAGAAGGCAGTTGCTGCATGGGAAGTCCCAACATGCTCAGAAAGGGCCTTCTGATCTTTCTGAAGTCAGGTCCATATCCATTGCCAGATGATAGTGTGGCCCAGTTTAATTCTGCTTCTCAACGAAGAAATGATAAACATAGTAACATAGTAAATGACGGCAGATAAAGACCAGCATGGTCCATCTAGTCTGCCCAGCATGATGGCAAGAGTAGGTGCACCTGCCGCTCCGTGCAGGCCACCCCTCCCCATGTCTGTTTAGGGGTGAACCCACCACTCCATGCAGGACACCCCTATTTGTTGAGAAATTAGATGGTTCAGTTTATTTTAATTTTATCCTGTTGCTGTAAAGGGATCCATTGTGTCTGTCCCATGCCATTTTGAATTCCGTCACCGTGTCTGCCCCCACCATTTCCATCGGGAGGGCATTCCAAGCATCCAGCACCCTTTCTGTGAAAAAGTATTTCCTGACATTGCCTTTCAATTTACCACCTTGCAGCTTCCTTCTTTGAAAAACCATATAGGTTTTCTTCTCCTCTTTTTATTGTTTATATTTGTTACATATTTATTTGTTGCCCCTTTTATTGCCACCTTTAGTTTAGCCCATTGCAATTCCACTTCCCTTATCTCCTTCCACCCTGTCAGCTCCTCCTTTAAGTACTCGGCGGTTTTGAAGTTTAGGGCCTTGAGCTTGCTATGATTGGCCTGTACCATGGCTTTTATCTCAAACCACACTATGTGATGATTGCTGCTGCTCACAGGGGCACTCACGCAGACATTCGACCTGCTATCACCATTGGTGAGCACTAAATCCAGCGTTGAGCTTTCCCTGGTTGGTTCCATCACCATTTGTCTAAGTAACGCATCTTGGTGAGCATCCACGATTTTTTTTTTGCTTCTTTCCAGATTTGCAGAAGGAGTAATCCAATCCACATCAGGTATATTAAAGTCACCCAATATGATCGCTTCCCCCTTTGTGGCTATCTTAGCAATATCTATAATCAATTCGTTATCTCTCTCTTCAATTTGAGTCGGAGGTCTGTAGACTACAGCAGTATGGATGACAGTGCCATCTCCTCTTTCCAACACAATCCAGAGTGCTTCTTCTTTTCCCCATGCATTTCAGTAGCTTTAATATTGCTTTTGACATACAAGGCTACTCCTCCTCCTCCTCTTCCATTTTCTCTGTCTCTTCTGAACAGATTATAGCCAGGTACGGCTATATCCCAATCATGCGATTCATTTAGCCATGTTTCTGTAATGGCCACAATATTAGACAGGTTAGAACTTTTCAGCTCTGAGATAAAAAAAAATGTGAGAGGATATGATAAGAGATTTTTAAAATCATGAGCGAGATGTAACTGCTGAACAGGGAACCGTTATTTACTCTTTCAAAGGGTACTGGGTAGTAGTCATAGGGGACACAATGTGAATGAACAGGCAGCAAATTTAAAGTCAGAACATGAGAGAGAATTTTTCAGTCAATGCATAATCAACCTGTGGAATCTGTTGTCAGATGACAAGGTCAAAGTTAATTGGGATTAAAAAAAGGTTTGTACCTTCTTGAAATTTCTGGAGAAATTTCAGAAATTGTTGTTGCTATGGCTGAATTCCACTACTGCTCTCTTGAGATGGGAAATCATTAAAATAGTCCTCCGCAGCAACATTACATAATTTTCTAGTCACAACTGAAGAAAAATCAGAACCCGAAAAGCATACCGCCTCAAAACGTACTAATCAAGCCCTACATTATGCTAGGAAATAGCTCAAAAATCTGCTAACAGAAAAGGCGTATAAAGATAAAAGATAAAAAAAACTCTTGGTAAGGTTGATTCAGAGAACAACTGTACTGTGGAGCATAAAAAACAGGGCAAGTAAAGCACAGTTACTTACCTGTAACAGGTGATCTCTGGGAACAGCAGGAATTAGTCTTCACATATGGGTACGTCGGTACCGACGGAGCCTGCACGGGAATGCTCCCCAGCATCCAATCAGAAAGCTTTTGGGAGCATCCCTCGCGCCTGCGTGCTGACTTCCCGCGCCTTCCCAATGCCTCTCCTCAGTTGAGTTTCATAGCTGAGACAGAAGGAGAGAAAGAGGAAAGGAAGATAGAAAGATAGAAAGATACAACTCCTAGGGGAGGTGGGTGGGTTGTGAAGACTAATTCCTGCTGTTCCCAGAGATCACCTGTGCTTTACTTGCCCTGTGCTATCTCCAGGAACAAGCAGGAATAAGTCTTCACATATGGGGACTCCCTAACTGTGGATGCCAGGGGGAGATCCCATAAAATGCGTATCCCTGAGACAGGACGGCATTTCCCACACCTGGATCTCCGGCATCCCATGAGGGATGGGGGGTAGGAGTTGAACAGAGAAGAGCTGTAAGGAACAGTGAATCTAAAGACTACAGGAAAATGAGTCTTTAGAATGTATGTCAAGTATCATTAAAAGTATTTAATGAACAAGCATAATATAGAGCTTACCTACTGGATTTGTAGGAAGTAGAAATGTGATGGAGTGTACTGTAGATGCAGTAGCGGAATCCTCAAGGTAACTTCACAGCAGTGAGGATGAAGTTCTGAACCTGGACTGGCAGGTGACCCAGGTGTCAACTGGGGTAGGATAAGAACAGCAGGTCTTCAATGGAAAGCTTTATGGGAAAAAGCTGAAAACTCTTTTAGGTACAGAGTTATTAACATTGAGGACTAAAAGAAGAAGACTGACTGATCTGTACAATTAGCCCAGTCTTGAAGGGAAGAGGGGGTATGGAAAAAAGGCCCCTATTCCCAAGGAGAACAGAAGTGTACTCAGAAATACTGAAGATGTACACTGTCTTTCCTAGCTGGTAAGAGATAGGAAGACATTGAGGCTTGAGACTTCATAGACAGGGAGATCTATAACAAAAATAGAAGCTGTTGACATCACAGCAGTAATTGTATGTATAACCGCTCCCACATACTGAGCCATATGAGAATAGGCAAGGTGACTGACTGTCTGGACCCCTTAAGAAGGTAAAAGCTTTATAGCACAGACAGTTAGGGAGATAGCAGGGAATACCTATTGTCCTATGGACATCTCCCAATGGACACACACACATACATATATATATATATATATAGATAGATAGATATAGATATAGACATATATATATAGACATATATAGATAGATAGATAGATATAGATATAGACATATATATATAGACATATGTGTATATATATATATATATATGACTTATGCCCATACAGCTTATAGAAATATGTATGTATAGGATATATATAAATCTGAGGATACATGCCTGCAACTGAGCCCCCCAAAAACATTCACATAGGGAATGTGATGGGGAAAGATTCAACTACGAACAAGGGGGTGAAAACCACCTGAAGATAAATAGAGAATCTATTTTTGCGGTGCAGGAATGTAGTTCAGTGAAATAACCAGTATGGCTGCGTGAAAAAACAGAGGATAATAGCAGCCTGGAAAGAGCACGTCAGGAGTTCTCTAGAACTCTGACATGTCCAATGGACAGCAAACGCATAGAAAGAGATACCAGGATGACCCAGCTAAGGAACACAGGGGTATCATGTATAGTAACAGAGTATGCGTTGTCCAAGAGGAGCAGAAGAGCATGATGCCAAGCTTTAAGGAAAAAAAGGGGAGATTCCTGCAAGATTGGGAACTCCTTGGACATTCATGCAGAAAAAGCTTGTCTTCGGTATCACAACAAGCAGACAAGAGGGCATAAGAACCCCTATAGTCATGGAATGATTATATAAGCTTTTTCTACTATATGGAAAAGCCCTCAGAGACGAAGTTCAATGCTCTGTAGCAAGGGCCCATAGTAGAAAGCTTCTCTGAGATTGCAGAGAGCATTGTGCAGGAGAATCAAGACTGAAGTCAGGTGTGTTGCCACATCCCAAGAAAGGATATGGATATCAGTTCAGGAATGGATATGGATATCAGTTCAGGAAGGCCCTCAAAACCCACTTGTTCCTCCAACACTTACCTGACAGCAATTGATCCTAGATATACCCTCCAGGAATTGACCCAATTTAGTTAGAAAAGACCTACATGCATTATCTGACTTTTATCTATCCTTCCAATGTAAATAGATTATGTATATAGTTGACCCTGTTTTCCATGTTTATACTCCTGTTCGATGTAAACCTGACAGCTTGTTGTTATGGTCGTTAAGTTATAATGTAAACCGCACTGATGCTAAATAGCGCGGTATATAAGAAATTGTAATAAATAAATAAATAAATAAATAAAATAAAAATATGGCTAGAAGAAGATAACCTGAAGTGAGTAGTATTATGCAAGATAGTTGAAAGTAGCTTGCAATGACCACCAAGGTGAGTATTTGGACTTTCAGAAAGCCTTTGACAAGGTCCCTCATCAGAGACTTTTGGCAGAACTAAAGAGTCATGGGATAGGAGGCAGTGTACTATTGCGGATCAGGAACTGGTTAAAAGATAGAAAGCAGAGAGGGTAGAGCTAAATGGCCAATTTTCCCAGTGGAGAAAGGTGAATAGTGGTGTACCCCAGGAATCTGTGCTGGGTCCGCTGCTTTCTGACATATTCATAAATGACCTGGAAAAGGGAACAACAAGTGAGGTTATCAAATTTGCAAGTGAGACAAAACTATCTAAAGTTGTTAAAATCCAAGAGGATTGTGGAAAATTGCAAGAGGATCTTGATAAATTGGAAGACTGGGCATCAAAATGGCAGATGAAATTTAATATGGACAAGTGCAAAGCTATGCACCTAGGGAAGAACCCCCCCAAATTATGGTTACACGATGCAAGGTTCCACATTAGGAACCACCACCCAGGAAAAAGATTTAGGCATCATCGTGGATAACATGTTAAAACCCTCGGCCCAGTGTGCAGCAGCGGCCAAGAGAGCAAATAGAATGCTAGGTATCATAAGGAAAGGAATGGACGCACTCTGCTGGGCACACCCTGGATTTAATCTTCACCCCAGCAGCCTCTCCCATCTTGCCATTTGACATCTCGTCACTTATTTACCTTGGTCCGACCACTTTTGTATTCTCTTCTCCATTGCTCCCCCACCCTCTCACAGATCACCGTCTCACTCCGCTTCATTCCCTATGCAGCCTAAACGCCACATCACCCCTCTGACCCACCAAAACATTCCCCCTGCTGACTCCCTTTTTTTCTCCTCCTTCTTTTCTCTCCCTGTGAACGAACAAGTGGATCTCTGGTCCTCCACCCTTGCCACTGCGCTCGACCACCTCGCTCCCCTCCGTGCCCGCCCTTCATCTCGTCCCCAGTCCCACCACCCTTGGTACCACCCTGGTCTCTATCTCCAACGGACACATCTTCGCCATGCCAAACGGGCATGGCGTAAACACCCGTCCCCTTGTTCCTTCACCGCTTTCCGGGCTGTTCAAATATTATATATACTTTATTCAGAAAGGACAGGGTAGGAAGAAGGGGAGGAGGAGTGGCACTATATGTAAAAACTACTATTAAAGCTTTGGAATTACAGAGCTTAAAAGGGAGAAAGGAGGCATTGTGGGTTAAACTAGAAAGAGGGAAAGAGAAATCTATTTGCATTGGTGTGATATACAGACCTCCCTCACAAGAGGAAGAGGTGGACAGAGAGTTAATTGAAGACATACGCAGCACTGCTAGGAAAGGGGAAGTGCTACTGATAGGAGATTTCAATATGCCAGATGTTGATTGGCACATTCCTGCTGCAGTATCATCTAGAAGTAAGGAGATCCTGGATTCTCTACAGGGAGAACTATTCAGGCAATTGGTAACAGACCCCACACGTGAAGGGGCCATACTGGACTTGGTGCTTACCAATGGTGAAAGTGTTTCTGATGTTGTAGTGGGAGATCATTTTGCATCCAGTGATCACCAGATGGTGTGGTTCAGTATTAGGACTAGGGCTGTTAGAATCCATTCCAAGGTGAGGATCTTAGACTTTAGGAAGACTAACTTTGCGAAGATGGGCCAATACCTCAGGGAGTCGTTAGTGGGATGGGAACAGCTGGGGGATGTAGAAAAACAGTGGGCAAAACTGAAAGGGGTTATTTTAAAGGCAACCAACCTTTTTGTTAAAATGGTAAATAAAGGCAAAAGGAACAGGAGACCGCTATGGTTTTCAAAGGAAGTAGCTGAAAAAGTGAAGAAAAAGAGGGAGGCCTTCATGAAATACAAGAGATCACAGAGAGAGGAAGACAGACATCTGTATTTGTAAAAACTTAGAGAAGCTAGCAAAGTAGTCAAGAAGGCAAAGATTCAAAAGGAGGAGGAAATAGCCAATGCAATAAAGTTGGGGGATAAGACATTTTTCAGATATATTAGTGAGAAGAGGAAGGGCAAGAGTGGTATTGTCAGACTCAAGGGTGCAGGGGGGGAATATGTAGAAGCTGATAAGGATAAAGCGGAATTGCTTAACAAATATTTTTGTTCTGTGTTCACAGATGAAGAACCAGGAGCAGGACCTCACAAAACACCCACAAATAAGAACAGAAGCGAGGGACATCTTGAACAATTTTCAGAAGACTGTGTTCGTGAGAAACTAGCTCAACTTAAAGTAGACAAAGCAATGGGACCGGATGGGATACACCCTAGAATACTGAGGGAACTCAGGGACGTTCTAGCAATTCCACTGACTGACCTTTTCAATGCCTCGTTGGAGTCGGGAGTGGTGCCAAAGGACTGGAGAGAGGCTCATGTGGTGCCTTTACACAAAAGCGGTAGTAACGATGTGGTTGAAAACTACAGGCCGGTTAGTTTAACTTCGGTGGTGAGTAAATTATTGGAAACGCTGCTGAAAGAGAAAATAGTGAGGTTTCTGGAGTCCAGCGGATTACAGGATCCGAGGCAGCATGGATTCACCAGAGGCAGGTCTTGTCAGACAAATCTGATTGATTTCTTTGACTGGGTGACCAGGGAGTTGGACCGAGGGACAGCTCTAGATGTGGTGTATTTAGATTTCAGTAAAGCCTTTGACACTGTTCCTCACAGGCGACTTATAAACAAACTGAGCACCCTAGGGATGGACCCTAAAGTTACAGCTTGGGTTAGAAATTGGTTGGGTGGGAGGCAACAAAGAGTACAAGTAAATGGAGCTCACTCTGAGGAGAAGGATGTTACCAGTGGTGTGCCCCAGGGATCTGTCCTTGGTCCGATTCTTTTTAACATCTTTGTTAGTGATATAGCGGAAGGGCTGTCGGGTAAGGTTTGCCTCTTTGCGGATGATACCAAAATCTGCAATAGAGTAGACACCCAGGAAGGTGTAGATAACATGAGGAGGGATCTAGCTAAGCTTGAAGAATGGTCTAGAATTTGGCAGCTGGGATTTAATGTTAAAAAATGTAAGGTCATGCATTTGGGCTGCAGCAATCCAAGGGAGCAATACAGTATAGGAGGTGAAGTACTTTTGTCCACTAAAGAAGAGCGGGACTTAGGCGTGGTTGTGTCTAATGATCTTAAAGTAGCTAAACAGGTAGAAAAGGTGACGGCAAAAGCTAGACGGATGCTTGGGTGCATACGGAGAGGAATGGCTAGCAGAAAAAAGGAGGTGATAATGCCTCTGTATAAGTCTTTGGTGCAACCTCATTTGGAGTATGGTGTGCAATTCTGGAGACCGCACCTTCAAATGGATGTGAACAGGATGGAGTCGGTGCAGAGGGTTGCTACTAAAATGATTAATGGGCTTCATTATAAAGCATATAAGGACAGACTTAAGGATCTTAATATGTACACCTTAGAGGAAAGGCGGGATAGAGGTGATATGATTGAGATGTTTAAATACCTCCGTGGCATAAATGTTCAGGGAGAGAGCCTCTTTCAATTGAAAGCAAGCTCTGCTATGAGGGGACATGGGATGAGGGTGAAGGGAGATAGATTCAGGAGTGATATGCGGAAATATTTCTTTACAGAAAGAGTAGTGGATCCATGGAATAGTCTCCCTGTGGAGGTGGTAGAGATGAGGACAGTAACTGAATTCAAAAAAGCATGGGACCAACACAGAGGATCTCTAAAGGTAAAAAGTGGATTGTTGTAGTTGTTGTTATGGAAGGACAGACTAGATAGGCCATGTGGTCTTTTTCTGTCATGTTTCTATGTTTCTATATCGTGAGATGATCATCAAGGCTAAACATTCATATTATTCCAATTGTATTTCTGCAGCTTCCAATTCCTCGCAACAATTATTCAGAGTTCTTCAATCTCTCTCCTCACTCTCCACTTCCCCTGGAACCTCCACATCCCCCCCCCCCTAATGCACCTGATTCTGGTTCTCTCGCTTTTCTTCTCTGGCAAAATCTCATCTCTATGCGCTACTTTTCATTCCTGTCCTCCACCATTGTCCCCTGCTTCACTCCTCCTCATCAGACCTTCCTTCCTCATCTCCGGATAAGATTTTTTCCCATACTTGGAGTACATTTCGGCCCATTACTTCAACAGAGCTCTCCAAAGCTATTGCTATTTCCCATAAAACCACCTGTCCCCTTGATCCCATACCCTCATCTTGGCTGTCCGACTCCTCCCTCATGCTGCTCCCATATATCCTTCATATCTTCAACAATAGCCTTTCTTCTGGTACTTTCCCCTCTGCCTGGAAACACGCCCTTATCCGTCCACTCCTAAAGAATCCTTCCCTTGATCCCTCCACACCAGCTAATTGGCGCCCCGTATCAAACCTTCCTTTTTTGTCAAAAACCTTGGAGAAACTTGTCTTTACTCAGCTCTCTGCCCATCTGGATTCTAACCTCTCTCTCCACCCACGTCAATCCGGGTTTCGCACAGGCCACAGCACAGAGACCATTCTCACTTCCCTTCTTAGTGAAGTTCATCAGGCTCACGATCGGGGTGATCTTTCCCTTGTGGTGACTTTAGATCTTTCCTCTGCTTTTGATACTGTGGATCATCGTACTCTTCTCACTCGGCTGGCTGACCTTGGGATCTGTGGGTCTGTCCTTGCCTGGTTTCGTTCTTTTCTCTTCTCTCGCACTTTCTCAGTCAAGACTAGCTCATCTACCTCCTCTTCCCTACCCCTCCTTTGTGGTGTCCCCCAGGGCTCTGTTCTAGCACCTCTCCTTTTTAACATTTTTCTGGCCCCCTTAGTACTTATTGTCCAACAGTCAGGGATTTCTGGTTATTTCTACGCTGATGATATCCTCCTTGTTCACCACACTAGTTCTCTCTCACCGGATCTTTCCACGCTCAACCTCTGTCTCTCATGTCGCTACATGGATAACCACTAACTTTCTCCATGTTAACCCCACTAAATCAGCTGCTCTTTGGCTTTCTTTTCACACGTCTCCACCCACCTGCTCTCTACTCTTTCTCTCTACTCCCATCCTTTTAGTCTCTAGTCTCTTCCCTCCGCTATCTCGGTGTCACCCTTGATGTCTCCCTCTCATTTCAACATCACATTTCTTCACTTATTCGTCGTTCTTTCTTCTTCCTCCGTCAAATTCGCGCTGTTCACCCTTTTCTCCCTTCCTCCTCTCTCACTTCTTTAGTTATTTCCCTATTTCTATCAAGGTTAGATTACTGTAACACTGTTTTGGCATGTCTCCCAAAATATCAACTTCGTCTTCAATTAGTCCAGAATACAGCCGTACGTTTACTCACTTACTCCTCCCCCCTCCTCCTCCGTTTACATTGGCTCCCACTTAACTTCCGTTTTCACTACAAAATACTCATACTCACTCACAAAGCATTGCACGTTGGTTCTCCTCAGTACATAGCCGACTCCATCCGTTTACAACCGTCCCCCCGTCTCCTTCGCTCAGCACATGGTTACCGTCTCTATCTCCCTTCTCCATCCTCAGCTCACTTGGAAACAACACGTCACTCCGCTTTTTACTTTCTGGCCCCAGCACTCTGGAATTCGCTCCCACCTGCCCTCCGTACAGAGCCTTCCTTTCAAAGATTTAAGTCCCTACTTAAGACCCATCTCTTTCAGCAGGCTTTTGATCTACCAGACCCTTCACAGTGACTGGCTTTCCCACAAGTTTCTTCTCTAATCTGTCTCTCTCCCACTTTTGCTTTTCTGTTTCTCGCTATCCTGTCCAAATAATGGCGTTCCTTTTCCCTTTCTTGATTTTACTGATTGATTATATTGTACACCGCCCTGATGCACCTGCCTGGGCGGTATATCAAGCAATGAATAAAGATAAAGATAAAGAAAAGAAAACAAAAGATATAATAATGCCTCTATATCGTTCCATGGTGAGACCGCACCTTGAATATTGTGTGCAATTCCAGTCACCGTATCTTAAAAAGGATATAGCGTTATTAGTAAACGTTCAGAGAAGAGCCACCAAAATGGTAAAGGGGATGGAAGGATACCCCTATGAAGAAAGGCTAAAAAGGTTAGGACTCTTTAACCTGGAAAAGAGACGGCTGAGGGGAGATATGATAGAAGTCTATAAATTAATGAACGGAGTGGAATGGGTAAACATAGATCGATTGTTTATGTTATCAGAATATAGAAAGACTAGGGGACATGCAATGAAGCTACAGGGTAAACTATTTAAGACAAATAAGAGAAAATATTTTTTCACTCAATGTGTTATCAAACTCTGGAATTCGTTACCGGAGGAAGGCTGTTAGAGTAGCTGGGTTTAAAAAAAAGGTCTGGACAAGTTCTTGGAGGAAAGGTCCATAAAACATTATTAAAAAGGGACCCAGAATATCACTGCTTGACCCAATACAAGCATTGTGGAGCCTGTGTCTTTATTTATTTTATTTATTTAGTCAGTTTTGTATACCGCCTTATCCTTCAATCAAAGCGGTCACAACACAATTGGGGGATACATTTAACACACATGAGACACATACACTAATACTTACAGGGAACATTGGCAATGGAGGGTTAAGTGGCTTGCCCAAGACCACAAGGAGCATATGTGGGACTAGAAACCCCAGTCCTTTCGGCCCAAGGTTGCTGTCCTCTAGTGGGATTTGAATCCCCGACCTTCCGGCCTGGAGTACCTTGCCCCAACCACTAGGCTACTCCTCCCTTTTGGGGAAACTGCTAGGTACGTATGACCTAGATTGGCCACTGTTGGAAACAGGATACTGGGCTTAATGGACCTTAGTCTGACCAGTATAGCATATCTTATGCTCTTATGTTCTCCATAGGTTTCATATCCCTCCGCCTCCTAAAGCAAAATTTGAATCTACTTGGCAATCAGCATTTTGTGCACTAGCGAATCAGTCCTCACATACGGGTGATGTCGGCATAGATGGAGCCCGCGCAGAGCATTTCCCCAGCTTTCAAAGAAAGCCTTTGGGAGATGCCACCACGCACGCGTTGTCCCCTTCCCACCCAAGGGTGCCATCTTGCTCAGTCAGATGACATAGCTAAGACCGTAGTAAGAAAATAAAACAAGGTAGGGAGGAAACTCCCAGGAGAGGAGGGAGGGTTGTGGAGAACACCTGTTACATGTAACTATGCTTTCTCCAGGAACAAGCAGGAAATCAGTCCTCACATATGGGACTCTCTAGCTCCAGGTTGCCAGGGACTGAACCACAACAGCACCAGCAGCGACCATCCAGGTAGCTGTGAGTTGCAGAAGGTGAGTCCCCACTGAAAAGACTCTGCAAGACCCTAGCGTCCGGTAGCATGAACATAGAAGGGTCGGAGAGCAGGAGACACTATCCCTACGGGACTCGCTCTCCAGGAAGTAGTGAGCTGCAAACGTATGAATTGAAGACCATGTGGTGGCCTTGCATATCTCCATCACCAGAACCAAGTGGAGGTTGGCCACCAGCCCTCACGCAATGCGCTGTGATCCAGTGTTCAAGGGAGAGGCCCGCTCGCTCATAGGAGAGGGCAATACAGTCCACTAACCAAGCGGACAGAGTTCACTTGGTCACAGGAAGCCCCAGTCTACTAAGGTCATAAGAAACAAAAAGCTGAGGAGCTCTGCAATAGGCCTAAGTCTTATGTAAGTTGAAGGACAGGACCTGTTTGCAATCCAGTGTATGAAGTATTAGTTCCTCCCTGCCAGCATGCGACCGCAAGGAGGTGGTAGGGAGGATCACCTCCTGGTTGAGGTGGAAGGGGGATGCCACCTTCGGGAGGAATTTGGGATATGTGTGGAGCACTATTCTATTCTTTTTTTATAACTGAAATTGTTTATTTTACTTAAAATTGCATACATAGCCTTTATCCATCCAAAATCAACAGGCAACATATATACCAAAAACATTTATACATTGATTTAACAATTGCACCTCATCAAGATACTGGATTCAATCTCATACCTCCACCCTTTAACCCTTAATAGTACTATTTTAACCGTCCATCTTTAAGCTTCCTATCCTTTGTATTTTCATTTTAACCTGTCTAGTACTATTTTCCCCCACAAATTATAATTTAACTTTATGTGAACTTTGAACATATTATTACAACTGTTCCTTATCGCACCGGTCACATTCAGCCAATAATTTGCTTTACTCGTTATAATATATACTTTGTCCCCTTCCTTTTCTATTGTAATTACCATCTATTGTTCCAAATACCCCTCCCTCCCCCTTATCCTCTCCCCCTCCTCCCTATCACTCTTCCCCTACCCCTACTCCCCCTTCAATCCTTCTAATACCCTTCCCCTCCCCTCCTTTCCCTTATTTCTCCTCACTACCCTTCCCTCCATCTCTCCATTCCTCATATCTCCCCCAAATTTCCTGAAATGCTTTTATTTTATGCTGCTTATACGCTGCAATTTTACACATATTCCATAACCTTTCCATGCATTTGATTATATCTTGTATAGTAGGCGCCTCATGACGCTTCCATTGGGCCATAATCTCCCCTCTCGCTGCCCCAATACAATATCCTATCATCATTTGTAAATTTCTATCTTGCATTTCATTCAATATTATCATGGAAGGTATCAATGGTACCTTTACATTAACCATTTCAAATATTCTCCCCTCCAGTGTTTTCCACATCCTCTGTATTGCCAGACAATCCCATATGTTTCAAATCCCCTCCAACATTCTCCCGTTTCCTGTTTATTAAATGCCCTTACCTTCCAGGGTGTCCAATACACCCGATATCTCACTTTCAAACTAATTTTCCAGATATGTCGTTCCTGGTGCCAGCCTTTTTGACCATTTATAAATGTTTTGCCACTGTTTTTTATCCCATTCTCCTCCCATTACCTGCTCCCACGCTATTTCCCCCTTGATCCCCCCCTGTATACCCCCTTTTCCTGTGATATCAGATCAGCGTAAAATTTTGCTATCGCCCCCTTTCTAGTTCCTGCCTTTCTCATTACTACCTCAAACTTGGTGTCTTCCCTCCTCAAGTCTTCCCGAACCCCCATCCTGCCTATATAGGATACCAGCTGCATATATGCATAATCTTTTCTCTGCACCCCATACTCCTCTTGCAGCTTTACAAAACTACAAATCTCGGGGGGCGGAGCCTGCGAGGAAGCGAGATGGCTGCTTAGTCCTTAAGCTCCTGCATCCACTGGCTTGAATCCTGAAATAAAGTGCTTACTTCCCCAGCTAAAATACCTAACCTGCCTGGCCTGGTGGTGGGAAGCTCCGGCGTAATGGCAGGGGGGAAGCCCACCAAGTTGGACTTTGCAGCGGCAGTAAATTCAGGGACGAAGAGAGCAAAGTCCGACCCTTTATCACCCCAAAAGATGGCGGCTCCTCGGGATGCCGGTGATAATATGAAAGAATTGCTTGCCGAAATTCGTGCGGTCAAGGACTTAGTGCTAGCGAACGGAGATGCTCTGGGCCGCGTGCAGTCAGAACTTGGAGATATGAATCAGCGCTTACATGCTCTATCAGACCGCCTTGACAAAGCAGAATCTGCAATCGAGGTACATAAGGAGATGTTGAGGCCCTTGCCTAACCTCTGCAAGCGCATGGACCGCCTCGAGCTGCAAGTTGAAGATCTAAGTAATCGTAATCGACGAAACAACATCCGAATGGTAGGCCTTCCTGAGGGGGCAGAGGGCCCGGATATCTCAGCGTTTCTGGTGAAACTCCTTCCCCCACTGCTCAAAGTGCAAATCCCTGGTCAGCTAGAAATCGAACGCGCTCATAGAGTGCCGTCGCAGAGGCCGGTGAATGGGAGGTACCCGCGCCCGATTATTTTCTGCCTGCTTCGCCACCAACACGTCCTGCTACTACTTTCTGCGGCCAGGAGACAAGCAGTCTGGGAATATGAAGGTAGCAAGATCTCCTTCTTTCCGGATGTGTGTAAGGTCACGGCAGATAAGCGCCGACAGTTCCTGGCCCTTAGACCTCGGCTCCAGCACCTTCAGGCTCGGTTCGGCCTTTTCTACCCCGCCCGTCTGAAGGTTACCTACAATAACAGCACCAGAGCGTTCGAGGATCCGGCTGCTGCACTCCAATTTCTCGAAGAGTTGGAAGCCCTGCAAATGCAGTGACTTGGTGGACTTTCTTGTCTGATGGATCTATGTCTCTAACAATCTCCCCCTCCCTTCTGTAGAATTGCTAAGCACTAGCTTTCTTCTATGGCTTTCCCTGCGCATTAAACGCAGAGAAAGAGCAAAAGGTATGTGCAATGGCTGTTGTTTTTACCTGTTTTGCCCCCTGGTTTACTCCATTTTCGCCTCCTGCTATACCGGGGGTTGGAGGGAGGGAGGAGAAGGGTGCCTGGGAAGGCTTTATGTTTGTATAGTAATGCTGGGGATGTTATAGTAATATTTCACGTTTTTCTGTCATGGCAATCTTTTTTCTTTCTGTTGGTTTGTTTTGGCTGTGCACTTTGTTTATACTAAAGAAGGATCTAGTAGGAGGGATGCAGGATTGCCTCTTGTGCCCCTATGCTGGCTCACCCTGTTGGTGGTCTTTATATTGTAATGCCTTGGGTAACACCTCACAGTCCTCAGATATTACTTTGTAAAATATCGGCCTGCCTATTCGAAGCGATCCAGGGCTCTAGGGCCCTCCAGTATGCCAAACCGCATGTCCTCTCTTAAAGTCCTGTCCCTGAATGTGAAGGGCATTAAACTCCCGGCTAAGCGCAAAAAGATCCTTGCTTATTGTCACAAACAAGGAGCTGAGTTAGTGATGCTGCAGGAAACGCATTTATCTGCTGCTGAAACGCTGAAACTGGGCTCTGGCAAATACCACCTGGTGGCTCAGTCCCCTGCCATCGGGAAAAAGAATGGGGTGGCGATTTTACTTCATAAAGCTATAAAAGCTCAAGTCCAGACGCTTCGTGCTGACACTGAGGGGAGGTGGGCCAGTGCCCGAATTACTGTAGACCAGCAACAACTTACGTTCCTGAATGTTTATGCACCCAACTGTGACAATCCTGCTTTTTTCCATGGACTAGCAGCGGTGCTCGCGGAATACCCCTCTTCCTCCATTGTGATGGGGGGCGACTTCAACCTGGTTCTTGACCCATTGATTGATTGTCAGCCCTGTAGGAGACCCAGGAGGAACAGAGCGCTAGAAGTCTTGGAGTCTCTTATGGAAGACAAAGGCCTCGTTGACATATGGAGAATCTTGCACCCCTCAGAGAGAGATTTTACTTTTTATTCCTTTCCACATTCGTCTCATTCTCGGATTGATTTTTTTCTCGTGTCTCGCTCCCTGGTCTCTGGTATCCCTAGTTCGGAGATTCTTAGTTCTCACATCTCTGACCACGCCGCCATAAAGCTCATACTGGACATCTCAAAATCACCGCCACCCTCTGGAGGATGGTTTTTTCCACGCTACCTTCTGGCAGATGAACCCTTTAAACAATTTATCAGGCAAGAAATACAGGTCTTTTTTGAACTTAATCGGCCAGAGGATACATCTGTATGGGCTTGGTGGGGTGCCTTCAAAGCCTCCATTAGAGCGAAGGTTACCAGCTTTAACATTGCTTTTAAACGGAAAGCGAAGGCAGAGTTGCGGGCCCTTGATTCTCAGATTAGGGCTGGAGAACGCCTACTACTTCGGCATCCCAACCCCCTGGTTCTTTCTAGACTGCAAAATCTTAGATTCCAATACAATGCCGTGCTAAGTAAAGAAGTGGAGCAATATTCGTTTGACCAGGCGGCGCGATACCACACGGAGATAAACAAGTCAGGTAAACTTCTGGCAGCCTCCCTGAAGCCTAAGCGTGAAAATTCGCATGTGGTAGCCCTGTCCGATGGGAAGAACGGTCAGAAGTCTGGAAATGCAGAGATCCTTGACATCTTTAGAAGATTCTACAGCTCCTTGTACACTTCTGAGGTGGAGAGTGACGCGACTTCTATGCGGGACTGGTTGGGAACGATAGCACATCCGACGTTGGACACTGAGCAAGCTGCGGACCTTGAAAACCCCCTGGAGTTAGGGGAGCTTAAAGAGGTCTTAGTGAGTCTACAGGGGGGTAAAGCGGCAGGACCGGATGGAATCCCGACTGAATTTTATCAATTGTTCATAAAGGACCTCTCTCCATTCCTGTTACGGTATTTTCAGCTCCTTCAAGAGCTGGACAAAGACCCCGGCGCCTTCGCTGAGGCCACGGTGGTAGTCCTGGAAAAACCTGGAAAGGACCCAAAGCTGGTGGGCAGCTATCGGCCAATCTCCCTTTTGAACGCAGATTATAAGCTTTATGCTGCGATTCTGTCTCACCGTCTTAATAAGGTACTCCACCTTCTCATCCATCCGGATCAATGTGGCTTCGTGACTGGGAGATCAACGGCAGACAATGCCCGTTTATTATGCAACCTCCTTGACCTGGCTGACCACTCTGAAGAGCCTCTCATTGGGTTATCTTTGGACGCAGAGAAGGCCTTTGACAGGTTGGAATGGCCCTTTTTATTCCTCGTCCTTGAATGGTTTGGCATCCCAGCCAAATTCGTCAACATGATCCGCCCTATGTATGCCCGGCCTGTGGCTAGGATCTTCGCTAACCAGGAGTTGTCCAGTCCTTTTCATCTGCACAGAGGCACTCGGCAAGGTTGCCCCCTGTCCCCCTTACTATTTAATCTGGCGCTGGAGCCTCTAGCCTTGTGCATCCGTCAATCGCAGGCCATCAGGGGCTTCGAGATGGCCGATCTGCACATCAAGCTTTCAGCGTATGCTGATGATCTGCTTTTTTTTCTGCACCCTGCTTCGGTTTCTTCTCTTCTTCAAGTGATCGATCAATATGCTCGGTTCTCGGGATACAAGGTTAACTGGTCTAAGTCCGTGGCCTTCCCTTTGAATCAGAGGGCTCACAGCAACCTGATTCAGGAATTCTCGTTCCAGTGGGCTGGGTCAGCCATACAATATCTTGGGGTCCAATTCTCCTCTCCTTTGGAACAGACTATTCAGCTGAACGCTGCGAAGATCGTAGATATTGCCCGCTCCTTTACCACGAGATGGTCCCCCTTACATCTTACCTGGTGGGGCCGGTTAGAGTCGATCAAGATGGTCCTTGTACCTAAAATAAACTACATCCTCGGGATGGTCCCGGTTCTGTTTGAGAATGCTGTCTATAAGAAGGTGGAACGGATCCTGAGCACCTTTCTGTGGAAAGAGAAGACGCCCCGAATTGCCCTCGCGAAGCTGAAGGCGCGCAAACAGTGCGGCGGGGTACAATTCCCAGACTTCTATTGGTACCATCTTGCCGCGATATTGAACCAGGGTGGGAAGTGGGGAGCTGGACTTACTCCCGCTATGAAACCCATTTGGCTTTCTCTGGAAGAGCATCTGCTCCTTCCCTGCCCGTCTCAACTCTGCATGTCCATGCGGCACCCTGCGAACTCTGGAGTGGGCAGGGTAATTGTTGGCACTCAGCAAGCGTTTCAAAAACTGCTCCCTTTGATAGTCCAGGAGAATCCACTCTCCCTGCATACTCCTATTTGGCGCAATCCTGTCTTCCGGATCAACAAAGTCCCCTTTTCGTGGCCATCTTGGCAGCGCTGCGGCGTCTGGACCCTGGGCCACTTGATTTTGGATGGCGTGTGGAAGTCTTTTAGCCTGCTTCAAGAAGAATTTAAACTCCCCGCGTCCTGCTTCTATCAATATCTTCAGCTCCGACACTGCTTAGCCCAGCTGAAGATTAAACCCCTCGATCTTGATGTGTCCTGGGGCTTATGCAAGCTTGTAACCGATTTCTGTCTGCAACGTGGTGGCACATCTCGTTTTTATGCTCTCTTGCGGGACTCCCATCCTGATCAGACGTTGGGCCTCCGGAGGATCTGGGAGGATGAAACGCATGGGTCACTAACTCCCTCTGCTTGGAACCTCATGTGGGGTCCTATTGTTCGTACCTCGAGATCAGCATCCCTCACGCAAGCTATGTTTTTTTTTGCTCATCGTGCATTCATCACTCCGGTAAAGCTTGCCAAATGGGACTCTGGACAGACATCTCAATGTTGGTCCTGTCAGTGTGCGTTAGGTACCATGAGTCATATGTTCCTGGAATGCCCCTGCGTTCAGGGTTTCTGGTCTCATGTCTGGCAGAGAATTCAGAGAGTGTTGGGTTTCTCCTTCCCCTGTCCTGGCGCATAGTAGTGTTACGATCTCTGTCCGACATTCCTGAGCTGGGAAAAGAAAACTTTTTTGCATTGAATTTTATGTTATCCATAGCCTTGAAGGAAATCTTGTGCTGTTGGAAAGACCCCTCGAACCTGCATTGGGGCAGTTGGTGGAGCAAAGTCTGTCTGTACAGTCGATATGACAAAGCCTGTGATCGCTCCTCTGCTTTGGGGGGACGGGGGAAACCCATGGATAGGTGGGCTGCCCTGGATCGCTTTACTTCTATCTCAGATGTTTGTTAGGCTGATGTGAAGGATTCTGAAGGCCTGTGAGGTGTTGGGGTGGGTTTGGGTTCTTCATCTTCTTCTGTACTTTTCTTTTTTGTTGCTCACAAGGTTTTACATTACTTTCCTGTTGAATGAGTTCTTGGATTTGTATGTACTTTGATTGCATTGTTACTGTTACCTGCTGTAATTGTTGTTTTATACAAAACTGGAATAAAAATAAACTTTAAAAAAAAAAAAAAAAAAAACCCCTACAAATCTCTTCTCTTTTATTTATTATTTGCTCTAACGTCCTCACTCCTTTATCCCTCCATTCCTTATATATCCCCCCTTCCTTGCCAGGCTGAAAGTCTCCCATCCCCATGATTTGTGTTCCCTCAAATATCTCTTCCCCTTCAAACGTTGCACTTTAACTCTCATCCATATCGCCTTAGTAAACTCCCTATAGGGATTACCTTCTTTCCCCTCCTCCCTCTTTGCTACCGGATCCCATATCCAAGCTTCTAAATTCTTACCCTTCTGTCTCTGCTGTTCTAATTGTACCCATAATGGGACCTCTCCTAACCCCTGCCAGCTCTTCAAAGCTCTAAGTTGTGATGCTACATAATACTTCTCCATCCATAGAACCCCCAGCCCCCCTCTCCTTTATCCCGTAACATCATGTACCTTGACACCCTCAGAGCCTTTCCCGCCCATATAAAATCCATCAGTAAATTCTGGACCTACTTCAAGTATGTACGTGGAACCCTAAATGGGATTGAGCTGAACAATAAAAAAGAAATCTTGGCAGTACATTCATCTTTATAACTGATATTCTCCCAAGCCATGTTAGGAATAATCCTTTCCATTTCTGTAGGTCCTTCTTCACCTCTTTCATTAACGGAACATAGTTCCATCTCCATAAATGTTGAATATTTTTCCCCATATGAATCCCTAAATATCTATAAGTTCCCTCAACCCATTTAAACGCAAACCCTCCCTTTAGGCTTTTCACCAACTCTTCATTAAGATTGAAACCTAATAACTCCATTTTACTACAATTTATTTTATAACCCGCCTCCCCACTGTATCTTTCTATTTCCTGCAGTAGGACCGGTAAAGAAATCAACGGTTCCCTTATTGTAAAAATGACGTCATCCGCAAAAAGCGCTATCTTCGATTCCCATTCATCATAAGTCACCCCTTTAATATCCTCCTTCATCCGCACCTTTTCCGCTAGGGGCTCTATCACTAGTGCAAAATAGCAATGGTGATAACAGGCATCCCTGTCTAGTGCCCCGTTCTAAACTAATAGCATCAGAGTAACTCCCGTTTATCCTTATCCTAGCCTTATGTACCTTGTAGAGTGCCTTTATCCATTTTACAAAGTTTATCCCCAACCCCATCTTTCCCAATACTTGTATCATAAACGGCCACTCAACTCTGTCGAATGCCTTTTCTGCATCGACTGTTATAAATACTGCCTTTTGACCCATCCATTGTACTTCCCATGTTAGATTACAAATTTTTCGAATATTTTCCCCCCCCCTTGCCTTCCCACTACAAATCCCATTTGGTCCTGACTTACCAACTTTTGCATTACCCTTTGCAATCTATTTGCCAATATTTTGGCCAGCAATTTTGCGTCCACATTCAATAACGATATTGGCCTATAAGACCCGCAACACCATGGGATCTTTCCCGGGCTTCAGCAGCACGGTAATCCCTGCCTCTGCCATTGAGCCCGCTAACCCTCCCTCCCCTATTACCCCATTAAACACTTCCACCATTAAGGGTCTGATGGCAAGCTGGAATACTTTATAAAATTTCCCTGCAAGACCGTCCAACCCCGGTGCTTTGCCCAATTTCAGAGATTTAATGGCCTCCTCTACCTCCCCCTCCCCAATAGGCCTATCTATCCAATCCGCCTCCTCCTGGGTTATTGTTGGTAACTTACAATCAGCCAAATATTCCTCACTTTTCTCCTTCTCTCCCTTAACCTCACTACTATATAATATTTGGTAATATTCTTTAAACGTCTGTCTAATTTCATCGTTACCATGGACCAGATGCCCTGACCCACTTCTTATACTCCCTATGCTATTTTGCAAAGCTCTCACTTTAAGTCTATGGGCCAAGTGTCGTCCCGCCCTATTCCCCCCCCCTTCAAACATAGCTTGCTTCATTACATTTAATTCATATGCCATTTTACTCGCTCTCAGCTGCCCTGACCTCCCCCTTAGCCTTTGTAACTCACTTAACACCTCTGGCTTTCTATCGCATTGGTGACTACTTTCCAGTTTCCTAATCTCTTCCAGCATTTGTCTCTCCGTCTCCCCCTTCATTCGACACATCCTCGCTGCCTCCACCGCTTTTAGTCCGTCCCACACCATTCCTATACCCACCTCTCCATTCAAATTAAACTCCTGATATTCCTTTATTACTTTAGTCATCTTCTCTACTATTTACGGTTCCTCCAGTAGAGACTCATTTAGTCTCCAGAACTTTATCCCTTCATCAATATATCCCATATTGAACTTCACGCTCACCGGAGTATGGTCAGTCCACGTAATGGACCACTGTTCCACTTCCTCCACCCTTTTCATCCTCCTACCTCCCGCCTATATCATATCTATATGACTATATGTGTTATTTGGTGCTGAATAAAACGTGTACTGTTTCCTCCCTGGGTTTTTACATCTCCAAACATCTATAAGCCATAGGCCTTCCTTCATTTTCATAATTTTCTCTCTGTTCTATACCCTACTCCCCTGACTCCCCCATTGTCTAGTCTTGGATTGGCCGTTAAATTGAAATCTCCACCTACAATTATCGGTGTCTCCCCCAGTACCTTGAACTTCCCCCTTATGCGCTCAAAAATTCCCCTCGTTTCTCATTAGGCCCGTACAAGCTGAGAACCCAAACTCATTCCTTCCCCACCTGAATTTTAACTCCTACACACCTTCCCTTTTTATCCCAGTACTCCCCAACCACTTTCTCTGCCATTCCTGCCCCCACCATTATACCCCCCCCCCCCCTTTCCTAGGTTCCGCTCTCTGCCCTGCTAAGATTATCTTTGGATATTTCTTTGTTTGCAGCATTCTCTCCTGTCCCACTTTCAGATGTGTTTCTTGAAGGCATATAAAATCTGCCTGTAATCTACACCCTTCTTTTTCTACCAGTCTTCTTTTCCGCCACGTTCTCAATCCCTTCCCATTAATTGTGGCAACATTCATTTTTTGTTCTCCTACTTTTGAACTTCTCTGTTCCTTCCTTCTCCCCTTTTCTCCCCCATCCCTTACGTCCCCTCCCTCCCCCTCATCCACCCCCCTCCTGAGGCCTCCTTTGGAGTAATGCCCATCAGCCTGGAGCAACCCTCTTCGCCTTATTCCCCCCATCCCCTTGTATTCCCTTATAACCTCTTCCCCCCCTCCCCCCCCTTCATCTTTATATATTTATTCCTCCCTCTCCACTTCTACCACCCCCTCCTCCATCTCTCCTCATCTTTTTCTTGGCAATAGAATAACTCCTCTAAACCTTTAACTCTCAACTTTCAACATTCCCCACATCTTGCACCACCCCCCCTTCTCTCCCTCCTTTTCAATTATTCAATTGTCATTCAGTTAAACTTAAACTTTTCTATCAGCAAACCTTCAATGCCCTTTGTTCTTCTGAGTTCCATCTCTTTCTTGCTTGCCTCCCTTCAGGTTGGACCCGCCCTGGATACCTGTTCTCTCATCTTCTTGGAAATGCTCAGAACGTTCCCACCACTGTTCCCCTTCAGCTTCTTCTTAACTTCTGGATCTGTTTCCAACCGCTCAGTTTTCTGATGCTCTTTCAAAGTTTCCTCAAATCCTGCCTCCTCCGTTGCCTTTTCTGCTTCCTCATAATTGCGCACTCTCCAGCTCCTAGTCCCCACACTAAAAAACAGGCCAAATGAATACAACCAACAATATCTAACATTTTCTTTCCTCAGAATATCTGTAATAGGCTGCATTTCTCTTCTCCTTTGCAGAGTCCACGCAGCCAGATCCGCAAAAATTTCTATTTTGTATCCTTGCCACGTGAACTCCCGTAGCCTTCGCATCTGCGCCACTATCCTTTCATTAACTGCAAAGTCATTTACGCAAATTACTATGTCTCTAGGTCTGTTTGGTCTGCTCAGGCCTAACGGCCTGTGCGCTCTGTCCAATTTCACCTTTTTCCACCTCCTCCTCGTTCCCTTCCTCCTGCAGGATTGCTTTGCACACCGCTTCTGCCACTTTCCCGCTATCACTGAAATCTGGGTCCTCCGGGATTACCCTTATTCTTAGATTATTTCTCCGTGTGCAATTCTCCAGGTCTGCTATTTTATACAGCAATTGTTCTTTCCACTGTTCCACCTCTCTTATGGATTGCTCCACTACTGCCTGTTTAGACATCAGTTGATCCAATTGCTGGTCATGCTCTTCTGTTTTTTTGTGTCAACTCCCCCACCTCTTCTCTGAGCTCTCCACAAACTTCTCCCACCTCCGATTTCACTGCTGCCAGTTCTGTTTTAATCTCCTCGAACCACGCTCTCAATTCTTCTCTGGCCACTTTTTGTACCACCATTTCTCAGGCCTCTATCTCCACATTCCTTCCTCCCATGCGCTCTGATGCTTCGCCGCTCGCAGCGCTCACCGCCACCATCTCCGCTCCGTCCACATGTCCTCCTGCATATTTATTTATTTATTTAGCTGTATTTGTATCCCGCTTTTCACCGGGTCAAAGCGGCGTTACATAAAAGGGGGGGGGGGGGAATTTACGTATAAGGGCGGGGCCATCACCGGGGAGGCTACATTGATGATTTCAACATAGGACATAGGACAGACTTTGGACTTGGACATATGCGAACTCCTTAAGGTCTGCCACCTTTTTTCTCGTGGTCATCTCCTTCCTCCTCCATCAAGACTTGCCTCTCTCTCCCCGCTTTTGACGCCGTCTTGGGGGGGGGGATTTTTCACCGATCGCCGGGTTAAGCTCCGGAGCTCTCAACTCATGCTGCCATCCAGACCGAAGATATCGCTTCCTCCTCGCACTATCCTGTTCTTATAGAACCTTGCATATTGTGGATCTGCCACCAGCGCCTGGCGTTTGCTCACTCTTTGAGCAGATGTGAGGCCACCAAAAAAGCCACTTTCCACAACAGGTACCGCAGGTGGCAAGGGGCTTGAATGGCAGCTTGATTAAGCTGGGAGAGTTTATTTATTTTATTTACATGCTCTTCTATACCGCGCTCTCTTCAGTAACAGTGCGGTTTACAAATAACAATATTTTGCAACAGACCAAGTAGCCATATGCTTACATTGTAACAGGGTAATATAACTCGGAAATATAACTGGGGAAACTATATACAGGAACAACCACCATTAGTGGTTGGGAAACTATTTACAGTTTATAATAAATTTAATCACAAGCTGCTATTGATTTATTCATTAGTCATTATCGTCAACAAGCCCATCTTAAATGTACCTGGTGGATGGTTCAGTTGAATGCTTCGTCATAAGTCAGCTTATGAGTGTGTTAGTGGCTGCTTGCGTGAGTTGAAGTGTGGGGGATAGTTGGGTTGGGATTTGGGTGGGCAAAGTGTAAGAGGAACAAATGATGCTTAAGGGCTTTCCTGAACTGTGAAAGGTCCCTGATTGATCTAATTTGTGGTGGGAGGTTGTTCCAGCACCTAGGGGCATAGAAAGCAAAAGATCTATTCCTAGTTGTTTGTGTGCATTTAGTAGCATCCAGTGGGATGATTAGAGTTGCAATAGAGTCGACACCCAGGAAGGTGTAGATAACATGAGGGATCTAGCTAAGCTTGAAGAATGGTCTAGAATTTGGCAGCTGGGATTTAATGTTAAAAAATGCAAGGTCATGCATTTGAGCTGCAGCAATCCAAGGGAGCAATATAGTATAGGGGGTGAAGTACTTTTGTCCACTAAAGAAGAGCGGGACCTAGGCATGGTTGTGTCTGAAGATCTTAAAGTGGCTAAACAGGTAGAAAAGGCGACAGCAAAAGCTAGAAGGATGCTTGGGTACATACAGAGAGGAATGGCTAACAAAAAAAGGAGGTGATAGTGCCTCTGTATAAGTCCTTGGTGTGGCCTCATTTGGAGTATTGTGTGCAATTCTGGAGACTGTACCTTCAAAAGGATATAAACAGGATGGAGTCAGTACAGAGAGTAGCTACTAAAATGGTTAGCGGTCTTCGTTATAAAGCATATGTGGACAGACTTAAGGATCTTAATATGTACACATTAGAGGAAAGGCAGGATAGAGGTGATATGATTGAGACGTTTAAATACCTCCATGGCATAAAAGCACAGGGGGAGAGCCTCTTTCGATTGAAAGCAAGTACTGCTATGAGGGGACACGGGATGAGGGTGAAAGGGGATAGATTCAGGAGTGATACGTGGAAATATTTCTTTACGGAAAGAGTGGTGGATCCGTGAAATAGTCTCCCAGTGGAGGTGGTAGAGATGAGGACAGTATCTGAATTCAAAAAAGCATGGGACAAACAGAGATCTCTAAAGGAAAAAAGGGGACTGTTTTAGTTTCTTTAGTAGGACAGACTAGATGAGCCATGTGGTCTTTTTCTGCCATCATTTTTCTATGTTTCTATGTTTACGTTGAGGTCCAACTCTGCTGCCAGAGGACAGAGAGGGGGCTTAGATAACAGGAGGCCCCGGAGGAACCTGGAGACCAGGGGTTGGCCTGAGAGGGGCTTCCCCTCGTTAGGGTGATAATGAGCAGCTATGGTGCTCAGGTGCACCCTCACTGTGTGGGACAGGTGCAGAAGGTATTAGAGTACTACTTACACATGGCAGGATTTTCCCCTCTTTCCATACACCAGGTAGAGAAGCTCCTCCATTTAAAGGCATAGGCCCTTCTGGTGGAGGGCTTCCGAGAGGCCAGCAAGATTTCCTCGACTTCTCTCAGAAGGTTTAAAGGGGCCAGGGCTACCCTTTCAGCAGCCACACACTGTTAGCATTAGAAACCCCAGTTTGGGGTACAAGAATGAGCCCCCTCCTGGGACAGGAGGTCTAGTGCTTGGCCCAGCGGGACTGGACGTGCCACCGACAAAGAGAGCAGCAGTGGGAACCAGGGCTGTCTCGACCACCTGGGGCCATTAGGATGAGTGAAGCTCTGTCGCTCTGTACCTTGAAGAGAGGGTCCTGGGGACTAGGGGAGTCTGTGGGAACACGCAAGACCAGGAAGGTGTTTGCCGCCATTCTCTCCGGGTGCGGCTGGCATGAGCAGAAGAGAGGCAGCTGCGCATTATCTGGAAAAGCAAACATCACGGGCCTGCCCCAGAGGTGGTAGAGCCTCAGACACCCTGGGGGTTCAAGCACCATTCGTGCGGCTGGAGGACTCTGCTCAGCCTGTCTGTTAGGCAGTTGAACCGGCCCGGGAGGTAGACCGCCTGCAAGAGCATGCAGTTGCGAGCTGCAAAGGAAAGGAGGACTGCCACCTCCTGGCAGAGGGAGTACAAGCCCGTGCCCCCCTGTTTCTTGACATAAAACGTGGTAACTTGGTTGTCCATCTGGTTCAGTATGGACTGGTGTCTCAGGCAGTGGCGGAATGCTCGCAGGGCTAGGAAGATTGCCCTGAGCTCTAGGAGATAGATCTGTAAGACTGACTCCTTCTGGGACCAGCTGCCTTATGTGCGGCAGTCCCCACAATGCACCCTCCAAACTAGGAGGGAGGCATCTGTGGTCAGTTTCCTTTGAGACGCGAGTGCCTGGAAGGACATTCCCACCTGGGAGGTGGAAAAAGTCCTGCCACCAGTTGAGGGACTGTGCCAGCTGGCCGGTTACCCTCACCCTGTCCCCCAGCCTGCCTGTGGCTTTCCACTGTGAGCAGAGGCACCACAGGGCTGTTCACATGTGCAAGCAGGCTGACGGCGTGATGTGGACCATTGAGGCCATGTGACCCAGCAGGCGGAGAAGATGGGACGAGACTGATTGCTTTAAGTAAAGTGGAAGGAAGTCCAAAAAACTGCCAGCATGGTTTAAAGGTGAGGTCAGAGAGGCTGTTGCCAAAAAAGCATCTTTCAGGAAATGGAAAAAAAAGAGCCAAAGGAAGAAAACTGGAAACACAAGCACTGGCAAGTTAAATGCAAGGCATTGATAAGGCAGGCAAAGAGAATTTGAGAAGAAGCTTGCTGCGGAAGCAAAAATGCGTAATAAAGACTTTTTCAAGTACATTCATAGCAAAAAAAAAAAACTGTGAAAGAGTCAGTTGGACCAGGGGCACTAAGAGGTGACAAGGCGATAGAGGAGAGACTGAATGAATTACACAGGTACACTACCAAAAAACTGCCTCCAGTTTTGCAACTGATTCCTATAGATGTTGGGGTGCTGAATCCAGGAAAAATAGCCAAAATGTTCCATCACGTCACGTTTTCTTGCAAAATTAGATTTCTTACCCATATAAGGAATGTTCACATAATTTCTTTTTAGCCGACTGCAGTTTATTTTCTTGGCCCAAAATAGAGGTTGTAATGGTTAACTAACTAGAAACACTCCCTCATGATATTTTAGAGTGGTTTGTATTCATTTTATACATTAACAGGACAATTGGGAGGCGGGGGGCTAAATCCAGTACTCGCGCTGGCGCATGTTCTTTCCTGTTCGCCTCGCCTCGTTCGCTCGCTCAAACACGGTGGTTGCGACATGAACGTTCCTGTCAAATTTCAGTTTCTTGCAAGTTCATTATTACCTTTTGTTTGCTCAGTCGTAATCCAGCTTTATTCCGAAGTGGTTCACTACAGTTGTAGTTTGCAGTGCTGTGTATTTGTGATGGCTCACAGAGCCAGAGGTTGCATCAACTCTCCGGACAGTTTTTGTTTTATTTGTGGGGAATATACCGTGAAAAAGTGGCAGAGGAACATTTCTGCATTTATTAAAAAAGTATATTTCGCCTATTTCGGTTTGAAGTTAGGCGATCAAGACAAACCGTGGGCTCCTCACAAAGTGTGCAAGACATGTGAGGAAGATCTACGCTTATGGATGAAAGGTAAAAAACAAGCATTTCGTTTCGGAATACCTATGATGTGGCGTGAACAAAGAGACCACAGCAGTGACTGCTATTTTTGCTCTTGCATTGTGAAGGGATACAACTTAAAAAATAAGAACGTAATAAGTTACCCCAACCTTCCCTCAGCAATTAGGCCTATGCCTCATAGCAACGAAGTACCTGTGCCTGAACCACCAAAATCTTTGGATCATATTTGTGTGGACGGTTCTGATCATGATGAGACTCATCAGATGGCTTTTCCCGATGAGTCCAGTACTTCCGAGTTTGAAACTGAACCAGATCCGAAACATGAACTTTTCTCTCAAGCTGAATTGAATGATTTAGTCCGGGATTTAGGACTCCCAAAAGATGCTGCCCAACTGCTAGGTTCTCGGCTTAAACAGAAAAATCTATTGTCACCAGGAACAACTTTTTATTGGTACCGCAACCGCGAGACACAATTTTTGAAGTATTTCAGCAAAGAGGAAGATTTGGTATTTTGCAACGATATATACGGAGTGATGGAAAAGTTTAAACTCAAGTATGATCCTGCTGAATGGCGGCTGTTCATTGATGCGTCAAAAGACAGCATAAAAGGTGTTCTTCTTCATAATGGCAACACATTCGCTTCAGTTCCTATTGCTCACTCTGTTATTCTCCAAGAAAAATATGAGAATTTGGCCCTGATTCTTCAGAAGATTCGTTATGATGAGCATAAGTGGATGATTTGTGGAGACTTTAAAATTCTATCCATGCTATTAGGGCAGCAATCCGGTTTCACCAAATATCCCTGCTTCCTTTGCTTGTGGGATAGCCGGGCCCGCGACCTACACTGGGGGAAAAAAGACTGACCAATTCGGGAGTATTTGAGACCCAGTGAGAAAAATCTTCTTCATGAGAGCTTGGTACCTCGTGATAAAATTCTATTACCACCTCTCCACATTAAGTTGGGTCTCATTAAGCAATTCATCAAGTCCCTTCCAAAAGATGGTGAGTGCTTTCGTTACCTTTGCTCAAAGTTCCCCCGACTTTCTGAAGCAAAGCTAAAGGAAGGAGTGTTTGTTGGCCCTGATATAAGGAAACTCATTTCAGATGGAGCATTCGCTGAAACGATGTCTGAGAAGGAAAAAGAAGCCTGGGATTCCTTCAAGGATGTTGTTCTCAAATTCTTGGGGAACAGGCTGGATGAGAACTATAAGGATATTGTTGCCAGGATGCTCAATGCCTTCAAAGAACAAGGCTGTAACATGAGCCTGAAAGTCCATTTCTTGCACTCCCATGTGAACTACTTTCCCGAAAACTTGGGGGCGTACAGTGAAGAACAAGGTGAAAGGTTTCACCAGGACATCAAGGACGCAGAGAGAAGGTACCAAGGAAGATGGAACACCACTATGATGGCTGATTTTTGCTGGTTGCTGCTGCGGGAAACCCCAGATGAAAAATACGCCAAGCAGCGCACCAAGAGAAGCATTCGGGGGAAGAAGAAACGGGCCCACCAGGAGATTGATTGACCCAAGAATGACTTTAAAATCTAAACTGTGTTGACAAATATCGTGTTTTTACTAAACTTTGAAATAAAAATTTGCTAGTTATTACCACAGTGTCGGATCTCATTTATTAGAATTTTATTTTCACACCATCGAGTGTTTGTCTTCATGTATTGCAATGGTGCGGTTTGCGTTTTCTATTCTTACATACATACCTGTACAACATTTTTTGCACATTTCTTTGCTTTGCTTTGTGTCTAACCTCGCTCTTATATGCTCAATGTTTGTGCACATGTATGTGGCTGTTTTAAGTGCAGACAATTTTGCTACCATCACAGTGTGTTTTGTTGACATTACTCTATTCTTATGTGCTGCCTTGTTACAATTTTCTTTATTCTTATTTGAATAACTACTAAACAATTAGTATAAAGAATTCATCCAAGAAACATTTATCTCGATCGCACTCAATCTGAAACGTTCACCTCAAACTGCTAACCCAATGTAGCAAAAAATCTGTACGTGATGGAGCAGATTGGTTACCAGATTTGGATTCAGCGCACCAAAAAACGTAAAAATCAATCGAAACATTAGAGGCAGTTTAAAAAAATTTTTTTTTAGTGTACCTGTGTTATTTGCTTCGGTCTTTACGGAGGAAGATGTAGGGATGTTACCCATGATTGAAGTGGTATTTAAAAGTGATACTGCACTCTTGATGTGGTCTATATAGTTTATTTCCCACAATAATGTGATCTGTATTTTGTTTATAGTTGCTTGTGTTTTTTGTGGGTGCTTACATATATCCTGTACTTTTTGGCATTGTATTGTGTTAAAATCTATAAATAAATAAATAAATAAATAAAAAGTGATACTGCAGAAGAATTGAAAGAATTATCGATATATCAGGAAGATGTATTAAAACTATTTGATAAACTGAAGAGTAGCAGATCACCTGGGCCGGATGATATACATACAAGGGTGTTGAAAGAACTGAAATATGAGATTGCAGACCTGGTATTAGTAACCTGTGAACTGTCATTAAAATCATCTACAATACCTGAAGATTGCAGGATGGCCACCGTAACACCAATTTTTAAAAAGGGTTCCAGGGGTGATCCGGGAAACTACAGACCTGTAAGCCTGACGTCAGTGCCGGGAAAAATGGTAGAAACCATCATAAAGAAAAAAATTGCTCAACAAGTACATAGTCATGGCTTAATGGAAGGCAGCCAACATGGGTTTAGACAAGGAAGATCTTGTCTTACTAAATCTGTTGTTTTTTTGAAGGTGTGAATAAACAGGTAGACAAAGGTGAGTCGATTGATATAGTGTATTTGGATTTTCAGAAAGCCTTTGACAAAGCCCCTCATCAGAGGCTTTTGGCAAAACTAGAGTCATGGGATAGGGAGGCAGTGTACTACTGTGGATCAGGAACGGGTTAAAAGATAGAAAGCAGAGGGTAGAGCTAAATGGCCAATTTTCCCAATGGAGAAAGATGAATAGTGGTGTACCCCAAGGATCTGTGCTGGGTCTACTGATTTTTGACATATTCATAAATGACCTGGAAAAGGGAATAACGAGTGAGGTTATCAAATTTGCAGATGACACAAAACTATTTAAAGTTGTTAAAACCCATAAGGATTGTGGAAAATTGCAAGAGGATCTTGATAAATTGGAAGACTGGGCATCAAAATGGCAGATGAAATTTAATGTGGACAGTGCCAAAAGCAATAGGTTAAGATCCCAAGCTGGAACCAAGGCCCTCCTTGGCAGACGGATCTGCTTAACGGCCCTCAGGAAACAAACGACCTCCGCCTGTGTTCCCAAGGAAGCCCCTTGGATCTTCCCTCGATAACATGCCAACGCTGCTACCTGCACTCTTAACAAGCCCCAAGCCAAACCCTTATCGAGGCCCACTTGCAAAAAGTCCAGCATTTCCAGAACCGAAGCAGACAATGGTCTGCAACTGCTCTGAGCACACCAGCCTTCAAAAATTCTCTACTCTCGAATGTATGCCAGGGAGGTAGATCTCTTCCGGACCCTAAGAAGGGTGGAAATTACCTGAGTAGAATAACCTCACTTCCTTAACCTCGCCCTCTCAAAAGCCATGCCATAAGCGAGAACCAATCCACCTGCGGCATCATGATTGGGCCCTGCACCAACCGATCCGGTCTGCCGGGGAGTCTCCACGGCTCGGCTGCCCTCAACCGGACTAGATCAGCGTACCAGGGCCGCTGTGGCCAATCTAGGGCAATGAACATGACCATCCCCCGGTGCACTTCCACCCTCTGCACCACACGGCATATTAGTGCCCATGGAGGGAAGACAAAGAAGAGCCCCTGACTCGGCCATCTCTGAACCAGCACGTCTAGCCCCTTGGACATTCTCTCTTCGATAACTGTAAAACCAACTGGCGTTGGCTGACGCAAGTGTTGCCATCAGATCCATGACCGGCTCTCCCCACTGGTGCACGATCTGCTCGAAAACCTCCTGGTTCAGTTGCCATTCCCCTGGATCCAAACGCACCCGACTGAGGTAATCGGCCGCGATGTTCTTTGTGCCGGCCACGTGCGCTGCTGAGATCGCTTGCAGGTGGACCTCCGCCCAAGCCATCAGGAGCTCTGCCTCGTTCTCCAGCTTGGCACTGCCCGTGCCACCCTGTCGATTGATATGCGCTACCGTGGTAGCATTGTCGGAGAAGACTCGAATTGCGCGATTGTGATTCCTTGGGAGAAACTCCTGTAGGGCGAAGCAAAAGGCTCTCATCTCCAGCCGATTGATGGACCAAGTCCATTCCTCCAGGGTCCACCAACCCTGTGCCACTCACCCCTCGCAGTGGGCTCCTCATCCTGATAGACTTGCATCCGTCGTCAGGGGAAGCCAGCACGGTGACTCTAATGGAACTCCAACCTTCAGGTTCTTTTCGCTCAGCCAACACCTGAGGGCTTTCTGAACCTCTCGTGGACATACCAACCTGTGAGTTAGTGGCTGATGCTGATGAGACCACCATCGTAACAGAGCTCTCTGCAATGGCCTCATGTGAGCACGCACCCAGGGAACCAGATCGATTGTCCCTGCCATGGTACCCAAGAGTTGAAGATAATGTCATGCCGTCAGCTCCGCCATGTGGAGAAACTGCTGCACTAGCACCCGCAGACCCACCACCCTCCTTTGAAGAAGGAACATCCGAGCCCTGAGAGTGTCAAACCGCGCCCAGAGGTACTCGAGGTCCTGTGAAGGGGTCAAGTGACTTGTCGACATTGATGATCCAGCCTAACTCGCTCAAGAAACTGACTACTCTCCCTGTTACCTGAGCACTTTCCTACTCGGACTTTGCTTGAATAAGCCAATCATCCAAATAGGTTTGTACCAATATGCCTTCGTGACGCAAGGCGACTGTGACCACGATCATCACCTTGGTGAACGTCCGCGGGGCTGTTGCAAGACCAAATGGTAATGCCTGAAACTGAAAATGACCCATGGACACCGCAAAGCAAAAAAACTGGTGATGATCTGGATGAATTGGAATATGCAGGTACACTTCTGTGATATCTAGAGAAGTCAAGAACTCCCCTTTTCGCACGGCAATCATCACCAACCTAAGAATTTCCATATGAAAATGTGGAACCCGGAGACACCGGTTTACTTGCTTGAAATCGAGAATGGGTCAAAACGATCCTTCCTTCTTTGGTACTATGAAATAAATAGAGTATCGATCTGTTTCGCACTGCTCTGTGGGAACCTGGACCACCGCCTGCAAGTATAACAGGCGCTGCAGCCTCTGTTGCACGCCGAACGCCTTTGCTTGCGCACAACAGGGGGAACGAACGAAGGCTGGCACTAGAGGTTTGGCAAACTCCAGCACGTAGCCCTGCCAAATTACTCATAGAACCCACTGGTCCGATGTAACCCAGACCCAGGCATGGTAAAAATCCCTCAACCGACCTCCCATGGGATGTACCACCGCCTGGGACACCCTCGCTTCATTGCTGCTTCCTCTGGGTCGAGGTAGAGGCAGAAGCTCCGTAATAACCCCTGCCAGTCCCCCAAAATCCCCAAAAGGATGGTGTCCTTGCCGTAAACAGACCTCTATAGAAAGTGGAGAACCTTACCGTTCGAAAACGCCTAAACTCACGAGCCTCACCCCGGTTTGGTCCCGCAGTCCAAACTTGTTTTGGCTTATCCTCGGGAAGACGTCCACCTTTGGACTCCCCCAAATCCTTTACCAACTTCTTGAGCTCTTCTCCGAACAACTGCTTCCCTTTGAAAGATAGCTTACTCAAACGGGCCTTTGAGGACACATCTGCTGACTAGTTTCGGAGCCAGAGGTAACGGCGAGCCGCTACCATAGAGCCCATGCTGTCCGAAAGTGCTCTTACCAGATCATAGAAAGCATCCGCAAGGTAGGTCGCACCCGATTCCAGCCTTGCTGCAGTCTCCGGACCCTGTGCTTCCCCAGTCGACCCCAGGAGGCTTCCACCCAACGCAAACATGCACGCACCACTAGCGCCCTGCAAGCCAAGACCTGAAGCGATAGAGTGCTCATATCAAACGTTTGTTTCAACAGTGTATCTAGCTTCCTATCTTGGACCATCCTTGAGGGTCGCACTGCCCTCAACCGGAATTGTGGTCTTCTTCGTCACTGCCAACACCGCGACGTCGATCCTTAGAGAACTAAACATCTGCTTTTCCAGTTCTGTCAAGGGATATAGCCAGGACATGATGCGAGACCCTCTGAGTCCAATCTCAGGGAGCTCCCACTCTTCCAGGATCATCTGCCTAATGACTCTATGCAGAGGAAAACCTATCAGTAGCACTTCCCCTTTCCTAGCAGTGCTGCGTATGTCTTCAATTAACTCTCTGTCCACCTCTTCCTCTTGTGTGGGAGGTCTGTATATCACACCAATGCAAATAGATTTCTCTTTCCCTCTTTCTAGTTTAACCCACAATGCCTCCTTTCTCCCTTTTAAGCTCTGTAATTCCAAAGCTTTAATAGTAGCTTTTACATATAGTGCCACTCCTCCTCCCCTTCTTCCTACCCTGTCCTTTCTGAATAAAGTATATATAATATTTGAACAGCCCGGAAAGCGGTGAAGGAACAAGGGGACGGGTGTTTACGCCATGCCCGTTCGGCACGGCGAAGATGTGTCCGTTGGAGATAGAGACCAGGGTGGCGGGACTGGGGACGAGATGAAGGGCGGGCACGGAGGGGAGCGAGGTGGTCGAGCGCAGTGGCAAGGGTGGAGGACCAGAGATCCACTTGTTCGTTCACAGGGAGAGAAAAGAAGGAGGAGAAAAAAAGGGAGTCAGCAGGGGAATGTTTTGGTGGGTCAGAGGGGTGATGTGGCGTTTAGGCTGCATAGGGAATGAAGCGGAGTGAGACGGTGATCTGTGAGAGGGTGGGGGAGCAATGGAGAAGAGAATACAAAAGTGGTCGGACCAAGGTAAATAAGTGACGAGATGTCAAATGGCAAGATGGGAGAGGCTGCTGGGGTGAAGATTAAATCCAGGGTGTGCCCAGCAGAGTGCGTCCATTCCTTTCCTTATGATACCTAGCATTCTATTTGCTCTCTTGGCCGCCGCTGCACACTGGGCCGAGGGTTTTAACATGTTATCCACGATGATGCCTAAATCTTTTTCCTGGGTGGTGGTTCCTAATGTGGAACCTTGCATCGTGTAATCATAATTTGGGGGGGTTCTTCCCTAGGTGCATAGCTTTGCACTTGTCCATATTAAATTTCATCTGCCATTTTGATGCCCAGTCTTCCAATTTATCAAGATCCTCTTGCAATTTTCCACAATCCTCTTGGATTTTAACAACTTTAGATAGTTTTGTCTCACCTGCAAATTTGATAACCTCACTTGTTGTTCCCTTTTCCAGGTCATTTATGAATATGTCAGAAAGCAGCGGACCCAGCACAGATTCCTGGGGTACACCACTATTCACCTTTCTCCACTGGGAAAATTGGCCATTTAGCTCTACCCTCTCTGCTTTCTATCTTTTAACCAGTTCCTGATCCGCAATAGTACACTGCCTCCTATCCCATGACTCTTTAGTTTTGCCAAAAGTCTCTGATGAGGGACCTTGTCAAAGGCTTTCTGAAAGTCCAAATACTCACCTTGGTGGTCATTGCAAGCTACTTTCAACTATCTTGCATAATACTACTCACTTCAGGTTATCTTCTTCTAGCCATATCCTTTCTTGGGATGTGGCAACACACCTGACTTCAGTCTTGATTCTCCTGCACAATGCTCTCTGCAATCTCAGAGAAGCTTTCTACTATGGGCCCTTGCTACAGAGCATTGAACTTCGTCTCTGAGGGCTTTTCCATATAGTAGAAAAAGCTTATATAATCAAGTCCAAATACACTATAATCAACTGACTCACCTTTGTCTATTGTTTGTTTATTCACACCTTCAAAAAAACATAGATTAAGACAGACAAGATCTTCCTTGTCTAAAGCCATGTTGGCTGTCTCCCATAAAGCCATGACTATCTACATGTTCAGCAGTTTTGTTCTTTATGATGGTTTCTACCATTTTTCCCGGTACTGACGTCAGGCTCACCGGTCTGTAGTTTCCCAGATCACCCCTGGAACCCTTTTTAAAAATTGGTGTTACGTTTGCCATCCATTATTAAGAAGGGAGCCATGATATCAATGCTTGACCCAGTACAAGCATTATGGAACCTGTGTCTTTTGGGGAAACTGCTAGGTACGTAAGACCTAGATTGGCCACTGTTGGAAATAGGATACTGGGCTTTATGGACCTTGGTCTGACCCAGTATGGCATATCTTATTTTATTTTTTACTTATCCTCCAATCTTCAGGTATTACAGATGATTTTAATGATAGTTCACAGATTACTAATAGCAGTTCTGCAATCTCATATTTCAGTTCTTTCAACAACCTTGGATGTATATCATCCGTCCCAGGTGATTTGCTACTCTCCAGTTTATCAAATAGCTGTAATACATCTTCCCGATGTATCTATTTCCTTCAATTCTTCCGCATCTTTAAATACCACTTCAGTCATGGGTAACATCCCTACATCTTCCTCAGTAAAGACCAAAGCAAAGAATTCATTCAGTCTCTCCGCTATCGACTTGTCGCCTCTTAGTGCCCCTTTAACCCCTCTATCATCTAATGGACCAGCTGACTCTCTCACAGTTTTTTTGCTACGAATGTACTTGGAAAAAGTCTTTATTACGCGTTTTTGCTTCCGTAGCATGCTTCTTCTCAAATTCACCCTTTGCCTGCCTTATCAGTGCCTTATTCTTCTCTCCAGGATCAGGTAATCCACAAACAGTCTGTTAAGACTAGCCAATCCTTGAGTGGTAAGTCTCATGCCAAGCATGATGACGGCTCCGGCCTTGCCCTCAAGACCTCATTGGCAATAAAACCCCGGCGGGAGTCTTTGGGCTCCAAAGCATTCACGGGGTTTCAGGTTGTTCCTGGGGCTCACCCCTCACAGAACATACCTGAGCCATGCTCGGGGGTGGTATGCGCTTCGAGCGGTACCGATACCCAGGCATCGGCACTGGTGTCGAGTGTTCCACTCTTCACCGTGGATTGTCATCTGGTGTCCTCGGTACCTTCGGGGCCGATCGATACGACCCAGATTGACTTTCCTGTATCTTCGCCATGCTCGGAGTTGGTATCGGCTTCGAGCGGTACCGACACCCCGGCATCGGCACCGGTGTCGAGTGTTCCACTCTTCGCCAGGAATCGTCATCGGAAGTCCTCGGTACCTTCGGAACCGATCGATACGACTCCGATTGACTTTCCTGTATCGGCATCGCCGATACCACCACCGACGTCGGTACCTTCTAGACATGCATCGATAGACTCGCTCCCTTCGATGCCGAGTCTGGAATCGATATCCAGTCTAGATGACTTGGTACCGACGCGTTTCGGAACCGACCCATATCGTTTCCAATTACGCAGTACCGAGGATATTTACCAAGCCTCTCTGGCTACCTCGGCAGCCCCCGATAACTGCTTCAGCAGCCCCCGATAACTGCTTCGATGGCATTACCGTTCCCGATACCGGTATCAGTATCGATGTCGATTCCTGCAGTTCCATCGGTGCCATCGATCCTTTCTATGCCTAGCTTGGAATCGATACCAGGCACTGATGATGCAGTACTAACTGTCTCGACTCGGGACTGTCAGTGTCACTATCCATCTAGCAGGATTTCTTTTCTGCACCAGTCCAGTATGTCTTCTTGTGCTCAAGCTGCTTCTTCAACCTCAGCTTACCCAGGAATAGTTTCCACTGGAGATCCTTCTTTTCAGAAATTTCTCCTTGACATGGCAACCTTTCTTGCCATTCCTATTCCTGGCTCTACTCTTAACCAAGATCCTGCAGAAAAGGAAAATGTAATGCTTCCTTTACATCATTCTTTGCAGGATCTTCTTCTGAGGATGTGGGAATCACCTTTAAGGGTTCCTTCGCCTTCTACAGCCACTGATGTTCTGTATCAGGTGCCTCCCTCTCCGGGGTTTCAAAAAAAACAACTTCCACATCATTCCATTGTAGTGGAATCAGCACTGAGGAAGGTAAGAAGCAAGAAGAAGCATTCTTCTTATCCGCCAGGTCGTGCATCTAAAGCACTTGATGCCTTTGGACGTCAAACCTTCCAAACTTCTATGCTGGCTTCAAGGATTATCTCATATATTTTTTATATGAGTCTGACACTTCAGGAGGTCACAGAGAAATTATCTCTTTTGTCCCCTTTTTTGTCAGAGCCTAAGGCCACTGACTATTCCTTGCTTCTTAATCATAGCAGGAATATATCTTGGTTTCTTTCTCGTGCTTCTCTAGACTCTTTTGAGTCTGTTAGCAGATCCTCTGCTATTGCCATTGGAGCACGTCGTAAAGCCTTTCTGCAAGCTTCAGACTTGAGCAGATGGGCACAACATACACTGGGTAATTCTCCTTGTACTGGAGAAAATCAGGTTGCTCATTGCTCCACTGACTTCCCTGGTTCTGGAAACCATCCTAAGCCGCCTTCTAACCCAGGACGTAGGAAATGTCCTACCAAACCTTCTTTCCCTAAGAAAAGAAGGTTTCACCCTTCTCCTGCCCATCCTCCAGATGTACCCAAGCAAAGGGACATCTCATCCTAGTCTGAAGTCTCCAGACTCTAACCAGTCTAAGCATAACCAGCAACCATAGGTTCCTGTATGTTGCAATCTACAGTTAACTTCTTAGCAGAAGTTTATTCTTAAAACTCTACACTGGTTTTCTTTTTCAGTATGCTAAGCTGGTAGGATACCTTTGTCCATGGGTTACAGAATTCTCCCCTTCTTACTACTAGGAAGGGAGGTTACAACTATCCCATGATAGTTTCTATCCCCACATGGACATCTTCTCCCAGAGGAGCCTTCCTCCCCTAAACGTAGGATGTCTCCTCCAGAGGACATTTCCTTTCAGGATTTCATCAGGGAGGTGACTCGAGGTCTGTCCGTTACTGTGGCACCTGAAACAGAGCCCAGAGCAAAGGAGTTGGAAATTTTACAATATCCTAAAACTCCTAAGGAGGCAGCTACCTTGCCCATCCATGAGATCTTGCATGATCTCATGTTACGAATGTGGGAGACACCTCTTACCACCTCTCCTCATTCTCGTAGACTGGAAACTCTGTATCGAGTCCCTCCTTTTCCTGGTTTCCAGAAAACTCAGCTTCCTCTCCACTCTATTGTAGTGGAATCAGCTATGAGAAGGATCAAGAGTGCAAAGAGGCATGCCTCTAATCCTCCAGGACGTGAGTGCAGAACTTTGGATGCTTTTGGACGTCGTGTCTTCCATGCTTTCTGCCAGGATCAGTTCCTATAGTCTATGTATGGGAATGTTCCTGAAAGAAGTCACAGGAGATTTAGAGGCTCTAGGCCCTCTTCTTCCTGAGGATAGAAGACAGGATTTTCTACATTGGTCAAACATGCCCAGGATGTTTCAAAATTTGTCAACCGTGCAGCTTTCGACTGTTTTGAGTGTATAAGCAGAACCTCTGCCATTGCCATAGGTGCACGTAAAATTGCTTGGCTCCAGACATCTGATCTGGAGCTCTGGGTACAATACAAACTCGGAAAAAATTCCTTGTACTGCTGAGAACCTGTTTGGTAAAGATTGGCAGGAAAAAGCCAATGAGATGGATGATGAAAACTCCATCTTGGACAGACTGTCCAAGTCTACAGCTGATCCTGCAAGAAAAATCTTTTAAGAAACCATTCTTTTCTAAAAAGAAAAATTTTTATCCTGCTTATTCTCAGCAGGCACGTTCTGCAGGTCAACCTGTCCGGAAAAGTCAGCAACCACCCAAACAAAGGAAGGCAAAGACTGCTAAGCCTCAACCGTCTCAGCAGTCTCAGCCTCCACAAGGTCTTTGACTTTCATCTAGAGAACTTAGCCTTCTTGGCTCTCAATGGACCAGAGCCTTCCACCATTCCAGGAAGGTTATGCCATTTTGCCCCCAGGTGGGAGCAGATAACAGCAGAGCATTGGACACTCTCCATTATTAGAGAGGGGTACAAGCTGCACTTTCTGTGCATGCCCCCTCCCACAGTGGTAAGACAGTTCAATTCTCAGACCTCTCTCATCAACCTGTTACATCAAGAGGTCTCTACACTTCTTGCCCAAGGGGCAATAGAAGAAGTACCCATTCATCAGCAGGGTACAGGGTTTTACTCCCCCCTATTTCCTTATCTCAAAGAAAACAGGGGGATACAGACCTATCTTGGACCTCAGAGAATTGAACAAATTCCTGTTCAAAGAGAAATTCAAAATGATTTCTCTAGGAACTCTGCTTCCATACTTCAGAGTCAGGATTGACTTTGTTCTCTAGATCTCAAAGATGTGTACACCCATGTTCTCATCCATCCAACTCACAGAAAGTTCCTTCGGTTCCTTTTCCAGGGAAAGCACTACCAATACAGGGTGCTTCCTTTTGGTCTGGCCTCAGCTCCAAGAGTGTTCACGAAATGCATGGCTGTGGTAGCAGCATTTCTCCTCACTCTAGGCATATTCGTCTTCCCCTACTTAGATGACTGGCTCATTCGAGCCCCATCAGAGTCAGAGGCCAGGACTTCCCTATCTTGCACAATGCGTATCCTTCAGTATTTGGGTCTGGTCATAAACATCCCAAAATCCAGTCTAACTCCCACTCAGTCTGTAGAGTTCATAGGAGCTTTGCTGGATACCAAAAGGGCAAGGGCCTATCTCCCCCAGGCCTGTTGCCTTCGCATGTTGCAGTTAGCTTCTCAAGCAGTGCTAAAACCTTCTCTCACTGCCAGAGAAATGCTACAACTACTAGATCCCAAGGCATCCACAGTGCATGTGGTTCCTTATGCTCGCTTCCACATGAGAGCAGCCCAGTGGACTTTATCCACCCAATGGACTCAGGCATCAGGATGCCTGTCAGACAAAATAGCAAGCACAAATCGTCTTATTTTGTCCCTCCAATGGTGGCAGTCCTCTCAAAACCTGTTGCTGGGGTCCCCTTTTCAACAACCCTTACCACAGGCAACTCTCACAACAGATGCTTCACCAATGGGTTGGGGAGCTCATCTAGAAGACTTCTCCACCCAAGGTACCTGAACTCCACAGGAGACTCATCTACATATCAAGCTCTTAGAGCTCAGAGCAATCTTCCTTGCTCTTTGAGTGTCCCACACCCTGCTCAGCTACAAGACAGTCCTCATTCATACGGACAATCAAGTAGCCATTTTCTATGTGAACAAGCAGGGGGGAACAGGCTCTCTGTCGCTTTGCAACGAAGCTTTGCGACTATGGGCCCTCGCCAGAGAGCATCAGATTCAGCTCCTGGCAGTGTATCTTCCAGGCATACAAAACTCTTGGGCAGACAGACTCAGTCGAGTTCTGCTTCCACACGAATGGTCTCTACATGCAGACCAGGTGGCCAAGATTTTTCAAATTTGGGGAACCCCGGACATAGACCTCTTTGCAAGTCCGTTGAATGCCAAACTTCCCCGGTTCTGTTCCAGAATTCCGGCTCAGGGCTCTCAGGCCAGGGATGCCTTCCTCCTTCACTGGGGTCAGGACTTCCTTTCTGCCTTTCTGCCCATTCCCCTAATTCCCAAAACCATATTCAAGCTTCAGAGAGACAGAGGGCGTATGATTCTCATAGCACCACATTGGCCACGGCAAGTGTGGTACCCTCTGTTCTACATCTCTCTCAAGCTCCCTCCCTGGAGTTAGGATCTGCTCCAGATCTCCTGTCTCAGGAGGACGGAATGTTATGGCATCCCAATCCCCAATCCCTGCATCTCAGGGCTTAGTTGCTGAAGGCCTAGATCTTCATGCTCCTAACCTTCCTCAGCCAGTAAAGGATATCCTTTATGCTTCCAGGAAACCTTCCACAAGATGCTCTTATGCTTTCAAGTGGAAAAGGTTTACCATATGGTGTTCGCAGAAGGGTCTTAACCCCCGTGCGATACCTCTGGAATCATTGCTGTAGTATCTCCTTCATTTATCCAATGCAGGACTTAAGACTAACTCAGTAGGAGTCCATTTGAGTGCCATTGCAGCTTCTTTCAAGCCTCTGACTGGACAACCTATTTCCTCCTATCCTCTTGTAGCAAGATTTATGAGAGGCCTTCTTCTTACTAAGCCTCCCATCAGGCCACCTCCAATGATATGGGACTTAAACCTAGTTCTTGGTCAGCTCATGAAGCCGCCTTTCGAACCTTTGGCTACTACATCATTGAAACTCCTTTCTTGGAAAGTTATCTTTCTCATTGCAATCACATCAGCACGTCGCATCAGTGAGTTGCAAGCACTAGTAGCTGATCCACCTTATACAAGGTTCCATCATGACAAGGTAGTCCTTAGGACTCATCCACACTTCATGCCGAAGGTGGTCTCGCCTTTCCATTTAAACCAAGCGGTTTACCTGCCTGTTTTTTTTCTAAGACCTTATGCATCTAATGCAGAAAGGAATCTTCATACTTTAGAGTGTAAAAGAGCTTTAGCCTTTTACTTGCAAAGAACACAGCAACATAGAAAGTCCTCTCAACTCTTTGTTGCTTTTGATCCTTCTCATTTGGGACTTCCAGTCTCCAAGAGAACACTGTCCAACTGGATTGCACAGTGTATTATTTCCTTTGCTTATCAGAGTAAGAACCTTCCTCTGGAGGGCCATGTCACAGCTCACAATGTGAGAGCCATGGCAGCTTCAATGGTTCATCTACACTCTGTGTCTATCGACGACATCTGTCGAGCAGCCACTTGGTCCTCAGTTCATACCTTCACAGCCCATTACTGCTTGGACAAGGACTCCCACTGGGATGCCTTGTTTGGTCAGGCTGTTCAACACCTGTTCCATACCTAATCAACTGCCATCCCTGGTTGGATGCCATAGATCCTTGGGGGGGAAGTGGAGCCCTATTCAGGGGCACACAACTTCTGGGGTTTCTCCCTGGCATCTAAAGCTAGGGAGTCCACATATGTGAAGACTACATTCCTGCTTGTTCCTGGAGATAGCATAGTTACTCACCTGTAACAGGTGATCTCCGGGAACAGCAGGAATTTAGTCTTCACAACCCACCCATCTCCCCTAGGAGTTGTATCTCTCTATCTGTCTTTCTCTTTCCCTCTCTCTCTTTCTCTCTGCTTTAAACTCAACTGGAGAGAGGCAGTTGGGAAAGGCGGGAAGGCAGCACGCAGGCGCTGTGGGATGCTCCCAAAAGCTTCCTAATTGGACACTGGGGAGCGTTCCCGCGCAGGCTCCGTTGGTACCGACGTACCCATATGTGAAGACTAAATTCCTGCTGTTCCCAGAGATCACCTGTTATAGGTGAGTAACTATGCTTTATGACCTTTCCTCCAGGAACTTGTCCAAACCTTTTTTTAAACCCAGCTACACTAACAGCTCTTAGTACATCCTCCGGTAACAAATTCCAGAGTTTGATTAACGTTGAGTGAAAAAATATTTTCTCTTATTTGTCTTAAATAGTTTACCCTGTAGCTTCATTACATGTCCCCTAGTCTTTCGATATTCTGATAGCGTAAACAATCGATCTACGTTTACCCGTTCCACTCCATTTATTAATTTATAGACCTCTATCATATCTCCTCTCAGCCGTCTCTTTTCCAGGTTGAACAGCCGTAACCTTTGTAGCCTCTCTTCATAGGAGTAGCCTTCCATCCCCTTTACCATTTTGGTGGCTCTTCTCTGTACCTTTTCTAATAAAGCTATATCCTTTTTAAGATACGGCGGCCAGAACTGCAGACAATATTAAAGGTGTGGTCGTACCATGGAACGAGACAGAGGCATTATAATATCCTTTGTTTTATTTTCCATTCCTTTCCTTATGATACCTAGCATTCTATTTGCTTTCTTGGCCACCACTGCACACTGGGTGGAGGGCTTTAGCATGTTATCCACGATCACTCCTAAATCTTTTTCCTGGGTGGTAGTTCCCAATGTGGAACCTTGCATCGTGTAACCATAGTGTGGGTTGTTCTTTCCTGAGTGCATAACTTTGCACTTGTCCACATTAAATTTCATCTGCCATTTGAATGCCCAGTCTTCCAATTTATCCAGATCCTCCTGCAGTTTTCCACAGTCCTCATGGGTTTTAAAAACTTTAAACAGTTTTGTGTCGTCTGCAAATTTGATAACCTCAGTAGTTATTACCTTTTCTAGGTCATTTATGAATATGTTAAAAGCAGCGGACCCAGTACAGATCCCTGGGGTACTCCACTATTCACCTTTTTCCATTGGGAAAATTGACCATTTAGCCCTACCCTCTGCTTTCTATCTTTTAACCAGTTCCCAATCCACAATAATATACTGCCTCCTATCCCATGACCTTTTAGTTTTGCCAAAAGTCTCTGATGAGGGACCTTGTCAAAGGCTTTCTGAAAGTCCAGATACACTATATCAACCGACTCACCTTTGTCTACCTGTTTATTCACACCTTCAAAAAACATATCAGATTAGTAAGACAAGATCTTCCTTGTCTAAAGCCATGTTGGCTGTCTCCCATTAGGCCATGACTATGTATATGCTGTGTAATTTTATTCTTTATGATGGTTTCTACCATTTTCCCCGATACTGACGTCAGGCTCACCGGTCTGTAATTTCCCGGGTTCACCCCTGGAACCCTTTTTAAAAATTGGCGTTACATTGACGATCCTCCAATCTTCAGGTATTACAGATGATTTCAATGAAAGTTCACAGATTACTGAAAGCAGGTCTGCAATCTCATATTTCAGTTCTTTCAACACTCTTGGATGTATACCATCTGGTCCAGGTGATTTGCTACTATTCAGTTTATCAAATAATTGTAATACATCTACCCGGTATAGCGATATTTCTCTCAATTCCTCTGCAGTATCATCTTTAAATACCACTTCAGTCATGGGTAACATCCCTACATCTTCCTCAGTAAAGTCCGAAGCAAAGAATTCATTCAGTCTCTTCGCTATAGCCTTGTCTCCTCTTACTGCCCCTTTTACCCCTCTATCATCTAATGGTCTAATTGACTCTCTCACAGGCCTTTTGCTACGACTGAACTTGAAAAAGTCTTTATTTCATGTTTTTGCTTCCTTAGCAAGTTTCTTCTCAAATTCTCCCTTTGCCTGTTTTATCAATGCTTTGCATTTAACTTGCCAGTGCTTGTGCTGTTTCCAGTTTTCTTCGTTTGGCTCTTTTTTCCATTTCCTGAAAGATGCTTTTTTGGCAGCAACAGCCTCTCTGACCTCACCTTTAAACCATGCTGCCAGTTTTTTGGACTTTCTTCCACTTTTCTTAAAGCTTGGAATACAGCTGGTCTGGGCTTCCAGGATAGTATTTTTAAAGGACACCCAAGCTTGATGTAAGTCTTTAACCCTTGCAACCGCTCCTTTTAGTTTTTTCTTAACTATATTCCTCATTTTATCATAGTCTCCCTTTTGAAAGTTAAAAGGTAGTACTGTGGATTTCTTTACTATCCCTCCTCCACTAATTAAATCAAACACGATCATGCTATGATCACTATTGCCAAGTGGTCCCAACACCTTTATTTCTTGCACCAGATCTGGTGTTCCACTAAGGACTAGGTCCAGTATGGCTTCCCCTCTGGTCGGTTCATGAACCAGCTGCTCCAAGAAGCAGTCATTTATTTCATCTAGAAACTCTATCTCCCTAGCATGTCCTGCCCTTGACACTGACCTAGTCGATACCGGGGTAATTGAAATCACCCATTATTATTACTCTGCTGTGACTTTTGTTAGCTTCCTTGATTTCTTTGAGCATTTCATCATCCATTTGTTCATTCTGGCCAGGCGGTCGATAGTACATCCCCACTGCCATCACCTTCCCCTTCATACATGGAATTTCAATCCATAGAGATTCTACAGCAAATTTTGTTTCCTGCAAAACTTTATTCCTTTCTGACTCGATGCCCTCTCTAAAATAGAGTGGAACCCCTCCACCAATTTGATCAGTTCTATCATTATGATAGAACTGGATGTAAGATGATCTTCCACTTTAACATCAGAAACACTTTCCCCATTGGTAAGCACTAAGTCCCGTATGACCCCCATCACTTGTGGGTTACATAGAAACATAGAAATATGATGACAGAAAAAGACCACATGGCCTATCTAGTCTGTCCTTCCATAACTACAACAGTCCCCTTTTTACCTTTAGAGATCCTCTGTGTTTGTCCCATGCTTTTTTGAATTCAGTTACTGTCCTCATCTCTACCACCTCCACTGGGAGACTATTCCACGGATCCACTACTCTTTCCGTAAAGAAATATTTCCGCATATCACTCCTGAATCTACCTCCCTTCACCCTCATCCCATGTCCCCTCGTAGCAGAACCTGCTTTCAATTGAAAGAGGCTCTCTCCCTGAACATTTATGCCACGGAGGTATTTAAACATCTCAATCATATCACCTCTATCCCGCCTTTCCTCTAAGGTGTACATATTAAGATCCTTCAGTCTGTTCTCATATGCTTTATAATGAAGACCACTATTCATTTTAGTAGCCACCCTCTGCACCGACTCCATCCTGTTCACATCCTTTTGAAGGTGCGGTCTCCAGAATTGCACACATTACTCCAAATGAGGTCGCACCAAAGACTTATACAGAGGCACTATCACTTGTTTTTTCTGTTAGCCATTCCTCTCAGTATACACCGAAGCATCCTTCTAGCTTTTGCTGTCGCGTTTTCTACCTGTTTGTTTGTTTAGATACAAATACCTCTTTTTTCCTACAATCAAAGTGGTGAGTTACACAAAATAAATTACAAAAGATAGGAGTGACATAACATTGGATAAGAGTAGTTTAACTACTTTAAAATCATCAGACACAACCACGCCTAGGTCCCACTCTTCTTTAGTGGACAAAAGTACTTCAACCCTATATTTCTCCTTATGGATTGCTGCAGCCCGAATACATGACCTTGCATTTTTTAACATTAAATCCCAGCTGCCACATTCTTCAAGCTTAGCTAGATCCTCCTCATGTTAGCTACACCTTCCTGGGTGTCTACTGTATTGCAGATTTTGGTATCATCCACAAAGAGGCAAACCTTACCTGACAGCCCTTCCACTATATCACTAACAAAGAAGTTAAAAAGAATTGGACCAAGGACAGATCCCTGGGGCTCAACACTGGTAACTTCCTTCTCCTCGGAGTGAGCTCCATTTACCTGTACCCTTTGTCGCCTCCCACTCAACCATTTTCTAACCCAAGCAATAACTTTAGGGTCCATCCCTAAGGTGCTCAGTTTGTGAGGAACAGTGTCAAAGGCTTTACTGAAATCTTAATACACCACATCTAGGGTTCTCCCTCGGTCCAACTCCCTGGTCACCCAGTAAAAGAAATCAATCAGATTTGTCTGACAAGACCTGCCTCTGATGAATCCATGCTGCCTTGGATCCTGTAATCTGCTGGACTCCAGAAACCTCACTATTTTCTCTTTCAGCAGCTTTTCCAATAATATACTCATCACCGAAGTTAAACTAACCGGCCTATAGTTTTCAACCACATCCTTACTTCTGCTTTTGTGTAAAGGCACCACGTGAGCCTCTCTCCAGTACTTTGGCACCACTCCTGACTCTAACAAGGCATTGAAAAGGTCAGTCGGTGTTGCTGCTAGAAAGTCCCCAAGTTCCCTCGATATTCTAGGGTGTATCCCATCCGGTCCCATTGCTTTGTCTACTTTAAGTTTAGTTAGTTTCTCACGAACACAGTCTTCTGAAAGTTGTTCAAGATGCCCCTCGCTTCTTTTCCTGTTTGTGGATGTTTTCTGAGGTCCTGTTCCTGGTTCTTCATCTGTGAACACAGAACAGAAATATTTAAGTAATTTTGCTTTATTCTCATCAGCTTCTGCATATTCCTCCCCTTCACCCTTGAGTCTGACAATACCACTTTTTCCCTTCCTCTTCTCACTAGCATATCTGAAAAATGTCTTATCCCCCCATTTTATTGCATTGGCTATTTCCTTCTCTTTTTCAAACTTTGCTTTCCTGACTACTTTGCTAGCTTCTCTAAGCTTTTCCAAATATAGATGCTTGTCTTCCTCGCTCTGTGATCTTTTGTATTTCATGAAGGCCTCCCTCTTTTTCTTCACCTTTTCAGCTACTTCTTTTGAAAGCCATAGCAGTGTCCTTTGCCTTTTACCTTTTATTTACCATTTTAACAAAAAGGTTGGTTGCCCTTAAAATATCCCCTTTCAGTTTTGCTCACTGTTTTTCTACATCCCCCAGCTGTTCCCATCCCGCTAACGACTTCGAGATATTGGCCCATCTTGGCAAAGTTAGTTTTCCTAAAGTCTAAGACCCTCACTTTTGAATTGTTTCTATCAGCCCTAGTCCTAATACTGAACCACGCCATCTGGTGATCACTGGATGCAAAATGATCTCCCACTATAACATCAGAAACACTTTCACCATTGATAAGCACCAAGTCCAGTATGGCCCCTTCAGGTGTGGGGTCTGTTACCAATTGCCTGATTAGTTCTCCCTGTAGAGAATCCATGATCTCCTTATTTCCAAATGATATTGCAGCAGGAATGTGCCAATCAGCATCTGGCTTATTGAATTCTCCTATCAGTAGCACTTCCCTTTTCCTAGCAATACTGCATATGTCTTCAATTAACTCTCTGTTCACCTCTTCCTCTTGTGAGGGAGGTCTGTATATCAAGCCACTGCAGGTAGATTTCTCTTTCCCTCTTTCTAGTTGAACCCACAATGCCTCCTCTCTCCCTTTTCTTTTTTTCTTTTTTTTTATATTTTAATATTTTTATTTTCATCAAAATGTAGAACAACATTAAACATATGTCACAACTTCAATGTACCCCTTCCCCCATAGCTATACACTTCCCCCGCCAATCCCGTCCGTAACCCTCAATAGCCCCCCCAATGACCCACCCATCCAAACAACCCCTCCTTCCCTCATTGTAAGCTCTCCCTTCCTCCCCCTTACCTCTCTCCCCCCCTGTTCCCCCCTCCCCCTCCCTCCCCCCCTGTTCCCCCCTCCCCCTCCCTCCCTCCCCCTCCCTCTCCCTCCCTGCCCCCAGGACACGCCACAGACCTCCCCACTTATCCATGAATTTCTCCACTCTCTCCCGCCTAGCTGCTGTCAATTTTTCCATTAACACATGTCTTAGCCTTCCCTCAAACTCCCCCATCGTTGGCACTTCCACGCTGCTGCCAATTCACACCTCACCGCACTCAGACACGCTCGTACCATTGTCCCCCCCCTCCTTCTGCCCTGCTCCCCACCATGAAAGTAGGCAAACCCCTGGGTCCTTCAGCACCTCCACCCCCAAATGCTGTTGGATCCAACTCACCACCCGCCCCCAATAACTTTGTACCTTGCTACATCCCCAGCAAATATGCCAAAAGGATCCCACCTCCTTGCACTCCCGCCAACAGTCCGCCGCCACCCCCGGGAATATTCTGTGCAACCGCTCCGGCGTATAATACCACCGGAATAGGATTTTATACCAATTTTCCCAGATACTACTCGCCCATGGCAATCCCCTTGCCCTATCCCAAATCTTTTTCCATTCCACCTGTCAGTGGGCTCCCCAAATCCCGCTCCCACTCTGCCATATAATGGAACCTCCCCCCTGCCCCCTCCCGCACTGCCTTATACAACCTAGACACCATTCCCTTCGACCCAAATTTCCCATACCAAAGGGCCTCTATCTCCAACACTTCCCCCATACACACCCCCATCCCCCCACCCCCCTGCAAAAAAGATCTCACCTGGATATAGGCATATATCTATCCTGCTCTTCAAGCCCATACTCTTCACGAACCACCTCGAAAGGCCGCATCTCCCCCTCATCCAATAAGTGGTAGAAACACTCTAACCCCTTCCCTGTCCATATATCGAACCTTCCCCCTTCCCACCCCGGGTAAATGGTTTCCACCCCCTCCAGGGCATCATAACTGAGAATTGACCCCCTTCCCCCGAACCCCTCGACCCCGAATGGCATCCCACACCCTTACTACCTGCTGAATTGCCGGCGACACCTCTCCCAACGCCTTGCGGTTCTTCCTCCCCGCCCACAGCCAAGCATCTAAGCTACCCCCTTTCACCAGCGTACACTCTAATTGCACCCAGGGCTTCTGGTCCCCCCTCCTCCTCCATTCCATTACATGCCGGATTTGCGCCACTCGATAGTAATCTGTAACATTAGGCACCCCTAACCCCCCCTCCATCTTCGGGGCATACAACACTTCCCGCGCAATCCGCGGCGGCCTCCTATTCCAAATGTACTGAAATACCTTCCGTTGCACTCTTCGCAGCACTTCCTCCGGCACCCTCACCGGCAGAGCTTGGAATAAGTACAGCAACCGTGGTACCACATTCATTTTGACCCCCGCTATTCGACCTAACCACGACACGTCTTGCTTCATCCATCCCTCCAAATGCCGCTCCAGCTCCCGCACTACCCCCGGGTAATTATAACGATACATATCCCCATACTTAACCCCTAACTGCACCCCCAGATATTGCAATGTGTGATTAACCCCCCTCAACGGGTACATACCCCGCAGCAACCCCTCCACCCTCAGTGACACTCTGACCCGCAGCACCTCCGTCTTATCAACATTCATTTTAAATCCCGAGACTTCCCCAAAGTTCTTCAACACCTCCATCACCTCCGGCAAAGATCTCTCCGGCCGGTCAAGATACAGCAAAATATCGTCTGCATAAAGAGAAATTTTATGATTAACCCCCCCTCTGTCCAATCCTCTAATCCTCTCATTTGTCCGGATTACCTCCGCTAAAGGCTCCACACTCATTGCAAAGAGCAACGGTGATAAAGGGCACCCCTGCCTTGTCCCCCATCCCAAACTAAAATCCCTCGAGTAACATCCATTTACTTTCACCCTTGCCCGTGGTCCATTGTATAACCCCCTAATCCATTTCTCCAAGTTCTCCCCCACCCCCATTTTCCTCATCACGCCCATCAAAAAAGCCCAGTTGACCCTATCAAATGCCTTTTCGGCATCAACTGACATTAACAGAAACTCCTCCGCCCCCGCCGCGCTTCCCATAGCACCCCCACTGCCATCTTTATATTATCCACTGCCTGTCGGCCCGGGATAAACCCCGTCTGGTCATCCTTTATCACCTTGGGCAACCAAGGCCCCAGTTGCCCCGCCAAATCTTAGCCAGGACCTTGACATCCACATTTAATAGAGAAATGGGCCGATAAGAACCACATTCCAACGGATCACGTCCCCCCTTCGGTAACACCGTGATCCTGGCTGTCAGCATCCCCGCTTGCAGGTCCCCCCCCCCTCCTCCAACATCCCGTTAAACACCCGACTGAGCACCTCCCCCCACCTCATCCTTGAATACGCGATAAAACATATTCGTCAGCCCGTCTAACCCTGGGGCCTTCCCACTGGGCATCCCCTGGATTGCTCGCTCCACTTCCTCCTTACTAATCAGGGCCTCTAACTCCTCCTGAGCTTCCTCCGGTAATTTAGGGAGCTCAATCTTCTCTAGATACCGGTCTATACGCCCCCCTTCCACCCTTCCTTCCTCTGCATAGAGTTCCCAATAAAACTGCCGAAATCTCTCCTGTATCTCCTTTTCCCGAAAATAAACCTCCCCCCCTTCCCCTTAATTTGATATATCCTAGAAGCCACCATGCGCTTCCACAACCGCCGCGCCAACATCTTCCCTGCCCTATTACCAAACTCATAGACCTGCTGTTTTACCCAAGCCAAAGCCAACGCCATCGCCACCCTCTCCACCTGCATCCCCTGCAACTCCCCCCGGAGCTTTTCCATCACATCTCTATTCCCATCCCTCCCCGACCTCCTATATATCTCCTCAGCTTCTTGCAACCTGTTCCCCAATACCCTCTCCTTTTCGTACCGCTCCTGTTTCTTGCGCACCCCCCATTGTATAAACTTCCCTCTGATTACTGCCTTCAGTCCCTCCCATACCATTGCCACACGAACCTCTCCATTATCGTTCACAGACAAATATTCCTTGATCCCCTCTCTAATATCTCTCACCACTTCGGGACACTTCAACAGCCCCTCATTTAACCGCCAAAACCTTAACCCCTCTCGACCCCTCCCTTGGAACCACAACTCAACCGCCTTATGATCTGACCAAGCAATCAGGATAATCCCTCCCTTCCCGCACCCCCAACATCCATTCCTGGTCCACAAGCAGCATATCTATTCTACTCCAGCTGTTATGAGGTATGGAATAGTGTGTATATTCTTGCTTCTGTGGATGCAGCACTCTCCATGCATCTACCAGATTCAGACACTTCATCACCCTCGGCAATGCCTTCCTGTTTCTCCCCCTCCCCTCCCCCCGCCCCGATGCCCTATCCATCATTGCTCCAAAACTACATTAAAATCACCTCCCACCACCCTCCTCCCCCCCCCCTGCTGCTCCAACAACCTTCTCAACTTCTGCCAAAAGCTCACTTGCTCTCCATTCGGCCCATACACAGACACTACAACTATCCCCTCCTCCCCCAGCTCCCAACCACCCCCACCACCCGGCCCTCCCCATCCTCAAAGCTTCTTTTCACCTGGATCCCACTACCCCCCCCTTTATCAACACCGCTACCCCCCCTTCTTCCCCCCCTCCTGACAACATGAATAAAATTGCTCAACATACCGGGCATTCCTCATCAGTCTCACATCCCTACGACGCAAATGCGTCTCTTGTACGAGAATCACATCCCACTCATTCTTCTCCGCCTCCTGGAACAATAATCTCCTCTTGGTGGGTGAGTTCAAACCCCGCACATTAATCGTTCCCACTCGCAGCATCAGGCACCCTGCTCCTTCTCACTCCCCCCACCCCCTGCCTGTGTCCTTTCCCGGCCCCCCACCCCTCCCCCCCTTCCACCTCTCTCCCTCCTTGCCACCCTTCCGATTGTGATTGTCCTGCATCTCCTCCAATCAACCCCCCTCCCGCCTCCCCACTCTCACACCCTCCTTAGTGCACCCCCTCCCCTCCCCCTCCCCACCACCCTCTCCCCTCCCCACCACCCTCTCCCCTCCACTCATTCCCACCCCCTTCTCACCCCCCTTCCCCCAAGTCCTTCTACGCCAGAGTCCAGAGGGCCTTCCACGCCAATGCACTCAGTCCAGTTCCATGTGCAGCAGATCAACATCAATCCGTGGGGCTCACACGCTTCCCCACGCCGCCTTCCTCCCCTCTCCTCTGCAGCCGCCGTCCTTTCTCAGCAACCCTCTGCCATCGGGAGCCCTCCTGCCTGCAAAGCCCCCATCTTTCCCACGCCCTTGGGAAGCTGCTCACAGCCCAAGTCCCCCAACACAGTCCAAGCTTCCTCCGCCTCCTTCACTTTCCGGGACACTCCATTAACAGTCACCAACAGGCCGAAGGGGAACAGCCACTGGTATCTCAAGTTTCTCCCCCGGAGATAGGCAGTGACCTCTCGCAGCCCCCATCATCTGTCGAAAGTCCCCTTTGACAGATTATTGAAAATGTCCACCTCAGCTCCTTCCCAGGCAATCTGCCCATACTTCCGGGCAATCTGCAAGATTTTCCCCTTCAGGGGGAAGCTGCTCATGCATGCTATAATATCCCTGGGCTGCTTATCTGTCCGCGGGCCGAGGCTGCGGCGCGCCCGCTCCACCCTGATCTCCCGCTCTCCGGCCTCTGCGCCACCCTCCAGGGCCAACATGTGGGCACACAGCCTTCTGATCACCTGCGTGCAGTCTTTAAATGCCTCCGTCTCTCCAATCCCCTTCACTCGCAAATTATTCCGGCGGGCCCGATCCTCAATCTCCTCCAACCTCTCCGTTATCTCCTCCTGTTGTCTCTGCAACTTGCTCTGCTCCTCTGCCATCGCCTGCAACTCGCCTGTACACTCCTCCACGTGGTCCTCCAGCACTGCCACGCGGTTGCCCAGGCCGTTCAGGTCTTGTTGGATACTCGCCAGCGACTCCTTGATTTCTTTCCACATCGCCACCAACTCGGCATGCAGATCCTTTTTAAAGGCCCGCAACCATGCCCGTATAGGCATTTCCACCTCCCGGAGCTCCTCGCTCTCCTCATCTTCCTCCGAGCTCGCCATTCTGCTAGGCCCCTCTGCTTCAGCAGCCACCTTCTCCTCTTTCTCCCTCCTCTGCACATAGGGAGATCAAAAGCCCGCCAGCTTCTTACGTGTCGCTTGGGCTATTGCTCCTTGCCGCTCTCCGCTGTCACCGGCACCGGGATCAGCACTTTTCTCCCCTTTATTTATTTAGCAGGACACCGACGGAGCTCAGCTAGAATGCAGCCATTCGCTCCGCGACGTCACCGGAAGTCTCCTCTCTCCCTTTTAAGCTCTGTAATTCCAAAGCTTTAATATTATTTTTTACATATTGTGCCACTCCTCCTCCCCTTCTTCCTACCCTGTCCTTTCTGAATAAAGTATAGCTGCATATAGTTACATCCCAGTCATGGTTTTCTGTGAACCATGTTTCTGTAATTGCCACTAAATCCAAGTCAGCCACTCCTACCAAAGGTTCAAAATCAGGGATCTTATTTCCCATGCTACGGGCATTTATACACACTGCTTTCCATATGTTACCCCTTTTACCCATTTCCATAAAGGTATTTGTTTCACTTAGCGTGGGGTTTTCTTCACCCATCCCCAACGAATCTAGTTTAAATTCCTCTTCAGTAGATTAGCCTGTCTACTACTGAAGATGTCAACCTTTCTTGGAGAGATGGACTCTATCTCTGCTTTGCAATCCTTGGAACAGCATCCCATGGTCTAGAAAACCAAAACACTCTGACACCATCCACTCAATCATGCATTCATCTCCAGGATGTGAGCCTCTCTGTCTTGGCCTTTACCCTCAGCAAGGAGGATTGAAGAGAACACCACCTGTGCACCTATCTGCTTCACCCTCTGTCCCATAGCCATGAAATTACTTTTGATATGCTCATAGGGATATCTGGCAGTATCATTTGTTCCGACATGGATTAGCAACATTGGATAGTCAGTGAGCTTGAGTCCTGGCAAACTCTCCTTAACATCTTGGATTTTGGAACCTGGCAAACAGCATACCTCTCTGGTCATCAAGTCTGATCGGCAGATGGACGCCTCAGTCACCAACCACCACTACCCTTTGCTTCCTTGTGGTCAATGATTCTGCACCTTTGGGGTACTTGAGCTCTGGTTCTTCCCTTTCCAGGGATGCTTTCACCTCCTCCACCTCCAGGGCTGCATAATGGTTCTTCAATTCAAGGGCTGGAGAAGTTGCATTGGTGATTCTGCAGGCCTTGGTGACTTGTGTCCAACCTTCGTCATTCTGAAGGTACCCATCTTCTCGTCTGCTGGAGAGCTTGGTTGTTGCAAGAAGTATCTCATCAATGTACTTCTCACTGTCTTGAATGCTCCTTAGCCTCACCACCTCCTCTCTGAGTTCCTCCACTTGTTTCCTGAGAACTTCAGCTTGCAGGCACCCTGCACACAGAACCGGTCCTTCAACTGGCATTGAGACCTCTGTCTGGACAGAGGCATTAGCTGTAATGGGGGCAACAGCTGTAGCAATACGATTTTTCCCAACCATTGTTCTATTCATGGAGCTTAGGTATCTATTAAAGCAGGGGTCACCAACCTCCAAAGGGCCGCGGGCCGCACAGCCGACTACCGGCAGACTCGCGGGCCGCTCCCCCCCCCCCCCCGCGCGAAAAAAAAAAACCCCCAAAAGAAAACTGCTCGTACCTATACTTCATGCCAGCTCCCTCCCTTCTTCTGTAGCCGCGGTACCCTGCCTCTTAGGGAACCGCGGCTGTGCTTGTAACTTCATCGCGGCTCCGTGCAGCATTGTCCCGCCTCTAAAGGAAGTTGTTTACCTGCCTCTTAGGGAACCGCGGCTGCAGAAGAAGGGAGAGAGCTGACATGAAGGAGTCTGTGAGTTTGCCTTGGCGGGCCGCACCGGGGGAGAGTCTCGCGGGCCGCACGGAAGGCCCTCGCGGGCCGCAGGTTGGTGACCCCTGTATTAAAGCAAAAGAGAGAGATCTACCAAAGTACCAGCCTGTTTCCCAGCTGTCCTTTCAGAGAAAAAGCAGTTAAATCTCTTTATATTCAAAATGTGCTGTTCCAAGTTCCTGTGTTTTGTTAATTGGGGAGGTGCCCTATAAAGCAAGACTGCTCACTAAGGGTGGGTGGGAGTTCGGGGGTTAGGGAGGGAACTAACACCTGATTAGGTGTCAGTAGCTCCAAAGAGCTGAGAAAGTTACTAAAGCAGAGTTTTAAACCTACCCCATTAAAGAAAATATTTCTCTTTTTAAAGTAAAGCACCAAAAAGAATGTAACTTTGTTTTAAAAATGCACCAAAACCCTTTTAAGAGCTCCCAGTCAGAGAGCTAGCAATTAAAAAAAACACAAATTCTGACCTTTGAAATGTATAGCCCCTGTTCCTGATCCTTCAATGCTGCCTCCTCCGTATGTGTGAGACACTGGCATTGGTGCCCATTGTCAGCAAGCGACTCGACTCCATGTATTGAGTCTATCGAGGCCCTGGATTCCAGAAAGCCCAGCTTCCTCACTCCTCTACCATGTACAGACTCAGTAACCTAAAGACCCTTTCCTTGGTGCCCCCAAGAGGTAGTTCCTGACCTTTGACGCCCTCAACCAGAAGTCCTTTCAGGGCTCGATGCTGATATGCTGTGTCCAGCCCTACCAGCTCTACACCAGCATGTACCTCAGAGCTGTCTAAGGGGCTCTGTGGGTTCTCGGCAGGCCTCAACGTCGAACCCCTCCAGAGGTTTATATCACTGGCTTTGGCGGTCAAAGAGTGTTCGAAGTTCCTGTCTCGAGCAGCTTACAGTGGCTTTGAGTCGTCAGCCAGGGTGGCTGCTGCTGGGATTGGGACCCTATGACAGGCATGGCTGCAATCGTCTGATATTGAATAATGGGTTCAGGATAAACTTATTTTTGTCCCCTGCATCAGAGAGAACCTCTTTGGAAAACCCATGGCAGGTCAAGCATATCAGAATATAGAAAGACTAGGGGACATGCAATGAAGCTACAGGGTAAACTATTTAAGACTAATAAAAGAAAATATTTTTTCACTCAACGTGTAATCAAACTCTGGAATTTGTTACCGGAGGATGTAGTAAAGGCTGTTAGTGTAGCTGGGTTTAAAAAAGGTTTGGACAAGTTCCAGGAGGAAAGGTCCATAAACCATTGTTAAGAAGGGACCCAGGATATCAATGCTTGACCCAGTACAAGCATTGCGGAACCTGTGTCTTTTGGGGAAACTGCTAGGTGCGTATGACCTGGATTGGCCACTGTTGGAAACAGGATACTGGGCTTGATGGACCTTGGTCTGATCCAGTATGGCATATCTTATGTTCTTATGTTAAGCAGCAGAGAACGAGAATCTCAAAAAAGACCTCAATACAGTCCTGTAAGATGTCCCCAGGAAAGAAGCCCTTCTTCCCGAGGAAAAGGGCAGTTTTGGCAACACCTCACAGTTCCAGGCCTTCTTGGCCCCACAGCACAGCCAGCAGCACAAGGGGCAGGGGCATGGCCCTCGTAAGCAAAATACTCCCAAGTCTCATGTGCTGGCCCCAGCTCAGCCTTATGGGAGCTTTTGACTTCCTGGACATAACCTCCTCTCCCCCAGGAGGTCCCCTAAATCCCGCAGGAGTTGGCTGGCCCTATTTGCCCATAGGTGGTCCTGAGTCCTACAAATGGTCCACCTATAGCAGATGCCACCAGGAGAGGCCGGAAGACCTCTCCTTCACCATACCCTGCTTCTCACTGATCTCGCAGGTCTCCTCGAGCCTGTGCCGAAACATCTCTGGGGCACCGGCTTTTACTCCAGGTATCGCCTCGTCCCCAAAAGAACAGGGGGCTGCAGGCCCATCCTGGATCCGTGAGTTCTGAACAAGTTCCTGATGATGGAAAATGCTCCCCTTTAGAACATTGATGCCATATCTCCAGCAGGGAGATTGGCTTTGCCCTTAGACCTAAAGAATGCCTTCACACACATCCTGATCCATCCTAGCCACAGAAAATATCTCCGGTTCATGGTGGGATGAGAGCAATACCAATACAGGGTGCTGCCCTTCAGGCTGGCCTCATCTCCAAGGGTCTTCACCAAGTGACTTATGGTTGTCACAGCCCACCTCTGCCTCCAAGTGGCCTTCATCTTTCCCTGCCTGGACGACTGGCTCATAAAGGGAGGCACAGCTGCAGAGGCACAATGTGCCACAGTGCACACCATCAATGCCCTGCAGCATCTGGGGTTTGTCATCAACTATGCCAAGTCCCACCTCTCTCCGGCTCAACACCTGGAGTTTATAGGGGCTCAGCTAGATAGCCTCCAGGCCAAGGCCTTTCTCCCCCAGGAGAGGTTAGAATGCCTCAGGGGGCTTGCCGCAGAGGTACAGCGATGCCGATTGCTACCCGCCCGGCTTATCCAGCTGCTGCTCCATATGGCCAACACGACACCCATATGCCCAACTGCACATGAGAGCGGTCCAGTGGTGCTTCCGATCTCACTGGAAAAGCCACAGGCAGGCTTTGGGACAGAGTAAGAGTGTCCCGCCAGCTGGTGGACTCCCTCAGATGATGGCAGATCCTTCATCACCTTCAGGCCTGATGCTCTTCCAGGCACACCCACCCCACATAGGGTCTTCACCTCGGATGCCTCCTTACTAGGCTGGGGAGCGCATTGCATAGGCCTCCAGACGCAAGGCAGCTGGTCCCAGACAGAGTCCCAGATGCAAATCAATCTGCTGAAACACTGGGCCGTCTGCCATCGCCTGCAACACCAGTCTGTGCTAGTTAAGGATATAAGATATGCCATACTGGGTCAGATCAAGGTCCATCAAGCCCAGTATCCTGTTTCCAACAGTGGCCAATCTAGGTCACAAGTACCTAGCAGTTTCCCTAAAAGACACAGGTTCCACAATACTTGTATTGGGACAAGCAGTGGCTATCCTGGGTCACCTTTAATAATGGTTTATGGACCTTTCCTCCAGGAACTTGTCCAAACCTTTTTTTAATATTGGCTATATTAAGTTTTTGCTACATTCTCCAGTAATGAATTCCAGAGTTTCAGTTGAGTGAAAAAATATTTTCCGTTATTAGTCTTAAATAGTTTACCCTGTAGCTTCATTGCATGTCCCCTAGTCTTTCTATATTTTGATAGCGTAAACAATCGATCTATGTTTAACTGTTCGACTCCATTCATTAATTTATAGACCTCTATCATATCTCCCCTCAGCCGTCTCTTTTCCAAGTTGAAGAGCCCTAATCTTTTTAGCCTCTGTTCATAGGGGTAGCCTTCCATCCCCTTTACCATTTTGGTGGCTCTAATCTATACATTTACTAATAACGCTATATCCTTTTTAAGATACAGTGACCAGAATTGCACAAAGTATTCAAGATGCGGTCGCACCAAAGAACAATACAGAGGCATTATATTCTTTGTTTTATTTTCCATTCCTTTCCTTATGATACCTAGCATTCTATTTGATCTCTTGGAAACCGCTGCACACTGGGTTTCAACATGTCCTAAATCTTCATGGGTGGTGGTTCCTAATGTGGAACCTTGCAGCGTGTAACCATAGTTTGATTTCTTCTTTCTTAGGTGCATAACTTTGCACTTGTCCATATGCCATTTGGATGCCCAGTCTTCCAATTTATTAAGGACCTCTTGCAATTTTTTACAATCTTCATGGGTTTTAACAACTTTTAATAATTTTGTGTCATCTACAAATTTGATTACCTTACTCGTTATTCCTATTTCCAGGTCATTTACAAATATGTTAAAAAGCAGCGGACCCAGCACAGATCCCCGGGGTACTCCACTATTCACCTTTCTCCATTGGGAAAATTGGCCATTTAGCCATACTTTCTGCTTTCTATCTTTTAACCAGTTCCTGAGCCACTATAGTACGCTGCCTCCTGTCCCATGACTTTTTAATTTTACCAAAAGTCTCTCATGAGAGGCCTGGTCAAAGGCTTTCTGAAAATCCAGATAAACTTTATCAACCGATTCAATTTTGTCTACCTGTTTGTTCATAACTTAAACCCCCCCCCCCAGCAAATTCCTTGTCTAAAGCCATGTTGGCTGTTTCCCATTAAGCCATGACTATCTACATGTTCAGTAATTTTGTTCTTTATAATGGCTGCTACTATTTTTTCTGGTACTGATGTTGGGCTCACCAGTCTGTAGTTTCCCGGATTACCCCTGGAACCCTTTTTAAAAATTGTCGTTAGATTGGCAATCCTTCAAACTTCAGCTATTACAGATGATTTTAATGATATTTCACAGATTATTAATAGTAGGTCTGCATCATTTCAGAGGTATACCATCTGGTCAGTATATCAAATAGTCGTAATACATTTTCCCGGTGTATTGATATTTCTTTCATGTCTTCTGTGGCATCACCTTTAAATACCATTTCAATCATGGGTAACATCCCTACATCTTCCTCAGTAAAGACCGAAGCAAAGAATTCATTCAGTCTCTCCACTATGGCCTTGTCTTCTCTTAGTGCTCCTTTTACCCCTCTATCATCTAATGGTCCAACTGACTCACAGGTTTATTGCTATGAATGTACTTGAAAAAAAATCTTTATTATGCGTTTTTGCTTCCACAGCAAGCTTCTTCTCAAATTCCCTCTTTGCCTGCCTTATCAATGCCTTGCATATAACTTGCCATGGCTATGTTTCCAGTTTTCGTCATTTGGCTCGTTTTTTCTATTTCCTGAAAGATGATTTCTTGGCAACAACAGCCTCTCTGACCTCACCTTTAAACCATGCTGGCAGTTTTTTCTACTTCCACTTTTCTTAAATTGTGGAATACAGCTGGTCTGGGCTTCCAAGATAGTATTTTTAAACACCCATGCCTGATGTCTTGGAGGACTACAAAAAGAGACTGCTACTTCTGGAGCGAGATCTGCAATTGTAAATATTTACTTCAGGGAATTTTTTCTAAATCTTGGGGAAAAGGACATTCTTTAGATTAAAGCTGGTTAATATGTGTAAATTAGAATCCACTGTGTTTGTTAAATCAGTGAGGGGCTAGTATCAGCAAACAGTTTTAGTTTAAATAAACTCAGAGCAGAACTTAGCATAAAAGGAAAAACAGGGTCAGTATTCTTTGAGCAATAAATTGCTTCTAGAGAGCATTTCAAAGAGGCCTTCTAGATAGAAGGCAAGAGACCTGTGAAGTGGTATTAAATAGGTGTTAAAGCAAGGGCTTTGTGACCCAGGAAATTGGTCACAGATGACCTTAGAAGCACAGGACAGGGTGCTGTGTTTCAGCCAAGTTTTTAATGTCTTCTTTCCCTCCCTCCTTCCTTCAGACTCCCATACACCCCTGTGATAATCGTAGCTTTATAGGTGCTTAAACGTTTTAAAGGAAAGGAGGTGCCATATTCACACTCAGGTGCAGCTATGTAGTCTTATACATTAAAGACTTGAGATTAGTTAAGCTTGAGGTGGACAGAGTCCATTAAACGTATTAGATATAGTTTTATTAGTAAAAGTATTCCCAGCAAACAGTAAGGAAACAGTTTAAATATCTAAACACGGGGGGCGCTAGTGAGCCCGTTGCGGAATGGCCGCATTCTAGTGTTGCTCCGTCCTAAGCTTCCCCTTTTCTAAGCTAATATCAGCATTTACTTCGCATTGTCCCCCAACTTCATCTGAATTGATCTGCGGAGAGTCGGGCGATATCAACTGTGCCCTTCAGTGAGCCGCGGAGTGCTGCGCTGCGGTCTATAGCCTGGAGCCGGTCCCTTCTGCAGCCGGCTTCGTTGCTCTACCTCCTGGCTGCCGCCGCTGCTCAGACTAGCCCTCTATACGCAGGGCCCTGAGTGCAGGGCTCTCTATTCACCGTGTCTTGGAGCAATGCCATCTCCTACCGCCGCATCCTGGAGCAGTGTTCCCTGGAGGCCGTGAGTGTGACTCGTGGCTGGGAGCTGAAGAGGAGAGACGGATTGGCACTCCGGTGCTGCTGCTGATTTGCGGGCTGGTACTTCCCCATCGCGATCGTGCTGTCTCCACCCAAAGGAGGTGAGAGTGCCTGGGGCCCTGCATGGAAGAGCTTGGCGGATATCCGTGGTGGGGCTAAAGATAGCGGCAGCCATAACCGCGTGGTCTTGGAACGCACGGGGCTCTCTGCGTTCCAACTAGTACTGCCTGGCAATTTGATCACGTGGGCGCTCTTCAACAAATCAGCTGCTCCCTGCATGAGTTGCTACAACCCCGGATGCTGACCCTGCATTTTGACTTCCACTCTTCAGTCTAGTGCTTGTTTCTGGTCCGGAGTACCTTTTAGCCAACCTGCCTGCTCGCTTTTGGGACAATCATATCGGCTGCAATCTTGCCTTGCCATTGCTAACCTGGCCACTGATTCATAGCTTGCATCGTGCTTGGTCCCTCTCTGCACTTTGTGGACTCTGCTGCCTTGTATGAATCTGGAGCTCCCTCTGCTGACCAAGAGTGGGATTGCTTGGTATTTTCACCCTGCTCATAGCACCTGCCTGCTTTCTTGTAGCTGCTCACTGCCTCTCCTTGGACTGCTGGACTGTTACCCATCCCATGGCTGCTAAGGCTAGAAATCCCGAGGCCCGGGAGGGCATGCGCTCATCCCAACGGTTGCAGGGCAAGAGTGGCGCACCGGCTAGTCCAACCAGTAAACACCTCTCGGAGGGTTCTGATGCTGAGACTGTGAGTGAAAATGACTTGGAGCCCAACATGCTGTCCACGCACGCCCTACTTCAGCGAGAACTTCGTAGGGGTTTTGAGGATTTGGCAGGCGAATTTCGCTCCATGCGCGAGGAGGTGATGAACACCATCGCGGAACTCCGGAGTGACATAAAAGACCTGGGTACACGTGTGGAGGAGGTCGAGACAAAAGTTGGAGACCATGATGGTGCCCTGGTGGATTTACAATGTGCTCTCGACAGACAACGTGCACAAGCAATGGAGCTGACTTATAAAATTGATGACATTGAAAACTGCTCACGTCGAAATAATGTGCGTTTTCGGGGAATCCCGGAAGCTGTGGGGGGCGGTGAGGATCTGCCGGTGGTGCTCAAAAATTTGATAGCTGAATTGCTTCCGGCGGAGGAACTGGCTGCTCATGAGTCTGGAATGGAAATTGAGCGAGTGCATCGTGCTTTGGGAAAGCCTCCTAATAACCAACCCCAGGATGTCATTGCGAGGTTCTTGCGATATACTGATGCCGAGCTTCTCATACGCCGAGGCCGGGAGAAAAAAGCGGTCCGATTTCATGATACAGCGGTAACTGTATATCAAGACCTCTCGGCGTTCACATTGGCCCGTCGTAGGGAGATGAAACCAGTCACCACGGTCCTGAACAGCAAAGGGATTCGCTATTCCTGGTCCTTTCCATTCCGGATGAACTTCCTCTTGGGTAATAAAAAGATCTCAGCAAAAGATCATACCGAGGCCTGGAGAGCCCTGCGCCAGGCGGGTCTGGTCTAAGATAATGCGCTGCCTCAACTCCCGACCCCTAAGCCTCAACATTCGAAGTGGACTCGGGTGGGACAACCTGCTTGACTTTCCCTGGAACAGGAGTGTTTACTTCCCGGACCGGGGAGCGATGCTCAGGGGTCCTCTGCTTCCATGACCAAAATTGTTTGGCTGGTTTTATGAACTTTGCTGTTCTCCATATCTGCTTTTGTTGAGCTCATGGCTTTTGGTCTGATAGGGACCTGGGTATAGGCCCAGTGCTACATGGGGGTGGTGGGGGATGTTCGGATGTTTTGTTACCGGGGTATTAATGGAATGATACTTTACTGTTGAGTTGCGTAATGGGTAAATGATATTGCATGTTATGCTTGTAGTCAGGCTATGTGGGGGGCCGGACGGAGTTTAGTTTGGGGTCAGTTTACTGTGTCCTGTTTTTCTCTTAACAGGCGGGTGGTACTGACGGGAAGGGGGGTGGGAGGTATACACAACTAGGGGAGGGTGGGAATCTGAGTGTGGGCGGGGGGGGGGGGTTATAGTAGTTCTTTTCAGGATAAGGAGCATGAGGGTAGGGGAGGCAAAACTCTACAAACAGCCTGGTGGTCTCAGGTTGATGGACTTCTTTTTGGATTAGCAGTACATATCCTACAAGTGTTGTGGGGGAGGCAGGTCGTGGGCCAGAGGGGAGGCAAAGGGCGGGGGGGGGGGGCCTGATGGTTGAATTATCAATGTTGCGCTTGATTTCTCTGAATGTTAAGGGTCTTAATTCCCCTAGAAAGCGCTCTTTGCTGTTCTTGGAGCTGCGGACCCTGAAGGTGGACATTGTATTCTTACAGGAGACACATCTCCGCGCTAGCAAACAGGGGTGGTTAAAGCGTAACCCTTATACTGAGGTGTGGGTAGCTTCGGACGTGAATGGGCGGAAGAAACGTGGGGTGGCTTTTTTATTCCATCAGAGTTTATCTCTTCGGGTGGAGGAGGTTAAAAGAGATACCCTGGGAAGGTGGCTTTTTGCGAATATACGCTTGGAGGGTCACATATTAACTTTAGCTAACATCTATGTTCCCTGTAAGTATTAGTGTATGTGTCTCATATCCCTGCGTGTTAAATGTATCCCCCACTTGTGTTGTGACCGCTTTGATTGAAGGATAAGGCGGTATACAAAACTGTCTAAATAAAAATAAAATAAATAAATAAATCTATGCACCAAATGAAGGACAGGGATCCTTTTTTACACGGTTGAAGGCCCTGCTGGCCGACTTCGCGAAAGGCCCCATTATACTCGGCGGGGATTGTAACGCCCATCTGGTACCCCATTTGGATTCCACGGGTAGCACTGGGAGGGTGGTGGGCGGGCCTGGTAAGGCATTGCAGAGCCTTCTGTTGGATCTGGGCTTGCGCGATGTGTGGAGGGATACTCATGAGGGGGAGAGAAGCTACACATATTATTCTCCCGTCCATCAGGTGCATACCCGCATAGATTATTTTTTGTTGGACCAGCGCCTGATGGATGGGAGAGTGGAGGCTGGTCATGGGGCACTGACCTGGTCGGATCATGCCCCCTGCTGGCTCACCCTTCCGGCAGACGTGTACAGTGACCGCCAATGGCTTTGGAGACTTGATGTGCGATTCCTTCGACGGCAATGCGCTGTGCAGGAACATGGCCATTTCATAACTGACTTATTCGAGTTAAACGAATCTGGGGAAGTCTCGCTACCCATAGTTTGGGATGCCTTCAAGGCTATGGCTCGGGGCCAGCTTATGGCGGAAGCGGCTCGTACACGGAGGGCTTGGAGACGGGAATACTGTCAACTAGTGGGAGACTCTTCCCGGCTGCGCTTAGAGCACGCCCAGACTGGATCGATACGGGCCTTGTGTCAGTAGAGGGTTGCCCGGGCTAACTTGGATGCATGTTTACAAAGAGAATTAGATAATAAACGTTGGAAACTGCGGCAAACTTTTTATGAGCAGGGGAATAAGACTGGCCGATACCTAGCCTTACATCTCCGGCAGCAGCAATCTGTGAGGGTGGTTCGCGTGCTTCAAGATTCTGGGGGGCAGAAGAAGGTGAACTCCCGGGAGATACGCGATGTCTTTGCTACGTTTTTGGAACAGTTATATAAAGCCAAACCTTTTGATTTGGCACGTGTACAGGGCTTCTTGCGGACGATTACTTTGCCCCAGTTGACTGACTCCGACTGGGATCACTTAGACTCTGAACTTAGTGGAGGAGGTGGAACTCGCCATCCGACGGCTGAAAACCAGGGGAGCGCCGGGTAATGATGGCTTTCCTGCGGAGTACTATAAAAAATTCCGTGTGCAATTAGCGCCGACGCTGGTAGTACTCTTTAATGAGGTTCTGAGGGGGCGCCTCTGTCTCCATCTCAGCGGGAGGCTTTGATAGTCATGCTCCCTAAGCCAGGTAAGCCCCTGCAGGACGCGGCCTCTTACCGCCCCATTTCCTTATTAAATACGGATGTCAAAATACTTGCTTCTGTGTTGGCTGCGCGATTGAACCGGGTCCTCCCAACTTTGGTACATCCCAATCAGGTTGGGTTTGTGCCGGGCCGCCAGGCGGCAGATAATATTCGGCGAATGTTGCAGGTTATCTATGTGGCGCAACAAGATTTCCAGCTGACTCTAGTGGTGGGGGTTGATGCCGAAAAGGCCTTTGACCGTGTCAGCTGGGGCTATCTCTGGTGCGTGCTGGATACGCTGGGCTTTGGTCCTAATTTCATACGCTGGGTTCATAGTTTATATCAAGACCCTACGGCATGTGTTCGGGCTAATGGGGGTCAATCACGACATTTCCCACTGGAAAGGGGCACTCGCCAAGGTTGTCCTCTGTCGCCGCTGTTGTTCGCACTGGTGATGGAACCCTTGGTGCAAAGCTTCCGCGAACATCCAGGCATATGGGGCGTTCGCATGGGCTCCGGACTACCGGATTGCGCTATTTGCAGATGATATCATATTAACTCTGGTGAATCCCACAGCGTCTCTCTATGCCGCTATGCAGCTCTTTGAAACCTTCTCCCAGGTCTCTGGATTCAGAATCAATTACACTAAATCTGAAGTTCTTAATGTTGGGGTTTTGGAAGCGGTTTGTGAGGAGCTTCGCGCTGCTTACCCCTTCCGTTGGGTGTCGGGTGCTCTACGCTATTTAGATCTCCCTTTAAGCATCGAGATGCCTCCGGGCTTGCCCTTGAGGATCCTGCACCGGCAAAAGTACCCCGGCGGGAAGCTCCGGCTTCCAAAGCTCCTCCTATGGGGTCACAGGTTGACATCGATGGCACGGCCTCGACCGATCACCTGTTGCAATGTTCTGGGGTACTGGTGGAATCTGCCGGTACCGACCTCCAGACATTTATGGCGTCGATGGATCAGAATGTTCTGACCATGCAGCGTGCCATTACGGCATTCATACAAGCTGCGACGCCGCTGGTACCGCAACAAGCTTCGTTGTCGGTACCGGCTCCGACACCGGCTCCGGTGCCGGTACCGGTTGCATCGACATCGGCTTCGGTGTCGACTGCAGCGGTACCCTGTCCGATGATGCCTATCGGTACCGATGACTCCCGATGTCGATACCACCCGGTACGCGTATCGGGCTTTACAAGAGCATCCGGACAGCCGATACTTCGATTCCTCCGAAGACTCTGATGCATCGGAGGCCTCTGTCGAAGCATCGGTACTCCTTCCTCAGGAGCCGCCTTCTCCAAAAAGAAGAATGTCCCCTCCAGAAGACTTGTCTTTTCAAGACTTCATAAGGGAAGTGGCCAAGGGGCTTTCTATCTCAGTAGCCCCTGAGTCAGAGCCTAGAGCCAAGAAATTGGATATTTTGCAATATCCCAAGGCTCCTAAAGAAGCAACCACTTTGCCAGTTCATGAGATCCTTCATGATCACATGATGGGCATATGGGAGATTCCTCTCACCATCTCTTCTCATTCTCGTAGGTTGGATACCATGTATCGTGTCCCTCCTTGTCCTGGATTTCATAAAGCTCAGCTCCCTCACCATTCTATTGTGGTAGAGTCTGCTATGAAAAAGTTAGAGTGCAAAGAGGCACTCATCTGCTCCTCCAGGAAGAGAATGTAGAACCTTAGATGCTTTTGGCAGGAAAATTTTCCAAGCCAGTATGCTTGTTGCCAGAATCAACTCCTATAGTCTCTATATGGGGATGTTTCTGAGGGAAGTTACAGATCATCTGCAAACTTTTCTTCCTTTTCTTCCAGAAGATAAAAGGGAAGAATTTCTTACCTGGCTTAAGCATGCCCAGGATGTTTCCAAATTTTCTAACCGTGCAGCCTTTGACTCTTTTGAGGGAGCCAGCAGAGCCTCGGCCATTGCCATAGGTGCACGTAGAATTGCTTGGTTACAAGCTTCTGATTTGGAACCCTGGGTCCAAGATGGATTAGGAAATCTTCCTTGTACAGGTGAAAACCTGTTTGCCAAAGATTGGCAAGCTAAGGCCACTCAAATGGATGCAGAAAATTCTGCTTTAGATAGGTTTTCAAAGTCTACCTCTAATCCTTTCCAGAAGAGGTTATTCAAAAAGGCATATTTTCTCAAGAAGGGAAGATATTATCCTGTTTATGGTCAACAGACATCTTCTGCAGGTCGTTTTGCTGCGAAGCGTCAACAACCCAAACGGGCCAAGCCTAAGGCTGCAAGGCCTACTGTAGCCCAACAGCCTCAGCCTCCTCAGGGCCTTTGACTTGCAGCTAGAGAATTTAGCCTTTCTGTCTCTAAAAGAACCAGAGCCTCTCACCATTCCAGGAAGGTTAACTCACTTTGCTCCCAGATGGGAGCAAATCACAGCAGAGCAGTGGACTCTTTCCATTATAAGGGAAGGGTACAAACTTCATTTCTCAAACCTTCCTCCTTACACCATGGTGAGACAGTTCAATTCTCCAACATCTCTCCTCGACCTTTTGGGTCAGGAGATTTCTACCCTTCTTGCCCAAGGGGCAATAGAAGAAGTACCTCTTCTTCAACAGGGCTCAGGGTTCTACTCCCCCTACTTTCTAATTCCAAAGAAAACAGGGGGCTACAGACCCATATTAGATCTCAGAGAATTGAACAAATTCCTATGCAAGGAGAAATTCAAGATGATTTCTCTAGGTACTCTCCTTCCATTCCTTCAGAGTCAGGATTGGCTTTGTTCTCTAGATCTCAAGGATGCGTATACCCATATACTCATCCATCCAGCACACAGAAAGTTCCTTCGGTTCCTTTATCAGGGAAAGCACTACCAATACAGGGTGCTTCCCTTTGGTCTGGCCTCTGCTCCAAGAGTGTTCACAAAATGCATGGCAGTAATAGCTGCATTTCTACGCACTCTAGGAATATTCGTATTCCCATATCTGGACGACTGGCTCATCCGAGCTTCATCCCAATCAGAGGCCCAGACTTCCCTAACCTGCACAATGCGTGTTCTGCAGTATCTGGGACTGGTGATAAACATTCCAAAGTCCCAACTCACCCCTACTCAGTCTCTAGAGTTCATAGGGGCCTTGCTGGATACCACAACTGCAAGGGCCTATCTTCCCCAGACCCGTTGCCTACGCTTAGTGCAGTTAGCCTCTCAGATTCAGTTAAAAACCCATCTAACTGCTCGAGAGATGTTACAACTACTAGGCCACATGGCATCCACTGTGCATGTGGTCCCTTATGTTCACCTTCACATGAGGGCAGCTCAATGGACTTTGTCCACCCAGTGGACCCAGGCATCAGGGGGTCTGTCAGACAAAATAGCAACCTCCAGGCGCCTCTTTTGGTCTCTCCAGTGGTGGAAGTCCACTCAAAATCTGTTGCTGGGGTCCCCCTTCCAACTGTTGTTACCCCAAGCAATCCTTACAGCAGATGCCTCTCCAAAGGGTTGGGGAGCTCATCTTCAAGACCTCTCCACCCAGGGCATTTGGTCCCCACAGGAGACCTCCCTACATATCAACATCTTAGAGCTCAGAGCAATCTTCTTGGCTCTCAGAGTCTTCCATACCCTGCTCAGCTACAAGACAGTCCTCATTCACACGGACAACCAAGTAGCCATGTTCTATGTGAACAAGCAGGCAGAAACTGGCTCTCTGTCGCTTTGCATCGAAGCTCTGAGATTGTGGGCCTTTGCCAGAGAGAATCAAATTCATCTTCTGGCAGTATACCTTCCAGGAGTTCAAAACTCCTGGGCAGACAGACTCAGTCGAGTTCTGCTTCCACACGAATGGTCCCTTCATATGGACCAGATAGTCAGAATCTTTCGAATTTGGGGAACCCCGGACATAGACCTCTTTGCAAGTCCGTGGAATGCCAAACTTCCCCGATTCTGTTTCAGAATTCCGTGTCAGGGAGGTCAGGCCAGGGATGCCTTCCTCCTTCATTGGGGTCAAGTCTTCCTGTACGCCTTTCCACCCATTCCCCTAATTCCCAAGACCTTGTTCAAGCTTCAGAGAGATCGAGGGACTACGATCCTCATAGCTCCACGTTGGCCACGCCAAGTGTGGTACCCTCTACTTCTGCATCTCTCTCAAGCTCCCTCCCTGGACTTGGGGTCTGCTCCAGATCTCCTGTCTCAGGAGGGGGGAACATTGTGGCACCCAAACCCCCAATCTCTCCATCTCAGGGCTTGGTTGCTGAAGGCTTAGACCTTCAAGATTGGCATCTTTCTCAGCAAGTAAGGGATATCCTTCATGCTTTCAGAAAATCTTCTACTAAACGTTCCTATGCTTTTAAATGGAAAAGGTTTACCATTTGGTGTGCTGAGAAGGGTATTAAACCTCTAGCAATACCTTTGAATTCTTTACTAGAGTATCTCCTGCATCTTTCCCATGCAGGCCTCAAAACGAATTCAGTAAGGGTCCATTTGAGTGCTATTGCAGCATCTCTCAAGCCTCTCATTGGACAACCTGTTTCCTCTCATCCTCTTATTGCAAGATTCATGAGAGGCCTTCCTTTAACTAAACCTCCCATTAGACCACCTCCAGTGGCATGGGACTTGAATCTGGTTCTTGGTCAGCTCATGAAGCCACCCTTTGAACCCTTAGCCACTACCTCCTTGAAATTTCTTTCCTGGAAGGTTATCTTTCTTATTGCAGTCACCTCAGCTCGCCGCATCAGTGAACTGCAGGCCTTAGTGGCTAATCCACCTTATTCAAGGTTCCATCATGATAAGGTAGTCCTTAGGGCCAATCCACACTTTATGCCTAAAGTGGTCTCACCTTTTCATCTTAACCAAGAGGTATATTTACCTATCTTTTTTCCAGATCCTCATGCATCAAGTGCAGAGAGGAATCTTCATACCCTGGATTGTAAGAGGGCTCTTGCTTTTTACTTACAAAGGACACAGCAACATAGAAAGTCTTCTCAACTCTTTGTTGCTTTTGATCCCTCTCATTTGGGACTTCCAGTCTCTAAGAGGACACTGTCCAGTTGGATTGCTCAGTGTATTTCTTTTGCCTACCAGAGTAAGAACCTTTCTCTGGAGGGCCATGTCACAGCTCACAATGTGAGGGCCATGGCAGCCTCTATGGCTCATCTAAATTCTGTGTCCATCGATCAGATCTGTCGAGCGGCCACCTGGGCCTCGGTTCATACCTTCACAGCCCATTACTGTTTGGACAAGGACTCCAGCCGGGATGCCTTTTTTGGTCAGGCTGTTCTCAAACACCTGTTCCATGCTTAATCAACTCCTACCCTCCATCCCTGGTTGGATGCCTGAGATCCATGGGAGGAGGTAGAGCCCTTCTCAGGGTCTCATAACCTTGGGGATCTCCCAGGCATCTCTAGCTGGGGAGTCCCCATATGTGAAGACTCATTCCTGCTTGTTCCTGGAGATAGCACAGTTACTTACCTGTAACAGGTGATCTCTGGGAACAGCAGGAATAAGTCTTCACAACCCACCCACCTCCCCTAGGAGTTGTATCTCTCTATCTTTCCTTTCCTCTCTCTCTTTGTCTCAGCTTTAAAACTCGAACTGGAGAGAGGCGGTTAGGAAAGGTGGGAAGGCAGCGCGCAGGCACTGTGGGATGCTCCCAAAAGCTTTCCTTTTTTGGGACGCTGGGGAGCTTTCCCGCGCAGGCTCCGTCTGTACCGACATACCCATATGTGAAGACTTATTCCTGCTGTTCCCAGAGATCACCTGTTACAGGTAAGTAACTGTGCTTTAGGGGAGGTTCTGGAGGCTAAATTTAGGCTTTTAGGTAGGAAGTTGAAATACAGAACTTCCAGAGCAGCATTCTCTGAAATGCTTCCTCTTTCCTGCACAGGAACCAAAAAGCAGACAGAGCTCCAGAATCTCAATGCATGAAAGAGACGATGGTGCAAGGGAGAGGGTTTTGGATTTGTTTGGAACTGGAGAAGGTTCTGGGGAAAGGAGGGGCTTTTCCGAAGGTATAGGCTTCACCTTAACTGGGATGAAACCAGGCTGCTGGCATTAACCTTTAAAAAGGAGATAGGGCAACTTTTATACTAGATAATAGGGGAAAGCTGACAGTCTCCCAGGAGAACATTGTTCAGAACAATATATCCTTGAAGGATACTAGCAAAAGATTGAAGTTAGGGCATATCAGCAGAGAGGTTCCAATAAAGACAAAAGTAGCCCGAATAGCCTTGAGTATAGAGCAGACAGAGTTTGAAAATTCCAAATTACCCTTCCTACTGATAGCCAGTTTAATATGAATAAAATACAGCCTCTAAAATGCTTGTATGCAAATGCCAGAATTCTAAAAAAATAAGGTGGGAGAGTTTGAATATATAGCACTTAATGAGAGATTAGATATGGTTGGTAGCTCAGAGACATGGTGGAAGGAGGACAACCAGTGGGATACTGTGATACCTGGGAATAAACTGTATCGGAATAATAGAGCAGATGAAATTGGTGGTGGGGTTGCACTGTGTTAGAAAGAGCATTGAGTCACAAAGGATTAAAGTTTTGCAGGAAACAGAATTCACTGTAGAATCTCTATGAATTGAAATTCCATGGAAGAAGGGGAAGGCGATGAAGTGGAGGTGTACTATCGACTTCCTGGCCAGAGTGAACAAGTGGATGATGAAATGCTCAAAGAAATCAGGGAAGCTAACAAAAGTTACAGTACAGTAATATTAATGGGTGATTTCAATTACCTGAGTATCGACTGGGTCATTGTCATGGCGGGACATGCTAGGGAGAGAAAGTTTCTAGATGAAATTCATGACATGCTTAGAGTAGCTGATCAACTGACCAGAGTGGAAGCCATTTTGGACCTAGTCCTTAGTGGAACACAAGATCTGGTGCAAGAGGTAAGGGTGTTGGAGCCACTTTGCAATAACGATCATAACATGATTGTGTTTGATTTAATAAATGGAGGAAGGACGAAAAGGAGCAATTGCAAAGGTTAAAGATTTATATCAAGCATGGGTGGTGTTTAAAAATACAATATTGGAAGCCCAGCCCAGCTGTATTCCATGCTTTAAGAAAAGATGAAGGAAGGGCAAAAAACTGCCAGCATGGTTTAAAGGTAAGGTCAAAGATGCTGTTGCCAAAAAAGCATCTCTCAGGAAATGGATAAAGGAGCCAAATGACGAAAACTGGAAACAGCACAAGCACTGGCAAGTTAGATGCAATGCATTAAAAAGGAAGGCAAAGGGACAATTTGAGAAGGATACTGTGGAAGCAAAAACGCATAATAAAGACTTTCAAGTATGTTCTTAGCAAAAACCCTGCGAGGGTGTCAGACCATTAGATGATAGAGGGGTAAAAGGGGGGACACTAAAAGGAGTCAAGGTCATAGCGGAGAGACAGAATGAATTCTTTGCTTCTGTCTTTACTGAGGAAGATGTAGGGATGTTGCCCATGACTGAAATGGTATTTAAGTAAAGTCATTTTTATTGTTTTCACAAACTTTGACACTTAGCATACAGTCCGGCGGGCCAACATATGCCCAACAAGAAGAGCAGTCGTCAGGAAAACTGAGTTCAGCAACGGCATAAAAGTACAGATAACATACAAGCAGAACCAGGAAAATTGCAAAATAATCAACCCAGAGAACCCCGGGTCTCGACCGCCGAAACAAACTGCGGCCAATTCCAAGGGCCCAGCCGGGAGAACCCAGGGATAGGCAAGTAACTCCCTTCATGCCCAACCTAAACAAGGAGAAGAACCACCAACAAACCCAACCCCCCTCCCTACTACCCCCCTACTAAACTACCCACCCCCCGCCCCGCTAAACTAAAGACCAGCAGTACCACCCCGGAGTTACGTAATACCCAACAGCTAGCATTCCCTCTCAGATTAGGGTCCTCCGTGAGGGACAATCCCCTTCACTCAAGCCCATTAGTGGAATCAATATTCTGGTCTTGCAACAGGGGTGCCCAGATGCTTTGAAAGCGGGTCCACGTTTTACCCCCAGAAGACGGAGGTCACCCAGCAGTCGCTCCCACTCCAGGATCCCCGGGCCCCACTCCGTGAGCCAGTGGCGCAAAATACAATGTTTAGCAACTAGGAAACTCCTCTCACACAACTTCTTCTGGGCGCCTGTTCCCTGAAACCCCCCACCATTTACATGAAAGAGACACCACAAGGGGTGTAGCTCTACCTCCCCTCTCACCCAAAGGGACAATTTGGACCGTACTTCTCCCCAAAATATTTGAATTACAGGACAGAATCAAAAGCGATGGGATAGGGTACCCGCACTGCTCTTACAGAGACCACACACATCAGAAGTCACGAGTCCCATCTTCCGCGCCCCAGCCTCCGAGATGTACGCGCGCCAAAACAGCTTAAATTGTAGCTCGCGGTAGCGAACCGCTTCGGAGAGCTCTCGAATGCCATGAAAGGCTGCCTCCGCCAACTCTACAGTGAAATCCACCAAGCCATCCTTATTCCATCGCTCTACTAGCGGAACGAAACATCTCATGTTTCCGGGGGGTATCAAGAGTTCCCTCAGCCGTCGAGTCGTAAGTTGCTCTTGACATTGCTCCAGCACGAGCCAAAGACTATGCTCCCGCGAGAGCAATTCAGCTCCCCCCGGAACACTGCGCACATAGTGGCGTACCTGTAAATAATAAAAGGTTTCCTTCTGCAAGCGGTACTTCTGTGACAAACCCTGGAAGGAGTCTAGTTGATCCATATTTTCCATTCGCAGCTGCCCAAGATATTCAAGACCCGCCCGCGACCAAAATTGGCTCACCCCACCCGCATTCCCCGGTGCAAAAGCCCCATTGCCTTTCAAGGTCCAAGGTTCAAGGTCCAAGGTCGGCCCCTGATCCGACAAAGATATTTCCATATGACTCGCAGCGTGCGCAGATAGGGGGACATGCGCCACGCTAGGGGGAGGGCCATACCTCCACAGTGGAGCAAATAGGCCCTATGCCACTTTTCAGAGAATTGGTCAATCAAGGGGAGCGGTATCCGCTCGGCGTTTCCCACCACTACGTCACTCAAGCGCCGTGCTCCATAGCAAAGATTATAGGACCGCAGAGGGGTCAGTCCCAGTCCCCCCTCGGCCACCGGCCGCATGAGCCGGTTTAACGCTATACGTGCCCGTCGTGATCTCCACAGAAAACGTCCCAGGTGCCCATGAAGCTCCCGCAGATCTCGCCTGGTTAACCAGAGGAAGATTCCATAATAGGTACAACCAGCGTGGCCACTCTATCATCCGTACGAGTGCAACCCGCCCCATCAGAGAGAGGGGCAAGTCCCCCCACTTCCGCAGCCGTGCGATAGTAGACATAAGAAGCGGCCGGACATTGACCGCATAAAGGGATTGCAAGCGAGCTGGGATTTGAACACCCAAATAACGTATGTGTTCAGTTCAGTCGCCCAACTAAGGGGGAAGACTCCCTGCCAGGTACCTCGCGTCTGATTATCTACATCAAGTACCATAGACTTTGTACGGTTGATACGAAGTCCTGAGAATCCACCAAAATGCTCAATCATCTTAAGAGCCTCTGGTAGGGACGTCATGGGCCTGGTCAGACACAGCAGGAGGTCATCCGCAAACACGCTGACTTTTATGCTCCCACCCCGCCACTCTATACCTGCTATCTGCGGAGAGGCTAGTAAAGAAAGCAGAAGAGGTTCCAATTGTAACACATAGAGTAGCGTAGAGAGCGGACAACCCTGACGCGTGCCACGCTGTAAAAGAAAGGTTGGGAGCATACCCCCCCGACATCTACCACTGCCCGAGGAGCGGCATACAGCGCTTGTAGCCCCTGCAAGAACATCCCCTGCAGACCAAATCGCCGTAGAGCCGCAAACATATAGGTCCATGACACACTGTCAAAAGCTTTCTCGGAATCTAGGCTGACCAGTAGCAACGGATCCCGTGCGAGTAACGTCCGCTCCATTCCCAGCAGCACCTTGCTGATATTGACCGAGGCTTCCCTCCCTTTAACAAAGCCGGCTTGGTGGGGACCCACTAACTCCGGCAAGAACAACTGAAGGCGGGCCGCTAGTATCAACGCAAAGAGTTTTTGGTCTACGTTGATCAGTGAGATAGGGCGATATGAGGCGGGATCTTCAAGATCTTTGCCCTGTTTCGGAATCAATGTTATGCGAGCCGTCCCCATATCTCTCGGAAAAGTGCCTGACTCCGCTACCTTGGCATATAAAGCCTCCAACGTAGGGATTACCGACCGTTCTAACAATTTGTACACCTCATAGGTGAAGCCGTCAGGACCGGGAGTCTTGTGCGCTTTCCCGGCTCAAATCGCCTTCTGGATTTCCCCCCCCCTGAATCTCCCGGTTCAACACTGCCAGTTCCTCCGCCCCAAGTTGCGGTAGGGGTATATGCTCCAAAAAATCCTCCATGGCGTCCTTGGTCCCCTCTTCGGAGGCATAGAGCCGCTCATAGAAGGAGCGAAACACCCGCGCGACCTCCTCAGCCCTCGTATGTCGCCCACCCTCCTCATCACGAATTACCAACACCCCTCGGGGCCCACCCTGATCCCTCACCAGTCGAGCCAACAGCTTCCCGGATCTATCGCCATACCGAAAAAACTGATGACGATAGTACTGTTGAGACTGGATGGCTCTCTCCTGCAACAAATCATTCAGCTGCTTCTGGATTTCAAGATAACCCGCCATATCACTGCGTCGGCGGAGAGCCACCGACTTGGCCACCTGAAGCTCCCGGGTTAATCGGAGCACCTCCGCGTTAACACGTTTCCGCTCGGCCCCTACATATGCTATAATATGTCCTCGGAGAACGGCCTTACCCGCCTCCCAAAAGGTAGCCACCGAATCAACCGTTCCTTCATTATACTGAACATATTCATCCCAGTGCTTGACCACAAAATCCCGAAAATCTGGTCTATTGGCAAGGTGGCTAGGAAAAGACCATTTGGCAGCTCCCTGGCGCTCACTGTGCCAAGTCATGGTGACCATAGCATGATCAGACACTAGAATTGGCCCTATCTCTACTCGAAGCACTTTCCCAAACCAGTGTTGTGACACCAGGATATAATCAATTCTGGACTACGTTTGGTGGGCGCGCGACAGATGTGTATAGTCTCTGCTATCCAGGTGAAGCACCCTCCAGGCATCGATCAAAGCTCCGAATTCACATAGATAACTAACTCCCTTTTTACCCAACTACCCCCAGTACATGCGTGGGAACGATCCAGAAGGGGGTCATGAGGGCAGTTATTATCTCCCGCTAAAATTATTGGAATCTTCGGAGCTTCCAGAACCTTATGCAAAAGAGTCTTAAAGAAAGCATGATCATAATTATTGGGTGCATACACATTCCCAAGAAAAAACTCTTCTCCCTGAAGCTTAAGGTGGGCAAATAGGAATCTACCTTTGGGGTCTACATCCACCTTTAAGATCTCACAGGCTAGACCCTTGTGGACCAAAATTGCAACACCTTTTCTACGGGTATCCGAGGGGGCAGACAGAACCGTTCCCACCCAATCCCGCTGGAGCTTGGAGTGTTCCTTGGCTGTCAAGTGTGTCTCCTGCAACAGGGCCACCTGAGCCTTTTGTCTCTTAAGGGCTTGTAAGATTTTAGTGCGTTTTCACAGGGGTGGTAATCCCACCAACATTCCAGGTTACAATATGTAAGTCAGGGTGGATAATGTATGCGTTCAAGACCTATAATCTTAAAGTGAAACAACTGAAGTTGGGCGTGGGGCAGCCCAGCCTCCACCCCAGCCCATCTCAGCGAAACGCTATATTTAGGGGTGTCCCACACAGAAAAAGACCCAAACCCACCCGGGGGTACATGCCACTGCAAAAATAAACTTCACATACCTTCCCCCCCCTCCACCCTCCCCACTCCCCCCCCCAACCCTTTTATTCCCCCCCACCTCTTATCCCCAGCCACTATCCCATCCCCTCCCCAAGCCCCTTTAAAACCAGCACCAGCCATTCTCCTCAGTATCCTCGACTGAGGCTACGGCCATAGCAATGCCACAGGGCAGCCCACACGATCCTCCCCACACTCCCCTCCCCCCGGCCATCCCAAGCCATCCTAGACCTATTCCAGCAGTTTATCTGAGGGTATCACTAAAAACATAGAAAGAAGAAAGTGACAAGAGACATGCAAAACAATGCAAACTGAACCAAAGCTGCGTGTCCAGAGAGCCACTCGAGCTCATTGCTCCAAGTCCTTGAAGCAAGGTCCACTGTCTCCAAAACACACCAGATATAGTCAAACCGGCCCCACCAGCACCGAGGTTGATCCAATCTGTGCCCTCCACGCCATCACCTCCTTCATGCGTTGTTAGACCATCGATCAGCTGTGATCTTGTTCTGCCGGTAATGTCGCCAGAAATTGTTTCGCCTTCCCAACCTGCTCAAAAGTATGCGCCTTCCCGTGCAGAGTGACCCGCAGAGTGGCTGGAAAAGCTAGGGCAAAGCGGGCCTTCCGATGGAAAAGCTCAGCACAGACTGGGGTAAACTCCCTCCGCTTGGCCGCTACTGCCGCAGAGTAATCTTGAAATATCAAGATTTTGCGGTTATTCAACAACAGTTCAGGCAGCTTCCTGTAGGCCTGCAGAATTATAGCCTTATGTTGGAAATTGAGAACTTTCAGTATGACCACACATGGTCAAGCATCCTCCTCCTTATGGGCTCCCAATCGGTGCGCACGTTCTATGCGAAAGCAGCCTCGCAGGCCTTCCAGGCCCAAAGCCTCCGGAAGCCACGTTTCCAAAAAGGGGAGCAGTTCTTTCTCAGGCTTCTCCTCTCCGATTCCCAGTACGCGAAGATTATTTCACCTCGATCGATTTTCGAGGTCATCTAGCTTTTGTTGCATCTCCTGTAAAAGTTGCACGTGCTTGCCAATTTCCCTCTCGCGGCACCCCTCCTCGCTCTCAAGGCTGGCGACCCGATGCTCTAACTCATCAACTCGATTCCCAAAATCTGTCAACGAGTCCTCCATGCCATCAAGCTTTTTCATGAGCATGTCAAATTTCGGGTCCAAAAGCTTAACGACTTCTTTAGCGAGCTCTGCCGGGGCCGAATCTACATTCTCCCCACCTGGGGAGGCCGGCTGCGTCGGCATCGACGTGGAAGGCCCAGCCTTGTGAGTCTTTTCGCGCTCTCGCTTCGGTGCCAGCGGCATGGCCGGGGATCACCGACTCCAGCCACAGTCAGTAGGCAGTTTCAGAAACCCTCCCAAATAGAAGGGGAGTAGTAGAGGCAATTAGCAGATTTTAATGCAGAATTATTGATGTGGCTGCCCCGGAGCGAGCGGGAAGCGTCCGCGCTCACTCACGCATCACGTGACCTCTCCTGAAATGGTATTCTTTTACCCGAGGAAGGGAGCTGCTTACTGAAACTACCCACCTTACCAGGCCTCCCCAGCTCCCCCACAGGGGCTGCAGGCCAAGGGACAGGGGCATGGCCCATGTAAGCAGAAAGCCCCCAAACCCCAGACTCTAGCGCCGGCCCAGCCCGATGGGGTTTTTTGACTCCTGCAGCATGGCCCCTCTCCCAGCTGCAGTTGGGCAACCCACAGGAGGTCGGCTCGCCTTGTATACCCAGAGGTGGGAAACCATCACCACCAATTCATGGGCATTACAAGTGGTCAGGGAGGAATACCTCTTCCATCTAGCCCAAGTGCCTCCACACTGCTTCCCAGGAGAGCCTCCAAGGTCTCACCTTCACCGGGACCTTCTTCTGAAGTAGTTGGCAGGTCTTCTAGAGGAAATTGCGGTGGAACCGGTGCCCCACCACCTCAAGAGCAAGGTTTCTACTCTAGGTACTTCCTCATCCCAAAGAGGACAAGGGGGCCTAAGGCCCATCCTTGACCTGTGCAACCTCAACAAATTCCTGGTGAGGGAGTAGTTCAAGATGCTCTCCCTTGGAATATTGCTACCCTACCTCTGCCAGGGAGACTGGCTATGCTCCTTAGACCTAAAGGATGTCTACACATACATCCTAATCCACTCAAGCAACAGGCAAAACCTACGCTTTGTGGTAGCGTACAGCCACTACCAGTACAGAGTGCTCCCCTTTGGCCTTGCTTCAGTCCCCAGGGTTCAGGGTATCTTCGTCTTCCCCTATCTCGATGACTGGCTCATCAGGGGCACTTCGGCCACCGAGGTGCAACAGGCCACAGCTCGCACTATCCAGGTCCTGCAGCACTTGGGGGTTTTAATCAACTACCCCAAATCCAGCCTCTGTCTGACTCAAGAGTTAGACTTCATTGGGGCAAGGCTCAATACCCTTCAGTCGAAGGCCTTCCTGCCTTCCAACAGGGATTGCAGGGAAAGTGAGCCACAGCTCCTCGGTGCCAGTGAGGCAACTGCTGCGCCTCCACGGTCCATGTCACTCCATATGCCCGCCTCCACATACGAACTGCACAATGATGCCTCAGAGATCAATGGTTCCAGGCCACGGGACACCTCCAGGACAGGATCAAGGTGACCAGGCTCCTGATACAGTCCCTGGCCTGGTGGCTCTTGCCCCAGCACTTGAGGGCAGGTATGCCTCCTTGCTAGACAGGAGAGCCCATTGCCAGGGGTACCACACACAGGGCGTGTGGTCCCGTGTCCAACAGATCAACTTGTTGGAGCTCCGGGCCATCTGTCTCGCCCTGGGGGTTTTCAGGCCGTATCTGAACCATAGGTCAGTCCTCGTCCAAATAGACAGCCAAGTGGCCATGTTCTACATGAACAAACAGGGGGGTACGGATCACGCACCCTCTGTCAGGAGGCCCTGAGGCTCTTTTGCAACCCAGCAGGGGATTCTCCTCAGAGCAGTATACCTGCTGAGCCAGGACAACTGGCTGGCCGACAGACTCAGCAGGATCCTCCAGCTGCACATATGACTGCTGGACCGGGCGGTGGCCAACAGGCTTTTCCAGACCTCGGAGGAACCAGTGATGGACTTGTTTGCGAGCCCTGACAATCACCAGCTTCCCCATTTCTGCTCAAAGCAGCCGCATCCGGCCAGGGTGGCTGCCAATGCCCCCCTAGTCTCATGGTCGGTGGGTCTTCTGTATGCCTCTGGTCGCCAAGACTCTGTTCAAGATAGCCTCATAGCTCCACGGTGGCCCCGGCAACCGTGGTTCCCGCTTCTCCTGCAGCTAGTGATGGAGACCCCCATTCCCCTGGGTTCATCCTTACAGCTCCTTTCCCAGGAGGGGGGGGGGGGGCTCTCTCCTGCATCCCATCCTCTGCTCCCTTTCGCTGACAGCGTGGCTGCTGAGAGAGTGACTCTTGCCCCGCTCCTCCTTTCGGAGGATGTTGAGGAGGTCTTGCTGGCTTCACATAGACCGTCTGCTAGACGGACGTACACCTTTAAGTGGCACAGATTTGCTTTCTGGTGTGCTGGGCAAAAGGTGGACCCCTTTCTTGCCCGGTGGTTGTGGTGTTGCAATACCTTCTCCACCTTTCCGAGGTGGGACTTAAGTCCACCTCCGTCAGAGTGCATCTCAGTGCCCTAGCGGCAAACCACTTTCCCGTGGACGAGAAGCCTCTCTGTCTGCTCACCCAATGGTATCCCGGTTTCTAAAGGGCCTGTTCCTGTTGAAACCCCGGTCCGTCCCCCAGTGACTGAATGGGACCTTAATGTCATGTTGGGGCAGCTTACCCGGCCACCCTTTGAGCCGATGGCTATGTGCCACCTCCAGTACCTCTCCTGGAAAGTGGTATTCTTGGTTGTGCTCACTTCTGCCCCGAGAGTGAGTGAGCTCCAGGCTCTCGTGGTGGAGATGCCTTATATCAGGTTCTACAAGAATAGGGTGATGCTTTGCACACACCCCAAGATCTTTCCGAAGGTGGTCGCCTCATTCCACCTCAACCAGGAGGTGGTTCTTCCTACCTTCTTTCCCAGGCCGCATGCCAGTTGGGCAGAGGCGGTCCTCCATACACTGGACCATAAGAGGGCCCTGTCCTTCAACATACAGCGTACACAAACTCACTGGACTGCCTCTCAGCTTTTCGTTTCCTACGACACGAATAAGCTGGAGAAGCCGTAGACAAAGTGTACGTTGTCCACTTGGGTGGCGTACTGTATTGCCAGGGCTTATGAGGCAGCAGGGCTTCCGCTGGAGGGCCGTGTTACAGCTCATAGGGTCAGGGCCATGGCGGCATCAGTAGCTCTCCTGCGCTCTGTTTGGCAGACATCTGCCGGGCTGCCACCTGGTCTTTGGGTCAGACATTCGCGGCTCATTACTGCCTGGATAGGGAGTCCTGACGGGACAGTGCCTTCAGCCAGGCTGTGCTCCATAACGTGTTTAGGCAACTCCTGCCTTCTGACCCCTCTGTGTTTAGGCTACTGGATTGCTACTTCCCTAGTTAGGGTTTCATTGCGGCTGCTTGCAGCTCTTGCTGAGGGAACCTTTTTGTTTTGGGCTATAGGTTCAAGGTAGCCTGTAGCTGTGGAGTCCCATATGTGAGGACTGACTTCCTGCTTGTTCCCGGAGAAAGCGTAGTTACTCACCTGTAACAGGTGTTCTCCGGGGACAGCAGGAATCAGTCCTCACAACCCACCCTCCTCCCCTTGGAGTTGTAGTCCAATTTTTTTTCTTCATTTGTTTGCCGTTTATTAGCTATGTCATTTGACTGAGCAAGATGGCACCCTTGGGCAGGGAGGGGACCACGTATTCTTTGAAAGATGGGGATTTGCTCCGCGTGGGCTCCGTCGGCGTCACCCATATGTGAGGATTGATTCCTGCATAACTATTTTTAATATTAACCTCAAGATGAACTGCAAGGCTTTAATTTGTCTTTTCCTAAGGCCTAATGACTTTTTGATGAAGATAACCAGTTAAACCTGAAAGTGAATTAGACCGCTTCTTTTTTTTTCTCACAATGCGTAATCAAACTTTGGAATTCATTATCAGAGGATGTAGTAAAAGCTGTTAGTGTAGCTGGATTTAAGAAGTTTGGACAAGTTCCTGAAGGAAAAGTCCATAGCCCATTATTAAAGAGTATCTGGAAAATCCACTGCTTACCCATTGGATAAGTAGCATGGAATCTGTATACATTTTGGGAACCTCACAGGTACTTGTGACCTGGATTGGCCACTGTTTGAAACAGGATACTGGGCTTGATGGACCCTTTTATCTGACCCAATATGGCATATCTTATGTACTTATATTCTGTCCCCTTAACAAGTTTAAGAGCCTTAAATCGGACTATTCCTGGGATAGGTGGATGGATGGGAGGGAAGGAAACATTAACAGAAAGCTGTCTTGCTTCACAGTGCCCTAACTGACTTTATAAAAAAACTGAATTTTAAAATATATACACATTTTATCAGCTTAAACTCAAATTCCTTTTATCACAAGATTTTGAGAATTTCCAAGCAGGTAAATACTTACAAGTGCAGATTCCTTCCCTGCTGGAGCATCTCCTTTCAGTAGTCCACTGCTTGGCTGAATATCTAGCACTTCTGAGTGTGGATTCTTATCTTATGCCAATTTGAGTACTCTGGAGATTGACAAGCTACTGTTTCAGCCTATGTCCATACATGGTTAATACTGAGATATGAAGTTGATTGATAGTGCATGCACTGCAAAAGATGATAAATATTCAGTTTTGTTTGTGGTTTATCATACGTTAGCATGTTTCTGATCCGTAGGCTGGATATCTGGCTTTTATGTCTCAGCATTTCATTTTAATCCTGGCAATTCATATTGTTTTGAGAATATGTCCAAATTTTCTTTTTAACATTGTAATGAGCTATTAAAGCTGCAGATCCTACTTCTAACTGTATTTTTTGTTTGTATTTTTGTTCTCTTAGGTTGGGTCATCTGGTATGTGGAGGTTGCCTGGATCAACGGTGGAAAATTATTTTTCTGGATTCTGTTGGTTTAAAGACAGCAGCAAGAGTTGATTCCTTCTTTTTTTGTAATTGAGAGGATTTTTATTGGACTCATAAAAGACAATGTAAATTGCTTTGAGATCTCTGCCTTTTCTCGAAAGAACCAGTTGCAAGTGAGCTAAACAATCCCTTTTCCCCTTTTTAAAATTTGTTTCTCAAGCCTTCAGTTTAAAGGAGCCTCTTTGGCTTGCATCATCTTGGGGCAGGATTACAATTTTATTTCACTTCTGTTAATACTGAAAACAGAAGTACCTTGAAAGACTATAGTAAGGTGACACATCTGAGTCTGGATTTGATTAGGTTATTTACCCACTTGATTAGGGTTTAAATTTTTTTTCTGTGGAGGAATGGGTTATTTTAGATAGCTGGTTTTCAAAATTAGTGACTGGAAGATGGCTCTGACAAAAGGGAGGTATTTGTTGCTGTTTTTTTGTGTGCAGCTGGTGGTCATGGCCTTGCTGTACCGGCAGAGTTATAGAAAGCATATGGCTTATTTGTTAGGAATTTTTTACAAAGGGGGTAGCCCTTCTTTTTTGGGACAGGGTTCCCTCAACAATTCATCGCATCCTAGTGAAAACTACGCCAACTTGAGCCTGATTCTGAAACCCGATCTGCTGGAAGTAGAGCTGCCGAGCTGCCCCGAGACCTCACCTTTCATAGGTATGGTGTCCCACTCTCATCCCCCTTGTCCTTAGGCTCATAGTACTTGCAGTTGGAAGAACCTGTGGATGAAGTGCAAGAAAATACAAGTACCCTGAGGTGCGATGTTGACGTGCTATCATAACTTTTTTTTTATGCCAAGCTTAAAATTAAAAGCAATGAGAACGTTTGAGTTTGCTTGTCTTTATTTATTTATTTATTTAACACACATTTATATACCGCATCTACCAGAGTTCAGTTGCGGTTTACAGTAAACAACAATCAACAAAGCAAGTTTGTTTTACATAGAACGTCATATTATAAATATTAAGAGTAACAAAACAGCATATGTATTAAGGAACAAAGTAATTAACTAAACAGAATGTGTTGTTTAAACAATGCAAGACAATGCGGAACAAAATAAACTATATACATATTCATATGGAAGTGGTGGGGCATAAGAGATTGGATCATCAAATGGGTTCAGCTAAGTGTACTATCTGTAAGAGTGAAAAGGGTTTTATTTGAAACAGTCTGGTACCTGTTTAGCCTTTGTCTAAAGCGGGTGAGGGATTATCTATGTTGTTGTAGTGTTTGGTGAATAGGTAAGTTTTCAATTTTTTGCGGAATTCCATGATCTCGGTTAGTGTTCGTAGCTCCTCTAGGAGTGAATTCCAGATAGTTGGGGCTATGTGAGAAAAGGCTCTATTGTTTGTTGATTTATGAGCTTTTGTGTGATCTTTTGGAATCCTTAGTTTGTTTAAGTGTCCTTTTCTGGTTCTTTGCGTATTAGGTTGCATAGTGTGGTTGGCGCCATATCATATAAGGCTTTGAATGAGGTTATTATTGTTTTGTAAATTATCCTGCTTTGTATTGGTAGCCAATGGAGGGAGGCTAGTATTGGTGTTATGTGTTGGAGTGAATTTACTTTCAATATAATTCTAGCAGCTGCGTTTTGTGCTAATTGTATTCTTTTGATGTTTTGTTTTGATATACCTATTAGGATTAAGTTGGCAAAATCAAAGTGAGGAGTTATGGTGGCCTGGATTATATTGATAAAGTCTTGTAAAAATACTAGAGGACGTAGTTGTTTGAGGATTTTGAGTTTGAAGTAAATTTTCTTTATGGTATTGCTAATGTGGGTTTCCATCGTAAGGTGTGTGTCAAGTATAACACCTAGATATCTTATTTCATTTTTTATTTTAATTTCTTGGTTTTGGAGTGTTATGTGGGTTGGGGGGATAAAGGATTGATTCTTAGTCACGATTAGAACTTCAGTTTTAGCATGATTTATGTGGAGGTTTTGTGCTTTTAACCAGGTTGTGATTTCATTTTAGCAGTCCGATAGGAGTTCCTGAGCGGTAGTCTAGTTTAGTCCTCCACATCTGGGTAGTGCCCCTCCTCCTGCAGCACGGAGACTGGACCAATCAAAATCTTGCTGTCATTCAGTATCCTGCTGGAGCTCCCATCAGCCCCCCCGTGTGTCCAGTCTCCGTGCAGCAGGAGGACTTGTGAGCCTGTAGCTGGGCTCACTTAGGGACTTGAGGCAACACTTGTTAGTTTTTTTTTCCTTGGGGTTCAGTTTTATTTGTCTGCTATACCTTTGCTTTTATTTTGTAGCTGTCCCTTTAATTTTGGTAAGCAGCTTTCTGAAGGGGGGGCTGTTTGAGGCTCTTACTCTGCCCGCTTCTGCTCTAACAGTCTGTGAGGGAACTGCAGACAGTGGCTGACTATTGATCTCCCTCCTGGACAGTACGGAGGTGAGATCTAGTCTGCACAGCCCCATTGCTACGGGTCAGCCAGCCGTAGGATTCTCACGGCGCAGGCTGCTTGCCCTTGTAACTGCTGTTTCTCTGACAACTTGGAGCGGTACCGTGGTGCCGTCTCTCCTCAGCGTTTCGTCGGAAGCGCAGCCTTGCAGACCGCGGTGAGTTTTACAGCACCAGCTGTGCTTTTAGCGGCGATTTTACTTGTTTCTTTGTTTTGGGGCTGTTTTCCGTGTCGGGCTGCGGATCGTGCGGTTTTTCAGCATTGTTTTACTTTTCCCGCCGTTTTTTTTTTCCTCAGCGTTGGGTGCCGGCGGCCATTTTATCGAGCCGGCTTACTTTAGTTTCCCGCGTTTTTTTCGGTGGGGTGAGGGGCGCCTGCGGCTGCCCTTTCTGGTTCCTGGATTTGTTTGCAAGGCTGAAGCCCCCTGTCTCATCTGATTACTTTTCTTCTTTAAAAAAAAACAAAAAAAAAAAACGGAGTGAAGGCAGTCACGTCAAGGCCTTGTCCTGCAGGTCTTTTCAACTGTGTTCTCCGCGAGCCTGCTTATTTCATGGCATCCAGGCCCCAATGTTTGGTCTGCGGTTCTCGCAGAGGGGCTGTTGCAGATTCTGGGGTTTGTAAGGGCTGTTCTTCTGTTTCTTCGGCCCTCGAGCTCCAAATGGCTGACAAAGTGCTTTTGGATCCAGGTAGCCCGGCCAAGCAGCCTGTCAGGGGGCCATCTCCTGGGTCTCCATTGCCAGTCTCTCCCGAGGCGTCGAAAGGACAGGGGCCTTCCCCCGACGCTCCGCCAGGCTCTTCTTCGCTGGGTTTTTCACCTGATTTTGTTCTCTTAATGCATCAGGCCTTCCAACTCGGCCGTCTGGGCAAGATCCCGGAGTCCGGGGTGGCTGCTTCGCCTTTTCCTTCCCGTCTGGGGGACGACACTCAGTGTTCGGTGTCTCAGCCAGTTAAGCGCTCTCGCTTATCCGTTGAGTGTGCTGACGCTGATTGGCCGGAGTCTGACCTGGCGCTGGAGTCCGACGACCTTGCTGATGCGTTGGAAGAAGGAGAGATTCCGGATTCCGAGGATCAGGCGCGGATCATTCGGGTATTTCGGAAAGAGGAGTTGGATCCGTTGATTACGGAGTCCCTTCGGGCCCTTAATTTGGCCTCCATCCCTTCGGCGGAGGATGAGGGTCTGGAAGATCCCCTCATTCAGGCCGTGCGTGACTCTCGGATGGTTTTTCCCGTCCATCGTGTGATAACTCAGATGATTCAGACTGAGTGGGATCAGCCTGAGGCTGGGCTGAAAGGCATTCTTACAATGCATCGGTTGTATCCTCTGGCTGACAAGGACAAGGACAAGTTTCGGTCTCCGCGAGTTGATGCTCTGGTTTCGGCAGTCACTAAAAAGACTACAATTCCGGTCGAAGGCAGTGCGGCTTTGAAGGATCCGCAAGACAAAAAGGTGGATGGTCTCTTGAAGCAGGCCTTTGAAACCAATGCCTTATCTTTGCAGGCCTCTATTTGTGGGGCCTGGGTGGCTCGAGCCTGTTTACGGTGGGCTCAGCGTTTACGTCAGGATGCCCACTTTGACCAACAGAAGATGCTCGAAGTGACCCGTTTGGAGTCTGGTTCCGCTTATTTGGCGGATGTTCATTATGACTTGATTCGCACTTTGGCTAATAGTATGGCATCCTTGGTGGCGGCACGCCGGTCTGTTTGGTTGAGGAATTGGTCTGCTGACAATTCCTCTAAGTCGCGACTCAGCAAGCTTCCTTTTAAAGGGAAGTTGCTGTTTGGTGAGGATTTGGATAAGCTAGTGAAGGATTTAGGAGACTCCAAAGGAGGTAGACTGCCTGAGGATAGACCTAAGCTTGGCAGACTTGCACCTCTCCCGAGAGGATCTTCCCGTGACTTTCGCAGATTTCGCTCTCCCTGTTTGTGGAGTTCCCAAAGGAGCCGTGTTGGGTACCGTTCTCAGGGATTTCGCGGTTTCCGGGGAGCCGGAAGGGGTTTTACCCCTGCGGCCTCCACAGCTTCCTCCTCTTTCTCTCGTAAGCCACAATGACGCCAGGCACCTTCCGGAGAAGTGTCCCGTTATCGGGGGCCGTCTTCGGAATTTCTTGTCAGCTTGGGCCCGAATCACCTCCGATCAGTGGGTTCTTCTCTGCCTCTTCTCAATGTGGGCAGGGGGGCTGGCAGATCTGGAAATTCTGTCTCCCAGCCGCGGCCCGCACAAGGAATCCGCACTTCGCTTGACGGTGGATCGACTTCTCGCCTTGGGTGCAGTAGTTCCCGTCCCGGCGGCCGAGCACGGGCTGGGTCGTTACTCTATTTATTTCGTGGTGCCAAAGAAGGGCGGTACTCTCCGTCCCATTCTAGATCTCAAAGGGGTCAACCGATGTCTTCGCGTTCCTCATTTCTGCATGGAAACTCTCCGCTCCGTCATTGTGGCGGTTCGGAAGGGGGAGTTCCTCACGTCTTTGGATTTGACCGAGGCTTATTTACACATTCCCATCCGACCGGTCCACCAGCGTTACCTCCGGTTTGCGTTCCCCTGGGGACACTTTTCAGTTTCAAGCTCTGCCTTTTGGATTGGCAACCGCTCCGCGTACATTCACCAAGATCATGGTAGTAGTGGCGGCGGCGTTAAGGCGGGACGGGATTCTGGTCCACCCTTACCTGGACGACTGGTTGATTCGTGCGAAGTCCAAAGAGGAGAGCTTGCGGGCTACAGAAAGAGTGGTGTCTCTTCTGCAATCTCTAGGCTGGGTGGTGAATATGCAAAAGAGCCAGTTGGTACCGACTCAGTGTCTCGAATATCTCGGGGTTCAGTTCGACACGGCGAGAGGGTTGGTTTGCTTACCGCTCCGGCGTGTTCAGGCCTTGCAAACCCTGGTCAGAGTCTTCCTCAAAATGTCCGCTCCCTCGGCTTGGTGGTACCTGCGCGTGCTGGGGACGATGGCGGCTACTCTGGAGGTGGTTCCCTGGGCCCGGTTTCACATGCGACCTCTCCAGAGAGCGCTCTTACGACGATGGTCAAACCAGTCGGATTCGATCAACAAGCGCTTGCCTTGTCCGCTCCGGATTCGTCAGGCGCTCCGGTGGGGGTGCTCCCGGACGTTGCGTGCGGGCATGCTCATGTTTATCCGGGGGCTTCGGATCTCTGTTGGCGGAGATGTGGGTGGAAGGGTGCTCTGGCGCACATCTGGTGGTCTTGCCCTCGCGTTCAAACCTTTTGGAGGGGGGTTCAAGCTCGTTTACAGCAACTTATTGGGTTGAGCATTCCATGGGACCCGGGTATATTTCTCTTTGGGGTTGCTGTGCCTGGGGCATGCAGCCCCCAGCTGGCCTTGCTTCGCCATGGTTTGAATGCGGCCCGCCTGTCGCTAGCTTCTGTTTGAAGGCGGGCCCTCAGAACAGCCTCAGTGGATCCCGGTGATTACGGATGCCAGTCTCCTCGGCTGGGGTGCCCACTGCGAGGGTCACTTCGCGCAGGGGACTTGGTCGGCTCAGGAGGTTTCCTGGTCGATCAACCGGCTGGAACTTCGCGCGGTTCGGAAAGCCTTCGACACACTTCTGCAGGGAGGAGCGGTCCGGGTTCTGTCGGACAATTCGGCGACGGTAGCCTACATCAACCGGCAGGGCGGCACGGGCAGTGTGGCCTTGGAAGAAGAGGCAGAGGCATTGTTCCAATGGGTCGAGCTTCGTCTGTCGGCGCTGTCGGCAGCGCATATCGCGGGGAAAGACAATGTCATGGCGGATTTTCTCAGCAGAGTGCAGGTGGATCCCAGGGAGTGGGAGCTACACCCTCAGGTCTACGCGCAGATTGTTCGCCGGTGGGGTCCTCCGCTGATGGACCTCATGGCGACGTTTCAATCGGCCAAGACGGGACGCTTCTTCAGCAGGCGAAGGGAACCCATGTCCGAGGGCATAGACGCCCTCATTCAGAGCCGTGGCCCAGGAACGGCCTTCTTTATGTCTTCCCGCCGTGGGCGTTGATCGGCAGAGTCATCCAGCGCATCGAGGCGCATGGCGGTCGGGTGTTTGCTCGTGGCTCCGGATTGGCCTCGGCGCCCCTGGTACGCCGATTTGGTACGCCTGGTCGACGGGCATCCCTGGAAGCTGCCGGTTCGAGCGGATCTGCTGTTGCAAGGTCCGCTGCAGATGCCTCAGGTGGATCGATTCTCGCTTACGGTTTGGCCATTGAAAGGGCTTGCTTGAAGAAAAAGGGTTATTCTGACGCAGTGATCTCTACGCTGCTGCGGGCTCGCAAGTCTTCCACTTCCCTAGCATATGTCCGCGTGTGGCGCATTTTTGAGGACTGGTGTTCGCGTCGTGGTGTCCGTGCAGCGACGTCTCCTGTTTCCATCATTCTCAATTTTTTGCAGGACGGGTTTTGATAAGGGCCTGGCGGCCAGTTCTTTGAAGGTCCAGCTAGCGGCCCTCGCCTGCTACAGGGGCAAGGTGCTAGGGGTCTCGCTGGGGAGACATGCGGACGTCCAGCGTTTCTTGAGAGCCGTCGGCCGTCTCCGACCTTCCCGCAGGATTGTCGTTCCCTCTTGGGATTTGAATTTGGTCTTGAAGGCTTTGGCTGTTCCACCCTTTGAACCGTTGCGGCAAGCGTCAGTCAAGGATCTTACTCTGAAAACTGTTTTTCTCGTAGCCATTTGTTCAGCGCGGCGAATTTCGGAGTTGCAGGCGCTTTCGTGCCGGGAGCCGTTTCTGTCTTTTTCGCATGATCGCGTGGTATTGCGACCAGTGCCGTCTTTTCTGCCTAAAGTGGTCTCTCCCTTTCATTTGAATCAAGCTGTCTTTCTTCCCGTTTTTCATTCTGATACAGCGAATGCGGCTGGGGGCGGTCTGCATGCCTTGGATGTTCGACGGGTTCTCCGCCGTTATTTGAAAGTTTCAGAAGCCTTCCGTAAGTCGGATCGCTTATTTGTTCTTTTTGGTGGACTGCGCAAAGGTGAGGCTGCGGCCAAGTCGTCTATTTCTCGGTGGATTAAGGAGACTATTGCTGCCGCTTATCTTCTGCAGGGTCGAGAGGTGCCCGTGGGGCTGCGGGCGCACTCTACTAGGGCGCAAGCGGCGTCGTGGGCCGAACATGCTTTGGTTCCGCCTGTGGAGATTTGCAAAGCGGCTACTTGGTCATCCATGCATGCTTTCAGTAAGCACTACCGCTTGGATGTTTCGGCCGCTCGGGATTCTTGCTTTGGGTCGGCGGTTTTGCGTGCCGGGTTGCAGGGTCCCGCCCGTTCCTAACTGCTCTGTTACATCCCAGATGTGGAGGACTAAACTAGACTACCGCTCAGGAAATGGAAATTACACTTACCTGGTAATTGTAGTTCCTGAAGGGTCTAGTTTAGTCCTCCTTCCCTCCCCTGTCTCAGTTTTCTGATTCCTGTCGGCGCGCTAGCAACTAGGTGAGGGTGCGCTCTTTCAGATTTTGTCGGAGGACTTTCTTCCATTGAAGATTTCAAACATGATTTTCTGGTTTTTTTTATCTCGCTGGCTGTCTGCGGGCTTTCGCGGGCGACGGAAGCGCGGTGCAGAGTATAGGCTTCCTCGTTTGGGGAGGGGGTCATTTTCACAGCGCAGGGATGTTATTGGTACATAGTTCCTGTTTATATTTTATTCAAGTGTTGCTTCTTTGAGTCTGCTTTGTTAATAGGTCACTGGGGGGCTGATGGGAGCTCCAGCAGGATACTGAATGACAGCAAGATTTTGATTGGTCCAGTCTCCGTGCTGCAGGAGGAGGGGCACTACCCAGATGTGGAGGACTAAACTAGACCCTTCAGGAACTACAATTACCAGGTAAGTGTAATTTCCATTTGAAGCGGTAGATTGGGTATCGTGAATGGAATATACATCATAATATCATCTGCATATAGATGATATTGTACTCCAAATTTTTTAAAAATGTTGCAGACTGGTTTTATGTAAATATTAAAAAGTAGGGCTGATAACGCTGAGCCTTGTGGTAAGCCAATTTCTTGTTTATATATAGTTGAGGTTTGATTACCAATTCTTACATTTTGCGTTCTATTATTTAGGTAGGAAGAGAACCATTTATGTACTGTAGAGTTTATGCCTATTTGTCTCAAGTTGTTGAGCATTATTGTGTGGTGTACACTATCAAACGCAGCTGATATATCAATGAAAAGTAGAATGAAGGCCTGTTTATGGTTGTCAATCCCTCTTAGGAGCGCATCGATTAAAACTGTAAGGAGTGTTTTCAACTCCATGGCGGGGCCGAAAGCCATATTGTTGCTCGTCAAGTGGGTAAGATGAGTCTAGAAAGTCCTGTGCCTGTAATTGAACCACTTTTTCAATTATTTTTGCCAGAAATGGTATGCTAGAAATGGGTCTGTATGATACTGGAGAGGTTTTATCAAGTTTGCTGTTCTTAAGGATCGGGCGTATTTGTGCATGTTTGAGTGAGGGTGGGAGGTAACCTTGAGTTAGAGAGAGGTTGACTATTGGGAGAATGTAGGGTAATAATACTGGGAGTGTGTTTTTTATCCATGTTACTGGACATGGATCCAGGTAAGAAGTAGTAGTGTTGAGACTGGAGATGATATTTTTTAATGTCTCTTTAGATATGGGATGAAACTCTGACCATTCATCTAAAGGCTGGAGTGATATGTTAATAGTGTCTATAGACATTGAAGGCTTTTTTGCTTTGTTTTGATAATGATAAGCTAAGGTTTGTACCGAGATGTCAGTAATTTCATTGCCAGAAGCTGGAGGGTTGGTTAGATTTCTGACAATGGAGAATAACTCTCTTGGTCTGTTGTATGATTTTGATAGTGTTTCAGCGTAGTATTTTTTCTTTGTGCTGTCCAGGGTTTCTTTGTATTTAGTAAGGTGGTTAATGTATATTTCTTTGTGTATAGTCAATTTAGATTTGCGCCAGATGAATTCTAGTTTTCTTAGGTCCCTTTTCATTTGTTTTAGATTAGTATTGAACCATGGTTTGCTATTAGTCTTAGAGTAGGCGCTCTATTTGTGTGATTAATTTTGGCTGCATTGTTGATGGTTTCATGCCAGTTTTTGACAGCATCATCCAAGTTTGTTGCAGGTGATAAGAGGTGGGGGATTGTTAAATCAAGGAATTCTGTATTGTTAAACTTTTTAAATCTTGTAGTCGGGACACTTCTAGTGTAGTTATTAGTACTAGTGGAGGGATATGTAAGATTTATTTTGATAATAGAGTGGTCAGACCAGGGTATCTGTGTACATTCTACGGAATTTGGATCGATTAGTTTGAAGAGTGTATTAGGAAGAAGAACAAGATCAAGTGTTCCACCTTTGATGTGTGTAGATGTGTTTATTATTTGATGATAGTCTATGTCGGATACAGTGTCAAAGAATAGTTTAGAGTCCAATGTTGGTAGTGAAGGAAGGTTAAAATCACCCAGCATGATTATAGGGTATTGTTCAGTGGATGAGCTGAGGAGTTCAATAAGAGAATCAAGACAATCTGCCTTTTGATCTGGGGGTCTATATACTAAGCAGAGTTTCATGAATCCAATTTTTATTAATAATGTGTCTGTTATTAGCTATGTTTGATTGGATTATTTTGGCACTTAATACCTTTTTCGTCATCATTAATACTCCTCCGCCTTTCCTATTAGTTCTATGTTTGTAGAATGTGTCATAGTTCTCATTACTAAGTTGATTTAGGTAGACTGTATCGGTGTCAGAAAGCCAGGTTTCAGTGACACATAGTATGTCTGGCTTTAAGTCAGTTCCTGTTCGGTAATCCAGTTTAGTCCTCCAACATCGGGTAGTGCCCCTCCTCCTGCAGCCGGGAGACTGGACCAATCAAATCTTCTGTAGTATATATGCAGCAGGAGCTCCCAGAAGTCCCCAGTGTGTCCAGTCTCCCTGCAGCTGGAGGACTTCTGTGCCCCTGCTGGGCACGCTAAGTGACACTTGAAGGAGCAACACTAGTTAGTTAGTTCTTTTGGGGTTTATTTCTGGTCCTTTATATTCTATTTCTTTTGCTAGGTAGCTGTATCTTTAAAAAAGAAAAAGACACAGGAGACTTTCTGGGGAAAGCCAGACCTGCCTTGGGCTCCTGCCTTTCTGCCTGGGAATCTCTGAAGCCTGGGTTGAGCTCTCCCCAAGGCTGTTCGGGGAAGAGCCATACCGGCTGCAACATTGCCTGTCACTTGGAGAAGTGGGCTGAGTTCCTTGCTGTTCCCAGAGCTGGTAGGAATTTTCCTTGTTTTAAGCTCTCTGTTCTTTGCTTGGGCAGAGGCTCTGTCGGCTCCCCTGGCTTCCAAATTGCACTTTTTCCTGCTTTTTTTCGCTTGCCCTGTATTAGAGGGTCGTTTTCTTTCTTTTCCATATTATTTGGGTACCTTTGTATTTTCGCGCCGTTTTTTACCGCGGGTGAAAAAGTGCGGCGGCCATTTTGGATTTCTAAAGTGTGCTTTTTAAGGGCACTTTTTAACACTTGCGCACGGGTTCCCCTGGTGTTTTTGGGGTTTCTTTTGCTGGCGATTTTGCTCAGGGCACCCCTAGGATTCTGGGGAGTATTTTGTTTACTGTAAAAAAAAAAAAAAAAAAAAGGTTTTAAATTTAATACTGTGCTGAATTGAATAAGGTTAGTCCCCTTGGTGTGGGCTTCCCTGTTCCTGTTGCCTTATTTTTCCCTGAGAGCAGGTGGCCTGGGCATGGCTGCCAAACCTCAGTGTGTAATTTGTGGCTCCCGCAGAGGTACAATGACTGACTCTGGAATCTGTAAGAGCTGTGCTGCAGTTTCTTCAGAACTGGAGCTGCCTATTGAAATTAAGGAACAGCATGTGCCCGGGGACCCTTCCCTTTCGGGGGACAGTGTCCCTTCACCGAGCATCCTTCCTTCTGGTCTGGGCCCGGCGTCTAATACGTCGGTCCCTGAGCTCCAGCAGGCGGCTATGGTAGCGTCGCCTATAGACTTTTCCCCGGATTTTGTTCTTCTCATGCATCAGGCCTTCCGCTTAAGCCGGTCTGGTCATTTGCCGGAGGCTTGGCCCGCCTCTCTCCCCCCAGCATCCGCGGGGGGGGTTCAGCGGTCTTCCCAACCCGCGGTCAAGCGGCCCGGGTTGGGGGACCAGGATCAGGGCGCCCTTTGCCTCCCGGATTCCGAGACTGAGGGGGATCCGGATATTGAGGCGGAGGAGTTAGAAGACGGAGAGCTTCCAGAACTGGAAGATCAGGCTCGCATCATTCGGGTGTTTCGAAGGGACGAGCTGGTACCTTTGGTCACAGAGTCTCTCCAAGCACTTAACCTCTCTGCGGTGCGGCCGCTGGAGGAGGAGGGTCTCGAGGATCCTCTCATTCAGGCGGTCAGGGATGCCCAGGTAGTTTTTCCTGTGCACCGAGTAGTTGAGCAGATGATCCATGCGGAATGGGAGCAACCGGAATCCGCTTTGAAAGGGATTCGGACCATGAATCGTCTTTACCCCCTTGCAGACAAGGACAGGGACTTGTTTAAGTCTCCACGGGTGGATGCTGCCGAAAACCACCATCCCGGTTGAAGGGGCCGCGGCCCTGAGGGATGTTCAGGACAAAAAGGTTGATAATTTGTTGAAGCAAGCCTTCGAGACCAACGCCTTATCGTTACAAGCTTCTATTTGTGGGGCGTGGGTAGCTCGAGCTTGTTTGCGATGGTCGCAGCACCTGCGCTCGGGGTCCGGTATGGACCAACAGGGGCTGTTGGACGTTACCCGCGTGGAGTCGGGATCGGCCTACTTGGCGGATCTGTGTTATGATTTAATACGCTCCCTAGCTAATAGCATGGCCTCCATGGTAGCGGCACGACGGTCCATCTGGTTGCGCAATTGGGCGGCCGACGGTTCTTCCAAGTCTCGCCTCAGTAAACTACCCTTTAAGGGCAGGTTGTTATTTGGTGAGGCTCTGGATAAGTTGGTGAAGGATCTCGGTGAGTCTAAGGGTGGTCGGCTTCCAGAGGATAAGCCTAAGCTTAATAGGTCGCCCACCTCAGCGCGCGGCCAGTTTCGGGATGCGCACAGATTTCGTTCTTCCCGGCTGTGGACTTCGCAGCGCGGTCGTTTTGGAACACGTCATCAAGGGTTTCGTGGTTTCAGAGGAGCGGGAAGGGGCTTCTCCGGAGCCGCCTCTTCCTCGGCCTCTTCCTTTAATCGCAAGCCACAATGAAACGAGGCGGGCTCTAGAGGAAGACCCGGTCATCGGGGGTCGTTTGCGCGACTTTCTTCCTTCTTGGGCCCAAATTACGTCAGATCGGTGGGTGCTGCAGATTATAGAAGAAGGTTATGCCCTAGAGTTTGCGCACCCACTTCCGGATTCGTTTGTTCTGTCTCCCAGCAAGGGAGCTCAAAAGGCGCGGGACATCCGCGTGACCCTGGATCGGCTTCTCTCTCTGGGGGCCGTGGTTCCGGTCCCGCCCTTGGAAAGAGGCGCAGGTCGCTACTCCATCTATTTTGTGGTTCCCAAAAAGGGCGGTTCCCTTCGTCCGATCTTGGATCTCAAAGGCGTGAATCGCGCTCTCAGAGTACCGCACTTTCGCATGGAGACCCTGCGGTCAGTCATCGTAGCGGTGCGTCAAGGGGAATTTTTGACATCCATCGATCTTACAGAGGCCTATTTACACATTCCCATCCGGCCCTCCCATCAACGGTTTCTCCGCTTTGCGCTCCCGTGGGGCCATTTTCAATTCCGGGCCATGCCGTTCGGACTCGCCACGGCTCCCCGCACCTTCACAAAGGTAATGGTTGTAGTCGCGGCGGCGTTGCGCAAGGAGGGCATCCTGGTCCATCCATGTCTCGACGACTGGTTGATTCGAGCGAAGTCCAGTCGGGAGTGTGTGCAAGTCACGAGCAGGGTGGTGGATCTCCTTCGGTCCCTCGGATGGGTGGTGAACGAATGCAAGAGTTGTCTGTCTCCGTCACAGGATCTCGAGTATCTGGGAGTCCGCTTCGACACAGCAAGGGGCTTGGTGTGCCTTCCGGAGCGACGCGTGCTGGCGTTGCGGGCTCTGGTCCGTCTCTTCCGGGGGATGCCAGCTCCGTCGGCGTGGTGGTACCTGCGGCTCCTCGGCACGATGGCGGCAACCTTGGAGGTGGTGCCTTGGGCGCGCTTCCACATGCGTCCGCTGCAGAGTGCTCTTCTGCGACGTTGGTCCAACCAGTTCGACTCGCTGAACAAGAGATTGCCTTGCCCAAAGACGGTTCGCCGATCCCTCCGGTGGTGGCTCTCCGCCGAGAACCTGTCGCGAGGGATTCCCTTGGAGCCTCCTCTGTGGGTTCCGTTCACGACGGATGCGAGCTTAACCGGCTGGGGGGCTCACTGCGAGTCCCGCTTTGCTCAGGGGGAATGGTCTCCCCTGGAGGCCTCTTGGTCGATCAACCGTCTCGAATTGCGGGCAGTCCGGCTAGCCCTGGTGGACCTGGAGACCCTGGTTCTCGGACGGCCGGTGAGAGTCCTGTCGGACAATGCGTCCACTGTAGCTTACATCAATCGCCAAGGGGGTACCGGCAGCGTGGCCCTGGAGGCAGAAGCGGCGGCCTTGTTCAACTGGGTGCAAACTCGCCTTCCAGCAATCTCGGCGGCTCACATTGCGGGCGTAGACAATGTCCAGGCCGATTTTCTCAGCAGAGTGCGGGTGGACCCCGGAGAATGGGAGCTAAACCCACAGGTTTACGCACAAATCGTCCGGCGGTTGGGTCCACCCATCATGGATCTCATGGCGACCTTTCAATCAGCCAAGACAGGGCGCTTCTTCAGCAGGCGAAGGGAGCGCATGTCCGAGGGGCTCGACGCTCTCATTCAGCCGTGGCCAACGTCCGGTCTTTTTTATGTCTTTCCTCCGTGGGCTCTGATCGGCCGGGTCGTACAACGTATCGAGAGCCACCGGGGTCGCGTGTTACTGGTGGCCCCAGATTGGCCCCGGAGGCCCTGGTATGCCGATCTGGTCCGGTTGAGCGACGGCGTTCCTTGGCTCCTGCCCGCTCTACCGGCTCTTCTTCTTCAGGGTCCCTTGCGGATGCCCCAAGTGGATCGATTCTCGCTTACGGTTTGGCCATTGAGAGGGCTCGGCTGAAAAGGAAGGGCTACTCCCCCGCGGTGATTTCTACCCTTCTGCGGGCGAGGAAAACGTCCACTTCTCTTACTTACGTTCGGATTTGGAGGATTTTTGAAGACTGGTGCTCCCGGCGGGGAGTCCGGGCGGCGACGGTTTCAGTGCCCGTCGTTTTAAGTTTTCTTCAGGAGGGTTTCGATAAGGGCCTTGCGGCTAGTTCCCTAAAAGTCCAGCTGGCGGCTATCTCGTGTTACCGCGGCAAGGTTTTGGGTCGTCTGCTCGGGGCTCATCCGGATGTACGCCGATTCCTTACGGCTGTTTTTCATTTGCGGCCCTCCCGCAGAGTTTTCGTTCCTCCTTGGGACTTGAATTTAGTTCTGAGGGCCCTGGTTCGTGAATCTTTTGAGCCCCTGCGCAGGGCGTCTCTGAAAGATCTCACGCTGAAGGCGGTTTTTCTTGTAGCCATCTGTTCGGCACGGCGCATTTCAGATCTGCATGCATTGTCCTGTTGAGAGCCTTTCTTGTCTTTTTCCGTGGATCGGATCGTTCTCCGTCCGGTTCCTTCCTTTCTGCCAAAGGTGGTGTCTCCCTTTCACATGAATCGGGCAGTGTTTCTTCCAGTGCTTTCTTCGCAATCTGTCGGGTCAACGGACAAAGGTCTTCTCCGGCTCGATGTGGGTCGTACGCTCCATCGTTATTTAAAGGTTACCGAGTCTTTTCGGAAATCTGACCGGCTTTTCGTGCTCTTCGGGGGTGCGCGTAAAGGGGAAGCGGCGGCTAAAGCCTCCATTGCTAGATGGCTCAAAGAGGCGATCGCGTCCGCGTATCTGTTGCAACAGCGGTCTGTTCCGGAGGGTCTGAGGGCTCATTCTACTAGGGCTCAGGCGACCTCTTGGGCGGAGTATAGCCTGGTTCCGCCGGCAGATATCTGTAGGGCGGCCACTTGGTCGTCTCTGCATGCTTTCAGTAGACACTATTGCTTAGATGTGTCAGCGGCTCGGGATTCCTGTTTTGGTTCGGCGGTTCTGCGCGCCGGATGGCAAGGTCCCGCCCGGTCTTAACTGCTCTGTTACATCCCGATGTTGGAGGACTAAACTGGATTACCGAACAGGAAATGGAAATTACACTAACCTGGTAATTGTAGTTCCTGGAGGGTCCAGTTTAGTCCTCCTTCCCTCCCGACTATCTGCTAATGTGGTGCGGCGCGCCTTTCCGAACGGTTGATATTAAGACGGTTCCTCTTGCCGTTCGGTCCCTCTGTGGCAGCCGCGTTTTTTGCAGAGGCTCTTCCCTGTCTCGGGGGTTCAGGCAGCTCCTGAACTTCTGGTGGGGAGCGGTGTTTTGATTCCTGAGGCGTCGGTGCCGGCGCAATGCAGTGTTCTGACTTCCTCGTTTGGGGAGGGGGTTGGATATTCCTTGGGGGGGAACAAATTGTTCTTTAATTAGGTCATTTTGTATATTAATCTAATATGTTGCTTCGTTAAGTATGCTTTGTTACTAGTACACTGGGGACTTCTGGGAGCTCCTGCTGCATATATACTACAGAAGATTTGTTTGGTTCAGTCTCCCGGCTGCAGGAGGAGGGGCACTACCCGATGTTGGAGGACTAAACTGGACCCTCCAGGAACTACAATTACCAGGTTAGTGTAATTTCCATTTATCAAATCATTAAATATGGGAAGCTTGTTTTTCATTGATCGTGCGTTAATAAGGATACATGAAAGGGATGTAGAGTTATTGGGGCATGGTCCTTTGATTGATTGGTGTGAGCTTGTTTGTTTTATGTGAATTAGTCTATGGAGGTTTATTCTTGGATGGTTGTTTGAGTAAGTGTGTCCAATATGGTAGTTGTTACGGGTATGTGTGTGTATTATAGAAATTGTCTTATAATTTTTGCTGTTTAAACTTAGTGTTAGGTCAATAATGAGTATTGCTAATACTATACAGGTGTAGGATAATCTTATTAGCATGATGTTTGTACGTGGCATTTTAAAGAGTAGGTCAAACTTATTAACAAATATGCTGTTAGCAATGTCAAGAAGTGTGTGTGTCTCTTGCTAGAAGTAAGCCGTTTGGCTACTCTATAACTGGTGACAATAGGTTAACACTGGTAGCAGTGATAATCAAAGCAGTGGTAGTCAAATGTTGGCAACAGAAGTCTATTGTGTGCGTCAGCGGTTATCAACAGAGATCAACAGTAGTAATCTGATATCAACAGAAGCCTACAATAGTAATTTGGCATGCGCAACAGCAGTTATCAATCTACAATAGTGATAATCTCTGCAGTTATCAGTCTGCAGTATTAATAATCTATTAATAGTCTCAATTTTCTAAGTCTGGCAACTTGCATCTATTTCCTGTAGCAGTGATATTCAGTCGAGGCAGCACAAACATAAGTTACTGGCAACAGTATTAAATTCTGACAGTAAAGTAATAATATTGTACTGGCAGCAGTAGGGAAATCAGCAGTAATGTATTATCAGTAGATAAGCTAGAATTACTGGCAACATTAGAGACTCAATAGTAATATGTTAGCAACAGAATAATTCAGCAATGAATTATTGGTGAATGTAGTAGTGAAGTTAGTTACTGACAACAGTAATACAATCTGATAGTGAAATGTTACAACGTGTTACTGGCAACAGTATAAGAATCAGATAGGCAATTTTAGTTTGTTAGGAATAAGTCTGTTATAAGTTGCAATTGGTTGGATATACTTGCTGTGTGTTGGTGGGCTGTCAGTTCCTTGATTGTACGCGAGCTCGACCCAGAGGGAGCTCAGCTGTACCAAGGGGGAGGTGTAGTCTCAGCGTCGTTTTTTCTGTTATGTTTCTGTGAAGATCTTGGAGGTGCCTTTGCCTAAGGGCCGTGCCAAAGGGCCCTCTTGCGCGGCCCTCAGGCGCGGGCCCGCAAGATGCTCTGTGACACGCTGCTGGAGGGGTGGAGCCAAAAAGCAGCTTCCCCCGAAGAGCTCTTTTGTGTGCAGCAAGGTCTTTGTAGCTGGCTTGCTCTTTTCTTGCCGCTGATCTGCTGGAGCAGGGCAGGCTCCCTTCGATGAGGCTTCGACTCGGGTAGATGGCTCAGCTCCTCCTGGAGCTAAGCAGAGCAAGAGAGAATCCTGTGCCTGTGGTGCTCTCCTTTTAAAGCGGAGAGCTGGGCCCCGATTGGGCAGAGATGCTCTGTGACACGCTGCTGGAGGGGTGGAGCCAAAAAGCAGCTTCCCCCGAAGAGCTCTTTTGTGTGCAGCAAGGTCTTTGTAGCTGGCTTGCTCTTTTCTTGCCGCCGATCTGCTGGAGCAGGGCAGGCTCCCTTCGATGAGGCTTCGACTCGGGTAGATGGCTCAGCTCCTCCTGGAGCTAAGCAGAGCAAGAGCAGAGCGGTCTTCTGGGATCTGAGCATTTGTGAAAGTTCAGCGACAATGGTTAGTAATAAAATGCTGTTGCCTCCTGCATAGTTTCCGAAGTATCCTAATTCATTCCTTTGTATTGTGCCCAACAAATGTTCTGCATGCCTTTCCGTTGATGTGCAATGAGAACATATTCTCGACCGTTTTTCATGCTTAGAAGCCTCCTCATGTTATCTGCTCCTTCCTGGGTGTCTATTGCAGATTCCTAAGCGTCTCTCCAGTCCAGTCCCTATCTTCTGGGTTGTGCCCCCCCTTCCAGCAGCGAGGGGACTGAGCACGTCATCTTCTTTTGATGACCCTAGGGTGCATATAGTACTGGCACCTCCCACCAGCTTCAGTTTTGCTCAGTCTCCAAAGCAGCTGGAAGGGAGGCAGTAACTTAGAGTAGATTACTGAAGAGACTTAGATAGGGTTTTTATTTTAGTTACCTTTTCTGTTTATATTTATTTCTTAGCAGGCTTAGTTTATTTATTTTACTTCTCTCAGGGGCCTTTGCTATATTATCCCTCAGAGGATAGGGGAGGGGGAGTTTGGCACCAACCTTTAAGTAGCGGTCCTTGCCGTCTCCTTCTAATTGTTTCTGGCAGTGCCCCGGCCACGTGGAAGAGGAGGACGTTGCCTGCAATCTGCCGTCAGCCCCAAGGCCCCGGAACATCTTCCCGCCGCGTTGCCGAAGCCCTTCAGGCGGCTGAGCATGTGGGCGGGAAGATGCCTGCAGCCGCGGCGATTCCTGAGAGAAGGAAGCTGAGCCGGTGAGCAGTGCAGACAGAGGCCAGATTGAGGCTGCGACTGACCACGCGGTTGCAGCAGATGTGCGTCGGAGGAGCCGCCCGGTGGAGGAAAGCTGGTAGGAGCCCTTTTTGTTTTGCGCGCTTTTCTTGGCGGGCATTGCACAGGTTTTCGTTTAGGTGGCCCTGTTAAGAGGTCCTTAGCAACAGGGGGTTCCTGGCATTGAGGTGAATCGGTAGTAGGTGCAGGAGCCTTTGGGGTTTTTTTCCCCCCTTATAGTATAGTTAAAAATAAAAAATAAAAAAAAATTTGGATTTAGAAATTATGCCTAAGGCCCAGTGTTTGCTTTGTGGCACCTAGAAGGGGACAGTATCAGAGGCTGGGATCTGTAGAGGCTGCGCAGCGGAGGCAGCCGAGGGGGAGCAGGGGATACAAGGTATTCCTCAGGATCTTCTTGTTCTCAGGAACCCGGGAACACTCTGGAGGTCAGGGGTCAGTCTGCTCCTGCCCTTCCGCCTACGCCGGAACAGTTGGCCATTCCCCTGGCGCAACCTTGGGCCTTCTACCTCCTTGGGTGGCCTGGAGGCTAGCAGCAGAGGAGATTTCTCCCCGGAATTTGTACTACTGACGCATAGAGCCTTTTGCCTTCGCAAACAAGGAACTCTGGAGCAGGGGTTGGCACTAGGCAGTGCTATAGGCCATACCTTGGACGCTGGAGAGCAGGAGGAAACAGGAGTTCCGTCAAAGCGGGCTAGGCTCTTTTACAATGGGGTTCTCTGCCCCCCACTGTCTGAGAATCAGGAGGGTGAATCCTCAGACAGGGAGATGGGGGAGGACGAGGAAGAACTTGAGGAAGGTGAGACTTCAGAGAAGGAACAAACTAGAATTGTTCGCGTCTTCCGCCGGGAGGAATTGCTGGCATTGATTGGGGAATTCCTAAAGGTTTTTCAAATATTTATTTATTTTATTTTATTTATTTAGCTGCATTTATATCCCGCTTTTCACCGGGTCAAAGCGGTTGGGGGATAAATTTAACACGGAGTGGAGGAGTGGCCTAGTGGAGTGGGCAAGGTACTTCAGGCCGGAAGGTCGGGGGTTCAAATCCCACTAGAGGACAGCAACCTTGGGCCGGAAGGACTGGGGTTTCTATTCCCACAGGTGCTCCTTGTGGTCTTGGGCAAGCCACTTAACCCTCCATAGCCCATGTTCCCTGTAAAATAGTTATCTCCAAGTTATAACACCCTGTTCAATGTAACTTCAGTTTGTTCAATGTAAACCGCACTGATGCAGAATAGCGCGGTATATAAGAGAATGTAAATAAATAAATAAATAAATAACACGAGGGGATATGAGACACATGCACTAATACTTACAGGGAACATGGGCAATGGAGGGTTAAGTGGCTTGCCCAAGACCACAAGGAGCACCTGCGGGACTAGAAACCCCAGTCCTTCCGGCCCAAGGTTGCTGTCCTCTAGTGGGCAGCAGCAGAATGGGATAGTGTTGACGGCGGAGGATCACATTTCTGTGACAACGGCAACAACACCAAACTTAAACTGCGCGGAAGGAAGGCCCGGCAATCTACTTCTGTATCTTGCCATGAAAACCCAATGGATAGTTAAAACAAAACAAATTGTGCTATGGTGCTGGAAGATGAGACTCCCAGGTCGGAAGGCACTCAACTAGCTACTGGGGAAGAGCTGAAGACTTTTCAGAGTAAAGCCAGCATTTATGATGTGATTGGATCAAAGCCCTCGGGAAGTCTGACTGCTGATGTAGCTGCGCATGAAATGAGAGTCAGAAGCTGTAAAGATGTCTTACACATTGGAACATGGAACGTACGAAGCATGAACCAAGGGAAGTTGGAAGTGGTCAAGAATGAAATGGAACGTGTACAACTTGATCTGTTGGGTGTCAGCGAACTGAAATGGACTGGCATTGGGCACTTTGCATCAGATGATCACATGGTCTACTATGCTGGAAATGAAAGACAAAGAAGAAATGGTGTTGCATTTATAATAAAGAAGAAACTTGCAAGAACTGTAATGAAATACAATGCAGTCAGCGAACGCTTAATCTCTATTCGTCTACGAGGATTGCCTATCAACACAACTATAATTCAAGTATATGCCCCAACAACAGCTGCAGAAGAGAATGAAATTGAAGAGTTCTATGAACAAGTACAAGCTGAAATTGACAGAACATGCAAACAGGATATCCTGATAGTCATGGGTGACTGGAACGCAAAAGTTGGCAACAAAGAAGAAGGCAAAGTAGTTGGAAAATATGGACTTGGCAACAGAAATGAAGCTGGAGAAAGATTGATAGAATTCTGCAAGACCAATGATCTATTCATCTCAAACACCTTCTTTCAGCAACACAAGCGACGACTGTACACATGGACTTCACCCAATGGATTATATAAAAATCAAATTGACTACATCTGTGGAAGTCAACGATGGAAAAGCTCTGTAACATCAACAAAGACAAAACCTGGAGCTGACTGTGGTACAGATCATCAACTACTAGTATGCAAACTCAAGCTAAAGTTGAAAAAGAGCAAACCACTCATGAATGCACCAAAATATGACCTTGAGAATATACCACTGGAATTTAAAGACTGCCTGCAAAATCGATTTGCTGCCTTAGATACAAATGACAGAGCTCCGGAAGAGTTATGGAATGACATCAAGAAGGTTGTGCTGGAAGAAAGCGAGAAGTCTCTACAAAAGGTGAAAAAGCAAAAACGGCCAAAATGGATGACGGAAGAAGAAACTCTGAAAATTGCCCAGAAACGCAGAGAAGCTAAAGCCAAAGGAGAAAGAAAGACAATCGCAGAACTCAACAGAGATTTCCAACGTGCAGCAAGACAGGACAAGGAAAAGTACTACAATGACACTTGCAAGGAAATAGAAGCAGAAACTATTAGAGGAAGAACAAGATCGGCTTTCCTAAAGCTGCGAGAGTTAAAGAAAAAGTTCCAGCCTCGAATTGGAATGTTACAAGATGCTCAAGGTTCTATGTTGAATGATGCTGAGAAGATCAAGAAAAGGTGGAAGGAATATACAGAGTTTTTATATGATAAAGATCAAGTGGACCAACAGCCGTTTCAACCTATACCTTATGATCAGGAACCATTGGTGATGAAAGAAGAAGTTGAAGCAGCATTGAAAGCCTTAAGAACATAAGAACATAAGAACATAAGATATGCCATACTGGGTCAGACCAAGGTCCATCAAGCCCAGTATTCTGTTTCCAACAGTGGCCAATCTAGGTCATACGTACCTAGCAGTTTCCCCAAGGGACACAGGTTCCGCAATGCTCGTATTGGTTCAAGCATTGATATCCTGGGTCCCTTCTTAATAATGGTTTATGGACCTTTCCCCCAGGAACTTGTCCAAACCTTTTTTAAACCCAGCTACACTAACAGCCTTTACTACATCCTCCGGTAACAAATTCCAGAGTTTGATTACACGTTGAGTGAAAAAATATTTTCTTTTATTAGTCTTAAATAGTTTACCCTGTAGCTTCATTGCATGTCCCCTAGTCTTTCTATATTCTGATAAGGTAAACAATCGATCTACGTTTACCTGTTCCACTCCGTTCATTAATTTATAGACTTCTATCATATCTCCCCTCAGCCGTCTCTTTTCCAGGTTAAAGAGCCCCAACCTTTTTAGCCTTTCTTCATAGGAGTAGCCTTCCATCCCCTTTACCATTTTGGTGGCTCTTCTCTGAACCTTTTCTAAAATTGCTATATCCTTTTTAAGATATGGAGACCAGAATTGCACACAATATTCAAGGTGCGGTCTCACCATGGAACGATATAGAGGCATTATAATATCTTTTGTTTTATTTTCCATTCCTTTCCTTATCATACCTAGCATTCTATTTGCTCTCTTGGCCGCCGCTGCACACTGGGCCGAGGGTTTTAACATGGTATCCACAAGGACGCCTAAATCTTTTTCTTGGGTGGTGGTTCCTAATGTGGAACCTTGCATCGTGTAACCATAGTTTGGGTTGTTCTTCCCTAGGTGCATAACCTTGCACTTCTCCACATTAAATTTCATCTGCCATTTTGATGCCCAGTCTTCCAATTTATCAAGATCCTCTTGCAATTTTCCACAATCCTCCTGGGTTTTAACAACTTTAAATAGTTTTGTGTCATCAGCAAATTTGATAACCTCACTCGTTATTCCACTTTCCAGGTCATTTATGAATATGTCAAAAAGCAGCGGACCCAGCACAGATCCCTGGGGTACACCACTATTCACCTTTCTCCATTGGGAAAATTGGCCATTTAGCCCTACCCTCTGCTTTCTATCTTTTAACCAGTTCCTGATCCACAGTAGTACACTGCCTCCTATCCCATGACTCTTTAGTTTTGCCAAAAGTCTCTCATGAGGGACCTTGTCAAAGGCTTTCTGAAAGTCCAGATACACAATATCAACCGACTCACCTTTGTCCACCTGTTTATTCACTCCTTCAAAAAAACATAACAGATTAGTAAGACAAGATCTTCCTTGTCTAAAGCCATGTTGGCTGTCTCCCATTAGGTCATGACTATCTATATGCTGAGTAATTTTATTCTTTATGATGGCTTCTACCATTTTTCCCGGTACTGATGTCAGGCTCACCGGTCTGTAGTTTCCCGGATCACCCCTCGAACCCTTTTTAAAAATTGGTGTTACATTGGCGATCCTCCAATCCTCAGGTATTAGAGATGATTTTAATGATAGTTCACAGATTACTGATAGCAGGTCTGCAATCTCAAATTTCAGTTCTTTCAACACCCTTGGATGTATACCATCCGGCCCAGGTGATTTGCTACTCTTCAGTTTATCTAATAGTTGTAGGACATCTTCCCGATGTATCGATATTTCCTTCAATTCTTCCACACCTTTAAATACCACTTCAGTCGTGGGTAACATCCCTACATCTTCCTCAGTAAAGACCGAAGCAAAGAATTCATTCAGTCTCTCCGCTATCGCCTTGTCGCCTCTTAGTGCTCCTTTAACCCCTTTATCATCTAATGGACCAACTGACTCTCTCATGGGTTTTTTGCTACGAATGTACTTGAAAAGGTCTTTATTTCGCGTTTTTGCTTCCGCAGCAAGCTTCTTCTCAAATTCTCTCTTTGCCTGCCTTATCAATGCCTTGCATTTGACTTGCCAGTGCTTGTGCTGTTTCCAGGTTTCATCATTTGGCTCTTTTTTCCATTTCTTGAAAGATGCTTTTTTGGCAACAACAGCCTCTCTGACCTCAGCTTTAAACCATGCTGGCAATTTTTTGGACTTCCTTCCACTTTTCTTAAAGCGTGGAATACAGCTGGTCTGGGCTTCCAAGATAGTATTTTTCAACAACACCCAAGCTTGATGTACGTCTTTAACCTTTGCAACTGCTCCTTTTAGTTTTTTCTTAACTGTTTTCCTCATTCTATCATAGTCTCCCTTTCGAAAGTTAAGGGGTAGTACTGTGGATTTCCTTACTATCCCTCCTCCACTAATTAAATCAAAGGCGATCATGCTATGATCACTATTGCCAAGTGGCCCCAACACCCTTATCTCTTGCACTACATCTGGTGTTCCACTAAGGACTAGGTCTAATATTGCTTCCCCTCTGGTCGGTTCATGAACCAGCTGCTCCAAGAAGCAGTCATTTATTTCATCTAGGAACTTTATCTCCCTAGCATGTCCTGTTGTGACACTGACCCAGTCGATGCCGGGGTAATTGAAATCACCCATTATTATTACTGCACTGTAACTTTTGCTAGCTTCCTTGATTTCTTTGAGCATTTCATCATCCATTTGTTCATTCTGGCCAGGCGGACGATAGTACACCCCCACTGCCATCGCCTTCCCCTTATCAAAGAACAAAGCACCAGGCATTGATAGCATTCCCATAGAAGTATTGCAGCAATCTGATGCAGCTGTTACCGTACTTACAAGGCTCTGCCAAGAAATATGGAAGACAACATCATGGCCAACTGACTGGAAAAGATCTGTGTTTATACCAATACTAAAGAAAGGTGATCCAACTGACTGTGGAAATTATCGCACAATCGCTCTGATCCCACATGCCAGCAAGATTCTACTGAAGATTATTCAAAAGAGACTACAGCCATACCTAGAACAAGAACTACCTGAAGTGCAAGCAGGGTTCAGGAAAGGGCGAGGAACGAGAGACATCATTGCGGATGTGAGATGGATCCTTGAAAAGACTAAAGAATACCAAAAGGATATCTATTTGTGCTTTATCGACTATAGCAAGGCTTTTGACTGTGTAAACCATGAGAAACTCTGGGCCACATTAAGAAGCATGGGTATACCAGAACACCTGATCGTTCTCTTGCGTAATCTGTACATTGATCAAGAAGCAACAGTTCGAACAGAACAAGGAGAAACAGAATGGTTTAAAATAAGCAAAGGTGTAAGACAAGGCTGCATACTTTCCCCCTACCTGTTTAATTAATATGCAGAACAAATCATCAGAGAAGCAGGACTGTATGAAGACAACAGAGGTGTGAAGATTGGTGGAAGACTCATCAACAACCTTCGCTATGCTGATGATACCACATTACTGGCTGAAAGTGAAGATGATCTGAAACATTTGCTTCTCACAATCAAAGAACATAGTCTCAAAATGGGTCTGCACCTTAATGTAAAGAAGACAAAGATCATGACAACTGGCATAATCAACAGGTTCATCGTTGAAGGAGAAGAAATTGAAATCGTGAACAACTTTAACCTACTTGGATCAACTATCAATAAAGAAGCAACAAGCAGTCAAGAAATCAGACGACGCATTGCTCTTGGCAGAATGGCTATGAAAGACCTAGATAAGATTCTCAAGAGCAGAGATGTCTCTCTCCATACAAAGATTCGACTTGTTCAAGCCATGGTATTTTCAATAACATCATATGGATGTGAAAGCTGGACAGTGAAAAAGACAGACAGGAAGAAAATTGATGCCTTTGAATTATGGTGCTGGCGGCGAATACTGTGTATACCATGGACTGCCCGAAGAACAAACCAGTCGGTACTAGAAGAGATCAAACCTAAGCTTTCTTTAGAAGCTCAGATGACAAGACTTCGACTTTCATACTTTGGACACATCATGCGAAGAGAGAGATCATTAGAGAAAGACATCATGCTTGGCAAGATAGAAGGTCAACGCAAAAGAGGAAGGCCAGCAATGAGATGGATTGCTACAATAACAGCAGCTACGGGTACCAGTCTGTCAACAATGAGCCGCCTGACTGAAGACCGAACACAATTTAGGATAGCTATCCAGAGGGTCGCCATGAGTCGACTCCGACTCGACGGCACTTAACAACAACAGTGGGATTTGAACCACCGACCTTCCGGCCTGTAGTACCTTGCCCCAACCACTAGGCCACTCCTCCCTCCCCTAAATATGGCAGCGAGAGTCCCAGCAGAGGAAGAGGCGCTGCAAGACCCGCTGATCCAGGCGGTTAGAAAATTGCAGAAGGTTTTTCCGGTACACCAGGTAGTGAAGCAAATGATTCAGGAGGAATGGTATCAACCTGAAATTGGGGCTGAGAGGGGTTCGGTCTATGGCTCCATTGCCAGAAGGGAAGAAGGAATTGCTTCGTTCCCCCAGAGTAGATACGGCAGTGGCGGCAGTCACAAAGAAGACCACAATCCTGGTAGAGGGCAGTGCTGCCCTCAAAGACACCCAGGATAGGAAGCTGGACATGCTGTTAAAGCAAGCGTTCAACGTTAGTGCCCTGGCTCTCCAGGCGTCCGTTTGTGGGGCCTGGGTAGCCCGGGCTTGGTTGCGGTGGTCACAACAGCTTCAATTGACTGGGGATCCCATGGCTCAATCATCAGGGGAGGCGGCTAGGATTGAATCTGGAGCTGCCTACTTAGCCGATAGCCAGTATTATCTCGTTAAGAGCTTGGCCAAGAACATGGCTTCAGTGGTGGTGGCTCACCGCTATCTTTGGTTACGCAACTGGCTCCCATTTAAGGGAAAGCTTCTCTTTGGGGAGGACTTGGAGAAGCTGGTAAAGGGTCTCGGGGAGTCTAAGGGAGGTAGACTCCCCGAGGATAGACCTAAGCAGAGTTGGCTCCCCGCTCCGTCGTGCTCTCGGCCAGAAGAGTCACTGAGGTTTCGGGGTATCTCCAGGAACAAGCAGGAATGAGTCTTCACATGTGGGTACGTCGGCCCCGACGGAGCCCGCACGGGAATGCTCCCCAGCATCCAATCAGAAGGCTTTTGGGAGCATCCCTCGCGCCTGCGCGGTGGCTTCCCGCCCTTCCTACTGCCTCTCCCCAGTTTTCGTTTTTTCCGCGGAGCCGGCAGGACGTACCTCCTGTCACCGCAGAAACTTTTTCTTTAATTTTCCCTTTTTTCTTGTTTTTTGTGGTCACAGCCTTTTTCCCGCCGACACCGGCACCACCACCGGTGCCTTATTCTTTCTTTTAATCACTTTGAGGTAAATTTTTTCCTCGAGTCCCTTCTGAGGACTACCGGGCCTTTCCAGCATGGAGCCTTCTTCCCCTAAGAAGTGCCTTCACTGTGGAGACTTAGTTTTTTATTTAGACTCCAATGCCTGGTGTCTCTCCTGTTTGGGCCCTGATCCCTTTTCCCCCGGTCCACCGGGCTTCAGTATCGGGAGAAGACCTTCCCTTTTTCGGGTGTCCCTCGATGACGTTTTTCCTCCGAAGGTGCGGTCATCGGTTTACTCTTCTCTCCAGGATCAGGTAACCCAAAAACAGTCTAAGACTAGCCAAGTCTTGAGGGGTGAGTCTCATGCTCGGCATGATGATGGCTCCGGCCTCCCCCTCAAGTCCCCCTTGGCAAATAAACCCCGGCGGGAGTCTCCGGGCTCCAAAGCATCCACTGGGTTTTGGGTTGTTCCTGGGGTTCGCTCCTCACAGAACATTCCCGAGCCATGCTCGGGGGTGGTATCCGTTTCGAGCGGTGCCGATTCCCCGGCATCGGCGCCGGCGTCGAGTGCTCCACTCTTCGCCAGGGATTGTCAGCTGGTGTCCTCGGTGCCTTCGGGGCCGATCGATTCGACCCAGTCTGGCTTTCCTGCATCCCAGTCCTGCGTGGGGGTGGTACCGGCTTTGAGCGGCACCGCCTCCCCGGCGTCTGCATCGGTGTCGAGTGCTCCACTCTTCACCCGGGATCGTCACCTGGTCCCCTCGGTACCTTCGGGGCCGATCGATCTGACCCGGGCTGGCGTTCCTGCACCCCAGCCATGCGCGGGGCTGGTGCCGGCCTCGGACGGCGCCGATCTCCCGGCATCGACGCCGGCGTTGAGTGCTCCGCTCGTCACTAGGGTTCGTCCTCGGGGGGCCTCGGTGCCTTCGATCGATATGACCCAGACTGGTTTTCCTTCGTCCCAGCCAACCACGGAGTTGGTTCTGGCATCAAGTAGCACCAATGCCCCGGCATCGGCGCCGGAGTCGAGCGTTTCACTCCGCACTGGGGCTTGTCGTCGGGTAACCTGGGTACCCTCGGGGCCGATCGGTACGCCCTGGAAGGTTTTTCCTCTTGGTACGCCTGGCTCGGGGGGGGGGGGGGTACCGGCGTCTAGCGGTGCCTATCTCCCTACATTGGCGCCGGTATCAGGTATTCCCCTCTTCACCGAGCGTCGTCCTCAGCGGTCCTCGATGCCTGCGGCACCGATCGATGCGATTCCGATTCGCTTTCTGGGATCGGCATCGCCGACACCGCCACCACCGCCGGGGCCCTCTAGGAGGGCATCGATAACCTCGCTCGGTTCGATGCCCAGCCTCGAATCGATATCCAGTCTAGACGACTTGGTTCCGACACGTTTCGGAACCGATCTCTGTCCCTTCCAGCGACGCAGTACCGAGGATAATCACCACTGCTCTCCGGTTGCCTCGGAATCGCTTCGGCCACCTCCGCTGTCTGCTCCGAGGGCATTGCCGTCCCCGAGGCCGGGGTCGGGCCGATGCCGATTCCTGCGGTTCCATCGGTGCCATCGATCCTTTCGATGCCTAGCTTGGAATCAATACCAGGAACCGATGATGCAGTACTAACTGCCTCGAATCGGGACTGTCGGTATCCTTCTCCGTCTAGCAGGATTCCTTTTGTGCACCAGTCCGGTAGGTCTTCTGGTGTCCAGGCAGCCTCCCCAGGAATAGCTCCTCTGGGAGATCCTTCTTTTCAGGATTTTCTCCTTGACATGGCAGACTTGCTTGCCATTCCTATTCCTGGTCCTTCTCTAAGTCAAGGTCCTGCGGAACAGGCAGCCATAATGCTTCCTTTACATCCTTCCTTGCAGGATCTTCTGGGGGTTTGGCGGTCGCCTTTGAAGGTTCCTGCGCCTTCTACAGCTATGCATGTTCTGTATCAGGTGCACCCCTCTCCGGGGTTTCAGAAGCACCAACTTCCGCATCATTCCATTGTGGTGGAATCGGCACTGAGGAAGGTCGGCAGCAAGAAGAAGCATTCTTCTTGTCCTCCAGGTCGTGCATCTAAAGCACTTGATACCTTTGGGCGTCAGACCTTCCAAACGTCCATGTTGGCTTCTAGAATTATTTCATATATTTTTTATATGAGTCTGACACTTCGGGAGGTCACAGAGAAATTATCTCTTTTGTCTCCTTTTTTGTCAGAAACTAAGGCCTCTGACTATTCCTTGCTTCTTAATCATTGCAGGAATATCTCTTGGTTCCTTTCTCGTGCTTCTCTAGACTCTTTTGAGTCTGTTGGCAGGTCCTCTGCTATTGCCATTGGAGCGCGTCGTACAGCCTGGCTGCAGGCTTCAGACTTGTGCAGATGGGCACAACATAATCTGGGTAATTCTCCATGTACTGGAGAAAACCTTTTCAATAGCGAGGCTTTACGTCAGGTTGCTCAGTGCTCCGCTGACCTTCCTAGCGCTGGAAGCCATCCCAAGCCCTCTCTTTCCCCAGGAGGTAGGAAATGTCCTACCAAACCTTCTTTCCCAAGGAAGAGAAAGTTTCATCCTTCTGCCCATCCTCCAGGTGTACCCAAGCAAGGGACATCTCACCCCGGTCTGAAGTTCCCGGACTCGCGCCAGGATACTCATACCAAGCAGCCATAGGCTCCTGTATGCGGCAGTCTACAATTAACTTCTTCTTACCAGAAGTTTATTCTTCCAGCTCTACACTGGGGTTTCGTTTCAGTATGACAAGTGGTTAGGATGCTTTTGTCCAGGGGTTAAGGTATTCTCCCTTTCTTCGTTTGTAAAGGGAGATCACCACTATCCCATGATAGTTTCTGGCCTCACATGGACATTCTATCCTTCAACTGGCTTACCCTAGGGTACGTCCTCCGAACCCCTCTCTTCCTTGGTTCCCCTGCTTGAGTGGGTACCATACCGAAACATCTCTCTCTCTCTTCCAGTGTAGACTTTTACTGCTATCCTTCAACGCATGTTCTGAACAACTCCTCCGACAGGGCCGGAAGATCTCCGCTCCCTTGTCTGTTCTCCCTGTTTCATACAGAAGAATCCCCTTGTTCTTTTGTTCAGTTGTTGTGCGTGCAGGAGTTGCAGTGAGTGCTTAATGCTTCTGCAAGCTGCTTCAACTATCTTGCGTACTAACACTCACTGCAGGCTATCTTCTTCTAGCCATATCCTTATCTAGGAGGTGGCGACGTGTCTGACTCCTGTCAGTTTTATCTCATCCTCCTCCTGCACACTGCTCTCTGCAATCTTCAGAGAAGCTTCCCATAGGGCATTGGACTTTGTCTCTGAGGGTCTTCCATATAATGGAAGAGGCTTATATAGTCACTCCATGGCTATATAGATAATTATACCCTCTTGTCTCCCATTATGGTACGGCAGACAAGTTTTTTTTCTGCGTGAATGTCCTGGGGACACATCAGAAGCCTAAAGTACTCCTGACGTGCTCTTACCAGACTGATATTATCCTCTGTTCTTCACGCAACCATACTGCTAATCCCACTGATTTGCATCCCTGCACCACAGAAATAGATTCTCTATACTCCTCGGGTGGTTTCACCCCTATTTGGATGGAACCTTTCACGTCACTTTCCCCAGGTGGACGTTCTTCTGTGGCTCAGTTGCAGGCCCGGATTCTCAGTATTATACTCATCTGTGTAGGTAGGTGTCCTCTGCATACATGTTTTAGTACCTGGGTGGGCATTTGCCATGCCCATCTATATCTAGATATATATCTATCTACGTTCTATATAGATATATATATCACATCTGTATAGCTGTGTATGTAGCTCCCTACATATATTGTCAGACGGCTGCCTGGGTGAGAATCTTCACAGTCTTGACAATGCATATATTTATATGATTTTTGCAAGGTATTGTGGGTAATGTAGTTCATTCACACCAGACACAGCTGCTGACAATAATTTAGTTGTGCACAAGTGTTAAAGCCAATAAGATACTTCTTTATTTATGGGGTTATTTCTCCCAGCACAGATATGCTTGGTAGCACATAAATTAGGTTCCTTTTCGCTTCTCCGGGCCAGTCCAGGGAAAGGTAGGGTTGTCAATCCCCCATAGTAACTGAGGACTGAAGGCTCCAAGCTTTTACTGTGAGGTGAAGCCACTCCCCCTTCAGGCAATCTGTCAGTCTTTCAGTCCTCAGTAACTATAGAGGATCGATTTTATCTTCTCCCTCAACATTGCTTGTAATTTTTATTTATTTTATTGATTGGCTCTAGCAGGGCTGATCCTTCCATAGTCCTTTCTTTTAATTCCTTTGGCAGGCTACTATGCCTTTAAGAGCTAGCTGAAGCAGGAACGGGCATTCTTTACACAGTGTGAGGTAGAGCCTGCCTCTTTCACTGTCCCGTTTCAAATTGCAGAGTGATACTGGGGGCCCCAGCTTTCTCCTCTTGCTCTACAGCTCATATTCCCTTCGGACAGCTGTTTCTCAGCACTACAGGGGCTCCGGTTCATTTTTTCAGACTCGGGTGAGTGTTTCAAAGCTTAATTGATTTTTTTTCCTCTGGCTTAGAACCGCGGGATCAGTGGCGATTTTGGCGGGTTTTTTCTAGCGTTTCTCTCTTCTTGGCATTTGTTTTAGATTGCTGGGCTGTATTGTGCACTTTCAAAAAGGCTGTTTTAATGTCTGAAAAAGCTAATATTAATTTACCAGAGACTAGTTTAGTAGCAGAAAAGGCGGGAATGGCGGCCATTTTGACTGCACCGGGCAGTGCTCTAGCAGAGCATCAGAAGCCTCACAAACGTAAAACAAAGTCCTCTAAGGACACAATTCCTGCAGATAAGCCCTCTATTTCTTCTACTATGCCTCAGGAGCAGATGCTTTCATTTTTTTCACCTGAATTTATTCTAGCAATGCATAAAGCATTTCTTTTGCACTCTACTCAGCCTTCAGAGTTTCCTGCTGTTCCTGTTTCAGTCCCAGTTTCTCTCACGGTTCCAAGTGCTGAGGATCCAGGAGAAGGAACTTCTAATTCTCAGGGCTTAGTTACGGATCCGTTGTTATCGCAGGCATCTTTGCTTGTTCAGCAGGGAGATCCTGAAATCCTGTCAGACTCAGCTATGGATTTTGAAGCTGAGGATTTAGAGGATGGAGAGATAGCCTCGGGTCAGGACCCTAATATTTTTTGGGTTTTCCGCAAAGAGGAACTCTCTGCTCTAATTTCCCATTCTTTGTCAGCACTGCACCTACTTATGCCAGCACCCTCTCAGGAGCCTTTGGAGGATCCATTGCTGCAGGGTTTTAAGACGGAGCAGAAGTGTTTTCCCTTGCACCGAGTTATCAAACAAATGATTGATTTGGAGTGGCAGTGTCCGGAAGCTTCGCTGCGTGGCAGCCGAGCTTTGTCTCGCTTATACCCCCTGCCTCAGGAGGTAAAGGATTTATTTCGCATGCCAAAGGTGGATGCGATTATCTCTGCAGTAACCAAAAAGACTACCATTCCTGTGGAAGGCGCAGCAGCCCTTAAAGATTTACAAGATAGAAAATTGGAGATACTGCTAAAACAAGCTTTTGATTCTAGTGCTTTAGCGCTGCAGTCTGCTATTTGTGGAGCTTATGTGGAGCTTATGTATCTCGTGCTTCCATTCGTTGGTTACAGGTAGATACTTCCTCTGAGACTCCGTCTGCGGTTCCAGATGTCGCAAAATTGGAGTCTGCCGCGGCTTATACGGCAGATGCTTTTTATGACTTGCTGCGCATGGCGGCTAAAAACATGGCTTCACTAGTGGCGGCTAGACGATTTCTGTGGTTACGTAACTGGTCAGCAGATGTTTCCTCGAAGTTACGTCTTAGTAAATTGCCGTATCAAGGAAATTTGCTATTTGGTGAGGCCTTAGAAAAAATTGTGAAGGATTTGGGAGATTCTAAAGGCGGTCGTTTGCCTGAGGATAAGCCCAAGCCTACCCGATCGAATTCCAGTTTTCGCGGTTCCGGCCGAGACTCGCGTAGATTCCGGGGGGCACGTTTTGCACCTTATTCCAGAGGACGTGCCACCTTTCGAGGTCATTCCTTTCGTGGAGCCAGAGGTTTTAATAGATCCTATTTCGCAACCTCTCAGCCCGCGGGAAAAAAGCCACAATGAAGGTTTGCTGGTCCAGTCGCTACTGCCTGTGGGGGGTCGCCTTCAGCAATTTCTAGCGGCCTGGACCAACATTACTTCCGACAAATGGGTGTTAGAAATCATTCGGGAAGGGTATGCTCTGGATTTCGCCAGCCCGTTGTTACCCGCTTTTATGATGTCTCCCTGTGCTCCGGGGGGAAAGCAACAGGCCATTTTGGTCACACTCCATCGTCTGTTGCAGCTGAAAGCTATAGTACCAGTACCTCTAGACCAATACGGTTGCGGTCGATACTCGATTTATTTTGTGGTTCCCAAAACGGACGATTCTTTTCGTCCCGTTTTAGATCTCAAAGGGGTCAACCGTACTCTGCGGGTACCCCACTTTTGTATGGAAACATTGCGTACGGTTATTCGGGCGGTTCATCCGGGAGAGTTTCTCACGTCCATCGATCTCACGGAAGCTTATCTGCATATTCCTATCCGACCCTCGCATCAGTGTTTTTTACGTTTTGCCCTTCCCGTCGGTCATTTCCAATTTCGGGCGATGCCGTTCGGTCTCGCTACAGCTCCGCGTACCTTCACAAAGCTAATGGTAGTGGTGGCGGCGGCGCTTCGGAAGGAGGGTATCAGAGTTCATCCGTATCTCGACGATTGGTTGATCAGGGCCGATTCGAAGGAAGAGTCGGTACAGGCAACGGCTCGAGTTGTTCATCTTCTGGAACAACTGGGTTGGGTGCTAAATCAGAACAAGAGTCACTTGCTACCGGTGCAACAGTTAACCTATCTCGGAGCACTGTTCGATACCGCACAAGGAAAAGTCCTTTTAACCGAAGTTCGCGTGGAAAAGCTATTGCGCCAAGTTCAGGCCTTTCTGAATTTAACGGCGCCGTCGGCATGGACATATTTACAACTGTTGGGTTCCATGGCGGCGGCGCTGGATCTGGTCCCGTGGGCCAGGGCGCACATGCGACCCTTACAGCAGGCATTGCTCTCCCGCTGGTCCCCGCAACTTCATCCACTTTCTCAGCGGCTGCCCTACCCAGACGGGGTACGTCTCAGTCTACAATGGTGGTTGATTCGCGATCATCTCACCGCGGGGATTCCCTTGCAGGATCCGGCGTGGGTATTAGTCACCACGGATGCAAGCCTCTCCGGCTGGGGAGCTCATTGTCTGTCTCGCATTACTCAGGGACTTGGTCCCCAGAAGAGAGCTCTTGGTCGATCAACAGACTCGAACTTCGAGCGGCTCGCTTGGCTCTGCTTCGCTTCGCTTCATTACTCAAAGGAACGGCGGTCAAGATATTCTCCGACAATGCGGTGACGGTCTCGTATATCAATCGGCAGGGCGGAACGAGGATTCCTTCTCTTCTTTCCGAATGTCAGCAGTTGATGGAATGGGCGGAAAGCAATCTCTTGGCTTTATCGGCGGCGCATGTGGCGGGCAAGGAAAATGTTCAGGCGGATTATCTCAGCAGACATATTCTCGATCCCGGGGAATGGGAATTGAATGCGGCCTTGTTTCACCAGTTGACTTTGCGTTGGGGTCAGCCAGTGATGGATCTCATGGCCACCTTCAGCAATGCCAAAGCCAGCCGATTCTTCAGCAGACGCAGGGAACATATGTCAGAGGGCCTCGATGCTCTTGTACAACCATGGCCCCTCGGCAGTCTGCTGTATGTTTTTCCCCCTTGGCCGATGTTAAGTCGAGTTATATAGCGCATAGCACAACACCGTGGCCAGGTGATTCTCATTGCTCCCGATTGGCCTCGTCGTCCTTGGTATGCCGATCTCGTCCGTCTTCTAGTAGCTCCGCCATGGCCTCTTCCCCTCAGAATCAATCAACTACATCAGGGACCAATTCTCATGCCACAGGTGGATCGCTTCTTGCTTACGGCATGGCTCTTGAAAGGTCTCGCTTGTTAAGCAAGGGTTATGCAGATTCTGTAGTAGACACTTTGCTTCGGTCTAAGAGGCCTGGAACTTCTTTAATATATGTTAGAGTCTGGAGGCTCTTTGAAACTTGGTGTTCTCGGAGACAGGTGTCTCCAATGGCTGCTACTATTCCTCATCTTCTCAATTTTCTACAGCAGGGTTTAGATAAAGGTTTAGCTCTTAATACCCTGAAAGTGCATGTTGCGGCGTTATCCTGTTTTAGAGGATTAATTGGCCGACGTCGTTTGGCGGCACATCCGGATGTGCAGCGTTTTCTACGAGCAACCAAACTTATTCATCCTCCACGTCGTCAACTTGTGCCTCCTTGGGATTTGAATGTGGTGTTGGACGCGTTGTCGCGATCGCCCTTATCGTCTCTCTGTGCTAAACAGATCCGAGAGTGTTCTTGGAAAACAGCCTTTCTTGTGGCCATTTGCTCTGCAAGACGAATTGCGGATTTGCAGGCGTTGTCTTGCAGAGAACCTTATCTGCAATTTCTGCCCGAAAGAGTCGTGCTACGCACTGTTCCTTCTTTTTTACCCAAAGTAGTGTCTGTCTTCCATGTTAACCAGTCAGTGGTTTTACCAGTATTTTCTGAGCGCGACCATTCCCCTATGGACAAGGCGCTGAAACACTTAGATCTTAGTCGGGTGTTGAAGACGTACCTTAAACTCTCTCAACCGTTTCGTAAGACTGACAGACTGTTTATTCAGTGGGCCGGTCCACGTAAGGGCCAAGCGGCATCTAAAGCTACGATTGCTCGTTGGGTGCGCTCCGCTATTACGCTAGCTTACTCTGCCCGAGGGCTTTCACCACCTACAGGTCTTAAAGCTCATTCCACACGGTCCATGGCGGCTTCCTGGGCGGAATTGGCCTTTGTTCCTCCAGTTGATATCTGCAGAGCGGCGACGTGGTCTTCCTTGCATTCTTTCACTAAACATTATCGTTTAGATGTTCAAGCCAGGGATGATGCCAGAGTGGGAGCATCAGCTCTTATCGCGGGTTTAGCGGGTCCCTCCCATTCTTAGGTACTGCTTTGGTACTGCCCTACCTTTCCCTGGACTGGCCCGGAGAAGCGAAAAGGAAGATGAAATTAGTCTTACCTGCTAATTGTCTTTCCTTGAGCTCTCTCCGGGCCAGTCCAGGGACCCTCCCTAACTGTTCTTTCGCTTGGCTTGATCTTTGTGAACATACACAGTATTCCATCCTATAAGCTCGCAGGAGATATCTGGGGCTTTTGGTTCACATTTACAACCTGCTTAGTAACCTTTCTAGATAACTAATATAAAAAAAAAAAATAATAAAAAAAAAAAAAAAAAAAGACATCTTGGTCTTGTTATTACTGTTTAAAGACTATGGAACGTTATCAGTTTTTCAAGGGTTAATCTGTTGTTTTTAGAATTTCTTTCTCTTTAGTTGCTTTGCCAGAAGGAGACTGACAGATTGCCTGAAGGGGGAGTGGCTTCACCTCACAGTAAAAGCTTGGAGCCTTCAGTCCTCAGTTACTATGGGGGATTGACAACCCTACCTTTCCCTGGACTGGCCCGGAGAGAGCTCAAGGAAAGACAATTAGCAGGTAAGACTAATTTCATCTTACTTGCTTGCAGTGTTTAACTTGGTAAAACAAAGTCAAAAATCAAAAATCAGGAAAACAACCTTCAAACTTGTCAGGCAATTAGCTAATGTTTTCTTAGCATATCTCTAACAAACGAAAAGCCACAAAGAAAGAAATAAACTGTTCTTGTAAGGTTAACTTCTGATTACTTTCCACACAGATCCAGAAGTAATTCTCTCCTAGCTCACAAGCAATTAGGTGCAGCTCAAATGCTATCAGTTATCCAGCTGAAACCCTTTAGCAGGCTGGCTTTCTACTGTGTGAGTCAAATCCTGCTTCAGGAGCTTTTCTTAGTGGAATAAAGAACAAATTTATATTTCTTTGTGATGGCTGCTGTGCTTTATCACAGAAAGTTACCAACAGAGTTTGGATAGAGAGCAGTCCATATAAACAATATCTTGATCTGCTATTATTTCCCCTTCATCAACAAGCATAGGGTCACTATCATGAATTGGCACAGATGAATCTTTCAATGGAGCACTTTCAGGAGAACACTTATTTCCCTGCTGTCTTTCAAGATTATAGCTAGGGCATAGATCAGTGTTCATACCTGAGCTTCCATTGTTGCTATAGTTCCTCTCTATATAGCCTGGCCAGTATGTAGTCCAGTTCTTATGTCCAGCCTTCCAGTCCTGATCCCTGGACACTGGATCTCTCTTCACATACCTTCTGGCATAGGTCTTAGAGTCCCTTCCCCGTGCAGCCGTCTCCCTCACAGGTAGCCTCTGGTGATTCCTTGTTCTGCAGCACCATTCCTCTGGCCTTCCCCAGTCCAATGGTCTATGCTGGCCCTTGGAATACCTCCCAGTATACGTACTGCCTTGGACTCTTCTAGACCTCTCAAAGGCTTTTCTCCTCTTCCTTCCAGAGGGTTTCTTTCCTTCTCTATCCGTCCGGTTTGGCTTCTGCTTCTGCTGATTCTTCAGATGAAACTGATGATCCTTCTCTGCATATCCAAGGTGATCATGAAGATGGTCATCTGTAGAATAAACTCTACTCTTATTCTGCCTGGATGAGTGCTCCTCCCTAACACAGCGCAGCTGTGCTGAATCAGGCCCTGCCCTTTGAGATGAGTGCTTAGGGATTACCTCATAGCCCTCCTGATTGAACACACGTTTCCCCACTTCAGCTCCTCTAATGGCTGTTGGAAACCTGGTGCATTCTGGGACTGGTAGTCTTTTATGGCAAAATTCTGTTTTCTCATTTCTACCAGCACTGACAGGTTGCTTGTTCAGAGACACTTCACCTTTTCTATAGCTCCTTCCTGAGCTATGATAAGCTTCCTTATCACAATATATATATATTGTGATGGGGCCCGTGGTTAGAGCCCTTATTGCCCTGTATAGGCGGTTGCCTAGGGCCTATGAACAAGTAATTGCTCTGGCTTGATAAACAAAAGAGTCTTTCAGAGCAATTTTTGAATGAAACTTAAAGTGGGTTTTATTCCCCGTCCCGCTCGGACTTGTCAAGAAAACAGAAACTTAAAGATGAACAGAGCAACAAATTAATGGCAAACAAATAATCCTTGTTTCCTGTACACAGTTCTCTTTGCATTCATTCACATAGCAAGGCTGCGTTTGTAACACATGCTGCATTCCATGGGAATGGGCTCCGGAAGATTGCTAGCGTCTTCCCATATCATATTCTCTTCAGCAGTGCCCAAACTCCCTGTGTCAGACTCCTCATACAAATGGCGCTCAGACACAGTGTCCTGTGATAAATCACTGTAATACTCAAAAGAGGCTCTTCTCCCTTCTGGACTATACCTCTCTGGCCTGTGGTATCTTCTGCCTGGGCTCTCCTCCCAGAATAACTGTTCTGAACCACCTTGCTGCTTGTAGTTATATTCAGGACCACGCCCTTGGCACTTAGGGGTTTTAAACTTCTCCCTATAATCATATGGAGGATTCCTTCTCTCTGCAGGGACTGCCTTAATACTTGGCTCCCTATACCTTATGGCTTTTTCCTTCCAGGCTGGTTGTGCAGGAGTATAATGAGACTTAGTTTTACACCTACTTCTTAGGCTGCAGACGTGCTTGGAGTTCCCATCCCCCAACACTTTCCTCTCACCGTGACCTCTGCCCTGAACTGGCACATACCGGTCTCTAGTGTAGTGGGATCTTCCTAGCTTCTCTTTCAGGTTATTTCTGGTAGCAGGTTTACTCTTGGAACAGCTTGCCTTGAACCTCTCTTCTCGAGAGCTGGAGTCAGACTCACTTCCTGGTTCTCCGTGAGAAGAGTTTCCTCCCAGCAATCCCCTGGGGTTTCTGCTCAGCTGATGAGAGCCACACCTCCTGCTATTCTCTGCAACCCGTCCTGCAGTCCTACTCTCTGCAGTTCCCTTTGGTGTTCGTGTTCTTGCTCCTCCTCTTGCCACTCCCAATCTCACTCTACTCCACTGACTGGAACCTTGCCTTAAGTAATCCCTAGCTCTGCACGTGACCTGGGGATTTTCACTCAGGTGTTCCTGATGGGATTTTTGTTTGCTACGTAGCAAGAATTTCCCTTGCTCCGGTGAATCAGAGTGCCTAGTGCTGCTTTCTAAAGCTGACTCTGAGGTAAGTCTTTCTTTTACCTGAATTTCCATAGGCTGTGTACCCCTTGCTGCATCACAATATATATATATATATTTATTTATTTATTTATTTATATATTTATTTATTTATATATTTATATCTATATAGGTAGGCGCATGTTGGGAGATGTTCATAGCACTCTGTGTATTACCGACTATCTCCCCAACTGTCGGTACTTACGTTTTTACTTTCTTAAGGGGTCCAGACAGTCCCCTTGCCTATTATCATACGGCTTGGTAACTGGGACCGGTTATGCTCAAAATTACTGCTGTGAAGTCAACAGCTTCTATTTTTGTTATACACCTCCATATCTATGAGGTATCGAACTCAATGTCTTCCTATCTCTTACCAGCTAGGGCAGACAGTGTGCTTCTTCGGTATTCCGGAGTACACTCCTGTTCTCCCTGGGAAAAGGGGTTTTTTCCATACCCTCTCTTCCCTTCCGGACTGGGCTCTTTTCAGATCGGTCAGTCTTCTACTTTTAGTCCTCAAGGTTAATGACTCTGCACCTAAAAGAGTTCTCAGCTTTTCACATAAAGCTTTCCATTGAAGACCTGCCGTTCTTCTCCTGCACCAGTTGACACCTGGGTCACCTGCCCTTCCGGACTTGGAACTTCATCCTCCCTGCTGTGAAGTTCCCTTGAAGACTTCGCTACTGCGTCTACAGTACCTCCGTCGCAGTTCTACTTCCTACAATCCAGTAGGTAAGCTCTATATTGTACTGGTTCATTAAATACTTAATGATACTTGGCATGCATTCTAAAGACTCATTCCCCCTGTAGTCTTTAGGTTTTTGCTGTTCCTCTGCAACTCTTCTCAACTCCTACCCCCCATCTCTCAGGTTGGGAAAATGCCGTCCTGTCCAGGGATACGCATTTTATGGGATCTCCCCTGGCACCCTCAGCTAGGGAGTCCCCACATGTGAAGACTCATTCCTGCTTGTTCCTGGAGATAGCACAGTTACTTACCTGTAACAGGTGATCTCAGGGAACAGCAGGAATTAGTCTTCACAACCCTCCAACATCCCCTAGGAGTTGTATCTATCTATTTCCTTTCCTCTTCCTCTCCTTCTGTCTCAGCTATGAAACTCAACTGGGGAGAGGCAGTAGGAAGGGCGGTAAGCCACCGCGCAGGCGCGAGGGATGCTCCCAAAAGCCTTCTGATTGGATGCTGGGGAGCATTCCCGTGCGGGCTCCGTCGGCGCCGACGTACCCACATGTGAAGACTAATTCCTGCTGTTCCCTGAGATAACCTGTTACAGGTAAGTAACTGTGCTTTCCGGTCTGCCCCCTTTCAGAGGGGTCACTTCAACTCCTGGGGACAGAGTTTCTGGGTGTTTCGGGGGGCTGGAAAGGGGTTTGCCGCCTCTTCTGCCGCCTTGGGCCCTAGAAAACCACAATGAAACAATGGGGGCCCAGCAGGAAGAGCTGCCGGTAGGGGGGGTGCCTTCGGCAGTTCTTCCCAGCCTGGGCCCGGGTTATGTCAGATCAGTGGGTCTTGTAGGTGGTGCGGGAGGGTTATGCTCTCGAGTTCTCAAGACCCGTTCCTCATTCCTTTGTACTCTCCCCGTGCAAGTCTCCCTCCAAGAGGACTGCAGTAAGAGAGACATTGGTGAGACTGCGGTGGTTAGGCGCGGTCGTGCCCGTGCCTCCAGAGCAACATCCAAATCATTGCAACATCCAAATCATGTTTTATATTACTGTATATATTATTTAAGTCAATCTGTACATAGTTCCCCCGGTTGTCCTATGTTGAATCTCCCTGTTCAATGTAAAACTCAATGTTACTTGTATGCATTGTAGTATGTTCTTGTTTCAATGTACACCGCACTGATTGAAATAGCGCGGTATAAAAGAATTGTTAAATAAATAAAATAAATAAATAAATGCAGTTGCAGTCGATACTCTCTATATTTTGTGGTGCCCAAAAAAGAAGGGACCTTTCAGCCGATTCTCGACTTGAAGGGAGTCAGTCATTGTCTCAGGGTGCCTCATTTTTTGGATGAAAACACTGAAGTCCGTCTTGGTAGCGCTAAGACAAGGAGAATTCCTGACCTCTCTGGATCTGACAGAGGCCTACTTTCATATTCCCGTTCACGAGGCTCATCAGCAGTTCCTGCGGTTTGCAATACCAGAAGGTCACTTCCAGTTTCAAGCGTTGCCCTTCGGCCTGGTGATGGCCCCGTGCACCTTCACCAAGGTCATGGTGGTGCTGGCTGCAGCGCTGCGCAAGGAGGGGATATTGGTTCACCCTTACCTCGACGACTGGTTGATCTGAGTGAAATCTGAGGAAGAAAGTCTGAAGGGAACTGCCCAGGTGGTCGCTTTTCTGCAGAATCTGGGATGGGTGATCAACATGGCAAAGAGCAAGTTGAACCCTTCGCAAGAGTATCTGGGGGCAAGGTTCAACACAGAAGGTGGCATGGTGTTCTTACCGGCCCGCAGAGCGGGGGAGCTAAGGCGGCTGATACTTCAGTTTCTGGCCATGGTGGCTCCCTCGGCCTGGGATTACCTTCAGATCCTGGGAACCATGGCGGCGACGATAGAGCTGGTGCCTTGGGCCAGGACACACATGAGGCCTCTTCAATGGGCCTTGCTGCGGCGCTGGTCTCATCAACATCAGTCCATGTCTGTGACGCTCGTCTGCCCGGTAGTGACCAGAGAAGCCTTGCAGTGGTGGCTAAATCCAGGGAGCCTGGAAAGGGGCATGCCCCTCGATTCCCTGGTATGGGTCCAGTTGACAACGGATGCCTCCCTTACTGGGTGGGGAGCACATTGCGTGGGGCACTTCGCCCAGGATATCTGGGATGCCCAGGAATCCCAGTGGTCAATCAACAGATTAGAGTTGCGAGCGGTAGCCCTGGCTCTCAAGGCCCTCCAAAGGGCGGTCAGGGTGCTGTCCGACAACATGACGGCAGTAGCATATATCAACCGGCAAGGCGGCACAAGCAGTCCTCCCTTGGAGGAGGAAGCTGAAGGCCTACTAGAGTGGGCTGAGGCTCATCTATCAGCTCTGTTGATGCAGCACGTGGCCGGAGTGGAGAACGTAACGGCAGACTTCATAAGCAGAAACAGAGTGGACCATGGGGAGTGGGAGCTCTGCCAGGAAGTATACGAGTGCATAGTGGCTTGTTGGGGGGGCTCCAGTGATGGATCTCATGGCACGATTCCAGTCGACCAAGGCGAGTCGATTCTTCAGTCGAAAAAAAGAGCGGATGTCAGAGGGCTTGGACGCTCTGGTTCAGAGGTGGCCGTCAGAAGGCCTGCTGTATGTTTTTCCTCCTTGGGCGCTCATAGGCAGGGTCCTTCATCGGATAGAGGCTCACCCATGTCTGGTGATTCTTTTAGCCTCGGATTGGCCTCGACACCCTTGGTATGCCGATCTAGTGCGACTGTTGGCCACTCGTCCGTGGCACCTTCCGGTGTGGGAAGATCTGTTGGTGCAAGGGCCAGTGCGCATGCCGCAGGTGGATCAGTTCTCGCTTACGGCCTGGCTATTGAAAGGGCACGGCTTCTTAAATGGGGTTATTCTAGGGCAGTGATTGCCACCTTGCTTAATTCCCGTAAACGGTCAACCTGTCTTTCCTATGTAAGGGTTTGAGGTATTTTTGAGGGATGGTGTACGGACCAGCGGAAGAAGCCTCTTTTGGTTTCGGTGTTTGAGGTTCTGGATTTTTTGCAGGCTGGTTTCGACAAGGGCCTGGCAGCCAGTTCTCTGCGGGTATAGGTAGCGGCGATCTCTTGTTACAGAGGCAAGGTTTAGGGCAAGTCCTTGGGGGAACATGCGGATGTAAGTTGGTTTCTAAGAGTGGCAGGATGTTTGCGTCCTCAGTTGAGGTCTCCGGTTCCTCCTTGGGATCTCAATCTAGTTTTGGACGCCTTGGTCAGGAAGCCCTTCGAGCCGATGCAGTGGGCTTCGTTGAAGGACGCGACTCTTAAGACAGTCTTTTTAGTAGCCATTTGTTCAGCCAGGCGTATTTCCGAGCTTCAGGCCCTGTCTTGTCATCCGCCCTTTCTTTCTTTCTTTAAAGAGAAGGTAGTTCTCCGGACGGTGCCTTCCTTTTTACCTAAGGTGATTTCGTCCTTTCATGTGAATCAGGCAGTTTCTCTCCCTTCCTTCTTGGGGGTGGGATAGGGGGGAAGTGACACTCGTTTACGTATGTTGGACGTGCTACCTAAAGAGGACGGCTTCATTTCGCACGTCTGATTGTTCGTTTTGTTTGCGGGACCGAGTAAGGGTGAAGCAGCTTCCAAGGCATCAGTTTTTCTAGATGGGTCAAGGAAGCTATTGCTTCGGCATAGCTCCTTAAGGGAAATCAGGTACCGGTTGGGCTCTGGGCCCATTCCACTCGAGCTCAAGTGGCATCGTGGGTGGAACTTAGTCTTGTTCCACCGCTAGAGATTTGCAGGGCGGCCGCTTGGTCATCTCCAGGAACAAGCAGGAATAAGTCCTCACATATGGGTACGTCGGTACCGACGGAGCCTGCGCGGGAAAGCTCCCCAGCTTCCCAGAAGGAAGCTTTTGGGGCCTCCCACTGCACATGCGCGCTGCCTTCCCGCCTTCCTGACCAGCTCTCCTCAGTTTCTCTTTTTCCACGGAGCCAGCAGGTCGTGTTCCTGTCACCACTGAAGAAATTATTGTTTTAGTTTGTTTCTTTAGACCGCGTACCTGCCTTCCCCATACCGAAACCGGTACCGCCGGTCTCTCTTTTCTTTTCTTTAAAAAAAAAAAAAAAATCTTTATTCTGCACAACTTGGTGACTTTGGTTAGGCCTCAGGCCTACACAAATTCTCCTCATGGAGAAACCAGCCCCTGGTTTCAAGAAGTGTACCAAGTGTAGTGCTGTTATTTCTGTCACAGACACCCATGAATGGTGTCTTAAATGTTTGGGACCTGACCACTCCATTCCGGACTGCCCATCCTGCTCCCAGATGTCTAAACGTGGTTTGCAGAACCGGGCCAACAAATTCCATGTGCTGTTTGCTTCAGATAATCCAGCATCACAGTCATCCAGGTCTTCCTCTCCAGATGGATCTCAGGTAACCAAACCTTCGGGCAGGTCCTCAAAGAGCAAATCTCCTTCAAAGCATCGAGAGGCTCTCACTTTTGAATCTGAGGATCCTGCCCCAGCCAAACAACCCCGGCGGGAAGCTCTGGCTTCCAAAGCACCATCTATGGGGTTACAGGTTGACATCGATGGCACGGCCTCGACTGATCACCTGTTAGACTGCTCTGGGGTACCGGCCCATACCGGTACCGACATCCAGGCAGCAGTGGCGTCTATGAGCAATACTGTTCAGACCATGCAGCAGGCCATGCTGGCTTTTATTACAGCTGCGACGCCCTCGGTACCGCGTTCAGCGGTACCGGTTCCGGTTCCGGTATCGTCTCCCATACCGGAACCGAGACCATCGACTTCCAAACGCAGATCGGTTCCGCATGCCGGATCCGGGTTTTCACCCGATACCGATCCCATACCCGGTACGCCCGATGTCGATACTGATCGGTATGCGTATCGTGCGTTGGAAGCAAATAGAGAATACTCTGATTCTTCTGAGGATTTTGACTCCTCTGAGGATTCTGATGAGCTGTCTCTAGTTCTTCATGAAGACCCCTCTTCCCCAAAGAGGAGAATGTCTCCACCAGAGGATTTGTCCTTTAAAGACTTCATTATAGAACTAGCTAAAGGACTTTCTATTACCACATCCTCTGAAAAAGAACCTAGGTCAAAGAAATTGGATATTTTAGGATACCCTAAGGTTCCTAAAGAGGCAGTCACCCTGCCTATCCATGAAATCCTTCAAGAATACTTGATGGACTTATGGGAGGCTCCTCTAACGTTGTCTCCTTACTCTCGTAGGTTGGACACCATGTACCGGGTCCCTCCTTCTCCTAGGGTTTCAAAAGACTCAGCTGCCTCACCATTCCATTGTGGTGAAGTCTGCGCTGAAAAAGATTAAGAGCACCAAAAGGCACTCTTCTACCCCTCCAGGGCGAGAATGTAAGACCCTAGACTCTTTTGGCAGGAAAATTTTCCAGGCTAGTATGCTTATAGCCAGGATTAATTCTTACAGTCTATATATGGGCATGTTTCTCAGGGAACTTGCCCTAAAGGTACGGCATTTTGCCTCCTTTATCCCTGAGGATAGAAAGGAGGAGTTCATTTCTCTGGTGAAACAGCTTTTAGATGTTTCTAAGTTCTCCAACAGAGCAGCTTTTGATTCCTTTGAGGGTGCCGGTAGAACTTCGGGCATTGCTATTGCAGCCCGACGACTTGCTTGGCTCCAGGCCTCTGACCTAGAACCCTGGGTCCTGGATGGCTTACGGAATCTGCCCTGTACAGGTGAGAACTTATTTGGTAAGGACTGGCAAATTAAAGCCACTCAAATGGACGCAGAAAATGCTACATTAGATAGACTTTCTAAGTCTACCTCTACTCCTGCCAAGAAAGTCTTTCAAGAGGCCTTACTACAAGAAGGCCAGATTTTCCACAAATACTGGCCAACAATCTTCTCAGCCTCGCTTTGCTGCTAAACGTCAGCAACCTAAACAGGCAAGGTCAAAGCCTGCAGCGTCTGCCACTCCTCAGCAGGCTCAACCCCCTCAGGGGTTTTGACTTGCCCCTAGAGAACTTAACATTTCTGGCTCTAGAACAACCAGAGCCCCTCACCATTCCCGGAAGGTTAGCTCACTTTGCTCCCAGATGGGAGCAAATTACATCAGAGCACTGGACCCTCTCTATCATCAGAGAGGGCTACAAACTTCATTTTTCCAACCTTCCTCCATATACCATGGTGAGGCACTTCAATTCTCCCCCATCTCTCCTGGGCCTGTTGGATCAGGAAGTCTCTTCTCTCCTTGCCCAAAGGGCAATAGAAGAGGTTCCTCTTCTTCAACAAGGGACAGGATTCTACTCCCCTTATTTTCTCATAACAAAGAAGACAGGGGGATTCAGACCTATCCTAGATCTGAGAGAATTGAACAAATTTCTGTACAAGGAGAAATTCAAAATGCTTTCTCTAGGCATTCTCCTTCCATACCTTCAGAGTCAGGATTGGCTTTGTTCTCTAGATCTCAAGGATGCGTACACACATATACTCATCCACCCATCCCACAGAAAATATCTAAGATTTCTGTTTCAGGGAAAACATTTCCAGTACAGAGTACTTCCCTTCGGTCTAGCCTCTGCTCCAAGAGTGTTCACCAAATGCATGGCAGTTGTTGCCGCATTTCTAAGAGGTCTGGGAATTTTTGTATTCCCATATCTGGACGACTGGCTCATCCGAGCTCCATCTCAGTCAGAGGCCCAGATTTCCCTGGACCACACAAGGCACATTCTGCAGTATCTGGGACTGGTGATAAACCTTCCCAAGTCTCAACTTTATCCCTACCCAGTCTCTGGAATTCATAGGGGCCCAGTTGGACACCACCACTGCAAGGGCCTACCTACCTCAAGTCCGGGGCCAACGTCTGGTGTGCTTGGCCTCCCAAGCTCAGTCCAGCAGTCACTTGACAGCCAGAGAAATGCTGCGACTTCTGGGCCACATGGCCTCCATGGTACACGTGGTGCCCTACGCTCGTCTTCATATGAGAGCAGCTCAATGGACCTTGGCCACCCAGTGGACTCAGGCATCAGGAGCGCTCTCCGACCAAATACACACCTCAAAGCATCTGTTTTGGTCCCTCCAATGGTGGATGTCCACCAAGAATCTGTTGTTGGGGGCCCCCTTCCAACCTTTGTTGCCCCAAGCAACCCTCACAACAGATGCCTCCCAAACAGGGTGGGGAGCCCATCTACAATCCCTCTCCACTCAGGGTACTTGGTCTTCACAGGAGACCACCCTTCACATCAACCTCCTGGAACTGCGAGCAATCTTCTTTGCCCTCAGTCTTCCATACCCTCCTTGTCAACCTGACCGTCCTAGTTCAGACAGACAATCAGGTGGCCATGTTCTACGTAAACAAACAAGGAGGGACAGGCTCTCTGTCGCTTTGCAACGAAGCTCTCAGATTATGGGCCTTCGCCAGAGAGCATCAAATTCATCTTCTGGCAGTATATCTTCCAGGAGTTCAAAACTCTCGGGCAGACAGACTCAGTTGAGTTCTGCTTCCACACGAATGGTCCCTACATATGGACCAGATAGGCAGAATCTTTCAGGAATGGGGAACCCCGGACATAGACCTCTTTGCAAGTCCGTGGAATGCCAAACTTCCCCGGTTCTGTTCCAGGACTCCGTGTCAGGGAGCTCAGGCCAACGACGCCTTTCTCCTGCATTGGGGTCAGGAATTCCTATATGCCTTTCCACCCATTCCTTTGATTCCCAAGACTCTGTTCAAACTCCAGAGGGATCACGGATCGATGATCCTCATAGCTCCACGCTGGCCACGCCAAGTGTAGTTCCCTCTACTTCTGCATCTCTCCCAGGGACCCTCCCTGGACCTGGGAGCTGCGCCAGACCTTCTCTCTCAGGAGGAAGGGACTTTGTGGCACCCAAACCCCAAGTCCCTACACCTCAGAGCTTGGTTACTGAAGGCCTAAGCCTTCATGACTTCAATCTTTCTCAACCAGTGAAAGATATCATTCATGCCTCTAGGAAACCCTCCACGAGGCATTCCTATGCTTTCAAATGGAAACGCTTTTCCATTTGGTGTGCTCAACAGGGTCTTGACCCTCTAGCACTTCCTTTGAATTCTCTACTAGACTATCTCCTGCATCTTTCTAATGCAGGCCTTAAGACGAATTCAGTAAGAGTCCATTTGAGTGCTATTGCAGCATCCTTAAAACCTATAAATGGACAACCTGTCTCCTCTCATCCGCTTGTTGCAAGGTTCATGAGAGGCGTGACTCTAACTAAGCCTCCCATCCGACCTCCTCCGGTAGCATGGGACTTGAACCTAGTTCTGGGTCAGCTTATGAATCCACCTTTTGAACCGTTGGTTTCTACCTCCTTGAAATTTCTTTCTTGGAAGGTCATTTTCCTTATTGCAGTCACTTTGGCTCGCCGCATCAGTGAACTACAGGCCTTAGTGGCTCATCCACCTTATACCAGATTTCATCATGATAAGGTGGTCCTTAGGACGAATCCCCACTTTATGCCCAAAGTGGTCTCGCCTTTTCATCTTAATCAGGAGGTATATCTACCTGTCTTTTTTCCGGCTCCTCATGCATCCAGTGCAGAGAGGAACCTTCATACTTTAGATTGTAAAAGAGCTCTCGCCTTTTACCTCAACAGGACTCAGCCACATCGAAAGTCTTCCCAACTTTTTCTGGCTTTTGATCCTTCTCATTTGGGACTAGCAGTCTCCAAACGTACACTTTCCAATTGGATTGCTCAGTGTATTTCCTTTGCTTACCAGAGTAAAAATATTTCTCTGGAAGGCCATGTCACAGCTCACAATGTGAGAGCCATGGCCACTTCTATGGCTCATCTTCACTCTGTATCCATTGATCAGATCTGTCGAGCCGCCACATGGGCCTCGGTTCATACCTTCACAGCCCATTACTGTTTGGACAAGGACTCCCGCCGGGATGCCTTGTTTGGTCAGGCTGTCCTCAAACACCTGTTCCATACTTGAACAACTCCTGCCCACCTTCCCAGGATGGATGCCTGAGATCCATACGAAGATGGCGAACTCTTGGAACGGGATCTCCCAGGCATCTTAGCTAGGGAGTCCCCATATGTGAGGACTTATTCCTGCTTGTTCCTGGAGATAGCACAGTTACTTACCTGTAACAGGTGATCTCTGGGAACAGCAGGAATTAGTCCTCACAACCCACCCACCTCCCCTAGGAGTTGTATCTTCTATCTATCTTCCTTTCCTCTCTCTATTGTCTCAGCTATAAACTCGAACTGAGGAGAGCTGGTCAGGAAGGCGGGAAGGCAGCGCGCATGTGCAGTGGGAGGCCCCAAAAGCTTCCTTCTGGGAAGCTGGGGAGCTTTCCCGCGCAGGCTCCGTCGGTACCGACGTACCCATATGTGAGGACTAATTCCTGCTGTTCCCAGAGATCACCTGTTACAGGTAAGTAACTGTGCTTTCTCTGCACACCTTTGACAAGCATTACAGATTGGACATTCTCGCCTCTGGGGATGCGGGATTTGGAGGATCTGTGCTTTGGGCTGGCCTTGCAGGCCCCTCCCAGGCTTGAACTGCTCTGTTACATCCCATACGATAGGGACTGGACTGGAGAGACACTTAGGAAAGTGTAATTAGGACCTTACCTGCTAATTAGCATTGCTGAAAGAACTCCAGTCCAGTCCCTGATCCCTCCCAGGTCCTTTTGTTAATTCGTAATAGGCTTCAACGGCCCGAAGCAGCAGATGAGCCACGGAAGATAAAAGCAGGAACATTGTCAACGGGAGGCTCTGGTGATAAGACGGTGTGGATGTGGATGAGCAAGGAGCCACAGTAATGGCAGCGGCAGGCTCAGGTAGTCTTCCCCTTCTTGGGGGGGGGGGGGGTGGGGATAACCCTTTCCCAGGGAGGGGGGATTGGTGTTTGTTATAGCTATAATTATAGTAAGTTATAGTTTGGTTTGCATAATTGGTCTCTCCGTTAAGTTTGCTTTGCCAATAGGATACTGAAGCTGGTGGGAGGTGCCAGTACTATATGTACTCTGGGGTCATCAAAAGAAGATGATGTGCTCAGTTTCCTCGCTGCTGGAAGGTGGGCACAACCCAGAAGATAAGGACTGGACTGGAGTTCCTTCAGGAATGCTAATTAGCAGGTAAGGTCTAATTACTCTTTTTGGTATCATCTGCAAAGAGGCAACACTTACCTGACAGCCCTTCTGCAATATCACTAACAAAGATGTTAAAAAGAATCGGACCAAGGACAGATTCCTGTGGCAGACCACTGGTAACCACCTCATCCTCAGAATGAGCACAGTTTACCTGTGCCCTCCCACACAACCAATTTCTAACCATATCAGTAACTTTAGGGTCCATCCCTAGGATGCTCAGTATGTATAGAACGGTGTCAAAGTCTTTACTGAAATCCAAGTATGCCACATCTAGGGCTCTCCTTTGGTCCAACTCCCTGGTCACCCAATCAAAGCAATCAATCAGATTTGTCTGACAAGACCTACCTCTGGTGAATCCATGCTGCCTCCGATCCTTTAATCCATTGGACTCCAGAAACCTCACTATTTTCTCTTTCAGCAGCATTTCCAATAATTTACTTAACACGGAGGTTAGACTACCACATCCTTCCGCTTTTGTGTATAGGGACCACATGTGCCTCTCTCCAGGCCTCTGCCACCACTCCAGACTCCAAAGAGACATTGAAAAGGCCCTTCAGTATTCTCGGATGTATCCCATCTGGTTCCATCGCTTTGTCTACTTTTAGTTTAGCTAGTTCTCCGGGAACAAGCAGGAAGTCAGTCCTCACATATGGGTGACGGCACAGAGGGAGCCCTTGCAGAAGCACCTCCCCGGTTTCAAAGAGAGCCTTTGGGAGATGCTACCATGCATGCGTGGTGCCCTTCCCTTCCAAGGGTGCCATCTTGCTCAGTCTCCTCTTTTCTGCAGAGCCCTACGGACCTTTGCCTGGTTTCCCTCTGAAAAAGTTGATTATTCTCAACCTGAGTTTCACACACTCTGGTTGCACACGGGTACTGTTCCCGCTATCTGCCCTATACTTTTTTTTTCCTCATCTTGGTGCCCTCACGGCTTTTTTCCAACTGGCAGTACCGTGGGTTTTCGACCTCGCTGGGGTACTTTATTTCCCCATAGCTGCCAGTGATTTTGTGATCGGTGTGCCAAAATAATGTCCCTCACCGACACACATGACTGCTGCCTAGGGCTGGACCACAACCCCGCGGCTTGTGGTCTGTGCAAAAAGATATCCACCAAGGCCCTCGAGCCATCAGCAGTATCACGACAAGTTCTTCCCGGAGCCCTCTGCTCCAAAGGTCAAGGCCCCCTCTGAAGCCATGGAATCCTGTGGTGCCACTGCAGACACCGTTCGATGCCGTGGCCCTTCAGAAAAGGGGTGTCTCTCGAGGGAAGACAAGAAGAAACAACACTCGAAGGCAGTGTCCCTGGACAAATTCCGACAGGTCGTTTAAGCCCTGAGCCAGGTCCCGCAGTCCACGACGCTTGTCCGAGGGATCGGAGTGGGAGCAGCCTACCAAGATTGTCCAGAAAGAATCGGCTGCAAATCGGTTTTGGACGCCAGAGCCTTTCCTCGTTGAGGACTCACCTTCGGGAGAATTGGCACAGGGCCTGAGTTCCTCAGTGTCTGCACCGATGGCTGCAGAGCCTTCTGGACTTTAATTCAGGATGGCAGCCCTGGAGCACAGCCTGACTGCCTTTATGGACATGCAGTGGGCGTTACTGTACGGTACTACTAGTTCCTCCGCCCAGATCACCGGCCCTCGTTGAGGATGTTCCAGAGGCCTGGCTGATCCTAGAAAGCAAATGGCCTCAAGTCGATCCTTGATCTAAGTCTCGATCCGGGTCCCATTCGATGGGACCGAAGTCTTCCCCAGCTAGCACACACAGCACCAGCCGCGGAGTCTCCATACTTCCATCGACTTCTTGGAATGGGAGGACGAGGAGTCTCTGGACACCCGATGCCACCGCGATGTCCCCTCGGACTCACCACCCTCTGAGCTCCAGTGTCAGTCCCTGCCCGAGGACATGGCATTCCTTGACTTCATGCAGGATATGTCAAAAGCCCTCGCATTCCTGACTGAATCGGAGGAGGACCCTCAGAAGGAGGAATTAGAAATTCTTGAATATGAGGCCCCACTGAGGGAATCGCTCACAGTACCTATTCCACCCATCTTGGAACGGCTAATGCTCCTTATGTGGGAGACACAGGCATTGGTACCTGTTGTGAGTAAGTGGCTCAACTCGATGTACCAGACTTCCAGAAGTCAAAGCTGCCGCATAACTCCATAGTGGTGGAGTTGGCTGTGCGTTATCTCAAGAGCTAGAAGACACGCTCCTTGGTGCTCCCGGGTAGGGAGGTCTGCACCTTGGATGCCCTTGGCGAAAGTGCTACCAGGGCTCGATGCTTCTCGGCAGGATCCAGGCCAACCAGGTGTGTACATGAGCATGTATCTGAGAGACTTGGTGGGCTCTCCAAGGAACCCCTGCAGCAGTTCAGGAACCTGTCCAAGGCCATCCATGAGTGCTCCAAATTCATGACTTGAGCAGCCTATGACAGCTTTGAGTCAGCGACTAGAGTAGCCGCAGCAGGCATCAGTGAGAGGCCAGGCTTGGCTATAGTCTTCCGACCTCTAGCAATGGGTTCTGGACAAATTGGTCGATGTCCCATGCCAAGGGGAGAACCTCTTTGGTAAACCCATGACTGAAAAGGCTGCCAAGTTGGAGACTGAGTTCATGACGAGGACCAGGCTCTCCAAAAACACCGCTGGCCCTCCCCAATGGAAGGACTCTGGTAAAAAGCCCTTTTACCCGAAGAAAGTTGCTGCTTACAAAAACTACCCACATTTTCAGACCTTCCTGGATCCCCAACAGGGTCGGCAGGCCAAGGGTCATGGGCAAGGCCCTTGTAAAGAGAGAGCTCCCAAGCCCCAGTCATCTGCTCCGGCCCAACCAAGGGGGAGCTTTTGACTCCTTGGGCATTTATTTATTTAGACAGTTTTTGTATACCGCCTTATCCTTCAGTCAAAGCGGTCACAACACAGTTGGGGGATACATTTAACACGCGGGGATATGAGACACATACACTGAACAAGGGCTATGGAGGGTTAAGTGGCTTGCCCAAGACCACAAGGAGCATCTGTGGGACTAGAAACCCCAGTCCTTCCGGCCCAAGGTTGCTGTCCTCTAGTGGGATTTGAACCCCTGACCTTCCGGCCTGAAGTACCTTTTCTCCAACCACTAGGCTACTCCTCCCTCTTACCCCATAGCCTCTTTACCCCAAGGAGGACAGTAGCCCACAGGGGGATGTCTGATTCATTATGCCCACAGGTGGCCATTAATCACCAACTCCTGGGCACTTCAGGAGGTCAAGGAGGACTACCTCCTCCTTTCTTCCCGGGAGATCCCCCTGGTCTCCCCTTCACTGGGACCTTCTACTGAAGGAACTCACTGGTCTTCTCGAGGACAAGGCAGTGGAACCAGTATCCCAAGATCTCAGGGGCAAAGGGTTCTACTCCAGGTATTTCCTTGTGCCAGAAAAAACAGGGGGCCTAAGGCCTATCCTGGGCCTGCGAAACCTGAACAGGTTCCTGGTGAGGGAGAAGCTCACGTTGCTCTCCCTTGGAACATTGCTGCCTTATCTCCAGCAGGGAGACTGGCTATGCTCCTTGGCTCTGAAGAATGTCTCTACCCACATCCTCATTCACCCCAGCCACAGGCAGTACTTGCGCTTCATGATGGGGCGTGGCCACTACCAGTACAGGGTACTACCCTTTTAGCCTTGTGTCCTCCCCCAGTGTCTTCACCAAATGCCTGGTGGTAGTGGCCGCCTTCCTCTAACTCCAGGGGGTATTTGTCTTCCCCTACCTGGACGACTGGCTCATGAAAGCAGGCACTGCCACAGAGGTGCAGCAGGCCATGGCATGCACCATCCAGGTCCTACAACATCCCGGGTTCGTGATAAACTACCCCAAATCCCATCCCTTCCCGACACAATGTCTGGAGTTCATAGGGGCAGGGCTAGACACTCTTCAAGCAAAGGCCTGCCTTCCCCTGTACTGGGTCGATCGTCTTGGGGCACTAGCCGCTGACGTGCAACACCGTTCCTCGGTGTCAGCTTGGCTTCTACGGTGCCTACTCTGGCACATGGCCTCCACGGCCCATGTCACCCCAGACACCTATCTGCACATGAGGGCAGCTTAGTGGAGCAGTGGACACAGGCCATGGGCCGTCTCCAAGACAGTGTCAGTGACCCACCAGCTGGCGGTATCTCTGACTTGGTGGCAAAACCTCCAACACCTTCAGACAGGGATGCCATTCCAAACCACAAGCCCTCTGAGTCCTCACAGTGGATGCCTCCCTGCTGGGATGTGGCGCCCACTGTGAAGAACTTCATACCCAGGGCAGCTGGTCACAAGCTGAAGCCAACCAGCAGATGAACCTCCTGGAGCTTCGGGCAATATATTTAGCCCTCCGAGCATTCTGCCACCACTTGAGGTACCAGCCGGTGCTGATCCAAACAGACAATCAGGTGGCAATGTTCTATATGAACAAGCAGGTGGGCACGGGGTCTCGCACCCTCTGCTGTGAAGCGACGACACTCTGCTCCTATGCAGATTGTCAGGTAATACTCCTACAGGCTGTATACCTACCAGACCAGGACTATTCTCTGGTGTTCAAACTGAGCAGGATCCTCTAGCTGCACAAGTGGCAGCTGGACCCCAGAGTACTCATCTGGCTCTTCTGTCTCTGGGAGACCCCATGGGTAGACATTTTTACCAGCCGGACAACTACCAGTTGCCCCGCTTCTGCTCCCAGCAGCCCCACCTATCCTGGATGGCAGCAGATGCTTTTCTCATGCTGTGGTCGGAAGGTCTTGTGTATGCCTTCCCACCCACGCCGCCGATTGCCAAAACTCTTTCAAGGCTCTTTGTGCCAAGGTGTCACTGATTCTGTGGCCCAGGCCTCCATGGTACCCGTTACTCTTCTGTTGTCAGTGGAAACTCCAGTCTACTTGGAGAACTCCCCAGGGCTCTTGTCTCAGGAAGAGGGCTCTCTCCTGCACCCCAACCTGGGGCCCTGACGGCATGACTACTGAAATGGTGACCTTGGCCCCTTTCAATCTTTCAGGAGAAGTGGAGGAGATCCTGCTGGCCTCCCGTAGGACCTCACCAGGAGGGCTTATGTCTTCAAATGGTGCAGGTTCTCGATTTGGTGCGAGGAGCAATGGGTGAAACTGTTCTCCTGCCCGCTGCAGCTTGTGCTGCAGTACCTCTTTCACCTTTCGCAATCCAGGCTTAAATCAAACTCCATTAGAATGCACCTCAGTGCCCTGGTGGTGCATCACCACCCCGTTGAAGGCAAGCACCTCTTGGTCCAGCCTCTGACCCGCTTCTTGAGAGGACGACTGCTGTCCAAACCCCCAACCCCCCCTCCTGCAATGGAATGGGACCTCAACGTATTGATGGTGCAGCTAACTTGCCCACCATTTGAGCCTCTGGTTACCTGCTACATGAGATACTTCTTCTGGTGGCGCTCACCTCCGCTCGCAGGGTCAGTGAGCTCCATGCCCTAGTGGCAGAGGCTCCATATACCAGATTCTGTAAAAACAGGGTCATAAGAACATAAGATATGCCATACTGGGTCAGACCAAGGTACATCAAGCCCAGTATCCTGTTTCCAACAGTGGCCATTCTAGGTCATAAGTACTTAGCAGTTTCCCCAAAAGACACAGGTTCCACAATGCTTGTACTGGGTCAAACATTGATATCCTGGGTCCCTTTTAATAATGATTTATGGACCTTTCGTCCAGGAACTTGTCCAAATCTTTTTTTAAACCCAGCTACACTAACAGCTTTTACTACATCCTCTGGTAACAAATTCCAGAGTTTGCTTACACGTTGAGTGAAAGAAATATTTACTCCGGGAACAAGCAGAAAGCCTTTGGGAGTTGCCATCACGCATGCGCGGTCCCCTTCCCGCCCAAAGGTGCCATCTTGCTCAGTCTCCTTTTTTTCTACGGAGCCCTTCGGACGTAGTTCGTATGTCCCCGTAAAAAAGTTGACATTTTTTTTTCTGTCTTTATCGACTGGTCTACACCGGTACCTCTTCCCACCTTCGGCTCGGTACGTCGGTATCGAGTCAGTCTCTATTTTTCGTTTTTTGTCCTTTGTAACTGGTGTTTGCGCCTTTTTTTCTTTTTCACTGGCAGCCCGAGTTTTCGACCTTGCAGGGGCCCTTTTTCCCCCGATGGCTGCCAGCAGGTTTAAAAAATGCGGTCGGTGTGTGAAGCTGATGTCTCTTACTGATACGCATGACTGATGCCTTGGGCCCAACCATGACCCGTCTGTGGCCCGTGTAGGAAAATATCCTCGAAGGCCCTGAAGAGCCACCAGCAGCAGCATGATAGGATTTTTTCCGTGTCCTTGCCTCTGAGAGCCAGGATCTCTTCCAAGGCCTCCACGTCTCAGGTGGAGCTGTCCGAGCCCGAGCAGTGTCGAGATTCCTCAGAAAGGGGGTCTCCCTCGAGGGAGCACAAGAGGAAGAAGAAATCCTCGAAGGCGGCATCTCTGGATAGCTCCAAGCGACCAGGCTCCTCCCGAGGCCGGTCGCGGAGCCCTGAGCACCGGCCGGGACCTTCGGAGACTGAGCATCCGACAAAGATGCCACATCGAGAAATGGATCAGCCGAGGCAAGTACCATCTGTCCTTGAGGACTCCCCTCTGGGGAAACCGGCATCGGGCCCGAGTGGGTGGCTGTGGAGCCTTCCGGACTCGAGTACAGAATGGCGGCCTTGGAGTGCAGTTTCACTGCCTTCGTGGAGCAGCAGTGGGCGCTGATAGCCGGCCTGTCCGGTTCTTCCGCCCCGACCACCAGGCCCTTGACGCCGACATCGACCCTGGAGGCCGAACCGATCCTCAAAGCCCTTCAGGCTCGATTAGATACTCGACCGAGGTCTCTCTCGGCCTCCTGTTCAGGACCAAGGTCATCGCCGCTGAGCCTGCTGGCGTCAGGGTAGTCGGCGCCGGGGCCCTCGATACCTGAGACATTGGCGTGGGAAACCGAGGATGAGGAGTCCCCGGATACCTGCCGACACAGGGATGTACCATCTGATTCCTTGGTATCTGAGCCTCTGAGAATGTTCCCCCCCCCCCCCCGGGGGACATGAGGTTCTTGTACTTCGTGTGGGATATCTCCAAGGCCATTGGCATTCCCCACGGAGTCCGAGGAGGATCCCTGAACCGACGAGCTCGAGATCCTCCAGTATGAGGCCTGTTCCAGGATCGGAGGCACTGTACCCGTGCCTCCGATCCTGGAGCGACTCAATATATCGAGTCTGCCGGAGCCCTGGGTTTCAGAAGTTACAGCTGCCGCACAACTCCATGGCATGGAGGCCCGCAACTTGGATGCCCTCTGCAGAAAGTGCTTCCAGGGTTCAATGCTGACTTGTCAGATCCAGGCCTACCAGCTGTACATGGGCATGTACCTGAGGGACCCAGCGAAGAAACTCGCCGGGGTCTCGGCTGGTCTCTCCGAGGAACCTTTGCAGCGCTTCAAGGGCCTGTGTAAAGCCGTCCGTGAGTGCTTAAAGTTTGCCTTGGGCCATCGGTGCATGGCTGCATTCGTCTGATCTCGAACAATGGGTTCAGGGCAAGTTGGTCGATCACCCATGCCAGGGGGCTGCATTGCCTATATAGTAGTCACATACTATCCTTTTAACCTGGGTTAAAGTCCACATCATCTAATTCCTTTCCTCTTCTTCATCTTCTCCTTCTAGCACTACTTATTCAGCATGTCTTGTATTCAGTGCAATAACTGCAATACATTCATTCCAAAACGAATCATTTGGAACCTAAGAGCTTGTCCTCTGTGCCTCAGGACAGCTGCCATGTATAAAGAACTGACTTTACTAAGGGAAGACCTAGCTGCCATGCATATAGAGGTGACCCTACTGAGGGAGGAACTGGCTGCAATGAAGCACACCTCTTCTAGAATACAAACTGAACAATGTCCACCACAGCTCCCACAAAGAATCAAACACCCCAGGAACAAATGGATCACAGTGTGTTCTGGTAGATTGCGACCTGTGACCCAGAGGCATCGTATGCAACAGGCGATATCCCTGCATAATGCCTTCTCTGCCTTGGCAAAAGAGGATGCCCAATCCAAAGAAACTGAAGGGCCCTTAAATGAGACAGACAATGCCCAATCTCCTGCTAAAGGACCAAATATGAAGAAAACCTTAGCAAACTACTACTACTTGGTGACTCCATCATCAGTGGCACCAACTTGGTGACTCCATCATCAGTGGCACCAACTTGGTGACTCCATCATCAGTGGCACCAACTTGGAACACAGCTCAAAGGAGAGAACATAGTCAAGTGCCTCCCAGGCTCTTCAGCCAGCAGGAATACAAACCATGTTGTTGAAGTACTTAGAGCAGAAAGTATTATTATCCACTTGGGCACAAATGACCTGGCTAGAAACCGTGCTTCTACAGTCGAAAAGGACTTCCAATTTTTGGGAGAGAAACTCAAGCCCATTGTTAACACTGTTGCATTCTCAGAGGTTCTACCTGTTCTTGGTAAGGGGGCAAAAAGGCTGCATTGCATTAAAAGCTTTAATGCATGGCTCCAGACCTGGTGCAAACAAGGAGGATTCAGATTTATTGGCGACTGGGGCAACAGATGGAACAACAAGAGGCTATACTGTGCTGATGGACTACGTCTCTCTTATCACAGGGAAAAGAATCCTAAGTGAAAAATTCAAGCAATATGTGGATATGCATTTAAACTAGAAAAAGGGGGTGACTAATGTGGAAGGTCAAGCTTGGTAGATCGATTGTTTACCTTATCAGAATATAGAAAGACTAGGGGACATGCAATGAAGCTACAGGGTAAACTATTTAAGACTAATAAGAGAAAATCTGGTATACCCATACTTCTTAATGTGGCCCAGAGTTTCTCATGGTTTACACAGTCAAAAGCCTTGCTATAGTCGATAAAGCACAAATAGATATCCTTTTGGTATTCTTTAGTCTTTTCAAGGATCCATCTCACATCCGCAATGATGTCTCTCGTTCCTCGCCCTTTCCTGAACCCTGCTTGCACTTCAGGTAGTTCTTGTTCTAGGTATGGCTGTAGTCTCTTTTGAATAATCTTCAGTAGAATCTTGCTGGCATGTGGGATCAGAGCGATTGTGCGATAATTTCCACAGTCAGTTGGATCACCTTTCTTTAGTATTGGTATAAACACAGATCTTTTCCAGTCAGTTGGCCATGATGTTGTCTTCCATATTTCTTGGCAGAGCCTTGTAAGTACGGTAACAGCTGCATCAGATTGCTGCAATACTTCTATGGGAATGCTATCAATGCCTGGTGCTTTGTTCTTTGATAAGGCTTTCAATGCTGCTTCAACTTCTTCTTTCATCACCAATGGTTCCTGATCATAAGGTATAGGTTGAAACGGCTGTTGGTCCACTTGATCTTTATCATATAAAAGCTCTGTATATTCCTTCCACCTTTTCTTGATCTTCTCAGCATCATTCAACATAGAACCTTGAGCATCTTGTAACATTCCAATTCGAGGCTGGAACTTTTTCTTTAACTCTCGCAGCTTTAGGAAAGCCGATCTTGTTCTTCCTCTAATAGTTTCTGCTTCTATTTCCTTGCAAGTGTCATTGTAGTACTTTTCCTTGTCCTGTCTTGCTGCACGTTGGAAATCTCTGTTGAGTTCTGCGATTGTCTTTCTTTCTCCTTTGGCTTTAGCTTCTCTGCGTTTCTGGGCAATTTTCAGAGTTTCTTCCGTCATCCATTTTGGCCGTTTTTGCTTTTTAACCTTTTGTAGAGACTTCTCGCTTTCTTCCAGCACAACCTTCTTGATGTCATTCCATAACTCTTCCGGAGCTCTGTCATTTGTATCTAAAGCAGCAAATCGATTTTGCAGGCAGTCTTTAAATTCCAGTGGTATATTCTCAAGGTCATATTTTGGTGCATTCATGAGTGGTTTGCTCTTTTTCAACTTTAGCTTGAGTTTGCATACTAGTAGTTGATGATCTGTACCACAGTCAGCTCCAGGTTTTGTCTTTGTTGATGTTACAGAGCTTTTCCATCGTTGACTTCCACAGATGTAGTCAATTTGATTTTTATACAATCCATTGGGTGAAGTCCATGTGTACAGTCGTCGCTTGTGTTGCTGGAAGAAGGTGTTTGAGATGAATAGATCATTGGTCTTGCAGAATTCTATCAATCTTTCTCCAGCTTCATTTCTGTTGCCAAGTCCATATTTTCCAACTACTTTGCCTTCTTCTTTGTTGCCAACTTTTGCGTTCCAGTCACCCATGACTATCAGGATATCCTGTTTGCATGTTCTGTCAATTTCAGCTTGTACTTGTTCATAGAACTCTTCAATTTCATTCTCTTCTGCAGCTGTTGTTGGGGCATATACTTGAATTATAGTTGTGTTGATAGGCAATCCTCGTAGACGAATAGAGATTAAGCGTTCGCTGACTGCATTGTATTTCATTACAGTTCTTGCAAGTTTCTTCTTTATTATAAATGCAACACCATTTCTTCTTTGTCTTTCATTTCCAGCATAGTAGACCATGTGATCATCTGATGCAAAGTGCCCGATGCCAGTCCATTTCAGTTCGCTGACACCCAACAGATCAAGTTGTACACGTTCCATTTCATTCTTGACCACCTCCAACTTCCCTTGGTTCATGCTTCGTACGTTCCATGTTCCAATGTGTAAGACATCTTTACAGCTTCTGACTCTCATTTCATGCGCAGCTACATCAGCAGTCAGACCTGATCGTTCTCTTGCGTAATCTGTACATTGATCAAGAAGCAACAGTTCGAACGGAACAAGGAGAAACAGAATGGTTTAAAATAAGCAAAGGTGTAAGACAAGGCTGCATACTTTCCCCCTACCTGTTTAATTTATATGCAGAACAAATCATCAGAGAAGCAGGACTGTATGAAGACAACAGAGGTGTGAAGATTGGTGGAAGACTCATCAACAACCTTCGCTATGCTGATGATACCACATTACTGGCTGAAAGCGAAGATGATCTGAAACATTTGCTTCTCACAATCAAAGAACATAGTCTCAAAATGGGCCTGCACCTTAATGTAAAGAAGACAAAGATCATGACAACTGGCATAATCAACAGGTTCATCGTTGAAGGAGAAGAAATTGAAATTGTGAACAACTTTAACCTACTTGGATCAACTATCAATAAAGAAGCAACAAGCAGTCAAGAAATCAGACGACGCATTGCTCTTGGCAGAATGGCTATGAAAGACCTAGATAAGATTCTCAAGAGCAGAGATGTGTCTCTCCATACAAAGATTCGACTTGTTCAAGCCATGGTATTTTCAATAACATCATATGGATGTGAAAGCTGGACAGTGAAAAAGACAGACAGGAAGAAAATTGATGCCTTTGAATTATGGTGCTGGCGGCGAATACTGTGTATACCATGGACTGCCCAAAGAACAAACCAGTCGGTACTAGAGGAGATCAAACCTAAGCTTTCTTTAGAAGCTCAGATGACAAGACTTCGACTTTCATACTTCGGACACATCATGCGAAGAGAGAGATCATTAGAAAAAGACATCATGCTTGGCAAGATAGAAGGTCAACGCAAAAGAGGAAGGCCAGCAATGAGATGGATCGCTACAATAACAGCAGCTACGGGTACCAGTCTGTCATCAATGAGCCGCCTGACTGAAGACCGAACACAATTTAGGATAGCTATCCAGAGGGTCGCCATGAGTCGACTCCGACTCGACGGCACTTAACAACAACAACAACAACAACAAGAGAAAATATTTTTTTCACTCAACGTGTAATCAAACTCTGGAATTTGTTACCGGAGGATGTAGTAAAGGCTGTTAGTGTAGCTGGGTTTAAAAAAGGTTTGGACAAGTTCCTGGAGGAAAGGTCCATAAGCCATTATTAAGAAGGGACCCAGGATATCAATGCTTGAACCAATACAAGCATTGTGGAACCTGTGTCCCTTGGGGAAACTGCTAGGTACATATGACCTAGATTGGCCACTGTTGGAAACAGAATACTGGGCTTGATGGACCTTGGTCTGACCCAGTATGGCATATCTTATGTTCTTATGTTCTTATGTTCTTATGTTGGACGTCACCCCCTGCAAAAGCAGATTAAAATCAGAAACAGCCACACTTTTAAACCACACATCAAAAACAAGTGGGAAGATGTAGGCAGAACAAAATCAATGCAAAATACACACAAGCCAGTTAAATGCTGGAAAGCAATGAGCACAAATGCTCAAAGCTTAGCCAACAAAGTTCCGGACCTGGAAGCCCTAATGGTGGAAATGGATTTGGACATTGTGGCCATTACAGAAACATGGTTTAATGAATCACATGATTGGGATATAGCCATAGCTGGCTATAATCTATTCAGAAGAGACAGAGAAAATGGAAGAGGCAATATTAAAGCTAATGAAATGCATGGGGAAAAGAAGCAGCGCTCTGGATTGTGTTGGAAAGAGGAGATGGCACTGTCATCCATACTGCTGTACTCTACAGACCTCCGACACAAATTGAAGAGATAGATAACGAACTGATTATAGATATTGCCAAGATAGCCCCAAAGGGGTAAGTGATAATATTGGGTGACTTTAATCTACCGGATGTGGATTGGATTACTCCTGCAAATCTGGAAAGAAGCAAAAAAATTGTGGATGCTGTCCAAGATGCATTACTTAGACAAATGGTGATGGAACCAACCAGGGAAAGCTCAACACTGGATTTAGTGCTCACCAACGGTGATAGCGTGTCGAATGTCTGCGTGAGTGCCCCTGTGAGCAGCAGCGATCATCACACGGTGTGGTTTGAGATAAAAGCCATGGTACAGGCCAATCATAGCAAGCTCAAAGTCCTAAACTTCAAAAACACCAACTTCAATAAAATGGCCGAGTACCTAAAGGAGGAGCTGACAGGGTGGATGGAGATAAGGGAAGTGGAATTGCAATGGGCTAAACTAAAGGTGGCAATAAAAGAGGCAACAGATAAATATGTAAGAAAAGTAAACAAGAGGCGAAGAAAACATGTTTGGTTTTCCAAAGAAGTGGCTGCTCAAATAAAGGCAAAAAACACAGCTTTCACAAAATTCAAAAGCTTGCAAAGAGAGGAAAACAGAAATGAATACAGGATCAAACTCAGAGACAAAAAGAGAAATAAGAATAGCAAAATCAAAGGCAGAGGAAAAGATGGCTAAAGATGTTAAGGGTGGCGACAAAACTTTCTTCAGGTATATTCGGGAAAGGAAGAAGATCAGAGGTGGAATTTCAGGACTCAGAAGTGCTGCGAATGGACTCGTGGAAAGTGGCATTGAAAAAGCAAAATTGCTAAATGAATACTTCTGCTCTGTTTTTGCTAAAGAAAGTCCTGGAGAAGGACCTCATGTGACTCCCAAATATAAAAATGGGAATGAAGTAGATACCACACCATTCACAGAACATGAAGTGTTAAAACAACTTGCAAAACTGAAAGTGGACAAGGCTATGGGACCTGATGGGATACATCCCAGGATACTGAAAGAGCTCAGAAAGGTTCTTGCAGGGCCGTTAAAGGATGTTTTCAACAGATCCTTGGAAACTGGAGAGGTTCCTCAGGACTGGAGAATGGCTGATGTCGTACCTCTGCACAAAAGTGGTGACAGGGAAGAAGTTTCTTCGGTGGCAGGAAAAGTAATGGAGACACTCCTGAAAGAGCGAATAGTGAACTTTCTCAAAACCAACAGGATGCAAGACCCGAGGCAACATGGTTTTACCGAAAGACGATCCTGCCAAACAAATCTGAGTTCTTTGACTGGGTGACCAGGGAACTGGATCAGGGGCATGCGATGGATGTCATCTACTTGGATTTCAGCAAAGCCTTTGATACTGTTCCTCATTGTAGGCTTATCAATAAACTCAGTAGCTTCGGGACGGATCCCAAGATGGTAAATTGGATTAGAAATTGGTTGACTGACAGACGACAGAAGGTGATGGTAAATGGAGCTTGTCAGACGGCTGCCTAGGGTGAGAACTTACACAATCTTGACGATGCATATATTCATATGATTCTTGCAAAGTATTGTGGGTATTGTAGTTCATTCACTCCCAAACACAGCTGATGACAATAATTTGAGTTGTGAAACCAAGTGGTAAGATCAATAAAATACTTCTTTTATTGATGGGGTTTAATTTACCCAGCACATGTATGCTTGATAGCACTATAAATGAGGTTACTTGCTTGCAGTGTTTAAAGGGATAACAAAAAGTCACAAAGTAAACCAGAAAACAACCTTCAGCTTGTCAGGCAATTAGCTAATGTTTTCTTAGCAAATAATTACCAAATACAAAGGCACAACGAAAAGAATAAACTTTGCTGGTTAGGTTAACTTCTGCTTATTTTCCACGCTGATCTCAGCAGTGATTCTCCCTTGCTCACACACACAATCAGGTGCAGCCCTAATTACTATCCATGGACCAGCTGAAAGCCTTTAGCTGGCTGGCTGCTACTGTGTGAGCCCAAATCCTGCTTTAAGAGCTGTTTGCAGTGGAAATAAAGAACAAAGTTAGGTTTCTTTGTGATGGCTGATGTGTTTGCTCATAGAAAACTAGCAATAGCATTTATATAAAGAACAGTCCATGTAAATAGTTTCATCTGCTGCATTTCCCCCTGCATCAACAATCATAGGGTCAATATCATACATTGGCACAGATGAGTCTTTCATTAAGGCACTATCATGAGAATGCTTATTCCCTTGCTGCCATTCTTTATTATAGATAGGGTCTGGATCAGTGTTCATACCTGAGCCTCTCCTGCTATCATTATTCCTCTCTGTATAGCCTGGCCAATATGTAATCCAATTCTGATGTCCAGCCTTCCAATCTTGATCCCTGGACACTGGATCTTCTCTCACATACCTTCTGGCCTTGGTCTGAAAGTCCCTTCCACATGCAGTCTTCTCTCTTCCAGGTAGCCACTGGTGATTCCTATCTCTGCCACTCCATTCCTCTGGCTGAATCCAGTCCAATGGACTCTGCTGGCCTTTGGAATACCTCCCAGTATGAGTACTGCCTTGGAATCTCCCAGACCTTCCAATGGCCTTTCTTCTCTTCCTTCCAGAGAGTTTCCTTCTCTCTCTATCTGCTTGGCTTGGCTTCTGTTTCTCCAGGTGATACTGGTGCTTGTAGCCGTTGCTGAAGCTCTCCCCTCTGTATCTCTTCCTGAAGCTGTTCTTGAAACTGTTGCTGAAACTGTTTCCTGAAGAATAATCTCTATTCTTATTCTTTCCCAATGTGTGCTGCTCCCTAACACAGCGCAGCTGTGTTGAATCAAGCCCTGCCCTTTGAGATGAGTGCTTAGGGATTACCTCATAGCTCTCTTGATTGCACACACATTCTCTCACTTCAGCCCCTCTCATGGCTGCTGGAAAGCTGGTGCATTCTGGGACTGGTAGTCTTTTATGTGAAAACTCTGTTTTCTCAATTCTACCAGAACTGACAGGTTGCTTGTTCAGAGTCACATCATCTTTTCTATAGCTCCTACCTGAGCTATGATAAGCTTCCTTATCACAAGCTCAATCAGATGAAGGGAAGGTGATTAGCGGGGTGCCTCAGGGATCGGTCCTAGGCCCAGTACTGTTCAATGTATTTGTGAGCGATATTGCTGAAGGACTGAACAGAAAAGTCTGTCTTTTTGCAGATGAGACAAAAATTTGGAGTGGAATGGGTAATTGTAGATCGATTGTTTACGTTATCAGAATATAGAAAGACTAGGGGACATGCAATGAAGCTACAAGGTAAACTATTTAAGACTAATGAAAGAAATATATTTTTTCACTCAACGTGTAATCAAACTCTGGAATTTGTTACCGGAGGATGTAGTAAAGGCTGTTAGTGTAGCTGGGTTTAAAAAAGGTTTGGATAAGTTCCTGGAGGAAAGGTCCATAAACCATGATTAAGAAGGGACCCAGGATATCAATGTTTGACCCAGTACAAGCAGCGTGGATCCTGTGTCTTTTGGGGAAACTGCTAGGTACGTATGACCTAGATTGGCTACTGTTGGAAACAGGATACTGGGCTTGATGGACCTTGGTCTGGTCCAGTATGGCATATCTTATGTTCTTATGTTTGCAGCAGAGTGGACTCCCCCGAGGGAGTGGTTAACATGAGGAAAGATCTACAAAAGCTGGAAGAATGGTCTAATGCTTGGCAATTACGATTTAATGCAAAGAAGTGTAGAGTCATGCACTTGAGTAGCAGAAATCCAAGGGAAATGTATGCGTTAGGGTGCGAGAGGTTGGTGTGCACGGATCACTATATAGACCTTGGTGTGATTATTTCTGAAGATCTCAAGGTGGCAAAACAGTGCAACAAGGTGGTGGCAAAAGCCAGAAGGATGTTGGGCTGCATACAAAGGAATTACCAGCAGAAAGGAAGAGGTACTTATGCCACTGTACAAGTCACTGGTGAGGCCTCACCTGGAATACTGTGTTCAGTTTTGGAGACCATATTTATTTATTTATTTTTATTTATTTAAAGCTTGTTTATACCGCGCTTTTCATTATCAGTGCAGTTTACAGTGAACAATTCTTGCAAGAGATAATGAAATGCCTAGTGCTACATCGAACAGGATCAAAAACTTGGAATTGTAACTGGGTGAACTATTTACACATCAACTAACACAGTTGTAACAGAGTAACTATTTACAAGTTCTATGATAGGCTTGACTAAATGGCTAAAGCTGGGTCTTCGAGTGTTACATTATCATATCGACATTCTTGATTATTACATTAATGATCAGAATCTCACACGCAAAGTACTGTGTGGTATGGTTCTGTTGCTTAGTTGGTATTGCTTGGTTGGTATTATTCGGTTTGCAAGGTATTGGGCGTTGAGAGAGTGAGTTGGGGTGTGGGGTGTGGATGGGTTGCGTTTGGCTGTGAAAAGTATAGGAGGAACAGGTGGTGCTTGAGGGCTTTCCTGAATTTATTTATTTAGTGTACATTTGTATCCCGCTGCTTCCAGCAATCAGCAGCGGTTGCTATACATGGTAAGAGTGGCTGTACCGGCCAGGAATTAGAAGGATATACATTGTGATTGGGAGAGAGGGATAGTACACAGCAATCATAGGGTTACAGATTACAGTTGATCGATGGGAAACACTTCACACAGGATATATTATGTACATATTTACACATAAACTGAATGCATTTCTCGTTGTGAGGTTACATGGGGTACAGTAGCTTCCCACGCATGGTAGACAATTGGTGGTGGGATACAGTGGTAGTGGGGTACAGTGTCTAGGTTACATTGTAATGCGATTGCAAGAGGTGCGTCTTAAGTTTTTTTCTGAGGTCTTTCAAGTCACAGTTTGCACGTAGTTCGCATGGCAGCCGGTTCCAGAGTAGTGGAGCTATAAGTGAGAATGCTCTTTTACTTGTACATGCATTAACATTTCTGATGCACTTTGGGGGACAGAGGGTATTGAGGTTTACTGTTCTTCTACTCCTGTTGTTGGGTAGATTGGAGATTAGGCTGTTGAGGTGTGAGGGTGCTAAGTTATGAATGAGTTTGAATGTAGTGACTAACATTTTGTATTGAATGCGGGCGGCAATGGGGAGCCAATGTAGCTCAATTAGTACAGGTGTGATGTGCTCAGAAAGGCCTTTTTGCATAATGATTCTGGCAGCAACATTTTGTGCCAATTGCAGAATATTTATAGTTTTCTTTGGCAAGCCTTGCGTGAGATCTCTGATTGATCTGATGCTTGGAGGGAGGTTGTTCCAACACTTTGGGGCATAGAAGGCAAATGCCCTGTTCCTGGTTGCTTGTGTGCATTTAGTGGACTCAATCGGGATGATCAGTGTGTTGGCGGCTACTGACCACCTCGACCTGTTTGGGGTTGGGATGAGGAGGGCTGTAAGGGATGAGGGGGATATCATGTTAAGGGCTTTGAATGTGATGAGTAATACCTTGTATGTGAGTCTGCAGTTTAATGATAACCAGTGAAGGTCCTTTAGGATGGGTGTGATGTGGGTTCTTCTGGATAGACTATAGAGCATGCGTGCGGCTGCGTTCATTGCAAGTGGCAAAGGGTTGAGGGTGCTCTTGGGAAGGCCATGCAGAATGACGTTTGCATAATCAAAATGTGGGGTTACCAGTGCCTGGAAAATAGTTCTGAAGTCGTCGGGAGCTAACATGGGTTTTATGTGCCATAGAGTCCTGATTTTATTGTATATAATCCTGGTAGTGTTCTTTGTGTTCTTTGAAGTCAAGGTGTTGGTCCAGCATCACACCCAAATAGCGTATCACAGGTTTGCTTGGGAGTTCTGCATCTCTTACCTTCAAGGTAGTGGGGGGAGAGAAGTTTTTGGGGCTTGTTTACAAAGCTGCGGTAGCGGTTCACGGTTGTTATCGGAGCCGCGGCCCCATTGAAATCAATGGGGTCGCGACTCCGATAACGATCGCGAACCGCTACCGCAGCTTTGTAAACAAGCCCCTTTGTTCTTTGTAATGAATAGGACCTCCGTTTTCTTGAAGTTAATGCAGAGGTTCTGCGCTTGAAGCCAGTCAGTGATTGCATTGAAACAATCTACAAGGGCGGTAAAATCAGGCTGTAGAACTTTGATTGGGGCGAAGAGCAGAACGTTGTCTGCGTATATCAGGCTGGATATGTTGAATGAGCGGATGATCTCGCAAATGGGCTGCATGTACACATTAAAGAGTAGCGCGGACAGCGATGAGCCTTGGGGTACCCCCTGTTTTTGCTGGAATGGTTCAGATGTTGCGGATCCCATTCGTATATGTTGCCATCGGTCAGCTAGATAGGATTTACACCATTCCCAGGCCAGGCCCACACGATCCCCTTCTCCAGAAGATGTGTAAGGAGCTGGTCGTGGTTGACGGAATCGAAAGCGACAGCAATGTCAAGGAAGATAAGAGCAAATCCGTTTTCGATGTTATCTATTCCTCTGCTCAAGTTGTTGGTTAGTGTGACGAGTAATGTCTCAACTCCATGGGAATCTCGAAACCCATGCTGGCAGGGATCTAGTGGGGCTGATGAAGCGATGTGATGTTGGATTTGTCTTTGAACAACCTTCTCAATTAATTTGGCTAGAAGAGGAATACTCGAGATCGGACGGTATGAGTCTGTTTTTGTCCGATCTAGTCTGTTATTTTTCAGGAGCGGGCGTATGGAATTTTGAGAGAGGATGGAAATTTACCGGTTGAGAATGAGAGTCTCATGATGCTGGCTAGAATTGGACTGAGCTTGGTGCGCATCGCTCTGATCAAATACACAGGGCAAGGGTCGTTTGGTGCTATAGTGGTGTTGATGACAGTGATGAGATCTTCGATGTTTTTCTCTGATGGAGGTGTGAATTCGGTAAGCAGTTGCTGTAGACGAGGGATATGGCTAGGTGTGGGTCCTGGTGCGATGTTTAATTTGAGGATTTTGGATTGGAGGTAGTCGGCATAGTGCCAGGGTTGGATTTGGTCTGACTGAGGAGGAGAAGGTTCCTTGGTTAAGGATCTCGCTAAGCTGAAGAGGTCACGGGGTTTATTTAGTGGACAGAGGAGGAGTTTGGTGTGCTAAGTTCTCTTCTTGTCGGAGATTGACTCACGGTGAAGATTTCAGTGGCCAATATATGTTGTGTGGTCATTCGCGGCATGAGAATGTCGCCATCTTCTTTCTAGCTTCCTTAGGAGGACCAGCGATTTCCGCAGATTGGCAGTAAACCATGGGGCTGGCTTCCTTTTTCTTGGTTGACTGTTGGATGTTGATGCTTTGTGCGATGGGGGTAGTTGGGAAAATGTCTTCAGAGTGTCATTCCATCTGGTGATCGACTCGTCCAGGTTGTTTGAGGGCTGGTTGAGTATTGGGAGTGCATTTTTGGTGAAGTCGTCCTTGTCAAGTGATTTGAAACGGCGAGCATTTGCTGAAGAGGCTGGACTTGTGAGGTTGTGTGGGACTTGATCCTGCTGCGATGGTATTTGGAAGGTTATTAAAATGGGGTCGGACCACGGAACAGGAGTGATGGAAAGGCTAAGGTTATGATTGAGCCTTGTGACTGAAAGTGGGGCAAAGATGAGGTCCAGTGAGTTGCCTCTGAGGTGAGTGGGGGCATTCACCACCTGTTTGTAGTTAAGTTTGGTCATTGCCTCCATGAAGGTGTTAGCATGAGTGGGTTGCAGGGAAGCAAGGTTGAAGTCACCAAACAGCCAGTTAGGTTTGTGTGGGTTATCGGGGTTACAGGCCAGGTCTATTATGTGAGAGAGGTCCTCTGGGAGGGAGGATGGGGCTCTGTATATGAGATTCACAGTTATTATTCTTGTTTTCTATGGTGACTGAGTCAATGTTTGTAGAGCTTCTAGAGGAGAGTAGCTGGTACTGGAGCTTGGTTTTTACAAGGATGAAAACACCGCCGCCTCTCCGGCTGGCTCTATGACAAGCATGGATTGAGAAGTCTGGTGGGATCTGTTGATTTAGGAGTGCTGTATCTGTGTCTGTGAGCCATGATTCTGTGACCATTAGAATGTCTAAGTTGTGGTTTGCTATGAGATCTGTGATGGCTGGCCATTTCTTGCGAACAGATCGTGAGTTTATTAGTGCACATCTCAAGTAACCATGCACATGTGCCGTTTTGTGAGTGATGTTAGAAGGGTTGTTGAGTGTTATGTATAGTAGGTGTGCGTGTCTGACATGGTTTGTGTGTGGTGGTGCTGCTGTAGTTTCTTCTTCCAGGACTATGTAAGATAGGAATGGGGTTAAAATTGGAGGAGAGTGCTAGTGACTCCTGGAAGGCATTGGCAAAGAGATAGAAGCTGGTAAGGGCTAGTAAGGAAAGAGCCATGTTGGTCTGATAGGTGTTAATGAAGCACTTGGTGACTGCCGACAAGGGATGGCTATCTGGTAACAATGGTATGGAGCAATAGCTAGGAATGTAATATAGCAAGTGTAGTGGAACAGTATTATCCTACAGTAAATGTAGTTGGATCACAGCATAGGTATGATATAGCAGGAGCACACAACTAGTGGCAATGATTTATTTTATTTATTTATTTGGTATATATTTGTATGCCGCCACTTCCAGCGATCAGCGGTGGTGTAAAATACAAGGGAGTAATGTATAAAATCAGTTGAAGGTACAGAATGATTTGGGGGAGGGGTACACCACCATCACATAAAAATTACCAATAGACATTACATTTTGATCACCCAGGTTTGAGCCACAAATAAAAATATATATTTGATTGATCAGATTATAAATATGCATTTGATTGATCAGATTATAAATATACATTTGATTGACCAGATAAATTACAGTTTTATCACCCAGTTAGAGCAACCAGTTAAATTACAGGTTTATCAAGAACATAGATAGTTGTAAGGTACATTGCCAGTTATGCAGTCTTATTAACATTGACATTTGATCTATTTCCTGCCTCTTGTGCTTCCCCCCGGGCAACTTGGGTAAGGAGGGAATGATTGAATTTGCCTAGGTGATACCGTAGTGTGTTTGGAACAGGTGGGTTTTAAGCTTTTTTCTGAAGTCCTGTAGATTGTTGATCAGTCATAACTCATGAGGTAGTTTGTTCCAAAGCATGGGTGCAGTGTACGTGTATGCCCGGTTGCTCGTTCCCTCTTTTACATCTCTTATACTACTGGGAACGCAGAGTGTGTTAAGGTTAGTAGTTCTTCGGCATCTGTTGGGGGGCTGTGTGGTTATGAGGTTATCGAGGAATGATGGGGGGATATCTTGTGAAAGATTTTGAAAGTTGTTACCAGTATTTTGTATACTGCTCGTGCAGTGATTGGGAGCCAGTGAAGCTCAATCAGTACTGGAGTAATGTGATCCCTCAATTTCTTATTCAAGATGATCCTGGCTGATACGTTTTGCGCCAATTGTAAGATGTTTACGGTTTTTTTTGGTAGACCTTGCAAGATGGCATTACAGTAGTCAAAGGGAGGAATGATGAGCGCTTGAGCTACTGTTCTGAAGTCTGTTTGTTCGATTATGTTGCGTAGGGGTTGAAGGACTCTCAGCTTGTGAAATATTGCTCTGTTGGTTAACCGGAGATGTTTGTCCATTTTTAGGTTAGCATCAATGAGAACTCCTAGATATTTGATCTCATTTGTTGATAGGTGGTGGTGTTGAGGGTGATTGAAGCAGGAGGTTTGATATATTATAATAAATAATGATATATTATAATAAATAATGATATATTATATATCTTTATAATAAATAATGATATAATAAATAATATATGAATGATATATTATAATGAATGATATATTATAATAAATAATAATTATGAATGATATATTATAATAAATAATATTGAATAATCACAAGGTATAGGTATACTTGTATAGTAACAACAGAGTGATATCCACAGTAAGACAAGATTGAAATTTAGCAAGGTATACAAAGATATGCCTGTGTAATGATGGCGGACTAATGTCCGATTGCTAACTATGGAGAGGGCACAACTTGGGTGGCCTAGTTTGCTCTATAATGTATCCAGGGATGATGAGTCATCAGTTATGCTTAAGAATGCCAGGAGTTCATATATGTCCTGCTTGTTTACTATGTATCAAAAGATCATGAGTCAGAGTTATACCTTGGGTCTGAAAGTAGCTTCACGTTATTCCAGACTTTGGGCTGAGGAGGCTGCATGTGGTTGATGGGGCTTGCTCCTTCCTGCTTGTTCCTGATGGGATGGCTCTGCTGGATTGGGGAGCATGGGTGCTCCTGATGGCGGTGCTTAGGTAGCGCTGTTGGCGTGCCCAGAATGGATTGAAGAGGCTTCATGTGTCAGTTGGAGCGGATCCTAACTGCTCGTTCCCGACAGGTGGGCCGCTGCTTAAGCGAAGTTAGACCTCACTTATACTTCGGCTGCTTCATAGGATTTTTGTGTGGTCATACGCAGAGCGTGGATACTGGGCTGGTTCAGGGGTTCTGTTTGGTCCCAGCCTGTCGTGCCCCGCCGAAGGGCCACGCCAAAGGGCCCTCTGGCGAGGCTCTCTGGCGCGGGCCCGCCTGGCGGTGGCACTTTCTAAAGATGTTTTCTCCTCCTCCCGCAGCCCCGATTGGGCTGGAGTCCCTGAGCGGGAAGGCTTGCTGGCCCGCTCAGGTGCTCAACCCCAATCGGGGGAGCTGGAAGATGGCTGCGGGTTCCTCTGTTCACCCACCGGCGGCGGCGGCACTTTTTAAAGATGTTTTCTCCTCCTCCCACAGCCCCAATTGGGCTGGGGTCCCTGAACGGGAAGGCTTGCTGGCCCGCTCAGGTGCTGAACCCCGATTGGGGGAGCTGGAAGATGGCCGCAGGTTCCTCTCTTGCAAAGGATGTAAAAAGACTGGAAACTGTTCAGAGGAAGGCGACCAAAATGATTTGGAGCCTGCGTCAGAAGCCTTATGAGAAGAGACTAGAAGACCTAAACATGTACACTTTGGAGGAGAGGAGGGACAGAGGAGATATGAGTCAGACCTTTAAATACTTAAAGGGAAATAATGAACAAGACCACATGGCCTATCTAGTCTGTCCTTCCATAACAACTACAACAGTCCCCTTATTACCTTTAGAGATCCTCTGTGTTTGTCCCATGCTTTTTTGAATTCAGTTACTGTCCTCATCTTTACCACCTCCTCTGGGAGACTATTCCACGGATCCACTACTCTTTCTGTAAAGAAATATTTTCGCATATCACTCCTGAATCTATCTCCCTTCACCTTCATCCCATGTCCCCTCGTAGCAGAACTTGCTTTCAATTGAAAGAGGCTCTCTCCCTGAACATTTATGCCACGGAGGTATTTAAACATCTCAATCATATCACCTCTATCCCACGTTTCCTCTAAGGTGTACATATTAAGATCCTACAGTCTGTCCTCATATGCTTTATAATGAAGACCACTAATCATTTTAGTAGCCACCCTCTGCACCGACTCCATCCTGTTCACATCCTTTTGAAGGTGCGGTCTCCAGAATTTCACACTATACTCCAAATGAGGTCGCACCAAAGACTTATACAGAGACATTATCACCTCCTTTTTTCTGCTAGCCATTCCTCTCCGTATGCACCCAGCATCCTTCTAGCTTTTGCCGTCGCCTTTTCTACCTGTTTAGCTACTTGAGGATCATCAGACACAACCACGCCTAGGTCCCGCTCTTCTTTAGTGGACAAAACCACTTCACCCCCTATACTATTTATTTATTTAGCATACATTTGTATGCCGCTAGTTCCAGTGATCAGTAGCGGCTTGATTACAGGCGTGAAATTGACAAATCATGACAGAAAATTTGATGAAATATAATATTGATTCGGAAGGGAAAGCACAGCACAGCACACAGGGGTCTCAAGGAGGGGTCAGATATTCACATATTCACATATATACATATTCACATATATACATAACTGCATCAGTGATCTGTCTAGGTGATGCCGTAATGGGATTGGAAAAGATGGGTCTTAAGCTTTTTCCTGAATTCCTTTAGGTCGTTGATCTGGCGTATCTCATGAGGCAGGTGGTTCCAGAGCATGGGAGCCGAGTAAGTGAAAGCCCGATTGTTTGTCCGTACGTTGACTGCTCTTATGCTGCTTGGTATGCAGCTCCCTATATTGCTTCCTTGGATTGCTGCAGCCCAAATGCATGACCTTACATTTTTAAACATTAAATCCCAGCTGCCAAATTCTAGACCATTCTTCAAGCTTAGCTAGATCCATCCTCATGTTATCTACCCCTTCCTGGGTGTCTACTCTATTGCAGATTTTGGTATCATCCGCAAAGAGGCAAACCTTACCTGAAAGCCCTTCCGCTATATCACTAACAAAGATGTTAAAAAGAATCGGAACAAGGACAGATCTCTGGGGCACACCACTGATAACATCCTTCTCCTCAGAGTGAGATCCATTTACTTGTACTCTTTGTCGTCTCCCACCCAACCAATTTCTAACCCAAGCAGTAACTTTAGGGTCCATCCCTCGGGTGCTCAGTTTGTTTATAAGTCGCCTGTGAGGAACAGTGTCAAAGGCTATCTCCAGGAACAAGCAGGAATGAGTCTTCACATATGGGTACGTCGGTACCGACGGAGCCTGCGTGGGAACGCTCCCCAGCGTCCAAGAAGAAAGCTTTTGGGAGCATCCCACGCGCATGCGCGCTGCCTTCCCGCCCATTTACTTCCCCCTCATCAGTTTTCCGCGGAGCCGGCAGGACGTCTTCCTGTCACCGCAGAAAATTCTTCTTTTTGTTCTTAGTTTTTTGTGGTCGCGTCTGCCTTCCCTCGACGCCACTGGTACCGCCGGTGCAATTCTTTCTTTTTACTAAAGAATTTCTTCTTTCCTTAAACATTTTTTCCTGTTTAGTGCCTGACGGTTTCTAGGCCTCCAGGCCTCTATCCTTCCATTATGGAAAAGCCAGCCACTATCCTTAAGAAATGCTCCAAGTGTGGCGGTACAAATATATTTTCAGACACTCATACTTGGTGTCTAAAATGTTTAGGTCCTGACCATTGCCCTCTGGAGTGTCTCTCCTGCTGGAGCTCAAACAGAAGAAGTCTTCAGAATCGAGCACTACTCGATGCCCGGTTCACATCGGTCTCGATGTCACCAGCTAGAATATCTTCTTCACAGGATCAGGTAACCAAACAAAAGTCTGTAAAGACTTAGCCAGTCCTCCAGTGGTAGATCTCCCTCTCAGTATCGAGATGGCTCCGGCCTTGCCCTCGAGGATGTTTTGGCAATAAAGCCCCGGCGGGAGTCTTCGGGCTCCAAAGCATTAACGGGGCTCCAGGTTGTTCCCGGGGTTCTTACCTCGTTGAACACACCTGGGCCATGCTCGGTGGTTGTGGCCGCTTCGAGCGGTACTGACACCCCGGCATCGGCTATCGTGATGGATGAAACACTCCTCACCGATGAACGTAGTCTAGCACTTTCAGCTACTTCGGCACCGCTAGAGTTGCCGCAGACCGTTCCTTGAGTATCGGTTTCGGTACCGGTATCGACATCGGCATTGGCATCGGTGTCGGTACTGTCCATGCTTGTTTCGACAGACTCGCTTCCTTCGATGCCGAGCCTGGAATCGATCTCTAGCATGGAGGATTCGCTACCGACCCGTCTCGGTACCAACCTCGGTCGGTACCGAAGACATTGTTTCCAAGAAAATCCGATGCTTCATCCTTTCCAGTCTTCCTATACCGATGACTGGGATGAATCCATCGGTGCCAGGGCTGATTTTTCGACAAGTCTAGCCTTTACCCCTCATTCTAGAGGGTCCTCCTCAGGGGAGATTTCTTTTCAAGCTTTTCTGCTTGATATGGCAAAGTTACTTGCCATTTCTATACCTGGTATAGAATCCTTACCAGGGGATTCAGAGACACTGCAATTCCCCGGGATTCCAAAGGAGAGGTGATCATGCTTCCTTTGCATCAGATCTTACAAGATCTACTGTTAAGAATGTGGGAAACTCCTTTAACGGTATCCCCACATTCTAAGACTCTTGACACCATGTACAAGGTGACACCTTCTCCAGGTTTTCAAAAGACTCAACTTCCTCATCATTCTATTGTTGTAGAATCAGCAATGAGGCGTGTTAAGAGTGCAAAGAAACACACTTCTTATCTGCCAGGTCGTGAGTCTAGGACTTTAGATGCCTTTCGATGTCGATGCTTCCAGGCATCCATGCTTTCAGCAAGAATTATCTCATATATTTTCTATATGGGATTATCTCTTGAAGAGGTCACAAAGAATTTAAATTCTTTGAACCCTTTTCTTCCAGAGCATAAAAGATCAGACTTTTTCTCATTAGTCAATCATGCTCAAAATATCTCTAGGTTCCTTAATCGTGCTTCCCTGGACTGTTTTGAGTCTATTAGCAGAACCTCTGCTATAGCCATAGAAGCACGTCGCTTAGCCTGGCTCCAAGCTTCAGACTTGGATAGATGGCTACAAGAAAGGCTGGGAAATTCTCCTTGTACTGGTGAAAATCTCTTCAACAAGGAGGTTTTATTTCAAGCTAATCAGTTAAGCACTGATGCTGTTGCTGTCAGAGAATTGTCAAAACCTTCCTCTATCCCAGCTAATAAAAAATCTCCTAAAAAGCCTTATCCCCCTAGGGGAAAAAAGTTTTATCCATCTTCTACCCATTATACAGATGTTTCCCAAGATGAGCAACATCACACCAGGCTAAGAAGATCAAAACCTCCACAGCTTCAGCAAACCCAGCAGTCGCAGGGTTTCTGATGTTTTATTCACTTTTTCTGTGTGAGGTTTGGAACTTTGAGCCTACTTCTTTTCAACAGAAGTATCTAAAATTCATCTCATCCATGCTGAGATATCACTCATACATTGACTCGATCCTCGACTCTGGGCATGAATCTCTTGCTACAAGAGAAATCTATCCTTTTAGCTCCAAGAGCTATTTAGGACCATCATACCCCAGAGATAACAGGTTTCTCCTTTTAAAACAAAAGGAGGGCTAACAACTAACAAAAAGGTGAACTATATCCTTCACCTTGACAGTTTTCCTGTACGAGGATATCTCATACTTTTAACTGCAGGGGGACCCTATCTCTTCAAAGACTTAACAAATTGTAAGTCTTCTCAACTCTGTATTACTTTCTATCTCTCTTAGTCCAGACATTCAGTCTCTAAGAGTACTACTAATTAACTGGAGGGCTTATTTCTAAGCCATAGGATTTTCTTCAATACCTACTCCAGTAAGTAGTTTCCATACAGAGTTTTCTCCCCCTTTGCGGTTCATCTTCTCTGTGTATCTTTGAGCTAACCTTCTCAGATATTTTTTAAGGCAGCTTTTCGGACAGAAATTGGGTATCACTACTCCAAATTATGTCTGTCGGTCCTCTCCAATCCATAGGACCTTACATTTTATGCTGTCTTAATAACAGATAATTCCAAAAGAAGTCCAGAACCCATTTGGACTATTTATTGTTGCAGGCACCAGACCTGTCTACTATTCTTAGCCATCTTTAATTCTCTTTGGCTCCAACAGAATAGATTAGGTTGCACACTGGCAATTCAACAGCCAGATCTAAGCAACCTACAAATCACAAATGCTTAAGATAAATTTTAAAAAGACTGAAGTCCTCTTTGTGAACAGAAACCCTGCATTCACTCCACCAAGGTCCATAAAGGTGCGTGACGCTGAGCTCATCTGCAAGACCACAGTTAGATACCTAGGGGTTACTCTCGATCAACAGCTCAACATGAAGGCTCACATCAGCAACGTAACGAAATCTATCTATCATAAAATCCGGACCCTCCGTCATTTGCGTCAGTTGCTTGAACCTGATGACTTTCGTTCAGTCTTTCAAGCCTTAATAATGCCCCACTTGGACTACGCCAATGCTATCCTCCATGGCCTACCAAAGAGCACGATTAACCCCTTACAATTGGCCATGAACTCGGCTGCAAGAATCCTTTATGGAGCCTCCAAGAGAACCCACATCACTCCAATACTGAAACAGCTACATTGGCTTCCGATGCAGTCCAGGATCTCTTTCAAGATACTAACCTTGACTCACAAAGCGATTAATAACAACTCCGCATCTTCTATCACCGACCTGATATCAATTACACCCCCTAATCGTGCAAGGAGATCAACTGCCTCTAACTCCCTTGTATTACCTAAGGCAATCACGAAGTGCTCTCAAGCCACTAGATCCAGAGCCTTCTCTTACTTCGCACCATTATGTTGGAATGCCCTACCAACAGACATCAGAACCATCAGTGACCTTTCTCAGTTCAGGAAGGCACTGAAGCACCACCTGTTCTTGCTTCACTACAATGTTTCCGACACCGTCTCACACCAACCCACCTCTACATCCCAGGTCAACACGTTAAACCCATGCGCTCTATAGTCTTAACATGAAGAGCGGCAATCTCACCTTGCTTCCGCTCTCATCAGGAATCATATAGCTGCACTTAGCGGCTTTGTATATAGTTGCCTTTTGTACATAGTTTATTATGTTCTCTGTTTAAGAAACCTGTTTAATGTAAACCTGTTTAATGTATTGCCCTGTTCATTGTAAGCACTGATCAATTTTGTGAAGTGTAATTTCTGTTCACTGTAAACCGCGCTGATGTCGAATAGCGCGGTATAAAAGAAACTTTAAATAAATAAATAACATGGTCTCTGCAATTATACAACAAAGCTCTGCAGCTGTGGGCCTTTGCTAGAGAGCCTCAGAGCTACTCCTAATAGGTAGCTACCAGATGGTTAAAAAGAGCTTCACCTGAAAGACTCTGCCAGTCATGCTCCTACATGACTGTTTTTTTCCTACTCATATCATATTCCTTAAAATTTCCTTTTAAGAAATGGTAACCAGGGTTTAGACCATGTGAAAGCGTAGAAAATTGCACAATTCCTTGGTTCGTTCCACATCTCACTGGAACTTCCACAACAGGGATGCATTTTTTTCATTGCAGTTGGTCCTTATTCACTACTTTCCTTCTAATTTCCTATACTTCATGGTAGCTTATGATGAACAAGAGAACGCATGATACTCATATTGCCCTCATAAAAAGGCAAGCATGGTATCCCCTTATATTGCGTCTCTTTCTCCAGCTACTATTTGAAATTATAGAAGGCTCCAGACTTGCTGTCCTAAGACTAAGGATCTCCTCTGCACTCATTCACGTACGTCTTGAGACCTGGTTATTCAGGGGCTAGATCTTTTCAAGAAGTCTAGTCCTGTCCCTCTAAATGAAGAACATAATTCCAGTTTTCCACGAAACTTTCTCTATGGTTCTTCCATATTTAACCAGATAGAGATTCTCCATCGATATTCTCAAGTAGGTCTTAATCCTTCTTGTTATTGGGTCAATCTCTATACAACATCTGACTTTGAAAGATTTGTTTACTGTCCATATTAATGCTGTCCCAGCATACCATAAAAGTCAATGGACAACCAATTTCTATGGTAAATTAGGAAATACCTTCTTTTTCCGTTACCTTTTAGGTTACGTCACATCTGAAGCTCTACATGTAAGGTCATCATCATAAGTGACATCACTTAAGAAAGACTTTTACTGATCTTCAAGAAATTGGAGGCTCAACGCCTAGTACAAATGTCTTGGTCTTTCATTGGAATAAAGGGGGTCTTTAAAGACCTAGCCCTTTTTTTCTGCAAAGAGTACTTTTGCCTTTTCTTCCAAACCAGTCAGATTATCTCCACTCTAATCTAGGACCTTATTCTGCTCCAAGTGGAGCAGTGGAGGAGTAGCCTAGTGGTTAGAACACTGGCTTGGTAACCAAGCAACCAGGGTTCAATTCCCACTAGCACTCCTTGTGGCCTTGGGCAAGTCACCTAACCCTCCATTGCCTCGGAAGAAAGGCCTGGCAATCTACTTCCGGTGACACTGCCAAGAAAACCCAGGAGCTTCTGGGTCGCCAGGAGTCAGGACTGACTCGAAGGCAAAAAAATAAAAAATAAAAAATTCTGCTCCAAGGACAAGAAGTTCAATTTTTTGGACTTTACAGAAGCTTTACCTATTTCTCCAAAGTCCAACCTCATTGAACTCCCCCAGTACTTTCTTCTGGGGTTAGTTCTGGCCATGAAGGCTTCTCATCTCTTCCTGTATTGCAAAATGTATTTTTTCCCCTCTACTTCACATTGAGGGGTATTTCTTTGAGGATAATGTACTGGCTCTCAACCACAGACCCCATATTACCCTCAAGTATTTTTGCAATATTCTTGAGTGAGATCCACATTAGAAAATGGGGACTCAATATTTTTTCTAATATTTATGATTTACACAAGGACTCCCTTATGGATACCTTGTTTAGTCAAGCTGTTCCACAGCACCTCTTTTTTCTTTTCTAGTTCAACTCCTACCCTCCATCCCTTGGATGCCTCAGGTTTTGAGGGATAAGCATGGTCCATCTTTAGATTGCCACATGCTGGGGCCTCCTCCAGGCATCTTAGCTTGGGAATCCCCATATGTGAAGACTCATTCCTGCTTGTTCCTGGAGATAGCACAGTTACTTACCTGTAACAGGTGATCTCTGGGAACAGCAGGAATAAGTCTTCACAACCCACTCACCTCCCCTAGGAGGAGTTCTCTCTCTCTCTCTCTTTTTCTAATTTGTCTACTTCCCTCCTTCGGTCTCAGCTACAAACCCAACTGATGAGAGGGAAGTAAATGGGCGGGAAGGCAGCGCGCATGCACGTGGGATGCTCCCAAAAGCTTTCTTCTTGGACGCTGGGGAGCGTTCCCGCGCAAGGTCCGTCGGTACCGACGTACCCATATGTGAAGACTTATTCCTGCTGTTCCCAGAGCTCACCTGTTACAGGTAAGTAACTGTGCTTTACTGAAATCTAAATACACCACATCTAGGGCTCTCCCTCGGTCCAACTCCCTGGTCACCCAGTCAAAAAAAACCAGTCAGATTTGTCTGACAAGACCTGCCTCTGGTGGATTCATGCTGCCTCGGATCCTGTAATCCGCTGGATTCCAGAAATCTCACTATTTCCTCTTTCAGCAGCGTTTCCAATAATTTACTCACCACCGAAGTTAAACTAACCGGCCTGTGGTTTTCAACCACATCCTTACTTCCGCTTTTGTGTAAAGGCACCACATGAGCCTCTCTCCAGTCCTTGGCACCACTCCCGACTCCGAGGCATTGAAAAGGTCAGTCAGTAGAGCTGCTAGAACGTCCCCAAGTTTCCTCAGTATTCTCGGGTGTATCCCATCCGGTCCCATCGCTTTGTCTACTTTAAGTTGAGAGAGTTTCTCACGAACACAGTCTTGAAAATTGTTCAAGATGTCCTTTGCTTTTGTTTCTATTTGTGGGTGTTTTCTGAGGTCCTACTCCTGGTTCTTCATCTGTGAACACAGAACAAAAATATTTGTTAAGCAATTCTGCTTTATCCTTATCAGCTTCTACATATTCCTCCCCTGCACCCTTGAGTCTGACAATACCACTCTTGCCATCTCTTGACATCTCTTGCCAGAGGGCATAACAGGAAGCTGCAAGGTGGTAAATTGAAAGGCAATGTCAGGAAATACTTTAATCTCCAGGAAGAAGCAGGAATGAGTCTTCACATATGGGTATCGTCGGTACCGACGGAGCCTGCGTGGGAACGCTCCCCAGTGTCCAATCAGAAAGCTTTTGGGAGCATCCCACAGCGCCTGCGTGCTGCCTTCCCGCCTTCCCAACTGCCTCTCTCTAGTTCTTCTTTTTCCGCGGAGCCAGCAGGTCATGATCTCCAGGAACAAGCAGGAATGAGTCTTCACATATGGGTACATCGGTACCGACGGAGCCTGGGCGGGAATGCTCCCCAGCTTCCCAAAAAGGAAAGCTTTTGGGAACATCCCACAGCGCCTGCGCGCTGCCTTCCCGCCTTTCCTAACCGCCTCTCCCCAGTTCTTCTTTTCCGCGGAGCCAGCAGGTCGTGTTCCTGTCACCGCTGAAGAAGTAATTTGTTTTATTTTATTTCTTTGGTCGCGCGTCTGCCTTCTTCGACGTCGGACCGGTACCGCCGGTCGGTCTTCTTTTCTTTTTAAAAAAAATAAAAATATATATATCTTTTTGCCCTCACTTAGTGTGTTTTTCCCCTTTTGGGCCTTAGGCCTTACCAAAATTTCCCTCATGGAAAACCAGCCTCCGGGTTTAAAGTTTGGAGTGGAGGAGTGGCCTAGTGGTTGGGGCAAGGTACTTCAGGCCTGAAGGTCGGGGGTTCAAATCCCACTAGAGGACAGCAACCTTGGGCCGGAAGGACTGGGGTTTCTAGTCCCACAGGTGCTCCTTGTGGTCTTGGGCAAGCCACTTAACCCTCCATAGCCCATGTTCCCTGTAAAATAGTTATCTCCAAGTTATAATGCCCTGTTCAATGTAATTTCAGTTTCTTCAATGTAAACCGCACTGATGCAGAATAGCGCGGTATATAAGAGAATGTAAATAAATAAATAAAAAATGCACTAAGTGCAGCGGCACTATTTCTGTTACCGACACCCATGAATGGTGTCTCAAATGTTTGGGTCCTGACCACTCCATTTTGGATTGTTCATCCTGTTCCTTGATGTCCAAACGAGGCTTACAGAACCGAGCAGCCAAGCTCCATGTTCTGTTTCCCTCTGATGCAGCTTCAGTGGCATCAACGTCTTCCAGGGCTGCTTCTTCCTCCCATGGATCTCAGGTAACCAAACATAAATCTAGCCGGTCCTCGAAGGGTAGATCTCCTTCCAAGCATCGAGATGCCTCCGGGCTTGCCCTCGAGGATCCTGCACCGGCAAAGCAACCCCGGCGGGAAGCTCCGGCTTCCAAAGCTCCACCTATGGGGTTACAGGTTGACATCAATGGCACGGCCTCGACCGATCACCTGTTAGAATGCTCTGGGGTACCGGCACAACCGTCCGGTACCGACTTCCAGGCATTCATGGCGTCAATGGATCAGAATGTTCTATCCATGCAGCAGGCTATCACAGCCTTCATTAGAGCTGCGACGCCGCTGATACCACAACAAACTCCGTTGTCGGTATCGGCCCCGGTACCGGTGCCGATGCCGGTAACGGTACCAACTGCATCAACATCTGCCATGGTGTCGACTGCAGCGGTTCCCTGCCTAGGGATGCCCATCCGTATCGAACCGGTACCAATAACACCCGATGTCGATACCGCTCGATACGCGTATCGATTTATTTATTTATTTATTTATTACAAGTTCTTATATACCGCACTATTCGGCATCAGCGCGGTTTACATTATAACATAAAGACCATAACAACAAGCTGTTTGGTTTACATCGAACAGGAGTACAAACTTGGAGAACCGGGGTAAACTATATACATGAGATAATTACATAGAACAGAATAGAGTCTTAATAATATAAAGAACGGCATGGTGTGTTCGTGAGTGGGTCACTTCCTCTGGTTCAATTGCTGGTAGGGTAGTATTGAAGGAAGAGGTGGTATTTGAGTGCCTTCCTGAACTGGAGTAGGTCAGTAATGGCCCTTATGTCGGAGGGTAGAGCGTTCCAGCATTTGGGGACATAGAAACTGAAGGCTCTGTTTGAGGTTGTCATGTTGCACTTTGTCGACGCCTTCGAGGTTGTCAGTAGGTTTACGGCTGTTGCTCTTCTGGATCTGTTGGGGGGTACAGTGTGAATCAGATCTGTGAGTGAGGAGGATGAGATACCCTTGATTGCCTTGAACGATAGGACTAGGGTTTTAAAGATGATCCTCCCATGGATGGGGAGCCAGTGAAGCTGTTTAAGAATGGGAGTTACGTGGTCGCTTCTTTGAAGGAGCATCCTGACAGTCGATACTTTGATTCCTCCGAGGATTCTGAGGCATCGGAGGAGTCTGCTGAAGTATCTATAGCCCTTCCTGAAGAGCCTTCTCCAAAAAGAAGAATGTCTCCTCCAGAAGACTTGTCATTTCAAGACTTCATAAGAGAAGTGGCTAAAGGGCTTTCTATTTCAGTAACCTCTGAATCAGAGCCTAGAGCTAAAAAATTAGACATTTTACGTTATTCCAAGGCTCTTAAGGAGGCAGTCACCTTGCCAATCCATGAGATTCTTCATGATCATATGATTGACTTATGGGAGACTCCTCTCACTATCTCTCCTCATTCTCGTAGGTTGGACACCATGTACCATGTCCCTCCTTGTCCTGGTTTTCATAAAACACAGCTTCCTCACCATTCCATTGTGGTGGAGTCAGCTATGAAAAAGATAAAGAGTGCAAAAAGACAGTCCTCTGCTCCTCCAGGAAGAGAATGCAGGACCTTGGATGCTTTTGGTAGAAAAATCTTCCAAGCCAGTATGCTTATTGCCAGAATCAACTCCTATAGTCTCTATATGGGGATGTTTCTGAAAGAGGTTGCAGATAAACTGCACACTTTTCTCCCTTTTCTTCCAGAGGACAAAAGGGAAGAATTTCTTGTTTGGCTTAAGCATACTCAAGATATTTCAAAGTTTTCCAACCGTGCAGCTTTTGATTCCTTTGAAGGTGCCAGCAGAGCTTCGGCCATTGCCATAGCTGCACGCAGAATTGCTTGGCTCCAGGCTTCTGATCTAGAATCTTGGGTCCAGGATGGTTTGGGAAATTTTCCCTGCACAGGAGAAAACCTGTTTGGCAAGGATTGGCAAATTAAAGCCACTCAAATGGATGCAAAAAATTCTGCTTTGGATAGACTTTCAAAGTCAACCTCCATTCTTGCCAAGAAAAAACCCTTCAAGAAGCCTTTCTACCTCAAGAAGGGCAGATTCCATTCTGCTGCTAGCCAGCAATCATCTACAGGTCGTTTTGCTGCTAAGCGTCAGCAGTCTAAGCAAGCCAGGCCTAAGCCTACAGGGGCTGCTGCAACCCAGCAGACCCAGCCCCCTCAGGGCTTTTGACTTGATGCTAGAGAACTTAGCCTTTCTGGCTCTAAAACAGCCAGAGCCTCTCACCATTCCAGGAAGGTTAGCTCACTTTGCTCCCAGATGGGAGCAAATTACAACAGAGCAGTGGACCCTCTCCATCATAAGAGAGGGCTACAAACTTCATTTCTCAGACCTTCCTCCTCACACCATGGTGAGACATTTCAATTCTCCAACTTCTCTCCTCGACCTTCTAGGTCAGGAGGTGGCTACCCTTCTTGCCCAAGGGGCAATAGAAGAAGTGCCTCTTCTTCAACAAGGGTCAGGGTTTTACTCCCCCTACTTTCTGATTCCAAAGAAAACAGGGGGCTACAGACCCATTTTAGATCTCAGAGAATTGAACAAATTTCTATGCAGGGAGAAATTCAAAATGCTTTCTCTGGGCACTCTCCTTCCATACCTTCAGAATCAGGTTTGGCTTTGTTCTCTAGATCTCAAGGATGCGTACACCCATGTCCTCATCCATCCATCTCACAGAAGGTTCCTCCGTTTCCTTTTCCAAGGAAAGCATTACCAATACAGGGTGCTTCCTTTCGGTCTGGCCTCTGCTCCAAGAGTGTTCACCAAATGCATAGCAGTAGTAGCTGCATTTCTACGCACTCTGGGAATATTTGTCTTCCCATACCTGGACGACTGGCTCATTCGAGCTCCATCTCAGTCAGAGGCCCAGACTTCCCTGGACTGCACAAGGCGCATTCTGCAGTATCTGGGACTTGTGGTAAACCTCCCAAAGTCCCAGCTCACCCCTACTCAGTCCCTATAGTTCATAGGGGCCTGGTTAGATACTACCACTGCAAGGGCCTATCTTCCTCAGGCCCGTTGCCTACGTCTAGTGCAGTTAGCCTCCCAGATTCAGTCAAAGAGCCATTTAACTGCCCGGGAGATGCTGCAATTGCTAGGCCACATGGCATCCACAGTGCATGTGGTCCCCTATGCTCGCCTTCACATGAGAGCAGCTCAATGGACTTTGTCCACCCAGTGGACTCAGGCATCAGGAGGTCTGTCAGACAAAATAGCAACCTCCAGGCGCCTCTTTTGGTCTCTCCAGTGGTGGAAGGCCACCCAAAATTTGTTGCTGGGGTCCCCCTTCCAACAGTTGTTGCCCCAAGCAACCCTCACAACAGATGCCTCCCCAACAGGTTGGGGAGCTCATCTACAAGACCTCTCCACTCAAGGCACTTGGTCTCTACAGGAGTCCTTCCTACATATCAACCACTTGGAGCTCAGAGCAATTTTCTAGCTCTCAAGGTCTTTCATACACTGCTCAGCTACAAGACAGTCCTCATTCATACGGACAATCAGGTAGCCATGTTTTACATAAACAAGCAAGGAGGAACTGGCTCTCTGTCGCTTTGCAACGAAGCTTTAAGACTGTGGGCCTTCGCCAGAGAGCATCAAATCCATCTCCTGGCTGTATACCTTCCAGGAATCCAAAACTCTTGGGCAGACAGACTCAGTCGAGTTCTGCTTCCACACGAATGGTCCCTGCACATGGACCAGGTACTCAGAATCTTTCAAGAGTGGGGAACCCCGGACATAGACATCTTTGCAAGTCCGTGGAATGCCAAACTTCCCCGGTTCTGTTCCAGAATTCCGTGTCAGGGAGTTCAGGCCAAGGATGCATTCCTCCTTCATTGGGGTCAAGACATACTGTATGCCTTTCCACCCATTCCCTTAATCCCCAAGACTCTGTTCAAGCTCCAGAGGGATCAAGGGTCCATGATCCTCATAGCGCCACGCTGGCCACGCCAAGTGTGGTGCCCTCTACTTCTGCATCTCTCTCAAGCTCCCTCCCTAGACTTGGGAGCTGCTCCAAACCTCCTGACCCAGGAGGAGGGCACTTTGTGGCACCCAAACCCCAAGTCCCTTCACCTCAGGGCTTGGTTGCTGAAGGCCTAGACCTTCAAGGTTGGAATCTTTCTCAAGTGAAGGATATCCTCCATGCTTCCAGAATACCTTCTACTAGATGTTCCTATGCTTTTAAATGGAAAAGGTTTTCCATTTGGTGTGCTGAGAAGGGTCTTGACCCTCTAGCACTACCTCTGAATTCTATATTGGAATATCTCCTGCATCTCTCCAATGCAGGCCTTAAGACAAATTCAGTAAGAGTCCATTTGAGTGCTATTGCAGCATCCCTTAAGCCTCTCAATGGACAACCTATTTCCTCTCATCCTCTTATTGCAAGATTCATGAGAGGCCTAACTTTAACTAAACCTCCCATTAGGCCTCCTCCGGTGGCATGGGACTTAAATCTGGTTCTTGGTCAGCTTATGAAGCCACCTTTCGAACCCTTAGCCACTACCTCCTTGAAATTCCTTTCCTGGAAGGTTATTTTCCTTATTGCAGTCACATCAGCTCGTCGCATCAGTGAGCTACAGGCCTTAGTGGCTAATCCACTTTATACATCATGATAAGGTAGTCCTCAGGACCAATCCACACTTTATGCCTAAAGTGGTCTCACCTTTTCATTTGAACCAAGAAGTATATTTACCTGTCTTCTTTCCAGGTCCTCATGCATGAAGTGCAGAAAGGAATCTGCATACCCTGGATTGTAAAAGGGCTCTTGCCTTTTACTTACAAAGGACACAGCAACATAGAAAGTCTTCCCAACTCTTTGTTGCTTTTGATCCTTCTCATTTGGGACTTCCAGTCTCTAAGAGGACACTGTCCAACTGGATTGCTCAGTGTATTTCTTTCGCCTACCAGAGTAAGAACCTTTCTCTGGAGGGCCATGTCACGGCTCATAATGTGAGGGCCATGGCCACCTCTATGGCTCATCTAAATTCTGTGTTCATCGATCAGATCTGTCGAGCAGCCACCTGGGCCTCGGTTCATACCTTCACAGCCCATTACTGTTTGGACAAGGACTCCCGCCGGGATGCCTTGTTTGGTCAGGCTGTTCTCAAACACCTGTTCCATGCTTAATCAACTCCTACCCTCCTTCCCTGGTTGGATGCCTGAGATCTAAAGGAGGAGGTAGAGCCCTTCTCGGGGTCTCACAACCTTGGATCTCCCAGGCATCTCTAGCTAGGGAGTCCCCATATGTGAAGACTCATTCCTGTTTGTTCCTGGAGATAGCACAGTTACTTACCTGTAACAGGTGATCTCTGGGAACAGCAGGAATAAGTCTTCACAATCCACCCACCTCCCCTAGGAGTTGTATCTCTCTATCTATCTTTCCTTTCCTCTCTCTCTTTGTCTCAGCTTTAAAACTCGAACTGGGGAGAGGCGGTTAGGAAAGGCGGGAAGGCAGCGCGTAGGCGCTGTGGGATGCTGCCAAAAGCTTTCCTTTTTGGGAAGCTGGGGAGCGTTCCTGCGCAGGCTCCGTCGGTACCGACGTACCCATATGTGAAGACTTATTCCTGCTGTTCCCAGAGATCACCTGTTACAGGTAAGTAACTGTGCTTTCCTGTCACCGCAGAAGAATTTCTTTATTTCTTTTGTATCGCGTCTGCCTTCTGCGACGCTCTTCCGGTACCGCCGGTCTTTTCCTTTTCTTCCTTTTAAAAAAAAAAAAAAAAATCTATTTCTTTTTTCTTCAGGTGCACTTGCGTTTTGGGCCTTAGGCCCAAACGTTTTTCCTCAATATGGAGAAGCCTGCCTCAGGGTTTAAAAAGTGCACAAAATGTGGCGGTACCATTTCCGTCACCGACACCCATGACTGGTGTCTAAAATGTTTAGGTCCTGACCATTCCATCACAGATTGTATGTCCTGTACTATGATGTCTAAAAGAGGTCGGCAGAACCGAGCAGCCAAGCTCAGTACCCTGTTTCCCTCTGATGCGGCTTCGCTGGCATCGACGTCTTCCAGGGCTGCTTCTTCCTCCCATGGATCTCAGGTAACTAAACATAAATCCAGCTGGTCCTCGAAGGGTAGATCTCCCTCTAGGCATCGAGATGCCTCTGGCGTTGCCCTCGAGGATTCTGCAACGGCAAAATTACCCCGGCGGGAGGCTTCGGCCTCCAAAGCATCATCATTGGGGTTCCAGGATGATCTCGATGGCTTGGCCTCGACAGATCACCTGGTGCCATGCTTCCACCGGTACCGACTTCCAAGCATTGGCGGTGTCGATGGACCAGAGGATTCTGTCCATAGAACGCAGTCTAGCGGCTTTCCTTGTGGCATTGACTCCCCAGGTACCGCAACAGACTACTCCACCAGTACCGGCTCTAGCACCGCCATCGGTACCGATCCCGGTACCGGTGCATTCGACATTGGCATCGGTGTCTGCTATGCCGGTACTCTGTCCTCTGAGGCCCTCCGGTACCGATACCCCGGTACCAGTTATTCCCGATACCAGTCCTGGTCGGTATGGGTATTGGGCTTTGCAGGAGCATCCGGACAGACGATACTTCGATTCCTCTGAAGAGTCTGAGGATTCTGACGCGTCTGTCAATGCAGCGATGCTTCTTCCACAGGAGGAGTCCTCCAGAAGACTTGTCTTTTCAAGACTTCATCAGGGAGGTGGCTCGGGGCCTATCCATCACGGTGGCCCCTGAGACAGAACCCAGAGCCAAGGAGTTAGATATTTTACAATATCCTAAAACTCCTAAGGAGGCAGCTACCTTGCCTGTTCATGAGATTTTGTATGATCTCATGTTGAGGATGTGGGAAACACCTCTTACCACCTCTCCTCATTCTCGCAGGTTAGATACCATGTATTGTGTCCCTCCTTGTCCTGGTTTCCATAAAACTCAGTTTCCTCACCACTCTATTGTGGTTGAGTCTGCTATGAGAAAGATTAGAAGTGCTAAGAGACATGCCTCTAATCCTTCAGGACGTGAATGTAGAACCCTGGATGCTTTTGGACGTAGAGTCTTCCAAGCTTCCATGCTTGCTGCAAGAATTCCTATAGTCTTTACATGGGAAGCTTCCTAAAAGAGGTCACTGATCATTTGCAGACTTTAAGTCCTTTCATTTCTGAGGATAAAAGACAGGACTTTCTCACTTGGCTCAAACATGCCCAAGATATCTCCAAATTCTCCAACCGTGCAGCTTTCAACTCCTTTGAATGTGTAAGCAGAGCCTCAGCTATTGCATTAGGTGCACGTAGAATTGCTTGGCTTCAAGCATCTGATTTGGAGATCTGGGTCCAAGATGAATTGGGAAATATCCCTTGTACCGGTGAGTGGAGGAGTGGCCTAGTGGTTGGGGCAAGGTACTTCAGGCCGGAAGGTCAGTGGTGCAAATCCCACTAGAGGACAGCAACCTTGGGCCGGAAGGACTGGGATTTCTAGTCCCACAGGTGCACCTTGTGGTCTTGGGCAAGCCACTTAACCCTCCATAGCCCATGTTCCCTGTATAAATAGCTATCTCCAAGTTATAATGCCCTGTTCAATGTAATTTCAGTTTGTTCAATGTAAACCGCACTGATGCAGAATAGCGCGGTATATAAGAGAATGTAAATAAATAAATAAATAATAAATAACCTGTTTGGTAAAGATTGGCAAGCAAAGGCCAATCAGATGGATGCTGAAAATTCTGCCTTGGATAGACTATCCAAGTCTACGGCTGCTCCTGTTAAGAAAAGGTTGTTCAAAAAAGCACCTTTTTCTAAAAAGGGAAGATTTTATCCTGCTTATAGTCAGCGGGCATCTTCTGCAGCTCAGTTCGCTACCAAATGTCAGCAACCATCCAAACAGAACAAAGCAAAGGCTACTAGTCCTCCACCGGCCCAGCAACCTCAGCCTCCTCAGGGCCTTTGACTTTCTGCTAGAGAACTTAGCCTTCCTGGCTCTGGAAGGACCAGAGCCCTCCACCATTCCAGGAAGGTTATGTCATTTTGCTCCCAGGTGGGGACAAATTACAGCAGAGCATTGGACACTCTCCATCATAAAGGAGGGGTACAAACTTCATTTTTCAAGCTTGCCCCCTCACACAAGAGTGAAGCAGTTCAATTCTCCAACCTCCCTACTCAACCTGTTGGGTCAGGAGATAGCCACCCTTCTTGCCCAAGGGGCAATAGAAGAAGTGCCTCTTCATCAACAGGGCACAGGGTTCTACTCACCCTATTTTCTTATTCCAAAGAAAATAGGGGGCTACAGACCCATTTTAGACCTCAGAGAATTGAACAGATTCCTAGTCAAGGAAAAATTCAAAATGATTTCTCTGAGAACTCTGCTGCCATACCTTCAGAGTCAGGATTGGCTTTGTTCTCTAGATCTCAAGGATGCATACACCCATGTTCTCATCCATCCATCTCACAGAAGGTTCCTTCGGTTCCTTTTTCAAGAGAAGCACTATCAATACAGAGTACTTCCTTTCGGTCTGGCCTCTGCACCAAGGGTGTTCACGAAATGCATGGCAGTGGTAGCTGCATTTCTGTGCACTCTGGGAATATTCGTCTTCCCTTATTTGGACGACTGGCTCATTCGAGCTCCCACTCAGAGGCCAAGAAGGCCAAGAATTCTCTCTCCTGCACAATGCGTATCCTTCAGTATTTAGGGCTGGTAATAAACATCCCAAAATCCAATCTAACCCCTACTCAGTCCCTGGAGTTTATAGGGGCGTTGCTGGATACCACAAGGGCAAGAGCCTATCTACCCCAGGCCCGTTGCCTTCGCTTGGTGCAGTTAGTTTCTCAAGCAGAGTTAAAGCCCCATTTGACTGCTCGAGAAATGTTAGTTACTAGGCTACATGGCATCCACCGTGCATGTGGTACCATATGCTCGCCTTCACATGAGGGCAGCTCAGTGGACTTTATCCACCCAATGGACCCAGGCATTAGACTGCCTGTCAGACAAAATAGCAAACACAAGTCACCTCATTTTGTCCCTCCAGTGGTGGAAGTCCCCTCAAAACCTGTTGCTGGGGTCCCCCTTTCAGCAGTCTCTACCCCAAGCAACTCTCACAACAGATGCTTCTCCAGTGGGTTGGGGAGCTCATCTGCAAGACCTCTCCACCCAGGGCATCTGGTCTGCACAGGAGAGTTGTCTACATATCAATCTCTTGGAGCTCAGAGCAATCTTCCTTGCTCTGCGAGTGTTCCACACCCTGCTCAGCTACAAGACAGTCCTTATCCACACGGACAATCAGGTAGCCATGTTCTACGTGAACAAGCAGGGCGGAACAGGCTCTCTGTCGCTGTGCAACGAAGCTTTGCGACTGTGGGCCCTCGCCAGAGAGCATCAAATTCATCTTCTGGCAGTTTATCTTCCAGGCGTTCAAAACTCTTGGGCAGACAGGCTCAGTCAAGTTCTGCTTCCACACGAGTGGTCCCTGCAAGTGGACCAGGTGGCCAGGATTTTTCAAATTTGGGGAACCCCAGACATAGACCTCTTTGCAAGTCCGTGGAATGCCAAACTTCCCTGGTTCTGTTCCAGGACTCCGGCTCAGGGGGCTCAGGCCAGGGATGCTTTCCTCCTTTATTGGGGTCAAGACTTCCTGGGTATGCCTTTTCACCCATTCGCCTAATTTCCAAAACCCTATTCAAGCTTCAGAGAGACAGGTCGCATGATCCTCATAGCACCACATTGGCCACGGCAAGTGTGGTACCCTCTGCTTCTACATCTCTCTCAAGCTCCCTCCCTAGAGTTGGGGTCTGCTCCAGATCTCCTATCTCAGAAGGACGGAACATTATGGCATCCCAATCCCCAGTCTCTGCATCTCAGGGCTTGGTTGCTGTGAAGGCCTAGATCTCCAAAATCTTGATCTTTCTCAGCAGGTGAAAGATATTCTTCATGCTTCCTGAAAGCCTTCCACTAGACGTTCTTATGCTTTCAAGTGGAAAAGGGTCTTAACCCCCTTGCGATACCTCTGGATTCTTTACTAGAGTATCTTCTTCATTTATCTAATGCAGGCCTTAAGACAAATTCAGTAAGAGTCCATTTGAGTGCTATTGCAGCTTCCCTTAAGCCTCTCAATGGACAGCCTATTTCTTCTCATCCTCTTATAGCAAGATTCATGAGAAGCCTTCTTTTAACTAAGCCTCCCATTAAACCACCACCGGTGGCATGGGACTTAAACCTGGTTCTTGGGCAGCTAATGAAGCCACCTTTTGAACCGTTAGCTACCACTTCCTTGAAATTTCATTTTTAGAAGGTTATCTTTCTCATTGCAATCACCTCAGCACGCCGTATTAGTGAGTTGCAAGCACTAGTAGCTAATCCACCTTATACAACTTTCCATCATGACAAGGTAGTCCTTAGGACTCATCCACACTGTCTAAAGTGATCTCACCCTTTCATCTGAACCAAGAGGTATACCTACCTGTCTTTTTTTCCAGGACCTCATGCATCACGTGCAGAGGAATCTTCATACCTTGGATAGTAAAAGAGCTCTAGCCTTCTACTTACAAAGAACACAGCAACATAGAAAGTCCTCTCAACTCTTTGTTGCTTTTGATCCTTCTCATTTAGGACTTCCAGTTTCCAAAAGAACACTGTCCAACTGGATTGCTCGGTGTATTTCTTTCGCCTATCAGAGTAAGAACCTTTCTCTAGAGGGCCATGTCACAGCTCACAATGTGAGAGCCATGGCAACCTCAATGGCTCATCTACATTCTGTGTCTATCAGCGACATTTCTGTCGAGCAGCCACTTGGGCCTCGGTTCATACCTTCACAGCCCATTACTGTTTGGACAAGGACTCCTGCCGAGATGCCTTGTTTGGTCAGGCTGTTCTCAAACATCTGTTCCAGGAGACATTTCCTGCTATCCTTTGGATCCTGGTGCGGCGTTGGGTGGAGGAGGAGATTGGAGGCCCGCCCCCTTCAGGCCGCTACTTCAGCGTCGGCCTGCCGCTGCTCGGTGAGACATTTCCTTCTATCCTTTGGCTCCTGGTGCGGTGTTGGGTGGAGGAGGAGATTGGAGGCCCCGCCCCCTCCGGGCCGCTACTTCAGCATCGGCCCGCCGTGGAACGCGACCCGCGGGCGCATACCCGTAGGCGCATGCCCGAAGGGGCGTGACCAAAGGGGCAGGTCACGCCCCTTTGGAGCCCCTTTGGAGCTGTGAGGAGCTTCTTGTCACGGTCTCATGGGGAGATGGAGGAAAAAGGTGTTTCCATCAATTCCTGCCAAAGTTGGTAAAACTGTTGGCCCCATGGATCGTCATCTCGTGGGTACTGGATCATCTCCCTCCCAGGAAGATCATTCGAGGGAGTCCGTGAGTACTGTGTCTGAGTTCCCTAATACGCTAGGGGTTGTCCAACCCGGAAGGGAAGAGGTGTTGAAGGTTTTTTCTGTCTGGGATGGTTCACCCAGCGAAAATCCTCCTTCTGTTCAGAAGTCCTCATCTTTACTGACATTGGGAGAGCAGAAAGTTAAAATGCCTTCTCTGGTTGTATTTTCTCCTGGGACATTGGATGTGACTGTGACTGTACCTGCTGAAGTTTCCTTGAAAGATATTTGGGAGTTGGTGGCGCGTATGGAAGGTTCCTTTCGCGCCTCTTTCTCCCAAGTAGAGCGTTTTTCTGTGGAAGTGGTACAGAAGCTTTCAGATCATGAAGTATTGCTTTCTAAAAGTAATAAGTTGCTGACTAAATTGGAGGGTCGCTTTACTGTATTAGAGGCGGCTGCGTCGTCTTCTATAAAAGATAGTGCTTTGGTTCACCACCAGTTAGAGGCCCTAGAGAATAGTAATCGTTTAAAAAATTTGCGTTTCTTAAATTTCCCATGTACCCATTATCTTGCTCCATTGATTTTGTTACAAAAATATTTTAAGGAGGTCTTGCTAATTGATGATGTGGATTCTATTAAGTTTTCTTCTATATATTATATTCCTACGTCCTCTGCAGTGAAGGCTTCCTCTCCTGATGATTCACGGGAAGGGAACCCCAATGGTGTAGAGTCCTTAGATGTGTCTCAGTTTTTGGAATCCTCTATTGATTTAATTCCTCAGCGTGCGACTTTGATTGTTTCCTTTATTTCATTATAAGATAAAAATATGATCTTAAGTTTATACTTAAAAAAAAAGAATCAGGCTTTCTGTGTGGACTCTATACAAATTTTCCCAGATGTGAGTAGGAGTACTCAGGTCCTTCGGAAAGCGTTTTTGGCTTTGAAAGAACGGACTTTAGCCATTTGGGCTTTTTTCTTTTTGAAATACCCTTGTAAATGCATTGTGGTCCTGGAGGGCATTAAATATGTTTTTCTTGATGTTGGACAATTTGAGGCATTTCTGATTAGTAAAGAATCCTCATGAATGTTACTTTTTTTTCTTTCCATGTAAATTGGGCTTTGTAAATTCAGATCCTGTTACCTTGCTGTTTTCTGTTTGTTTATTCAGGCGATTGTCTCCTAGATGTGGACTTGATTTTGTATTCCTACTTTATTTTCAATAAAGATTGTTCAAAACCTCAAAAAAAAAATCTGTTCCATACCTAGTCAACTCCTACCCACCAACCCTGGTTGGATGCCAGAGATCCATGGGGGGAACTGCAGCCCTTCTTAGGGGGACACAGCTTCTGGGGTCTCTCCCTGGCATCTAAAGCTAGGGAGTCCCCATATGTGAAGACTCATTCCTGCTTGTCCCTGGAGATAGCACAGTTACTTACCTGTAACAGGTGATCTCTGGGAACAGCAGGAATAATTCTTCACAACCCACCCACCTCCCCTAGGATTTGTATCTCTCTATCTATCTTTCCTTTCCCTCTCTCTCTCTTTGTCTCAGCTTTAAAACTCGAACTGGAGAGAGGCAGTTGGGAAAGGCGGGAAGGCAGCACGCAGGCGCTGTGGGATGTTCCCAAAAGCTTTCTGATTGGACACTGGGGAGCGTTCCCGTGCAGGTTCCGTCGGTACCGACGATACCCATATGTGAAGACTTATTCCTGCTGTTCCCAGAGATCACCTGTTACAGGTAAGTAACTGTGCTTTACTGAAAGGGTGATGGACGCTTGGAACGCCCTCCCGATGGAAGTGGTGGGGGCAAACACAGTGACGGAATTCAAAATGGCATGGGACAGACACTGTGGATCCCTTTACAGCAACAGGATAAAATCTAAAATAAATTGAACCATCTAAATTCTCAACAAATAGGGGTGTCCTACATGCAGTGGTGGGTTCACCCCTAAACAAAGACGTGGGGAGGGGTGACCTGCACGGAGCGGTAGGTGCTACTACTCTTGCCATCATATTGGGCAGACTAGATGGACCATACTGGTCTTTATCTGCTGTCATTTACTATGTTACTAAACCCATGACCGACAATGCCGCAGAGCTGTAGACCGTGTACATGACGAGGACATGGCTCTCCAAGAAGACCTCTGCCACTTCTCGCAAGAAGGGCTCGGGTAAAAAGCCCTTTTACCCGAGGAAGGGTGCTGTTTACTGAAGCTACCCCCATTTTCAGGCCTCCCTGGTTCCCCAACAGGGGCAGCAGGCCAAGGGACAGGGGCATGGCCCACATAAGCAGAAAAGCCCCAGGCACCGGCTCCGGCCCAGCCTGGCAGTGGCTTTTGACTCCTACAGTATGGCCACACTTCCCACAGGAGAAAGACAGGTGGGCAGCTATTACCACCGACGCCTGGGTCGTGCAGGTAGCTCAAGAAGGCTATCTTCACCTAGCTCAGGTGCCTCCTCACTATTTTCCAGGAGAGCCCATCAGGTCTCTACTTCACCGGGACCACCTTCTGAAGGAGTAAGCAGGTCTTCTCGAGGATCAGGCAGTAGAACTGGTGCCCCAACACTTGCAGGGGAGGGGCTTTTACTCCAGGTACTTTCTGGTGCCAAAAAGGACAGGAGTCCTCAGACTCATCCTCGACCTGCGCAACCTCAACAAATACCTGGTGAGGGTGAAGTTCAAGATGCTCTCCCTTGGAATACTGCTGCCTTACCTCCGCCAGGGAGACTGGCTATGCTCCTTAGACCTGAAAGATGCGTATACACACATTCTAATACACCCAAGCCACAGGCAATATCTATGCTTTGTGGTGGAGAGCAATCACTACCAGTACAGGGTACTCCCCTTTGGCCTTGCCTCGGCCCCCAGGGTGTTCATAAAGTGCCTAGCTGTGGTTGCTGCCTTTCTCAGGCTCCAAGGGGTCTTTGTATTCCCCTACCTCGCGACTGGCTCATCAGATGTTCCTCGGCCAGCGAGGCCCATCAGGCCACAATTCGCTCCATCCAGGTGCTGCAGAACCTAGGGTTCATGTGATCAACTACCCCAAGTCCAGCCTCACTCCAACTTAGCAGCTAGAGTTCATTGGGGCCAGACTCTACATCCTTCAAGCGACAGGGCAAGCAGACATAGCTCTGGGAGGGCAAGTGAATCGCAAGTCTGCAGTGTCAGCAAGGTTTTTCCTGTGCTTCCTCGGGCACATAGCTTCTACAGACCATGTGACCCTGGATGCCCGCCTCCCCATGCGGACCGCTCAGTGGTGCCTCAGGACCAGTGGTCTCAGACCTCAGGATGCCTTCTGGATAGGGTCGGAGTATCCAGGCGTCTGGTACGGACCCTAGCCCGGTGGCTCCAACCGCATCACTTGGAGGCGGAAATGCCTTTCCAGGTCCCTCTGCACACGAGGATCCTGACCACAGATGCATCCCTACTGGGCTGGGGGGGCCCATTGTCTGGGTTCCTGTACTCAGGGAATATGGTCCCCAAGCGAGAGGATCCAACAAATCAATTTCTTAGAACTACGTGCCATCCGCCTAGCCCTAGAAGTTTTCAGGCAGCTCCTGGCCCACAAATCTGTCTTGGTGCAGAGAGACAACCAGGTGGCCATGTTCTATGTGAACAAACAGGGTGGTACGGGGTCCCGCCCTCTCTGTCAGGGAATCCTAGACCTATGCTCCTTTGCAGCTCGGCATGTCATTCGTCTCCGAGCAGTCTACCTGCTGGGCCAGGATAACTGGCTAGCTGACAGGCTAAGCAGGATTCTGCAACCTGTGATAAGGAAGCTTATCATAGCTCAGGAAGGAGCTATAGTAAAGGTGAAGTGACTCTGAACGCTTGTCAGTTCTGGTAGAAATAAGAAAACAGAATTTTTCCATAAAAGACTACCAGTCCCAGAATGCACCAGGTTTCCAACAGCCATTAGAGGAGCTGAAGTGGGGAAACGTGTGTTCAATCAAGAGGGCTATGAGGTAATCCCCAAGCACTCATCTCAAAGGGCAGGGCCTGATTCAGCACAGCTGCGCTGTGCTAGGGTGGAGCACTCATCTAAGCAGAATAAAGGTAGAGTTTATTCTACAGAGAATCATCCTCATCCTCAGCTTGGACATCCTCAGAATCAGCTTGGATATCTTCATGATCTTGGACAGCTTCATCATCTGGAGGATCATCAGAAGCAGAAGCCAGAGCAGACGGACAGAAAGGGCAAGAAACCCTTTGGAAGAAAGAAGAGAAAAGCATTTGGGAGGTCTAAAGGAGTCCAGAGCAGTACGTATACTGGGAGACATTCAAAAGGCCAGCATACACCATTGGACTGGGGAAAACCAGAGGAGTGGTGCTGCAGAGCTAGGAATCTCCAGACGGTACCTGTGAGGGAGGCGGCTGCATTTGGAAGGGACCCTAGGACCCGTGCCAGAAGGTATGTGAAGAGAGACCCAGTGTCCAGGGATCTGGATTGGAAGGCTGGACATAAGAACTGGACTACATACTGGCCAGGCTATTTAGAGAGGAACTCTAACAGCAATGGAAGCTCAGGTATGAACACTGATCTATGCCCTAGCTATATCCTTGAAAGACAGCAGGGAAACAAGTATTCTCCTGAGAGTGCTCCATTGAGAAATTCCTCTGTGCCAATCCATGATATTGAACCCATGATTGTTGAAGAAGGGGGAGAGGTAGATACAGGCTGTGAATACATGGATTGCTCTGTCTAAACTCCTTTGGTAATTTCTGTTACAAAGTACAACAACCATCACAAAGAAATACAAACTTGTTCTTTAATCTACTCAGAAAAGCTCCTGAGTAGAATTTGAGCCACGCAGTAGAAAGTAAGCCAGCTAAGGGGTTTCAGCTGGGTAACTGCTAGCAATTGAGCCTTACCTAATTGCTTGTGAGCTCTGAGGGAATCACTTCTGAGTCTGTGTGAAGATATAAGAAGTTAACCTGAAAAGAACAGTTTTTCCCTACTTTGTGGGTTTTGCTTGTTGATTAAAGCACTGCTAAGAAAATATTAGCTAAAGCCTACAGAAAAGACCAGTTTGTTACCAACCAGGTCTTTATTCTTTTGCTTTGATTGCCTGACAAGTTCAGCTGTTGTTTTCCTGATTTTGTTTTTCTAAGTTTAACACTGAAAGCAAGTATCCTGTTTTATGTGCTACCAAACATATCTGTGTTGGGAGAAATAACCCCATAAATAAATAAATATCTTATTGGCTTTACACTCAAGCACAACTAATTATTGTGAGCGGTTGTGTCTGGTGTGAATGGACTTCATTTCCCACAATCCCTTGCAAATCATATTGATATATGCCTTTGCCAAGACTGTGAACATTCTCACCCAGGCATCCGTCTGACAAACCCCACAAATGGCAGCTGGACTGCGGGGTAGCCAATTGGCTCTTCTAGACCTGGGGGTGGCCGGTGATGGACCTGTTTGAGAGTTTGGACAATCACCAGTTGCCCCTTTTCTGCTCCAGGCGACCCCACCTGTACAGGATGGCCGCCAATGCGTTTCTGATATCATGGTCCGGGGATCTTCTGTATGCTTTTCTCCCGACACCTCTGGTAGCCAAGACGCTGTTCAAGATTCTCCAGGACAGAGCCTCGATCATCCTTATTGCCCTTCGGTGGCCCAGGCAAACCTGGTTCCTGCTTCTGCTGCTAGCAGTGGATGCCCCTATCCCCTTGGGGGTCTTCCCCACGTCTCCTGTCTCAGGAGGGGGGCTTTCTTCTTCACCTCAATCTCAGCTCCCTCAATTTGATGGAGTGGCTGCTGAAAGGGTAATTCTCGCTCCGCTCCTCCTTCCAAAAAATGTTGAGGTCTTGCTGGCCTCGCGGAGGCAATCGACCAGACGAGTGTACGACTTGAAGTGGTGTAGGTTTGTGGCATGGTACAAGGAGCGGGAGGTCGATCCTTTCTCTTGCCCGGTAGGGGTGGTTCTACATTACCTTCTCCAATTCTCTGATTTGGGCCTCAAGTCCAACTCTGTCAGGGTAACACCTCAGTGCCCTTGCGGCGCATCACTTTTTAGTGGATGGGAAGCCTCTCTCTGCCCACTCTTTGGTCTCTCGTTTCCTGAGAGGCTTACTTTTCTTGAAACTCCCGGTGTGCCCCCTGGCGACCGAGTGGGATCTCAGTGTGGTGTTAGGGCAGCTTTCTAGGCCGCCCTTTGAACCAATGGCTACCTGCCATCTATGCTATCTTTCTTGGAAGGTGGTTTTCCTGGTGGCACTCGCATCTGATCGGCGGGTTGGTGAGCTCTAGGCCCTAGTGTCGGAAAGACCCTACACCAGGTTCTATAGGAACCAGGTGTGCTTCGCACGCACCCCCCCTCCCCAAGTCCTTCTGAAAGTGGTCTCCTCGTTCCACCTCAATCAGGAGGTAGCTCTGCTTGTCTTTTTTTTCCCAGGCTGCATGCCAGTCGGGCAGAGTTGGTCCTGCATACCCCGGACTGTAAGAAGGCGTTGACCTTCTATATCCAGTGTACGCAAGTGCATCGGAAGGCTTCTAAGCTTTTAGTTTCCTATGACCCCGGTAAGCTGGAGGTGGTGGTATCTAAGCGTACGCTGTCCACCTGGGTGGCAGACTGCATTGCCTGGGCATACAGGGCAGCCGAGATTCCAGTGGAGGATCGGGCTACGGTCCATAGGGTTAGGCCATGGCGGCATCAGTTGCTCATTTGCAGTCTGTTCCTTTGGCAGGCATCTGCCGGTCTGCCACCTGGTCTTCGAGTCAGACTTATGCAACCCATTACTGCCTGGACAGGGAGTCCTGGCAGGACAGTGCCTTCGGCCAGGCTGTACTCTGTAACCTTTTCGAGGTCTAGGTGTTCAGGCTACCGGAGTGCTATTCCCTTAGTTTACATTGCTTTTGCGGCTGCTTGCGGCTCTCGTAGAGGGAGCCTTTTTTAGCTAGGGGTTCTTGGTAGCCTTTAGCTGGGGAAATCCCATATGTGAGGATTGACTTCCTGCTTGTCCTGGAGAAAGCATAGTTACTCACTTGTAGCAGGTGTTCTACAGGGACAGCAGGAATCAGTCCTTACGACCCTCCCTCCTCCCCTAGGATTTGCAATCCTATTATATTTTGTTCTTTTTGCCATCTTTTTAGCTATGTTATTTGACTGAGCAATATGGCACCTTTGGGTGGGAAGGGGACCTTGCATACGTGATGGCAACTCCCAAAGGCTTTCTCTGAAAGCTGTGGATTTGCTCCGCATGAGGGCTCTGTCGTTGCTGACATCGCCCATATGTGAGGACTGATGCCTGCTGTCCCCGGAAAACATAAGAAAATAAGATATGCCATACTGGGTCAGACCAAGGTCCATCAAGCCCAGTATCTTGTTTCCAACAGTGGCCAATCTAGGTCATAAGTACCTAGTCTCCCCAAAAGACACAGATTCCTCGATGCTTGTATTGGGTCAAGCAGTAATATCCTGGGTCCCTTTTAATAATGGTTGTCCAAACCTTTTTTAAACCCAGCTACACTAACCGTTTTTATTACATTCTCCGGTAACGAATTCCAGAGTTTGATTACACATTGAGTGAAAAAATATTTTTTCTTATTAGTCTTAAATAGGTTACCCTGTAGCTTCATTGCAAGTCCCCTAGTCTTTCTATATTGTAATGATGTAAACAATCGATTTATGTTTACCGGTTCCACTCCGTTCTTTAATTTATAGACCTCTATCTCCCCTCAGCCGTCTCTTTTCTAGGTTAAAGAGCCCTAACCTTTTTATCCTCTCTTCACAGGGGTATCTTTCCATCCCCTTTACCATTTTGGTGGCTCTTCTCGGAACCCTTTCTAATAACGCTATATCCTTTTTAAGATACGGCGACCAGAATTGCACATAATATTCAAGGTGCGGTTGCGCCATGCATTGATAGAGAGGCATTATAATATATTTTGTTTTATTTTCCATTCCTTTCCTTATGATACCTAGCATTCTATTTGCTCTCTTGGCCACCGTGCACACTGGGTGGAGGGTTTTAACATGTTATCTACGATGACTCCTCTACGATGAATCTTTTTCCTGGGTGGTTGTTCCTAATGTGGAATCTTGCATCGTGTAAACATAGTTTGGGTTGTTCTTTTCTAGATGCATAACTTTGCACTTGTCCACATTAAATTTCATCTGCCCTTTGGATGACCAGTATTCCAATTTATCAAGATCCCCTTGCAATTTTCCACAATCGTCATGAGTTTTAACAACTTTAAAACGTTTTGTGTCATCTGCAAATTTGATAACCTCACTTGTTGTTCCCTTTTCTAGGTCATTTATGAATATATCAAAAAGCAGCAGACCCAGCACAGATCCCTGGGGTACTCCACTATTCATCTTTCTCCATTGGGAAAACTGGCCATTTAGCCCTACCCTCTGCTTTCTATCTTTTAACCAATTCCCGATCCACAATAGTACACTGCTTCCTATACCATGACTTTTTAGTTTTGCCAAAAGTCTCTGATAAGGGACCTTGTCAAAGGCTTTCTGAAAGTCCAGATACACTATATCAACCGACTCACCTTTGTCTACCTGTTTATTCACACCTTCAAAAAACATAACAGATTAGTAAGACAAGATCTTCCTTGTCTAAAGCCATGTTGGCTGTCTCCCATGAAGCAATGACTATCTACATGTTCAGTAATTTTGTTCTTTATGATGGTTTCTACCATTTTTCCCGGTACTGACGTCAGGCTCACCGGTCTGTAGTGTCCTGGATCACCCCTGGAACCCTTTTTAAAAATTGGCATTACGTTGGCCATCCTCCAGTCTTCTGGTATTACAGATGATTTTAATGATAATTCACAGATTACTAATAGCAGGTCTGTAATCTCATATTTCAGTTCTTTAAACACCCTTGGATGTATACCATCTCGTCCAGGTTTTTTGCTACTCTTTAGTTTATGATATAGTTGTAATACTTATATCTTCCCGATGCATCGATATTTCCTTCAGTTCTTCCGCACCTTTAAATACCACTTCAGTCATGGGTAGCATCCCTACATCTTCCTCAGTAAAGACCGAAGCAAAGACTTCATTCCGTCTCTCCGCTATGGCTTTGTCCCCTCTTAGTGCCCCTTTAACCCCTCTATCATCTAATGGACCAACTGACTCTCTCACAGGTTTTTTGCTTTGAATGTACTTGAAAAAGTCTTTATTTCGCGTTTTTGCTTCTGCAGCAAGCTTCTTTTCAAATTCTCCCTTTGCCTCCCTTATCAATGCCTTGCATTTAATTTGGCAGTGCTTGTGCTGTTTCCAGGTTTCATCATTAGGCTCTTTTTTTCCATTTCCTGGAAGATGCTTTTTTGGCAACAGCCTCTCTGACCTCACCTTTAAACTATGCTGGCAGTGTTTTGGACTTCCTTCCACTTTTCTTAAAGCGTGGAATACAGCTGGTCTGGGCTTCCAAGATAGTATTTTTCAACAACACCCAAGCTTGCTGTAAGTCTTCAGCCTTTGCAACTGCTCCTTTTAGTTTTTTCTTAACTATTTTCCTCATTTTATCATAGTCTCTCTTTCGAAAGTTAAAAGGTAGTATTGTGGATTTCCTTACTATCCCTCCTCCACTAATTACATCGAATGTAATCATGCTGTGATCACTGTTGCCAAGTGGCCCCAACACCCTTATCTCTTGCACTAGATCTGGTGTTCCACTAAGGACTAGGTCCAATATGGCTTCCCCTCTGGTCGGTTTATAAACCAGCTGCTCCAAGAAGCAGACATTTATTTCATCTAGAAACTTTATCTCCCTAGCATGTCCTGCCGTGACACTGACCCAGTCGATACTGGGGTAATTGAAATCACCCATTATTATTACTATGCTGTAACTTTTGTTAGCTTCCTTGATTTCTTTGAGCATTTCATCATCCATTTGTTCGTTCTGGCCAGGCGGTCGATAGTACACCCCCACTGCCATCACCTTCCCCTTTTTACATGGAATTTCAATCCATAGAGATTCTGCAGCAAATTTTGTTTCTTTCAAAAATTTAATCCTTTCTGACTCAATGCCCTCTCTAACATAGTGCACAACCCCTCCACCAATTTGATCAGCTCTGTCATTGCGATATAGTTTGTACCCAGGTATCACAGTGTCCCACTGGTTGTCCTCCTTCCACCATGTGTCTGAGATTCCATTCATATCTGACCTCTCATTTAGTGCTATGTATTCTAACTCTTTCATCTGATATTTTAGACAAGCATACAAGTATTTTATAAGACTGTATTTTATTCATATTAATTTGGCAATTGGTAGGCTTGGGTAATTTGGGATCTTTAAGCTCTGTCTGCTCCATACTCAAGGACATTTGGGCTACTTTACTCTTTTTTGGAACCTCTCTGCTTTTGGTAGTATCCTTCAAGGATACATTCTTCCGAACAATGTGCTCTTGTGCGACTGTCGGCTTTCCCGTACTATCTAGTTTAAAAGTTGCTCTATCTCCTTTTTAAAGGTTAATGCCAGCAGCCTGGTTTCATCCCAGTTAAGGTGAAGCCCATCCCTTTGGAAAAGCCCCTCCTTTCCCCAGAATGTTCCTCAACTATAACGGCTATCCTAACCCTTCCCTCATGGGCACCTGGCCCTGGAGAAACTTCCTTGGTGTGAGAGGCTTTTACATCACTTGGAGGACAGGTCCTAGCTTTAGGATCACTTCCTGCCACACCAAGGTGATGCTCTCCTGTCACGTAACTTCTCTCCTCCATGGCAACAGGGATGCTGCCAGACTGGAGGTGGGACTTCAGGACTATATCCCTGTAGGTCCCGTCTATGTACTTCTCTGTCTTCCTTATGTCTTCCAAGTCTTCTACTCTAGCTTCTACTGAACGGACTCATTCCCTGAGAGCAAAGAGCTCCTTACACCTTGTCCACACGTAGGACCTCTCACCAACTGGGAGAAAATCATACATGTGACACTCAATGCAAAAGACTGGAAAGCCGCCATCTCGCTGCTGGACTGCTGTCTACATCTTAGTTTTAAGGTTGTGTTTAGATATTTAAGTTCTTTATTTACTAACAGTTGCTGGGGATACTTATACTAATAAAACTATACCTAATACAGTTCACCTGAAGCTTAATTAATCTCAGATCCTTAATGAATGCCTGATTTGGATAAACAGCTGCACCTGAGAGCAGCTCCTTTCTTTTAAGATGTGTAAGTACCAATAAAGCTCCTAGGGCTGAGTGGGTGTTTGAGAGGGAGGGAGTGAAAGAAGACTTCTTAAAAGCTGACTGTTACACAGTACCCTGTCCTGTGCTTCTAAGGTAATCTGTGACCAATTTCCTGGGTGATTAACAGTCCTTGCTTGGTTAGAAGATCAAATGTCCCTTTGATGTGCCACCTGGCTTTAACACCTACTTAAAAAGTTTCACAGGTCTCATGCCCCCTAGGTAGAAGGCTTCTTGGTAAAGGTCTCTAGAATAATTTATTGCTCAAAGAATACTGACCCTGTTTTGCCTTTTATGCTAAGTTATATTCTGAGATGGTTTAAATTAAAGCTCTTTGCTGCTTTTAGGCCCTGACTGAGTATGAAATTTAAACTTGAAGCTCTCTGCTGGGTTCTAAATTTAACCAGAAAGCTCTCTTCTGTGTGTTAAATTTAAACTGAAGACTCTTGGTTGCTACTATGCCCTGATTGATTTAACAAATACACAAATACAAATAAACAAAAGAGACGGCTGAGAGAAGATATGATAGAAGTCTATAAATTAATGAATGGAGTGGAACAGGTAAACGTAGATCGATTGGTTACGTTATCAGAATATAGAAAGACTAGGGGACATGCAATGAAGCTGCAGGGTAAACTATTTAAGACTAATAAAAGAAAATATTTTTTCACTCAACGTGTAATCAAACTCTGGAATTTGTTACCGGAGGATGTAGTAAAGGCTGTTAGTGTAGCTGGGTTTAAAAAAGGTTTGGACAAGTTCCTGGAGGAAAGGTCCATAAACCATTATTAAGAAGGGACCCAGGATATCAATGCTTGACCCAGTACAAGCATTGCGGAACCTGTGTCTTTTGGGGAAATTGCTAGGTACGTATGACCTAGATTGGCCACTGTTGGAAACAGGATACTGGGCTTGATGGACCTTGGTCTGACCCAGTATGGCATATCTTATGTTCTTATGGATCAGTCAGCTTTAATCCAAAGAATTCCCTTTTCCCCAAGATTCAGAAAAAGTCCCAGAAGTATATTCTCAATTGCAGGTCTCTCTCCAGAAGTAGCAGTCCCCTTTTTTAGTCTTTCAAGACTCAAGATATTAAACAGTATTGGTCCCAGGACCAATTCCTTAGGCACTCCACTATGGTTTTTTGGTTTGGTTTTAAGCACTTGATATACTGCCCTTGACTTGCGCATCAGAGTGGTTTACATGGGTTTTTTCTTCCCTTGTCCCTGAAGGGCTCACAATCTAAGTGTACCTGAGGCAATGGAGACTTTAGTGGCTTGCCCAAGGCCACAAGGATTGGCCTGAGGTTACTTTTTATTTATTTTTTATTTATTTAACATCTCTTATATACCGCACTATTATCATCAGCGCGGTTTACATGGAACCAAACATATACATACAGAAAAACTGTAGTGCATTTTACAAGTAACAGGAATTTGAACTTGGTAATAAAGGGAAACTATGTACATTATGTAACTATATACAGTAGTCTATACACATTAGTCACAGTTGAAGTTGTCTCCATGCGGGAATTGAACCCCTGGCCCTCTGGCCTAAGGCAACCTGTCCCAGCCACTGAGCCACTCCTCCCTCCCTATCACCTGTTACAGGTGAGTAACTACGCTTTCTCTTATTTGTCTTAAATAGATTACCCTGTAGCTTTATTGCATGTCCCCTGTCTTTCTATATTCTGATGATGTAAATAATCTATCTGTGTTTACCCGTTCCACTCCTTTCATTAATTTATAGACCTCTATCATATCTCCCCTCAGCCATCTCTTTTCTAGGTTGAAGAGCCCTAACCTTTTTAGCATCTCTTCATAGGGTTATCCTTCCATCCCCTTTACCATTTTGGTGGCTCTTCTCTTTTCTAATAACGCACACACCTCAAATTCCTTTTGAAGGTGGTATCTCCCTTCCACCTGAACTAGGAGGTGGTGCTACCCACTTTTTTCCCATGTCTGCTTCTGTGGCAAACCTGCGCTTCTTCCCAATGTTGGAGATCTGCTGGGCTGCCACCTAGTTTTTGGTCCATACCTTTGCAGTTCATTATTGCCTGGAGAGGGAGTCCCAACAGGACAGCGCCTTCGGCCAGGCCGTGCTCTGTAATCTTTTCTGGGTCTAGGCAACTCCTACCCTCCGACCCTTCTGTGTTCAAGCTACCAGAGTGCTAGTTCCCATCGGTCACACGGGTCCTACTGTAGTCTGTATCTGTGGACTGTATTGCTGCTGCTCATGGTTCCCCTTGAGGGCGAGAGTGGTTTTTCCCTAGGGGCTTTCGGTTGCCTGTAGCCAGGGAGTCCCATATGTGAGGACTGACTTCCTGTTTGTTCCCAGAGAAAGCGTTGTTACTCATCTGTAAAAGGTGTTCTCTGTGGACATCAGGAATCAGTCCTCACAACCTTCCCTCCTCCCCTTGGAGTTGCTTTTTTATCTTTTTTTTTTTTTTTTTGCTGCTTTGATCTGTTCATCTGACTTGGCAAGATGGCGCCTTTGGGCGGGAAAGCCACCCTGCATGCATGGTGGCATCTCACAAACTCTTTCTTTGAAAGCTGGGAAGATGCTTCTCTGAAGGTTCTGTCGGCGCTGATGTCACCCATATTTGAGGACTGATTCCTGCTGTCCCCGGATAGCACCTTTTATAGGGGAGTAACTACACTTACCTTGACCCGGTGAAAGGTAGTATATAAATACAGCTAAATAAATAAATAAAATAAAATCTGCCAGTGGAGAAGAATATCTTGACAGGCCAGCTGAGCCGCATTCTCCAGCCGCATGAGTGGGCTCTGGACAGGGCTGTCGCAGCAGTTGATCTATTCACCACTCACCACCACACCCAAGTGGGTCGGTTCTGTTCCATGGTCGCCTTGTATAACAGGTTGGCTCCATATGTTGCTGTTCTTGTATAGTGCCTTCAAGGCATACGCAGCACTGTACATATAGATGTAAGACATAGTCCCTGCTTATCAGAGCTTATAATCTAATCAAGATGAAAAAAACATTGCAAAACGGGGAACTACAGTATGGCAAGATACACGTAATTAGTGGGCAAGAGAATGAGGAGCATCAGGATCCAAAAGCAGCCTCAGAGGTGAGTCTTCAGCCTGGACTTGAATAGGGCCAGAGGAGAAGCCCCACTGCACTGTGGGGAGGGCCTGCTATACCTCCCATAGTGAAGACCCTGCTGAAGCTCCAGACAAGGGGATCAGTGATCTTCATTGCGTGTATTGGCCCAAGCAGCCATGATTTCCCTTTCTGCTTCAACTCTCCCAGTAGAAGCCTCTATGGTTGGGGTCTGCCCTGGTCCTTATCTCGCATTAGGATGGGAGGATGCTGCACCCCAGCATCAGATCCTTGGACCTCGCTGCGTGGAAGTTGAGAGTCTAGTCCTGTTGGAGATTAACCTTCTCGACAGCACAACAGCTGCTCTCTTGGCCTTTAGGAGTGCCTTGACAAGAAGGTCTCATGCTTTCAAATGGAAGAGATTTGCTTCCTCATGCACAGCTCCTTTACTTGTCCTTCCACAGGCTCCTTGAGCACCACCTACACCTCTCTGAGTAGGGTCTCAAGTCTAACTCTGTCAGGGCCCACCTCAGTGCGACTGGGGCCTACCATCGTGGTTCGGAGGAAAAGTCCATATCAACTCAGTCTTTGGTGGTTCGCTTCATGTGAGGCTTGTTCTTCCTGAGACTTCCTTTCAAGCCTCTGGTGGTGGCTTGGGTCCTCATTGTGATTCTGGCACAGCTCACATTGGCTCCTTTTGAGCTGCTCGACTACTGCCCCTTGAAGTTCTTGACCTGGATGGTTTTGTTCCTGGTAGAAGTTACCTTGGCACGCCATGTTATTGAGCTCCAAGCTGTATGGCTCATCTGCTGTACACCAGTTTCCATCATAATAGAGTGGTTCTGTACGCACTCATCTTCCATTCCTCTCAAAGGTGGTATCCGCTTTCCATCATCAGTCAGTCATTCTGCTGACTTTCTTCTTAAGGCCTTATGCCCATAGAGAGAAAGCGGCGCTGCACATGCTGAACTGCAAGCAAGCCTTGGCCTTCTGCCTAAACCGGACGAAAGCCCACTGAAGGTCCATCCAGTTGTTAGCCCCTAGCTTGCTGGGGCAAAAAGAGACTCATTTCCAAATGCACTTTTTAAATTTGGCTAACAGACTACATCCCTCTTGCTTATGCTCAGGCTGGCCTGAGCCTTGATGGTTATGTAACAGCTCACAGCGTCGGAGTCATTTATTTATTTATTTATTTAGCTGTATTTATATCCCGCTTTTCACTGGGTCAAAGCGGTCAATTGGGAGATACATTTAACACGAGGGGATATGACACACATACGCTAATACGTACAGGGAACATGGGCAATGGAGGGTTAAGTGGCTTGCCCAAGACCACAAGGAGTGCCTATAGGACTAGAAATCCCAGTCCCTCCGGCCTGAGATTGCTGTCCCCAGGTGGGACTTGAACCCCCTGGCCCTCCGACCTGAAGTACCTTGTCCTAACCACTAGACCACATCCTCATGGTTGCATTGGTGGCCAACTTGCACTCTGTTTCCATGGAAGAGATCTGCAGGGATGCAACATGGTTTTCTGTCCACATATTCACATCTCACTACTGTCTGAATGGGGATTTCCGACGTGATAGCAACTTAGGTGAATTTGTACTTTGGCACCCGTTTTTATTCAATTCCATATCCCTAAGGCTCTATCTCCAGGAACAAGCAGGAATGTAGTCTTCACATATGGGTATCGTCGGTGCCGACGGAGCCTGCGCGGAAACGCTCCCCAGCATCAAATTTGAAAACCTTTGGGAGCATCCCACAGTGCCTGCATGCTGCCTTCCCGCCTTTTCCAACTGCCTCTCTCCAGTTCTTCGTTTTCCGTGGAGCCAGCAGGTCGTCGTTCCTGTCACCGCAGAAAATCTTTACCTTATTCCTTCTTTTTTGTGGTCGCGTCTGCCTTCCTTGACGCTATACCGGTACCGCCGGTTCTTCTTTCTTTCTTTCTTTGAAAAAACCCCAATATATATATATATATATATATATATTATTTTTTTCCAAACTTTTCTTTTCCAGGTGCACGTGCCATTTTGGGCCTTAGGCCCAAAATTTCCTCCACTATGGAAAAACCCACTTTGGGTTTCAAAAAGTGCACCAAGTGTGGCGGTACCATCTCCGTCACCGACACCCATGTCTTAAATGTTTAGGTCCTGACCACTCCATCTCCGAGTGTATGGCTTGTGCCATGATGTCCAAGAGGGGTCGACAAAACCGAGCTGCTAAGCTCAGCTCCTTTTTTCCCTCCGATGCAGCTTCTGTGGCATCGACGTCTTCCAGGGCTTCGTCTTTCTCCCATGGATCTCAGGTAACTAAACATAAGTCTGGCAGGTCCTCAAAGGGTAGATCTCCTTCCAAGCATCGAGATGCCTTTGGCGTTGCCCTTGAGGGTTCTGTACCGGCAAAATTGCCCTGGTGGGAGGATTTGGCTTTCAAAGCATTATCGGGGCTCCAGGATGTTCTTGAGGCCTCGACCTCGGCAGAACTACTGGTGCCATGCTCTGGGGTACCGGCTGCTTCCTCCGGTACCAACATCCAGGCATCAGCAGTGTCGATAGACCAGAGGTTCCTGGCTATTGAACGCAGTCCGGCGGCTCTCCTTGCAGCATCGACACCCTCGGAACCGCGTCAGACAGTTCAATCGGTACCGGTACCGACACCATCGGCGTCGACATCGGTGTCTGCTTTGCCAGCACCCAGTCATGCGATGCCTTCCGGTACTGACTTCGGTCGGTACGGGTATTGGGCTCTTCAAGAGCATCCGGACAGAAGGTACTTCGAATCCTCGGAGGAGTCAGAGGATTCTGACAGCTCTGCCGGTTCCGGAATACTTCTCCCAGAGGAGCCTTCCTCTCCTAAACGTAGGATGTCTCCTCCAGAAGATATCTCCTTTCAGGATTTCAAATATGATGTCAAATAGCGCGGTATAGAAAAGCTATAAATAAATAAAATAAAATAAATTTCATCAGGGAGGTGGCTCGAGGTCTGTCCATTACTGTGACTCCTGAAACAGAGCCCTGGGCTAAGGAGTTGGAGATTTTACAATATCCCAAAGCTCCTAAGGAGGCAGCTACCTTGCCTATCCATGTGATCTTACATGATCTCATGTTGAGAATGTGGAAGACACCTCTTACTACCTCTCCTCACTCTTGCAGACTGGATACCATGTATCGAGTCCCTCCTTGTCCTGGTTTCCAGAAAACTCAGCTTCCTCACCACTCTATTGTAGTGGAATCAGCTATGAGAAGGATCAGGAATGCAAAGAGGCATGCCTCTAATCCTCCAGGACGTGAGTGTAGAACTTTGGATGCCTTTGGATGTCGTACTTTCCAGGCTTCCATGCTTTCTGCCAGGATCAGTTCCTATATTTTATATATGGGAATGTTCCTTAAAGAAGTCACAGGAGACTTGGAGATTTTAAGCCCTCTCCTTCCTGTTGACAAGAGGTAGGATTTTCTCACACTGGTTAAATATGCCCAGGATGTTTCTAAGTTTGTCAATCGTGCAGCTTTTGACTGTTTTGAGTGCATAAGCAGAACCTCTTCCATTGCCATAGGTGCACGTAGAATTGCCTGGCTCCAGGCATCCAATTTGGAGCTCTGGGTGCAGGACAAACTGGGCAATATCCCTTGTACAGGTGAGAATCTGTTCGACAAAAATTGGCAAGAGAAAGCCAATGAGTTGGATGCTGACAACTCCACTTTGGATAAGTTATCCAAAGCCACAGCTGAAACTGCAAGAGAGAAATCTTTCAAGAAACCATTCTTAAAGAAGAAGAGGTTTTATCCCTCTTATTCCCAGCAGGGACGTTCTGCAGGTCAGCCTGCTCGAAAGACTCAGCAACCACCTAAACAAAGGAAAGCAAAGACTGTTAAGCCTCAGCAGTCTCAGCCTCCACAAGGCCTTTGACTTTCATCTAGAGAACTTAGCCTTCATGGCCCTCAATGGACCAGAGCCTTCCACCATTCCAGGAAGGTTGTGTCATTTTGCCCCCAGATGGGGGCAGATAACAGCAGAATATTGGACACTCTCCATTATAAAAGAGGGGTACAAGGTTCACTTTCTGTGCATGCCCCCTCCCACAATGGTAAGACAATTAAATTCTCAGACCTCTCTCATTAACTTGTTAGATCAAGAGGTTACCATGCTGCTTGCCCAAGGGGGCAGTAGAAGTACCCATTCATCAACAGGGTACAGGGTTTTACTCCCCCTACTTTCTTATCCCAAAGAAAACAGGGGGACACAGACCTATTTTGGACCTCAGAGAATTGAACAAATTCCTTTTCAAAGAAAAATTCAAAATGATTTCTCTGCCATATCTTCAGAGTCAGGATTGGCTTTGTTCTCTAGATCTCAAGGATGTGTACACTCATGTTCTCATCCACCAACTCACAGAAAGTTCCTTCGGTTCCTTTTTCAAGGAAAGCACTATCAGTACAGGGTGCTTCCTTTTGGCCTGGCCTCAGCAACAAGGGTGTTTACGAAATGCATGGCTGTAGTAGCAGCATTTCTTCACACTCTAGGAATATTCGTCTTCCCCTACTTAGACGACTAGCTCATTCGAGCCCCATCAGAGTCAGAGGCCAGGATTTCTCTATCTCGCACAATGCGTATCCTTCATTATTTGGGTCTGGTCATAAACATCCCAAAATCCAGTCTAACTCCCACTCAGTCTCTAGAGTTCATAGGAGCTTTGCTGGATACCAGGAAAGCAAGGGCCTATCTTTCTCAGACCCATTGCCTTCGCATGGTGCAGTTAGCTTCTCAAGCAGTGCTAAAGCCTCATCTCACTGCCCGAGAAATGTTACAACTACTAGGCCACATGACATCTACAGTGCATGTGGTTCCTTTTGCTCGCCTCCATATGAGAGCAGCCCAGTGGACTTTATCCACTCAATGGACCCAGGCATCAGGGTGCCTGGCAGACAAAATAGCAAACACAAATCGCCTTATTTTGTCTCTCCAGTGGTGGCTGTCCACTCAGAACCGGTTGCTGGGGTCCCCATTTCAACAACCTTTGCCCCAGGCAACTCTCACAACAGATGCTTCACCAATGGGTTGGGGAGCTCATCTGCAGGACCTCTCCACCCAAGGCACTTGGACTCCACAGGAGACTCATCTACATATCAATCTCTGAGCTCAGAGCAATCTTCCTTGCTCTTCGAGTGTTCCACACCCTGCTCAGCTACAAGACAGTCCTCATTCAAGTAGCCATGTTCTACATGAACAAGCAGGGGGGAACAGGCTCTGTCGCTTTGCAACAAAGCTTTGCGACTATGGGCCCTCGCCAGAGAGCATCAGATTCATCTCCTGGCAGTGTATCTTCTAGGCATACAGAACTCTTGGGCAGACTGACTTGGTCGAGTTCTGCTTCCACACGAATGGTCTCTACATGAAGACCAGGTGGCAAAGATTTTTCAAATTTGGGGAACCACGGACATAGACATTTTTGCAAGTTCGTTGAATGCCAAACTTCTCCGGTTCTGTTCCAGAATTCCAGCTCAGGGCTCTCCGGCCAGGGATGCTTTCCTCCTTCATTGGCGTCAAGACTTCCTTTATGCCTTTCCACCCATTCCCCTAATTCCTGCCTCAGAGAGCGTGGGCTTGCTTTAACTCTGCAAGGCCTTCTGGGAATGTAAGTTCCTATACCCTTTGAGCACAGATGAGTTGCAGTCGAGTGGTTTCAGGCAATGACAAGAATTTATTTTCCCCTTCCCGGCGGATTAAATGCAAGTGAATAACTCAGGACAAAACATGCCATACAATTGGCTTGAGGAAATTATACATGAACTCAGGTAAGTTAGCCTTGTCAGCTTCAGGCTTTAAATGTGCAGTGCTTGATACAAAACAAAACCACAACAGCTTCAATTAGCAAAGATAATGTTCCCTTTTCTTCTGCTGCTTTTACCGTCTCTCACAGACCTTGTTCAGCATAGGGAATTCACATGGTCAGCCAAAGATAATGTACAGTCCATCCGATCATCCACTATTTCATTATGGTCAGAGTCTATCTGCATTTCATCAGCATCAGGAATAGCAGGGTGTGGCAGTAAACTGCTATCCTGATCTTTGAAACAAATGGTTTCTCTGACCTCACGTGGTTTCTCTCTGTAACACTCTCCTGAGCAGGTTTGTAAACTACCATATACGCTGTAGTTTTTTTCCAGGGAATTTGCTACTTTCTGGTAACTATAAGGAACTGCTTTATAGCTAGGTTCAAACTTGTATGAATTATTAAGCCTACCTTTTGGCTTTGAAAGGGAAGGAACTCTCCACTCTGCAGGGTTAGACTGGTTCTCAAACACAGCTGGTGTTTGTTTGCCTCTCAGCCTATTAACTTTCCCCTCAGATGTACCGGTATTCTCCTGCCAGCATGTCTCTCTCTTAGGAGCGTGTGAGCTTTGCCAAGCCTGCCTCTCAGGAAGATTCTTCTCTCTCCTGCCTTTACCAGACAACCCCTGTCCTGGGTTGCTTCCTTCTGACCTCAGGAATATGGCTCCCTTGGTTCTCACTCCTCCTTGACTCCTTCTAGTCAGTGTGCTCCTTTGCTGGCTTCCTTTCTCGTCCTGGTTCTCTTCCCAGTTCCCCCTCTGGCTCTGGTTCTGCTTCTGCTTCCAGTTCCCCCTCTGGCTCTGCATTGGGCTCTCCCTGGTCCAAGCTAATGACCAGTTTTTATCATTGTAACTCTCAGGGCTTAGCTGTGCCCTGCCCTGAAACAGGTGAAACTCATTACCTCCTGAGCTAGGGCATACGTCACAGCAGGGACGTGTCTCTCCAGCTCATGACTCTGTTTACTTCTTCTTTGCAAACACTGAGCCATGTGCTCAGACTGCCTGTCAGTTTCTGAAAGCAAATCCTCGTCTTGCCCTATCTTTATAGGCTCAGAAGGGACTTCTTCATGACAATGCTAAAAAAGATAGGGTCATGCACTTGGGCTGCAAAACTTCAAGGGAGTGGGGTACAGTGTAGGGGATGAAGTACTTCCGTCCACACAAGAAGAGCAGGACCTGAGTTTGATTGTTTCTGACGATCTGAAAGTGGCTAAACAGGTAGAAAAGGCGACTGCGAAAGCCATTAGGATGCTTGGGTGTATAGGGAGAGGAATGACCAGCAGAAAAAATGGAGGTGATAACGCCTTTGTATAAGTCTCTGGTGCTGCCTCATTTGGCGTATTGTGTGCAAATCTGGATATCGCACCTTCAAACGAATATAGACAGTATGGAGTTGGGGCAGAAGGTGCCTACTAAAATGGTTAGTGGTCTTCGTTATTAAGCATATGAGGATGAGCTTAAAGATCTTAATATTTATACATTAAAGGAAAGGCAGATAGAATAGAGGAGATATGATAGAGATATTAAACTACTTTGTGGAATAAATGCACAGGGGTAGAGCCTTGTTCGATTGAAAGCAAGCACCGCTACGAGGGGCCATAGGATGAGGGTGAAAGGGGATAGACTCAGGAGTAATGTGCAGAAATATTTCTTTACGGAAAAAGTGGTAGATGCATGGAATAGTCTCCCATTGGAGGTATTAGAGACAAGGACAGTATCTGAATTCAAAAAATGGGACCAACACAAGATCTCTAAAGGGAAAAAGGAGACTGTTGTAGTTGATATGGAAGGACAGACTAGATAGGCCTTGTGGTCTTTTTCTGCGTTCATGTTTTTATGTTTCTCTGTTTCTAACTGGAGAATCAACAAGTAGTAGCAGAGGTAGTCCCCTTGGGAACTAAACTGATTCCAAATCTACATCAAACAGCTCCACACATCAGTTCTCTTGCTCTATAAGTAGTCTTTTTGGACAGACAGAAGGGCCTTTGTGGGAAGTAGTTGAACCCCAAAGAGATGCCAGAGTACAGACTGGCCGAAGTTGCTGTTGTGTCCGGAATCCCCTTCCAGAAAATCAGGTGAGGAAAATATGTGGATCGAAAACCACTTCGCAGCCCTGCAGATCTCTTCCATGGAGGTCGAGCGCAAGTTGGCCATCAACACAACCATAGTTCTAATATTGTGGGCCATGACATGACCATCAAAGGCTCAGGCCAGCCTGGGCATAAGCAAAAAATAGATGCGGTTTGCTTGCTGAATTGACAAAGTGCATATGGAAATGATAGCCCTGACCTTGCTGGGATCAAGAGTCAAGATGATTGTAGGTCACTTCGTAGAGTAATAGTAAATGACCAAAAATAAGGTTAATTACTCCAATAGCAACAATATCATATGAAGAACCAAAAGGCACTGGAGCCAATATTAATACTTTATAAAGTAGACACAGGGATGTCTCAGACAGACGGCATAAAACGAAGGCACCAAAGTGTCTAAGATTGCCGTAATAGCATCAAGGACTATCCACTGGCCATTTAATTCTCATACTTGAGACTCCAATAAAAACATCAAGAAACAGTGTCAAATAGTAAGGGTATGAAAAAATCAGTACTTAACTTCAGACACCCCAACGCTGGCTATCAATTTCGTTGAGTGAAACGCATTGCATGGCGCTATGATAGCCAGCGTTGGGGTGTCTGAAGTTAAGTACTGATTTTTTCATACCCTTACTATTTGACACTGTTTCTTGATGTTTTTATTGGAGTCTCAAGTATGAGAATTAAATGGCCAGTGGATAGTCCTTGATGCTATTACGGCAATCTTAGACACTTTGGTGCCTTCGTTTTATGCCGTCTGTCTGAGACATCCCTGTGTCTACTTTATAAAGTATTAATATTGGCTCCAGTGCCTTTTGGTTCTTCATATGATATTGTTGCTATGGGATCAAGAGTCAAACAGCTGGGTGGACCTTTGGTGTGTCCTCATCCACTCAAGGTAGAAGGCCAAGGCTCGCTTGCAGTCCAGCATGTGCAGCCCCTGCCTCCACCCTGTGGGCATGAGGTCTAGCAAAAAAGGTAGGCTAGAGCCCCTGGATGGTTAGCTTAAGATGGAAAGTGGAAACCAACTTTGGGAGGAAATGCGGATGAGTATGTAAGACCACTCTATTATGATGGAACCTGGTATACAACAGGTTAGCCACCAAAAGCCTGGAGCTCACTGACATTGGCAGAGGTAACCGCCCCCAGAAACAAGACCTTTCAGTTCAGAAACTTCAGAGGACAGGAAGCAAGTGGCCCAAAGGATGCTGACATGAGTTGTGCCAAAACCACATTGAGATCCCATGCTCAGGTCAACCCAGACCTGATACTGTGAGGTGCATGAGGTACTCAAGCAATCTGTAGACGGAGGAAGAAAAGGGATCTAGACCCCAGTCAGTGCACCTTTTACACTTAAAGGCATAAGATATGCTCATCAATGCAGGACCCCCATGACCCCTCAGGCAGACTGAGCTCTGACAGGACTATCCAGTCAACATCCATGTCGTGAGGGCCAGGGCCTGGATGTTGGCGTGGCGCAAACTCCTGTCCTGAGAGATAAGGTCCGGGTCAGACCCCAACCACATAGGCTCCAAATGAGAGAGCTGTAGTAGCAGGGAAACCGTGGCTGTCTGGGTCAAAACAGCACGATGATAATCATCGAGCCCTTGGTCACCCTGATGCTTCAACAGGATCCTCGCTCTGAGCAGAATGGGAGGATATGCATAGAGCGGGCCTTTTCCACAGTGCAGAAGGAAGGCATCCGGTGTAAGCCGGTCCCTCGAAGCGACCCTAGAGCAGAACTGATCCACTTGGGCATTGTTCAGAGTGGCAAAGAGAGTCTAGGGAGGGGGTACTTTATAACTGAAAGATCTGGGCCACAACCTCCCTGTTCAGAGTCCACTCGTGGCTGGAGGACGCGGCTCAAATTATCTGCCAGGGAGTTGAGTTCAACTGGCAAGTAAGTTGCTCTCAACTCCATGCCGTGAGCAGTGGCAAACTTCCACAAGTGGACTGTCTCCCAGCAGAGGAGATACAACTATGTGGCCCACTGCTTGTTGATGTAGTACATTGTCCTGATCCAAACTGACAATCAGGTAACGATCTGGTTGGCAAGGTGATCCCGGAACGCCCTCAGGGAATATGCTATGGTGGAGGCTCTCCTGCTGGGACTACACACCTTGTGTACGAAGGCTGTCCAGATGTACTCCCCAACCCAGCTTAGATGCATCAACCATCAGTTTCTACGGAGGCTTGAGTATTGAGAGCCTATTGAGCTTGACTCATCAACAGACAAGCCAGGGGAGTGACATGCATTGACAAGGCCATATGATCAAGCACCTTCAAAATCTTATGAGCTGTTACCTGGCACTTCTGCTGGACATTGCGGACCAAGGTTGTTGGCCTTTGAAAATGGTCCAGCAGAAGAAAGGCCTGAGACAGTGTCGAGGACGGCCCCGATAAACTCCAATTGCTTGGAGGGCTGGAAGTAGGACTTGGAATAGTTGATCACAAATCCTAACTAGAGTACCTGGATGGGGTCAGCTGAGTTGACTTCTGAACTTCGTCCAGAGTGTAGAGCTCAGTATGAGCCAGTCATCCAAGTAAGGGTAGACAAACACTCCCAGGGTCCAGAAATAAGCGGCTACCACAAGAAATGTCATGAAGATCTAGGCTGCCCAGGCCAGACCGAAGGGCAGGGCCCCCCCCCAGGATGAATCTGAGACACTTCCTGTTGGCGGGATGGATAGGAATGTGCATGTACATGTCTTTGAGGTCAAGGGAGCATGGCCAGTCATTTCTCAAAAGGTAAGGGAGCAGAGTCCTCAATGAGACCATCTTGAACTTTCCCTGCCCCAAAAAAGTGTTGAGGTATCCGAGATCCATGATAGGCAGAAAACCTCTCCGTCTCTTTGGGGACCAGGAAGTATCTGGAGTAGAACCCACTCCTGACTTGAGCTTGGAGGCACAGACTCTATGGCAAGATTGGCTAGAAGGGCGGAGACTTCTCTCTGCAGCAGGTTGAGGTGCAGAGGGTCCATGGGATACTCCTCAGGGGGGAGGGAGTGGCGAGATGCAGCCTGTAACCACTGGACTATCTGCAAAACACCCACGAATCCAAGGTAATGAGAGGCCACCTGTGGGCAAAGTAGACGAGCTGCCTCCCCTCCCCCTTTACTGGGAGGTTTCCCTCTGTTGCAACGGGTAGAATGGCTATTCTCCAAAGGAACCAGCCAAAACCTTGTCCCCCGGCTTGGGCTGCGGGGTAAACTACGACTTCTGAGGCGTCTCTTGTTGCTGCTGGGAGGTACTTGTGCCTTTTGCTGAGAGCTTTGGGGGCCTGAAATGTACCTGTGCTTACGTTGGGAGTAAGATTTCTTTGAACCCTTGTACCTCTTGTGAGAGGGATCGGACGTTTTCTTCAAAAGCCTGGTGAGAGTGACATGCTGCTTCTCTGTCACCAGCCTTGGCCTCCATTCTTCTCCCCAAAGTGGTTCTCCCTTCTGCATGGCACATCCGCCAGTTTGTTCTGGACTGACTCAAAGGTGTCATAAGTTGCCCAGACCATGTACTTGGAGCAATCCTTTCCATGGCCCACAAGGGCACAATAGGTATTCAGTCACTCTGGGAGCATAAATGAGCCCAGCTCAGCAAGGTCCAGCATGATGTCCTTTAAGAACATGCTCCAGCCACCAACATGGAGCTTTGGAAGCAGTCACCAGCCAAAGGAATCCAGCATCCATGTCTCCTTACCCAGAGATGTCAAGGAGTGAGTTTTATTGCTCTTGATTCTTTTCAGGGCAGACATTACTACCAGAGAGTTGTGCAGAAATTGAAGCTTCTCGAGCTCTAAGGCCTTCTGGATCCAATACATTGAGTCCAGCCTCCTGCTGACAGTGGGTATTGTAGGAGGATTTTCCCACATCCTCATCTGCAGCTTCTGCAAGATCTAGTGCACTGGTAACGTTGCCACCTCTTTAGTGGTCGAAGGATACTGGAGGATCTCCAGCTCCTCCGTTGTGGGCTTATTCTCTGCCTATAGGGAAAAGGACCTCCTATTCCACATCTGTCGCCCAGCTAAGTCAGATTCTTAGAGAAAGTCGAAGTATTGTTGAGATTCTTCCCAGCACTCCTTCCAACTGCACAGCGAGGAGCTGCGTCAACGGGATCAGTGCAGCATTGCGTATTTCCTGGGTCTCATCAGAACATTGGAGCCCAACACACTCGAGTGTGAAATAGCTGTATGAACAGGCATCGATGCTCCAACATTGCTGCATTCTCAGGCAATGCATGGGTCTCGGGTATCGGTTGCACGATGTGTGGTGACGATGCCATCAGTACCAAGGGCCCAGCCTGGTGCTGTGGCAGCACCACTGCCATGCGGGTCTCAAAGGCCCCGAAACTGTCTGAGGACTACTGCATCTGGAAATGTTTCGGCCACAGTCTCTGGCAACCCCTCGGGGGCATTGGGCCAATGGACATCAAGGGATGCGCAGCGCTTCCCCGGCACTGTGGGAATGGATTGCTCCTGTAGGGGGCACCTTAGCAGTCTGTTGTCAGCCAGCATTCCCAGTGTTGTGTCGAAGTGCTCTGATGCCATTGTGCATGGGCTTTAGCCCTGTGCTCATATGAGTCCCCCCTTAGATGTCGACGGTGTTAGTTCCTCCTTTGGTTTGATACCCTTGTTGATGGACAGACACCACTCCAGGCCACCATGGCCCCTTGGCTCCAAATGAAATGAAGCACCCCTCGATGTTGACACCTTAACATGCCCTAGCGAGGCCATCAGAAACAAAACCGGAGCAGACGATGTGGACTCAAAGCGCTGTCAAGGAGGGACTCTGTTTTTCCCGACCTTTCAGGCCCCTTCTTGTCATCTGCAGGCACAGGTTACAAGAGGAGATGATCAGATGATTGGGGCCCAAGCACTGAAGGCAACAGTTGGGCTTGTCTGTAACCTAGATGGTCTGGGCACATTTGGTGTACTTCTTAAAACTGCTGGCCGGCTTTTCAGACATGACAGGAGAAACCGACGTGGTGAGATCGAAAAGCTCAATGGTGCCAGCCATGGGATCAAGAGGAGAAAACAAAACAAAAGAAAAAAAAGAGAGAATACCAAAATCAAGAGAGCATCAGAAATGGACGAAACCGATGGTGGAACAGATGCAGCTGACAGCAAGCAAGTAGAAGGAGAGAAAAACATATTTACCATGGTAGTGCTCCACGGAAAATGAAGAGTGGGAGAGATGGTGTTGTGGCACGCATGCATGGTGGAGCCTCCCAAAAACCTCAAATAGAAGCTGGGGAGCGATCCTGCATGGGACTTAGTCGGTGATGTCACTCATATGTAAGGAGTTCCTTCCTGCTTCTCCACTGAGAAAACCATTATCACCAAATATCAAACTTCAAAGGCATACAATGCCATCTCCATGGACCTTTGAGAGTCCTGTATCTACAATTCGTAATGTTGTTAAGATGTTTCCACTCATGGAACTGTCAAGAACCTCCCTGGATATTATGGAAAGAGGAGAATTAATTCAAGAAGTCTTAAAAGGTTAGTGTGAACTGTTGGAAAAACACCACGTACAACATCCAAAGAGATTAAGGCTGACCTGGAGCAATATAGATTGGTGGTTTCAACCTGCACCATATGCCGCGCACAAAACAAAGAAGGACTTCATGGACAAAGGCCAAGGAGGACCCCACTACTCAAAGAGAGACATAAAAAGGGATGCCTGATCTTTGCCCAAACCCACCTTGAGAAAAGCATAGTTACTCACCTGAAGCAGGTGTTCTCCATGGAAAGCAGGAATAAGTCCTCAATATGGTGACATAGAAACATAGAAATATGGCAACAGAAAAAGACCACATGGACTATCTAGTCTGTCCTTCCATATCAACAACTACAACAGTCCATTTTTTTCCTTTAGAGATCCTCTGTGTTTGTCCCATGTTTTTTTGAATTCAGTTACTGTCCTCATCTCTACCACCTCCACTGGGAGACTATTCCACGGATCCGCCACTCTTTCCGTAAAGAAATATTTCCGCATATCACTCCTGAATCTATCCCCCTTCACCCTCATCCCATGCCCCCTCGTAGCAGAACTTGCTTTCAATTGAAAGAGACTCTCCCCCTGAACATTTATGCCACGGAGGTATTTAAACATCTCAATCATATCACCTCTATCCCGCCTTTCCTCTAAGGTGTACATGTTAAGATCCTTCAGTCTGTCCTCATATGCTTTATAATGAAGACCACTAACCATTTTAGTAGCCACCCTCTGCACCGACTCCATCCTGTTCACATCCTTTTGAAGGTGCGGTCTCCAGAATTGCACACTATACTCCAAATGAGGCCGCACCAAAGTCTTATACAGAGGCACTATCACCTCCTTTTTTCTACTAGCCTTTGCTCTCCGTATGTACCCAAGCATCCTTCTAGCTTTTGCCATTGCCTTTTCTACCCGTTTAGCTACTTTAAGATCATCAGCCACATCCACGCCTAGGTCCTGCTCTTCTTTAGTGGACAAAAGTACTTCACCCCCCTATACTATACTGCTCCCTTGGATTGCTGCAGCCCAAATGCATGACCTTAAAATTTTCAACGTTAAATCCCAGCTGCCAAATTCTAGACCTTTCTAAAAGCTTAGCTAGATCTCTCCTCATGTTATCTACACCTTCCTGGGTGTCTACTCTATTGCAGATTTTGGTATCATCTGCAAAGAGGCAGACCTTACCCGACAGCCCTTCCGTTATATCACTAATAAAGATGTTAAAAAGAATCGGACCAAGGACAGATCCCTGAGGCACACCACTGGTAACATCCTTCTCCTCAGAGTGTGAGCTCCATTTACCTGTACTCTTTGTCGCCTCCCACCCAACCAATTTCTAACCTAAGCAGTAACTTTAGGGTCCATCCCTAGGGTGCTCAGTTTGTTTATAATTCGCCTGTGAGGAACAGTGTCAAAGGCTTTACTGAAATCTAAATACTCCACATCTAGGGCTCTCCCTCAGTCCAACTCCCTGGTCACCCAGTCAAAAGAAATCAATCAGATTTGTCTGATAAGACCTGCCTCTGGTGAATCCATGCTGCCTCGGATCCTGTTATCTGCAGTACTCCAGAAACCTCACTATTTTCTCTTTCAGAAGCGTTTCCAATAACTTACTCACCACAGAAGTTAAACCAACCGGCCTGTAGTTTTCAACCACATCCTTACTTCCGCTTTTGTGTAAAGGCACCACATGAGCCTCTCTCCAGTCCTTTGGCACCACTCCCGACTCCAACGAGGCATTGAAAAGGTCAGTCAGTGGAGCTGCTAGAACGTCCCCAAGTTCCCTCTGTATTCTAGGGTGTATCCCATCCGGTCCCATCGCTTTGTCTACTTTAAGTTGAGCTAGTTTCTCATGAACACAGTCTTCTGAAAATTGTTCAAGATGTCCCTCGCTTCAGTTCCTGCTTGTAGGTGTTTTCTGAGGTCTTGCTCCTGGTTCTTCATCTGTGAACACAGAACAGGAATATTTGTTAAGAAATTCCGCTTTATCCTCATCAGCTTCTACATATTCCTCCCCTTCACCCTTGAGTCTGACAGTACCACTTTTGCCCTTCCTCTTCTCACTGACCAATCTGAAAAATGTCTTATTCCCCCCCCCCCCCCATTTTATTGCATTGGCTATTTCCTCCTCTTTTTGAATCTTTGCTTTCTTGACTACTTTGCTAGCTTCTCTAAGTTTTTCCAAATATAGATACCTGTCTTCCTCTCTCTGTGATCTCTTGTATTTCATGAAGGCATCCCTCTTTTTCTTCATTTTCTCAGCTACTTCTTTCGAAAGCCATAGCGGTCTCCTTTTCCTTTTACCTTTATTTACCATTTTAACAAAAAGGTTTGTTGCCCTTAAAATATCTCCTTTCAGTTTTGCCCACTGTTTTTCTACATATGTCTTCAATTAACTCTATCCACCTCTTCCTCTTGTGAGGGAGGTGTGTATATCACGCCAATGCAAATAGATTTCTCTTTCCCTTTTTCTAGTTGCCCACTGTTTTTCTACATATGTCTTCAATTAACTCTGTCCACCTCTTCCTCTTGTGAGGGAGGTCTGTATATCACGCCAATGCAAATAGATTTCTCTTTCCCTTTTTCTAGTTGAACCCACAATGCCTCCTCTCTTCCTTTTAAGCTCTGTAATTCCAAAGCTTGTCAGACGGCTGCCTGGGTGAGAATCTTCACAGTCTTTGCAAGTGCATATCTCTATATGATTTGCAAGGTATTGTGGACAATGTAGTTCATTCACACCAGACACAGCTGCTGACAATAATTTAGTTGTGCTCTTGGGTAAAGCCAATAAGATATTTATTTATGGGGTTATTTCTCCCAACACAGATATGCTTGGTAGCACATAAATTAGGTTGCTTGCTTTCAGTGTTAACTTGGAAAAACAGTCAAAATCAGGAAAACAACAAATGAAAAGTCACAAAGCAAGAAACAAACTGTTCTTTTCAGGTTAACTTCTGATTACTTCCCACATAGATACAGAAGTGATTCTCTCCTAGCTCACAAGCAATTAGGTAAGGCTTAATTGCTAGCAGTTACCAGCTGAAACCCCTTAGCTGGCTTGCCTTCCACTGTGTGGGTCAAATCCTGCTTCAGGAGCTTTTCTGAGTAGATTAAAGAACAAATTTGTATTTCTTTGTGATGGTTGCTGTACTTTATAACAGAAAGTTACCAACGGAGTTTAGATAGAGAGCAGTCCATATAAACAGGATCCTCATCTGCTATTATTCCCCCTTGTTCAACAAGCATGGGTTCAATATCATGGATTGGCACAGATGAATGTCTCAATGGAGCATTTTCAGGAGAATACTTGTTTCCCTGCTGTCTTTCAAGGGTATAGCTAGGGCATAGATCAGTGTTCATACCTGAGCTTCCATTGTTGCTAGAGTTCCTCTCTATATAGCCTGGCCAGTATGTAGTCCAGTTCTTATGTCCAGCCTTCCAATCCAGATCCCTGGACACTGGATCTCTCTTCACATACCTTCTGGCACAGGTCTTAGGGTCCCTTCCACGTGCAGCCGTCTCCCTCACAGGTAGCCTCTGGTGATTCCTAGCTCTGCAGCACCATTCCTCTGGCTTTCCCCAGTCCAATGGTGTATGCTGGCCCTTGGAATACCTCCCAGTATACGTACTGCTTTGGACTCTTCTAGACCTCTCAAAGGCTTTTCTCTTCCTTCTTCCAAAGGGTCTCTTTCCCTCTCTGTCCGTCCGGTTTGGCTTCTGCTTCTGATGATCCTTCAGATGAAACTGATGATCAAACTCAAGCTGATTCTCAGGATACTGAGGACAATTCTCTGGATATCCAAGGTGATCATGAAGATGGTCATCTGTAGAATAAACTCTACTCTTATTCTGCCTTGATGAGTGCTCCTCCCTAACACAGCGCAGCTGTGCTGAATCAGGCCCTGCCCTTTGAGATGAGTGCTTAGGGATTACCTCATAGCCCTTTTGATTGAACACACGTTTTCTCTCACTTCAGCTCCTCTCATGGCTGCTGGAAACCTGGTGCATTCTGGGACTGGTAGTCTTTTATGGCAAAATTCTGTTTTCTCATTTCTACCAGCACTGACAGGTTGCTTGTTCAGAGACACTTCACCTTTTCTATAGTCCCTTCCTGAGCTATGATAAGCTTCCTTATCACAAGCTTTAATAGTATTTTGTACATATAGTGCCACTCCTCCTCCCCTTCTTCCTACCCTGTCCTTTCTGAATAAAGTATAGCCAGGTATAGTTACATCCCAGTCATGGTTTTCTGTGAACCATGTTTCTGTAACTGCCACTAAATCCAAGTCGGCCACTCCCACCAAAGCTTTAACATCAGGGATCTTATTTTCCATGCTGCGGGCATTTATACACACTGCTTTCCATATGTTACCCTTGTTACCCATCTGCATAAAGGTTTAATCTATCACTTACCTGGGGGCTGTCTTCACCCATCCCCAACAAATCTAGTTTAAAGCCCTCTTCAGTAGATTAGCCAGTCTACTACTGAAGACGCGTTGACCTTTCTTGTACAGATGGATGCCATCTTTGCTCTGCAACCCTTGGAACAGCATCCCATGATCTAGGAAACCAAAACGCTCTCGATGACACCATCCCATGCATTCATCTCCAGGATGCGAGCCTCTCTGCCTTGGCCTTTACCCTCAACAAGAGGATTGAAGAGAACATCACCTGTTCACCTAACTGCTTCACCCTCTGTCCCAGAGCCATGAAGTCACTTTTGATACGCTCAGAGGGATACCTGGCAGTATCATTTGTTCCAACATGTATTAGCAACATTGGGTAATAGTCAGTGGGCTTGATGAGTCTTGGCAAACTCTCCGTAACATCTTGGATTTTGGCACCAGGCAGACAGCATACCTCTCTGGACATCAAGTCTGGTCAGCAGATGGACGCCTCAGTACCCCTCAGAAGAATCACCAACCACCACTACCCTTCGCTTCCTTGCGGTCACTGATTCTGCAACTTTGGGGTACTTAAGCTCTGGTTCTTCCCTTTCCAGGGATGCTTTAACCTTATCCACTTCCAGGGCTGCATAATGGTTGTCCAATTCAAGGGCTGGAGAAGTTGGATTGGTGATTCTGCAGGCCTTGTGACATCACCCATAGAGCCTATGAGGAATGCTCTCCAGCTTCCATTGGAAGCTTTAGGGAGCTGCACCGGACATGCATGCCTGCCTGCTGTGGTACCATCTTCTCCAGTCGAATTTCAAAGCAGTAGCCAAAAAAATCAACTCCCTGGGGAGGTGGGGATTGATCTGAGGACTTATTCCTGCTGTTCATGGAGATCACCTGCTACTGGTGAGTAACTTGCTTTCTCTGGACAAGCAGGAAGTAAGCCCTCATGTTGGGTGCTCCCAAGTTACAGGCTACTGAAAGACCGATGAGGCCAAAGCCCAACAGGGGCAACAAAAACTAGAGAACGGGAAGAACAAGTTAGTCCCTCTAGGGACTCCACCAATTCAGCATCCTCTGCATACAGCAGCAGCACCGAGGTCGCTCAACAGTTGCAGGTAGCCTGGGTGGACAAAAGGGCCAGTGGGTAGGAGTTTACCTAATACCTGAAAAGGTGCTGGAGCACAACCTGGCCATATTTGCTGTCCTTTTAGGAATCTATCTCCAGATAGCAGTGTGGACTGAAGACCATGTCACAGCCTTGTAGATTTCCACCATGGATGCCAAGCACAGGTTAGCAATGGAGGCGGCGATAGCCCAAATGTGAGCCGTGACATGACCCTCCAGATTCAGGCTGGCATTGGAATATGCCAAGACAATGCAGTCTGCCACCCTCAAGGAGAGCGGACACTTACAGCCATCCCCAGCCTTTTAGGGCCAAGAGACGTACAGCTGGGTGGACCACTGGTGGGCCCTGCTATGCTCAGTGTAGAAGTCCCAGGCTTACAGTCCAGCATGTGCAACGCTGCCTCTACCCAGTTAACGCATGGCCTTGGGTAGAAAGTTTGCAGGAAAATTGTCTGGTTAAGGTGGAACTCTGACACCACCTTCAGCAGAAATTGCAAGTGGAATCTAGTGTAAGGTGGATGCGTTACCAGAGCCTGGAGATCACTGACATGGCGGGCCAATGTGACCATCACCAAAAACAAGACCTTAAAGGTCAAGTACTTGAGAATGCAAACATCGATTAAGCTGCATAAGTACCATGTTGAGATCCTAAGCCACTGCAAGGAGCTTGATGGGAGCCTTCAAGAGAAGGGAGGCTTCGCAAGAAGCAAGCCTCGCATGAAGCGAGTCAGTAATGGGTGAGCTTAGTATAGCCTGCCCTCTGAGCTGCGATGGTAGGCGCTGATTGCGCTGAGGTGAAACCGGACTGAATTGGATTTCAGGCCCAATTTTGAGATGTACAGGAGATATTCCAGCAACTAAACCACCAAACAGGAAAAGGAATCTAGTGCCCTACCTGTGCACCAAGCAGCAAGCATCTGCCACTTGAACACATAATCTCAATGCATAGAGTCCTTGCACAACACCAGGAGGACATCCTTGATGTAGAGGTAAATTAAGCTCTGAAAGAACTACTTGTTCAGTATCCAGGCCATGAGGGTGAAGGACCGGACGTTGGAGTGCAGCAGGGTATCTTTGTCCTGGGAGATAAGATCTGGGGCAGAGCCCAGGTGGAGAGGCTCCCTCCAAGAGAGCTGAAGCAGCAGGGGAAACAAAGATCTGCCAAGGCCAGTATTGGGCAAGGAAGATCATGGTACTCTTGTCGGCCTGAGGTTTCAGCAGAGTTTTCACTACAAGCGGGATTGGGGGAAAGGCATGGAGCAGACCCATGCCCCAGTGGAGGAGAAAGGCATCAGAGGCCAGTCAGTTACTGGATGGCCTTCCTGGAGCAGAACCAGCCCACCTGGGTATTCTGTGATGTGGCAAAGTGGTCTATCATGGGGGTACCCCAGCCCCTGAAGATCTGCTCTACCATCCTTTGTGGAGGATCCACTTTGAGACTGGAGGACTCTGCTCAACTGATCCACTAGGACGTTGAGCTCGCCAGTCAGGCAGGTAGGTTGCCTTAAGCTCCATCCTGTGATCCAGGGCAAATCACCATAGCTAGACTGCTTCTCAACAGGGGAGGTAGGAGCCTGTGCCTCCCTCTTGGTTTACATAGAATATCACCACCAGGTTGTCTGTCTGGATCAGGACCACCTGATTTGCCAGATGCATGGATGCATTTGGAAGACACAAAAGGGCATTAACTAAGGCCCACAACTCAAGGAAGTTAATTTGGTACAGGTTCTCCTGCTTGGACCATAGGCCTTGCATCCTGAGCTCGGACGCGTTGGAGCCAACGTCCTGCGGTATCTTTAAGATCTCGCAGGCAGAGATTTGTACTTAAAAGCCAAAACTTGTTTGCAATGGAGTCCCTGTTAGGAATGCCAATACTTACAAGGGACTGTAGACCCTTTATACAACATAATAGGGGAAAGCCGACAGTCGCCCAAGAGCGCATGGTTTGGAACAATGTATCCTTGAAGGATACTACCAAAATAATGAAGTTAGGGCACATCAGCAGAGAGGTTCCAATAAAGACAAAGGTAGCCCAAATGCCCTTGAGTACAGAGTAGACAGAGCTTAAAGATTTCAAATTGCCCCTGCCTACTGATAGCCAGATTAATATGAATAAAATACAGTCTCTAAAATGCTTGTATGCAAATGCTAGAAGTCTAAAAAATAAGATGGGAGAGTTAGAATATATAGCACTAAATGAAAAGTTAGATATGATTGGTATCTCAGACATGGTGGAAGGAGAACAACCAGTGGGACACTCTGATACCTGTGTACAAACTATATCGTAATGATAGAGATGATCAAATTGGTGGAGGGGTTGCACTCTGTCAGAGGGCATTGCGTCACAAAGGATTAAAGTTTTGCAGGAAAAAAAATTCTCTGTAGTATCTCTATGGATTGAATTTCCATGTGAAAAGGGGAAGGCAATGGCAGTGGGGTTGTACTGTCGACCACCTGGCCAGAATGAACAAATGGATGATGAAATGCTCAAAGAAATCAGGGAAGCTAACAAAAGTTACAGAACAGTAATAATGGGTGATTTCAATTACCCAGGTATTGACTGGGTCAGTGTCATGGCAGGACATTCTAAATGAAATAAATGACTGCTTCTTGACGCAGCTGGTTCATGAACCAACCAGAGGGAAAGCCGTTTTGGACTTAGTCCTTAGTGGAACATTAGATCTGGTGCAAGAGATAAGGGTGTTGGGGCCGTTTGGCAATAGTGATCATAGCATGATCGCGTTTGATTTAATTAATGGAGGACAGATGGTAAGGAAATCCACAGTACTACCTTTTAACTTTGAAAAAGGGAGACTATAATAAAATGAGGAAAATAGTTAAGAAAAAACTAAAAGGAGCAGTTGCAAAGGTCAAAGACTTACATCAAGTTTGGGTTTTGTTTAAAAATACTATCTTGGAAGCCCAGGCCAGCTGTATTCCATGCTTTAAGGAAAGTGAAAGGAAGTTTCCAAAAGCTGCCAGTAAAGGAAATGGAAAAAAGAGCCAAATGATGAAAACTGGAAAAAGCACAAGCACTGGCAAGTTAAATGCAAGGCATTGATAAGGCAGGCAAAGAGAGAATTTGAGAAGAAACTTGCTGTGGAAGGAAAAACGCGTAATAAAGACTTTTTCAAGTACATTCACAGCAAAAAACCTGTGAGAGAGTCAGTTGGACCAGTAGATGATAGAGGCGTAAAAGGGGCAGTAAGAGGGCACAAGGGTATAGCAGAGAGACTGACTGAATTCTTTGCTTTGGTCTTTACTGAGGAAGATGTAATGATGTTACCCATGACTGAAGTGGTATTTAGAGGTGATACTGCAGAGGAATTGAAAGAAATATTGATACACTGGGAAGATGTATTACAACTATTAGATAAACTGAAGAGTAGCAAATCACCTGGACTGGATGGTATACATCCAAGGGTGTTGAAAGAACTAAAATATGAGATTGCAGACCTGCCATTTAGTAATCTGTGAACTATCATTAAAATCATCTATAATACCTGAAGCTTGGATGATGGCCAATGTAACACCAATTTTTAAAAAGGGTTCCAGGGGTGATCCAGGAAACTGCATACCGGTGAGCCTGATGTCAGTACCGGGAAAATGGTAGAAACCATTATAAAGAACAAAATTACTTTATTTATATTGTAAACCGCCCCAATGTAACGGGGGGCAGTATATCAAATGTTATATAAACAATAAACAATCATGTAGATAGTCATGGCTTAATGGGAGACAGCCAACATGGCTTTAGACAAGGAAGATTTGTCTTACTAATCTGTTATGTTTTTTTGAAGCTGTGAATAAACAGACAAAGGTGAGTTGGTTGATATAGTGTATCTGGACTTTCAGAAAGTCTTTGACAAGGTCCCTTATCAGAGACGTTTTGCAAAACTAAAGAGTCATGGGATAGGAGGCAGTGTACTATTGTGGATCAGGAACTGGTTAAAAGATAGAAAGCAGAGGGTAGGAAAAAATGAAAAGAAAAAAAAAAAGCAGAGGGTAGGGCGGAATGGCCAATTGTCCCATTGGAGAAAGGTGAATTCATTTATGAATATGTCAAAAAGCAGCGTACCCAGGGATCTGTGCTGGGTCCACTGCTTATTGATATATTCATAAATGACTTGGAAAAGGGAATAAACGTAGATCGATTTGTTTACGTTGTCAGAATATAAAAAGACTAGGGGACATGCAATGAAGCTACAGGGTAACCTATTTAAGACTAATAAAAGAAAATATTTTTTTTGCTCAATGTGTAATCAAACTCTGGAATTTGTTACCGGAGGATGTAGTAAAAGCTGCTCGCATAGCTGGGTTTGAGAATGTAATAAAAACTGTTAGTGTAGCTGGATTTAAAAAAGATTTGGACAAGTTCCTGGAGGAAAGGTCCATAAACCGTTATTAAAAGAAACCCAGGATATCACTGCTTGACCCAATACAAGCACTGAGGAACCTGTGTCTGCTAGGAACCTGAGACTGCTAGGTACTTATGACCTAGATTGGCCACTGTTGGAAACAGGATACTGGGCTTGATGGACCTTGGTCTGACCCAGTATGGCATATCTTATGTTCTTATATTCACTTAGCTGCATAGATGGTTTGCAAGCTAATCAAGGATGACTAACACCTGATGAAGTCAGTGGCTTGAAAGAGCTGGGTCTGAATGGAAAACTGGAACAAGAAACAATGAGCTCCAACAGACAGCGCTATGCCCAAAACCACAAAATCTTCCCCTTTTGCAGTATAAAAAAACCCCACCAAAAGCCCTTTAAGAAGCAGAGAGATTGTACTTAAAAGCCAAATAGTATTACCTTGCTTGCAATGGGGAGTCCCTTTTAGGAATGCCCTAGTTCTGATTGGGTTTTTTGCCTCCTCGGTTTTCGGTAGCTTTTAGATTGGGAGTCCTGTAAGTGAGGACTTACTTCCTGCTTGTCTAAAGAGAAAGAGTAGGTACTCCCCCACTCCCTGCCAGCCTCCTATTACTCTGTGCTGAAAGTATAATACTTCCCCCCCCTTCCCCATTGAAGCATTGTTAACCTTGTTCCCCACATGTGCTCAGCCATTTTGCTGTAGACTTCTGGCTAGGATCTGACTTTTTAATCGCTTGCTTGTAAGGTCTGTCTGCCTGTATATAATTTATTTTTGTTATTCTTTGAGTGCCTTACTTTTCAGTATTTTCGTTTGTGATCTTGTTCAGCTCTCCCTCTGTTTTCAGCTGCGTCTGTCTCCTCTTCCTTATTATCCCACCCTCCCTCTCCACAGCCCACCCACCCCCTGGCTTATAGTCTCTCATATCCGCCCTGTGGTCATTTTAAACATTAGAACCATCATTCATTGGTTGATTCAAGTCATATGAATACTGTAAATTGATCACAGGTGCATCTGATTTTATTACAATGGGAATGTGGTTCTCCTGTTCAAACTGATTTGAATTGTTTATAAGGGTGTCAATAGTCATGTCCTGGCAATGTTCCAGTTTTTATGTTATTTTTTACTATTTCCTTTTCTAATTGGTCTTGTTTTATTTGAGGGGGTTTTTTTGTGTGTCAAATATGTGTGCATATATATCCAAAGCCATTTCACTGGCCACTTTAAGGAGATTTTGAACATTAAGGGGTGGAACTTTGAGGGTGCCAATAATGTTTATCACAACTGTAAATGCGTACATTGCTGCCCCTCACGACTCAGGCTAACAAAGAATTGAACCAAATAGAAGTAGGAATTGCTGCCTTGGCACTGGTACTATTGCATAGTAACATAGTATATGATGGCAAATAAAGACCAGCATGGTCCATCTAGTCTGCCCAGCAAGGTGGCAAGAGTAGGTGTACCTAGCGCTCTGTGCAGGTCACCTCGACTTGTTAAGTTATAATGCCCTGTTCAATGTAATTTCAGTTTGTTCAATGTAAACCGCACTGATGCAGAAAAGCGCGGTATATAAGAGAATGTAAATAAAAATAAGATATCAGACAATTTTGTATCTCCAGGAACAAGCAGGAATGTATTCTTCACATATGGGTATCGTCGGTACCGATGGAGCCTGCGCGGGAACGCTCCCCAGCGTCCAATAGGAACGTTTTTGGGAGCATCCCACAGCTCCTCCGTGCTTCCTTCCCGCTTTTCCAACTGTCCCTCTCCAGTTCTTCGTTTTCCGTGGAGCCAACAGGTCACATACCCTGTCACCGCAGAAAAGGTTTGTCTTTAATCTTTGTTTTTGTGGTCGTGTCTGCCTTCCTTCGACGCCATACCGGTACCGCCGGTTCTTTCTTCTTTCTTTAAACAAATAAAAAAAATTATAGTTTCTGAGGTGTTTTACTTTAGAAACTATTTTCCTTGCTGCTAGGCACCATTTTGGGCACTAGGCCCAATTTTTTCTTTAAAAATGGAAAAAACCTACTTCAGGTTTTAAGAAATGTTCGAAATGTGGCGGTACCATTTCCGTCACCGACACCCATGATTGGTGTCTCAAATGTTTAGGTCCTGACCACTCTATTTCAGTGTTCCTCTCCTGTGGAATGATGTCAAAAAGGGTCCGGCAGAACCGAGCTGCTAAACTTAGCACCCTTTTTCACTCCAATTCAGCCTCCGTGGCATCGACGTCTTCCAGGGCTTCATCTTCCTGGCTTCAGGCATCTGACTTGGAAATTTGGGTACAGGATAAATTAGGAAACATTCCTTCCACAGGAGAAAATCTTTGGCAAGAATTGGCAGGAGAAGGCTAATGAGCTAGATGCTGACAATATCACTTTGGATAGATTGTCCAAATCTACAGCCGATCCTGCAAGGAAAAGATCCTTTAAGAAACCATTTTTCAATAAGAAAAAGAAGTTTTATCCTTCCTATACCCAACAGGGACACCGTCCAGGTCAGACTGCCCAAAAGGGACAACAGCAACAACCTAGACAACAAAAGAAGCCAAAAGCTGCAAAACCTCAGTCAGTTCAGCAGGCTCAGCCTCAGGGGCTTTGACTCCTTCCTAGAGAACTTTGCCTTCCTGCCCCTGGACCGTCCATAACCTTCGACCATCCCGGGTAGGTTATATCGTTTTGCCCACAGATGGTACCAAATAACAGCAGAAAATTGGACTCTGTCCATTGTACGAGAGGGGTACAAGCTTCATTTTCACAGCATGCTCCCTCCTACAATTGTAAGACAGTTCAATTCTCATACCTCTCTCGACAGTCTCAGGTCAAGAAGTTACAATGCTCCTTGCTCAAGGAGCAATAGAGAAAGTACCCATTCCCCATCATGGTACAGGGTTCTACACCCCCTATTTCCTTAATCCAAAGAGAGCAGGAGAACACAGACCCATTTTAGACCTCAGAGAATTGAACAAATATTTGTTCCGAAAGAAGTTCAAAATGGTCTCTCTAGGAACTCTGCTGCCATACCTTCAAAGCCAGGATTGGCTTTGTTCTCTAGATCTCAAGGATGCGTATACTCATATTCTCATCCATCCAAATCACAGGAGATTACTCCGATTCCTGTTTCAAGGAAAGCACTACCAATACAAGGTTCTTCCCTTTGGCCTGGCTTCTGTGCCATGAGTGTTCACAAAATGCATGGCTGTGGTAGCAGCATATCTCCAGGAACAAGCAGGAATGTAGTCTTCACATATGGGTATTGTCAGTACCGACGGAGCCTGTGCGGGAATGCTCCCCAGCGTCCAGTAGGAAAGCTTTTGGGAGCATCCCACAGTGCCTGCGTGCTGCCTTCCCGCCTTTCCCAACTGTCCCTCTCCAGTTCTTCGTTTTCCGCGGAGCTGACAGGTCACTGTAAAAAAATTTCCCCCCCCTTATTTTTTGTGGTCGTGTCTGCCTTCCCTTGATGCTATACCGGTACTGCCGGTTCTTTCCTTTTTTCTAAAAAAAACCCCCCTTTGTTTCTGGAGCCTTTCTCCAGAAATTTTCTTCTCGGGTGCCATGCGCCATTTTGGGCACTAGGCTCAAGTTTTTCCTTCATAATGGAAAAATCCGCTTTGGGTTTTAAAAAGTGTTCTAAGTGTGGCGTACCATCTCCGTCACTGACACCCATGAGTGGTGCCTCAAATGTTTAGGTCCTGACCACTCTATTTCAGAGTGTGTTGCCTGTGGGATGATATCGGAAAGGGGACGGCAAAACCGAGCTGCTAAACTTAGCACCCTTTTTCACTCCGATGCAGCCTCCGTGGCATCGATGTCTTACAGGGCTTCATCTTCCTCTCATGGAACTAAACATAAATCTAGCCGGTCCTCAAAGGGTAGATCTCCTTCTAAACATCGAGATGCCTCTGGCATTGCTCTTGAGGGACTTTCACCATCAAAATTGCCCTGGCGGGAGGCTTCGGCTTCCAAAGCACTAACGGGGCTCCAGGATGTTCTCGAGGCTTCAACCTCGGCAGAACTACTGGTGCTATGCTTTGGGGTTCCGGCCGCTTCATCCGGCACGATACCCAAGCATCGGCAGCATCGATAGACCAGAAATTCTTGGCTATTGAATGCAGTCTGGTGGCTCTTGTCACGGCCTCGATGCCCCTGAAACTGCTTCAGACAATTCAACCGATACTGGCACCGACTCCGGTACCGGCACCGACTGCATCGCCATCGGCAGGTATTCTACCGGGACCGAGTCATGCGTCTCTATCCGGCATCGACAAGTCTGTACCGGACCACTCCGATGCCGACTTCGATCGGTACTGGTACCGTGCCTTGCACAATCAACCGGTTTGGAGATACTTCGTATCCTCGGATGAGTCTGAAGACTCTGAAAGCTCTGCCGATACCAGAGTACTTCTTCCTGAGGATTCCTTCTCTCCTCAGCGTAGGATGTCTCCACCAGAGGATATGTCCTTTCAGGATTTTATCTGAGATGTGGCCTGAGGTCTTTCCATCACAGTGGCTCCTGAAAAAGAGCCTAGGGAAAGGAATTAGAAATCCTACAATACTCAAAAGCTCCCAAGGAGGCAGCTACGTTACCTATTCATGAGATCTTGCATAATCTTTTGTTAAGGCTGTGGGAAACACCTCTGACCACATCTCCTCACTCTCGAAGACTCAACACCATGTAACACAACCTAGAAAATTCAACACCATGCAACACAACCTAGAAAATTCCAAATAATTCTAGGAGACATAAACCTAGCATCAACATCAGCCACGAATGCGAACACCTTCCTAGAAGCTATGACCCAACTAGGGTACCAGCAACTAATAACAGAACCCACACATGAAAAAGGCCACACACTAGACATGGTCTTCACACCCAAAGGTGAACATGACAATGATGAGAAACCCCTGATACAGATCGACCCACTACCATGGTCCGACCACCACCAAATCAATATTCGGATAAAGCTTCCGAACCTGACCAAGGACTCAAAAAATAAAAGGGTATCTCACCAACAACGCAGATTTAACAAACCAGATATGGAAGGTCTCATAAATACTGTAATCGCCCACATAGACCTGGGATCATCCGACCTCGATGAATTAACAAGCAATTGGGATTCAGCAATACAGAACATAGCGATCCCCAAAGGAAGTCAGAAACCAAAAACACCCAAGCACCCATCAGAACCTTGGTACACCATAACATTGACAAAAATGAAAAGAGACCTTAGGAAGCAAGAAAAAAAGTGGAGACACACCAAATCCACTGAACACAGAACTGTGTACTTAAATCTCCTCTCAAGGTACAAAGAAGAAGTAAACACAGCGAAAAGGATACACCATACCAACATCCTAAATAAAGCCATCAACAAACCACGTGAACTATTTGCACTGGTAAAATCACTTACGAAAACTGAACTACCAGAAACTCAAGATAGCCCCATCCATCCACAAACGCTGGCAAATCACTATGCAAGCAAGCTGACTACCACCGCCAACACGTTTGAAAGAGATGCGCCGCATCAAAGTACAAAAGTGAAGCAAGAACAGACTTGGAGCACATTCTACAACATCAATGAACAGCAAACTAATAACATTATAACCGCTATAAATACCACCACCTCACCACTTGACCCATGCCCAACTGCATGGATTAAAGCAGCAAAAAAAGAGATAAACCAACAAATAGCCCACATCATAAATCAGTCGCTAAATCAAGGAGTAATGCCTGACCAGCTGAAACGATCCATAATAAGACCAATCCTAAAAAACACATCACTCAACAAGGAGGACCCATCCTCGTACCGCCCTATATCCAGCATTTCATTCCTGGCAAAAATCATTGAAAAGGCAGTGCTCCTGCAACTCCAAGATCACCTTGATGAGCATGATACCTTAGACGAACAACAATACGGGTTCAGAAGAAATCATGGAGTTGAAACACTCTTGATAGCACTAATGAACAACCTCCTCAAAGGTCTAGAGGACAAAAAGAAAATGTTCATACTCATTTTTATTGACATCTCCGCCGCCTTTGACACCGTGCATCATGGGACCCTCCTCAACAAACTAAAATCCATAGGAGTGGTGGGAACCCCCCTCAATTGGTTCTCCTCCTACATATCGAACAGAAGGCCACAAGTACAATTCAATGGCGAACAAGCTGAACCATTCTCTCAAACACAGGGCATACCCCAGGGTTCAGCTCTATCGGCGCTACTGTTCAATGTCTACATGCAACCCCTCTGCGACATCTTTAAAAAACACAACATCAACTACCATATCTACGCGGATGACATCATGCTCTACACACAACTGGACACCGCTGACCCCAATTATTCACAGCTCGAAAGCTGCCTTGATGAAATGTTGCTATGGCTACAGAAAAACAACATGGCTATTAACCACAAAAAAACAGAGGTCATGTATATGTCCAACAAACCGACCTTCAAGCCCCCAGATACAATCACCCTGTGCAATAACACGTACAAAGCAAAGGATAAAATCAAATATCTAGGAGTCACTCTAGACTGCAATCTAAAAATGGAAACCCACCTGCGTAAAACGAATAAAGCCATCTTCCATAAACTAAGAATAATACAACCTCTAAGGAAAATACTAGAACCAAATGACTTCCGGACCATAGCCCAAGCTCTCATCATGCCACACTTGGACTACTGTAATGCCATCTTACAAGGTCTCCCCAAGAAATCATTAAATATCCTTCAAATGGCCCAAAATGTGACCGCCAGAGTCATAAAGGGTGCAAGGCTTTCAGATCACATCACCCCAATTTTAATCGACCTACATTGGCTTCCAATAGCAGCTAGAATACAATACAAGATGCTAGTAACCACATTCAAACTGATCAACAACATATCCCCCTCTTTCCTGACCTCACTTATCACAACACAACCTGCAAATAGGGACAGAAGAACTGCCAACTTGGGCACCCTACAGGTCCCCACCACCATCAGAACTGTGAAAACAGGTACATCTAGAAGAGCCTTTTCATTCTCTGCACCAACCATATGGAACCAACTCCCTGTTGAACTGCGATCAGTCACGGACATTACAAGATTCAGGAAAGAGATAAAAACATACCTCTTCAAATGCCACTACAATCAGCCATGACCCTCAAGTTCCAGGAAATCATAGCAAAGATTGTGGATAATTATACGCATTTGGATACACTTTAAGTAAAATATGGAAAATATGGAAAATATAAACACAAAAATACAAAACCCAACTATGTAAATGTAAAACTGCGTAAAGGTGTAAATGTTCAATAATAGACAGCAATATGTAAATACGTATGTATAAATGTAAATATGTATATTGTCCCCCTAGACACTCAACATGTGTGCTGTGACTTCCCTCCAATCCCATGTAATCACTGTACCCTCCCAGTCCTGATTTGACACCCCAAATAGATGAATCAAACCGCTGCTGATCGCTGGAAGCGGCGGTATATAAGTGTGTATTAAATAAATAAATAAATAAATAAATGTATCGAGTTCCTCCTTGTCCTGGGTTTCAGAAGACTCAATTACCACACCATTCCATGGTGGTGGAATCAGCCATGAGACGGATAAATAGTGCAAAAAGGCATGCATCTAATCCTCCAGGACGTGAGTGTAGGACTCTTGATGCCTTTGGACGTCGATCCTTCCAGGCTACCATGCTTTCTGTTAGGATCAGTTCCTATATCTTGTATATGGGAATGTTCCTTAAGGAGGTCACAGGAGACTTAGAGCTTATGAGTCCTCTCCTTCCTGATGATAAAAGGCAAGATTATCTTGCTCTTGTTAAACATGCTCAGGATGTTTCCAAGTTTGTGAATCATGCAGCCTTTGACTGCTTTGAATGCATAAGCAGAACCTCTGCTATTGCCATAGATGCACGTAGAATTGCCTGGCTCCAGGCATCTGACTTGGAAATCTGGGTACAGGACAAACTGGGAACATACCTTGCAGAGGAGAGAATCTCTTTGGCAAGAATTGGCAGGAAAAAGCTAATGAGCTAGATGCTGACAATATCGCTTTGGATAGATTGTCTAAATCTACAGCTGATCCTGCGAGGAAAAGATTCTCTAAGAAACCATTCTTCAGCAAGAAGAAAAAGTTTTATATCTCCTATACCCAGCAGGGACATCATTTAGGTCAGTCTGCCCAAAAGGGACAGCAGCAACAACCTAGGCAACAAAGGAAACCAAAAGCAGCGCTAAGCCTTAACCGGCTCAGCAGACTCAGCCTCCACAGGGACTTTGACTCCTGTCTAGAGAACTTTGCCTTATTTATTTTATTTACATTCTCTTATATACCGTGCTATTCTGCATCAGTGCGGTTTACATTGAAAAACTGAAATTACATTGAACAGGGTATTATAACTTGGAGATAACTATTTTACAGGGAACATGGGCTATGGAGAGTTAAGTGGCTTGCCCAAGACCACAAGGAGCACCTGTGGGATTAGAAACCCCAGTCCTTCCGGCCAAAGGTTGCTGTCCTCTAGTGGGATTTGAACCCCCGACCTTCTGGCCTGAAGTACCTTCCCCAACCACTAGGCCACTCCTCCACTCCAGGACCTTCTCCAGGACCAAGCAGGAAGTCAGTCCTCACATATGGGTGACGCCGACGGAGCCCCCGTGCGGAGCATTTCCCAAGCTTTCAAAGAAAGCCTTTGGGAATGCAGCGTGCATGCGCGGTCCCCTTCCCGCCCAAGGGTGCCATCTTGCTCAGTCTTTTTTCCGCGGAGCCCGATGGACGTGTTTCGTTTTCACCCGAGGAAAAAGTTGATTTTGTTTTGCGTGGACCCGTTTTCTTCGGTTTGACGTTGGTTCCCTTTCCCGCCTGGGCCTGATACATCGGTATCGAGCCCGGACTTCTTTTTTCGTTTTTTGTCCTTAGTGACTAGCATACGCACCATTTTTCTGTTTTCACTGGCAGCCCTGTCTTTTGACCTCTCAGGGGCCCTTTTTCCCCCGTTGGCTGCCAGCGGGTTTAAAAAGTGTGATCTGTGTAGGAAACTTATGTCTCTCACCGACACACATGACTGCTACCTCTAGTGCCTCGGACCCGATCATGACCCGATGATCTGTGGTCCGTGTGGGAAAATGTCCTCAAAGGCATTGAGGAGTCGGCAGCACCAAAAGGAAAGAATCTTCTCTGACTCAGCGAACGGACGCGCCCGGACTTCGTCAGAGGCCTCAACGTCTCGGGACTCCGGCTTCGAGCAGCGCCGAGGTTCCTCTGAGAGGGGGGGTCTCCCTTGCGGGAGCATTGCAAGAAGAAAAAACCCACGAGGGCGGCGTTGGTGGACCCACTTGGCTCCTTGGGGGCCAAGTCGCATAGCCCCGAGCGCCGTCCTGGGTCTTCGGAGTCGGAGAGGCCTGAAAAACAACTTCGTGTGGAGATGGAGTCCCCGGGTCACGTGAGTACTGTAGTCCTCGTGGACTCTCTTCCAGGGGAGCCGACGTCGGGCCCGACGCTGTCGGGGCCCGAATCAGGGGCTGCTGAGGTTCCTGAGCTCGGATTCAGGTTGACGGCCTTGGAGTGTAGCTTGGCTGCCTTCATGGAGCAGCAGCGGGCACTGATCGCCGGTCTCACCGGTGCATCTGCCCCGACCACCGGGACATCGACGTCCAAGTCGACCCTGGAGTCTGAGCCAATCCTCGAGTCCATGCGCGCTTGAGTCGATCCTCGGCCAAGGTCCCCCTCAGCCTCCCATTCGGGACCGAGGTCATCGACGCCGGTACCCTTGGCGTCGGGGTGGATGGCATCGGTTCCTGCCCGACCGGAGCCGCTTGATTCCTCTTCCGAGGGGTCCGGCTGGGAAACGGAGGATGAGGAGTCACCCGACACCTTTCGGACTCGGTGTGTCCCATCTGACTCACCGGAGTCCGAGCCTCGGTGATGGTCCCCACCGGAGGATACCTGGTTCTCGGACTTCGTGCGAGATATGGCCAAGGCCTTGGCCTTCCTCGCGGGTCCCGAGGAGGAGCCTCGAGCCGAGGAGCTCGAGGCCCTGCAGTATGACTCTCCCACAAAGGAGGCCTTTACTGTACCGGTTCCTCCGATGCTGGAACGGCTGCTCTTCCGCATGTTGGAGGCGCCGGCCTCGACGCCAGTTTTGAGCAAGCGGGTCGATTCCATCTAACGAGTCCGCAAGAGCCCCGGGTTCCAAAAGGCACAATTACCGCACCACTCCATGGTTGTGGAATCGGCCATGCATCGTCTGAAGAGTCAGAAGATGCACTCGTCGGTGCCTTCCGGCCAGGAGGCCTGGAACCTGGATGCCCTCAGTAAGAAGTGCTTCCAGGGCTCTATGCTTGTTTGCCATGTCCAGACCTACCAGCTGTACATGGGCATGTACCTTCGAGACCTGGCAAAGGAGATTGCCGGGTTCTCTGCTGGTCTCTCAGAGGAACCTTTGCAGAGGTTCAATGCTCTGCCATCGGGTATTTGTGAGTGCTCGAAGTTTATCTCTCGAGCAGCCTATGATGGCTTCGATGCTTCAGCCTGGGTAGCTGCGACCGGCATCGGTGCACGCCGTCAGGCCTGGCTACAGTCATCGGACCTTGAGCCATGGGTGCAGGACAAGTTGGTCGATGTCCCCTGCCGAGGTGAAAACCTCTTTGGCAAGCCCATGGCTGAAAAGGCTGCAGAACTCGAGACCGAGACTCTTATCCGGACAAGGCTGTCCAGAAAAACCTCTTCCCCTTCTCAGAAGAAGGGCTCGGGGAAAAAGACCTTTTACCTGAGGAAGTCATCTGCCTATAAACAGTACCCTCATTTTCAGGCCTCTGTAGCTCCCCAACAGGGTCAGCAGGCCAAGGGGCAGGGACATGGGCCCCGAAGGCAGAAAACCCCCAAGCCACCAGCTCCGAGCCCTGTACAGCAGGGAGCGGGGTTTTGACTCCAGTGGCATAGCCTTTTCTCTTCAGCTGGCCCCTATCAGCACAGGAGGCCGGCTGACCCTGTACTCCCACAGGTGGTCAGCCGTAACAAGGGATATCTGGGTACTAAGTATAGTCCAGAAGGGCTATCTCCTCCACTTCCACCAGGTACCTCCCTCCTATTTTCCAGGGGAGCCTCCAAGACTTCCTTTGCACAGGGACTTACTCCTGCAGGAGTTAGCAAGTCTTGTAAAGGAACAGGCAGTGGAACCGGTGCCCCACCACCTGATAGGTGAAGGCTTCTATTCCAGGTACTTTCTGGTACCAAAAAGAACTGGAGGCCTCAGCCCCATCCTAGACTTGCGGAACCTGAACAAGTTCCTGGAGAGGGAAAAGTTCAAGATGCTTACCCTTGGAATCCTGCTGCCCTACCTCCAGCAGGGAGATTGGCTATGCTCCTTAGACCTAAAGGATGGAGTGGAGGAGTGGCCTAGTGGTTGGGGAAAGGTACTTCAGGCCAGAAGGTCGGGGGTTCAAATCCCACTACAGGACAGCAACCTTGGGCTGGAAGGACTGGGTTTTCTAGTCCCACAGGTGCTCCTTGTGGTCTTGGGCAAGCCACTTAACCCTCCATAGCCCATGTTCCCTGTAAAATAGTTTGTTAAATGTAAACCACACTGATGCAGAATAGCGCAGTATATAAGAGAATGTAAATAAATAAATAAATAAATGCTTATACTCACATCCTCATTCATCCAGACCACAGACAATATCTCAGATTTGTAGTGGGAGGAAACCACTATCAGTACAGAGTGCTGCCTTTTGACCTTACATCCACCCCCAGGGTATTCACCAAGTGCCTTGCGGTGGTGGCAGCCTACCTCAGGTTTCAAGGCCTCTTTCTTCCCATACCTGGACGATTGGCTCATCAGGGGTCAATCCCCCAAGAGGCCAATCAAGCCACCTTTCGCACTGTCGCTCTGCTTCAGCACCTGGGGTTTGTTATAAACTTCGCAAAGTCCACTTTGCACCCCTCACAGAACATGGAGTTCATAGGAGCAAGACTGGACACCCTTCAGGCAAAGGCCTTTTTACCCGTGGACAGGGCCCACAAATTGATGGATCTAGCCAGGCAGTTCCACAGCAATTCTCTGGTCTCCGCCAGACAATGCCTGAGGCTCTTATGCCACATGGCATCCATGGTCCATGTAACTCCAAATGCCCGGATACACATGAGGCCAGCTCAGTGGGGTCTCAGGACTCAGTGGCACCAAGCCACATGAAAGCCTCACGGACAAAGTGAGGGTGTCCAAACTACTAGAGTCTTCTCTGCAGTGGTGGCTTCATCTTCCGAATCTAGTGCACGGGGTGTTTTTTCAGACACCTCCACCCTCTCAAGTGCTGACAACCGATGCTTCTCTTCAAGGTTGGGGGGCACATTGTCAACGCGCATGTACTCAAGGCCTGTGGTCTCCTTGGGAGGCCGCACAGCAGATCAATCTCTTAGAACTGAGAGCTATCCTCTTAGCCCTGAGAACTTTCTCCCATCTCATCTCTCACCAGTCCATCTTGGTTCAGACGGACAATCAAGTTGCTATGTTCTATGTGAACAAACAAGGGGGCACAGGGTCCCGCCTTCTATGTCAGGAAGCGCAGAAACTGTGCTCCTGGGCAGTCGATCACGGCATTCTTCTCAAAGCAGTCTATCTCCCAGGTCAGGAGAATTACCTGGCGGACAGATTGAGCAGGATCCTGCAGCCGCACGAGTGGCAGTTGAATCCTTTAGTGGTTCAACAGATCTTCCTGAGATGGGGTCTTCCAACCATAGATCTCTTTGCCAGTCCTCTGAACCGTCAACTTCCCAGGTTCTGCTCCAGCCAACCGCATCCTCTCAGAGTTGCAGCGGATGCGTTTCTCATTCCATGGTCTACAGGCCTACTATATGCGTTTCCTCCTACACCTCTAGTGTCCAAGACACTGTTCAAGATGATGCAGGACAAGGCCTCGGTGATCCTGGTGGCCCCCAGGTGGCCAAGGCAACCCTGGTTCCCACTTCTTTTGCAACTAGCGGTGGACACTCCTCTTCCTCCGGTCTCAGGAGCAGGGATCTCTCTTACACCCCAATCTCCAGTCCCTCAATTTGATGGCCTGGCCTGTGCCCTTACTACTGCCTAGGGAAGTGGAGGATGTGGTCTTGGCCTCTAGGAGGCAGTCCACCCGAAAGTCTTATGCCCTTAAGTGGCGTAGATTCTCTACCTGGTGTACTCAACACAATGAGAGTCCTTTCTTGTGCCTGGTACCAGTGGTGCTGCAATATTTGCTTCATCTGTCCAACCTAGGCCTTAAGTCCAATTCTGTGAGTTCATCTTAGTGCTCTTTCAGCACACCACTCCCCAGTGGAGGGTCAGTCTCTCTCAAGCCATCCTTTGCTGGCTCGCTTCCTCAGAGGCCTGCTTTTGCTTAAGCCTCCAGTGCGTCCACCTGCCCCTGAATGGGATTTAAATGTGGTCTTGCAACGGCTTACTTGCCCACCATTTGAACCTATGGCTCTCTGCGTTTTCTCTCCTGGAAAGCATTGTTTCTGGTAGCCCTTACCTCAGCAAGGCGAGTGAGTGAGCTTCAGGCCCTAGTATCTGATGCACCTTATACTAGGTTCTATAGGAACAGAGTAGTCTTATAGACTCACACTAAGTTTCTTCCTAAAGTTGTCTCCTCCTTTCACCTCAATCAGGAGGTTGTTCTTCCAACTTTCTTTCCCAGGCCGCATGCCAGCCGGGCTGAGATGGTCTTGCATACCCTGGACTGTAGGAGGGCGTTGCCCTTCTACCTTGACCGTACGCGTGAGCACCGGAGGGCTGTTCAGCTCTTCGTCTCTTTTGACCCCAATAAGTTGGGGTTGGCTGTCTCCAAGCGTACTTTGTCCATCTGGATAGCCGACTGTATCGCCTGGGTTTACAGGGCAGCTGGCCTCTCATTGCAGGGTTGAGTTACGGCTCACCGTGTCAGGGCGAAGGCTGCGTCAGTGGCTCGTCTCCACTCTGTTCCATTGGCAGACATCTGCCGGGCCACTACTTGGTCTTCAAGCCAGACTTTTGCGGCCCACTACTGCCTTGAGAGGGAGTCCCGCAGGATAGTGCTTTCGGGCAGGCGGTACTTCATAATCTCTTTGGGGTTTAGGCAACTCCTACCCTCCGGCCCTGGTGTTGAGCTACCGTTCGGGGGCGTTATCAGAGAAGATTCTTTTCTTGCATGCTGAGGCTCTAGAGGGAGTTCATTTTTCAGCTTTGGGTCTCTGGTAGCCTTAAGCTGGGGAGTCCCATATGTGAGGACTGACTTCCTGCTTGGTCCTGGAGAAAGAGTAGTTACTCTCCTGTAACAGGTGTTCTCCAGGAGCAGCAGGAATCAGTCCTCACAACCCTCCCTCCTCCCCTTGGAGTTGCAATCATATGATTTATTTTGTTGTTTTTGCTGTCTTTTAGCTATGTCATCAGACTGAGCAAGATGGCACCCTTGGGCGGGAAGGGGACCGTGCATGCGCGCTACATTCCCAAAGGCTTTCTTTGAAAGCTGGGGAAATGCTCCGCGCGGGGGCTCCGTCGGCGCCGACGTCACCCATATGTGAGGACTGATTCCTGCTGCTCCTGGAGAACACCTGTTACAGGTGAGTAACTACTCTTTCCTGGCCCTGAACGGCCCAGAACCCTCTACCATCCCAGGAAGGTTATGTCATTTTGCCCCCAAATGGGGTCAGATAACAGCAGGAAATTAGACTCTTATTGTAAGAGAGGGGTACAAGCTTCATTTCCTCAGCATGCCCCCTCCTACAATAGTAAGACAGTTCAAGTCTCAGACTTCCTCTCAACGACCGGTTAGGTCAAGAAGTCACTATGCTCCTTGCTTAAGGGGCAATAGAAGAGGTACCCATTCCCCAACAGGGTACAGGGTTTTACTCCCCCTATTTCCTTATTCCAAAGAAAACAGGAGGACACAGACCCATTCTAGACCTCAGAATTTAACAAATTCCTGTTCAGAGAGAAGTTCAAAATGATTTCTCAAGGAACTCTGCTACCATACCTTCAGAGTCAGGATTGGCTTTGTTCTCTAGATCCATCCAACTCACCGAAAGTTCCTTTGATTCCTGTTTCAAGGGAAGCACTACCAATACAGGATTCTTCCTTTTGGCCTGGCCTCTGCACCAAGGGTGTTCACAAAATGCATTTCTCCGCACCCTGGGAATATTCGTCTTCCCTTACTTAGACGACTGGCTCATCTGAGCCCCTTCAGAGCCAGAGGCCAGGGTTGCTCTGTCTCGCACAATGCGCATCCTTCAGTATTTGAGACTTGTCATAAACTTCCCAAAGTCCAACCTTGCTCCCACTCAATCCCTAGAGTTTATAGGAGCTCTTCTGGATACCAGACAGACAAGGGCCTACATTCCACAGCCCCGCTGCCTTCGCATAGCTTCCCAAGCAGTTCTAAAACCTCACCTCACTGCTCAGGAAATGTTACAGTTGCTAGGCCACATGGTATCCACCATGCATGTGGTTCCTTATGCTCGCCTCCATATGAGGGCAGCCCAGTGGACCTTATCCACTCAGTGGACTCGGGCGTCAGGTTGCCTGTCAGACAAAATAGCAAACTCAGATCGCCTTATTTTGTCCCTCCAATGGTGGCAGTCACCCAAAAACCTTTTGGTGGGGTCTCCTTTCCAGCAACCCCTATCCCAAGCCACTCTAACAACAGATGCATAACAAGTGGGTTGGGGAGCCCACTTGCAAGGCCTCTCTACCCAGGGTACCTGGTCTCCACAGGACGCCTATCTCCATGTCAACCTTTTGGAGCTCAGAGCAATCTTCCTTGCTCTTCGAGTATTTCACACCCAGCTCAGCTACAAGATAGTCCTAGTTCAAATGGACAATCAGGTAGCCATGTTCTTTGTGAACAAGCAGGGCGGAACAGGCTCTCTGTCACTATGCAATGAAGCTTTGCGACTATGGGCCCTCGCCAGAAAGCATCAAATTCATCTTCTTGCAGTGTATCTTCCAGGCATTCAAAACTCTTGGGCAGACAGACTCAATCGAGTTTGGCTTCCACACGAATGGTCTCTCCATGCAAACCAGGTGTCCAAACGTTTTCAAATTTGGGAAACCCCGGATATAGACCTCTTTGCAAGTCTGTTGAATGCCAAGCTTCCCCAGTTCTGTTCCAGAATTCTGGCTCGAGGTTGTCAGGCCAGGGATGCTTTCCTCCTCCTTTGGGGTCAGGACTTCCTGTATGCCTTTCCACCCATTCCCCTAATTCCCAAAACCCTGTTCAAGTTTTAGAGAGACAGAGGTCATATGATCCTCATAGCTCCACGTTGGCCACGGCAAATGTGGTACCCTCTGCTCCTATATCTCTCTCAAGCTCCGCCTCTGGAGTTACGATCTGCTCCAGATATCCTTTCTCAAGAGGATGGGATCTGTGGCATCCCAATCCCCAGTCTCTGCATCTCAGGGCTTGGTTGCTGAAAGCCTAGAACTTCACGGTCTTAACCTTTCCCAGCAGGTAAAGGATATCCTTCATGCTTCCAAGAAACCTTCCACAAGACACTCTTATGCATTTAAGTGGAAAAGATTTACCATATGATACTCGCAGAAGGGTCTTAACCCTCTTGCGATACCTCTAGAGTACCTCCTTCATTTATCAAATGCAGAGCTTAAGACTAATTTGTTGAGAGTCCATTTGAGTGCTATTGCAGCTTCTTACACGCCTCTAGGTGGACAACCTATTTCCTCTCATCGCGAGATTTATGAGAGACCTTCTTTTAACGAAGCCTCCCATTAAGCCACCACCGGTGGCATAGGACTTAAATCTGGTGCTCGGGCAGCTCATGAAACCGCCCTTTGAACCATTAGCCACTACATCTTTGAAATTCCTTTCCTGGAAAGTCATCTTCCTCATTGCAATCACATCAGCACGTCGCATCAGTGAGTTGCAAGCATTAGTGGCTGATCCTCCTTATACAAGGTTCCATCATTTATTTTTTTATTTATTTCTCTTATATACCGTGCTATTCTGCATCAGTGCGGTTTACATTGAACAAACTGAAATTACATTGAACAGGGCATTATAACTTGGAGATAACTATTTTACAGGGAACATGGGCTATGGAGAGTTATGTGGCTTGCCCAAGACCACAAGGAGCACCTGTGGGACTAGAAACCCTAGTCCTTCTGGCCCAAGGTTGCTGTCCTCTAGTGGGATTTGAACTCCCGACCTTCTGGCCTGAAGTACCTTGCCCCAACCACTAGGCCACTCCTCCACTCCATCATGATAAGGTAGTCCTTAGGACTCATCCACACTTTATGCCAAAGGTGGTTTCGCCTTTTCTTTTGAACCAAGCGGTTTACCTTCCTGTATTCTTTCCAAGGCCTCATGCCTCCAGTGCAGAAAGGAACCTTCATACCTTGAACTGTAAAAGAGCTTTGGCCTTATCTCCAGGAAGAAGCAGGAATGAGTCTTCACATATGGGTACGTCGGTACCGACGGAGCCTGCGCGGGAACGCTCCCCAGCATCCAATCAGAAAGCTTTTGGGAGCATCCCACAGCGCCTGCGTGCTGCCTTCCTGCCTTTCCAACTGTCTCTCCTCAGTTGTTCTTTTTCCGCGGAGCCAGCAGGTCGTGTTCCTGTCACCGCAGAAGAATTTCCTTATTTTTCCTTTATTTCTTTTCTGTCGCGTCTGCCTTCTTCAACGCTATACCGGTACCACCGGTGGTGGTTCTTTTCCTTTTTTAAAAAAAAAACAACAACCTTTTTTCTATTCATTTTTCTTCAAGTGTACTTCAGTTTTGGGCCTTAGGCCCAAAACGTTTTCCTTCAACATGGAAAAGCCTGCCTCAGGTTTTAAGAAGTGCACAAAATGTGGCGGTTCTATTTCCTTCACCGACACCCATGACTGGTGTCTAAAGTGTTTAGGCTCTGACCATTCCATTACAGATTGTGTGTCCTGTTCCATGATGTCTAAGAGAGGTCGACAGAACCGAGCTGCCAAGCTCAGTACCCTGTTTCCCTCTGATTCAGCTTCGGTGGCATCGACGTCTTCCAGGGCTGCTTCTTCCTCACATGGATCTCAGGTAACTAAACACAAATCCAGCCGGTCCTCGAAGGGCAAATCTCCTACTAAGCATCGAGATGCCTCCGGCCTTGCCCTAGAGGATTCTGCACCGGCAAAATTACCCCGGCGGGAGGCTTCGGCCTCTAAAGCATCATCATCGTGGTTCCAGGATGACCTCGATGGCGTGGCCTTGACAGATCTCCTGGTGCGATGCTCTGGAGATTCTGTCCATCGAACGCAGTCTAGCGGCTTTCCTTGTGGCATCAACGCCCCTGGTACCGCAACAGACTACTCAGCCGGTACCAGCTCTGGCATCGCCATCGGCACCGATTCCGGTACCGGTGGCATCGGCATCGCCTTCTGCAGCCCCCTGGTACCGATACCCCGGCACCGGTGATTCCCGATACCGATCTCCATCAGTACGGGTATCTGGCTTTGCAAGAGCATCCAGACAGACGATACTTCGATTCCTCTGATGACTCTGAGGATTCTGAAGAATCTGTCGATGCAGGGATGCTTCTTCCACAGGAGGAGTCCTCGCCTAAGTGAAGGATGTCTCCTCCAGAGGACTTGTCTTTTCAAGACTTTATCAGAGAGGTGGCTAGGGGCCTCTCTGTCACAGTGGCCCCTGAGTCAGAACCTAGAGCCAAAGAGTTAGGTATTTTGCAATATCCTAAAACTCCTAAGGAGGCAGCTACCTTACCTATTCATGATATTCTGTATGATCTCATGTTAAGGATGTGGGAATCACCTCTAACCACCTCTCCTCATTCTCGCAGGTTGGACACCATGTATCGTGTCCCTCTTTGTCCTGGTTTCCATAAAACTCAGCTTCCTCACTACTCTATTGTGGTGGAGTCTGCAATGAGAAAGATTAGAAGTGCCAAGAGACATGCCTCTAATCCTCCAGGATGTGAATGTAGAACCTTGGATGCTTTTGGACGTAGAGTCTTCCAAGCTTCCATGCTTGCTGCGAGAATTAATTCCTATAGTCTCTACATGGGAATGTTCTAGAAGGAAGTCACTGACCATTTACAGACTTTAAGTCCTTTTATGTCTGACAATAAAAGGCAGGAATTTCTTGCTGGGCTCAAACATGCCCAGGATATCTCCAAATTCTCCAACCGTGCAGCTTTCAACTCCTTTGAATGCGTAAGCAGAGCCTCAGCTATAGCTATAGGTGCACGTAGGATTGCTTGGCTACAAGCATCTGATTTGGAGATCTGGGTCCAAGATGAATTGGGAAATATCCCTTGTACAGGTGAGAATCTGTTTGGTAAAGATTGGCAAGCAAAAGCCAATCAGATGGATGCTGAAAATTATGCCTTGGATAGACTATCCAAATCTACAGCTGCTCCTGCTAAGAAAAGGTTGTTCAAGAAAACACCTTTTCCTAAAAAGGGAAGGTCCTATCCTGCTCATAGTCAGAGAGCATCTTCTGCAGCTCAGTTCCCTTCTAAACGTCAGCAATCCTCCAAACAGACCAAGGCAAAGGCTGCGAGGCCTGCTCCAGCTCAGCAGTCTCAGCCCCCTCAGGGCCTTTGACTTTCTGCTAGAAAACTTAGCCTTCCTGGCTCTAGAAGGCCCAGAGCCCTGCACCATTCCAGGAAGGTTATGTCACTTTGCTCCCAGATTGGGGCAAATCACTGCAGAGCATTGGACACGCTCCATCATAAAAGAGGGGTACAAACTTCATTTTTCCAGCTTGCCCCCTCTCACGAGAGTGCACCAGTTCAATTCTCCAACCTCCCTCCTCAACCTGTTAGAGCAGGAGGTTGCCACTTTTCTAGCCCAGGGAGCAATAGAAGAGGTGCCTTCTCAACAACAGGGCACAGGGTTCTACTCCCCCTATTTTCTTATCCCAAAGAAAACAGGGGGCTTCAGACCCATTTTAGATCTCAGAGAGTTGAACAGGTTCCTAGTCAAAGAAAAATTCAAGATGGTTTCTCTAGGAACTCTGCTGCCATACCTTCAGAGTCAGGATAGGCTTTGCTCTCTAGATCTCAAGGATGCGTACACTCATGTTCTCATCCATCCAACTCACAGAATGTTCCTTCAGTTCCTTTTCCAGGAGAAGCACTATCAATACAGAGTGCTCCCCTTTGGCCTGGCCTCTGCACCAAGGGTGTTCACGAAATGCATGGCAGTGGTTGCTGCTTTTCTGTGCACGCTGGGAATATTTGTCTTCCCATATCTGGACGACTGGCTCATTCGAGCTCCCACTCAATCAGAGGCCAAGTCTGCTCTAACCTCCACGATGCGTATCCTTCAATATTTAGGACTGATGATAAACATCCCAAAATCCAATTTGATCCCTACTCAGTCCCTGGAGTTCATAGGGGCGGTGCTGGATACCACAAAGGCAAGGGCCTATCTCCCCCAGGCCCGGTGCCTTTGCTTGATACAGTTAGCTTCTCAAGCAGAGTCAAAACCCCTACTAACTGCTCGAGAAATGTTAGTTGCTAGGCCACATGGCATCCACCGTCCATGTGGTACCATATGCTCGCCTTCACATGAGAGCAGCTCAGTGGACTTTATCCACCCATTGGACACAGGCATTAGGCTGCCTGTCAGACAAAATAGCAAACACAAGTCGTCTCATTTTGTCCCTCCAGTGGTGGAAGTCCCCTCAAAACCTGTTGCTGTGGTCTCCCTTTCAACAGCCTTTACCCCAGGCAACTCTTACAACAGATGCTTCTCCAATAGGCTGGGGAGCTCATCTTCAGGACCTCTCCACCCAGGGCATTTGGTCCCCACAGGAGACGTGTCTACATATCAATCTCTTGGAACTCAGAGCAATCTTCCTTGCTCTGCGAGTTTTCCACGCCTTGCTCAGCCACAAGACAGTCCTTGTCCACACGGACAATCAAGTAGCCATGTTCTATATAAACAAGCAGGGAGGAACTGGCTCTGTCGCTTTGCAACGAAGCTCTGCAACTGTGGGCCCTCGCCAGATAGCATCACATTCATCTTCTGGCAGTCTATCTTCCAGGGGTTCAAAATTCTTGGGCAGACAGACTGAGTCGAGGTCTGCTTCCACATGAGTGGTCCCTACATATGGACCAGGTATCCAAAATTTTTCAAATTTGGGGAACCCCGGACATAGACCTCTTTGCAAGTCCGTGGAATGCCAAACTTCCCCGGTTCTGTTCCAGAACTCTGGCTCAGGAGGCTCAGGCAAGGGATGCTTTCCTCCTTCAATGGGGTCAAGACTTCCTGTATGCCTTTCCGCCTATTCCCCTAATTCCCAAAACCCTGTTCAAGCTTCAGAGAGACAGAGGCCACATGATTCTCATAGCCCCACATTGGCCACGGCAAGTGTGGTACCCTCTGCTTCTACAGCTCTCTCAAGCTCCCTCCCTAGAGTTAGGGTCTGCTCCAGACCTCCTCTCTCAGGAGGACGGAAAGTTATGGCATCTCAATCCCCAGTCTCTGCATTTCAGGGCTTGGTTGCTGAGGGCCTAGATCTCCAGAATCTCAATCTTTCTCAACAAGTAAGAGATGTTCTTTATGCTTCAAGAAAACCTTCCACTAGACGTTCTTACGCCTTCAAGTGGAAAAGGTTTACCATCTGGTGTTCTGAAAAGGGTCTTAACCCCCGAGCCATACCTCTGGAATCATTACTGGAGTGTCTCCTGCATTTGTCTAATGCAGGCCTTAAAACTAATTCAGTAAGAGTCCATCTGAGTGCTATTGCAGCTTCACTCCAGCCTCTAAATGGACAACCTGTTTCCTCTCATCCCCTTGTATCAAGGTTCATGAGAGGCCTTCTTTTAACAAAGCCTCCCATTAGACCACCACCAGTGGCATGGGACTTAAATTTGGTTCTTGGTCAGCTTATGAAGCCGCCTTTTGAACCTTTAGCTACTACCTCTTTGAAATACCTTTCTTGGAAGGTTATCTTTCTCATTGCAATCACATCAGCATGCCGCATTAGTGAATTGCAAGCACTAGTAGCTAATCCACCTTATACAAGGTTCCAGCATGACAAGGTGGTCCTTAGGATTAATCCACATTTTATGCCTAAGGTGGTTTCGCCTTTTCACCTCAACCAAGAGGTCTACCTACCTGTCTTTTTTCCAGGACCTCATGCATCAAGTGCAGAGAGGAATCTTCATACCCTGGACTGTAAAAGAGCTCTGGCTTTTTACCTACAGAGGACACAGCAACATAGAAAGTCTTCTCAACTCTTTGTTGCTTTTGATCCTTCTCATTTGGGACAACCAGTCTCCAAGAGAACCCTTTCCAACTGGATTGTCCAGTGTATTTTTCGCCTACCAGAGCAAGAACATTTCTCTGGAGGGCCATGTGTCAGCTCACAATGTGAGAGCCATGGCAGCCTGAATGTCTCATCTTCACTCTGTGTCTATCGACGACATCTGTCGAGCAGCTGCTTGGACTTCGGTACATACCTTCACAGCCCACTAATGCTTAGACAAGGACTCTCGCTGGGATGCCTTGTTTGGCCAGGCTGTTCTTCAACACCCTTTTCAGACTTAATCAACTCCTACCCACCGTCCTTGGTAGGATGCCAGAGATCCATGGGGGGGGGAGGGGTTATGGCCCTTTCACAAGGGCTAACAACTTCCTGGAGCCATCTCACTGGTACCTGCAGCTAGGGATTCCCCATATTATTATTATTATTATTAAAGACTTATAAAGCGCCACAACATACGAAGCGCTGTACAAACATAGAAGAGAGACAGTCCCTGCTCATCAGAGCTCACAATCTAATAAGAAAGAAAACAATATAAGTTACATAATACAAATAACAAAAATTTACAGGACAAAGTAAGAAAATGTTGATAGAGAGATCAAGATAGGGTAAGACAGAAACGGAAAGAAAGAGAGAGATACAACTCCTAGGAGAGGTGGGCGGATTGTGAAGACTGCATTCCTGCTTGTTCCTGGAGATAGCGTAGTTACTCACCTGTAACAGGTGATCTCCGGGAACAGCAGGAATTTAGTCTTCACAATCCGCCCACCTCCCCTAGGAGTTGTATCTCTCTCTTTCTCTCCCCCCTCTCTCTTTTGTCTCGGCTATAAACTCAACTGGAGAGGGACAGTTGGAAAGGCGGGAAGGCAGCACGCATGCGCTCTGGGATGCTCCCAAAAGCTTTCCTATTGGACCCTGGGGAGCGTTCCCGCACAGGCTCTGTCGGTACCGACGATACCCATATATGAAGACTAAATTCCTGCTGTTCCCGGAGATCACCTGTTACAAGGGAGTAACTAACATTTTCTATAAGGGGTCCACTGTATCTGTCCCATGCCATTTTGAATTCTGTCACTGTATTTGCCCCCACCACTTCCATCGAGAGTGCATTTGAGACATCCACCACCCTTTCAGTGAAAAAATATTTCCTGAAGTGGCTTTTCAGTTTACCCCTTGCAGCTTCAAGTTATGCCCTCTAGTATTAGTTTCCCCATCTTTGAAAAGTTAGTTTGTTCATTAATACTCTTTAAGTATTTAAAGATCTCCAGGAACAAGCAGGGATGTATTTTGTATTTATTTATTTTTATTTATTTAATGCTTTTATATACCGTGCTCTTTAAAATTAGTGTGGTTTACAGATAACATTTTGTACAAAAGCAGGGAGAGCCTGCTTTGCACTTACATTGAACGGGTAATGCAACTTGGATTTAGAACTGGGGTAACTATACAGTATATGCAGGATGTCACTGCTCAGTTGTAGCACATGGCTTGTCTTAAGAAGTATGTACAGGATTGTATTTTATTTACAAGGTTGTCTGTTATATACAAGGTTGTCTGTTTTTTACAATTAGCAGTTTGGGGGTATGGCAGGTGGGGTTGTGTTTTTGGCCTCTAAGTAGGAGAAAAAGGTGGTGCTTTAGTGCCTTTCTGAATTGGGCGAGGTCAGTGATCGCTTGGATGATAATTGGGAGCTCGTTCCAGCAAGTGGGTGCGTAGAACATAAACGCTCTGTTCTGGGAGCGTGTGAGGAGAGGAGGTTTGCTGCCCGACCGTGTGTACCGCGTTGTTGGTGTTCTCTGCAGTCAGCTGGGAGCACCCGGTTCACCTTCGTGGCGCCTGGCCCTGACGTCATACAGGGGGCCTTAAAAACGTGACCTGCTCCTCGGTACGCGGTAGCGGTCGCGTTCTGAAGGGGTGCATTTTAAAGGGACTTGATAAGCTCCTTATGTGCTTTTTCGGCGCTCGAGGAGCGGTGGAGCTGGAATTTTGGAATGGGCAAGTGTAGGAAGTGTCATCTGAATGTGAGTACTGTAAACCCCACCAAGTTGGTTAAAGTCTTAGGTCCTATGGATCGGCATGTTGCAGTGAAAGATATGGAGTGTGATTTGAGTGCCACAACCAGTTCCCAGCTTCTAATTGATAGCTCCTCGTCATCTTTGGGGGTTATTAACTCTGCCCCTCCTGATGACAGTGTATTCAATGTCCCAGGTACTTCTTCACCTTTGTTGGAGGGGTCGCCTCAATGACTGTTTCTGTCATCTCCAGCAGATCGTCCTGTGAGCTCTTTGGATCCCGTGACTGTTTCTCTACCACAGGTTCTACAAGTTCTGGAGGATCTCGTTTTGGCTAAACGGGATGGTTTGCCTACTATTCCTGTGGACTCGCATGATATTTCCTTATCTGATGTGTGGCGTATTCTCTCATATATAGAGGCTTCTTTTATTTCTGTGGTCTCTCAATTCTTGTTTTCTCAAAAGATTCTGTGGCTGAATTAGCCCAGCATGATTCTCAAATAATTGCTTTGGATAATAAGTTTCACTGTTTGAAAATAGTTTGAGGGCTCTGAATGTTAGATGTTTAAATTTTCCTTGTACTTGTTTATTGTCCCCTCAAATTTTGTTTGATAAATATTTGATAGAAATCTTAGGGTATCGAGAGAATACTAAATCTGTTACTAAATTGTTTTATTTACCTCAGGTGGGGGTGACTCCAGGCGAGGTTTTGTTAGGAGACGCACCTTTACCACCTTTGGATTCCCTGGATGTTTCTGCCTTTATTGAATCTTTTCGGGATGTAATTTCAACTAGGGCTACCCTTTTGCTACCCTTTTGGTGTCCTTTTCTTCCGAGGCTGAGAAAAACTCAGTAATGCGTTTGTATTTCTCTAATAAAAATGCTGAATTTTGTGTGGGGGGAGGGAATTAATGTGTTTCTCGATGTCTCTAGGAAAAAACAGCTTTGACGTAGGGCTTTTTTGTCTTTAAAGCCCCGTGTCTTAGCTATTGGTGCAACCTTTTTCCTTAAATTTCCCTGTAAATGTTTGATTACATTAACGGGCACCAAGTATGTTTTCTCTGAGACATCGGCATTAGAAATGTTTCTTGTAACTCGGGTTCCGCAGGTATGATATAAATTTTGGATTTTTCATGTCATTAGGTTGAAAATCAGAGTTTTGAAAAATTTTAGGACAGCAGCTCCTCTTTTCGCATAATTTCTAATTTGTGTAAATTTACTTTTCTTATGATCTGGTTTTCTTTGAAAAAGCTCCCCTTAATGTGGACTAGATTGGATTCCTTGTTTCCTAATATGTATCGTGTAAATATCTTTGAATTTATCAATAAAAAAGATTGAACCATAAAAGCTCTGTTCTTTGTTGCCTGAGTGCACCAATACAGGGTGCTCCCCTTTGGACTCGCATCTGCTCTGCGAGTCTTCACAAAGTGCCTCTCCGCGGCCGCTGCCTACCTCAGATGGCAGGGCATACCGGTCTTCTTCCCTTACCTCGATGACTGGCTCGTCACGGGGCTCTCACCAGGGAAATCCGCTTGCGGCATCACACACAGTCCTCCTCGAGCATTTGGGTTCTTGGTCAACTACCCCAAGTCCCACCTCGAGCCGGCACAGGCCTTGGAGTGGGCGATCACCTTTCTTCCAGCAGACTGTGTGGCTTGCCTCCAAGCATTGGCAGTCCAGATCCAGAGCAATACTTGAGTCACGGCGTGGACTATGTTGCGCCTCTGGAGCACATGGCTCCACCGTCCATGTGTTCCCACATGCACATGTGGACGGCCCAGTGGTGCCTCAGCACTCAATAGAGCCCGGCCTCCGGTCACCTCAGGGACCCCATTCAGGTCTCCCTCAACTTTCGCAGGGCCTTAGACTGGTGGCAGAACCCCCGCAACCTTCTTCAGGGACTGCCCTTCCAAAGCCCTACAGCATGAACTAGTGCTGACAATGGACGCTTCCCTGTTGCAGAGGCATTGGTCACCCGAAGAGTCTCAACAGCAGATCAACTTGCTCGAGCTTTGGGCAGTCCGGTGGGCCCTGAGGGCCTTCAAGGGCTATCTCCAGGGAAAGTTGGTACTCATGCAGACCGACAATCGAGTAGCGATGTTCTACATCAACAAGGAAGGGGGCACGGATCACGGCTCCTCTGCCGAGAAGCGGTCCTTTTCTGCTCCTTTCGCCTTCCGTCGAGGGATGACCCTATGAGCGGTCTACCTCCAGGCCATGACAACATCCTCGCAGACAAGCTCAGCAGGATCCTCCGCCCTCACGAATGGCAGCTGAACCCGGAGGTGACCAGCTGGCTCTTCCATCGGTGGGGGACCCCAACCATGGATCTGTTCGCAGCCTGAGTCCCGCACCCGAGCAGGGAGGCGTGGGATGTGTTCCTCTGAACTGGACCTCAGGTCTTCTCTACGCGTTCCCTCCCACTCCTCTTATTGCAAGGACCCTCCACAAAGCTCAGCAGGAACGAGCGTCGATGATACTCCGCTCCCTCGTGGCCTCGGCAACCGTGGTTCCCACTCCTGCTTTGGCTCGTGTCCGAGTCTCCGATTCCCCTGGGCTGTGCCCCAGGCCTGCTGACGCATGAGGAGGGGCAGGTGTTACACCCGAACCTGGCCTCGTTGTCCCTCGCAGGCTGAACGGGTCAGTCTAGCCACACTAGACCTCCCAGAGGAGGTCGAGGAAGTTCTCCTTGTGTTGAGGAAGGACTCGACGAGGCGAGCTTACGCCTTCAAGTGGCGAAGCTTCTTGGTCTGGTGCTCCGAGCTCCAAATCGACCCGTTCTCGTGTCCCACTCGGTGGGTCCTCCAGTACCTTCTCTATCTCTTGAAGGAGGGGCTGAATTTGAACTATGTCAGAGTGCACCTTAGCGCCATCTTGGCGCATCACTTCCCCGTAGAGGGCAAACCTCTCGGAGCAGCCCGCTTCATGCTGGACCTCTTGCTGTCCAAACCTCCCATCCCGCCTCCTCCGGCGGAATGGTATCTGAATGTCATGCTCATGCAGCTGACGTGTTCACCCTTTGAGCCGATGGCAACGTGTTCGCTTTGGCACCTGTCCTGGAAGGTAGTCTCCTGGTGGCTTTGACCTCGGCCTGCCGAGTCAGTGAACTCCAGGCTCTCATGGTTGAAACCCCTTACACCAGGTTCTATAGGAACAGGGTGGTCCTCTGTACCCACCCCAAGTTCCTGCCGAAGGTTGTCTCGGATTTTCATCTCAATCAGGAGATAGTCTTGCCGACCTTCTTCCTGAGACCCCATGCCTTCCAGGCATTGGCGGTTTTGCATACACTCGACTGCTAGAGGGCTCTTGTCTTCTACGTGCAGCGCACCCAGCCTCATCGCAAGTCTGGCCGGCTTTTCGTGACCTACGATCCCAATTGCCTGGGGCAGGCAGTCACAAAGCGCACCCTCTCCATTTGGGTGGTGGATTGCATCGCCTTCACGGGCGCCTCACTGGATAGGTAAGTCACCACACACAGTGTCCTTGCCAAGGCAGCTTCGGTGGCTTTGCTGCGCTCAGTGCCGCTATTGGACATCTACTGAGCTGCGACCTGGACTTCTGAAAACACTTTCGCCTTGCACTACCGCCTGGAGAGGGGAGGGAGTCCCGCCGGGACAGTGCCTTTGGCCAGGCTGTACTCCATAATCTGTTCGGGTATAAGCAACTCCTGCCCTCTGACCGTTCTCGACGGTTTTGCCCCGGGGACCCGAAGACTCTGGCTCCTTCGGGCATCGGCTTCTGCTCATGGCCTTGTGGTGGCATTTTTTTGGTTACAGGTGCGGTAGCCTGTAGCTGGGGAGTCCCATAAGTGAGGACTGACTTCCTGCTTGTTCCTGGAGAAAGCATAGTTACTCACCTGTAACAGGTGTTCTCCAGTGACAGCAGGAATCAGTCCTCACTACCCTCCCACCTCCCCTGATGAGTTGTTGGATTTTTATCCTTCCCTTGCCATCTGCTTGGTAGGGCTTGAGCTAAGGGACCTGACTGAGCAAGATGGCACCCTTGGGTGGACCATGCATGCGTGGCAGCAATCTCAAAGGCTTTCTTTGAAAGCTGAGGAATTGCTCTGCGTGGACTCCGTCAGTGCTGACGTCACCCTTAAGTGAGGACTGATTTATGCTCCCCGGAGAATACCTTTTACAGGTGAGTAACTATGCTGTATCTGCGATTCATAGTGGGAGGTAGGCATTTTCAGTACAGGGTGCTCCCATTCAGCCTAGCCTCTACCCTAAGAGTTTTCATAAAATGCCTGGAGGTCGTAGCTGCCTTCCTCTGGCTCCATGAGGTCTTCCTCTTCCCTACCTGGATGATTGGCTCATAAAGGGAGGCATGGCCTCAGAGGTGCATCCAGTTCCTGCAGCACTTGGGTTTTGTCATAAACTACCCCAAGTTTCAACTCCTTCCAACAAAGTGTCTGGAGTTCATTGGGGTAGTGATCAACACTCTCCAGTCGAAGGCTTCCTTTCCCAGGGTCCAAGCCAATCGTCTCGGGGCTCTGGCTCAGGACGTGCTGTGCCGTACCTCAGTGCCTTCTGGCTTCTCCTGCCCTTCCTTGGGCACATGGCCTCCATGCTGCACGTCACCCCATACGCTCACCTTTACATGAGGATGGCGCAGTGGTGTCTCAGGGACCAGTGGTCTCAGGCCATTAGCCGTCTACGGGACAGGGTTTATGTGACCTGACAATTGGCGGATTCTATGGTCTGGTGGCAGTCTACCCAGCATCTCAAGGTGGGCATGCCTTTTCAGGCCCCAGCCCCTCCAGGGTCCTCACCACGGATGCCTCCCTGCTCCACTGGGGAGCCCACCGTGAAGATCTCCGCACTCAGAAACTGGTCACCGGACAAGAGCACCCAGCAGATCAATCTCCTGGAGCTCCAAGCCATACACCTAGTCCTATGGGTCTTCTTTCACCATCTGTCACCAGCCAGTTCTGGTCCAGACGGACAACCAGGTAGCAATGTTCTACGTGAACAAACACGGGTGCATGGGGTCTCGTACCATTAGGAGGCTCTTGCCCCCTGCTCGTATGCAGTCCGACAGGGTATTCTCCTGTGGGCAGTGTACCTGCCTGGTCAGGACAACCAGCTGGCTGATAGGCTCAGCAGGGTTCTCCAGCCGCACGAGTGGCAGCTGGACCCCAGGGTAGCCAGTCAGCTTTTCTGGCTCTGTGGAGAGCCCATGATGGAGGTTATTTCCAGACTGTTTTGGTCCTGAAGATTTGTCTGTGTGGAATTCTAAGTCCTTTGTTTCTACATATACACCATTAGATCGGTTATTGTGTTGATGGGGAAAAAGGAGTTCTAAATGTCCCTAGATCTCGCCAAGGCATTCATCTGGGAGCAGCACCTACTTTTTCTCTGCATCTGTGTCCTAGACTGACAATAACGGTTCAGGGTTCTATTCTCTGGCTTGATCACAGCTCCCTGCATATTCTCAAAGGTGTCAGGGTGGTGGTGGCGGCAGCAGTGTTTTTAAGCAAGCAAGGATTCTAGATTCATCTTATGTGGCAGCTAGCTGCTTTGGTCATACTCCCTAGAAACGTCGTGGTGATACACCCCTGGTGATTTGCTGATTAGAAGGGTCAGGATTGGTGATCAACTCTCTCAGGAATAGCCTAATTCCTTCATAGGATGGAGTACCTTGGGGCTCTGTTCAATACTCCTGCTGGGTTAAGTTTTTCCTCATGCTTCAAAATCAGCTCAGGGAGTTTTATGCTCAGTCTGCTCCCCGGGTTGGAGACTACTACTTCCAACTCCTAGGGTTGATGGCATCAACCTGGGAGCTGGTCCCTTTGGCCAGGGTACACATGCTCCCCCTTCAGAGACAACTGCTACTGCTCTGGTCTCCCTGTTTTCAATTGCTTGATTCCTTTCCCCAAGAGATCAAGGTATGATAGAGGTAGTGGTACAGTCTCACCCTTTTGATGCATGGGTGCCCTTATGAAGCGCCAGATTGGGGGATTATCACCTCAGATGCTATGCTGAAGGACCAGGGAACACTCTCTAGGTCAGTTTCTCCAGGGACTCTGGTCTCCACGAGAGACCTCCTGGCTAATCAGCCAGTTGGAGGCTACAGTAGTCTGCCTGGCTTGAGAAGTTCTGGCCTCTCCTGCTGGGCAAAGTGGTCCACATGTGCTTGAATACTGCCACAACTGTGGTGTACATCAGCAAGGTGGAACAGAGTGCTGGAGTGGCTCTCCAGATGGCTGAGCTGTGTCGTTGGGCAAGGGAACATCAGATTGCCCCCTCTGCAGCTCATAAAGCAGGAGTCAACAACATGCATGCTGGCTTCTTGAGTCAAAACACATTGAATCCCAGCAGGTGACTATTAAGCTCTCATGTGCTCAACTTTATAGTGCAGGAGTAGGGCATTAAGACGTTCAACTTGATGACCACCCAGGAGAATGCGAGGAGAGTGGAGATGTTTTTTTCAGCTGCAGGAAGGATCTGTGGGTGAGGAAGCAGGGCATTTAAGTTCAAAGTGGCCTCGTAAGGGTCTCTTGTTTCTCCAGGAACAAGCAGGAAGTCAGTCCTCACTTATGGGTGACGTCGGCAGCGACGGAGCCCACGCAGAGCAAATCGCCAGCTTTCAAAGAGAGCCTTTGGGATTGCTGCCACGCATGTGTGGTCCTCTTCTCGCCCAAGTGTGCCATCTTGCTCAGTCTCCCTTTTTCTGCAGAGCCCATTGGACGCATGTCCTTGTCCCTCGGAAAAAGTTTAGTTTTTTTGCCTTAAGAGGCTTTCTCTGTTTTCTGGTTAAACCGGTACTGTACCTATCCTTCCCCTGCTCTACCTTTTAGAGCTATCGGGGATACTCCTTATCTCCAGGAACAAGCAGGAATGAGTCCTCACATATGGGTACGTCGGTACCGACGGAGCCTGCGCGGGAACGCTCCCCAGCTTCCCAAAAAGGAAAGCTTTTGGGAGCATCCCACAGCGCCTGCGCGCTGCCTTCCCGCCTTTCCTAACCAACTCTCCTCAGTTCTTCTTTTCCGCGGAGCCAGCAGGTCGTGTTCCTGTCACCGCTGAAGAAGTTCTTTGTTTTAATTTATTTCTTTGGTCGCGTGTCTGCCTTCCCCGACTCCGGACCGGTACCACCGGTCTTTTCTTTTCTTTTCTTTCTTTAAAAAAAAAAAAAAATATATTTTTCCTCACTTGTTTTATTTTTATTCTTGGGCCTCTGGGCCCACAAGTAAATTTTCCCTATTTGAAAAAGCTGCCTACGGATTCTTATAATGCTCTTAGTGTAGCGGTACTATTTCTGTTACAGATACACTTGAATGGTGTCTTAAATGTTTGGGTCCTGAACACTCCATCCCGGATTGTCAGTCCTGCTCTCTAATGTCTAAACGGGGGTTACAGAACCGAGCAGCCAAGCTCCATGTGCTGTTTTCCCGCTGATGCACCGGCAGTGGCATCGACATCTTCCAGGTCTTCTTCTCCTGATGGATCTCAGGTAACCAAACATAAACCTAGCAGGTCTTTGAAGGGTAAATCTCCCTCTAAGCATCGAGATGCCTCCGGGCTTGCCCTCGAGGATCCTGCCCCAGCCAAACAACCCCGGCGGGAAGCTCCGGCTTCCAAAGCTCCTCCTATGGGGTTACAGGTTGACATCGATGGCACGGCCTCGACCGATCACCTGTTAGTTTGCTCTGGGGTACCGGCACTTTCTCCCCGGTACCGACCTCCAGGCAATTGTGGCGTCCATGGATCACAATATTCAATCCATGCAGCAGGCTATAACGGCCTTTATTACAGCTGCGACGTCAATGGTACCGCAACGAGCCCCGTTGTCGGTACCGGCTCCGGTACCGGCGCCGATACCGGTACCGACTGCATCGACATCGACCAGGATACCGACTCAGGTTCCTTGTCCAGGGCTATTTCTCGGTACCGATCCGGTACCGGGGACGCCCAATGTCGGTACGATCGATACGCGTATCGATCGTTAGAAGCTGACAGACGATACTTCGATTCCTCTGATGATTCTGATTCATCATATGAGTCTCCTGAAGTATCCATTACCCTTCCTGAGGAGCTACTTCTCCAAAAAGGACAATGTCTCCTCCAGAGGATTTGTCCTTTCAAGACTTCATAATAGAAGTGGCTAAAGGACTCTCTATTTCAGTAACCTCTGAAACAGAGCCTAGAGCAAAGAAATTAGATATTTTAGGATACTCTAAGGCTCCTAGAGAGGCAGTCACCTTGCCAATTCATGAAATTCTTCATGAACATATGATTGACTTATGGGAGACTCCTCTCACCCTTTCCTCGCTCATTCTCGCAGATTGGACACTATGTACCGTGTCCCTCCTTGTCCTGGATTTCAGAAAACTCAGCTTCCTCACCATTCCATTGTGGTACAGTCAGCTATGAAAAGGATAAAGAGTACCAAAAGACACTCTTCTGCTCCTCCAGGAAGAGAATGCAGGACTTTGGATGCTTTTGGTAGGAAAATCTTCCAAGCCAGTATGCTTATTGCTAGAATCAACTCATATAGCCTTTACATGGGTATGTTTCTAAAGGAAGTTGCACAAAAGCTGCATAACTTTCTCCCTTTTCTTCCAGAAGATAAAAGGGATGAATTCCTCCTTTGTCTTAAGCATACTCAAGACATTTCCAAGTTTTCCAACAGGGCAGCCTTTGACTCCTTTGAAGGTGCCAGCAGAGCCTCAGGCATTGCCATAGCTGCTCGCAGAATTGCTTGGCTCCAGGCTTCTGATCTAGAGCCCTGGGTTCAAGATGGCTTAGGAAATCTGCCCTGCCACAGGTGAAAATCTCTTTGGCAAAGAGTGGCAAATAAAGCCACTCAAATGGATGCAGAGAACTCTGCTCTGGATAGACTTTCAAAGTCAACCTCCATTCCAGCCAAGAAAAAACCTTTCAAAAAGCCTTTTTTACAAAAGGAGCAGATTTCCTTCCACTTCTGGCCAGCAATCTTCTACAGGTCGCTTTGCTACTAAGCGTCCGCAACCTAAACAGGCCAGGCCTAAACCTGCAGGAAACTGCTGCAACTCAGCAGTCCCAACCTCCTCAGGGTTTTTGACTTGATACTAGAGAACTTAGCCTTTCTGGCTCTACAACAGCCAGAACCTCTCACCATTCCAGGAAGGTTAGCTCATTTTGCTCCCAGATGGGAGCAAATCACATCAGAGGAGTGGACCCTCTCCATCATAGAGAGGGCTACAAACTTCATTTCTCCGATCTTCCTCCCTACACCATGGTGAGACACTTCAATTCTCCCACATCTCTCCTCAACCTTCCTGGTTCAGGAGGTGACTACCCTTCTTGCCCAAGGGGCCATAGAAGAAGTTCCGCTTCTTCAACAGGGATCAGGGTTCTACTCCCCCTATTTTCTCATTCCAAAGAAAAACAGGGGGATACAGACCCATTCTAGATCTCAGAGAATTGAACAAATTTCTATGCAAGGAGAAGTTCAAGATGCTTTTTTCTAGGCACTCTCCTTCCATACCTGCAGAGTCAGGATTGGCTTTGTTCTCTAGATCTCAAGGATGCGTACACACATGTCCTCATCCATCCATCTCACAGAAGATTCCTACGTTTTCTGTTCCAGGGAAAACATGACCAATACAGAGTGCTTCCTTTGGTCTGGCCTCTGCTCCGAGAGTCTTCACCAAATGCATGGCAATAACTGCTGCATTTCTATGCACTCTGGGAATATTTGTCTTCCCTTACCTGGACGACTGGCTCATCCGAGCTCCAACCCAGTCAGAAGCTCAGATCTCCCTAAACCGTACCAGGCGCATTCCTGCAATACCTGGGACTTGTGGTAAATCTCCCAAAGTCCCAACTTACCCCTACTCAGTCCCTGGAATTCATAGGGGCCTGGTTGGATACTACCACTGCAAGGGCCTACCTTCCTCAGGCCCGTTGCCAACGTCTAGTGCAGTTAGCCTCCCAAATTCAGTCAAAGAGCCACTTAACTGCCAGGGAGATGCTACCAGCTGCTAGCGCCACATGGCTTCCACAGTACATGTGGTACCCTATGCCGCCTACACATGAGAGCAAGCTCAAATGGACTTTGTCCACCCATGGACTCAAGCTTCAGGAGCTCTCTCAGACCAAATAGCAACCTCCAAACGTCTCTTTTGGTATCTCCAATGGTGGATGTCCACTCAAAATCTGTTGCTGGGGTCCCCCTTCCAACCTTTGTTGCCCCAAGCAACCCTCACAACAGATGCCTCCCAAACAGGTTGGGGAGCTCATCTACAAGACCTCTCCACCCAAGGCACTTGGTCCCACAGGAGACCTCTCTTCATATCAACCACTTGGAACTTCGAGCAGTATTTCTAGCTCTCAAGGTCTTTCATACCCTCCTCAGCTACAAGACTGTCTGTATGAATGAGGACTATCAAGTAGCCATGTTTTACATAAACAAACAAGGAGGAACTGGCTCTCTGTCGCTTTGCAACGAAGCTCGTAAGATTATGGGCCTTCGCCAGAGAGCACTCAAATCCATCTCCTGGCAGTATATCTCCGAGGAATCCAAAACTCTTGGGCAGACAGACTCAGTCGAGTTCTGCTTCCACACGAATGGTCCCTGCATATGGATCAAGTACTCAGAATCTTCCAAGAATGGGGAACCCCGGACATAGACCTCTTTGCAAGTCCGTGGAATGCCAAACTTCCCCGGTTCTGTTCCAGAATTCCGTGTCAGGGAGTTCAGGCCAATGATGCCTTCCTCCTTTCATTGGGGTCAGGGTTTCCTGTATGCCTTTCCACCCATTCCTTTGATTCCCAAGACTCTGTTCAAACTCCAGAGGGATCAAGGGTCTATGATCCTCATAGCTCCACGCTGGCCACGCCAAGTGTGGTACCCTCTACTTCTGCATCTTTCCCAAGCCCCCTCCCTGGACTTGGGAGCTGCTCCAGACCTCCTGTCCCGGGAGGACGGGACTTTGTGGCATCCAAACCCCAAGTCCCTTCACCTCAGAGCTTGGTTACTGAAGGCCTAGACCTTCAGAACTTAAAACTGTCTCAGCAAGTGAAGATATCCTCCATGCTTCCAGAAAACCTTCCACTAGGTGTTCCTATGCTTTTAAGTGGAAAAGATTTTCCATTTGGTGTGCTCAAAAGGGTCTTGACCCTCTGGCACTTGCTCTGAATTCTCTATTGGAATATCTCCTGATCTCTCCAATGCAGGCCTTAAGACGAATTCAGTACGAGTCCATTTGAGTGCTATTGCAGCATCCCTTAAGCCTCTCAATGGACAGCCTATTTCCTCTCATCTTATTGCACAGATTCATGAGAGGCCTAACTTTAACTAAACCTCGCATTCGACCTCCTCCGGTGGAATGGGACTTAAACTTGGTTCTTGGTCAGCTTATGAAGCCACCTTTTGAACCCTTAGCCACTAATCTCCTTGAAATTTCTTTCCTGGAAGGTTATTTTCCTTTTTGCAATCACTTCTGCTTGCCGCATCAGTGAACTGCAGGCCTTAGTGGCTAATCCACCTTATACCAGGTTCCATCATGATAAGGTAGTCCTTAGGACAAATCCACACTTTATTGCCTAAAGTGGTCTCACCTTTTCATCTTAATCAAGAGGGTATATTTACCTGTCTTTTTTCCAGCTCCTCATGCATCCTGTGCAGAGAGGAATCTTCATACTCTAGATTGTAAAAGAGCTCTGGCTTTTTACTTACACAGGACACAGCAACATAGAAAGTCTTCCCAGCTTTTTGTTGCTTTTGATCCTTCTCATTTAGGACTTCCAGTCTCTAAGAGAACACTGTCCAATTGGATTGCTCAGTGTATTTCTTTCGCTTACCAGAGTAAGAACCTTTCTCTGGAGGGCCATGTCACAGCTCACAAGTGCGAGCCATGGCCACCTCTATGGCTCATCTACATTCTGTGTCCATTGACCAGATCTGTCGAGCAGCCACCTGGGCCTCAGTTCATACCTTCACAGCCCATTACTGTTTGGACAAGGACTCCCGCCGGGATGCCTTGTTTTGTCAGGCGTCCTCAGACACCTGTTCCATTCTTGAACAACTCTGCCCTCCTTCCCTGGATGGATGCCTGAGATCCATAGGGGATGCGGAAACCTTTCAGGGTCTCATATCCTTGGGGATCTCCCAGGCATCTTAGCTAGGGAGTCCCCATATGTGAGGACTCAGTCCTGCTTGTTCCTGGAGATAGCACAGTTACTTACCTGTAACAGGTGATCTCTGGGTCCAGCTGGAATTAGTCCTCACACCCCTCCCACATCCCCTCGGAGTGGGATCTCTCTCTCGATCTTTCCTTTCCTCTCTCCACTCTCTATTGTCCTCAGCTTTAAAACTTGAACTGAGGAGAGTTGGTTTAGGAAAGGCCGGAAGCAGCGCGCAGGGCGCTGTGGGATGGGCTCCCCAAAAGCTTTCCTTTTTGGGAAGCTGGGTAAGCGTTCCCCCGCGCAGGGCTCCGTCGGTAACATGACGTACCCATATGTGAGGTACTAATTTTCCTGCTGTGTTTTCCCAGAGACTCAACCTGTTACAGTTAAGTAACTGTGCCTTTCCTTTTTCGGGCGTTGCGCCCCTTTTAAACTCTTTTACTCTAAACCGCTCCCCAGCTGGCCCATCTTGTCTCGACCTAACTCCGCAGGGGCCATTTTTTTTGTTTTTGCCCCCCATGGCCCACCGGATTTAAAAAGTGGCGATAAAATGCCTCATAGAAACGTGTCGCTTACGTAACACCCACGACTGTTGTATGCAGTGGGCCGTCGGATGCCGACCATGATACCGGAGTTCTGTTAACTCTGCAAAGAAAATGTCCTCTAATAGAGGCCCTGCTCGGAACCGTTAAGCAGAAGAGTTCCGAAGACTTTTCTCCCGAAAGGGCCGCCTCTGAGTCCCCATTGGTGCCCTCGGTCGTTCTCCCCTCTGTTTCGGGTTCAATAAGAACATAACATAAGACAGATAAGATATGCCATACTGGGTCAGACCAAGGTCCATCAAGCCCGTATCCTCCTGTTTCCAACAGTGGCCAATCTAGGTCATACGTACCTAGTAGTTTCCCCAAAAGACACACGGTTCCACAATGCTTTGTACTGGTCAAGCATTTGATAATCCTGGTCCCTTCTTAATAGGGGTTTAATGAACCTTTCCACCAGGAACTTGTCCAAACCTTTTTTTAAACCCAGCTTACACTAACATCTTGTACTACATCCTCCGGTAATAAATTCCAGAAGTTGTGGATTACACGCTTGGAGTGAAAAAATATTTACTTTATTAGTCTTGAAATAGTTTTTACCCTGTAGCTTCATTGCATGTCCTCTGGTCTTTCTATATTACTGATAACGTAAACAATCGATCTCCTAACGTTTAACCTACCCCTGTCCACTCCGGCATTAATTTATAGACTTCTATCATATTTCCAATTTCCCCTTCCTGCTTCGCTTCTCTTTTTTCCCCGGTTAAAGAGCCCTAGACCTTTTTAGAGCCTTTCTTCATAAGAGTATCCTTCTATCCTCCTTACCATTTTTGGTGGCTCTTCTCTGAAAACCTTTCTAATATCTGCCTATCCTTTTTAAGAATTACGTCAACCCAGAATTGCGGCAACAATATTCAAGGTGCGGTCCACTCGGCAAACAACCATGGAACGACCTATTAGAGGCTCATTATAATATCCTTTGTTTTTTATTTTCCTTTCCTTATCCTTATGATACCTAGCAATTTCCTATTTGCTCTCTTTCTTCTTTCTTGGCCACCGCTGCAAAACACTGGCCGGGGGTTTTATAAACTGTTATCCACAATGTATGTCTAAATCTTTTTTTCTGGATGGTGGTTTCCTAATATGGAAACCTTGCTCATTTAACCATAGTTTGGGTTGTTTCTTCTTTCCCTAGGTGCAATAACTTTGTACTTGTCCACATTAAATTTCATCTGCTATTTTTGATGCCCAGTCCTTTTCCAATTTTATATCAAGATCCTCTTGCAATTTTCTCCAACAATCCTCTTGGTTGTTTTAAACAAACTTTAGAAATAGTTTTGTGCCATCTCTTCAAATTTGATAAACTCACTCTTGAATTTATTCCACTTTCCAGGTCATTTATGAATATGTCCAAAAAGCAGCGGACCCATCACAGATCCCTGGGGTTACAACCACTAGTTTACCCTTGCTCCATTGGGAAAATTGGCCATTTTAGCCTTACCCTCTGCTTTCTATCTTTTTAAACACGTGTCCTGATCCACAATAGTACATCAACTCACTGCCCTCCTATCCCATGACTCTTTATTTTGGGCCAAAAGTCCTCTGAATGAAGGACCTTGTCAAAGCTTCTCTCATTGAAAGGTCCAGATACAACTATATCCCACAACACTCCCAAACCACCTTTTGTCCCACCTGTTTTTATTCACACCTTCAAAAAACATACATAACAGATTAGTAAGACAAGATCTTCCTCTTCCTTGGTCTAAAAGCCATGTTCGCTGTTTTCTCATTAGGCCATGACTCATCTACAATGCTGAGTAATTTTATTTCTTTATGATGGGTTTATTTCTTTCTTCTTGGTTTCTTCTTTCTACAATTTTTTTTTTTTCCCGGTACTTACTGCTTACTGACATCAGGCTCACCTGTTCCTGTAGTTTCCTTCCCTCCCCTACCTCCCGGATTACCCCTGGAACCCTTTTTTTAAAATATTGGTGTTACATTGAAGATCCTCCAATTCTTCCGATATAGTACGATGATTTTAATGTAAGTTAACAGATTATTAATATCCAGGTCTGCAACAATCTCATATTTCTGTCTTTGTTGCTTTCAAACACTCTTGGATGTATGCGCCAGCTGGCCCAGGTGATTTTGCCTACCTTTTTTCCGTTTTTATCTAATAAATTGTAATACATCTTCCCCCCGATTTATCAATTTATCTCCAGGAGCAAGCAGGAATGTAGTCCTTCACATATGGGTATCGTTACCGAACAGACTCTTCGCGGGACCGCTTCCCCAGCCGTCCAATTAGTAAAGCTTTTGGGAGTCCTCCCACCACGCGCCTGTGTGCTGCCTTCCCCCCCCTCTTCTCCCTCCCGCCTTTCCCAACTGCCTCCTCTCCAGTTTCTTTGTCATTTTCCGCGGAGCCAGCGTTCTGTTGTTCTGTCCAGTCACCGGAAGAAAATGATTCTTTATTTCTTCCTTATTAAATTTTTTTTTTTTTTTTTTGTGGTCGCGGTCTGCCTTCCTTCGAACGCTTTACCAGTACTGTCGGTTTTATCTTCCTTTCTTTATTTCTGTTCTTTCAAAAAAAATATATACTTAGTAATTTTTTTTCAAAACGTTTTCTTTTCCCAGGTGTAATGCGCCATTTTTTGTGGGCCTTAGGGTCCCAAAAATCTTTCCTACAATGGAGAAACCTGCTTCAGGTTTCAAAAAAATTGCAACCAAGTGTGGCGGTACCAATCTCCTTCACCGACACCCATGAATGGTGGTCCTGAAAATGTTTAAGGTCCTTGACCCACGTCCATCAAACGGAACGGGATTGTATGTCCCTATGCTATTATCCTCTAAAAGAGGTCGGCAGAACCGAGCTGCCTAAGCTCATACCACCTGTTTCCCTCTGATGCAGTGCATGCTTTCCGTTGGCCATCGAACGTCTACCAGGCTTCTCCTCCTCCCTTTCCGTCTTCCTCCCGTTGATCTCGAGCAACTAAACATAAGGTCCATCTGGTCCTCCAAGGGTAGATCTCCTTCCCGAAAGCAGTCCAAGCACCGAGAATGTCCCCTCCTGGGCAATTGCTCTTGAGGATTCTGCAAAACCGGGCAAAATTGTGCCCCGGCGGGAGGCCTTTCGCGGCTTCCAAAGCAGTAATCGGGGCTCCATGATGTTCTCAAGGCCTCAACCCAACCTCGGCAGAACTACTGGTGCCATGCTCTGGGGTAACCAGCTGTGCCTTCTCCGTTACCGACATCCGGGCTCGTATCGGCAGCATCCATAGACCAGAGGTTCCTGGCTATTGAACGCAGTCAAGATCTGTGTGCTCTACCCCTTAGCGGAATCGACAGTCTCGTAACCGTGTCAAAGAAGTTTCAGCAGCCGGTTACCGGCACAGACCTTTCCGGGCCACCGGTATCGGTAAACCCAACAAACAACCAGGGTACCCAATAGCAATCGTCGACAATCGTGTCACTGGTTCCCTGCGTTTGCCAGCACCATTCAAAAACCAGTCCCACCACGGCCGATTCCCTCCGTAACCGTTACCAATACCAACCAGTTCCGATTCCCCCCGGTACCGGACTGTTGTGGTCGTACAGGTATTGGGGCTCTACAA